>OX336390.1:160851879-162101879 GCA_946902985.2 Meconema thalassinum
GCAGTACAACAGCAGATTGACGACATGTTAAGAGATAAGATCATTGAACCATCTATAAGCCCTTATGCTAACTCCCTAATTACCGTACCTAAACCAGATGGCCAGGTAAGATTGTGTCTAGACGCAAGAATTTTGAACATGCATATTTCACAAGATCAGTTGAGGTCACAGTCCATTGAAGAATTAGTTCAGTGTTTTGAAGGAAAGAAGTGGTTTACTTCAGTAGATTTAAGTTCGAGTTTTTGGCAGATTCCATTATGTAAAGAAGACAGACCTTTAACAGCTTTTTGCCACCGATACAATTTGTATCAATTCTGCAGAACCCCTTACGGTTTGAAAAGTAGCTCAGCAGCTCTAATTCGAGGTTTAAATATTGCACTAGGCGATGATACTAGTAGTTTTGTCACTATTTATATCGATGACTTAGTCATCAGTTCCAGGTCTCTTGAGGAACATCTAGGTCATTTAGAGTGTGTTTTTAGTAAGTTAGATCAGGCAGGCTTTACCCTTAAATTAAGGGACACTGGGACTGAAATTTTAGTGAAATATGTAAGAAATATCGATTTTTGTTTTTTTCCATATTAATACACCCCTATCCCCTGCGGATCATATAGCAGTGTTTTTACCCGAATTCCGCCATTTTTAAAGCTCTGACGTAGCTTTTAAATGCCTGGCGTGCAGTTCTTTAAACGCCCACCTTCGTTAGACTCACGATCAGCACACATTAGTGATGTATTCAAGCAGATTTCTCGATTTCTTTTCATAGGAATAATTTAAAAAGGCCTCCTGCATCTGGAGGTATGCATTGTGCTGCTCTCTAGTGAAGGATGTAGGCACATTTACTACGTAAACTACGGTAGGCCTAAATAATGTAGGCTACTATATAATAACTACAAATGTTGTTGAAATCCGAATGGATATTACAGGTGATGTTGTGTATAATTTTTAAACCTATTTTCGAAGACACTGAGTACTTATTAAAGGAATAAAAAGTATATTTATTAGTTTCAACATTATTTTTACTATTTCCGTATTGGCCATGTGCTAGGCCTATTCCAGTTTGTGTACAAACAAGTTTTTCCCAGTGTGATTGTATTGAAGTGTGTGAGTAATTTCAACTATTGTTTGGTGTAGTTCTGTTGTGAAATGCATACAGTAAGTTCTCGGTGGCATAAGCCAAAACCCAAAAGTAAGAGAAGACAAGATATTTCTTTGAGATTATCAGCTGCTCGTTGGAAATCAGCTGGTGACAGAGGTTATGAGCATGGTGATGATCAGAATGAAAAGGTACTTGAAAGCCCACATAATGAAGCCCCCAGCACATCCCAGAGCTCTGAACATGAAGGTAACAATAATTCCAAGAGTGTTAACAAGTTAGCTTTGTTTCAGGAAGACGTTCATGAAATTAGGCCTAATATACACCCATCAGGTGGTGAGTATATTTTGATTCACTCAAGTACATTGGATGAACTGGTAAATAATTTAAATTGCATTGAATGTGGAGAAACAACACTAACCATTCAAGTAAGGGAAAGACATGGTCTAGCATGTAAACTATGTGTGAAGTGTACTAGATGTGGATTCTGTCCAACCCAAACATATTCAAGTCCTCGTGTTAAAAGTTACTCTAAATCCCAGAGGCCCCCTTTTGATGTGAATAGGAAGAGTGTGGATGCCTTTCTAAGCTTAGGTGTAGGACATAGGGGTATGGAAAAATTATGTGCTGCTATGGGGATGCCTAGTATTGATTCTAAGACATTCACCAAGCACATGACTATTTTAGCAGCTCAGGCTAAATTATTGAAAGAGGATTGTCTGTCACAGTCAAGGGAAATTGTAAGAAGAGCATATAGTACAGTTGATGGTAATACAGGAAGTAACACTGTTATAGACATTTCTGTTTCCTATGATGGCACGTGGCACAAGAGAGGACACACTTCTGCATATGGTATTGGCATAGTGATAGATTTGTTAACAGGGTTGGTTATAGACTATGAAATACTGTCCAAGTACTGTACTATGTGTGTCATTAGCACTGCTGAACTTGAGGCTGACTCTCCTGAATTTCATGTATGGCATACCTGTCATGTAAAGAGTGGGGAATGTGAAAAGAATCATGAAGGTAGTTCTGTGGCAATGGAAATGTGTGCTGCTGAAATTTTATGGAAACGTTCAGTCACTAATTGTCAGATGAGATACACCACCATCCTGTCAGATGGTGATTCCAAAACCTTTAATAATTTGGTGTCAAAAAGTGTGTATGGTAGCAGTACCAGTACAGTATTAAAGAAGGAGGAATGTGTCAACCATGTAGCAAAGAGAATGGGAACAGGCTTGCGACAGGCAGTACAAACTTGGAAGCTAAAAGGTGTGCAACTTGGTGGTCGTACCGGTGGGCTTACTAATGCCACAATAACAAAATTAACAAATTATTATAGGAATGCATTAGTACAGAACATACCTAATATTGCAGATATGAAGAAAGCAGTGTATGCCACTATATGCCACTACATGTCTACTGATAGTAAGCCCCAGCACAGGAAGTGTCCTGAAGGTTCTGAGTCTTGGTGCTTTTACAATCGAAGTATCGCAGCTGGTAAAACACCACAGAGCCATGACAAAATGGCTGTAAAGCTTTCAGAACCCTTAGTTGTCAAGATTATGCCTGTTTATCAAAGGCTGGCATCAGATGAGTTACTATCCAGATGCATCCGGGGTGCTACTCAAAATCAGAATGAGTCTCTGCATTCTGTTATTTGGAGGAAGTGCCCAAAAGAGATTTTTATTTCACGGAAGAGACTTGAAATTGCTGTTTGTAATTCTGTAGCAGAATTCAACATGGGGTGCAGTGCAACAACAGAGTTGAAATCAGGAATAAGGCAAACTTCAGTATCTCATGTCACAGCACAAACACTTGAAAGATGTGACAGTCGCAGGAAGTATGAAAGTCTGCGGTCATCATTGGAGAAGCGAAAGGCATGTCGACGGAAGGTGAAACTGACAAAAATGAAGAAGGAGGCTGCAAAACACAAGAAGGAGGGTGTCACCTATGCTGCAGGACAGTTCTAATGTCCTTGGTAAGCTGGAACCTTGTAAATGGTGCATTATTTTAGAAAATTGCTGTTTTCTCTGATTCACTTTTTCAGGCATTCAAATTGTTACACGCGTTATAAATCTTATGATATTGCTTTCAAAATGTGCATGTATTATCTTCATTGCAATGACTATAAACCTGCGGATCGATTTTTTGATTGCTCTTTTGGTCTGGCTGCAAAAAAAATTCAAACTGGAAAAATTCAAGATTTTTTGTAAAATAAAACTTGGATATGAAAAAAAAATATTTCTTCACACTCATTAATGCAATTCAAAAAAGGATCCGTAGGTTTCTTCCAATTGGTATATTGTAATAGAATATAACCTAAAAGTTACACTATCATGATTTGTTTAACGCGGCTGACCTTTCAAAAACTTGAATAATTTGCACATGAAAATATATAAAATAATTAATATCTCAGGAACTAATCAACTTAGAATGCTCAGGTTTCCCACAGTGGTTTATATTATGACTATTCATAACCATATAAAATTTCAAAACTGTACCTTACTTAATATAGAATTTGGAAATTTCAGTCCCAGTGTCCCTTAACTAAATCTAAATTCTGTAGGCAGGAGATCACTTTTCTTGGCCATAAAATTTCTACGGAAGGTGTGACACCGGAAGAAGGGAGAGTGGGGAAGATCTTGGATGCGATCGAACCCAGGAACGCTAAGGAGTTAAGAAGTTATCTTGGCGCCTGTAATTTTTTCCGCAGGTTCGTATTGATGTATGCGTGCTTGGTGGAACCATTCAGGGAATTGTTGAGGAATGGAAGTAAGTGGGTTTGGACTCGATCGCATGCCGAGGCATTTCAAGCACTCAAATTGGGATTTGAGAACGCCATTATTTTAAGGTATCCAATTCGAGACAGGGAGTATGTGTTGTTGACCGATGCGTCACATATAGGAATTTCGGGAGTTCTGTGCCAAAAGGATGATGATGACAATCTCAGAATTGTGTCATTGGCGTCACGAGGGCTTTCTGCAGCAGAAAAGCGATATACCATTACAGAATTGGAACTCCTTGGTATTGTATATAGTTTGTGTAAATTTCGTATGTACGTATTAGGAAGCAAGTTTACGATTTATACTGATCACCATGCTTTGGCATTTATCAACACTTGCAAGTTAAGCTCTAATAGGATAAGTAGATGGATCTTGGCTTTGCAAGAGTATGAATTTGTAATACATCACATTCGAGGGAAAGACAATATCTTGGCTGATATGCTGTCCAGGGACAGAAATTTGTGTTCAGATAGTTCTACGATCACGGCTGACCAGGGAATCTTGATCTGCGCATGTCTCGATCCTAGTAATAAAATATCGCTAGAGTCCCTAAGGAAGCTTAAGGAGAAGCAGAGAGAGGATGAAGTTTTGTGTGAGCCCCTTCTTATGTTAGAACAGGGTGACTCAGAGAGTGTGACAGTGGGGAGATTTGAGTACAAATTACAGGATGGATTTGTAACACGTGAGTGCACGGGGGACATGTGGTCAATATGTGTTCCTAAAGGTATGAGAGAAGAGTTGGTGTGGTTTACGCATAAGGAGTTAGGTCATTTTGGTCCGAGTAAAGTTTTAAATGAACTTCAGCATTACTTTGTGTGGGAGAAAATGGGAAAGGAGGTTAGAAAAATCCTTGCTAGGTGTGAACTCTGTCAGAAGTCAAAAGTTCCAGTAAGATATTTAAGTGGACCTATACAGCCAGTCATCACAAGTAACCCCGGTGAGTTATTATGTGCGGACTTATTTGGGCCGGTCGTTAAAGGTCAGTACGGATACGAATACATATTCGTAATAGTTGACGCATTCAGTAAATTCGTCAAACTATATGCTCTCAGGAAGGCTACCGGTAAAGCATGTATCCGACTGATTTTAGAGAAGTATGTCCCTGAGTTTGGCCTCCCACTCAGAATTTTGACAGATAGCGGGCCGCAATTTACCTCAAAACATTGGAAAACCAAAATTGAGGAAGTCGGTATCACACACATTCACTCATCTGTTCGCTATCCGCAAGGGAATTTAGTTGAACGTTCGATGCGTGAATTATCTCGTCTTTTTCGTGCTTTGGTTCATGATAGACATTCGGCCTGGGTTGCTCAGCTTCCGAAAGTTGAACTCTGGTTGAATTCTGTTCAGAGCGAAAGTACGAAATTTTCGCCTTGGGAAATTCATTATGGCAGGAAACCACATAATGAACTAGCAAATGTACTGGGAATAAGTGAGGGAAATCAAACAGGGAAGGATATTATTATCCAGTTGGCTGGTAGGAATTTGAGAAAATCAGCAGAATATAGACAAAGCCAACAAAAGAAGAAAAAGCTTGATGAATTCGATGTGGGCGATAAAGTCCTATTACTTGTTCCGAGGCAATCAAGCAAAACGGACAAAGTAATGAAGAAATTCTTCCTTATCTTTACGGGCCCTTTCTTGATCACTAAGAGGATTGGACCTTGTGCATATGTTTTAGCGGATGGAGACAAAACATTGTATGGTACGTATAATGTACACTCTTTAAGAAAATACGTGGAATGAGTCAGGTAAGGACTCGTGTGTAACGGAACAACATGTGTCAATGCCCTGGTATACAATTAGTAGTTTTAAAGAGATAGGTAACTAAGTTTACAAGAGGCATATCCGACTGTTGACACATATACTGGAATGAGTGAGTTATCTGAATCAGATAAGCGAAGGGTGACCTAGTACCTTATATTTTGGAATTAATGGGGTAACTTGCACTCAAATATTATGCCTATGTATAAAACTATGCTTTCTTGTTTTATGTGATATAGGTAAAATTTTGAAAATTCATTACAGAGTACTTGCGAGGAATCAAGTATGCAGGATTATCACATGCGTGTGATGTGTCGTGTGATGAATTAGTGAAGGCAATATTTATTATAATTATTCTGGAGACAAGAAAAATAACGATTTGAATTAAAACGATACAAGTCTCTCAGAATATCAGCCTAACAAACGAGTGTTAGTATGAATGAAATCATACATATCAGGAAGAAAGAAATGAACATTGACGCTTTAAAGCAACAACAAAGTATTCATTGTTGTAAATATTGAAGGGTATATATGTATATTTTTAATGTTGAAGGGTATAATTTTGTATGATGCTGTTAATTGTTAGGTTAAATGTGTATATAATTTGTTCGCCCAAATCTAAGATTGGACAAAAAAATTCTAAGGGCGATGTAACAGTCCGAATACTTCCCCTTAATTTATATGTTTTATAAGCAGCAAAATTAATTATTATTATTATTATTATTATTATGTATATTTTAATTATCATATCGATTCTAGATTTATTCCATAATTTCTTTATATATATAGAAGGGGTTTAATTATTGTTTGGCGGAAGTTATAAAATGGAGATTTTAGTTAGATTCGTTATAGGTTATATTTTATACAAGACTTGATTGGGAAATATGTCGTTCGACGTGTCGTCAGTTTCGCCACGGGTAGTCCGCCAAAAATAGACTTGACTTTCGAGATATATGTACAAACATTCCGGGGACGCGAGGCTTCTAGACAAAGCAAGTTGGTCAGTTAGCGCTGACGTCACGAATTCTCGGAAGAACATCGCATCAGGACGCTGATTTAAAATTACTTCAGAAGCAACCCCACGTGGTTAACCCAACTAATGAAGAGGCATGATCAGAACTTAGGGATCTGGAGTGGGGAGCTATGTCATAAGGATACCTAATTGATTGGTCGAGAAATACTGCAGAGTGGGGAAGTTCTTCTTCCATAAAAACCAATGGTCATCTACTCTCAAGCCCCAATCTTCTCAGATTTTCTGAATCTTCACGTCTATCAGACATCTTCGCTGCGAGATCGCAACTTATCAGTTCAAGAAGTTTTAAAATTAATACTACTGACGTGAATATGATCGTGTCCTTGATCATATTCACAAAAGTGAATTTTGGAGCAAAGCCATTCACATATGTCAGTCGGGAGACGGGACAAATTGGTTCCCTGCCCGTATCAAGATAAGGATCTATACAATATTGAGGCAGAACCAAACAACATCCGCCAGCAAGATCAGAGGGAAAACCAGACTACCACTATGAAGAAGACGGCCGTGAGTTCCTTTACTAAATCCAATCAAGTCTCTGTAATTCTGTTTATGGCAAATTAGAATCCAGCTTTTGTTTAAATTTAATTCATATTCCATTTTGTAACTCTCGCCAATTTAATATAACTTCCAGATTTTTTTTAAATTCATTTGTTTCTCTTTTTACGTCTTTTGCTGCTTTAAATTTTGATCAATTAAATTTTGTTCTTAAGTAATGGTAGGACTTTCATTTCCAGTAGCTAGCTTTAGACATAATGCATACCTTCTCCCAGTAGCGATAAGACAATTGGTTAATGGCTCAGCTATACCACGGCTTGAGAGAAAGACGTTTCGAGTGCTCTATCACTATTTTAATTAAATACTTTGGCACATCTAAAGTAAATGTTAGGTGTCCTGGCGCCCACACGAGCTGATTATAATCATTGCTAATGAACAGGTAAGAGGTAAGTATGCTATTGGTGGTGTGAGTAAAGCGGTGCTTGTTCTTGTTGCGATTCTTCTACTGTACTCCAGGAGAACGCAATATTGGAGCCCCGCCAGGAACGTAACCTTTGGTCACTTAGAAGGACCGGGAACGTTACAGTATGTTGTTACCAAATTTGGTAGAGATCGGATGATTTGGTTAGTCGTTATTTGATTTTACGTTTTGAACGTTTGAGTGGCCGCCATTCAGTTTTAGTAAAGATGGCGGCGATATAAAACATGACACTGAGGTGTCCTTTGCTAGTGCTACCTTTGTACCAAATTTCGTTCAATTCGCATTCACCGTGTTCGAATTGATAGGGGGGACAGACATTCAGAGTACACACACTCTTACACACACACAGACACACACACACAGACTCACACACACACATACACACACACACACAGACTCACACACACACATACACACACAAGGACAGACACACTTTTTTCGCCCTGTGTTGATCTCATAAGTCTACTTTCATTTTTTGCAAAAATCGAAAGTAGGCTAAAAATAAAGACAAATTTCTCGGTTATTAAAATGAGAGTGGCAAAGGCCGAAAAAGTTTGAGGGAACCGGAACATTTGAATTTGAATATTTTCTCTACCCTTTTCAAAGAACTTTAATAATTCGAATTTTTGGATAATTCGATTTTTTTTACTGGTCCCTTGAGGTTTGAATTATCCAAGTTTCACAGTATTAAAGTGTTCATGAGTCAGTAGTGTGAGTTGTGTTATGTCTTACCGACTACATTGCTACTTACCTATTCTGCCTTGAGACAGCGTGTTCCAGCGCGCGCAATTTGCCCACGTATTTCGTACCCGGCTGAAGATCTGGATATCGATCGTCTTCAGGTAGTCAAAGAATGTTTAGTGTATCACCTAGCTGGAAACATCGTGCGAAATATTTCGAAAGTAACGCAGTATTAATTATGCCCCACCTTTCCTCCACGGAAAACCAACTGATAATGTAGCTGCTTCGCTAAAACTTCTTAAAGATTACGGTTCTACTCAAAGTGGCACATATCTAACTGCGAAGGCTCGGGTTCGATTCCCGGCTCTGCCAAGAAATGTAATTCTGATCTGAGGGCTGGAACGGGATACACTCTGCTTTGTGAGGCAAAACTAACAATAAGAAGAGGCAGGTTCGATTCCCAACTCAGCCTTCCTGAAAGTGGTTTCCCACTTCTACTCCAGGCAAATGCCGGGAAGGTTCCTAAATAAGG
This sequence comes from Meconema thalassinum, assembly GCA_946902985.2. Taxonomy (NCBI): domain Eukaryota; kingdom Metazoa; phylum Arthropoda; class Insecta; order Orthoptera; family Tettigoniidae; genus Meconema; species Meconema thalassinum. The sequence continues at coordinate 160,860,751 of OX336390.1, forward strand.
CCACGACTGCCTCCTTCCCAATCATCATCGGAATTACAACTACACACACTGACACAGCCATGACAATAATACAGGTTGTATGCATGCATGTATGTATGTATGTATGTATGTATGTATGTATGTCTACCCCTTATTATTCCCGGGGTCGGGGATGAGATGCGATGAATTTCTGTGGCGGATGGCTTTTACGGCCGGTTGCCCTACCTCATGAGAGATGAAATTAATGAAGATTAATGCAACTGTGCAAGGATGTAGAAGGAAGCGGCCGTGGCCTGTCAGAAGGTACCGTCCCAGCATTTTCCTGGAGTCGAAAATGGGGGGGGAACCACGGAAAACCATTTCAATGATGACCGACGGTGGGGCTCGAATCCAAGAATACCGAGTCCGCAGAGAGCTTGGCCCAATGGCCTACCGCTGAGCTTTAGCGAGCGTAACTACCGCTATCGGTCACAATAGCACAGGTTATCAGACATAGCCTACACACCCAAGTATACGGGGCTACATAACCACGATGTCCCAAAGCCCCTACATGAATCAACAACATATCTAACGTACGGTATGCATCAGAAAGTGTTTAAAACGTGTCGTTTCGAGTGGAAAAGGTTGTACAGGAAAAGTTGCCGTGAGCTAATACGTAGATTAGGGGGGTTATGGCCTGTTTGCCATCTCTTGATGAATGCAGTACATTTGCATTTGTCTGTTGGCACAGGGTAGAGTAAAATGTGGCTTTTCACCGATATCTCAGTCTCACTCATGGCAGTGATTATATGGAAGCTACTGAGGTATGGGTGGTGCTTAGTAATGACATTCAGGGCACAGTGCCTGTGGATGCTGTGAAAGGTTCTACTCATAGGGCTAGTTCAGCTGTTCTGACCCAGTGAGGAAAGCAATGGCAAACTACCTCACTCCTCTTGCCTAGTACGCCTCAATATAGCACTGCCTGAGATTTGTGTGGGTAGACACCCACATAACCTAATGGCGGTACTTTTTGAGGATCCAACCAGTCTTCGGGCTGATTACCTAACAGACAGACATATTTTTTTAGTGTTTAGATAGTTTGGTTCGTTGGTTGGTTCCTCAGTTTAGGGGCTGCGACAACGCAGTCATGTAGCCCCGTGTACTTTGGGTGTGTGTAGAATCTGTCTGATAACCGGTGTTAATTGTGATGACTGTATTAGTGTGTGTTTTCTGATTTTTAATTCAAGTAAGGACTGCAGACTTTGAATTTTTCAAATAGTTCCTACTTTTGCCGCCAAACGCCACCGTCAACGACTACGAGTTCAGAACTTAGCTACTAGACGCCACCACAGTCGGCTCTTGGCAACGAACGTAGGAACCTAAGAGTGTTGTTTACATTCTTAACCTATATAATTTTGCTTCACACTGGTGTAATTAGTGGAAGGGTCTTTAACATGGCATAAATCTATGACATGGGACCGCCGGCTTTACTTCCCCTCAGAAGGAAGGCATACTGAGGGATTTTTAACGGTCTTAAAAAATCCGACGACTTTGGCCGGGTTTGAAACCGCGATCTTGGGCATAGAAACTCAGCATGCTACCAACTACGCCACCGAAGCCGCGTTTAGATATTAAAGTGAAGTCGTGAGAGCATTGTGTTGTTTATGTTACCTAAGCAAACTTGTACCGTATTCCACGACTTCAAATGCCGATTCTACTTCCACACAAAGGAGATACTTACGTCCAAGTCAGCAAAATCATCTAGAAAATACTCCAAAGTGTCCAGTTGCTGAAATCGTCTTTCAACGTGAGTTGTATGCTTCGGTTTCTTACGTAGCCAGAACAGTAGTACCGGTACTGTACATGCCTCTGTTGATCGCGGGACTCGGCGACGCGAGCTTGCGGCACAGGCGTTACCAGTGCCATCTTTGCGGCGGTCCACGATAGCTCGTGAAGATCCTACACTTCCTAATAATGGATATCTAATTTTTCTAGCACTTCTATCAAGTTTACGTAGTTCTAATATAGGACAAAAAAGATCGGCAAAACATAGTTCTACCCGAATATGCTGTTTTTTCGACAAAGAAAAATTTTCGACTGATATGGCACCAGTGGATTGCTAGAAAATGACAGCGTCATACATGTCTCACGTGTAACAGAAAGAGAGGAAAATATCCCTATCTGACCAGTGCTTCATTCTAACCATTGGATGCCTAACGCTATGGTTAAGGTAGAAAGTGTGGTGTATGATTTATATGGCTGAATGCCCTTTCTATTGCCAACCTCATCAGAGGAGTTAGAGATGAAATGAACAAATATGATAAACTGAACAACGTATCTGAAAGAAAATGTCTGAGGACTATTATAATGAACCATCCTGGTGGTTTTTGCCTAGAGTTATAAATGGAAAATCTGGGTTTCAAATAAATGTATCTCCTGAATTAGGATATAACCTAGCCCTATGGCCTTGTACATTAGCCTAACAAGTTAGATGTCCCTACCTGCATTCTTTGAGTCATCCCATTGGAATGGTGTTCGCTCTGGATCCCGAGAAACTTCAAGGAATCTTTCTTTACCCACATGGAGACCTGCGGGATCAAATGAATCTTTCCACCTCACTTCAGTGTCTTCCATACCAATCTCTTCTCCATTGTAGGTGATGGCCGTGCCAGGCAGCATCATCACCAACATATTCATGGCATCAATCATGTCCCTTCCTAGACGAGAAGCTACTCGGGGATTATCATGATTACCAATCTGGAAAGAATAATGCAAACGTATTGTAGTCATGAACAAGCAGTGTCTGTTTGAGCTTAACAGCCCTTCTTCAAAACTGCAAAAATGGAGTCTGAGACAAGCAAATTAAGATATATACGCTCACATAGGAGTGGTTAGTGTTGGTGATGGTGGCCACTGTTTTAAGGGGGGAAATCGTGGAAGATATCAGCCCCTACAATTTACTTGCTTATGAAGCAAAAGCATTAACCATGAAGACCCCAAAGAAGGGTTGAGAGCATGTTTCATTAAACATTATACAATAGTATTAACAGGTGTCTCTTTATAAGCGTAATTGCTTATTGATGTTGAACATCACACTGTCAATAAAAATTATTCTGCAAAACCAAGTAGAAACTGTCTAAAAAGCAGAAACAATGTGCTAATCATTGTACAATGTAATAATTCCTTTCCAAGTGAAAATCAGTTGTATTGTTTCATGTCTCAGTCGATCTCTGGTTCTGTCGTATTCGCAGGGCGCGCGCAACTGGGAGCACCCTACTGGGCTCCTCTACATGGCCAATAATTGTTTTTAAAGTTTGGGTTTTTGCTTCCTCATCTCCAGTTTTAATGGCAGATGGGGAAATGAATTGGTGTGGTTATTCTTAATTTGTTTTTAGTTGAAAATTGTGGTTGGAGAACGACCTTAGCTTTTGCTTTTGCTCGCGGCTCTCCATGACTTGGTGTTGTGAAGATTTCACAGCATCAGCTTCAGAATTTAATAATAATAATTGAACGATTCTAACAATGAACAAGTCGTGTTCAGAAATGGAACATTTCATAATGTTGGACAGTAGAATGTATAACGGTAGAGTTTAAGTACGCGCATTTATAACCGCCAGTATGTGTCGTTAAATCGTGCGAGGATAGGTTTGCAATGGAGGGCAACGAAAACGAGGCAATGGAGTCGCTGATGACCAAGGGAGATCGCAATGCTAATAGTTAGTGGCGAACTCCAAGGACACGCATTAACATCACATCAAGAATGAAGTAAGCTGATATTCTACATGTATTTCTTACTAGGCTAATGTAGTTGAGAATTTCTTTTTACCATTCATAATAAAAAGTTAACACCACCATCGAGTAAAACTTCATGTGTATTTGTCCAGTACGACAAATGGAGCACCATTGCGGGGTCTGACAATTTAATATACAATTTTCTATACTGTCAGGATAACAGTTACATTGATGTCTTCCTGATATAAGACATTCTGAATTTATTTAAAGGAATAGGAATATTTTATATATCTTCTTAGATCGAAGCTTGGATTGTTTAAATTAATTCCTTAATTAGTTAATAATGATAAAGTACAGTGAAATAGTAATAAAAGAGAATAATATTCTATTAATAATTATTTATGTGAGGATATACTGTTAAATAAATAATTTAATTTAGATGATGATAATTGTTGTATTAAGGGGCCTAACATCTAGGTTATCGGCCCCTAATTTAATTTAGTCAAACTATTTGAAAGGTGATAGGACCATTATCATAATTTAATTTACACTATTAATAATCAATAATGTCATTAAATTAAAAATCATGATATGAGAAAGTTGTAAATAATTTGTGATACTCGTTAAATCAAGATGAGGGTTTAAACATTTTATTTAATTGTTTATATTTGAATATTTAATAACTAGGGGCATAATAATAATTGTAAATGTTGTAAAAATCATCACAATGATTTGTTAGAGATTGCCAAGAATAATAATAATTATGTGGTTAGAAGGAATAATAATAATAAACATAGAAATTGTTTAAATATTTATGGGACAGTTATAAATATAATAACATTTATTTATATCAATATTTGTGAAGCAGAAATTAATATTTATGAACAGAGTTAGAAATAACCGTAGTTATTTATATTTAGGAACATGGTTGGACAAATGAGATTGTTTAAATATCAAATGGCAATAGATTTGAAGGAAGAATAAGTTTAGAAAACGTTTCTAAAAGCACCAAGTAAGAATGAAGAGGGAGGTAAAATAATGGCAGGTAATAAAAATGTATCAACTAGGTTGAATTTGTGTTTAATAGAGGCAGGGAGATTTTGACCAGGAATAATTACAGATTTTCATTGGAAAACTTTATAAATTCAAGAATACACAGTAATTTGCATGACGGAATATTACAACACTTATAAAAAATGTGGGAAAAAAAATAAGAATCATTAGTAATGATTATTGGAAGCCTCCGTGGCTTAGGCGGCAGCACGCCGGCCTCTCACCGCTGGGTCCGTGGTTCAAATCTCGGACACTCCATGTGAGATCTGTGCTGGACAAAACGGAGGCAGACAGGTTTTTCTCCGGGTACTCCGGTTTTCCCTGTCAAAATTTCATTCCAGCAACATTCTCCCCTATCATTTCATTTCATCTGCCATTCATTTAATCATTGCCCCAGAGGAGTGCGTCAGGCCTCGGCAGCCGGCACAGTTCATATCCTCGCCGCTAGATAGGGGCTCCATTCATTCCATTCCTGACCCGGTCGGAGACTGGAAGCAGGCTGTGGATTTTCATTCATTTCAGTAATGATTATTGTTGGTAATATTATGCGACTTGGAAGTCGGCATTTATATTTATGTGGAGACTGAGGGTCATCCATGAGGAAATTATTTCCTGAGTTGTGGAAGAGGTTAGTGAGAGCATGTGTTGCTCATAGTTGTTCAAGAAGGGTGAAGCAATAGGGCCGCCCCATATTCCAGTCCAAACAAATCCTGTAGGATTGGATATTTATTTCCAACCTGGGTCAATTATCTAGATTCCCGATTTTGTGCCTAATAAATAAAATATAATTGTTAGATTTGATGAACCTGACCAAATCTTATTGAGAAAATTAATGGTTGCAAATGCAATAAAAGAAGATAAATAAATATCTGAGAATATTTATAATAAATACTTGGGAGTGCCAGAAATAGTAATAATAATAAATTTTGAACCAGTCAACTAACTTAATGTCAATCTTTATGAACTAATTTTGAGAGAAGTGATACCGGTTATAAATAATTTTGAAGAAAATTCACGAAGAATAATAATAATAAATTCTGTTATGAATATTTTGAAGATTAACTGAGAGTGAAAATAATAATTATTTGATGAGAAATTTAATTAATTGAATGATAGAAAATTATAACAATTTTTATTGTTAATAATAATTTGTGTTTATTTACATAACATCATTTGAGATGGTTATCAAATAATTCGTTGGTGATGTGAGACCAATTATGAAAAAAATATAATTTTCATATTGCTCTAAAAAGATGAAAATTATAAACAAATTGTTCAATGAAACAAAGTCATAAATGCAAATAATATTAACATTTGGCCACTATGTTAGTCGAATATTAATATTATATTACTGCATAATCCTTCAAAAGAATTTTGTGCAAGAATCGTCCATAATTATTAATTTTTGGAAAGCACATTATGCAGGTGGAAGTGATACAACAATTTTTCGAAATGAAACATAAAATAATTGTTTAATACTTGAACAATCAAAGATCAATCTTCAGAAATGGAAAACTGCGAGTGTACAGATAGGGATTATTCGAACTCTTCACCGAATCATGATCGCCTAGAAGTGTGTAAATAGAAATTTGTAATGATACCAGAATGGACTGACAATTTTCTGGATATCATTAGTCGAAGAGCAGTAGTGTTATTTAATTTGTGTGGTGTTTTGATTTTTTATGTGTGGGTGTTTTGTTTATTTTTGATGATTTATGCCAAGATTTAAATTTTTAATTATAAATAAATTGAGATATTTTAATGAATTGTGCTATTTTCGATCATTTCTCTTCCTACCTTACTTGCATATTACCAATATCAGTGAAGCCAAATTTTACCTAGTTTTCGCCCAGATAGACCCTGAGATAGCTTCTGTCTCGTGCTGAACTGATTTAGGAAATTTGCAAAATGAGGTCGTTGGACTCTGGTCTAAATGGGCTCAAGATGTGACAGCCCATGTGAACGATCTCACGTACTATCATGTAAACTGAGGGTAGAATCTCTCACAGAATGTTGTACTAATGATGGATCTCCCATTGTGCGCAATAAAGTATTTATTATTCGAAAATGTATGTTTTAGTTTGGTGAATCTGGTATTGGCCTGGGGCGAGCCTCAGCTACCAGGTGGGTCACAGGTGGTGGATAGTGAACGGCCCTCAGATATGGGGGTTAGCTGCGAATACGGACAAATCCTAATAAGCAGTCCTGGACCAAGGCGGCAGGATAAGGGAGCGTGGGAGGGTATTCTATGGCAGGAATACACTCAACAAATACCATACGAGCTCAATGCTGATCCTGTGACTTGGCGAGTAAGCACCGCCAGTAAATAAATGCTGCCCCTGCTGCCTTGCAGGTAGAGTCGCACCGCAAAGGCTAAGGGAAGACAAACCCTAACAGAAAACCATGGGTAGAGGAGCTCTGTAAAGCGATGTGAAGCCAGTCTCTCTATGGGAGTAAACCCTACACAAATCCTGGCCCTCCAGGTTGGGGGTCGGACGTCGGGCCGACAACCCATCCTGTCAAAAAACGACTGTTACGAAACACTCAAAACAAGCCTCGGAGATGGATTAATATGTTGACGGACATGGCAATGGACAAGGACTACGGTACAAATATTTACGGATGGGGACGTGGAATATCAGAGCGCTGAATGCAGCAGGAGCAGTGAAGGCATTGAATGAGGAGTTGTGCAATTACAATATGGATGTAGTTGCCTTACAGGAGATCAGATGGAAAGAGGAAGGCATACAGAAGGGAGAGAACTGCACTATATTTCACAGTGGGACTGGAGGAACAAAAGGGCAACTTGGAACAGGAATAGCAGTCAACAATAAAATAGTGCACGCTGTGGTTAAATATGAAGCAATCAGCGAAAGGCTCTGCTACGTGAGAATGAAGGGAAGGTTTCAGAGCATGTCCATCCTCGCAGTACATGCCCCTACAGAAGAAAAGGACGACGAGGAAAAGGACTGCTTTTATGAAATCGTTGAACAAATATACGACGGGATGCCGCAATACGACATGAAAATGGTGATAGGGGACGCAAACGCAAAGAATGGTGTTGAAACTGCAAATAGAGGTGTGAGTGGGCCGCACACCCTACACAAAGAGTCTAATGATAATGGGTTAAGGCTGGTAACATTTGCAACTGCAAAGGACATGAAGATCACCAGCACAATGTTCCCACACAAGAAGATTCACCTGGGAACGTGGAACGCTCCAGGAGGGCGATATACCAACCAGATTGACCACGTTTTGGTGGATTCAAGACATGCAAGTGGAATCGAGAATGTCAGACCAGTACGAGGAGCAGAAGTGGGAAGTGATAACAATCTGGTATTAATTAAAGTGAAACAAAGAATATCACGAGAGAAGTTGACGAAGGCAGGCACACTAAAAGGCAAAATAGATGTAAGCCTCCTGGAAAATGAGGAAATACGAAGTGAGTACGAGCTAAAGCTACAAAATCGTTTTCAATTTCTGGAAGAGCTAGAAGAAGGAGAAAGGAAAGAGGAAGGGGAAGATAACAGCTGGGAAACATTCAAATCCATTGTGACTGAGACTGCAAAGGAACACCTAAAGAAAAAAGAAAATAAAGGACAGGACAAGATATGGTTCAGTGAGGAGTGCAAAGAGGCGATTAAAAAGAGATAGAAGTACAAACAGAGGATGCTAGATAACGACACCCCACAATCCAGAGAAGAATACGTGGAGGCAGCGAGAGAAACAAGGAAAGTAATACGTAAAGAAAAGAGGCAGTTCATCAACAAGCAACTGGAAAAATCTGAAGAAGACAGAAACAAGAACAATGTAAGAGAATTCTATAGATATGCAAGGTATTTCAAGACAGGATACAGCCCAAGAATCGTAGCGATGGAAAACAATGAAGGTGATTTGGTGGCTGGTCAAGAAGAGGGCATGAAGTTATGGAAGGACTATTTTGAAGAATTGTTGAATGTCCGTGAGGGAAAAGAAGTGACTGAGGAAACAAAGGCATATTGAGGACCCCAACCAAATGTTGAGGAGCCTACAATGAAGGAAATGGATGAAGCTCTAAAGCAAATGAAGAACAGCAAAACTCCAGGAACCGACGGCATGGCAATAGAACTGCTAAAACTAGGTGAAGAAGCTTGCAGAAAAGCACTGTATCGATTGATACTGCAAGTATGGAGAAATGAAAAGATGCCCAATGAATGGCAACAAGCAATAATATGCCCAATATATAAGAAAGGAAAAAGAACCAAGTGTGAGAATTACAGGGGCATATCATTATTATGTAGCGCATACAAGATTCTTGCGCACATTCTCTTACATAGGCTACTACCATACTGTGACAGATTGTTAATGCCCCATGTTGGTAGCTAAATGTAACAGTTTCGCTAGCCCACACTGTTGGGAGAAAATGTAATTGTTTACCTTTGCCTAAGCTATGTTGTTTTAATGGGCGCCAAGACCTCAATGCAATGCTGAAATCTAAATTTGTATTTAACAACGTCTAGCTCTGGTAGAACACCGTCAAGAATCTATTCACTCAGATCGTGGTATGATTTGATCATTAACCCAACAAACAATTGTATCAGGAGAAGGAATTGGTCTATATCTAATGCTACCTACTGAAAGCAAAGATTGCATTGTAAAAGAAATGAATTTATTATATAAAACAAGTATAGCAAAATTAATAATAATAATAAGTTTAAAATTTAAATTGGAGCGTTGTGATTTGAATATTACCGATAGAAAATTACGTGAAAACGGAGTCTGATAAATTGATTTTACTCTTATTTCCAAGCTATGAAGTTACTGAATTATGAAATATAAAACAAAGAAAAATGAGAGATTGCGTATTTCCGCGTCATTTGCGCTTACCACTGGAAATTGCTAAAGCATTTCCCTCGTACTGGATGATGCTGTGTGCTTCCCACAGTCTCCTGGACGTCGCCATCTTCTTCGTTATTTGATGATATTCTGGTAGATTAGATAATTCTATGGTCCGTACCTCGGACCCAAACACTCGTACAACCGCACTGGTAAGGTTTTGCAAAAGTTAGTCTTCAACTCCACTGAACATCGGAGCGACACGCACTTGCAACCGTACTCCGCAAGTTCTACACAGATAGTCCTCGTTTCACGGCGCGTCGAACGATATATCCACACGTTGGCTCCCCCACCATGGTACCGTCTTCCAGCTTACGTTGTCTCCCCTGATTGGCTGAGCACGCCGCTAGATCCCCACTCTGCCTCATTACACTCGGCGCGCGAGAGGGAGAAGTCGTTTTCCGTTCCAACAATTCGCCTTTTCTAGACCTTGCGACCCAGCCTTGCGTAATACTTCTCGACAGGAATCAGCTTGTACTTGAAATCCCAGTGAGTCACGTCTCTCGTTATACCCTAACTGACGAAAACTCCGTAAAATTCCGTAATCACATAATTTTCTATGATATTGTCGTTCGTAATAATTTGCTGGATAGCGTTTTCTAAGACATAGAAAACCTATCTGAATGCTAATAATTTTTATAAAATGCTCCGAAAATACCTTAATAATAATTATAATAAATTAATGAAAAATCCACAGCCTGCCTCCAGTCTCCGACCGGGTCAGGAATGGAATGAATGAAGCCCCTATCTAGCGGCGAGGATATGAACTGTGCCGGATAATAAATTAATAATAATAATAAATTAACATGAAAATTTATCTTGGCTGAACAATTTGCCGCGTAAATAAATATAGAATGGCTTCCTACTGACTTATGCCAGTTGCATAAAAACCCCTCGGAAAACACGTTACATATTCGCCTCGGATCATCGGATGATTTACCGTGACGACGGTCCATTATCCGATTATCCCAGACACGTTAATAAACCCCATCCAAAATACATATTACATAAATGAAATCACCCTAAACAGATATATACACTCATATTTTTTCTTCACGCACTTTGCGTCAAAGTTTGTTGTCACTATGGATTGCACTTTGCAACCAGTCCAATGTTTTACATATGGAATAGTGTTCCACGGATATTTCCGCCTCTCAAATTTCTCTATGTTGGAGAAATAGACATAATTAATGTGTGAGCACTATGTATTTATGATATCATATCACACGCATTGAAGGTGTTCTGATATATTTATATCACCATAGAACTTCCTAATTTCACAGGAGGTCCCCTCCTTATGGTGACATTTAATTCCACTTATCACCGAGCACACGATCACACTATTGTGGCAGCGCCTCGTGACCATAATACTTAATCTCTCTTTAAAGTAGATTAAATTAATATTGACATCTGAAAAAAAAACAGTAAATGCGCATTACATATAACACCAAATATTTCTGTGCCGTAATCGCCCTGTCTTGTTAAGTTCCCGTAGACCATATTCTACTTAATACTAGTTCTCAACACAGACCATTTCCCCTCACACAAATAATACCATTGTACAAATTATCTTAAATTACACACTTACAAATCTTACATGGTGAGGCCGTAAACAGAAATCACGTGTGCTGATATGTATGAGTTTCATGAAGGACTGTCTCGCATTCTGATGGCCCATCTTTTGCCTCGTGGACGCCTTAAGCAAAAATACCCTGTTCAAGCGCTCACCCATCTCTTGGAGGCAAATGGGAACCCATCAGCGCTGCCAAAATGGCCTTGGTGCATCGAGACAATTTAGTGCTCAACAGCATCCGACAATCCCGTCATATTTCCCTGTACCTTAAAAACTCTCATTTACTTACATACTACCCCCCTGCGTGACTTCTGATACGCCTGCCTGGAAGACCATCTCCTCCCACGCACCAAATACCACACTTACTCATTTGATAGGCTGGCTCGCCAGCTAAACATCCTCACTTTATGACACATACTTTCGGAGACTATGTATATTATACGTCCCGTATAATCTGTTTCCCTCACTATTCTCCAGCACATATGCTGTTTTCCCAATACGTTTGGAAACTATAAATGTTTCTGCGTCACCTGCTTCCAACCTTGCTAGTGGCTCCCTTTAACTTAACGTCATCACGTTGCTCCACTAGCATATTTCTCAGTGTCTGTAACGATGCCCTGTTGCTACTGTCCACACATGCTAACCCTACCTTCCTATGGTGTCACACCTCTACTCGACACTCTATGACCTAAAAATGTCACTTCTGACTGACAGAATGACGACTTAGACAGCTTCAAAGTGAACCCTGCCTGATCTAACTTCTGAAAAACTATATCTAAATGACCTAGATGCTCCTCAAAACTGCGTGAACTAATTACCATATCATCTATGTAAATGGTAACAAACTCTCCTGTGTCATCCCCTAATGCGATGTTTAAAGCCCTAATTAAAGCTGCTGAACTACTCTTTAACCCATAAGGTGTTCTACAAAATTGATAAAGGTTATATTTATGACTAAAAGCTGTAAATGGTCTATCTTCGTACATAAGTGGCACTTGCCAAAAACTGGAACTCAAATCTACACAAGTGAAATACTTCTTCCCCTCAAATGTTTGCATTAATTCCTCTATTGACATCGATTTCAGCTGATCTGAACTAATTCTACTGTTAACCAAACGAGCGTCTAAACAAATACGAACTGTGCCGTCGGTTTTGGGTACCGTGATCAAAGAATTAACATACGGACTGTTAGAGTGCTCAATAATCCCATCTTCAAGCATCTGGTTAATTTGTGCCTCAACTGCACTCTGATAAGCGAAAGGTACAGGATATCTATGTCCTGTGAATACTGACCTATCAATAACGTTCAATGAATGTGTATAGCAATTGGCCATACCAATGCGATCCTCAAAAACTCTCCTATTACACCATAACACATCATAGAGCCGAACACATTGTTCCACCTCTATATTTCCCTGAAATGCAGCCTCACGTAACGAGTCCTCTAGACTTCCGTTCGTAATCACACTGCCCACAAAACATGGAGAACCCCGCTCTACGGCTGGCGATATCTCATTTAAAGTACAAATCACACCTACAATACTACTCCTCTGAATATGGTCATTGAACGCTACTTCTACTTCAGAATCTCCCCATTTAAATTTCAAACTCCCTACATCATAACATAAGTTACCAGACACTCTACTTAGCCACTCTGAACCCAAGATAACACTGAATACTAAATTTGGAATTACAAGACAAATCTGCTTCTCTACATGATTATTAATTTTAATGTCTACTAAAACTTGCTTAGAAATTACTTTAGACCTCTTCCCAACAGCTGTGATAACAAAAGTGCTTTTAATTGGCATCTCCTCAAAATTTACTCCAGTTCCTTTCATTTTATCATAAAATGCACTACTTATGCAACTCTTCATACAACCACTATCAATTAAAACATCTGTGTACGCCTCGGACACGTTAAATTTAACTATGGGGCTCTTACTGGCCACTTCCTGAATAATACCTTCATCATTTAGTTCATGTAATAATTCATTTCTTACATTTAGGTCATAGGGTTCCTGTATAATTGTATGGACAGGGCATGCTACAGACTGAGATTCTGACCTTACTTCGCAGCCCGGTTCGCGTTTAAAGAACCGCTACAGCTGGCCGTAGTACTACTAACTATTAAACTGGTCTGGTTGTTCTGGGCTGTGTTGTCATTGTTTGGCTGTATATTACTACCACTAGGCTGTCCTCTTCCTTGACCCCTATTCTGGTTGTAATTATTGTCATTATAATTTCTCCCTTGATTTCCCCTGAAATCATTGTTTCTCCCTTGATTTCCCCTGTAATCATTGTTCCTCCCTTGATTTCCCCTTAAATCATTATTCCTCCCTTGATACTGATTACCATAGCCATTTCCTCTATTCTGATTTAGCTGATTACTATTATTTCTATTTTGAGCGTTGGCCCCTTCGCCACCGTTCCCTTGAACTTCCTGATGCCTGGCTTCGTTAGGTCTATTAATATTATTACCCTGGTTCCTATTGAAATTGTCCTCATAACCCCCTCTCCCTAGTGCATCAAATGTGCTTAACAAATTTTCTACTTGTGATATAGTCTTTACATTCTGGATACAAGCAGCCTCCTTGATCCTATAGGGAAAGTGCCTAAGTAGCAACCTCACCACATCACTTTCCTCCTTCAAGCCATCAAGATATTTACACACTAATACCTGCCCTAAAAAGTATTCGGTCATGGTGGAGCTTCCTTTAGGGTTATATTTGCCACACACTACTCCCTCACGATGCTGCGACTGAATAACCTCATTCCAGAACTTTTCACAGAATTTCATTTTAAAATCATTAATATCAGTAAACTTGTCTCTGTAGACAGCAAACCAATTCCTCGTTTCCCCCACAAACACTTGTTCTAAAATTTCAACTACCTGGCACCACTCAATACTACCATTTTCCAACCTCTCCCCGAATTTATTTTCTATAGTGTTCATGAACTCCATTGGGCACCCCTGTCGATTGCTGAACTTACCCAGTTCTACCTCCCTGTGTGTGCTATTCACAAAAACTGGCCTATTCTGACTATTTTCTTGCCTGATCCTAGCTTTTAATTTTAACTCTAATTCTGCGATTTTCTCCTCAGCCTTCCTCTCAATACTGTTTACTGTCAATTTAATGTTTCCTTCTGATTCTTCTACTTTATCATATAGCTTTGCTTGTTTCTCCTCAATCTTGCTAATGCTCTCTCTATTACTCTCTCTTAAATCATTTACTTCTGCAACTATTTGTGAGTGGACTTTCTCAATTCTACCCCCCAGCTGTTCCTTAACCTCTTTAGTAGCTACCTGAATTTTGTCAATTTCTCCCCCCAATTGCTTTTTGACCTGCTGTGTTTCCAGTTGCACTAGTTCTTTTAAATTTTCAGCCTGTGTACTGATTCTAATTTCCAACTCCTCCTGTACTTTTCCTAATTTTCTGTCTACATCTGCAATAATCTCTTTAGCCTTTTCTTCCATCACCCCCCTGATCTCACCTCTAATCAGTTCGAATTTGTCACTCATTTCCCTGCTGTTTTGTTCTAATTTAGCATTTAAAGTTTCAGTACTCTCTCTATATTCCTTACTGTTTTGTTCTAATCTGGCGTTGTTTTGTTCCAGTTTAGCATTTAAAGTTTCAGTACTCTCTCTATTTTCCTTACTGTTTTGTTCTAATCTGGCGTTTAAAGTTTCATTACTCTCTCTATTTTCCTTACTGTTTTGTTCTAATCTGGCGTTTAAAGTTTCATTACTCTCTCTATTTTCCCTACTGTTTTGTTCTAATTTTGCATTATTCTGTTCTAATTTTGCATTATCCTGTTCTAATTTTGCATTTAAGGCATCACTACTAACTTTGTTCTGATACATGAACTCGAGAAGTAAAGTTTTTAATTCTGGTTGGCCGCCTACACTCCCTGTTTCAGTATCGGGATTTACCTCCGCTACCCCGGTACTACCATCGCTCGACATACTGCTCGTATCATCACTCTCCAGTTGATGACCACTACGTAACCTCATCTGTCTTTCTTTCTCATCCCCCATAATGATATACACTGATAAAGACAAATAACCCCCAAAATACAGGCACAGAAATATATACCCTTCTCCTTCCACAAATGTTATTAGGTTTTCAGCCCCAAGTTGTCGGCGACAAATGT
Organism: Meconema thalassinum; assembly: GCA_946902985.2. Taxonomy (NCBI): domain Eukaryota; kingdom Metazoa; phylum Arthropoda; class Insecta; order Orthoptera; family Tettigoniidae; genus Meconema; species Meconema thalassinum. The sequence goes on from OX336390.1 coordinate 160,876,097, forward strand.
AGCAGTCTCGCTTAGGCTGGGATGACAAGTGAAACGGTATTTACTTTGCTCCACGTTGAGCGTACAAATGTAACAGATTGTTAATGCCCCATGTTGGTAGCTAAATGTAATAGTTTCGCTAGCCCACACTGTTGGGAGGAAATGTAATTGTTTACCTTTGCCTAAGCTATGTTGTTTTAATGGGCGCCAAGACCTCAATGCAATGCTGAAATCTAAATTTGTATTTAACAACGTCTAGCTCTGGTAGAACACCGTCAAGAATCTATTCACTCAGATCGTGGTATGATTTGATCATTAACCCAACAAACAATTGTATCAGGAGAAGGAATTGGTCTATATCTAATGCTACCTACTGAAAGCAAAGATTGCATTGTAAAAGAAATGAATTTATTATATAAAACAAGTATAGCAAAATTAATAATAATAATAAGTTTAAAATTTAAATTGGAGCGTTGTGATTTGAATATTACCGATAGAAAATTACGTGAAAACGGAGTCTGATAAATTGATTTTACTCTTATTTCCAAGCTATGAAGTTACTGAATTATGAAATATAAAACAAAGAAAAATGAGAGATTGCGTATTTCCGCGTCATTTGCGCTTACCACTGGAAATTGCTAAAGCATTTCCCTCGTACTGGATGATGCTGTGTGCTTCCCACAGTCTCCTGGACGTCGCCATCTTCTTCGTTATTTGATGATATTCTGGTAGATTAGATAATTCTATGGTCCGTACCTCGGACCCAAACACTCGTACAACCGCACTGGTTAGGTTTTGCAAAAGTTAGTCTTCAACTCCACTGAACATCGGAGCGACACGCACTTGCAACCGTACTCCGCAAGTTCTACACAGATAGTCCTCGTTTCACGGCGCGTCGAACGATATATCCACACGTTGGCTCCCCCACCATGGTACCGTCTTCCAGCTTACGTTGTCTTCCCTGATTGGCTGAGCACGCCGCTAGATCCCCACTCTGCCTCATTACACTCGGCGCGCGAGAGGGAGAAGTCGTTTTCCGTTCCAACAATTCGCCTTTTCTAGACCTTGCGACCCAGCCTTGCGTAATACTTCTCGACAGGAATCAGCTTGTACTTGAAATCCCAGTGAGTCACGTCTCTCGTTATACCCTAACTGACGAAAACTCCGTAAAATTCCGTAATCACATAATTTTCTATGATATTGTCGTTCGTAATAATTTGCTGGATAGCGTTTTCTAAGACATAGAAAACCTATCTGAATGCTAATAATTTTTATAAAATGCTCCGAAAATACCTTAATAATAATTATAATAAATTAATAATAATAATAATAAATTAACATGAAAATTTATCTTGGCTGAACAATTTGCCGCGTAAATAAATATAGAATGGCTTCCTACTGACTTATGCCAGTTGCATAAAAACCCCTCGGAAAACACGTTACAATACATAGAGGAAAACCTTGAAGAACACCAGGCCGGTTTCCGAAAAGGCATGTCAACAACAGACCAAATATTCATACTTAGACAGATAATTGAAAAGACGTGGGAATTTGATAAGAATGTGTACTGCCTATTTATAGACTTTAACAAGATGTTCAGCAAAGAACATATAGCCTACTTTCTCCTAAATGTATGGGTATATTTATGACTCTTTGTCCTCATCCCTAACACAATCACCTCTACCACAATGTATTGTTTGTTTTATTTTATATTGATAATTAGCCAGTAAGTGTCAAAATCAATATTGTATACTTTATGATGATGGAATAACAAAACTACTAACTTATTGTAACGCATTCACGTCCGTTAATCTCTATATTAAGCCAGCCTGCTAAGTTAAGAATCTTCCGTTTTGGGTATCTTCCCCTTTAAAAATCCACGCCGATCACAGTAGGTTGGTGCTGCGACCTATCATTGAATTAATCTTTATGTTGTACGCCTATGCACAGCCATCGTAATGTACTACGATGGCAGTGGCCTAAGGGTGTTGAATGAGTAGACAGTTTAAATTAGCCAAGAGGGAGGCAATCCAGCTGGCAGTGTTTAAAGGTAATCGGAGCGCGATCGTGGCTAATAGTTGAACTACCAGTATTACAAAATTGCCATACTTCAGGAGGCCAGGTATTTACACAGCGGTAAGTTTGGAACAATATTACCCACATAACCCACAGGAGGACAGCACCGTACAGAGGCATTAAGAAGGCTGTGGTTAATGACAACGTGTATCTAGTTCTTCTATTCTCCTTTTCCTAATGTCTTCTGTTTATTTGCGATGCTGGGGCTGTGATTTAATTAATAAACGAGTGTATACATTAGCCTCTCCTTTGAGCTAAATGACATCTTATCCAGTATCTGTGGAAAGAGCTCGTGCACAACATTTGTAAAAGAATTCAATAAAAAAAAAGTTAACTGCAGCAGTACTCGATCCCCAGTCGACTGCGTGACAGACTAACACGCTAGCCCAGAGCTAATCCTATCCTTAACATCATAGTGTTCTTAACTGACATTAGATACAACCTGTTGGCAAATAATGACTTTAAATAAACGATTTCTTCACAGCAGTACATCTTCATTAAAGATAATTTCATACAAAGTTTATATTATTGTATCAGTAGGGTATATCACATACAACATACTAAACCTATTGAAATATAAGACAGGCACATGAGGACAGCTGCCATCTTGTCGTGTGACACAGACAGCTCAGCTTTTTAAGCCAATCATACAGTATAATATTATAATATTAAAGTATAATAAATAACGGAACACGACCTTCAGGATAGCTTAAACCACCCTAGGCTCGATAATCGGAATTGGTGGGTCTTAAGCCATTGATTAAAATGGTTGAATAATTCACACGGCCGCCATCCTGAAATGGTACGGCCGATGACCTTGAATGTTGGATGAAAGACGCGTCCTATATAAAGGTATGTTGTCACCAAATTTGGTAGAGATCGGATGATTAGTTTAGCCGTAATTTGTTTTACGTTTTGAACGTTTGAGTGGCCGCCATTCTGTTTTGGTAAAGATTGCGGCGATATAAAGTATGACACTGAGGTGCCCTTTGCTAATGCTACCTCTGTACCAAATTTCGTTCAATTCGGTTTCACCGTGTTCGAATTGATAGGGTGGACAGACATTCAGAGTACACACACTCACACACACACACACACAGACTCACACACACACATACACACACACAGACAGACACACTTTTTCCGCCCTGTAGTGATCTCATAAGTCTACTTTCATTTTTTGTAAAAATCGAAAGTAGGCTAAAAAGGCCTATGATAGTGTTAACAGAGAAAGCATCTGGAGGATAATGGAAGAATCGGGGATACCTTCAGTAGGGGGGTGATGGGTGTTCTGCTTCACTTTACAGTCCTGTGCCCAACAAACCAACATGGCCGCCGCGCGAAGTTGAAATAATTAATATCTCTCGAACGCATGATCCGATTTTGACAAATGAGGTGTAGTTGGACTCGGGCAAACGCCCTCTTTCCAATGGACCATTCATTTCAATCCCTAAATAAAACCTACCCCTACTAGGGGGTGAAATTGTAATTTTATTGAAAGTCTGTTTTCAAATGCGACATGTATAAGGTGCGCTGCTAAAATGAACTTAAACTTGGTTGCTCATATCGCGCATGCGTTTTACGAGATGCCACTATGGATGAACATTTTTGTTTTTGTTTTGTACGCATGCGCACTTGGGATTTTTGTAAGAGGGCGAGCTCTTTGAAAAAAAATGATTGATAAGAAGGGTTTTGGTGGTGAGGAGAGAACCAGATAGTCGCCTACTTTCCTACGATGTTTGGCGATATTTCTCGAACGCAAGGTCGGATTTGGACGTGTGACGTGTCAAATCGCTTGTCTCAAAGCCCTATATATGTTATTAATAGGTTAAAGTTTTGAGAATGAGGGAAACAGGCGTTTTGGGGGTAAAATCATGATTTTAGACTTTTTCTGATATCTCACGAATGCATGGTCGGATTTGGTCCTATGACGTGTCAAATGGCTTGTCTAGAAACCCTCTTTATTTTGGTAATAGGTTAAAGTTTTTGAGAATGAGGGAAACAGAATTTGTTGTTGTAAAACCGTGATTTTAGACTTTTTGTTATATTTCGCAAATCAATAATGCCGGAGACGTATACGAGGGGTCGTAGGACTCGGGGTGACGCCCCTCCCCTCTCTCCATTTCGAATATAATATTTATGTTAAAAAAAATGCGAAAGGGCCTAACGACACTTATGTTGAAAACATTTCAGTTTTTAAAACTTTTCTTAAATTTGTCTAAAATGTTCATGACGAGTGGTTGTAGATAGAAAGAGACGATACCACTGGACACGTGTTTCAACGAAGCTATTACTGGCCACGGTGGTGATATACCAATACAGTATTCGCTATTTCGATGAGACGTCGGGTCGAGGGTTCGTTTTCTGATTTTTCCTATGATGGAATTCCTAATTCCTAAACCCCCTGAAGGGGGTCTTTAACGTGTAAACGATTATGAGTGACATGACAAATGATAATTCCTTGATTCGATGAAGTTGGGTTTAGATAGAACAAACAGAACTTGGTTATATGTTGCTTGAAGTGAGTATAGAAAACAAACTTGCTGGGGCAGACTGACAGGATGTGAATGTTATTTGAGCTTATTGGAATGCATTGACTTGACTTGACAACAGGGTAATGAAAAAAGCACAGAGATGCTGAGGACACTTGAAGGTCAAACGATATGGCAACCATGGTGGGAGGGGGAAGCTAGGATGATGTCGCCGATCATGTTCAATGTTCAATGGATGAATTTATATTTTGCGAAGCATTGTTCGGAGAGGGTCATGTGACGGCTTGTTTTAAGGGTATTTATTTTTTCGATGTTTCCTATGGTGGACTCATTGATTGAAATAATCCAAAACTGCTAGGGCATAGCCTTGAGATTTTATAAACCGATAATGGGATTTTGACATACAAGATCCACTCAGAACTTGGCATGATGTCATTCTTTTTATGGCTTATGAATTTCCCCAAATAAGACCCAAAACAACAAGATCATGGACTTTTGCTTTTCTTAATATATTGCAAACCCATAATGTAAGATGTTTACTGTGAGTGACGAAATCTAGCTAGGTAAAGAAAGAATTATTGTAGGATATATGTATGGTGACTGACACGTCTTTGACCATTGGAACTTGTTTTCAGATCTGACTGTAGTACATAGGGAGTATAGGTTGTAGGCATGGATTGGCAAACGGTGCACACAAAATTCAATTTATCGATTCAAAAATTAAGAGTAGACTATCATTAATTAATTGGTTAAAGAGTGTAGCTAAAAATAAAAAAAAATGGTGACTACATTAAACTAAACTGAACCAAGTCGAATCAAACCCAACTGAACCAAACCAAGCCTAAAGCAAAACAAACCTAATCAAGAACAAGCCAAGGGCTTAAGTGTAAAACTTGTGGGGAATGCAGTCATTGGCAATGTTCAAAGGAAGGGATAACGCTCTACCTCTAGAGGGTAAGGTAAAGCTAGCGCATGGTGCTAATGCATATTCCCAAGTACATGAACCACACACACACACAACTATCCTATGCTGTTTTTATGAGTTAACTGTTAAAACTTACTCAGTGGTTTCTGAGCAAGATGGTCGCTACACACAACAAGCTTTAAATACTTGAGGCTAATAATCTATATACACACACACACACACACACACACACACGCGCTTGTTCTAAACTAAACTATCTTGCTGGCAGTGCTCACACAGTAGGCAAATGACAGAAATGCTTGGCTAACAGAAATACAATCATTTTCGTTTGTCTAATGTTACCAGCTAACCATTACATGCTATAGTGGTGTACAACATGTGTGAATAAATAAATTAAAAATTGCACAGGTTCACACATTATAGACTGTATTATTGCCATGGCCAAGCACTCACATTAAGATCATTTACAAAATCATAAAATGAAAAATAAAAATCTTGTTTTGGAAATATCGTTTTTCAACATACACACAAAATAAATATATAAAAAATTTGTAAACAGCAAATTGGAAAATCCATGTTTCCATATAGACAAAATTTAAAAACCTTAAACGGACATTTAAGAAAATATATGCAAATGGGAAATTGACAAATGTGTAAATATGAAAATGGAAAAATCCATGTTTCCATATCATGAAATTGAAAAACATCAAACTGTCATTTAAAAAAATGCAAATGGAAAATTGACAAATTGCAATGTGTGAAATGTGAAATTGAACAAATGGCTATCATTATTTTAAAAAAGAAAAGAACATAGTGCTCTATGGTTGAGGTGTGAATCAAACCCTCTCTACTTATTTGGACCACCCGAGACTGAGTAGACTAGTTTTTGTTGTCATACCACTTTTAAAAGTTTGTGTTAAATCTAGGAATTGAACCCAAGAGCTTGTAGGAGGGATCCAAGGTTATAATATGTTAAACAGATAGCCTTGAATGTAGGATGTGGTAGTTATATAGAGATGAGACGTTTCGCTCGGGGCAGAGAGGCATGGAGATCTGCATCAAACCAGTCAAAAGACTGACGACTCAAACAACAACATGTAGAGCTCACCAAAATAATGTTGTGTAACGGTAAATGTTAGTCAACGAACAGTAATGCATTACTAAAACCCATGACACGATACCTAAGAGCTTTTCTAAAATTATTTTAAAATGCCTTTAACCCTATATTAAACACCCAGTTCACAAGACTCATAACTGTAATGTTATGGTCAAACAAAACAAAATCTATATTTCAAAACAAACAAGTGGTTTAGTCAATGTATACTGGAAAAAGTTTTATAAACACTCAAGTCCACAAAAATAATTAAATTAGTAACTGTCAGGTTGACCGAGTGGTTATGGTGTTTGACTTAAGTTCAAATTTTCTGTACAAGAAAGCAAGGGTTCGAATACCTTACCTGATATAACTATTGCCTCAACATGACTTGACCACACTGTATTATTGTGTACTCGGTACACAAACCATAGATAGAGTGTATTGTTTAAGGTCACTCTCTTTGCGAACATAGTCAGAGACTGTTGATGGTTAACAATTGCATTAATAGTGGGACATCGGGATAGCAATTAAGAAAAACAGGCAATACCCATACACTTTTTTATTTATTTTATGTAAGTACTTGTACAATAGTTATATACAAACTACAACTCTCTTTTGTCTATTACTATCTAGTCCTTTTCGATCCCCTTGCATAACAAGGCAGATGACTTTGTAGTTCAGCCCCTTCAAACAACAACAACACTACTTCTTGCATAGTCTGTGATGTTGATGACTCTTGATGCGTGGAAGATGGATACAACATAACTTTTACAACAGGGGTTAAACGTTGCTCAACAAACAATGCACTATTTTGAGTAGCAACATCTTTCTCTTGTACTAACGTTTTAGCATTCTGATGATTTTTTGTCAATACCATCAGTGTTTTGTCTGGAGCACTACATTGATGATCACTCACACTAAAAACCACACTGTTTCTACTTTTCATATTGCCTCGACATGTTGTTGACCTCTGTTTCGAGCATTGCCAGAATATTATTCCTTTTACATTTTGTCGTCTATAGTTATAAGAGTAGCCTTTATAGAGTACACATTGTTTACCTCGGTTAGTTGGAGTAAGTTCCATAGTAGTAACTAACCTGTTAGTATGATTTGCACACTACAAAGGTTATCTCGGTTCTGGTAATAGAATTATTTAGCGTTGGCTTTTATATTTAATATGTACATTTTAAAGTGATAGAAAAGTGGTAGAAACGTTGTAGCAAAGTGGTAGACAATTGGTAACATAGTGGTAGAAAAGTGGTAGCAAAGTGGTAGAAAAGTGGTAGAAAAGTGGTAGAAAAGTGGCAGAAAAGTAGTAGAAAAGTGGTAGCAAAGTGGTAGAAAAGTGGTAGAAAACTGGCAGAAAAGTAGTAGAAAAGTGGTAGCAAAGTGGTAGAAAAGTGGTAGCAAACTAGAAAGGTGGTAGCAAAGTGGTAGAAAATATTACATGTATTGTTAAGAAATAGTTTAAGCGGTTACATGGATTCATTACACTATAATTTTAGCATCACGAAGCTCATTTTCTATATCCAAAAGTTCTTCCTCATATTTAGTATGACCAGCCTGTTTACAGGTATGCAAGTACTGAAGCCGCTGGATTAGCTTACTGGGATTGTTCCAGTAAACAAATTTAACAAATGATTTTTTTGGGTGTAAACCATTATCATCATCATCATCATCATCATCATCATTATCATCATAATCATCATCATCATGGTTATCATCATCAATATAATTATCATCAATATAATCATCATCACTATTACTATCTAATCCTTTTTGTTCATCTTGCAATGCAAAAACCTTTGGCATAGTTTGTGTTGTCTTTGATAGTGTTAGAGGTTTCTTAGACGTTAACGACTGTCCTAACATGTCTTTTTCAGGAGATAATAAATGTTCTTTAACAAACAAAGCACTATCTTGAGCCACACTATTTTTTTCTTGGTCTTGCTTTTTTACCTTGGTTAGAGTATTTTGTCCATTTAAATGAGTATTATTTTGAGATTTACAATGATGATCGATTGAAATAAGTATGTTGGAGCCTTTTGTCTTAATCATTCCTCGACACTTTTTAGATCGTTGTTTCGAACAGCACCAAATAACAGTTCCATTTTTATTGGTTCGTTTCACAATATATGAATATCCTTTATAGTATGCGTAAGGCTTACCATACCTAGTCACTGATACTTCCATGTCAACTGTCAAGCATAGACTAAGCTCTAGTAAAGTCAACTTGGTAATAAGAATACTAGTTTAATGTGAGAGCAAATATGGATCCAAAGAGTTCAGGTAAAAGTGGAAGCAAATAAGCAAATATTAGAACCAAGAGTGGGGTTAAAAGTGGTCGCAAAGTGGTAGACCCATTACACAATAATTTCAGCATGACGAAGCTCTTGTTCAATTTCTTTGATTTCCCAATCGTGAACGATATGCCCAGCTTGTCGTAAAGCATGCAATTGTCGAAGCCGTTGAATTAGCTTACTGGGTTTGTTCCAGTATACAAATTTAACAAATGGATTTTTAGGTGTAAACAAAGCACTACCATTATCATGATCATTATCATCATCATCATTATCATCATCATAATCACCATTATCATCATGACCATCATCACTGTTACTATATAGTCCTTTTTGATCCTCTTGCAATACCATTTTATTTATAGTCTGAGTTGATTTTGATAGTGTTGAAGGTTTCTTGGACGTTGACAATTGTCCTAACATGACGTTTTGAGGACATGATAAGTCCTTTTGAACAAACACTGCACTATCTTTAGCCGCAATATCGTTTTCTTGAACTTGCTTTTTAGATTTTGATAATTGTTTGTAAACAGTAAGCGTGGTTCGTTTCGAGCACTACATTGATGAACACTCACACTTAAAACCTTTCCATTTTTACTTTTCAGATTGCCTCGACATTTTGTTGACCTCTCTTTTGAGCATTGCCAGAATATTATTTCATTCACATTCTGACGATTATAGTTATAGGAGTAGCCTTGATAGAGTGCATGTAGCCTACCTTTGTTGGTTGTAATAAGTTCCATAGTAGTAACTGACCTGTCAGTACGATGTTCACACTACAAAGATTACAATTGTTTTGCTGATGGAGTGACCTACCATAAGCTTCTATATTGGCTTATGTGTTGGCTTTTTGTGTTGGCTTTTTATGTTGGCTTTTCGTGTTGGCTTTTGTGTTGGCTTATGTGTTGGCTTTTTGTGTTGGCTTTTTGTGTTGGCTATTCGTGTTGGCTTTTGTGTTGGCTTTTCGTGTTGGCTTTTTGTGTTGGCTTTTCATGTTGGCATTTCGTGTTGGCTTTTGTGTTGGCTTTTCGTGTTGGCTTTTCGTGTTGGCTTTTCGTGTTGGCTTTTTTTTATTGGCCTTTCATGTTGGCTTTTTGTATTGGCTTTTCGTGTTGGCTTTTTGTGTGGGCTTTTTGTGTTGGCTTTAGTATTGGCTTTTGTATTGGCTTATTTGACAAGTTATTTGTGTCAATGTATTTAGTGGATTTTTTGTTGGTGTTGGAAAGTAGTTGAATGAGAGGGAATATTTAAAGACCTAACCTAACCTAACTTTACCTAACCTAACCTAACCTTTCAACTCTCAGATGTTAATTAAATTCTGTGCATAGTCGAGTTGGAACCCAAGACCTCAGGGGTAAAAAAACAATTATTTTTGACGGCTTATTTTGGTAACTTATTTTAATGGCTAACCTAACTTTACCTAACCTAACCTAACCTCAGCTCACTTTGGATATTACTAGTAAGTGTTCATATCCTCTGCTAGGTAGCTTGCTAGTAGTACAGGTAGTGCTCATATTTACCGCTAGGTAGCGGAAACATACTTTGCATGTTGCATGTGACACTTGTGAAGTTTAACCACATGCAAGACGTGCTTGTATAAGTTCTCTATTTAAACTCAATATACAATTAACCACTAAATGTTCAGAACTAACATGTATAGCCATGTATAGGGTATATAGGAGACCCTTAGCAAGAAAGGCTGTCTAACCCACGAGTGTACAGCCTTGTCATACGCAGTAAGCACCTGTTGGCAGAAAACAACAACAACAACAATTTGAGAAAGCCAACAACATATCCATTAAGGTTTTTAAAGGAAACAGTTTTTTGTTGGCTTTCTCAAATTGTTGTTGTTGTTGTTTTCTGCCAACAGGTGCTTACTGCGTATGACAAGGCTGTACACTCGTGGGTTGGACAGCCTTTCTTGCTAAGGGTCTCCTATATACCCTAAACATGGCTATACATGTTAGTTCTGAACATTTTGTGGTTAATTGTATATTGAGTTTAAATAGAGAACTTATACAAGCACGTCTTGCATGTGGTTAAACTTCACAAGTGTCACATGCAACATGCAAAGTATGTTTCCGCTACCTAGCGGTAAATATGAGCACTACCTGTACTACTAGCATGCTACCTAGCAGAGGATATGAACACTTACTAGTAATATCCAAAGTGAGCTGAGGTTAGGTTAGGTTAGGTAAAGTTAGGTTAGCCATTAAAATAAGTTACCAAAATAAGCTGTCAAAAATAATTGTTCTTTTACCCCTGAGGTCTTGGGTTCCAACTCGACTATGCACAGAATTTAATTAACATCTGAGAGTTGAAAGGTTAGGTTAGGTTAGGTAAAGTTAGGTTAGGTTAGGTCTTTAAATATTCCCTCTCATTCAACTACTTTCCAACACCAACAAAAAATCCACTAAATACATTGACACAAATAACTTGTCAAATAAGCCAATACAAAAGCCAATACTAAAGCCAACACAAAAAGCCCACACAAAAAGCCAACACGAAAAGCCAATACAAAAAGCCAACATGAAAGGCCAATAAAAAAAAGCCAACACGAAAAGCCAACACGAAAAGCCAACACAAAAGCCAACACGAAATGCCAACATGAAAAGCCAACACAAAAAGCCAACACGAAAAGCCAACACAAAAGCCAACACGAATAGCCAACACAAAAAGCCAACACAAAAAGCCAACACATAAGCCAACACAAAAGCCAACACGAAAAGCCAACATAAAAAGCCAACACAAAAAGCCAACACATAAGCCAATATAGAAGCTTATGGTAGGTCACTCCATCAGCAAAACAATTGTAATCTTTGTAGTGTGAACATCGTACTGACAGGTCAGTTACTACTATGGAACTTATTACAACCAACAAAGGTAGGCTACATGCACTCTATCAAGGCTACTCCTATAACTATAATCGCCAGAATGTGAATGAAATAATATTCTGGCAATGCTCAAAAGAGAGGTCAACAAAATGTCGAGGCAATCTGAAAAGTAAAAATGGAAAGGTTTTAAGTGTGAGTGTTCATCAATGTAGTGCTCGAAACGAACCACGCTTACTGTTTACAAACAATTATCAAAATGCTAAAAAGCAAGTTCAAGAAAACGATATTGCGGCTAAAGATAGTGCAGTGTTTGTTCAAAAGGACTTATCATGTCCTCAAAACGTCATGTTAGGACAATTGTCAACGTCCAAGAAACCTTCAACACTATCAAAATCAACTCAGACTATAAATAAAATGGTATTGCAAGAGGATCAAAAAGGACTATATAGTAACAGTGATGATGGTCATGATGATAATGGTGATTATGATGATGATAATGATGATGATGATAATGATCATGATAATGGTAGTGCTTTGTTTACACCTAAAAATCCATTTGTTAAATTTGTATACTGGAACAAACCCAGTAAGCTAATTCAACGGCTTCGACAATTGCATGCTTTACGACAAGCTGGGCATATCGGTCACGATTGGGAAATCAAAGAAATTGAACAAGAGCTTCGTCATGCTGAAATTATTGTGTAATGGGTCTACCACTTTGCGACCACTTTTAACCCCACTCTTGGTTCTAATATTTGCTTATTTGCTTCCACTTTTACCTGAACTCTTTGGATCCATATTTGCTCTCACATTAAACTAGTATTCTTATTACCAAGTTGACTTTACTAGAGCTTAGTCTATGCTTGACAGTTGACATGGAAGTATCAGTGACTAGGTATGGTAAGCCTTACGCATACTATAAAGGATATTCATATATTGTGAAACGAACCAATAAAAATGGAACTGTTATTTGGTGCTGTTCGAAACAACGATCTAAAAAGTGTCGAGGAATGATTAAGACAAAAGGCTCCAACATACTTATTTCAATCGATCATCATTGTAAATCTCAAAATAATACTCATTTAAATGGACAAAATACTCTAACCAAGGTAAAAAAGCAAGACCAAGAAAAAAATAGTGTGGCTCAAGATAGTGCTTTGTTTGTTAAAGAACATTTATTATCTCCTGAAAAAGACATGTTAGGACAGTCGTTAAGGTCTAAGAAACCTCTAACACTATCAAAGACAACACAAACTATGCCAAAGGTTTTTGCATTGCAAGATGAACAAAAAGGATTAGATAGTAATAGTGATGATGATTATATTGATGATAATTATATTTATGATGATAACCATGATGATGATGATGATTATGATGATAATGATGATGATGATGATGATGATGATAATGGTTTACACCCAAAAAAATCATTTGTTAAATTTGTTTACTGGAACAATCCCAGTAAGCTAATCCAGCGGCTTCAGTACTTGCATACCTGTAAACAGGCTGGTCATACTAAATATGAGGAAGAACTTTTGGATATAGAAAATGAGCTTCGTGATGCTAAAATTATAGTGTAATGAATCCATGTAACCGCTTAAACTATTTCTTAACAATACATGTAATATTTTCTACCACTTTGCTACCACTTTTCTAGTTTGCTACCACTTTTCTACCACTTTGCTACCACTTTTCTACTACTTTTCTGCCAGTTTTCTACCACTTTTCTACCACTTTGCTACCACTTTTCTACTACTTTTCTGCCACTTTTCTACCACTTTTCTACCACTTTTCTACCACTTTGCTACCACTTTTCTACCACTATGTTACCAATTGTCTACCACTTTGCTACAACGTTTCTACCACTTTTCTATCACTTTAAAATGTACATATTAAATATAAAAGCCAACGCTAAATAATTCTATTACCAGAACCGAGATAACCTTTGTAGTGTGCAAATCATACTAACAGGTTAGTTACTACTATGGAACTTACTCCAACTAACCGAGGTAAACAATGTGTACTCTATAAAGGCTACTCTTATAACTATAGACGACAAAATGTAAAAGGAATAATATTCTGGCAATGCTCGAAACAGAGGTCAACAACATGTCGAGGCAATATGAAAAGTAGAAACAGTGTGGTTTTTAGTGTGAGTGATCATCAATGTAGTGCTCCAGACAAAACACTGATGGTATTGACAAAAAATCATCAGAATGCTAAAACGTTAGTACAAGAGAAAGATGTTGCTACTCAAAATAGTGCATTGTTTGTTGAGCAACGTTTAACCCCTGTTGTAAAAGTTATGTTGTATCCATCTTCCACGCATCAAGAGTCATCAACATCACAGACTATGCAAGAAGTAGTGTTGTTGTTGTTTGAAGGGGCTGAACTACAAAGTCATCTGCCTTGTTATGCAAGGGGATCGAAAAGGACTAGATAGTAATAGACAAAAGAGAGTTGTAGTTTGTATATAACTATTGTACAAGTACTTACATAAAATAAATAAAAAAGTGTATGGGTATTGCCTGTTTTTCTTAATTGCTATCCCTATGTCCCACTATTAATGCAATTGTTAACCATCAACAGTCTCTGACTATGTTCGCAAAGAGAGTGACCTTAAACAATACACTCTATCTATGGTTTGTGTACCGAGTGCACAATAATACAGTGTGGTCAAGTCATGTTGAGGCAATAGTTATATCAGGTAAGGTATTCGAACCCTTGCTTTCTTGTACAGAAAATTTGAACTTAAGTCAAACACCATAACCACTCGGTCAACCTGACAGTTACTAATTTAATTATTTTTGTGGACTTGAGTGTTTATAAAACTTTTTCCAGTATACATTGACTAAACCACTTGTTTGTTTTGAAATATAGATTTTGTTTTGTTTGACCATAACATTACAGTTATGAGTCTTGTGAACTGGGTGTTTAATATAGGGTTAAAGGCATTTTAAAATAATTTTAGAAAAGCTCTTAGGTATCGTGTCATGGGTTTTAGTAATGCATTACTGTTCGTTGACTAACATTTACCGTTACACAACATTATTTTGGTGAGCTCTACATGTTGTTGTTTGAGTCGTCAGTCTTTTGACTGGTTTGATGCAGATCTCCATGCCTCTCTGCCCCGAGCGAAACGTCTCATCTCTATATAACTACCACACCCTACATTCAAGGCTATCTGTTTAACATATTATAACCTTGGATCCCTCCTACAAGCTCTTGGGTTCAATTCCTAGATTTAACACAAACTTTTAAAAGTGGTATGACAACAAAAACTAGTCTACTCAGTCTCGGGTGGTCCAAATAAGTAGAGAGGGTTTGATTCACACCTCAACCATAGAGCACTATGTTCTTTTCTTTTTTAAAATAATGATAGCCATTTGTTCAATTTCACATTTCACAAATTGCAATTTGTCAATTTTCCATTTGCATTTTTTTAAATGACAGTTTGATGTTTTTCAATTTCATGATATGGAAACATGGATTTTTCCATTTTCATATTTACACATTTGTCAATTTCCCATTTGCATATATTTTCTTAAATGTCCGTTTAAGGTTTTTAAATTTTGTCTATATGGAAACATGGATTTTCCAATTTGCTGTTTACAAATTTTTTATATATTTATTTTGTGTGTATGTTGAAAAACGATATTTCCAAAACAAGATTTTTATTTTTCATTTTATGATTTTGTAAATGATCTTAATGTGAGTGCTTGGCCATGGCAATAATACAGTCTATAATGTGTGAACCTGTGCAATTTTTAATTTATTTATTCACACATGTTGTACACCACTATAGCATGTAATGGTTAGCTGGTAACATTAGACAAACGAAAATGATTGTATTTCTGTTAGCCAAGCATTTCTGTCATTTGCCTACTGTGTGAGCACTGCCAGCAAGATAGTTTAGTTTAGAACAAGCGTGTGTGTGTGTGTGTGTGTGTGTGTGTGTGTGTGTGTATAGATTATTAGCCTCAAGTATTTAAAGCTTGTTGTGTGTAGCGACCATCTTGCTCAGAAACCACTGAGTAAGTTTTAACAGTTAACTCATAAAAACAGCATAGGATAGTTGTGTGTGTGTGTGGTTCATGTACTTGGGAATATGCATTAGCACCATGCGCTAGCTTTACCTTACCCTCTAGAGGTAGAGCGTTATCCCTTCCTTTGAACATTGCCAATGACTGCATTCCCCACAAGTTTTACACTTAAGCCCTTGGCTTGTTCTTGATTAGGTTTGTTTTGCTTTAGGCTTGGTTTGGTTCAGTTGGGTTTGATTCGACTTGGTTCAGTTTAGTTTAATGTAGTCACCATTTTTTTTTTATTTTTAGCTACACTCTTTAACCAATTAATTAATGATAGTCTACTCTTAATTCTTGAATAGATAAATTGAATTTTGTGTGCACCGTTTGCCAATCCATGCCTACAACCTATACTCCCTATGTACTACAGTCAGATCTGAAAACAAGTTCCAATGGTCAAAGACGTGTCAGTCACCATACATATATCCTACAATAATTCTTTCTTTACCTAGCTAGATTTCGTCACTCACAGTAAACATCTTACATTATGGGTTTGCAATATATTAAGAAAAGCAAAAGTCCATGATCTTGTTGTTTTGGGTCTTATTTGGGGAAATTCATAAGCCATAAAAAGAATGACATCATGCCAAGTTCTGAGTGGATCTTGTATGTCAAAATCCCATTATCGGTTTATAAAATCTCAAGGCCATGCCCTAGCAGTTTTGGATTATTTCAATCAATGAGTCCACCATAGGAAACATCGAAAAAATAAATACCCTTAAAACAAGCCGTCACATGACCCTCTCCGAACAATGCTTCGCAAAATATAAATTCATCCATTGAACATTGAACATGATCGGCGACATCATCCTAGCTTCCCCCTCCCACCATGGTTGCCATATCGTTTGACCTTCAAGTGTCCTCAGCATCTCTGTGCTTTTTTCATTACCCTGTTGTCAAGTCAAGTCAATGCATTCCAATAAGCTCAAATAACATTCACATCCTGTCAGTCTGCCCCAGCAAGTTTGTTTTCTATACTCACTTCAAGCAACATATAACCAAGTTCTGTTTGTTCTATCTAAACCCAACTTCATCGAATCAAGGAATTATCATTTGTCATGTCACTCATAATCGTTTACACGTTAAAGACCCCCTTCAGGGGGTTTAGGAATTAGGAATTCCATCATAGGAAAAATCAGAAAACGAACCCTCGACCCGACGTCTCATCGAAATAGCGAATACTGTATTGGTATATCACCACCGTGGCCAGTAATAGCTTCGTTGAAACACGTGTCCAGTGGTATCGTCTCTTTCTATCTACAACCACTCGTCATGAACATTTTAGACAAATTTAAGAAAAGTTTTAAAAACTGAAATGTTTTCAACATAAGTGTCGTTAGGCCCTTTCGCATTTTTTTTAACATAAATATTATATTTGAAAGGGAGAGAGGGGAGGGGCGTCACCCCGAGTCCTACGACCCCTCGTATACGTCTCCGGCATTATTGATTTGCGAAATATAACAAAAAGTCTAAAATCACGGTTTTACAACAAAAAATTCTGTTTCCCTCATTCTCAAAAACTTTAACCTATTACCAAAATAAAGAGGGTTTCGAGACAAGCCATTTGACACGTCATAGGACCAAATCCGACCATGCATTCGTGAGATATCAGAAAAAGTCTAAAATAATAACATATATAGGGCTTTGAGACAAGCGATTTGACACGTCACACGTCCAAATCCGACCTTGCGTTCGAGAAATATCGGCAAACATCGTAGGAAAGTAGGCGACTATCTGGTTCTCTCCTCACCACCAAAACCCTTCTTATCAATCATTTTTTTCAAAGAGCTCGCCCTCTTACAAAAATCCCAAGTGCGCATGCGTACAAAACAAAAACAAAAATGTTCATCCATAGTGGCATCTCGTAAAACGCATGCGCGATATGAGCAACCAAGTTTAAGTTCATTTTAGCAGCGCACCTTATACATGTCGCATTTGAAAACAGACTTTCAATAAAAATTACAATTTCACCCCCTAGTAGGGGTAGGTTTTATTTAGGGATTGAAATGAATGGTCCATTGGAAAGAGGGCGTTAGCCCGAGTCCAACTACACCTCATTTGTCAAAATCGGATCATGCGTTCGAGAGATATTAATTATTTCAACTTCGCGCGGCGGCCATGTTGGTTTGTTGGGCACAGGACTGTCAAGTGAAGCAGAACACCCATCACCCCCCCTACTACCTTCGAAACTAATAGGGCTGACAAGAATGTGCCTTGAGAAAACAGAATGTAAAGTGAGAGTTGAAGACAGGGAATCTGAATGTTTTACTGTGGAGACGGGTGTCAAACAGGGAGATTGCATATCGCCCAGCCTGTTTAACTTGGTTTTGGAAAAAGCACTAAAAAGAGCATCATCGATTGGAAGAGGTACGATTGTAGGTGGTGAAGTAAAACTCTTAGCGTTTGCCGATGACGTTGTGGATTTAGCGGAGGAGGAAGAGGAACTAAAAATAACAGCTAAAGTTCTAATAGAAGAAGCACAAAGATTGGGTCTGAGGATCAATCAAGATAAGACAGAGTATATGATTGTAACCAGAAACGATGAAGAGGAAACAGAGGGAGTACTGGCAATAGAAGGTATGGAATTTAGGAAGACTAGGTCTTTCAAATACCTAGGGAGTACAGCCAATGCCAAAAACAACATGGAGGAGGAAGTAATGAACCGGCTAAAATCTGCAGAGAGGTGTCTCTTTTCAATGAATAAACTATTTACCAGCAGGCTATTAACGAAAATAACAAAACTCCGCATTTACAAGACAATCGTGTGACCAGTATTAATGTATGGGGCGGAAACATAGACACTGAGCAAGAAAATGGAGAGAAAAATTATAACTTTTGAAAACAAGGTGTTAAGAAAAGTTTTTGGGCCAGTGTCTGAAAATGGAATCTTTAGAAGTAGAAAAAATATTGAAATCCACACGCTGTTTAATGAACCTGATGTGACAGCTGTAATAAAGAGCAGAAGAATTAAATGGCTGGGACATGTCCTGAGAAGAGAAGAGAAAATGGTGAAGAGAGTGCTAGAAGGGAAGCCACAAGGTACGAGATCCCTGGGTAGACCAAAACTGAGGTGGATGGATGGAGTCAAGAAAGATCTGGAGACACTGGGAGCCAACGAGAACATGGCTAGCAACAGAGACCAATGGAAGAGGCTAAAGAGTGAGGCAATGAACCGACTTCGATTCGTGTGGCCAACGAAGTAAGTAAGTAAGTAAGTATCTGGTATTGGTATTCTTGAATATTTGCCTTCATCTAAAGTGATCATGTACCTCACTCTTGATGGGACAGCCCTGCTACTTCAGTGCAAGTTTACCTATCTCAGCAGGAGACTCCTGTTCCTGGAAAATACCAAACTAGTGGACATTAAAATATCCTGATTTGTGAAAAAGAAAATACAAAGGTCCAATGGTTTCTCCATTTTTCTTAAATTTGCCAATTTCTTTGCTGAAACAAATTTTATAAACTGAAAAATATGCTCTTGAAAAATGTGTATTTAACTTAGTGGTAGATTTTTCAGTTAATATTTCTGATAAGAAATGGAAGGTTTCAACTACTGTATTAGGATGTATATTGTATAGCAAGTACACGCAATTCAGATGTAAGGCACAGAAGTGAAATATCTAACCCATGCGGAATTCAAACATGTGACCTCTGGCTTTTTACACCATTGCTGTGACCATTGAACTAATGGAGGAGACATATTAATTAATATTAAGGTACATAAGTGAAACTAACACATCGATGGCTTAGTTCAATAGTGCTACAACTAAAACAATCCAATTTTTTCGGGAGAAGGGATTTAAAATCTAAACAAAGCCTAAGATATACAATTTTAAAGGGAATTCAATGCCACGATATATTGAGTTATTGTCTTGTTACGCTTACAACAATGTGGAAGTTATAGTTCAATAAGTTACAACGATATCTACGATGTAGCACTATTGAACTTAAGTTTCATTTCTTTCTTTCATTTCAACAACATAGGCTATTATCGTCTTTGGTGAGCACAAATGGAAGAAATTGACTTAACACTCTATAAATCTGAAAATATCGTTAAAGAAATGCAATCCAACCATATAAATAATTCAAAAATTACATTTTTTGAGTTATCGCACTGAGTGATTGACATCGCACTGTGCTCACAGTAAGCTAATAACACACCGTACCATGATATGATTGTGTCAAGTATATGCTGGCTTCATGCAATATACCTTTGTCAAGGAGAATTAAGATGCCTGCATCAATAGCTAGTGGCCATAGCGACATCAAACAAAGCCAGAGATCACAGGTTCAAGCCCCAAAATGGCTCAGACATTTTAATTCCCTACAGTACCTTCCACATGCTATTTAATAATTTGTTTCATTTCCCATGAACAATAAGCGACCCAATAGCCGAAAGCTTCTATTTGTCATCAATATGGTTGTAAATATCTAATTCTGCAATATTGCTGATGGTGGTGTTTCATGTTTTGCAATATTGAAGGTATGTGTATAGCCTATAAATTCGCAAAGTAGCATCAGTTTGTTAATGGTCTGGCGATCTAACAAAAGAATCACCCTGTACAAGTTAACATATCAAGAGTATCGATGAGATTAGACATGGAAGAGAGCAGTTAAGGGATATATATCTTTCTCAAAAAGCCAGGTTTGTCTTCTGAAGCACTCACTTCATACGGCATCTGTAGTTCCATTAGTTATATCCCCCTATTAGGTATACCCTTGTCCCATCACCACATTCTGACCTGTTGAATTAAGCTAATCGCTCGCAAATACTCACCACCCAGTTAGGCCAAGCTCCTTCAGGGAGATTGTCCATCCATTCATGAATGATATTGTTCAGGGCCTTGGCATCTGTCTCATTGGTGACTTCAGTTACAAGAAGGAAGTTCATTGGCAGATGAGCACCAGGTTTTCCATCATCAACCGTTTCATACACATCATCATCGTCATCATCATCGTCGTCATCGTCATCATCATCGTCATCATCGTCGTCGTCGTCATCGTCATCATCTTTGGCTTTACCACTCTTCTTCTTGCTATCTTTGTCATCATCATCATCATCATCGTCATTGTCGTCATCATCGTCATCATTGTCGTCATCCTTGTCTTTGCCTCTTTTGTTTTTGCTCTTTTTGTCATCGTCATCGTCGTCATCATCGTCGTCGTCATCGTCGTCATCCTTGTCTTTGCCTCTTTTGTTTTTGCTCTTTTTGTCATCGGCATCGTCATCATCGTCATCATCATCTTTGTCACTCTTATTCTTACTATTTTTATCATCATCATCGTCATCATCATCATCGTCATCGTCATCATCGTCGTCATCGTCATCATCTTTTTTCTTCTTTTTATATTCACCTCTGTAATATCTCATGGTATCTGCTGTGCTACCATATGCTTCCGTTAGGAGCAACCTGAAAAAAGATATATATTATTATTATTATTACTCGTGTTTATGCAATTTATTTTGGGTAAAATGTGACAGGAAATGGGGGAAGAAAAGTGACACTGACCTAATAATGCCTACATGAACTTATATAATTATAGAATCCTAACAATGCTAATGGAACACCCTTTCTCGGCAAGTGAAATTGGTCATTCAGTTAGCTTAACCCTCGGACACTCGCGCTAGTAGATACAGCGTTACTCGCGAAGGGCTACAAATGTATCCCAAACAGTTATTCGATCCTACGGACTCGCACATGTTATTTTTAGTGTTCCGTTGTAATAATATGATAAATAGTAGTATATAGAAATATTCTAAGCTAAATCTGAGGATTGTATGTAGGCTGTTATTTTCATATGGAGAGAAAATACAAACCTACGAAGAAAATTCAATTTTATCGTACATCTTCGGTAAAACTGCAACAGAAATAAAACTAATGGAACTAGAACTGCTAAATTATTTTTATGTCAACCTAAATACTTAAATTAGTGCATTGGATTGGATTGGATTGGATTTAAACAAAAATATTACCGGTAGGCCTACTGGGTTAGATAATTTTCTTAGAAAATCAGCACTTATTATGAACAATTTTCGTATTTTCATTTATTTATTTTTCTCGAATTTTTGAATTTAATCTTACCCTTTTGGCCACAATATATAGCCCAGGAAATCCATAAGCATGCTCACACAAATGTGTCACCCAAGCATTAATTGCAAATGGGCACAATGATCCGAGAAGATTTATATTGCACTTTGCGCATCTGCTCCTTGTTGATTTATCCCTTCCTCGGCCATACAAGAAGCAACAGCCTACTTTATTTCCACTACACTCAACCTATCATTACCTTCATCTAAACACTGTCTGATTTGAAAGTCATCTGCATGGCCACCTCCTGTGAGACAACGTTTTCTTTCTACGCTCAATTCTGAAACAGCTCAGCTCGCGCGGGCTACTATTGTAGCCCAGACGACTTCTAATGCATCTGGTGTCAGCTTGGTGCAATTAGTTTAGTCAGAAACACACCCGTCTGTTATATACAGCATCAACAGGCAGCTACAGAGATTCTCAATATTCCTAGCAAAGAATATACTCTGCGCTACAAGAAAGTAAATCACTAGGCTACATCTGTAACCCGCGCGAGTGTCCGGGGGTTAAACTGTCTCCCTGTGTGTGGCATGACTTCATACCAGGCACGGATTCAAGGGGGGGATCACGGGGGTAATGACCCCCCCCCCCCAAACGGAGACCAATTTTTTTTTTCAAACTCAAAAAACGAAAACACAATAACCACATCAAATAAAACTTAACGAATTTTAACTGAAAAACAGTCTTTTTTTTTTCATTTTATTCAATACTGAAAATATCTTGATTGCAATTATTATGTTCTGTTACAACTGTACATATTTACAACTTCATACCTGTTATATAAAAACGATTATTTATATAACAAAATCAACTCGTCAATTTTGTTTAGCAAACCTTGTGATTACCGAATCGATGTCTATAGTGACGTCACGATGAATGTGCAGCAATGCACGGATAGGAATTTGGGGCTTTTTTCACACCAAAAAATTTTGTCGACTTCCAAACTGCAAACTTGGTTGGCAATTTAAGCTGTGACTTTCTCCCTTTGTCGGTACCAACTCGACTTGCCGAAACTGTAACGTACCTTGATACTTTTCTCGAAGCTCGATGTAAAAGTCGCAAAACACGCCGTTGCAATTTGTACGAATATTTTTGGTGCGCTAAACGCATCAAATTTCTAACCATGTAACTTCCAAAAAAAAATTGGTCTGGTTTTGTACGTTTGGTTATTTTGTGATTGCGTAATTAGTGATACCATTTTTCTTAACAATTTCGATTCTGTGACAGTAGAGGAGCAAGGAGGGTTCTGCTTCAAATACCGTTATTTATGCAAATGAGGGGGGCGTGGCAAGGTCAATGACCTTGAGGTAGGTCATGATCAATGACCTTGAGGTAGGTCATTGACCCCAAGGTCGCCGGGACCCCGGAAGGTAAACAAACCTTGGAGGGTCCAGGAACCGGTTTGAGGGGGTGTGGGTGGAGGGGAGGGGTGGGGGATGGGGAGGGTGGGGGAGGGGGGAGGGGGGAGGGAAGGTGGGGGTGGGGGATGAGGGGGAAGGATGGAAGAGGCTCTGCACGAGACCCTCCTCGACCCAGTCTCTCTGTTGGACTGAGCGCCTTCTCTGATATTATCCTGGGCTATATAGCTTTGCCTTATGCCCAATGAGATCCGAGTGTTGCCGAAGGTTTCCGAATCCTTGGTTGTGAATGAATTGTCAGAGAATTGAACGGTCAACTGGTGTGTGTGTGTGTGACGTCACAGCAGATTACGGGATGTGAGGTAGGTCATGAACGGGAGTGTTTTGAATGGAAAACATGAATGGCGGTGGATGGAGGTGGTTGTTGAACCCTGACGTGGTAGGTTGGTTAGATGTGAATGGGTCTGAGAGACAAACAAGATGGGGTTGAAAGCGCTTAATGGTAAACAAACATCAATGGTATCTGGAGTAGTGAATGGAATTGAGAGAGAGGGGGAATGAACTGGTTGTTGAATGTGCTCAATGGTAAACAAACGTCAATGAATCAGGAGTAGTATTTCCTGTAAATGGTAGGGTGGGGGTAGGATACAAATCGCATAGCATGTTGAGTCGGCCAGCTCGACATGAAATAAAAACAAGAAGGTGTACACCAGATCTGATTTATTAATCCATGAATTATATGTGGCATTAAAACCTAGCCACTTAACAAAAAGTTTATTGCCACGTTTTTTACAATTTTTTCAACAAGATAATGCTTGGGATATTGCGTCCTTTGCAGTTCCTCCATGTAGAATTCTCCTTGGATTGGCTGCTTGTTGAGGTCATCAAGTAAATAAACAACTGGATTAGAAAGTTTTACCATGCGAATACGAAATATTTCTGTGCTCCAGTTTGGTGTGTATCCTTTGGCGAAGATTGTTTTATGTTTACTGATGCGCACATAATCACCAATACGTAATTGATGACGTCGTGGATCTACTGTTTTGATTTTGTGATGAATGCGATCCAATTGCGCAATGTTCTTGGTTACAAGGCGTGGTTTCATTTTGATGGTTCTATGTTTAGTGTTGTTGTAACGTGTCACCAGGTCGCCTACAAGTTCAAGCCAGCGATAGGATCCTCTTGCTGTAAATTGTTCCCACATGCGCGTCTTGAGTGTGCGGTTGAAACGTTCTACAACACTTGCCTTTAGATTGCTAAAAGTGGAATAGTGATGGATGTCAAGTGATTTGAGATAAGCGGAAAAAGTCTTGTTGAAAAATTCTTTGCCTTGATCTGTTTGAAGCAAGCGAGGTTGTCGTCTTGACCGCTGAACGATGGTCTTGAATGCAGCGGTGACCAGTTGTGCAGATTTATTCCGAACAGGTTCAACAAAGGCCATTTTGGAATAAACGTCGATGACGGTGAGGAGATAGTTGACCCCGTTGTTAGCTTTGGCATAGGGAATCATTTCAACCAGATCAGCTTGCCAAAGATCGTCAACGCCCCGTGTGATGACATGACGACGATGGTAGAGACGACGAGCTGGTCTATGCAACTCGCGAGCAATGCCAGCCTTAACAGGCGAGGGTGTATGAACACGTTGACTCATTAGACAATAATGCCAGCATGACGAAGCTCCTCTTCTATTTCTAAAACTTCCGCCTCGTGTCCGGTATGACCAGCCTGTTCTGATGCACGCGACAGTTGCAGACGTTTAACCAACTTATTTGGATTGTTCCAATAGGCGAAATCGATGAATGGTTTCAAAGTATTAAACGTGATACCGGACGCTGAATTTGCACGGCGAACACTTGCATAGGTGGGAAACAATTTTGATATGATGGTTTTATATTTGAAGCTCTTATTAGCATTTACTGCTTCAGAATGTTTATAATTACGTCTAAAACCATTTGTAGTCATCAAGATGTTTTTATACTTTTCAAGATCTTCTTTATCATAGTCCTCGGTAGAAGGTGTACGTGAAAATAAAAGTTCTAAAAGACCTGGCGTCAATTTATAACGAACTGTTTTAACAATCAAAACATTGTCACTTATCTTGATTGGTGAATCGCCAATTCGAAATCTATTGTTTTCATAGCGAACACCATAGGTAGTATCAGTTTTCTTAGTAAAAAGATCTTCAAGGAAAGGAGTAACCAACGCACCATAATTTTGTAGTAAAATGGATTTTAACCGCACATATTGTTCGGGCGTATTTAATATTTCTTTAAGAGTAGGCTGCTTTTCTTTGGGTCTAGTGGGTGTTTCAGCAATTATTGATGTTTTCAAAAACTGGGGCAGAGGTGATTCTTTGGAGCTAGAAGACGGAAGCAATGGAGAAAAAACATCGTCAGGTTCTTCATCATTTTTTTCCTCCTCTTCAATTGTTTGTGTTTCTTTTGAGCGTGTAATAGGCTTTGATGTTCCTTTCAACACAGCTTCCAGAGGTGACTTCAAATGTTTTTCGACAAACAGTTCACTGTCGGCATGTGCACGTTTTAGATAGCGAAACTTTTGTCGAATGCTATTTCGTGCACGGATTATGTGCTTTTTTAATTGACTCCCTGTTGTCGCCATGACACCTGAACAAATGATGTTCAGAAAAGCAATGCAGCTACTTAAATACGAATGAAATGATCAAATCCCATGCGGTAGCGTCCATTGTTGATGTTGCTCTGCTTATCAATAACAAGACAACTGTGGTGATGAGCGTTCCAACACATGGCACACAACTGTGTAAAGGCTTGAAAGGTCATGTCCGGATTCACGTGATCATCGTAGACGTGATGCATGTTGCGCTCATCCTGTCGGAAGAGAACAATCACGTTGGCATTGTCACGAATTAACTGTTTTGGTATTCGCGAATAGGTTTGAGCGAGATAAAAAAATCAATATATTTATGACGTCCCATGCTAAAGTAAGCCTGAATAATACCCTGTCGTTCTGTGGCCACATCGTCAAAAATCATAAGCGAATGGGGGCGAACATTGTCTGGAGAAATGACATCTTCGTGTGCTGCGAATGTGAAGTAGCCCATGTTGCGCAGACCTGACATGACCTGTTCCAAGAACACATACAGCGGTTGATACAGCGATTTGGCAAAGATATAGATATTTTGAAAGCGCACTCCGTTTAAGGAGGTGATGAGGGTAAGCAGAAGATTGGTTTTTCCACATCCTGACGGGCCGGCAATGACACAGCGAATGGAGGATGGGAAGAGTGATCCATGACGTTGTTCGGACGATGTTGAGAAGAGGTTTGAAACCAAGTCTCCCACCGGAAGTGAATGTTGTTGCTTAATAATCTGCATATCAACTAAATGTGAAAGGGGAAGAGCTGGTCTCTATATACATCAGGCAAGCGGGTGTTTCAGTTCCAGTGTAACCATGGACGCCTTTGGAAGAACTCTTAAAACAAATGAACGATTTGCTTTGACAAACGATCCAAAACATGATACAGATCCGGCAACTAAACGATATGTTGATGCTAATGTATTGCCACGCACAACAGATGGCAATTACGACTTTAATGGAAAGCGATTGACCAATATAACAGAACCTGTATTACCCTCGGACGCATGTTCAAAAAAGTATGTAGATTATTTCCGCTTACGACGTATCAAAGGAGAATATGAGGCTCAGAATAAACGTATTACGGGCGTTGCAGATCCTGTGAACGATCAAGATGTGTGCACCAAAGCCTATATGTTAACCAATGCTGTGGTGTTAACAGAAGCAAAGGACTATGACGTACACCAACGTCGAATCACTCAGCTGGCTCTTCCAACAAACAACACGGACGCTGCTAGAAAGGACTATGTAGATAACAAGGTGAAACAGGTGCTCAGTATTGTGCCCACCCTAACTGCAAAGGGCTATACAGCAAATAATGCACGCCTTGTTCATGTGGCCGATCCTGAAGATGATCAAGATGTTTGTACAAAACGGTTTTTAAACTCTGAAATGGAAAAGGTGTGGGAAATTAAGGAGAACGCTCTACAGATGAAGCGAAGACGAATAGCCGAAGTTGCTGATCCTGTGCAACCTCACGACGTGACGACCAAACGATTTTTGGAACAACGGTTATCGCTTTTAATTAAATCAATACCCTCTATATTTCTGCTTCACATTGTAAACCAACAACCGGTAAAAGATCCCAATAACCTCGCCTACATACTACGTTCGGGGTATGACAATTACCGTTTAATGTATGATGGTGCCATTCGTGTAATTGAGTATGCACCAGATTTGAAACATTTAGAGGTACGATTAAACGGTAGTGTTCAACCACTTATTGATCAACCGGTGAAAGCCGGAGACAAATTATTCTTTCACTTGATACTCTCGTCTGAAGAAAAAGAGGCGGGGAAAACGATGAACGATTTTCCTCTGTATATAGAACTTGAATATACAGCCACCATTGAATAAATAACTACAGGTTCCCTTCCTGAGGAGCGTTAGTTGTGTTCTATACTTTGCGGTGTGAGGTTGTCTTGTTCTTTGGTCGCGATGGTGAAACAGAGATATGTGGTGAAGAAGAGGAAGAAGTTGTCAAGAAAGGGAGGCTTTAAAGCTATTCTTCATGCGGCACGTCAAGCTTCGCGCGGAGAAACAAATAGTGAGTTGGCTATTAAGAAAGCACTCCGAGCAGCACGATTGCATGCGTATCCCAAAAGTAAACTACGTTTTAGAAAACGTGCCCGAGTTATTCCTGTGCCGAAACGTGGTGGATTTTTACCTGCACTGTTTGCTGGACTAGCAGCCCTGGGTTCACTTCTTGGAGGAGCAAGTGCGGTAGCACGAACGGTGAAAGCTGTTGAGGAGGCGAAGCAACAGTTGAAGGAAAGTGAAAGGCATAATAAAACTATGGAGGCCATAGCGCTGCGCGGTAAAGGTGTGAACATGAAGCTAGCACCCTACAAGAAAGGACTCGGCATTTACATGTCGCCAAAAAACGGTTAATCGATGCACTGCCACGACGAGCCATGACGCATGAGGAAGTTATAAGATATGCAAAACAGCTAAAGATCTCCCACTTTCGAGGTGTGTTTATGCGCAACCAACTACCGTCTCGACCACGGAGCCATTAAAGTGCAGTTGTTAATTTGGATGACAGTCATGGACCGGGAACGCATTATGTGGCCTACATAAAGCATGGGCGAACCGTGTGGTACTTTGACAGTTTTGGAAACCTTCCTCCTCCGACAGAGCTTGTTCGCTATTTTGGAAGCAGTGCAACAATACACTATAATGTGAAACGAGTGCAAAATTTTAACACGCAACAGTGCGGTCGTCTATGTTTGACTTTTCTATATAAGACCGAGCATGGCGGGTGACGTGGTCATTATGACAAACGAAAGTAGAACGTTTACAGTGCACGGACAAGGTGCGGAAGTAACTGTTGACTTTTATCCTCCTATTGAATTGGGACGACGACCCTACGTGCTGGGACTTGTTTCGTTTGAAGGCTATAATAGAATCTGCAACATAATTGAAGACGTCAATGATAAGTTCTACTACGATGACTATGTGTTAACTCTACCGTCTGGCAGCTACACCGTAGATGATATTCACGATCACATCTACACAACTCTCACCAAAGAATTTAGTCTAAAAGCATTTCTTGACGGGACACGCAAGTTTGAACTCATAGCCAACAACGTGACACATCGCTGCAGTATTCTTTCTTCTTTTAGGATTGATTTTAAATCTCAACCAGATTCGATTGGGTCATTGTTAGGCTATTCACCACAAGTGTTAGTACCGAACGTGATACACAAGTCTGACCAACCGGTGAAAATAATTGAAGATCATCACGTATCTGTCACGTGTAATATTATTACAGACGTCTACACCAATCAAGATCCCTCGCATTCGCTTTATGATTTTATTGTTACTTCACCTGGTGGTTACATCATCCGCGAAACCCCGTCGGTGGTGCTCTATCATCCTGTGAGTGTGACCAACATCAGGAATATTACCTTAAGACTGGTGAATAGAAACCAACGTCTCATCCGATTAGATCCTCATACACCTGTGACCTACAAACTGTATTTGAAGCCAGCATGAAACAAGTGTATAAAGCGGCAACGCTGTCAAGAGCAGGTGTTAGTTGTGCTCAACGCGTGTACAGGTTAACACGTGTCAACAAGCAGATCCTACAACAACTTGGTTACATCTTACGTCATGAATTCGATTCTAGACGTGACAAACCCTGTCGAAGTTCAGGAGGGTATTGTAAGAATTGAACACCATTCCTACCAACCGTATACTCAGGGACTAAATAATAATGATGAGATTCGAATTACTATTAACCAACAAGATATCTACACGCTTCCACATGAAAGTTACATCCAGATTGAAGGGCAACTCACCAAATTGGATGGTACCATTCCAACGACGTCAAAGTTGGCCAACAATGCTTTGGCCTTTTTGTTTTCTGAGGTTCGCTACGTGATCAACGGTATTGAAGTGGATACTACTCGAAATGTTGGCATAACAAGTGTCATGAAACTTTATCCCTCGTACGGAAGCGAAGAGAGTAAAGCTTTTTGTATGGCTGGTTGGTGTCCCAACTCAACCAACGACTGGATGATTAACGATGATGGTACATTTACTGGACATTTACCTCTAAATTCAATACTAGGCTTTGCAGAGGATCATAAGCGCATTGTTGTGAACGCAAGACAGGATCTGATTCTTGTACGAGACAGGAGTGATTATAATGCGCTAAAGGGAGCTGATACAGCGCCAATAGATACAAAAATTCTACTGCAACGAATTCTATGGAAAGTACCGCACGTTACTCTATCAGATCAGAAAAAACTGAGTCTGCTCAAGATTGTGGAGAAGGATACAGCTTTACCCATTCAATTTAGAAGCTGGGAGCTGCATGAATACCCGGTATTACCACTCTCCGATACACATACTTGGTCTATAAAAACCTCACGGTATACAGAGCGGCCACTCTACGTCCTGGTTGGATTTCAAACAGATCGCAAATATCAACAGAATAAAGATGCATCAAAATTTGACCACATCCAATTACGAAATATACGACTTTTTTTGAACGGAGTTACCTTTCCCTATGAGGGAATGGATTTAAACTTTAACAAGAACAAATATGGTAAGCTCTATGATATGTTTGTAAACTTTCAGTCTTCCTATTATCAGAAAGAGGCATGTCCGCTATTATCACCACAAGACTTCAAGTCCAAGGCGCCTCTGGTGGTGATGGACTGTTCGTATTTGGAGGAGTCGATGAAGGAAACAACAATTGATATCAGACTAGAATTTGAAACATCGACAGTTATTCCAGAAAAAACAACAGCCTATTGCCTTATTGTTCACGAGGCGCAAGTGTTTTATCAACCGCTGTCCAATATGGTGACCAGAGTATAAATAGCATGTCTTCCTGTATTGCCCTTCACAGTCATGGAAAGCTACGATGAAGTCACAACCCCCTCTGCGAGGTGGGTCTGCAAATGTGAAACTGATTCACCAGGTTCAGATGAAGATTCAAGGTTTACCATTTATCGCGCCCTAGTGAGTGAAGCTATAACTGCCTATCACAAGAATCATACTGTGCTTAGAATGCCGCCGCATCTGGTTCACTATTTACCGGATGGATTCATGTCTACGTTTGGTATTCATGACAGGGGCTACAACAACAAGCCCATCACTAATCAAACAAATAATGTGGACGATGGCGTTGCCAAAGCTTCATCTTGTCATGTTGGAGAGCGGGTAGATTGTATGGACTGCAAATGCGATCGTTGCTCAACAAGTCGAGACGCTGATGCAGCATTTGAGATTTATCGCACCCTGGTGAGTTTAGCAATACGCGCCTACCATAAAGCACAATTTCTTCGTGAAATGCCGCAGCATCTGATTGCCTATTTACCAGCTGGATTTCTGACCGCGTACGGTGCACACGACATTGACCTTAATTGGGATAAGCTACCATTACACCTCCGTATGTCGGCGGATGTTGCAGCCTGCCGTCCTTGTCGTAGACACTTTATGCATCGAGGAGATTCTCACTGTGATTGGGATGGTCCAAATCCTATGATAAAAAATTGTAAGCGATGTACTGATAACTTTATGAATAAAATTGTGTAATTGATTCTTTGCGTGTATATTATTTTCCCGCTCCTATCCAATCAGTTAGTTGTTAAGAAGCAGCGGTGGTGGAAGGTGTGATATCCGTCGCCATGCCGAAAACATTGATTGTCGACGTGCAGGGTTTCAAGGTGAACGGAAACAAGTTTGTATTTAAAGAAGTAGGAATTATTGACTGCACAACCATGTGGGCACCAAGAGTAACCAGTTTTGACTTTGAACCACCGTTTCCATTGCATTTGCAGTCAGACGAGGACAGAAGACAAACAGAGTGGTTGCAACGCAATTTGGGACTAGTCTGGAAAGAAGGCGACATTCCTTACCAGCATCTATCACTTGTTCTGAAAGCTCACTTGTTTGGTGCTGACCTTGTATTTGTAAAGGGAAGTGAAAAAAAGGAATGGTTGCGTCAGTATGTTAATTCAACATGTCAACTTGTTGACCTTCATGATCTGGGATGTCCTGCACTGTACAACCTGTCCGTGCCTGATGAACCTCTACAAAATAAAACACTTCAAAATGTTTGGAAGCTTTTTGATTGGCTAGCTCGCAGAGCATGTCAAAACTTGCATGTTGAGTGCAAAGCGTTGTAACGTCAGCTTCAGTGTGAGACATACCAGTGATCAGTGTGGACGTGTATTAATATGGCAGCAATTGAAGGTTTGGACTCAAACCCCACAGAGCGAGCTATTGTCAAGTTTTTTGCCTGTAAAAAAAAGCTTGACAGTTTCACAGATGAGGAATTGAACGCTTTGCCCAAGGCGTTCCTTTTTTATGTTGCTTCAAACGCGGTGAAAAATATTTGGCACAGTGTACCTAGTGAATGGAGCAGAGAGCCTGGTCTGCGTGAACTACAACCATGCACTGACTTTAGTCATCACCAGCAAGTGTCTATTACTAAAATGCCATCCATTAGACAGTGTGGAACGTGTCAGCTCATCAAATTGTACCACGGCCATACAAATATACCGTCCTGTAAAGACTTTGCTTCATCATTCCATGGTTGCGATGAAGAAGAGGAAGAAGAGACAGCAGCGGCAGTATCGCCAGCACCAAAAAGTAAGACAACGCTTGAAAAAGATATGCCAGACCTTTGCTGGTCATGGTCTAGTTAACAAGGCCATTGATCTACTTCCCATTGAACTGCATATTCCTGGCTATCAATTTTGTGGACCTGGAACTAAACTAAGCCAACGTCTAGCACAAGGGAACTCTGGAATCAACATATTGGATGCAGCGTGTAGAGATCATGACATTGCTTACAACAACAAGAATATAGAAGTACGTCGAGTTGCAGACCGCATTCTTCTAAGAAAGGCCATGCAGCGTGTGATGTCATCTACTGCTTCTATTGGTGAGAAGATTGCAGCCTTGATTGTAGCAGGAGCGATGAAGTCAAAGCTATTGATTGGTGGTGGATTAGTGAGGAAAAGGACAAAGTAATAAACATGAATCAAATATTGTGAAGTATTTATTTGAGAGTCAGTCCACCAGTTCATAGTATACACAAAATATGGTTTAGTTTTCTTCTTGTAAAAAACATACAATTTTAATAAAAAGAATTGAAAATGAAAGTGTGTTCTTTTTTTTTTACTAGGTGTGGAAATGTCCATAAGGCAAGCTATTTACACCATCCCACAGACGTTTATTGTCATATGCTGTCAGCGATGTTTTATTTTGATTTACTGTAAAAATATTATGGTTCTTTGAAAGAATGCGTGTTTGCTGGTATAAGCGAGAGGTGTTTGCGTAGAGTACACATCGATATTCCTCAACATTGAGGAATTGTGTGACGCTACGAAGAACACCCTTCGCTTTGCATTGGCCTTTATTCTTTTGTGTTGAAAATGCGTACATTTTCGGCGCCAAAGCCACAAATTCTGTCATAACATCACCGGCGCACTCATCCTTAAATAGACCTATTTTTTTATTCATGGGAATTATGCCAAACATATTGTTAACCTCATAGTTTGAGGTATCAAAGTAATTTGGATGTTCTCTCATCACTGAGTAAACATCTATCTTATTGGTTTGATAAATAAGACTGTCTGTATCCATATACAGTAATTTTACATCTCCAAACTTTTGTTTGGCAAACTCATAATGAAATTGATACATTACAAATTTTGAAAAGTCAAGTATTACCATTCCCAAGTAAATTGGTTTGTTATACATGATTTCTGTCTTTGACAATTCAATGGTTACTAAATCAGTTTCAATAACTCGTACAGAATGGAAATTAGGCATAGCTATATATTTTCGTGCGCCATATCGACCGTCCCAGTGGTTTACCAAATGAATAGTTCTATGCTTTCGAATATTTTCCATTGATTTACCGTAGCACGCATTGTTCATTAATTTATAAAAATTTGATTCAAATGTGGTCTTGGCGTGCTGCCGATGATGAGTATTCAATTGCATGTACGGTTGTAACCATGGTTTTTGGTCAAAGCAAATAATGCGGTGAATGGATTGCAGTTTCAAACCATGTTTCAAACATTGCATTAAATTTTCAATGTGTATGACGTACCGATTTTTTGAATTTAACGTTGCCAGCAACTTTTTATTGTTGGAACGTGAACTGGGAGGTTGTAATTTTTCAACACAAAATGGTAGATCAGAATGATCATTGTGTATCTCACAGGGATATAATAAGTCGACCTCTAGAACGTAGCCACGCGTGTCATTGCTCAACACATCTTTTAAATTAAAATTTGAAACTTCATCTGAAGTCAACCATCGAAAATGTTGATATGGAAGAGGTTTTTCCATAGCATATCCGTATAAATTGTTACAATCTAGGTAGGTGAGGTATGTTGTAGGTTGGTTTGGTTTGTATGTATCCATATATGGATTATTTGCTTTGGCGTGCTTTTGCACAAGCGAAACAAGACCACCACGTATTCCACGTTCAAAAAAGAGTAACATGTCGATGTCTGTTAATAGTTCCAGTTCTATTTCAGTCACCTTCAACATACAGTCCCAACTATATCCGGCAAGGGTGTAGTAATGGGCTGGATCTAGATTGTAGATTTCAAGACACAGTTTGCGAAAGTGTTCAAACACGTCTGTCAAAAGTAGTGTATCAATTTTGAGGTATAAATCAGCATACTCGCCCAAAGTTGATATCTTGAACACGTTCCATACTTTTTGGGCGTGTAAATAGTCTTCTTCAGAAATATGACTTTTTGTTAAGTCATTGTAAAATTTGTCCTTTGAAGGGAGTGCAGTTTCCTGTAAACATGCCCAATTGTTTACATAATTATAGGGAAACACCCCTTTTCGAATGCATAATTCAAATTGTTTGGCATCAGTAAAGTGTTGACGTACAAAATGCAAATTGTTTGGGTGAAGCCCTTGAACAAGCGCATCCAATGATGATGCGAGGAATCTATACGAATCTAAAAATCGTATACTGATTCCATTTCGCCATTTCGAAAAAGAAATAAAATTTTCATGATTTTGTGGAATTAAATTAAACTTTTGGTTTTCAAGGTTAGCAAATTCCTTAATAATTAAATGGCTGTCATACCGAGACATGTTGTGTAAGAAACAAGAAATATAGCGTGCTCTTTTATACGCCAAATTACACACACTATGAGCCGCTCCTCTAAATTTTCCAGTGTACCGATTATGGTCTCTCACTGGCGTGTCACAAGGTGCTATTGGTTTTTGACAAATGTGACAAGTGGTTGCTGTTGCAAAAACCGCCTCGTCTGCGTCCGACATTTGAAGCGGAATTGGATTTTGCAGGATATTGTACACCCGATCTGCCAAGGCGTCCAATTCATTTAAAAACCAAGCAGCAGCATCTGCATCGCGATAAGATTTCAAGTATGAAAATGAAGGGTCGTATGAACAAATCACGTTTAGGGCACAACTGAATGGCACATGTTGCTGTACTTGTTGAGTGTACGGACGTGTCGGATCTGGTTTACATGTGTCAATGGGTGTGGTTAAACATTCAAAATCTGCATATACTGTAAATGGAAGCGGTTCTTGACGAGACACATTTTGAAATTTCATACTGGCTTTATCCTTTTCTGGAAATATAATTTTTACCGCTGGTTGTGTGATGCAATCAATAGTATGTGCTGTCAACTTTTGATTGCTAGTAAAATATTGCAAACAGCGATCACATATATGTACCCTATTTTTTTTTGTAACTTGTGAACGAACTAGTCTAGAAAGATCTTTGATATAACAATAATGGTTGCACAATTCCCCTTCAATGTACAGTAAATTAAAATGCTTTTCTTGTTTTCCCTTTGTCACATACAATGGACCAATAACTTTGCCCCCTTCAACTCCGTATACATTAATGGAGTAAAGCGGATTTTTAGATTCAAAACGAGAAATGGCGTTGAGGTCCATTGGGAATTCTATGTCTGCTAAATTTAGACTGATCATTAATTCCATAAATTTCTGGTGATATTTTCCCATTCTGTGAACATTTTCAGTTGCAGGACTTAACCCAGCAGCCAAGGACCACACAAAGCAAAAAACGTCATTATTATCCACATTGATGACTGCGTGATGTTTTTCCAACTGTTTAGGTAAATTAACATGAGCTGAACCACTGTTCATGGGATCAAAGGTGCATACATTAATTTTAAAATGGTTGATAGCTTCCAGCGATTTGCCACTTTCCAATTCTTGAAACTCGGCAAAGCGCGTCATGAGCTTATCGACAATGTTTTTACTATACCAACTGTGTATATTATCAGTGCGGTACAATTCACACATTTTCGTATGTAAATAAATCGGTTTTGTTACTTCAACACCTTGTTTTAAAATAACAAAATCACATAATAACTCAGCGTTAATCTTTAACGCTACATGTTCTCTTAAACAGTCTTGCATTTTATTTTGAAAAATGTTGTAGCTAGCGTTTAAAAATTCATTTGGGTCTAAAAATTTAGCATCATTATTAATTTTAAAGCTACATAACTTATTATTAAAACAACTATCCACGTTCTGCCAACTAAGTTCTGGTGCTGACATCATGACACTTACAGTAATTACATTTACTACAAAAACAGCAAATCACTGAACAGTTTGCAGAGAATGAAAACAAACAAAGTTTATTGTCTCTGCAAATTCTGTTTTAACATTAACAAATTTTAAATTTTATTTGATTCTTCAATAAATTCTACCAAACATCTTTTGTTTTCTAGTCCCAAATATTTTAGGTAGCTGGTTCCTTTGTTGAGGTCATTTACAGCTTCGTCGTTGAGTTCCATGAACCTCGCAGGTAAGAAGACAGCGAAATCTTCTAGTTCACAAACTATTCTTCCCCCATATTTCGTTTTTACCCTGCGAACAGCTGTCACCAAATAGGACTCGTTAACTGGCAGGTCCTGTAATCGTTTAGTCTCCAGACCGGTTGCTCTGCCAATGAGATTCGCAACTGTTATAGCAGACATATTGGTTCTGAAAGGTAATTATAAAGTGTTTAGGTAAACTATTAAAAAGGTTCAGGTACCCTCCACCTTTATTTATTAGCACATTAACTCAAACCCTGATCTATAGACTAAACCATCAAATGTGTATACAAAACTTATTTGCTAAGACGAGGAGTCTCGTAACAGTGCTTAGTCCCAGTAATCAGTCGGATAGAGCGAGATAAGGTAATATCTCTTTTGACTGACGTCAAGCCTGGTAATGACTGTTAGTTGCAATAATAGTTTCATATATCCACTTGAGTAGTGTGTCCCGCATCCCCATCCAAACCTCTAGACTAAACCATCAAATGTGTATACAAAACTTATTTGCTAAGACGAGGAGTCTCGTAACAGTGCTTAGTCCCAGTAATCAGTCGGATAGAGCGAGATAAGGTAATATCTCTTTTGACTGACGTCAAGCCTGGTAATGATTGTTAGTTGCAATAATAGTTTCATATATCCACTTGAGTAGTGTGTCCCGCATCCCCATCCAAACCTCTAGACTAAACCATCAAATGTGTATACAAAACTTATTTGCTAAGACGAGGAGTCTCGTAACAGTGCTTAGTCCCAGTAATCAGTCGGATAGAGCGAGATAAGGTAATATCTCTTTTGACTGACGTCAAGCCTGGTAATGACTGTTAGTTGCAATAATAGTTTTATATACCCATTTGATATTATTATCCACTTGATAAATATTTAAGGTCAACTGTATAACCATCGACAGTTAGAGAAACTAAAAGTACTGTGTTCAATATTACCTGATAGAAGATCTTTGCAGCAAAGCGATGTGTATACTACCAACTCGTGGACTTCTCTGGCTAACAACAATAATGTTACGGCTTGTATACCCTTACAATCAGAGGCAACACCCCGGTTTGTCCGCTTTCTCAGTAACTGGATGACCTCCATATTTAGTATAAATGAACCTGCTACTTTACAAAGAATTGTCATTCACTGCTATGTCTGATGAGGAGATCACCCGTGCTGATGAAGAAGAATCCACAAATTGGGATTCGTCTTTGGACATTTTCATGTAAGTAATATTCATTTTTTAAATTGATACCAGGCTAAAAAAATTAAATCAAAGCCTAGAACGCTAACCAATTAACCATGGGACCGGAATATATTTTTAATTAAGACAACACAAACACCCAGTCCCCAAGCCAGGGGAATTAATCACCAGAAAATACAATCCCCACAACCCTCCCAAAAATCTAACCCAGGACCCTCCAGTTCAGAGCCTAACAGCAGCCAAGAACAGTATAGTTGAGCCACACAGCTATACACATAGTTGTATCTTGTCTCGCAATAAGCAGTCAAGTTAATTATTACACTATTGTTTAAATGCAATGTCAAGCTTGGCTAGCATTATTGCTGTTAATGTTAATAGCGTTTGTCAAATTGTGGTCAAGTAGCTTTGAACTCTTAGATAGGTGTTAAGGTTTTATAAACTTAGCCGGGTGTAGCCTTTGTGTAATAACTTGTACTAGTCGCGAATGCAAATTGTATGCAAGTAGTACTTTCTTCAACACTTGTTCATATATTAATTAACTATAATAACAGCAGCTCCACTCGCTAAAGCGCAGCGTTAGGTCATAGGGCTCAAGTCGCCCACGGGTGTTAACTAGAAAGACATGCACTTGGCCTCTCCAGAGGTTGCACAATCATTATTCATTACCTACCATTAGTTTTCATTACTCATTAACTCGTCCTGCAAAACTTTTAATTTAATTTCATAGCTAGTTTTTTTGTCGTGTGACCTCCTCAGAGGCCGAGTGCAGGTCTTTCTATTCGACGTCCGTGGGCGACCTGCGCGTCGGGATGGAATGGATGAAGATGAATGAAACTGGGCAACGATGTGGAAGTAATCGGCCGTGGTCTATCAGAATGTACTGTCCCAGCATTTGCCTGGTGTTGAAAATGGGAAACCACGGAAAACCATTTCAAGGACGGCCGACGGTGGGGCTCGAACCCACGCGTCTACCGAGTCAGCAGAGAGCTTGATCCCATGACCTAATGCTGCGTTTCAGCCTTGTAATACTATCATATATACCTACATTTTATGTTACATAAGCACACATGTTGACGATTTTAAAAATACAGTGTATTGCATCCTACTTGGTATTCATACATTGTTTGGAACAAACAACTTTCTTTTTCTCCCAGTCCGACTTAAGAAACATGACCAATTTATTGTAATTTAATGCAAATTATATTACCGGTTAGAGACATGTTAAATTTATTGCCGCTGTCAAATATAATGGCTTTCATTATATTGCCAAGACATACTGCTTTAACAAAAATAAAAGTTAATAGCCTACATCATCAATCTTGATACCAGTCTAATGTCAAAAGGGCTTTCAATATCTTAGAGTTGTAACAGTATAATTACTCATACATTACAATAGTGTTGCGCTGTTATGTAAATTAGCAGTAGTAGCTTCTCACCGCTGGCCCGCGGTTCAAATTTCACTCACTCCATGTGAGATCTGTGTAGGGTTGTGTTGTTTGAGTTCAGTCTTTTGACTGGTTTGATGCAGCTCTCCATGCCTCCCTGTCCTGAGCTAATCGTTTCATCTCTACATAGCTACCACACCCTACATCCGAGGCAATATGTTTAACATATTCTAACCTTGGTCTACTCCTACAGTTTTTGTCCTCGACCCTTCCTTCCATAACTAAGCTTGCTATTCCTGGGTGTCTTAGTATGTGTCCTACCAACCTATCTCTTCCCTTCATTAGCAGTCACCAGAAACATCTCTCCTCTCCCACTCGTCTTAATACCTCTTTGTTTGTAACCCTATCTACCCATCTGATCTTCATCATTCTCCTGTAACACCACATTTCAAATGCTTCTATTCTCCTCTTTTCTGCTGCACCAATAGTCCAAGTTTCACTTCCATAGAGCGCCACGCTCCAGACAAAGGATTTCAAAAACGACTTCCTAATACCTAAATCTATATTCGATGTCAGCAGATTCCTTTTTTGTAGAAATGCTTTCTTTGCCTGAGCCAACCTACTTTTAATATCCTCTTTGCTTCGTCCATCACTGGTT
Source organism: Meconema thalassinum (assembly GCA_946902985.2). NCBI lineage: Eukaryota > Metazoa > Arthropoda > Insecta > Orthoptera > Tettigoniidae > Meconema > Meconema thalassinum. The sequence goes on from OX336390.1 coordinate 160,915,995, forward strand.
ATTCTGCTTCCTAAGTAACAGAAGTCTCCTACTTCCTTCAGCTTTTCACCTGTCAATTTGATCTCCATAGAGGTTTCTGATTTATTTCGGTTGCATTCCAGTATTTATGTTTTACATTTATTTATTTTCATCATGAATTCTTTCCGTAAGACGGAGTCCATAACAATCAAAAACTCATTCAAATCCTCAGGCTTGTCGGCCAAGATGACAATGTCATCAGCAAATCTCAGAGTTGAAATTATTTCTCTTTGAACCTTCACTCCCACTTTAAATTTTTCTCTAATTTCCTTCATTGCTTGTTCAATGTAAAGATTGAAAAGTATGGGTGATAAGTTGCAGCTTTGCCTTACACCTTTCTGAATACCAGCTTCTCTCTCATGTCCTTCAACTCGAATGACTGCTGTCTGGTTTCTGTACAGATTGTATATCACCCACCTATCCCTGTACTTTATTCCAATTGATTTCAAAATGTCAAACAATTTAGTCCAATCAACTTTATCAAAAGCATTTTCTAAATCTAAAAAAAGCCATGAACGTTCTCTTATCTTTCCTTATTCTACCTTCTAAAATCAGCCTAAGACTTAGTACAGCTTCCCTTGTTCCTACATTTCTCCTGAAACCAAACTGATCTTCACCCAACTCTGTTTCTATCTGGCTTTCAATCCTCTTGTAAATCATTCTGGACAGGATCTTTGAAGCATGAGTAATCAAGAAGGTTGAATTAAGGATAACAAAATTAACAGTATTATTCTCTTCTTGCAAATCATTTTTTAAACTCAGCTTCCAAAAGCTTACATATAGCAGAACGCGGGTTTTACAACTACAGAGGTGACAGCCGAGTTCAGCATTGCTTCCACTTACTTGTGTCAAGCTCCTCTCTGTCTTCTTTCCTGTCAACCTGGCTTGGTCAACTCTTGTTCTCTTCCAACTCCAACAGTATTAGAGTATCCAAGGCCCTTGCCACATCTTTTCTGATTCCCTCCTTCTGCAAGAGGCCAGTCTTCTTTTCCCATTATTTCCTACCTTCTGCCTGTCATTTAATCATTGATGCAGAGAAGTGCAAGGAGTATGCCTCCATAACTTACGAGGTTTTCTTCTGTGTACTTTGGTTTTCCCTGACACAAACATCAAGACAGTTTATATCCTCGCCGCTAGATTGGGTATTCTAATGACATTGATAGACATTTTTTCTATTTTATAGTTTTTCAAATGACCGCGTTATAGCGGAATTTTTCGTGCAGATGATGATGATGATGGAGGCCGAGAATGATACGGAGGAAGACGATGATACTGAAGAGGAAGGAGAAGAAGCTACCGAAAAAAAATAATTAAACAAGTAATTGTAAGAAAAAAGAAAACAATATTAATAAAAAATATTCTTGTTTTGATTGATTTATTTGTCTATCATTCCCACTTTTATTTTTTTATATGAAGCTGAGCGAGCCAACATGTCAGGTGTCAATCTCAGAAATTCACTCCTGTGACATCACACATCGGTTGACCGTTCAAATCAGATTATTCATTCTAACACCCATCCATGTCCATTAACCATCTAGCACGCCTTCCATATCCTCAGCTCCATAACACATAAATTCAAATCTCCCAAGTCAGCATAAATGAAAATCCTTCGGCTGCACTAGGTCTCTGTGATTATGCCTCCATGGCTTAGGGAGAAGCATGCCAACCTCTCACCGCTGGGTCTGTGTTTCAAATCCCAGTTACTACATGTAAAATCTGTGCTGGACAAAACAGAAGCAGACTGGTTTTTCTCCGGGTACTCTAGTTTTCCTGACTAACTTTCATTCCACCAACACTCTCCACCATCATTTAATTTTATCAGTCATTTATTCAATCGCTGACTCAGAGGAGTGCGATAGGCTTCGACAGTCGGCACAGTTCATATCTTCACAACTAGATGGAATATTCCAATGTCATCAATAGACATTACACCATCTTGTTTTTATTTCATGTCGAGCTGGCTGAACCGACATGCCATGCGTTTTGTATCCCCCACCCATTAACAATTTGTTTACCGTTAAGTATTAGAAAAAAACAATCCCATCCATGACCTACACTACATTCTGCCTGTGACGTCCCAACCTCCATTCACAGTTCCATCTTCATTCACGTTTGTTTACCCGCCAATTTAGCACGTCAGGGTTCAACAACCACCATCCATCTCCATTCATGTTTCCCATTAAAACACTCTCATCCATGACCTGTGCTACATTCCGTAATCTGCTGTGACGTCGCAACCTCCATTCACGGTGCCATCTTCATTCACGTTTATTTACCCGCAAACCTAGCACACCAGGGTTCAACAACCACCATCCACCACCATTCATGTTTTCCATTCAAAACACTCCCGTCCATGACCTACCCCACATCCCGTAATATACTATGACGTCACACACACGCCAGTTGACCGTTCAAATCTGACGATTCATTCACCGACAAAGATTCGGAAACCTTCGGCAACACTCGGATCTCATCAAGTACAAAGCAAAGCTATATAGCACGAGACCATAACAGAGAAGGTGCTCAGTCCAACAGAGAGACTGGATCGAGGAGGGTCTCGTGCAGAGCCTCTTCCATCCTTCCCCCCTCGTCCCCCACCCCACCCCACCCTTCCCTCCCCCTCCCCCCCCTCCCCCACCCTCCCCCCTCCCCGCCACCCACACCCCCTCAAACCGGTTCCTGGACCCTCCAAGGTTTGTTTACCTTCCGGGGTCCCGGCGACCTTGGGGTCAATGACCTACCTCAAGGTCATTGATCATGACCTACCTCAAGGTCATTGACCTTGCCACGCCCCCCTCATTTGCATAAATAACGGTATTTGAAGCAGAACCCTCCTTGCTCCTCTACTTGTGACCCCCCCCCCCCAAAGCCAAACTCTGGATCCGCGCCTGCTTCATACAGCACTTATATACAGTGTTCCTTCACAGGATCACCGAGAGGATTTAAAGGGCCCCTATGCAATGTTCTTCTCGGTCCACCCTTGCAACAGTTTGTGTTTGTCGCAGTATAGGAATGTATGTTCCACGGGACCACTTTTCTCGCCATAATGAATATTCACCTTCAAAAGTCTTTATCATAGAACTTCACAGCTGAATGAATAGATTAACAAGAAGTTCCGTGACGAACTAAAGAGCCTACTTTTCATGCCAATGATTATTCTACAGTATATGAACCTATCTAGAATAATGACGAAATTAAGTTGGTAATATCGAAATGTCCTATTAGTATGAAATATTCCTGGTATAATGTAGCCTAATAGAGAACTACAGTTGGCAGCCCTGGTGACTAAATATATTCTTAGTTCCATCTCTTAAGGTACAGAATACAAAATTTGGTTGAAGTCCAATGGATAGCATGGACGTTACATGCAGTTAAACACTGGATCTAACAGCGCGCGTAAAATCATGTTGGAAACAATGACATACATGTATTGGTCAGAAATAATCTGAAATAATATGATCTACTGTTGTGTCAATTTTGAATGAAATCTATTAGTTAGTATAGAAGTTACATGCATTTTAAAATTGGACCTATCAGCAGGCTTAGAATCATGTTGGCAGCACTGGTGTAGGTCTATATTAGTTACTCCAAATTAATCTAGAATGCCAGGTACTATACGTGTGCAAAGTTTAGAGCTATTGGCTTGTATAATTTCTGATATATTGATATTACGTTAACAAAAATAGAGACAGCATTCATTAACAGTTGGCAGCCCTAGTTACTCTTAAGAATCGGCATAGTCATATATGTTATGGTACACATAGCACACACGAAATTTGGTTGAAATCCAAATGATAGTATAGAAGTTACATGAATTTAAAGCTGGACCTCTCAGCAGGCTTAGAATCATGTTGGTAGCACTGACGTATATAAGTTACTCCAAATTAATATAGAATGTCAGGTACTATACGTGTGCATAGTTTAAAGCTGTCGGCTTGCATACTTTCCGATATATGGGTATTTGGATTTAAAAAAATTGAGAGCATTTATTAACAGTTGGCAGCCCTGGTGGCTCTTAAGAATACGCTCAGTCATATATGTTTATGTACACATAGCACATACGAAGTTTGGTTGAATTCCAATTGATAGTGTAGAAGTTATATGCATTTAAAAATTGGACTTATCAGCAGGCTTATAATCGTTTTGGCAACACTGCCATGTATGGCCTCCTGGAAATTAAACTGCAATATTATTATCAATATGTGTGCCAATTTTTAAATAGCTCCCATTCATACCTTCCAAGATATCCAACATGGAGCTCAAATTTCAATTGCGATTTTTCAGCAGTTGGTAGCACTGACATCATTTTCAAATATGGCCGTGAGATATTCAGGTATAAATCTTTACTCCTACCAAATTTTGTTTCGATTGCTGCAGCCGTTTAGGAGTTGAAAGGGGGACACACACAGCCAGACAGACAGAAGGATAGACAGACAGACATTTGCCCGATCTCATAAGTCTACTTTTTCCTCATTTTTGCAAAATGTGAAAAGTAGGCTAAAAACATGATTAACACAAAATTCAGGAAGAAATGCACTGTAAGAAAATGATGATTTCGTGATAAGATTAAAATAATTCGTATAAAACACTGGAAAATACAAATAAGGTAAAGTATACAATTTGCCCACCGATAATACTCTTTTGGGGAAAAATAAGGCCCATTACAATGTGTGTGTGTGTGGTTTTTTTTTCTTAGAATCGAATAACTTCTTCTACCAAATAAATGGTTTTGGCTTTGCTTTCGCATTGCCATATAGTCTATGCCTCATTTCTCATTTAACTAAAGTATTAGATGCAATTTTTTGCACATATATGTTCTTATTCTTATTCACATCATAGATTGTAGTTAATAGGCCATGGCCTTTCATTCATCTTCGTTTATTTCATGTCCAGCCTCGTTGCTAAGTGGTTAACATGCTAGGTTTTAGCCCAAAGAATCTCCGATGGTTGATTCGCCTAACTCGGGGACTGGATGATTGTGATATCTTCATCATTCATTTGACCCCCATCATGATGCACAGGTCCTCTACAGGCATCAAATCGATAGAACTGCACCAGAACTCCATGGTGACCACATACCATTAATTCTATTTATTTTATTTTATTTCTCATTAACTTCCCAAGGAGTTGGTGTCTAGAAGGGCATCCAGCTGCAAAACCACATTGTAGAATAAGGTGAGATACTTTGAAGCATAAGAGTTGAAAATGAGATCACCATTAGCTCTCAAACTCAAATCCTCTACATTCCTGGCAGGTGTGCTAGTCCATTACATTAAGAGTTGTCAATGACGTACCAAGAGTTCGAACCCCAGGAGGGGTGATTTCATCTGAACCCGGAGGTCTGAACCTTGGACCCCCTGGGGCTGCGCTGAGAACTTCATGCAAGTGGCCAAGTTTGGTCAACCCTTATGTGTCCGGGACCACCTACCACTTCCCACGCTATACTTGTGACGCAGTAGAATATTCCAGAAACATCGTCAATTGCAACGCTGTTGAACTTACTGCGTAGTTGATTCTGGAGAATGGCATCGTTGTAATGTGGGTGTCATTCCTTTGCCAACTCTGTTAAATAAAGACTATGCCTTGATATCAATATTTTGGTGGTCTACTGGCCAGATGTTATGTTGGCTGCCATGAACTGTACTCGTCTCGCAAACTGCGGGGTGGCCGAAATGGTGCTATGACCTTACTGAGTTTCATTGAAATCGCTCCAGCCGTTTAGAAGTTGTTAGGGGGACACACACATATGCACACATACACGCACAGGCAAAAGGTGATCTCATAAGCCAATTTTATCATAAAATGAAAGTAGGCTAACAAATTAAATCCAAGAGGCATACCCTTACTTGACACTTCAGCTGGAGCATAAGTAGTTATTCTCTCAGTTTAGCAAGCACCTATGCTTTGCTCTGAGTAAAATGTGGAAACATTTTAAGTGATAATAATAATAATATCGTATGGCCTCGGGTGCCTGGTGCAAGCTTTGTAATTTGACACCCAGAGGGTAGCTTGCATGTCGAATTTCGTTGTTCCTTGAATCACTATGAAAGTCAAGGAGGTTAGATAATAGATATCTAAGCTCCTTGAACTTTAAAGCGCTTTCTAGCAGAGAAATGAGGAACTTTGTGTTGGCGGAAATTCCCGAGATTAATTTTGCCATTTTGAACTCGGCCTACTGAATTCAAATGGGTTCTTCGACATGCCAACATCGTATGACATGCGTATCGTATTTTTGCCGCCTTTCAAAAATCACTTACCATGGCCAGGGGCGAACCTGCAATCTTGGGGTTAGTAGACCGACACGCTATCCACTCACCCACCATGGCAAGCATTTTAAGTGATATGCAATGAAAATGAAATGGTAAAATCTGCATGCATCAATATTCTTACCTTGTATGACCATCCTTAGCTTTGTACTCATCAAGTACTTGCCGCCATTCTTCAACCATTTTGTAATTTTCTGGCTCATCTTGTGTGTGAATGTGTTCAAGGTAAAGGTAATCACTAGGCTGAACATTCTTTTCATCATCATCATCATCGTCGTCGTCGTCGTCATCATCATCATCCTTGCTATCATCAACATCATCATCTTTTCCATTTTTATCATCATCATCGTCATCATCATCATCTTTGGCTCGAGGTTCATCTTCAAAATCATCATCTTCAAACAAATGTGCCACTGCATCAGCTCGGAAGCCATCTACTCCCTTGTCGAGCCAGAACCGCAATATGTCCTAGAGAACAAAGAAGTTGCGTTAGAAAATTATGTAAATGGTATTGTTTCAGTGGGTTTTGGGTAAGTTTAAGGAAGTTGTATAATGGTATTCAGTACTGATTCTTAGCCATCAGTGTGAGTGGTATAGTTGTTTAAGCACAGGTCTTCAAAACCCAAGATTATGTGTTTGGTCCTGACTCAGTGTGATACCGTTTAAGGTTGTTTAAACAAAAAAGTTGGAATTTGAAAACTCTACACTTCCAGAGGAAAACAGATATTTAATTTACTTTTACTGAAAGTCGAAATTTGTCTTTTGCAGTGCATTGGCCTTCTCAGTGGCCAGTTTTTTAGAAAGATGTGCTATACCAGCTGAAGAACCCAATGGCATACTGGAGTAAAATACTGCTAACTTCATGAGAAGACAAATTCCTTAACAATAAATTGAACTGGGCAATTGTCTAGAGCAGGGGTTCTCAAAGTGGGGGGTGTGCCCCCCGGGGGGCTCAGAGAGTGATAAAGGGGGGCGCCGGCTTTGATTGAAATATTTATATTTCATATTCTGTAACAAATATTACTATCCTCATATTCATGAACCTATCATAGGCAGGTAGCTCCCAAGACCATTCAAGAATAATAAACTCGTACCTTTGCTGTCTTATTTCACAAGAACTGACCAGTAGATCCTGCCAGCAGGAATTCTGAGAAAAGGTGGCGAGTAACATTTCCCACACTGCTCTCTTTCACTCACCACCCGCAGTGACATCTCCTTACCAAACACTTAATGACAATAAGCCGCTTGACAATGTGACCGCCACTTCCTTTCAAGAATGGATTCCAAGAATGGATTCTTCTATTTCTGCCGTTGCCGATTCGTTTTCAGCTATGCCTTTCCAGTCAGTTCAAAGACAGTGAGTGAACAGATGAATTCTAGTGCGTGGCTAGCCAACTTTAAAATAAACTGATACGAGTGACGCCATTACCCAAGGATAAGTGGCTTATTAGAAGTAGTAAAAAGAAACCCAATGAAAGTGATAGTGCTTGTCCTTCGGAAAAAGAACAAGGTTCGAATTTAAACAAAGTCAATTGTTCTTCCGCGTCTTCTTCTGCTCCCATAAGGATTATTAAGTCTATACACAAAGTGAAAGTGCGTAAATATCAAGACGATTATCTGACATTAGACTTTACCAGCATTCTTTCGAATAATAATCAGATAATAACCTCAATGCATTCTTTGTTTGGAGATTTTAGCAAACAACAGTTTGAAGCCTGTGAAACTTAAGAGACACTTGCAGACTAAACATCCAGACTGTGTAAGTAAACCTTTAGCATTTTTTAAGCGCAACGAGCGACAACTAAAAGGGAATGTTAGATTCCTGGAAAAGCACGCAACAGTTCCTAGAAAGCGCTAAGAGCATCCTTGGAGGTATCCTATTTAATTGCAAAATCCAAATCACCCCATATTATTGGTGAGAAATTACTTCTTCCTGCAGCCGTGAAAATGTGCGCGATCATGCATGGAGAAAAGTTCGGCGAGTGTTTGAAGTCGATACCGCTCTCAAATGATACAGAAACTCGTCGTATTGATGTAATAGCCTCTGACATAAAAAAAAATCAATTGCTACCTCGTCTTCATGATAGCCCAAAATTTGCCCTGCAACTTGATGACAGTACTGATATCGTAAACAGTGCCCAGCTTCTTGGTTTTGTACGCTACTGTCATGAAAATGAAATGCACGAGGATTTTCTATGGAAGGGCGGACTACAGGCGAAGAATTTTTTTCTCTTGCGAATTCCTTTTTTATTGACAACAATCTCTCATGGAAAAATTGTGTTGGTATATGTACTGAAGGGGCGTCGGCATTTACTGGAACTAAAAAGGGTTTCAGAGCAAGAGTGAGTGCTGTTACTAATTCTGTAAAATTCACACATTGCATGATACAAAGGGAGGCATTGGCTTCAAAAGTACTACAACCGGAAGTCAATAAAGTGCTGAACGATGTAATTAGTGTTGTAAATTTTGTAAAAGCAAGAGCTTTAAACAGTCGGCTATTTTCCATTCTTTGCGAGAAGATGGGATCTACAATTGATTCGCTTCTATTGCACTCGGAGGTACGTTGGTTGTCTCGTGGTCGAGTCCTTCGTCGCGTTGTGGAGTTGAAGAATGAACTTCGTATTTTCCTATTGGACAGCTGTCCTACACTCGCAACCTTTTTCTGGATGAGAAATGGCTTCTAATTGGCTGCTGTGCTACTTGGCTGACGTATTTGAAAAACTGAATTAACAGGGGCGTATTCTTAGGGCTACCGGGGCTACTGGTGGTAGCCCAAGAAAACTGCATTAAAAATAAATAACACTTTATTACAGGTTCAACAAAGCATTCAAACAATCGTGAATTCCATGCACATTCATCTTTATCGAAAGAAATAATGGTTAGTGGGTAGTCAACGCGGCAACGCAGCAGAAACCGACCAAGAAAGCGGCAGTCTTACGCCGTACTCCCCATCTCTCCGCACCCACCATTGTTCCGTGCAGGCCCAGCGCTCATAGCGAGCGAGTTGCCGCTACGGCCAGCGGTTTCTTACCATACTGGAGAGCGCCTAACAAGAATAAACAGAGCTTGGAGCGGCGATAGTATATAACGGAGCACACTAGCGTGCCTCTGCTTAGTCGACCAACTGGACCGCGCTTAACAAGAGCACACACAACACCAGCTAAAGCTGCTGCACGCCACGGCCGGGAGGGCATGTGGTGTGCGATGGTCTGAGTAACACGGAGCGAAATAGGTACTAACACATTTATACCACGCAAAATAACATCAAACTACCAAATATTTAAATAATTGCATACACAACATCAAATAAAAATTATTCGCTTAACTTAACAACTTGAAACCATGCAAGAAACCGCTAATTTTTAACCCCGATTCAAGTTAAACCCCAGGCTAAGGAGCTCTTAGTCGCACCGCATACCTGGCCCACACGCCGCTGGCTCGCGCAGCCAGAGGCTAATTTAATTGAGTACCAGCGGATTTTTTGAAGTTAAAAGCTTTTAAAAGAACAAATAGCCTACAATAAATATACATTATCGCGCGCATATATGTGAATATGTTTTAGAAGTTGTAGTATTTTCAATGTGTGATTCATTTAAGTGTGTGTATGCTGAAGAATCTTTATGTAGTGTTTTGTTTTAACTGTGTCAGTTGAGATTTTGTAAGAAAATTATGGAACAAACACATGCGGGGACTTTAAATGCCAATGACTGTATAATAAAGAGTTTGTTAGAAGTTCCTTTCAGCTGTCGTCCATACAGTGAGAAAGTTCATATTATACATATGACAAGGCCTACACCTGAACTGCAATTGTGTGCCAATGTATACACGTCATTTCACATCATCTACATATGCTAGGTGGAATAGGTTATCTATCTAAATTGTATTGCTGGCCGTGTTTGTTATTTAGTCGTGAAAGGAAGAGTTTTCAAATATGAATTCTTTTCGCACGGCAGTTCAAAAGCATGTTTTGTGTAATATTAAGCTCACTGGTAGCCCAGATCTTCAGACCAGTATACGCCACTGAACTTAACGTGTCACTTCAAGACGAAATAGTAGTATTTTCATTCTAAGTGACAAAGTGCTTGCTTTTAAGTGAAAACTTGAACTTTGGAAAGCCCAGATGGACAAAGTTAACTGTGAGATGTTTCATTGTCTGAATGAATTCTTGGAAGAAAATGAGTTAGATATTTGTCAAATTAGTGGAATTGTCGTAGAACACCTCCAAAACCTTCCTGAAAAATTCGAGGGTAGATTTCCACTACCTTTAACTGAGGATGACTGGATTCGCAGTCTGTTTGAAATGAACGTAACAGCCCACCTGTCAACGGCAGGAACTAATAGAACTCTCAAGTGACAGAATACTTCGAAATGAATTTAAGTCGAAGTCTCTTGAAAATTTTTGGATGCAGATTCAGAATGAATATCCTATTTTATCAAGAAAAGCAGTGGACCTGTTATTACCCTTCGCTTCAACTTACTCGTGTGAGTCAACATTTTCCGCAATGGCATCCGTCAAGACGAAGCATCGGTCTCGGCTGCAACTGGAAGGGGATCTGCGGGTTGCTGTTTCAAACATCCAACCAAGACTGGATTTACTTTCATCTCAAATTCAAGCTCACACATCACACTAACTCCGTAAGTGTCTGAGAATTACCGAATTCTGAGCCATGTACACTTTTATTCTCCTGTTTTACTTTTTCATGGGTGAAGAGTTTTAACATAACATTTTTCTAATTCACAGTGAAATGTTGAAAATTGTATATATTATTTCTATTGGCTTTATAAGTCATGAGCTTTCAAATATGAAAAGCATTACTGAACAGTGGTGTCACAGAGCTAATTAGTGAAGCAAACAAAATTTGCTCAATTCCAATAACTGCACGTGCAGCAGTTGTTTTAATTTTTATAAGCAAAAGTAATACATATGCATGACATTTTGTTTACAAAACGTTGTACTTTGATGTGCTCTAAGAATAATGAATTGTTTGTTATTATTATTATTATTGTTATTATTATTAATGTAATTGGCATACTCATTAGATCTTGTGTGATTTTTTTTATTATTTTTTTGTGGGAAGTAGCCTATGAGAAGTATTAAGAAAGGAAATGAGAATAGGGGTGGGGGCTAGACTGAAAAAGTTTGAGAACCCCTGGTCTAGAGGTGTGCAAACTTTATGGCACACACCATGTTAAACCTCGAGATGAGATCTGTGAACCTGCTCCCTTGAAATAGTATTTTGTTAGGTTGTGTTCTGCTGCCTTCAAACCAGAACTTATATACCGGTAATTAATTAATGTTAGAGAGGGTTTGACATGTTTACACCTTGTCTTATGGTACAACAAGGGTTTGATCAGTAAGACCTCTGCAAGCACACAGGGCAGCAAGAGAGCTCAGAGAGGTCTCAAGTATGTAGGTTTACATACACATGCTGAAAATTGATGTCTTCATTCAGAGAATATTTATGACATGTTTTGAAACATCTGCAGGGCTTCCATCCGCTCGCTCGTCCAAAAATAGTGAAATAGTGAGTGTTTTTTCTTCAAAAAAGTGAAGAAAAGGTGAGTTTTTGTATGAAAAAAGTGAGTAAATACTAGGTGCAATTAGAGGGGGGGGGGGTGCCTTGGGTGGCTAAGCTCCCCAAAACCAACCATAGCACCCCAAAAATGTGACAAAACTGTATTGAAATAGACAAAATTTTTAAGAATGTGTATCCGAAAAACAAATTAGCCCCCCAAAAATGTCAACCAAATTGTGCCTATGTTAATATCTCGGAATACCGTTTGTGATTTTCCATGTAGTTAGATGACACTTGGAAATAATAGCTAGGAAAAATACTCAAGAAATTTAAATCATACAACAAAAATATAAATGTGAACTTTTGTTAAAAAATGCTTTGTTAAAATTTTCCGTGATCGCTGTGCATGGCTCCAGCTATGATATTGCACTATGGAAGCTTTTCATGCTTTCCGGCCGCCTGGCTCGCTGCCGGCAGCGCGCTCGAGCACCGGTGGCAGAAAAATGAACTACCCATTCACGAGTATATTTTGGGTAGGCTAGTTTCTAGAAATCTGATTGTGCACGAGACCATTTTTAATGCAGAATGTGACCAGTTTTGTAAAAAAAAAGTGAGAATAGTGAGTAATTTTATCAAAATCGAGAGCTGGATGCCATGTATAAGGCCCCAAACATTGTAGAACTAATGAGAAGCATACGTCTGGCATGGACAGGCCATGTCACTAGAATGGACACATGCCGATGGCCCCTGAAACTGCTCAATATTGTTCCTCTTGGAAGAAGACCACAGGGTAGGCCAAGGAAAAGATGGAAGGACGGAATCCGTGAAAACCTGCGACAGATTGGAATAGAGGATGACTGTCAACAGAGAGCAGCAAACAGAATCCATTGGAGGCCCTTGTAGCAGTGCGCGGTCCCCTAGGCCTGATCGCGTAACGTAGTAGATACTGGTCTGAACATCATATCCATTATATTTATTTTTACAAATATTGCAGTGCTTTTGTATTTGTCAAGTAGGTATTAATGTATTGAAAATCCATTTGGTTGGTGTCATGAGTCCTTTCAAAATATCCAAGTTGGAATGTGTAGAATTCAAGTATCATTTGTGGGGTACTCACTTCTCTGGTTTACGGTCAGTGTCCCTAAAAATAGTCGTTCAATTCCTAAGCATCTAGAGAAAAAATTGAGAGTTGACACCGGCTCGTCACATAGGAGAGCAGATTCTGTAAATGCGGGCATGGGCATAGGTCAGTCCAAGAGGAATATATTGAACATTGTAATAAAATGAAACCAGGAACCGAGATGTAAAAGTCAGACTTGGTGGAAGCTGTTATTTAACCCACGACAGTGCGCGCACCATCTAAAAGATTGATAACACTTGATATCATCAAGATCTTGCAAGCCTTCATTGCCTCTCTCAGAGTACCTTTGAATGGATTTGTCCTCTGTTGCCTGCACTTGGTGACGAAAATCTACTTATGTTCGACCCTGGCGAAATGTAAATATTATATGTCAGAAAACTGTCCTATAATGAGGCTCATTATAGTACAAGTTTTCATTATGATACAGTTTTTCCCACCAATCAGAGCTCAAGAAACAGTTGTGTGACCAATTAGGTAAGCATACCATCGCACCTGCGCTGGCTTCCACGGCCTCCTCTTTTAAATTTCACTGCGTGGCTATTGTCATAGTGGGGTATTCGAGGATGCCATGGTCTAATACAAGGTATTCTCTGCATCCAATGCACTCTGTTCAGTACATAAAACTGGTGAAATCTCAACAGATATATTTATGAATATTTATGTTTCTGCAAGTCCGGACCTAAACCCCCTGGACTACAATTTGTGGTACAAGCTTCAGGAGATGGCTTGCAAGAAGAGACATCCAAATAATGAAAGTTTTGAGTGTTCTCTTTCGAAGGCAGCAGCAGATTGTACGATGGAAGTGGTGTGTAATTCAATTGATGAGTGGCCACAAAGACTTGGCCGTGAAAGCCAATATACCATCTTAATGACTGTGTTCGTGCCAAAGGTCGCCATTTTGAATAATTACATGTAATTTTGATTTGTTACACATCCATTTAACTAATATTATTAGAATATTAAAAATTCTCAAACCATTTAGTATAAATTTATTGGAAACTAGGTATTTCTAGGTTACCTTTATTTCTTCAACAACACGAGGGTTCCGATAATTGAGATCTGGTTGCTCATCGTCGAACTGATGGAGGTAGAACTGCCCTCGTTCTTCACTCCATTCCCAAGCAGAGCCACCAAACACACTCAGCTGAAATAGTCATACTAAATTTAAAATAACTTCCATTCTGTACTCCTTGTCAAAATTAGATTGTTAATACCATACTATACTATGTTTACATATCACCAATCTTTGGACAGGAAATGAAACACAGTAATTGGACAAACATAACGGCAGGCAGATATAGGCTTAATGAGAGATAAAAAGAGAAAATCGGAGACAAGGCCACCTGTATGTTTATCTTGTGCTATCCTACATAGATTTGTACTATATAGTGTTATTTATTTATTTGTTATTTATATATGTATATTTTATATGTGCTCAGTGGCAGATAAATCACAACAAAAATGTAAGAAGATGAAATTCATTGTACATGCACGAATAAAACTACTACTAAGTTACTACTATCCCCTGTTGGATTCATTTTCTTAATTAGAAAAGAAATGAAAGCAGCATTCATTATCATTCTCGTATCACACACATACATGTATACACAACTAGAGCATACGCAAGAAAAGCTTGCCGAAACTCAACGATGCGCAGAGACCAATATCAATCGGCGTATTTTAATGCTCATTGCGGGGCACCTGTGTGTCCCCCGAATGCTGATTACCAGGCTCACTGCTCATTCCATTCTCCAGCAACGCGGCTCACTCCGAGACGCCGTCTACAGCCTGCCAAGCCTGGGCAGACGATCAGTTCAGAACTGCTGCTAGCGAGCTACTGTCACGAAGTGGAAGGGGTGTTGTATGCCACTACCGAACACACCCGAACACCCGACATGGTCGAAGATCTGCGCAGCATTCTTCAGCAAACTTTTCTTGCGTCTCCTCTACAAACATTACATTACATTGCGCCATTGTCAGTGCTTTCTTCAAGACCTGATATAATGTACATCATCTTCAGTATAGGATGTTGGACACAGTCAACAGTGGAGTATGTTTTTTGTGGTCTGATCTTCTCCACAATCACACTTGGTGCTATCTTTGTTAATGTATCTCCACCATACCAGATTAACCCTGGATCTGGATCTGCCTACTCCTGATCTCAACCAATTCAGAGACTCCCATGTTAGCCATCCCTGTCATAACCAGGTGGTAAAGTTTCAAATATTCTTCCCCAGCCAGAGGAAAGGGAGGGGTTTAAGCTGTCCTCAATTGCAACCTTGCTCTTCCATCGGTGGTTGGAAGTGCCATTGATGATCTTAGGAAGAAGCAATTCAAAATTACCATTAGGAATGGATTTCCAGTTGAAGCAGAGCGGAGACAGAACTTGGTATGCATGTAATGGGGAAAGTGTGCAGCTGCCTGGCAACACTCTTCATGTGAATTACTGGTAAGTTCACGACTGTCCCTGCCCTGCACACAAATCTATACCTAATACAATTCCCTTTTTTGAAATAAATTTGATTCTGAATTTTGTTTTCCCACCTAAATCAAGCTGAAAGTTCGCAATGTTCCAGTGGTGGCCGATGAGAGGAGGCCAAGCTTCCCTTGCTCGACTTGATGCTTGTGTTATGTACCGGCAGGGCTAGATTTGTGACGGTAGGGGAAAGTGGGGTATAACCGAGTAGTCGGGTTCAAACCGGGTACCCCAATTCTGGCTCTGTTATTGCTTCTTCCTGGCGGCCAACAGCCAAACAAACTCCCAAGGCCAAGGTGAAGCTCTGGGGAGTTGTGACGAATGATTTTGTATTTTTGTGATTTCTTGTTTCAACTTTCTATTAAACTACATCGATTACTACCAAAGTACTACAACAGTAAGAGTAGAGGTAAGTGCATTGTATGTAGCTTATTTCTTTAGGCTTACGATGGTATGGGTGTATTTAAGATTCAAATCGATTTTGTTTGGCTAGTCCATGTTTTTCTCTACAACTACCAGTGGGGTGAAACCGGGTATGATGCGTGGGGCAGGATCGAGTGGTGCCCGATTTTACCCCATCTATTCAGCACTCCGCAATAATAGCTATTAAATAGATTTTATTATAAGAGTGTGTGTGTGTGTGTGTGTGAGAGAGAGAGAGAGGTGTTATTATTTGAAATACAACTTAATGTGTAGGCCCAGACTTTTAAGTTTTCAATCTGTACAAAGATAGTTGTGTTGCTAATTTCATTAAGACTTTTTTTAGAATCTCTATGCTGCAATAAGATGCCTAGAACATACGTGAGAAAATCAAAGAGAGAGAGTCATGAGACCAGAAAAATATAAGGTAGACAATGAACAAAAAAATGTGATTTCTAATTTTCCATACACTCAACATGTGTACCAGGTTCTACCCCACCGGTGGGGTAAAACCGGGTGAATTGACTTCTTTTCTATTTTTTTATAATAATAAACAGAATGACTCTCTCGTTTATTGATGATGGCTATATTATGAAATAAAACTATTCAATGATCATGTATGCAGGATTTAATACTTATCTGAAAATAAACATAGCTTCAGGAAGCAGTCAAAGTCTAACCACCCGGTTTTAACCCACTTTCCCCTACGCACTGGTACGCCGTACCGAAACCTCTTTGCGTCTTTGTTAACACAAACTGTCTCCTCACTACTTTTCCTGAAGCTGAATGGCCCACCACTCACTCGTTTTGACCCTTCAAAGTACGTGGAATCTTAGCTATTCGGGGATGGCACTCCGCTCTGGATACTTAGTTATTGTTGTCTTAAGGGGCGGAACTACGAGGTCATCTGCCCCCTCACTCTGGATACTAACAGCAAGATGAAAGAGAGAGGCGGCACATACAACGAAAACTTTTCTAAACTTTGGACAATTTTATAAACTGTGAGGTAAAACTTGTTTAAGTACAGTACCTTTTATAACAAATAATTATTTCAGAAAACTGTAAAGACAAAATTATATAACAAGAAATAAAAGATAGTTGATGAACATGTGTGTATTTTCAAACCAAATGTTTTGAATTCTTTTTAATTACATTAAAAAATAAGAAATTGAAATACCGTACATTGTTTGAATGGTAGCCTAGTTGGCCTATATAAAAATTGAATGTAGGCCAACGGCTATGGTAAGAAAAATGTTGCTGCGGCAGTCTCAATTTAATTTAAAATTGAATTTAAAATTAGGTTGCTATTTTGTCCACTGATTAATTTTTGAAGGTGTTCAGAAAAGCGTAAAAATATTGTTTTTAGAACTCAATATTTCAATATTCCATAAATTCCCACCACCACCCGGTTGCCCACAGTACCGGAACCTCTTTATTTACAAATCAAGCACTGTGTACCGGTATGTGTTATGAACTGTACATACATGTTCATATCCCCTGAAATGAGGCAACAACTACAGCAATACCTGAAGGAAGAGGATCAAGCATCAAGGTGAGGCAAGAGAAACCTGGTCTCCTCTCATCGACCTGTAATGTTCTTTCAGTTAATACTGCCTTAGAACAATTTGACACTTGAAAGAAAGTGGAATCCCATGTTGATTGACACCTAGAATCCTACTGGAATGTGGGGAAGGGGTTGTTGTGACAGATCAGGCAGAGAGCAATGATCAGTAGCTTAAGGCAAATTGGTAATTGTCAGTTCAGATTCTTATCGTTTTTGGGGGGAAAAACATAGAAAATGAATACAGTACTATGAATGATAGGGGTCAATGCAGGAGACCATGGAATCTATTTTCAATCTATCACAGAAACAATGACAACAGCAGCTGTGATAGTGGCAATAAATCTAACATGACAAGAGTGATATGAAGTAGTAAAATGTCTCGAATGGAACCATTAGAATTTAATAATTAGTGACTGCAGAGTAACTGTCTTTTAAGTAGATATAAAATAGACAGCATTAGCACTTACTTGATTAATAATACCGGTAATGATAATAATGTAGCAGTTCCCATTAGCAACAACTTAAAGGCAAAGCACGACAAAAAGATCTCCAAATATCTAGTAGAGCCTATCAGGAAGCAATGCCAGATTGGAAAGGTTGAGGTCATACCAATACGCCTGGCGTTGTATCAAGAAGTCTACTGCATGGGTTGAAGGAAATTGTTGTAGTCACAAATTTATTCAAGTCAATGCAGAAAAGCAGTCACCAGTGCAACAACCAGATTAGTTAGAAAATTCATGGACTAGTGAAAATAGTTTTTCAAAGGTGGTGATTATGCTCTAATTTCTTACAATCTGTATTATTGCCATATATTTGCCTGCTAATGTTCTGAGATAATAATG
This sequence comes from Meconema thalassinum, assembly GCA_946902985.2. Classification (NCBI taxonomy): domain Eukaryota; kingdom Metazoa; phylum Arthropoda; class Insecta; order Orthoptera; family Tettigoniidae; genus Meconema; species Meconema thalassinum. The sequence goes on from OX336390.1 coordinate 160,934,238, forward strand.
ATAATAATAATATTAGGAAGAAGACGAAGAGCTAATTTATGGTATGTTACCTTTTTTTATTTATTAGTGTCATTTTATAAATGTTCTACTTATCCCTGAAAGTTAAAATGTGCGATGATTTATGGTAGTAATTGTTGTTTTGTGAACAAATTTGTGATTGAGTTCAAGTTTCTGTGGGCACTAAGTCTAGGCTACTTCTGACTTTGGGTGACATCCACAAGCAAATTTCTAGCCAACGTAGAGCAGTGTGTAAGGTAAGCAAGTACCGTACTCTTGAGCTTCTTAAGTGACTTGCTCAATTGCCAGATTGTTCTGAGGCAGTAATATCAATTTTCACATGATATTTATTTTAACGAATTTTTTTGTGAAAAATGAAATGAGCTTTGTGCTTTGAAATGGAGCGATATAACAATTATAGCAAGTTTGTAATTATGATTTAATGATGCAGGAACCACAAAATAATAGAAAAAAAATTTACATCATTACAATTTGATTCAGTGGACTTATCTATCTAAAAAGGGTAGGCCTAATATATAAAGAACAACTTAATAGGGAATGTAGCTGATAAATATACACAAAAATAAAAACGACTAAGCTATGGAGTGAGAATAAGACAAAGGGTATCAGAGATATGGAATGTGGCAGCTATCTAATGTTAAGCCTAGGGTCAGTTCTGTAATTTAAATAAACCCATGTACAATTCTGGTATCACTAAGGGCAGGTAGGAAGCTAATATTGTTAAATAAATAAGTAAATAAATAAATAAATGCATAAATACATAATTTAATAATTATATAAATAAACAAATAAATTACTACATAAATAAATATGGTAAGTCTATTGGTGGCTTTGTCAGTGGCGGTATTATGGGATTAGGCATGAGTAGGAAGTTGAAAAGGCAGTTATTGTGTTGTTTGCAAGTACGGTATTTCTGTGATTGTTCATATGAGTGGCCATGGAAATACTGTATGTGACCAATATAGAAAGCAGAGTAGTTCTTCAATACCAACTACGGTATCATGTACTTGCCCTGGTAAGCCATTCCTCCTTTCTAGCTAAATTAATGTTACCTGTATTCTGCACATCTACAGTGGTTATCTCACTTGGTGGCACATACCTTAGTAGAACCAGACATCAAGATTAGATTAGGGATTAGTTATAGAGTAGTCTTCTGCATAAGCACGAGTGTGTACAATTATCTCACCAAGAGATCCGCCTGTTAGTTTAGCTACCTGGCTGTGGCTTCACAAGACAGCATCTGTGGAGAGATCTAATTTTCGCACTCCCATAGCGAAACATTTGTGGCTATGTTTAGAGCACAGATAATATGATATTATGCTGCACTTGCAGCTAATATGATGGTCCAAACTAAGAGAGTGTGACTTATTGCACTAGCGGGTACCTGTGCCACCATGTCTGACAAACACTGTATGCAATCTATCTACTTACATTTGACATACAACATACCGGTAAATGTTTACCTGCATGGACTAAGGATGAAAAATACCATATGGTATGCAAATTAAATACAGTGCAGTATTTACATTCATAAAACCGTTAGTACAAACTTACCCAGTTGTTGGGAGGATCTGGACAATCATCATCATCGTCATCATCGTCGTCATCATCGTCGTCATCATCTTTATCTTTCTTGTCATCATCATCATCGTCATCATCATCTTTATCTTTGCTTCCATTACTCTTTTTGTCATCATCGTCATCATCATCATCGTCGTCATCATCTTTACCTTTGCTTCCATTACTCTTTTTATCATCATCGTCGTCATCGTCATCATCATCGTCGTCGTCATCATCTTTATCTTTGCTTCCATTACTCTTTTTGTCATCATCATCATCGTCGTCATCATCATCCTTGCTTCCTCCATTTTCTGCACTTTGAGGTTTAGGATCTCTCCAAATGTAATAATCTGTGTATGGATCCACCTTCTTTACTGACTGTTTAAACCATTCATGTTCATCACTTGTATGATTTGGCACAAAATCAAGAATCACCTTGATACCTATTGGAATAAGAAACCGCAGTGTAAAATCTCTGTATTCAAATCATAATTACACATTATTCAATAATAAACTTAGTTATTAACACCAAAGAACATTTGTGTTATTAAAATTATGTTTATTTAATTTTATCAACAAGATTATGGTACTACCATACTCACTAAAATTATTACTTCTCTGACAACTTAATATTTAAGTGATAGTCTGTTCAGTTCAGAAAAGCTATATTATCACTGTTTAAGAAACAGTCCTGTAATACAGACATGTTAGTAAGGTGTCTTAAGAGGACTTTCCTTCAGGAACAGACCTTGTTTTCCGGATTTTTATTTTCCTATCACAAGATTAGAATAGAATTTGATCACTAGGATTCTTTGGAACACTATAATTATCATAATTCTCCTTGAAGAGCTAGAAACAATTTCCAACTATTTCATTAACTACCGTATCTCTGGGTTTTTTTCTTGTTTTTTTTTAAATTTGGTCAACTATGGACCGCAAAGAACTTAAGACTTTTTGGCTTTTCATCTTTTCTCTCCCAGAACCTCTTCATGCGTTCACTTCTTTTCTTTCTCTTCTCATCGGAAATTATCCATATGGGCCTCCTCATTGTTGGTTTCTCCTGAAATGCTTTTATACTGTCTACTCTCCTTCTGAAATCTCTTCTGTTGTGGACCATCTGTACTGTGATTCCAACTTCTGCCGCATCCCTTTTCACCTCATCTACTCATTTAGAAGTGGCCTTTAACCCCATGATGTAGTTGAAGATAATTTTGGTCAGTCTGCATTCACCCATTCTTAGTAGGTGTCCGTAGAACTGCAACCTCCGCTTCCTCATTGTGTCCATGATCTTCTCAATATATTTGTAGTGTTCTTCATTTTTCCTCATCTTCCAAGTCCCAACAGCAGTTTACTGTGGTCCAAGTATTTTCCGCAGAATCCTCCTTTCTTTCTAGTTCTTGAAGCTCCCCCTTTTTATTTAAAATAAGACACTCTGAAGCGTACAATCCTTCAGGTTTTACTACCGATCTATAGTGTCTGATTTATTTATGTCTCTTTTTTCCATTTCCTAATGATGCCTTGAAATAACCCTGACTCAACACACTTGGTTGAATCAAGATGAATATAGGAGATATTTTCAGCCCTATGCCTCCAAATGTTCAGGCATTTAAGAAGTTGTAAATAGATTTGGGTGTAGCAGTATATTAATGTGTGTTGGATTAAGTTATTGGGCTATTAGTATTTTATCATTTTTAATAAAATGTATTCTTATTATTTATTTGCTTTTACAAAAAATACAACTGTTTTTCATCATCCCATAGCATATATTTAAAATTTGTAGTTTCGCTGTGATTTTGCCACCAGGAACTATAGCATGTTCCCATTTGCAAATAAATCTTCTAAAATGACTCTTATGGCAGATCTAATATAATAATAATAATATCGTATGGCCTCGGCTGCCGGGTGCAAGATTTGTTATTTGACACCCAGAGGGCAGCTTAAATGTCGAATTTTGTTGTTCCTTGCAATGCTATGAAAGTCAAGGAGGTTAGATGTCTATGCTCCTTGACACTATAGCGCTTTCTAGTGGAGAAAGGAGGAACTTTTGTGTTGGCGGAAAATCCCGAGATTAATTTTGCCGTTATGAACACGTCCTACGGAATTCAAATGGGTTCTTTAACATACCAACAACGTATGACATTCGTGTTGTAATTTTTGTCACCTTTCAAAATTAACATACCATGCCCAGGCGCCAACCTGCAAGCTTGGGGTTGGTAGACCGACACAATAACGACTCACCCACCGTAGCAAGCTGGCAGATCCAATAATTATCATAAACATTAAAGGTTGTTATTTTGAGTAATAAACAGATTCATCTGAGGAAATCCCTTTTCATACTCACTAGAAGAAATACTGTAGCTGTTTTAATCCATGTGTGGGAAATTATTTTCATTTTATTGAAAGTAATCAATTAATTTGCTGTTTGAAATGAAAATTTCTCATTGAAAGTGATCATACAATTATATGTAATTTGACCGAAGAGAGATTCAAGAACCACTATTCTGGAAACATTACGGTGATTTTAGAGTGATAATATTAAATAAGGCCATTGAACACATTATGAAAATTCCTAACATTCAGGAATATTTTTCAGCATCGAATCCAATTTTCAATGTTGCCTTATTGACAATTGAATGTTAGTTTTTAATCAGTCAACATGAATAGGCTCATATGCCCAATCAAAATATGTAATTCCACCTGATAAACATCTACATAAGAATAATTACACAGGCCTGCGAAATTTAAGTTTTTGAAAAGTACAAGAGAAGTTTTTTGCTAATTTTTATGTTATTTGGTATGCGTATTTCAAAAATGACCACCATTTTTTTTTTCCCCCATCATGTCAGGGCTTTTTGTAAAATTGATATCGATATTTTTGCTAAAGCCTTGGAGGCTGGATTTAGACAGCTCCTTAACCCGGTCCATGAGGCAATTATAATTGGCTACATGGATAATTCTTGCCAGGCGCGTCCACGTCGCGGGGATGGGCAACGGTACTGTAATATACCATGGAACTACAGTACCGGCTAAGTTCTGATGAGGGCCCAGTCCTTTGGGGTATAACATAGGCCCCGTGCACAGGGTTACGTGCAAAGACCTCAACGGAATCTGCAGCGGAGAAGATGGACTTTGGAACGGTGGAGATTGCGGAAGAGGCAACCCAGTACTCAGGGAATAGTATGAGTACAGCATCAATCGGCAGCGTCTGTTTCCCAGGTTAGGGGCGGCTGCAAGGGTGTCCGTTTCCCATGTTAGGGGCGGCCTGTATAATAGCTGGCAGTAGCTTCATAAAATGCCTTTGGGAGTGGCGACCCCATCGTAATAATAGCCTAAAATGGAAATGGCACTTCAAATGATTCGGAGAAGATTAGGGCGTACCATGCAGGCGGCGCGCAGTTCTTTTGGTACTGGGGGAACTGTGAGAAATGGGCGACCAGTAATCGAAATGAAAGTGGGAATCATGAATGTCATGACCCTGACAGGCAAGGTGGAGGAGGTGGTAGACTTCATGGAGAGGGAGAATGTTGGATGGATGGGGCTGAGTGAAGTGAAATGGAAAGGTAAAGGAAGGAAGAAATTGAGGAAAGGATATACATTATACTGGAGTGGTGGCCAAGAGGCAAAAAATGGCGTGGGACTGATAACCTCGAAACAACTGGAGGAGTATGTTGAAGTGGTAGAGTGTGTGAGTGACAGAATAGTGAAAATTAGAATGAAGATGAAAAATGACGTGATGGACTTCATACAAGTGTATGCACCACAGACTGGAAACAGAGAAGAAGATATTGAAGTATTCCTGGAGGATGTAGAAAGAGTAATTTCAGACGTAGAAGTGGTGATCATGGGAGATATGAATGTACAAGTCGGTAACGAAAGACAAGGAAAGGAAGAAGTCATTGGACCATATGGATATGGGAAAAAGAACCGGGAAGGAGAGGAACTTGTAAACTTTTGTGAAAGGAATGGACTGATAGTGGGTAATTCATGGTTTCGGAAGAAAAACAGCAGGAAAATTACGAGATATGGTTGGGGCGATAGAAGAACAAAATCAGTAATTGACTACTTTCTGGTGGAAAGGACTAATCGCAGAAAGCTGATAGATGTGACAGCTTTACCAGGAGAAGCATTTGATGGGGACCATCGAGCTGTGGTGGCAAAATTTAGATGGGAAAAATTGGAAAACCTAAAGGAGATCAGAGATAGCAAAATAAAAGTATGGAAATTGAAAGACAAAACTGTACAGGAAGATTTTCAGGAGAGATTGAAGCAACAAATCCGAGTTACTGAAGTGGAAAACATACAAGAGGAATGGTCCCACTTTAAAAAGGCATTTGTTGGTGCAGCAGAGAGTGCTTGTGGTAGGACGTCAACAAGAGTGAAAGAGAAGGAGACACTATGGTGGAATGAGGAAGTGAGGAAAGCAGTGAAAGAAAAGAAGTCTGCATGGAAAGAATGGAACCGAGATCAAACAGAAGAAAGCAAAAGGAAGTATCACGACAGCAAACGGAGGTGTAAGAAAGTGGTAGGAGATGAAAAGAAGAAAAGTTGGGAAGAATGGAAACAGATGTACTGTAAGAGGCAGTAAAAGGATGCTGTATGGACTTCTAAGAAGTAAGAGGAAAGAAAGAGTTACTACAAAGCTAGTGAAAAAGGAAGATGGAGAGTTGTTAACACACCCAGAAGAGATAATGGGACGATGGAAGGAGTATTTCGATAAGCTATTGAATGTGAGCAATTGTACTGGTGAGATGGAAGTGACACAACCTGACGACTCTATAACAGAAGATGATATAACAATGCTGGAGGTGGAATTAGCAGTACAGAAAATGAAGATGGGAAAAGCAACAGGGGTGGATGAAATCAGTGTAGAAATGATAAAGGCTGCTGGACCTGTTGGTATGCAATGGTTGTATAAACTGCTAAAGCGTGTGTGGAAATAGAAATGTGTACCAGAAGACTGGGAGAAAGGGCTAATAATACCAGTGTTTAAGAAGGGGGACAAGAAGGTGTGTGATAACTATAGAGGGATCACCCTCTTATCACAGATATTAAAAATACTGGAAAGGATATTAGAAAGAAGAATGAGAAGAAAGGTGGAAGGAGAGTTGCAAGAGGAACAGTATGGCTTCAGGAGTGGAAGATCCACAGTGGACCCAATCTTTAGCTTGAGGCAGGTGATGGAAAAGGACTGGGAATATGGAGAGGTTTTGATCATGACTTTCATAGATCTAGAAAAGGCATATGATTGTGTCCCCAGAGAGAAGGTATGGGAAACCATGGTTATCAAGAGACTGGGAAGAGAAATGTTGGAAATGGTGCAAGCAATGTACAACAACTGTGTTAGCAGGGTACTGACCACAGTTGGAAAGACAGATTGGTTTAGGAACAAGACTGGACTAAGACAGGGGAGTGTGCTGTCACCTCTCTTGTTCATAATGGTGATGGATGAAATTGTAAAGGAAACAAAGGAAGCATATGGACATAAAGAAATGAAGTTACTGTTATTTGCAGATGATATTGTGGTCTGGGGAAGGAACACCGAAGAAGTGCAAAAACAACTAGATGCACTGAACGAAAATATTCAGAAGTACGGCCTGAAAATCAGTATAGAGAAAAACAAGACCATGGTGATGACAAGAGGGCAAAGACAAGGAAAGGGCACTGTGAAAATTGGAAGTCAGAGTTTGGAAATTGTGGACACGTTCAAATACCTAGGAAGTGAATTGATGCAAACTGGTAGGTTGGACATGGAGATTGGCAGGAGGGTACAGCAGAGCAATGCATTCTATCAAAGTGTAAGAAAACTTGTTTGGGATAAGGAAGTACCAAGGAAAAGCAAGGAGGTAATGTATAAAGTGTACTATGTTCCCATATTAACTTATGCAGCTGAGACTTGGACCCTGACAAGCAGGCAAGAGAGTAGAATCCAAGCCTGTGAAATGAAATTCCTAAGAAGTATGATAGGAAAGACAAGGAAAGACAGAGTGAGGAATGAAGATGTTAGGAAGGAAGTTGGGATGGGAAAACTAAATGAGAGAATTGAGAAGAATAAACTAAGGTGGTTTGGACATGTAAAGAGGATGGAGGAAAATAGAATACCAAGACAGATGCTGGAGGCAAAGTGCAAGGGTAAGAGAGCAAGAGGAAGACCTAGAACAAGGTGGATTGATTCAGTGAGGAACAGCATAAGAAAAAGAAATCTGGACTGGGACAAGATCGTGGAAGAAGAATGGTGGAAGGAAAGTGGAGAAGTGCCATAAATACCCCGACCCGGCAGGAGCTGGATAAGGGGAAATGATGATGATTTTTGCTAAAATTGAGAGCAAAAAATAAATAAATTTTCCCTTGAGTTTAAACTTTTTACATCAAATTATGGTGCAGTTTCTAGAAGAAACTAACATGAAATAGACGATAGACCAAGAGGAACAAATATTATGTATGTTTCCATGAACGATCGAAACAAATTTTAAATGGAGCAAAACACAAAACAAACAAAGTGTTTATTTAAGTACGTAGTTTTTTTCCTTTGAAACTTCTCCTTGACATTCTTCTATTATGTTCAATCTCAGGTAAACGTTCATAAAAATCCAAGTACAATTGAATTTTTCAAGAAAATGTGACGTGATAGATCTTATTTTTACAGTTTTCTAAATCAGCACCTAAAAATACATGAGGTTCAGATATCACCCTTTTATTTTTCTGATCGCAGGCCTGTGTTATTATTTAAACATATTACATGGGAGGTCAAACTCTTGATAACGGATAGAGGAGCGCATATCCAACTCACGGGTAAATTGAGGAAACTGGAAGTTTTGCATCCATTCCTCTATCTTGGATCAACCATCTGCGATGCAGGAAGTTGTGAAGATGTGATAAGAAGAAAGATTAAGGTCTGGAGACTAAAGGAAAAGGAGGTTGCAGAAGAGTTTAAGAGAGAATTGGAAGAACAGATACCAAGGACTGATATTACCCATGTGGAACAAGAATGGGAAAAGTTAAGAGTGCATTTGTAAACAGTGCAGAGAAAACATGTGGTAGAACATCAGGAAAGGTACGGGAAAAGGCGACAAAATGGTGGAATGATAGAGTGAAATAAAAGGTAAGAGAGGAGAAGAAAGCTTGGAAGGAATGGAAACCAAAAAAGACTGAAGAAAGTAGAGTAAAATATATAGAAGCAAACAGAGATAGCAAGAAAGTAATTGCAGAGGAAAAGAAGAAAAGCTGGGAAGAATTCACTCAGGAAATAAGGGAGGATTTACATTGTGGAAAGTAATTGCTGTTTGGAATTATAAAAAGCAGAAGGAATGAAAAGGTGGACACTGGGTTCGTGAAAAACAAAGAAGGTGAAATATGGACAAAACCAGAAGAGATAACGGACAGATGGAAAGAATATTTCAGCGAGCTGTTGAGGGTGAGACGCCAGGCATGCGGAGAAGTTACGCAAACAGCCAAAACGGTGGAGGAAGAAATAGAAGAAGAACCAGACATTACTATGGCAGAAGTGGAATGGACAGTTAGGAAGATGAAGATGGGGAAAGCTGAAGGAATCGACGAAGTGGCATTAGAAATGATCAAGGCGGCAGGACCAGTGGGACTGCAGTGGACATACAGACTTCTCAGGAGTGTGTGGAGAGAGAAGAAAGTACCTGAAGCCTGGAAAAAGAGAATAATATTGCCAATATTGTAACTACCGAGGAATCACCATCATCTCGCTTGTTGCCAAAGTAATGGAAAGAATCCTAGAAAAAAGAATTAGAGTAAAGGTAGAAAGACAAATAGAGGAGGAGCAGTTTGGATTTAGAGGGGGCAGGTCAACAGTGGAACCCATTTTCATTCTGAGACAGAACATTGAAAAGAGTTGGGAATATGGGAAGGATATGGTAATGACTTTTATTGATCTAGAAAAGGTCTATGATAGCATCCCTAGAACAAAAGTTTGGGAAAGCTTAGAAAATAGGGGGATAGGCAAGGAACTGAGAGACATGATAAAAGGAATGTGCATGGAGTGCTACAGTAGTGTGAAGACTAGAGTCGGGACATCGGAATGATTTAAAATTGACACTGGACTAAAGCAAGGAAGTGTGTAGTCACCATTATTGTTTGTAATGGTGATGGATGCCATCATGAAGGCAGCAATGAAAGAATATAGTAGGGCAAAGATGAAGGTAATGTTGTTTGCAGACGACGATGTGATCTGGGGCGAGGATGAGATGGAGGTACAAGAACAGTTAGACGTAATAAATGAAAAGATTGAGGAATTGGGATTGAAGATAAATGTGGAGAAGAGTAAAACAGTGGTGATGAATAGAGATAAGAAAGAAGGAAAAGGAGTAATCAAAGTAGGAGATAAGGAATTGGAAGTGGTGAAACACTTCAAACACTTGGGAAGTGAACTGACTGAAGATGGAAGACTAGATTTGGAAATAAGCAGAAGAATACAACTCGGGAGTGCTTTCTACCAACAGGTACGGGGACTAGTATGGAACAAGGATATACCAATTAAGGCTAAAGAAGTTATGTACAAAGCATATTATGTTCCTATAATGACATACGCAGTAGAAACTTGGACAATGACTAAGAGGGATGAGAGCTGAGTACAAGCAGCTGAGATGAGATTTCTGAGAAGTATGGTCCAGAAAACGAGGAGGGACAGAGTGAGAAATGAAGATATATGGAAAGAACTGGGAGTACAGAAATTAAATGACAAACTGGAGCAAAACAGATTGAGATGGTTTGGACATGTCAAACGGATGAATGAAGTAAGGCTACCATGATGAGCACTGGAACGACGGATGACTGGGAAGAGAGGACGAGGAAGACCAAGAATGCTTTGGATGGACTCGGCGGAGAATAGTATTAGAAAACGGAACCTGGATTGGAACACTGTGTCGGAAGAGGAATGGTGGAATGACAGAACAAACTGGAGAGGAACCATATTTGCCCCCACCCAGTGTCAACTGGAAAAGGGGAAATGATGATGATGATGATATGGGCCTTTCTTCTAGTGTCAAACCTTCAGTTCTTTGGACATATAGTGAGAGGAAATGGAGAAAACTAAGATAAATTAAACATGGAAGGGAAGATTGAGGGCATGACACCAAGGGGGAGAGCAGTCAGCAGGTGGATGGACTAAGTTAATAAGATCACTGGTTTACCTCTCCAGCAGGCTTTAAGAAAAGCAGATATCCATCTGGATTGGTGCCGCTTAGTTCATGGGGTTACGTCACTCAGCAATGAGTAAAACAACTTGTGATGATGACAAGAGGGGTTAAAAGATGTAGATAATTGTGGGTTCATGTTCTTTAATTTCTCCTTCTCTGATTTCTTGAAGATATAGTTGATTTCTCTTCTTCTTTCTTCGATTTTGGCCTACTTTGGACCACGGGAAACAATTGACTTGCTGATTAGTCCTTTTTTCTGCTCCCAGAAATTCTTCATCCTTTCACTGTGGATTCTCTTCCTTTCTTCCGACCAGATGTTATTGGCTCTTCTCCTTCACTTTTCCCGTAACCCCTTGAATGCATGAATCGTAACTCGAAACACTATTCCAGATCTCATTTGGACTGACCCCAACTTCCTCCACATCCTTTCTTATTTCATTAATTGCGATTTTTAATAGGTTTTGAAATTAACTGGTGGGATCTTTCCCTATTTCATTAATCCCATTCACTTTAAAGCACTTTAAGGCTTTGTTTATGTATACGACTTGTTCATGATCCTTCAGATCATCATTGAAAGAAAACTTGGACGTAGGAGAGGCCAAGAAAGGATGAGAATATCTTGGCTAAAGAACCTAAAAATAAGCATGAAATCGCCCTGATGACGTCCAATGAGGATATGGCAAAAGACGAAGAACCTATGCGAATGGTATGGAATGAACATTCCTGCACTATTCCGAGTCGCTAAAAATAAGCAAGAAATTGCCTTGGTTATAGCCAGCATCCAATGAGGATATGGCACAAGAAGAAGAAGATTTTCTTTTCCAGGTGGAATCACAAATTTACCACCCAATTTAATTGGACATATATTCGTGTTGACCAACGAAAGTTACCATTCAACCATTCAATCTGAACTTCGCTACATCAACCCCGCAGTATAACTGAGAGCGTTAAATTGCTCACCATGACCACATGGGGAAGCTGCAGCAAGTCTGGAGATTGGAGGCTTGAATTCCGGAGCAGACAGTGGCTGTCCTAAGTGTTGTCTTTCCACAATCTCCCATTAATTATACAACTGGCACCTTTGTGAACAAGAGAGCTCAGTGATCTCTAGCCACATAGTGTATTTAGTACCCCTTTGCAAAAGGCAAATTATCTGTGATGTATGGTGTATATACAGTGCCATATAAAGGTAACTCAATTGTTACTTACAAATATATTTTCTACCTTAGTACTGTATGTAATTTTATACCGTACCTAATTTCTTAGCCTTCTTCAAAAGTTCTTCAAAATCATCCATGTCACCAAAAACTGGATCAATCTTGCGGTAATCTTCAACATCATATCCAAAATCTTCCATCGGAGATTTGTATATGGATCCCAGCCATATTGCTCCAACTCCAAGGTCATCAAGGTAGCCCAGCTTGCTAATTATTCCTGTCAACAAACAAAGAAACTATTCTTATCAATATAAATATATTTGGTCAGCGGTATTGAGGAAGGTGCCTCTCAACTGGGTGGTTCCATGATTAATTACTGGCTACACCAGGGATTTTTGAACCTATGTGAGAGATGGAATAAAGTGTACATAGCCCATGTGCACAATTAAGTAGATGTCTGGTTTGAGAGACAGCAACACCAGCCAAGAAATTAATTTTAAGGAACTTTTGGATTATCCACTTGTAAACTTCAAGTTAGAACTGAGAGATGGACAAGTTGTTTTAAATATATTAATTCAAGTCAATATCCCAATACTGACCTATGCTTCAGAAACGTGGACAATGAAGAAAAGAGACATAAGCAGAATACAGGCAGGTGAAATGAAGTTCCTGCGAAGTAGGATCGGAGTAACAAGAAGAGACAGGGTGAGGAATGAAAAGGTCAGGGAAATGGTGAAAGAGGAGCCCTTGCAAGGTAGGATTGAGACATCAAGACTGAGGTGGTATGGACACTTAAAGAGAATGGATGAGAAGAAGATTCCCAAGAGGATACATGAGATGCAGATGCAGAAGAAACGACCAAGGGGAAGACCAAGAGATAGATGGCTGAAAGGAGTGGAGGAATGTGTCAAGACGAGAGGCGAGGACTGGACCAGAGTGACAGCGGAGAGGTGGTGGGAAGAAAGAACTAAGTGGCGAGGCTTATGTTCCAAACAGACCCGGCCTGGGGCTGAAAACTGTACAAGATGATGATGATGGAACCAAACTACAGAATCATGGTAATTATCATTTCTACACTAGTCAAGAAAGTCAAGATGGGACACATCTCATTGACCATAAGCCACCTTACAATCTGTAGGCCATATGGCTGAGCAGCGGTCGCAATGTACCAAACAGAGAATATGAGATAAATACGTTAGGCAGCGCAAGTTGAGTTTATGTTCAAAATTAATCAAAGGAAGCAAAGTTATCATTCATGCAACATTAAATAATCTTGTTGTACACAGGAAATTGACAGTAAGTGTTGATTGTTGGGCACGATGCATAATATGCAGTGAAATTCCATGGAATCGTCAAAATTAATGGCTCTACCAAGCATAAATATTAGATCTTTGTAAGTGTTTGTAATTTAACCATTCCACCAGTTTTTATATAATGGATATATAGGTATTATCATTGTTCTAAACTTTATAATCTTCGTTGCTCAAAATTGAAGGCATCGTTTTATTTGAAGTAAGGTGCTATAAATTTAAGAATCTTGACTATCATGCATTCCTAATATCTCTTGAGATGTGTTCAACAACTGTTGCATCTTCTCAGGAAGATAAGCTAAGAATCCTATTTTTAAGTGCTTGCTTTCACAATGCCTTTTAATATTTGACAATGAAAAATTCTTTAAGAAAAACACAAACACTAGTCAATGCATATTAGTGAAACTATTTAAAAAAGGAGATGCCGGTACATGTTTCGGACTGTCTTGGGTCCTTCTTCAGCCAATATAATTAGGTTGCTGCTTGTATACAGCATATTTACATGTCATTATGAGCTTTTGCAATACGACACAATGTATAATGCAAGCAGTGACGTAATTACAGTATATTGTCTGAAGAAGGACCCAAGACAGTCCAAAGCATGTACCTTATTTCATAAACAATTTCAATAATAAGCATTGACTATGTGGTCATTGTGCGAAGATGTTTGAGAAAGTTTTGGAAAGGAGAATTAGGACAAGGATAGAAGGAGGGATGAGGGAAGAACAACATGGCTTCAGAGCAGGAAGGTCCACAGTGGATTTGATTTTTGCTGTAAGGCAGTTACAAGAACAGCACTATGAGTATGGAACAGATCTACTGATGGCCTTCCTGGACATTGAGAAAGCATATGACAGTGTATGCAGAAACAAAGTATGGAAGTCCCTGGAGGATAGAGGAGTAGAAAAATGGACTATAAGGAGGATAAAGGAGATGTACAAGGGAAGCGTGAGCTGTGTGAAAGTGGGAGGAGAGAGATCGGACTGGGTGGAACAGAGAAACGGCTGGAAACAAGGAAGTGCACTGGCACCGTTAATTTTCATTGTGGTGATGGATGACATAATGACCCGAGTGGCACAAGTAATTGGGGGAAGGAAAGATGAAAGCAATGGTGCTTTTGGATGATTTGATGATTTGGGGAAACAAGGAGGAGGAGGTACAGGAACAGTTGGATGTGTGGGAAGGAGTAATACAAGGGTATGGGATGAAATTTAGCATAAATAAGAGTGAGATGGTGATCACAACAAGGAAGAAGGAAAGAACCACAACAGGAATAACAATTGGTGGGGAACAGCTGAAGAAAGTGGAGAGTTTCAAGTATCTGGGAAGCCTGATACAAGATAATGGAAGAAACGATAGAGAAATAAATGAGCGGGGGACTGGCAGAAGCATTCCGGAGGAGTGTGAGAAGCATGTTATGGAGCAAGGATGTCCCTCAGAACAGCAAAAAGATCATATATCGGGCGTACTATGTCCCTATCCTGAGGTATGCCTCGGAGACCTGGGTTATGAAAGGAAGGGAGAAGAGCAAAATACAGGCCAGTGAGATGAGGTTCTTGAGAAGCAGTATTGGAGCTACAAAGATGGACAGAATAAGAAATGAGAGGACCAGAGAATTAATGAAGGAGGAACCATTACAGGATGGTATAGAGAAATCTAGACTTAGATGGTATGGACATGTAAAACGAATGGAGGAGAAGAGGATACCCAGGAGGATACACGAGACGAAGTGGGAAGGAAAGAGACCAAGAGGAAGACCGAGAGACAGGTGGCTGAAGGGGGTGGAAGAAAGCGTGAAGAAGAGAGGGGAAGACTGGACAAGGGTGGAGGCTGATAGATGGTGGGAAGACAGAAGACGTTGGAGAGGCTTGTGTTCCAAACAGACCCGGCCAGTGGCTGGAAACTGTGCAAGATGATGATGATGACTATGTGGTGCAAGTGTTTTTCTTAATAGAATACTTAATTCCCAGGAAGATATGCAGTATGGAAGTAGCCTATCTCATATAATGCCATTATACTTGTGAAGATTAGATGATTGGCAGAACCTGAAGAAACTCAGGTATTTTCGCTCACAGTCCCATCCTTGTTGTAGTTGACAGGCAACAACCAGAGGTGTTAACTGCTGTGATAGGAGTTTATGAAATGAACAACCCAACCATGCCAGTTGTTATAAGAATCTGTTTGTTACACGAATTGGTCAATGACCACTTGGAATACCGTATTCACCTGTACTTTGTTAGGTAGGGTGACTAGATTTTAAAATTTAAAGTACCGGTATGGAACATACTGGTAAACTCTCTGCACTTGATGTTGTGTACCATAGAGACAGAACAATATGTTCTAATATGTTCACATTCATTCCCATCCTTAATAAAGAAAACTACTGCCATGCCTTTTCTCTTGTCAATTTGTATTGAGACAAAGTCCGCCATTTTGTCTTTGCCTGGCAAAACACTGGAAGCCAATTCCTTATAGATAGGCAGTGCTAGTAGATGGGGCTAACGGGAGGTTAAATGCACATGCAGAAGCGTTCCAATATTCTATAGAGAAAGTATGAGTATATGACTCTTCCAGTAACTACTTCAAGATGCTTCTGATGCTCGATTAATATTATATGGTTAATTGTGACATTACGAACTTCATTTATAGTCTCCTGCCATGTCAACAATACATTGCCAAATCCTTGGAAGACGACACACTCCATCTGCAGCACCATTTCTGGATATCTTTCTCACTTCGTCTTTCCTAGCGTTTATCCCAGTACGGGGTCCGCTGCTCTACTACATCTTCTCCACTTTTTCCTCTCGTTGACATCTGCAGGTTGTAAGCCAACATCATGCATATCCGTCTTAATGTTGTCGATCCATCGCTTCGCAGGTCGTTGGCATGGTCGCATTCCACCTGGGTCCAGGTTGAAAGCTACTTTGGCGACAGAGTCGCCCAGCATTCTCATAAAATGTTCATGTCAACGGAGACGAGCTTCCTTCACTTTCTCCGTAATCCGTGTGACACCTAATTGTTGTCGAACATCTGTATTTCTGACATGGTCATATCTAGTCAGTCCAAGTGTCTAACGGAGCATCTTCATCTCCATCGTGTGCAGAGCCTGTTCATGTTTTCTTGTCATTGGGCGGGATTCTGCCCCACATATTGCTGCCGGACGTACAACTGTCTTATAAACTCTTGCCATTAGGTATTTAGGCATCTTTTTGTCGCAGAGGACACCAGTGACCTGTTTCCATTTGAGCCAGGCTGCATTTACCCCCGCCCGAGTATCTAAAGTGACATCACCATTTGACGTGATAACCGACCCTAGATATTTAAAGTTATTTGCCTTGGGCAGATCATGATCGCTAATTTGGACAATGCCGTTGGTTTGCAGGCCATATTCAAGATATTCTGTCTTCTGGATGTTAAGGCGCAGTCCATAGGCAGCCAGCCTTTCCATCCATATTTGCGCTTGATGCTGGAGTTCAAGGAGTGTTTCTTGTTCAAGTACAATATCGTCAGCAAAAAGAAGGGTCCAAGGGTGTGGTGTTTGTATGTCAGCCATAACCGTATCCATGCAGAGGATCAACAACAGTGGTGATAGTGCAGAGCCTTGATGAACACCGACGGTGATATCGAAAGGCGAGGAGATTCGAGCTGGGCAGCGTATTACACTAGTTACATTGCAATAAAGAAGTTGCACCCATTTAATATAGGTTTCAAGGACCCCATGGGAACGAAGAGCACACTAGATAAGGTCATGTGGGACTCTGTCAAAGGCCTTTTCTAGATTAAGGAAGGCCATGTATAAACTCTTCTGTCTTTCTCTGTGCTTTTCCAACAATTGGCGTGAGGCATAGATTGTATCACGTCGCGGGGTGGGCAACGGTACTGTAATATACCATGGAACTACAGTACCGGCTAAGTTCTGGTGAGGACCCAGTCCTATGGGGTATAACATAGGTGCACAGGGTTACGTGCGAAGACCTCAACGGAATCTGCAGCGGAGAAGATGGACTTCGGAACGGTGGAGATTGCGGAAGAGGCAACCCAGTACTCAGGGAATAGTATGAGTACAGCATCAATCGGCAGCGTGTTTCCCAGGTTAGGGGCGGCTGCAAGGGCGTCTGTTTCCCATGTTAGGGGCGGCCTGTATAATAGCTGGCAGTAGCTTCATAAAATGCCTTTGGGAGTGGCGACCCCATCGTAATAATAGCCTCAAATGGAAATGGCACTTCAAATGATTCGGAGAAGGTTAGGGCGTACCCTGCAGGCGACGCGCAGTTCTTTTGGTACTGGGAGAACTGTGAGAAATGGGTGACCAGTAACCGAAATGAAAGTGGGAATCATGAATGTCATGACCCTGACAGGCAAGGTGGAGGAGGTGGTAGACTTCATGGAGAGGGAGAATGTTGGATTGATGGGGCTGAGTGAAGTGAAATGGAAAGGTAAAGGAAGGAAGAAATTGAGGAAAGGATATACATTATACTGGAGTGGTGGCCAAGAGGCAAAAAATGGCGTGGGACTGATAACCTCGAAACAACTGGAGGAGTATGTTGAAGTGGTCGAGTGTGTGAGTGACAGAATAATGAAAATTAGAATGAAGATGAAAAATAACGTGATGGACTTCATACAAGTGTATGCACCACAGACTGGAAACAGAGAAGAAGATATTGAAGTATTCCTGGAGGATGTAGAAAGAGTAATTTCAGATGTAGAAGTGGTGATCATGGGAGATATGAACGCACAAGTCGGAAATGAGAGACAAGGAAAGGAAGAAGTCATTGGACCATATGGATATGGGAAAAAGAACCGGGAAGGAGAGGAACTTGTAAACTTTTGTGAAAGGAATGGACTGATAGTGGGTAATTCATGGTTTCGGAAGAAAAACAGCAGGAAAATTACGAGATATGGATGGGGCGATAGAAGAACAAAATCAGTAATTGACTACTTTCTGGTGGAAAGGAATAATCGCAGTAAGCTGATAGATGTGACAGCCTTACCAGGAGAAGCATTTGATGGGGACCATAGAGCTGTGGTGGCAAAATTTAGATGGGAAAAATTGGAAAACCTAAAGGAGATCAGAGAAAGTAAAATAAAATTATGGAAATTGAAAGACAAAACTGTACAGGAAGATTTTCAGGAGAGATTGAAGCAACAAATCCCAGTTACTGAAGTGGAAAATATAGAAGAGGAATGGTCCCACTTTAAAAAGGCATTTGTTGGTGCAGCAGAGAGTGCTTGTGGTAGGACGTCAACAAGAGTGAAAGAGAAGGAGACACCGTGGTGGAATGAGGAAGTGAGGAAAGCAGTGAAAGAAAAGAAGTCTGCATGGAAAGAATGGAACCGAGATCAAACAGGAAAGCAAAAGGAAGTATCACGACAGCAAACGGAGGTGTAAGAAAGTGGTAGGAGAAGAAAAGAAGAAAAGTTGGAAAGAATTTACACGAAGAATGGAAACAGATGTAAGTGGCAGTAAAAGGATGCTGTATGGGCTTCTAAGAAGTAAGAGGAAAGAAAGAGTTACCACAAAGCTGGTGAAAAAGGAAGATGGAGAGTTGTTAACACACCCAGAAGAGATAAAGGGACGCTGGAAGGAGTATTTCGATAAGCTATTGAATGTGAGCAATTGTACTGGTGAGATGGAAGTGACACAACCTGACGACTCTATAACAGAAGATGATATAACAATGCTGGAGGTGGAATTAGCAGTACAGAAAATGAAGATGGGAAAAGCAACAGGGGTGGATGAAATCAGTGTAGAAATGATAAAGGCTGCTGGACCTGTTGGTATGCAATGGTTGTATCGACTGCTAAAGTGTGTGTGGAAACGGAAATGTGTACCAGAAGACTGGGAGAAAGGGCTAATAATACCAGTGTTTAAGAAGGGGGACAAGAAGGTGTGTGATAACTATAGAGGGACCACCCTCTTATCACAGATATTAAAAATACTGGAAAGGATATTAGAAAGAAGAATGAGAAGAAAGGTGGAAGGAGAGTTGCAAGAGGAACGGTATGGCTTCAGGAGTGGAAGATCCACAGTAGACCCAATCTTTAGCTTGAGGCAGGTGATGGAAAAGAACTGGGAATATGGAGAGGATTTGATCATGACTTTCATAGATCTAGAAAAGGCATATGGTAGTGTCTCCAGAGAGAAGGTATGGGAAACCATGGTTATCAAGAGACTGGGAAGAGAAATGTTGGAAATGGTGCAAGCAATGTACAACAACTTTGTTAGCAGGGTTCTGACCCCAGTTGGAAAGACAGATTGGTTTAGGAACAAGACTGGACTAAGACAGGGGAGTGTGCTGTCACCTCTCTTGTTCTTAATGGTGATGGATGAAATTGTAAAGGAAACGAAGGAAGCATATGGACATAAAGAAATGAAGTTACTGTTATTTGCAGATGATATTGTGGTCTGGGGAAGGAACACCGAAGAAGTGCAAAAACAACTAGATGCACTGAACGAAAATATTCAGAAGTACGGCCTGAAAATCAGTATAGAGAAAAGCAAGACCATGGTGATGACAAGAGGGGAAAGACAAGGAACGGGCACTGTGAAAATTGGAAGTCAGAGTTTGGAAATTGTGGACATGTTCAAATACCTATGAAGTGAGTTGATGCAAACTGGTAGGTTGGACATGGAGATTGGCAGGAGGGTACAGCAGAGCAATGCATTCTATCAAAGTGTAAGAAAACTTGTTTGGGATAAGGAAGTACCAAGGAAAAGCAAGGAGGTAATGTATAAAGTGTACTATGTTCCCATATTAACTTATGCAGCTGAGACTTGGACCCTGACAAGCAGGCAAGAGAGTAGAATCCAAGCCTGTGAAATGAAATTCCTAAGAAGTATGATAGGAAAGACAAGGAAAGACAGAGTGAGGAATGAAGATGTTAGGAAGGAAGTTGGGATGGAAATACTAAATGAGAGAATTGAGAAGAATAAACTAAGGTGGTTTGGACATGTAAAGAGGATGGAGGAAAATAGAATACCAAGACAGATGCTGGAGGTGAAGTGCAAGGGTATGAGAGCATGAGGAAAACCTAGAACAAGGTGGATTGATTCAATGAAGAACAGCGTAAGAAAAAGATATCTGGACTGGGACAAGATCGTGGGAGAAGAATGGTGGAAGGAAAGAGGAAAGTGGAGAAGTGCCATAAATACCCCGACCCGGCAGGAGCTGGATAAGGGGAAATGATGATGATGATGATGATAGATTGTATCAGTGGTGCTGCAACCTTGAACAAAACCGCATTGATTTGGTGTGACAGTGACAATATTTCTCTCTCACTGATCGATCTAAAGCTCTCTGGATGTCAACTCTCAATTGAAATCGAATGCCTCGTAGAGGTTGTTTGACTTTTGAGAGTGAGTCACAATCGCACGGGCTCATGTCAGGTGAATTTGATGAAGGTTCAAGTAGGCTACTTCCCAGTTCCGCCTTGTAAGGAAATTCCTCACTGTTGTGGCAACATGGCAACGAGCATTGTCAAGTAACACAACAAGACTCCCAATGGCCTGAGGTCGTTTATGACGCCATGCTGGGCACAAATGATGTTCAAAGTAATGCAAGTAGTAGTCTGCATTTACTTTTATACCGTGAGGTACAGTACAAACCAAGATTATGCCTTCATAACACACAATAATCTTCCGTTTCAAATGATCCTGCAATGCTTGACATCTCTTTGGGCGTGGTGATTCTTTATGCCGCCATTCGCTTGATTGTCGTTTCAGTTCAGGTGTATACAAATGTACCCATGTAAGAACATGACGAAGAAAGGTCTCACCTTCATGTTTATATCTCTCCAAATGCATTCTTGCTGTCTCCATTCGCTGCCACTTTCCAATTTCGGTTAGAGTATGCAGAACCTTTTGCATCTTCAGCTTTTTTTCTTAAAAAGTGATGGACAGACGATGCTGAAATACCAAGTTTCTTGGAAATCTCCACACATGTCCAGCACCTGTCTTTTTTCAATAATGCCCTTACAGCCTGAACATGGAGATAGTCAGTTACAGCAACAGTTCTACCAGGACGTGCTCTGTGTTGACATTCTTCCTTGATGGAAGGCATCCACCCATCTTACCATAGTTTAATACGGTAAGACTTCTCTCCCGCAAGCTTCTTGCAATGCTCTAAAGTACCGAGTTGCACCTTTTCCTCTTACAACATGGATTTTTATGAAGCACCTTTGTTCATATCTACTGAACAACTTTTTTAGGGTGGTATTACTTACTGAATGTGAGAAATACTGTAGAGTGGGGTTACTTTGTGACAGATTTTGAAGTTTTTGTTTTTCCAGTACACCATTTTTCAACTGAACCCAAAACTAACTACTGAATTTGGTTGCTCCAACCCTCTGTTACCTGCTAGTATATTGTTTGAGTCTCAATCTTACATAACCATAAAGAAATTTGCATTAACATTTGTCACAATGTCACCCCAGCATGCGGGGTGACAGGCTATTTTTTGGCTTATAACGTATGTGGAAAACACAGTGTCACAAAGTCACACCATTGAATGTTTATTTATTATATTAGAACATAATTTAATAATAGTAATTACATATTTATACAATATTTTAGAAAAATTAACAGTAATTTTACAATTTTTTTATCAACAGGTATTCTAATCAAATTAAATCAAATTCTAATCAGATAATGCAAAATTATTTAATTCTTGAACTGGGAACATTCCGCGTTTACTAATTTGCTTGGGTGGATCTATTTTGAAGAGGACCTCGTCCCATGAATACAAAATTTCATCTGAACGGACTGTCACAAAGTTGCCCAGCAAACCGTCAACTTTTTACAAACTCACGAATAACTTCAACAGTAAGCGTCACACACACTTAATATCATATCATACTGTAGCGAAGATATTTATCTTCAAGAATTATGACCTGTCTTGCTCTGTCTGCAAACGCACCGCACTCCACAAAACAAAGTACACAGACTTTCCAGAATCAACGTGACGAACGGTTTGAATTTGAAAATTGTTTTTGGAAGCAAATGAATTGCAGCAGATTCGAGAGTCTGCTAATAGGTAGCTCTGCATATGCGGTCACCCCCTGCAGTTACTCTTTGACATTTTTCCATGATAATTACGGCGCGATATTCAAAATTTAAGAAAATAACCATGTGTCACAAAGCCACCCCCTGTACGGTAGTTAATGTATTTATTAGAGGTTTTAAAGCGACAATGAAATGTAACGCTCGTTTAAATGTTACTAAACTGATTTATTTAATACAAAATACATGAACTGTTTAAATGCGTTGTGCCGTGAACAGATCATAAAACGAACCGTTTAAAAGTTAGTTGAGGGCGCTAGTTGCGCCTATCGATCAGGATGGAGATCGATTCCGGCAGGTGCCGATCTCACCAACACTTCCTCTCGACCAACAGCCGGAGTTATCCTGGTGCATGTGGTCTCAAGCCACGGCTTTGAGCACATTTCTCGTGCTTGGGCCTTGACAATCCTTTTCTCAATATGTCGGCAGGCATCTCATCCGTTGGAGTGTACTCCACCGAAAACACCTTTTTGGCCACGGCATCTCGGACGAAATGGTGCCTGATGTCGATGTGCTTCGTCCGTGAATGAAACATAGGATTCGACGTCAGCTTCTGCGCACCTACATTGTCGTTCTTCACTGGGACAACATCTATCGGTTTTCTGAAGTCTTTCAGGAGTTTCCTCATGTGTAGAGCTTCCTTGGTTGCTTCTGTCAAGGCCATGTATTCAGCCTCCGTCAACGACAGGGCCACAGTAGGCTGCTTCCTAGACTCCCAACTCACTGCAGCGCCGCCTAGTGTGCACGCGTATCCGGTGTACGATTTTTGATCCACCAGGCAGCCTCCCAAGTTAGCGTCCACGTACATCACCGCTGGACCGCTGGATTTGGAGTACATGAGGCCGAGATCACGTATGTTAGTGAAGTATCGCAAGACACGTTTTGCAGCCTTCCAGTGCTGCTGTCCGTGACAGTCGTTGAACTGAGAGAGAGAACTGACTGCATGGGATATGTCCGGCCTCGTTCCCACTGACAGGTACATTAGAGCTCCTATCAACTGTCGGTAGGGGATGCTCTTCACTTGTTCGCCAGGGTTCACGTCTTCCTTCTGCAGCTTCGTACCTGGATCAATGGGAGTGCTGACAGGCCTGCACTCTTCCATTCCGAATTTCTCCAGGACCTCGTCTATGTATCCTTTCTGGCTGAGTTTCATCTGGTTGGCGCTCTTCTCGAACTCCAGCCCCAGACAATACCGCACGTCCCCCAAGTCCTTGATCTCGAACTTGGTATTCAGAAAGTCTCTCACCACGTCGATCTTCCTGTCGTCTCGAGCCATGATCATCATGTTGTTGACATAGATGATTATATAAATCCTATCTTCGACCCGTCCGATGTGGTACATGCATGGATCTGCATCCGAGCGAGTCGCCTTGAGATTTTTCATCTCTTCCTCGAGACGGTGATACCAAGCACGTCCTGCCTGTCGTAGTCCGTACAACGCTTCGTTTAGTGAGCACACCATGTCACGATTGGTCAACTTCTCCAGCATATGATCTGCGGTCTTTCGCACAGTCTCGTCAACCGACTCATCTTGAACGGTATGGGCAAGAACGTCCTCGAAGTGGTCCGGGGCCTCCATGAAGATTTGCTCCTCGACTCCTCCGTTCAATTATCAATTAATATGATAAAAATGGTCCGGCCAGATCAAACCTAAAATGCCAGCGTTTCGCCCCAGTATGTGCTGGCCATGCGTATTGGTGAGGTGTGTCTGTACCAACTGACGAGCCCAACGGCACACTGGGGCGAAACGCTGGCATTTTAGGTTTGATCTGGCCGGACCATTTTTATCATATTAATTGATAATTTATCTGATCAAACGGAAATTACATCATATTCTCATTTGGGAATATTCATAACCTATTTGGATTGCCAAGGTAAGGTTTTTGTTTTATGAAAGGGAGCTTGTCTTCCGTGGCACATTGGCATCACTCGTGACGTCAATACTACTTGTATTTTGTGTCTTGTGATGGCCTTCTCAGTATGTGCTGGCCATGCGTATTGGTGAGGTGTGTCTGTACCAACTGACGAGCCCAACGGTACACTGGGGCGAAACGCTGGCATTTTAGGTTTGATCTGGCCGGACCACTTTTATCATATTAATTGATAATTTATCTGATCAAACGGAAATTACATCATATTCTCATTTGGGAATATTCATAACCTATTTGGATTGCCAAGGTAAGGTTTTTGTTTTATGAAAGGGAGCTTGTCTTCCGTGGCACATTGGCATCACTCGTGACGTCAATACTACTTGTATTTTGTGTCTTGTGATGGCCTTCTCAGTATGTGCTGGCCATGCGTATTGGTGAGGTGTGTCTGTACCAACTGACGAGCCCAACGGCACACTGGGGCGAAACGCTGGCATTTTAGGTTTGATCTGGCCGGACCATTTTTATCATATTAATTGGTAATTTATCTGATCAAACGGAAATTACATCATATTCTCATTTGGGAATATTCATAACCTATTTGGATTGCCAAGGTAAGGTTTTTGTTTTATGAAAGGGAGCTTGTCTTCCGTGGCACATTGGCATCACTCGTGACGTCAATACTACTTGTATTTTGTGTCTTGTGATGAACTTCTCAGTATGTGCTGGCCATGCGTATTGGTGAGGTGTGTCTGTACCAACTGACGAGCCCAACGGCACACTGGGGCGAAACGCTGGCATTTTAGGTTTGATCTGGCCGGACCATTTTTATCATATTAATTGATAATTTATCTGATCAAACGGAAATTACATCATATTCTCATTTGGGAATATTCATAACCTATTTGGATTGCCAAGGTAAGGTTTTTGTTTTATGAAAGGGAGCTTGTCTTCCGTGGCACATTGGCATCACTCGTGACGTCAGTACTACTTGTATTTTGTGTCTTGTGATGGCCTTCTCAGTATGTGCTGGCCATGCGTATTGGTGAGGTGTGTCTGTACCAACTGACGAGCCCAACGGCACACTGGGGCGAAACGCTGGCATTTTAGGTTTGATCTGGCCGGACCATTTTTATCATATTAATTGATAATTTATCTGATCAAACGGAAATTACATCATATTCTCATTTGGGAATATTCATAACCTATT
The DNA here is from genome assembly GCA_946902985.2 of Meconema thalassinum. Classification (NCBI taxonomy): domain Eukaryota; kingdom Metazoa; phylum Arthropoda; class Insecta; order Orthoptera; family Tettigoniidae; genus Meconema; species Meconema thalassinum. Next base: position 160,959,580 of record OX336390.1, read on the forward strand.
CTACGTTCAAGTACGCCGTCTTGACGTCTAGCTGTCGGATCTTTGGATAATCTTGTACAGCTAACGCCACCGCAGTCCTTATTGTGCTCAGCCTTGCGATTGGAGCGAACGTGTCGTGAAACTCTATTCCTGGTCTCTGCGTGAAACCCCTCGCTACCACACGCGCCTTCCGCTTGCTGATAGTGCCGTCAGGGTGAAACTTATTCCGGAGAATGAATCTGCTTCCTAACACACGTTGCCCCTTGGGACGGTCGACCAGCTTCCACGTATTGTTCCGAATCAGTGAAACTGCTTCTTCTGACATTGCTTCGATCCACGCAGGTGAGTCATCTCCGGAGATAGCCTGGGTCACTGGGATTTCAGCGACGTTAGCCGCTTCCCCTGGTCGATCACTGTAGTCCTTGCGGGCTCGCCCAGATTTTCCAGTTCTAATCAAACGAGGCCGTCCGCCTCTTCTCCTAGATGATGCCGCTTGTTGCTCATCGGATTGGATCTCCGGTTCAACAAAGTAATCGTCGGCAGGAAAGCCTATGAAGCCAACGGGGAATTCCCATTCAGCAACATCAGGTTGGTTTTCTGCCAGAACTTCGTCTCTCGACACCAGCTTGAACTCCAGTTCATGGATCGGATCCTCTGGTTCAATGCGTACTTTGTCCGGAGAGTCAAGCGGGAACAGATCATCGACTGATCTCTTAGGTGCGGTCATCTCCTCACGAAAAACAACGTCTCTCGTGATCTCGATCTTCTTCGTTTCAGGAATCCAGATGCGGTAAGCCTTCGACTGCTCCGAATATCCAACAAAAATTCCCTCTTTTGAGCGAGGGCTAAACTTCCCCTTGTTTGGGGTCTTGTCCAGGCAGAACACCTTGCTCCCAAAGTCCTTGAAATAGTGTGCAGTCGGAGTTCTGTCGAACCAGCGCTCAAATGGAGTATTCCCGTTTAGCTTTTTGGTTGGACATCGGTTCCTCAGATAATTTGCGGTGTTGATCGCCTCCGCCCAGAATGTCATCGGTAGGCCAGATTGCAGGAGTAAACATCGTGCTGCCTCTGTTGGGATTCGTATAATGTATAAATAGTGATCGTGAAACACGGACGTCTTACTTAGCAGCCATCTTTTATTACACTAACTTATATCAAAGAGCTTCAAACATAAAGAATAAATACAAGAAATAAACCAAAGTAGAAATACATGAAATAAGCCAAAGATGTCCATCTTCTCAGTCCTCCACATCCTCCCCACCCTGGTCTATCTCGAGAGGGAAGACCAGCTGTACAGGCCGACTAATCTTGGTCCCGTTGGCCATCTGAAGGATGAGGGTTCGCACCTTGTTGTCCCTGCCTGGTCGCCTTTCAGTTATTCGCGCCTTCTGCCACATATGTCTAGGTCGCATGTCGTCCTGTAGTAGTACTATATCTCCTACTCGGCACTCCTTCGTCTGTCCATTTGGGCGGCGTACTTCGTGGTAGCTTCTCAGATCAAGAAGATACTCATTCCTCCATCTCTTGAGGAAGTCCTCCTGCATTTTCTCTCTAAGTCTCCTCTCCTTCCTCAGGTCTATTCGGGTCGTGGGTTCGGAGACGTTGGGCAGGGTAGTCAGCCGTGCCCCAGTCAGGAAATGACTTGGAGTCAGTGTCTCCGAGCCATCTTGGATTATGGGTCGGGAGTTAATGGCGGCTTCTACTTCTACCAATAGAGTTCGGAGTGTGTCCTCACTAATCAGAGCCTTTCCCAATACCTTTCTAAGGCATCTTTTAGTCGTACCCACCATTCTTTCCCACCAGCCTCCCCACCAAGCCGCCCGTGGGGCTATAAATTTCCACTGGACTCCGTTGTGGGCGAAGTGCTGGCTCGTTCGTGGGTCAGTGAGGACTTGGCTGAGTTGTGTCATTTCTTTGTGTGCTGCCTGGAACGTTCTAGCGTTGTCTGAGTAAATGGTGTTTGGAAGTCCTCTTCGTCCCGCAAATCGTCGGAGAGCCATCAGAAACGTCTCCGTAGTCATGTCCAAAGCCAGCTCAAGGTGAAGGGCCCTTGTAGTCGCACATGTGAAAAGCACAATATATGATTTCTGTACGAGATTCCCCACCTTAACGAGTAGTGGCCCTGCAAAATCCACACCCGTAACTGCAAATGGCGTAGTAAGTCGCACACGTTCTGGAGGCAACGGGGCTTCGATCTCGTTACCTTGTTGGCTTCTGGCGATCTTACACGGTAAGCACGTGTGGATGACCTTCTTGACAGCCTGGCGTGCCTTGAGGATCCAAATATTCGCCGTTTGAAGATAAGTGAACTGCGGCATAGTAACGTCAATCTTCCCCACGGATATTGATGAGGGCTGTTCTCCGGTGCAGATGGAAATGTGATGATTCTTTTTGCACTTTGCGCATGATACCTTACTCTTCTTCATGCAGGTCTTCACACTGTGACCTTTATTGAGGCACAAGAAGCATCGGTTGGCAGTTTTTAACTTTTCAATCCGCTCAGCTACATTGCGGATCTTCACACAGTTCTGGGCCCAGTGGCCTTGAGTCTCACAGAACACACAGAATTCGGAATATACTTTCTTTGTGTTCATGCCCGTCCGTTTTGACTTTGTGTTCACATGGAGTGTCGCGGCAGTGCCTGAGAAGGATTCGAGTGAAGTGATATCTCCTCTGATCTTCTGTGTGATCACAGCGCCCTCTACCTCCTCGTTCAGGAACTCCATCAACTTGGTAATGTGACTCTCGGGAATGCTCTCTCGTTTGGAATAAATTATCCAACGGCGGACAATACCTTGAGGGAATGCTCGGAGAATTTTAGGGCATAACATCCGCCCGTAATTATCTACATTTTCCCCTAAGGCCCGTAAGGCTTGTACGCGTCTATTGCATTCTATGTACATGGCATTTAGATTAGAAGGAGTATCGTCTGAAATTGGTTGTAAGGCTTCGAGATAGTCAAGATGGGCCTGAATTATGCGGTCAGTGTTTCCGTAGCGAGATATTAATATCCGTTTAGTTTCTTCATAAGCATCAGCCGTTACCGGTATTCCATCAACTAGATTCTTCGGCTCACCCTCCAGATATCCACGGAGATAGATGTGCTTGTCAATGTGAGCGAGAGATTGATTGTTGTCAACAGAAGACTGGAATTGCTCCCAAAAACGTGCCCAATTCTCAATGTCACCTGCGAATTTGTCTAATTTTACGGCAGGTAGCTTCACTGTGTGCGTGACGGGTGTTGGGACTGGAGATCCTGGCGTTGGTTGCATACTCATTCCGGCGACCGATGTTGTCAAACTGGAGAGTGACTTAGATTTATTCTCGGCATGTGATGCTTTCAGAATCGCTCTCTTCGCGATGTCGATGTATTCCTCACATTTTTCGACATCGGCCTCGTATTCTGCGTCGGTCAAACATTCCTGTATACTATCGTCCAGAACTGTGAGATGATCTAAAGCTTCTTGGAGTCTAATGCGATTATATTCGTATCCTGAGATGTCGCCGACCGTAGCACTATTTATTATCGTACTGAATTTAGTTATAGTTGCTCGTTCCGTCTTCCGCTTTCTTTTCAAAAACGCTAGTTTACTCTTAACACTCTCGTCTTGCATCTTAAAGAATGGGTGACGAAATAAATAAATAAGTAGTACCGTGCTGTGACAAGTGAAGGTGATTGTCTGATGTCAGCGCATGCGTGAGATCGTCTTGTAGTGTCCGTGATAGCTACGAGGTATTTAGTTTAGGATATACCGCAAGATGGCAGCACTTGCTCGTCTATCATTCGTGAATTCCGTTACGTGGTGTAAAGTAATTATATTACAATTCGTGCACTGTTTAGTCGTAGTAGTAACTTTTGCAATAATATTAATAACTGAAATATCACGTTAGTATGTGGCGCGTGTAGAAGTTCCAGTATCTTCTTACCTCGTAATCCGGCGTGGCGTGGCTGCATGTACAAAACGTGATTGCTGTTTGTAGTGATAGCATCACCAGTTTACTTTGTACACAAGTAAAACACAATTGCCCGTATTCTAATGCACATTTCTACGTAATCTAAAGTTTTCGGCACCAATGTTGGGATTCGTATAATGTATAAATAGTGATCGTGAAACACGGACGTCTTACTTAGCAGCCATCTTTTATTACACTAACTTATATCAAAGAGCTTCAAACATAAAGAATAAATACAAGAAATAAACCAAAGTAGAAATACATGAAATAAGCCAAAGATGTCCATCTTCTCAGTCCTCCACAGCCTCTTCAAGGGTCCGATTTTTCCTTCTCGGCCACACCATTTTGTTCAGGCGTATATGGTGTTGTGAGACGGCGCTCGATCCCCTCAGATTTCAAGAACTCGTCAAATTCCCTGTTGACATATTCACGTCCATTGTCGGACGGTACGCACTTTAATTTCAGACCGTGCTGCTTCTCAACGAAAGCCTTGTACTCTCGGAACATTTGCAACGCCTCGCACTTCGTCTTCATAAACCGTACCTCTGTCCATCTCGAGTAGTCGTCCGTGAATGTGATCATGTACTTGGATCCACCATTCGACACAACACCCACAGGGCCACAAACGTCTGTGTGAACAATATCGAGCTTACCGGTCACACGATTTGACTCTTTCGGGAAAGGTATTCGAGTCATTTTGCATTTCGTGCAAATGTCACACGTTAGATCTCCACATCTCCCTTTTAGTTGCACACCTCGAATGGATCCGCTCTTCACTGCCGTATCGAGATCACGAAAGTTGACGTGACCCATCCTTCGATGCCACAGCTGCGCCACATTCTCGTCGCGCTTGTCTTCTGACACCGCGTTTCGACATTTTTCCAGTGTGGTGCCCTGTACGTAGTACAGATTGTCCTTGCGCTTTGCAACTAACCTTGTCAGTCCATTCTGGTCGAAAACTTCCACCTTCTCTTTGCCAAAAACAACCGAGAAACCACAGTCTGTCATCTTCGAGACTGATAAGAGATTAGTGCGGATCTCAGGAACGTGCAAAATCTCATTGAGAGTACCGTTGCAAGTTTTACCGTCTACACTTGTTGCAATTTTTGCAGTTCCTCGGGCCTTTATCTCTGCGGTTGCGCTGCTCGCTAACTTCAGCTTGCCAGTCTCGCCCTTGTCCATCTCTGTAAACACAGTCGCATCACCGCCAGCTGGTTAAAGTAAGTTTTGTTTTGGAGGGGACGTGACCTTGCTATGCGTTCACTATATGCACAGTAGTCAAGGTCGGCCGGGGGCGCGCACGCCAATTAAGTTCCGACCTAACTCCTATGTTTTTTTTTCTTTTTTCTGGGGGTACATTAAAAACATTGTGTATGAAGAAAAGATTCGGGATTTGGAGCACCTGCGGGAGCGAATTTCTGCTGCCATCTTGACAGTTACTCCTGAAATGATTGCACATACCAATCCAGCCTTTGGGAAAGCGTGCGTTCAATGTTGATGTTGGTGGTCGGCCTGGCCTAGATTTTTTCTCTTCAGTCCCTGTTTCCTTAAAGTGATTAAACCATCGAATTACAGCTTTGTAATCAGGTGCAGTTTGTCGGGCGGTGCAGTCATTGGTGGAAGCACCCCCCGCCGACCTTGGCTACTGCGCATCTAGTGTGCGCATAGCAAGGTCACGCCCCTTCCAAAACAAAACTTACTTTAACCAGCTGGCGTTCAGTGAAAGAATTACACGTTTAACATAAAGGGTTTCCGTGCTATAATTTTTTGAAATGTTGGCATTTTTTTCTATGACCCTGTAGTAATACTGGCCTAATTATAGTTTTATATATTCATATTTTGGTCCCTCTTGATAACAATTTGGATGTGAGTAGTTTGTTAACTGAATATAATGCTCTGGATGCAGCTTTAATCCTCTCTTCTATCTTCTGTTCTTCTTCGTTTCTATTATTTATTAGTGTCCCCAGGTATTTCAACTCATCTACTTCTTCAAACACATGGTTATCAATTTGTAAATTTCCATGTCCTCTTGTCTTGCAATTTCTCTCTTCCTTCATGAATTTGTTTTTTCATCATTCACTTCTAGTCCAACTTCACCTGCTGTTATAAAGAACTTTTTTGCCAGTCCTTTTTAGTCTTCCGAATTTTCAGCAATTATTGCTACATCATCTGCGAATGCAAATATATTCATTTTTATTCCTATGCTGATTCCTTCTTTTGCTGCATCTACCACTTCCAGTGCTTCCTGTACTATTAGGTTGAATAACAGTGGTGATGTTCCGTCTCCTTGTCTTACTCCTGTGTTTATGTCAAACTCTGTTGAATATTCTTCTTCCATTTTCACTATCCCTTTTGTCCCCTCTAATGCTACTTTTAAAAGATTTATAATTTTCTTTGGTATTCCAAACATCTCCATTTTCTCCCACAGCTTTTCTCTATTTATACTGTCATAATCTTTCTTAACCCTTAACTAGGGACGTGCAGTCAACGTGACCGTGGTGGAAAAATAAACACGTGCCACACCTCGATTATCGCCCTCCCAGTATATTTGCTTGCAGTACCTTTCTACGTCAAGAAGACCTCTCCACTGCACTTATCTTACCCGTCATTAATAACCATGCAGCGGCGATAAGAAGCTGATGAGTTTCGTAGCGGCCTTGGTGACCGCACGTCCACGGTTGAATCAGTGGAGGAGCGTATCAACATTGCTGAGGACAAGCTTGAAAAACGGATAACTTGTCGTCTGTACCCCCAGCAAAGAAGAGGAAAACATATTACTAATGCTATAGATGTGAAAAACCAGTATGCTTGCAGTGTACAAGAAAGATCTGCTACGAATGTGTTGAGTGAGAGTAACATTGAGGGTCAAGTTCAGTGCTTGCAATTTCCACCCCAACAAGAGATCAGTCTCATGTATGGTTAATTTTCAATGCAGTGGTTATCAAACAGCTTTAATACCCAAGCTAGGGTCCATTTTGGTTGATAATGTAAAGGAGATGTGTGTTCAAATGGAACAGTGCATTCTGAGTAACGAAAAATTGCTGCGACTGTAATCTGAAGGTATGAGGATTCTACAAATTAACAAATGAAAAATATTGTTGTGGTTTTGGGTCGAATAAAGTGTAATTATTCAAATGAAAACATCTAGCAATTTCTCTCATTAACCCTCCCTTCCGTAGCCACATTCATTTTGATGCGGTCTCTGTGACCTCACGTCCATGTTGATGTCACTGAAAATGTACATCCATAGTTAAGAGTTAAAGTCACAAAGAGTATTACCATTGTTTTGTTGTACTCCCAATACCTCTTTTAGAACTTATACTGTATCTGGTCAGTGGTGGATCGGTTTTTTGTAAATCCCGCTTGTTTCTCATCTATTACCTCTTTTAAGTAATGTTCTAGTCTTTCTGGTGAATTTTTGAGAACACTTTGTATACTGTGCTAATTAATGAGATGCCTCTATAATTTTTACAATCTTGTTTGTCGCACATCTTATGAATTGGTACCACAATGGCCTCATTCCAATCATCTGGTATTCTTTCTTCGTTCCAAATTTTGATCACAAGCTTGTGTATTTGTTCAGCGAATGCATGGGATATACTGAAGTTCATTATTCTGGTATAACAATCCCTGACAGCAGTCTGATATTTAGAACTTATTGGAATGGAAATCAAGGTCATTCATTCACGTGAACATTGTTCCTTTCTCGTGAAGGCCTCTTCCAATAGGACATTACACCATGTCACACTGGCAGGCTTGTGAAGGACTGGTTTGAGGAAATTGATGAATTTGCTTTAATTCTATATGCCCTGCTCAACAGTACAGTTATGCCCTCGGGGGAGCCTGTTAACCTCTAGAGGGCGCATACCTAGGTGGCGGATAAGGGGCCCAAAAAAATGTGGGCAACAGGCAGCCTAATTCCTGGGGGCTTTAAAATACTGGGACACCCTCTCACCAGGGGTCATAAATGTGGAGGGCTCTAGCACAGGGAGATGTGTGAAGTCCTCAATGGCATCTGCAGTGGAGAAGATGGACTTCAGAACAGTGTAGTTGGCAGAAGGGGCACCCAGTGCTCGGGTTCTAAGAGCAAAAGGTGTATGGTCACCATATACTGTATCATTGAAAGCTGCCGTCCTGTAACTAGATGTTGGTTCATCAAGGACTAGGCCCACAGCTTATAACTGTGGATCAGCAACAGACCTGTGTGACAAGGCGGCCGATTTACTTTTGACACATCATTATGGTTCAATGTCAGTGTATAAGAAAAGGAACAAGGCTAGGGCGTCCCCTGTAAGTGACACGTGTCGACCTGGGCCGATCGACTCCAGAAGTGTGCTAGGGTTACCGTCAATACCAGAGCAATGTCGGCTAAACAAGCAAGCTCTAAATACAAGAATGGCTTCCCTAAATGTTGGATCTCTGACAGGAAAAATCATATGAATTATCTGAGGCACTAAAACGACAGGGAATCAATACCTGCACGGTACAGCACACCAGATGGAGTGGTGCAATATCTAGAGACATCGGCCAAGGTTATAAAATCATCTATAACATTTTGATGACCATCTTATGAAGATTGTATTAGTCGTGGATACAGTACATGGAAAATTCATATTTTCTCGTGTTGTGCTCTGCAAACTGGCTGCTTACAAACGATGAAAGATGAATTTTGGACAAAGCTGGAAGAAAAGGTTCTGGAAGTACCACTAGATGAAACTCTCATTATCTCTGGCGATCTAAATGGACATGTCGGCCCTAAGGCCGACAGTTACCGATGACACGGAAATAATGGTTGAAGAGGAATGAAGATGGGGAGAGAATATTGAAGTTTGCTGATACACACGATCTTATTATCACAAATACATATTTCAGGAAGTGAAACTCGCACCTTTGGACATACTATAGTGGTAGCAATATGACCCAGATAGATTTCATACTTGTATGTCGAAGAGAAGTAAGGAAAGAGGAACGCACTGGTCCAGTTTGGATAAAATGGTGGCAATTTAGGGAGGTGGAATCTAATATAATTTCGAACATCCCTCTTCCCCCTATTACTGATATTGAAACGACATGTTGCTCATGAACATCTAGGCATTACAAAGCCCAGGCGACGCAAAATTGATCATCAAACGTAGCTCTGGACAAGTGAAGTCAAATGTATGTTGCAGATGAAAAAGAAACTCTACCACTAGTTCCTTGCATCAAAGACAGCAGAAAATTGGAATGCTTATCGATATGCCAGAAGTGAAACAAAGAAAACCATTGCTAAAACGAAAACAGATGGTGAGCGTGAAATTTACTGCATTGCTAAGCAACGCCACAGACAAACAACTGATATTGAGAGGTTTTGCTGTATTAACGATAAGGAGGGCAAACTTGTCTCCGATCGGCAGAAAGTTGTAGTGCACTGGAGGCAGTACTTTGATGAAATTAGCAATGTCGAGTCCCCACATGCTCGCAACACCGCATTCCACACCAATACAAGGACCTGTTAGCCCAATCACCAGGGAAGATGTTGCTGAAGCGATTGGAAAGATGAAGTATGGGAAGGCAACTGGGCCGGATGATATTACTGCCGAACTATGGAAATCAAAGCAATGGGACTCAGCTCAATGGCTCTTGATTGGAGAATCAGAAAACTTGTCCACCTCACCATCAACCAGTGCTGTTTTGTCCAAAACTGTGACACAATAGATGCTATCCATGCTGCTCGCTTGCTCATCGAAAAACATAGTGAAAAATCAAGACACCTCCACATTGCTTTCCACGACCATGAAAAGGCAATTGATCATGTTCCACATGACTTGATTTGGCATGCCCTCCAAGATCATGGTGTCCATGAAGTGTTGATATATTGGGTCAAATTCCTATATGACAACCCAAAGAGCCAAGTACAATCAGTGTCTGGATTATCTAATGATTACCCAGTCTCTGTTGGCGTCCATCAGCAATAATGACATTCACAAGTGATATGGAGTAGCACTAATTGCTGAAAAGATGACGGAAAGCTGTCTCCAATGGTATGGCCATGTCTTACGGGCTGCTGAAACAACAGTTGCACACACTGGATTGGCATTGCTGATAGAAGGGAAGAGACCAATAGGACGACCGAGACAGTGTTGACTAGACACTCAATATGACGATTTAAAAATCGGCCGACTTCATCCTGACATGGAATACAATTGTGTAATATGGCGACAGAAAACCAAAAACGCAGACCCTGCTAATTTGTGGGACAAATGCTAAAGAAAAGAAGAAGAAAAACAGTCCAGTTATGAATCCATTTGAACATTTGTGCTTTGACTTGGAGAAGAAGTTTAGTGCAACATCATCACCATTCCACAGTGCAATTGGAGGAACTACTCGTATGCCGGTAGTATCAGGTACTCTTCTGCCACCTTGTAGAACAACCATGTGCAACTCTTTCATCCAGCCCGCCTGAACAATGATTGAAAATGTATTTCTTATTAAAATGAAGTAAAAATTTCCAACCTTTGACAATACAGTGCAAAAATTCTCTCTCTGGCCTTAGCAACTCTGTTAAGACAAGCCCTTACGCCAACAACAGCCCCACACCCCCTTCCAACTCGACCTTGTGCTCTAAATTGCTTCACTAGCTAGGTAAGCGTGTCGATAGCTTCCTTATAGTTTATTTATTTACACTGTTTATGCCCACATTGGAGCACCAAAAATCAAACCTTATATACAAAGTCTTCAAATACTAAGTTCAGTTCTTAACACTTGATAATTTCTTTCTTTCCCAATACTTCTTCATTCTGGAAGATCTTGAAGCCCATTCTTCTGCAGATATAACATATTGCTTATGCTGTGAAATTTTGAATGTTAGTCAAGTGTATTTGTTATTCAGAAGTCGTTTCTCTTCTCTATGTTCAATTTGATGCTTAGTAATTTTCAATTCGTCTAAATCCATTTGTATTTCTATAGTTTCTCTTTGTATAGTTTATTGATATTACCTGTCACTTGAATGAGTTGAATTCATAGCTGCAGACAAAAGATCAATTGACTCATGAACTTTACAGACATGTGACATTCTATCAGAGGAAACTGAATCTATGGAAAAACCAAATGAGAAATGAAAATACCTGTCACTTTCAAACTCTGTCACAATGGGATAAATCATTATGTAACTGCACTTTCTACGCAGACTGGTAGGTTTGCTTGGAGAATTTAATGTCAGATGTAGAGATTTGAGAAAGGTAGAAGTGAATTTCAGTATTTCCTCATCATCATTCGGCATTGACGTGAGTAGTGCTTCTGAAAATTTGCAAATGAAAGTTATTAAACTTCAGGATGAGGTTGCTATTTAAGGACATTTGCTTAAAAGATTTTTTGTGAGATACTTTCAATGCAAGAAGTACCCTAAACTATTTACATTCAATATAAGAAGGATGGTATTCTTTGGCAGCACGTATATATGTAGGCAACTCTTCTCGTGCATGAAGCGGATAAAATTCAAAGAGAGGGGAAGGAAAATTGATCTCCACCTTGAAAACGGCCTCCGCGTTGGAACATCAAGTGTACCGGTACCACTGAACATTGAAAGACTGGTTCAGAACACGATGGGCCAAGTTTTCCATTAGGAAATGGGAATTAAATACATACCGGTATGTAATTTCTTATTTCCTTTAGTAAATAAAACTTTTGGCTACCATTATAAAGGCTCGGTCAAACAGGAAGCGGGCTGCCCCCGCGAAACAGCCCGCCCGACCGCTGCGAACTCTGTATTGTGTAATATTGCATCATCCTGGTTAAACAGAAGTCGGTCTACCGCGGCGGACCAATCTAGTTCGCAGCGGGCAAGTGAGCAGTTGTGATTTTCCACAAAGACCGCACGGGCTGGAAAGATGGCCGACGAAACGGAGAAGTTATTGACCTTGTGCGTGAGTGCGTTCTACAGTTATTCGAAAATATATGAAAAGACGGTCTGGAAATTACCTCAACTCACAGCATAGTTTCTGATACTCGCCCAACTCATGTCATTTTTCATTAGTAGTCTATCATGCACCCATTTTCTATTTCGTCACGATTGACTCAGAGGGTAGAGAAGAAGCAATTCTTCATCCGAGGAATTGCTGGACATGTTGAATTAACACCAAGAACAGAAAACACTATAACATGCACTTGATCGCGATTGCTTTTACACTGGTTCACCTTGACTTGTCCGTATTCAGTTTGACCACCACAGTCCGCGACGGGCTGCGGTCGTTCCGTTCGTCCTGTTTGACCGAGCCTTAATAAACTTGTTTGTGTTTTTGTGATGAACGAGCTTCTTAATTGAATGTTGCTACTACGTTCTTGTGAAAATATTGTGCGTTGTGGTTGGCCCACCTTGTGTTCCAAGTTGCACATGCCTGTTGTAGACTCTAAGCTTCATCGTGTGGCTGCCATTCTACAAGCTAAAGGTGCCCCTACACCATATTAGGTGGTTGGTCATAACATAATGACTCATCAATTCATCAATTATGAGAATTTTATATTTTTTCATGATTTTGCCATAAAATTTTCATTTTCATATTCTTAGCACTTTTTTAACACATTGACACAGGCGAGAGTAAAATGTGGCTTTTCACCGATGTCTCAGTCTCACTCATGGCTGTGATTATATGGAAGCTACTGAGGTATGGGTGGTGCTTAGTAATGACATTCTGGGCACAGTCAGTGCCTGTGGATGCTGTGAAAGGTTCTACTTATAGGGTCAGTGAGTACTGCTGTTCTGACTCAGTGAGGAAAGCAATGGCAAACTATCTCACTCCTCATCTTGCCTAGTTCGCCTCAATATAGGTCTGCCTTGGGTTTTTGTGAGTATCTACCCACATAACCTAATGGCGGTACATTTTGAGGATCCAACCTGCCTTCAGGCTGACTACCTAACAGACAGATTTCATATTTGGCCAAAATATTGTTCATATAAATCCACTCTCTGGTTATAATGAACTGGCACAGAATGTTAGACAGGCCCATGGCCAGGATTTTATTTTGGGGGAGGGCTCTTGCCTTTGGTTTGAACTGCCAAGATTGACTCAAGCTCAAATGTGTGGATGAGGGAGAACTACTCAATGAAATTTATAAACAGGACTTCTTTTTCTTCAAGTGCCATATTCGAAACCCCGAATGTTGGCAATCACCATGGCAAAGGCATTTCTATCTTCCACAAGCCAGAACAATTCTCCTGCAGATCGAATCCCTTACCACTCCTTGATGTTCTGAAGCCAGGATATTTGTCTTCTGCCACGTCCTCATCAGCCATCTATTTTGCTTTGGAATATTAGTTGAAGCAGCTGGTATTTTTAGCTTCTAAGTACATGACCTAAATAGGCAGTCTTGCAACATTTAATTGCAGACAAAAGTTGATGATCTTGCTCTTCTGAGGACATCTTTGTGCATAACATTATCGGTCCAAGGTACTTTTAGCATTCTTCGATGGATCCACATTTCGAATGTCTCTAGTTTCTACATGGTGCTAGCTTTCATAGACCAAGCCTCCATACCATATACTGTAAGAGCGTCGACCAGACATAAGTTCTAGGCATTCTTTGATGGAGCTTCAGATATAAGTTGTCATTGTTGAAGCAAGATGACATTTTTTCTATAGACAATGCGTGCTATTTCTATGCGACTTCTGATTTCAACTTCAGGATCTAAACCGTCAAGATGATACTCTCTAGATCAGTCATGGACAAAGTAAGGCCCGCGGGCCAAGTGCAGCCCTTGAGCTAGTCCAATCCGGCCGGCGTCATGGTTTCGAATAAAACTATGAGGGCAGATCAAAAAATAAGTTGCACTTCCCAGTTATGGCCATTTATTACACCACCTATACAACAGCAACACGCCTATAACGACATACAATGTAACGTCACTTTTCCACATAATAGCCAAGAGACCAACTTGTCGATGCCGGATGCATAGAAAGTTCCTCCAGCTTTCTGTAACCACACGGAGACAGCGGCCTTCACCTCCTCATCGGTCTGGAAACGTCGACCACCGAGCTCCGTTTTGAGCTTACCGAACAGATGAACGTCACATGGCGCTAGGTCGGGACTGTAGGGTGGATTTGCCAGACCTCCCACTTGAAACGCTGCAGCAGTTCGCTCGGGCCTTGTGAGGTGTTACGTTATCGTGCAAAAAAAATCACACCGGCGCTCAATTTCCCCCGGCGCTTCTCTTTAATCGTTCAATTCTTCCTTTTGGCCCATAGGAATCAGATTGTCGCATGCACCTCATATTTGGAGTGAACGTCGCGTCGACGCGCCATTGCATTTGGCCACTATTCACACCATACAAGACGAGACACCACAGCGACCTGCCTAACAGACGTGTGGGCAGTGTCTGTCCCTTTCTCTGCTTTGCCCACGTCTGCGACACACAGTGCGCTGCAACTAACTTTTTGATCCACCTTCGTACCTACAATTACACATACATATAGGTCATACTTTCTGTTCTTTGTACCTAGAAGTGAAAAACTGTTTCAATCTCATTGTGTTTATGCACTTTGTGTAATATCTTTTAGTGTTAATTATAATGGCTCAACGGACAATACTCATTTTGTTTCTCTTTCGAGAACTTTCGATTGTTAGCCTATATCTTTTTGTGCGCAAAATCTCCACGACCAACTTGAATGAAGATTTCAGGACTTCAATGTTATTGAACTAGACTTTTATGTTTTCAGCTTGCCATTTAATGTTGACTGTAAATCAGTAAAACCAGAGTTGCAGCTAGAAGTGATTTAGTTACAACGTAACAATGATTTGAAGCAACTATTCCTCAACGATTCGAAAATTGATTTCTACAAGGCCCTACCAAGGCCCAAACATGAAATCTCATGCACAGAAGATAACTGCCGTGTTCGCATCTTCCTATATCTGTGAACAGGTGTTTTCTACAACGAAGCTTCGCAAAAATAGCGTCAGAAGTAGATTGACAGACCCCCATTTAGCTGCTCTACTGAGAATCAGCTCATCCCAGTTTCAACCAGATGATGAAAAACATTTAGAAGCAGTTACAGTTCATTTGTCACATACTCCTTCGTCTTCTAACAAATAATGAAGGTGTGTTCTATTTTCCTAACTTTTACCATTGTAGCCTGTAAGTTTTGTTTGATTTAAAATTCAGATTAACAAATTCACAAAGAAATTTGATAAAATGGTCCGGCTAGCTCAAAACAGTTGCCAGCGTTTCGCCCCAGTGTACCAATGGGCTCTTCAGTTGGTTATGGTACACCTCACCACGACGCGTGGCTAGTACATACTGAGAAGGCCGCTGCAAGGCACTAAATGTCGCCACGAGCAGCGCCAATGTACTACGGAAGCCAAAACTTCCTTTCAAAAATAATGTTAGCTTACCTTGCTAATCCATATTGGAAATATCTGTTCCCGAAGGAAACAGGATGTAAAATTGTCCAATTGAGCTATGTACATTAACAAATTCACAAAGAAATTTGATAAAATGGTCCGGCTAGCTCAAAACAGTTGACAGCGTTTCGCTTCTTGGTGAGGTGTACCATAACCAACTGAAGAGCCTATTGGTACCCTGG
Organism: Meconema thalassinum; assembly: GCA_946902985.2. Taxonomy (NCBI): domain Eukaryota; kingdom Metazoa; phylum Arthropoda; class Insecta; order Orthoptera; family Tettigoniidae; genus Meconema; species Meconema thalassinum. Next base: position 160,975,064 of record OX336390.1, read on the forward strand.
GGCGAAACGCTGGCAACTGTTTTGAGCTAGCCGGACCATTTTATCAAATTTCTTTGTGAATTTGTTAATGTACATAGCTCAATCGGACAATTTTACATCCTGTTTCCTTCGGGAACAGATATTTCCAATATTAAAATTCAGAAACTACAAACATGTGTTGATTTTTCGGCCCGCCTAGATTATTTTGCATTGCATCTGGCCCTGTCCCTAGAAAGTTTGCCCATGTCTGCCCTAGATATTTAAAATGGCGAACCCGCTCAACTGAAAGACCTCTGATACTCAGAGTAGCCCGGTCGTGAGGACTGAAGAATCAAAATAATTACAATTGTACATTTTAAAAATGTTTTCATACAAAGTGTATCTACTGTAAGACCACCACTGTATCAACTTCTCTGCTATACTGTATTTTTGATGTGTAACAGCTTTCCACTCGGTTGCTGGATATTTTTGTGGGAGTGATTTTGAAAAATGGGACGGAAGTGTGTAAGACGCACTGCCAGCTGGATCGTATCCCTCCTGGACATTCATCAACACACAAAAATCTTTTTTATTTACACACTAATAATGCATAACAATTCCAAGACTCTCTTCACTGCCTACTTAATATTTCTACTCTCGCACTGCCTTCTTGATTGTTCTCACACTGCCTTCTTGATACTTAGCTGCTAATCATATCAATATGACTCATTTTAACAGAATCCATATGAAATTACGTGTTGGTCTGTGAATCAAGAAGTCTGGGAACTGGGCAAGCCTTTCATGATCTACTGCTGTGCACATTGCATTTACTCACAAGTTGGCCTATTTATAAGGAATTTAAGGTTATGAGCGGTGTCCCGTCTATTAATCTAGTTGATCCATATCGTATTCTCTATTTAGGCTAGTGCTGGTGGAAGCTACAAATCATCTAATAAAATGAGTTCCGTATTATTAACTACAATATCTGTAAAACACTCCCTTTTACAATAAATTAATATTTGTGCCAATAATATTATAAAATACCGGTGTATCAAAAATTTCACGTGAGGTTTCTTCCATGTCAGATGTTACACATCATATACGACTATTGTAAGGCTCGTAAAGTTTTTTTGTTTTTTTTGTTTCTTTTCCTTGGAGTCATACACTGTGTGCCCCAGGTAAAGTTTGTTTCACGATAGTTTGGTTTACAGCCTGCTTCAGCTCATTGATCCAGAAACACTTTCACCTCCCTCTAACGAGAGACATCTACTTATATAAATAACATTGAAGCAATTTTTCAGTGTTGCCTTATTGACAACAATAAATTGCAACTAAAACTCAGCAACTTTTCTAGGTTAATGCCATGTCTTGTGTGAGATTTTGCCTAGGAAGACCACAATAAAACCCCAATTACTGGGACATGCGAGAAAATAACCTGAAGAAAATTACATGTGATTAAAAATACACATACAATATATATTTGTTTTGGAGTACAGAAGTGGGAGAAAACTATGGAATGATATGTTTTGTTCATCAAGCGAGCAACATCAGATCCAAATATACAAGTATGTATATTTTTAATCACATGTAATTTTTGATGTCACATTTTTGCATCTCCCAGTAATTGGGATTATATTGTAGCCTATTAACTGACTGAAAAGTTTTGTGTGCCACTGAGTTAGTTATTGTTGTTTTAAGGGGAGGAACTACGAGGTCATCTGCCCCTTGTGTGGCACCGAGAGAAGATATGCATGTCACTAGTCGCATGCATGCTGCCGGTTGGCCACTCATGTTCTATACTCTGATTTACAAAAGATGCTCGGTGAAAGCTGTCATATGCTCGAAGAGTGAGGTGAGGAGTGGAGACGAGCGGGGTAACGGTCTCCATAGCAACAGCCAGCAATGTTGCAATGTATGCCGACACAGCTCTGAGCACATGGTTTGACTCAGTGTTATACTGTGTCTCGACGCGTCACGGTCATTAGACCGCCAGGCAGGGGGGCTAACTTCCCCAGTATTGTGTCTTCCTGCAAGCCTCTTGGAATGTTATGAGTCATGATCTGCCTCAGTGGCAACACAGCATTTCCCCATGTGCTAACTTTGACAGCTGTCAGTGATCATTTTTGGTAATTCAGAGTATAGAGTGACTTCAAACAGAGAGAAACACTTGGTAAACCTTATACCAGTACAAATTAGTTAGGTATCAAGTTGTACTCTTTATTAGGTATGGCACAGTGAGGTCCTACCGGTACGACAAGTCACTGTACAGGGTGATTCTTATTAATGTTTAAAACTCTCTGTAGCGACGTACATGGCATTGAGACGAGTAATTTGATATAGGACACTTAGGGTCGCAAGTGTCCAGAAATACCTTAAAAGTGAACCACAACTGTTAAACATATGACGTCATCAGGTGACTGCTACGCTCGAGTGGTCTGGCCCGAGCTCTCTTGCGCACACCAAAGCAAACATTGAATGGCATATCACTTTGGCTCCGAGTCTGCGTGTGGGGTTTGAGGTTCAAATCCGGGGCCTATCTATCTGCTTTCTTTGTTCTCTCTCTTCTCCTTTCAAGTGGAGCAGGACACGGAACCAGAGTGATATGATATTCAACGTTTGCTTTGGTGTGTGAAAGAGAGCACTGGCCAGACCGCTCGAGCTAAACCATCACCTGATGGCGTCATATGTTTAACAGTTGTGGTTCACTTTTAAGGTGTTTCCGGACATTTGCGACCCTAAGTGTCCTACATCAAATAACTCGTCTCAATGCCATCTACGTCGCTACATAGAGCTTTAACGTTAATAAGAATCACCCTGTATATTGATGATCAATTTAGTTTATGATAAACTGGTTTCATTATAACAAATGGGATCTTCAAGTTATTAGGTCATGTATTGTGCAGAAAGTACAAACTATTTAGATGGAAGATAGAGAATATCCAGGTGGGACTCATACCTGCAACCTCCAGTTTTATATGGTCCTATAAATCCAATCTGTAATCCAATGCCCTCAGTGGCCTACCAATACAATGTGATTGTGCCAAGCATAAGCTGACTTCACGTCATAATTTACCTTACGCAAAGTGAATTAAGATGTATGCTCCATTAGTTCTGTGGTCAGAGTAACAGCGTAAAAAGCAGGAGGTCGAGGGTTCGAGTCCCAAATGGGTTAGTCAGTTTAATTCTCTACCTTCCTTCTCAATAGCTTGTTTAATATGCGACCTAATAGCTGTAAGCTTACATTTGTCATCAATATGGTCATGAAAATCCAATACTGGTTATACTCGTATAATATGGTACATGATTATTTTATACTTTGTACAGCCCTTATGCATTATCTGTGGTATAAGTTGACAGGCAACATTAGGAAGGGTAACTTACGAGTATAAACTTGGCCCCTAGAGGAATAGGCTTAAGAGAAAGTACGAGTACGTGGATTGTGGTGAAATTTTGGTTAAGCCCCCAGACTCCTCTCCCTGACAAATAGTACCATTAATCTTAAATGGAAGTGTTAAAATTCCTTCACGTGCAACCAGTCCCGTTGGGACTAATTTGTGTGCGTTATACAGGGCCCTCTCGCCCTTGCTCTTTGTAACTGTGATGGATGAAGTAATGCAAAAGGTTGCACAGCATATTGGGGAGGAAAAAATGAAGGCAATGGTGTTTGCAGATGACTTGATGATCAGGGGAAACAAGGAAAGAGATGTACAGGAGCAACTCAATGCATGGGAGGAAGTAGTGTCATCCTATGAAATGTAGTTTTCGATGCAGAAGAGTGAAGTGATGATAACAACACGTGAGAAGGACAGAGTATACTCTGGGATAAAGTTAGGCGGAGAGCAGTTGAAGAGAGTGTAGAGCTTCAAGTAACTGGGAAGTGTCATTGAAGAAAATGGGGGAAATGCCTTGAAATTAGATGAAAGAGGAAGGTGCGCTGATGGATTCTTCAAGAGTGTTAGAGGCCCAATATGGAGCAAGGATGTGCCACGGAAATGTAAAGGGATCATGTACAAGACTTACTTTGTGCGGATCCTAACGTATGGATCCGAAACTTGGGTGATGAGGGAGAGAGATAAAAGCAGAATACAAGCAGTGGAAATGAAGTTTCAGAGGAGTCGTATAGGTGTAACCAGAATGGACAGAGTCAGAAATGATAGTCAGAGAAATATTAAAGGAAGAACCCCTACAGGATAGGATTGAAAAATCAAGGCTACAGTGGTATGGACACGTGAAAAGAATGGGAGAAGAGAGAATACCATGGAAAATATTGGAAATGGAGTGGAAGAAAAAGAGACCTAGAGGAAGACCAAGGGATAGGAGGATAAAGGGGGTGAAGAAAAGTGTCGAGAGAAAAGGAGTTGATTGGACAACAGTGACAGAAGAGAAGTGGTGGATGGACAGAAAACGATGGAGAGGCTTGTGCTCCAAGCAGACCCAACCTGTGGTTGGAAACTGCTTTAGTTGATGATGATGATGATACAGGGTCATTATCTATGTGCGCCCCAGCAAACACGGCAAGTTAAGCCGGCTTTGACTGGAGCTGATCGTGGGCACGCGTACACGGTTCAGCCGTTGTATGGCACGCACTTTTACACTTTAACCAAATGTTCAATAATGTGTACTTACAGTGCTCATAGTCAATGCTGAAAATGTCCTCCCTCTCTTGTCACACACACCTGACATCTTCTGAAGAAAGAATGGACAACAACCTCATCTAATTATTATTCTCTAAGAACACAACGTTGTCTGTTAACTTTTTTTTAGTACTTACGGAGCCTGTTTTCTTGAATCGTTTAGTGAGCCTCCTAATTGTACTGGCATTAGGCTTCCTGGAAACTTGATTCGAAATTTTCGTCTTGTTTCAGAACAGGCTTTCTGCTTTTGATACACGAATTATGGATATACACACGTGTCTAGGCGTTACCAACAATCACAGTAATCGCAATACTCACGAAACGTGCAACACTAATGTCTAATCTTTGCAGATACACGTCCATATGAATGACAAAATATGTGTGAACTAACGATATGAATCAGTGGAGCGGGGTATTACGAGGTCCACTCGCTCCGCACCTGGCCAGCCAAATGATGCGATTACCGGGACACACAAAGATAATGAGCCTGTAGTTACGCTATGCACGGAATTATGAACCTATGTTGTTTCATGGTTGTAACAGTGTTCTGCAAAACTTATTATAGCAATGTTTGATGCAATTATTGTGTGACATCATCATTATCTTGAGCAGTTTCCGACCACTAGTTGGGTCTGCTTGGATCATAAGCCTCTCCATCGTTTCCTGTCCATCCACCATATCTCGTCTTTCACTGTGTCCCAGCACACTCCTCTTTCCTCCACACTCTTAACTCCTTTTGTCCATCTGCCCCTTGGCCTCCTTCCCTTCATTTCCATTCCAAAAATCTTCTTCGGTATCCTCTCCTCTCGCATCCTCCTCACATGTCCATACCATTGTAGCCTAGACCGCTCTATTCTATTTTGCAATGGTTCCACTCTTACCATCTCTCTGACTCTCTCATTCCTTACTCTACCCATTCTTGTTACTCCTACCCTACTCCTCAGGAACTTCATCTCCACTGCACGTATTTAGTCTTGTCCCTTTCCTTCATCACCCTTGTTTCTGCACCATACGTCAAAATTGACACAAAGTAGGTCTTGTAGATGATTCCTTTACATTTTTGTGGTACAACTTTATTCCATATCATCCCCCTAACACTTTTGAAAAATCCATCTGCGCACCTTCCCCTTTCATTTTGTATTGTGTGACAATGAATTCAAATCTTGACATTTTAGTTTGGTTTGGTGAAACTCCTCCACGTGGTTAGATTGAGGGCGAAAATAGTGACACTGTGTAAGTGAATAGAATGAACATAAATATCAAAGAATTATAGTGCTATGACGGAAGAGTTCAAGATTATTCCCCGGTAGCAATACCAATGAGACACTATTAACTGTATTTGATTTAAAAAGAAAAAGTCTTCAGTCTTTTGATTGGTTTTATGCAGCCCTCCATGCTTCCCAGTTCTGAGCTAATCGTTTCATCTGTACATAGCTACCATACCCTACATCTGAGGCAATCTGTTAAATATATTCTTACCTTGGTCTACCCCTACAGTTCTTATCCTCGATCCTTCCTTCCATACCTAACTCTTGTATTCCAGGGCGTCTTAGTATGTATCCTACCACCCTACATCTTCTCTTCATTAGCAGTCGCCACAAACATCTCTCCTTGCCCACTCGTCTTAATACCTCTTCATTTGTAAACCTATCTACGCATCTAATCTTCATCATTCTCCTGTAACACCACATTTCAAATGCTTCAATTCTCCTCTTTTCTGCTGCTCCAACAGTCCCCCTTTACACAAGCTCACATAACCTTAGTTTTAAGAGTAAGCATTTTGTTAGGTGCTTTCTTAATGCTTCAGAAATGTTCATTTAATCTGCAAATACATTATTCATGAAATCAGTTGCCATGTATCATGTATACAAGTCATATCATAGTGTGAACATTTTGCTCAAAGTGTGACCTCTCGAAGACTTTCATTCTAGTGACCACTGATGGATTAAATGTGATTTAATTTATAGTTAATTGGAAGAAAATGATCTTACCTTGGATGTCGCCAATACCATCACCGTCACTATCTTTAAAGGACCGAGGATAGATGTGGTAGATAACAGTACTCTGCCACCAGTCTAGTGGTTCATCCACGTCTTGATCCTCTTTAGAATCATCTGGCTTCGAGTCGTCGTCGTCATCATCATCATCATCGTCGTCGTCATCGTCTTCATCATCGTCATCATCATCATCAGGTGTTGAGTCAGCATTGGGTGTGGAATCGTCATCAGGATTGGAGTCGGGTTCAGCCCTGATTTCTCGATGGTGTATTACTGTTGCAGCTATCTGATTGTATGTGGGTTCGTGATGAGCTTTGAGTGCCGTGGGATCTATTGCTGCTGGGGCTGTCCGGTGGACGCCCACAGATGCTAGGAGCAGTGCCACCAATAACCATGATGGTGCCATGGTTCAGTCTATGTGGGCAAAGAATAGCCCAGCTCTGAAAAAGCAAAACGGAAACTTGTTAACAAGAAATGTGATTGACTCTTTGATTCCCAGTTTACAAATGAAATGGTTAACATCAAATACAGGAAGAAAACAAATCACAGTAGCTCCACAGTAAATTAAAAGAAAATCAAATATTCTTCCTTCAAGTAGCAAAGCAGCTTTTGCTGAAACGCCACAGTGTGCAGAGATCTAGGCACTCTGGGTCCTTACATGCTTCAGCTCAAAGCATTTCCAATTAAGTAATCACTGTAGAAATTATTATAGTCATATCTTTTAAGTTATAAATTGATCCAATCGGGTATTATTCACTCTCTGTTTGTTTTCTGTATTCTTATAATCATGTAAAATCAGTTCCATAAATATCTTCAACCTGGGCAGGAATGGAGAACAAAAGCAGTTACTAGCCTACTTTCGATGTTTGCAAAAGAAATGAAAGTAGACTTATGAGATCCACACAGGGCCAAAAATTGTGTATCTGTCTGTGTGTGTGTGTACATGTGTGTACCCTGAATGTCTTCCCCCCCTATCAATTCGAACACGGTGAAACCGAATTGAACGAGATTTGATACAGAGGTAGCACTAGCAAAGGGCACCTCAGTATCATGTTTTATATCACCGCCATCTTGACGGAAATGTAATGGCGGCCACCCAAATATTCAATGCTTGAATCAAATTACGACTAACCTAATCATCCGAACTCTACCAAATTTTCCAACAACATATATTTATACGGCGAGCGACTTTTAACTAAACTACAAGGTCATCAGCTCAATAGTTTGCAGATGGCGGCCATGTATGTGTGCAAATCGATTCCCCCTATCAATTCAAACACGGTGAAACGGAATTGAACTAAATTTGGTACTGGTAGCACTAGCAAAGGGCACCTCAGTGTTATGTTTTATATCGCCGCCTTCTTGACGAAAACGTAATGGCGGCCACCCAAATGTTAAAACCTTAAATCAAATTACGACCAACCTAATCATCTGATCTCCACCAAATATTAAACATTAAACGTCTATGTATAAAAAAAATCTTTTGACCAAACTACAAGGACATCAGCCCAATAATTTGCGGATGGCGGCCATGTATGTGCCCAAATCGATTCCCCCCATCTATTCAAACACGGTGAAACCGAATTAAACGAAATTTGGTACAGAGGTAGCACTAGCAAAGGGCACTTCAGTATCATGTTTTATATCGCCGCCATCTTGACGGAAACGTAATGGCGGCCACCCAAATGTTAATAGCTTAAATCAAATTACGACCAACTTAATCATCTGATCTCTACCAAATTTTCAGCAACATAGCTTTATGTGGGAAACAGATTTTGACCAAACTACAAGATCATCAGCCCCATAGTTTGCAGATAGCGGCCATGTATGTGTGAAAATCGATTCCCCCTATTAATTCAAACACGGTGAAACCGAATTGAACGTCATTTGGTACAGAGGTAACACTAGCAAAAGGCAACTCAGTGCCATGTTTCGTATTGTCGCCATCTTGACGGAAACGTAATGGTGGCCACCCAAATGTTTAAAGCTTAAATCAAATTACGACCAACTTAATCATCTAATCTCTACCAAGTTTTGCAACAATATACCTTTATGTGGGAAACATATTTTGTCCCAACTACAAGATCATCAGCCCAATAGTTTGCAGATGGCGGCAATGTATGTGTGCAAATCGATTCCCCCTATCAATTCAAACACGGTGAAACCGAATTGAATGAAATTTTTTACAGAGGTAGAACTAGCAAAGGGCACCTCAGTGTCATGTTTTATATCGCCGTCATCTTGACGGAAACGTAATGTCGGTGACCCAAATGTTCAAAGATTAAATCAAATTATGACTAACCTGATCATCTGATCTCTACCAAGTTTTTCAACAGCATTCCTTTATGTGAGAAGTGTTCTTTGACCAAGCTACAAGGTCATCAGTCTAATACTTTGCATATGGCGGCCATGTATGTGTGCAAATCGATTCCCCCTATCAATTCAAACACGGTGAAACCGAAATGAATGAAATTTGGTACAGAGGTAGAACTAGCAAAGGGCACCTCAGTGCCATGTTTTATATCGCCGTCATCTTGACGGAAACGTAATGTCGGCGACCCAAATGTTCGAAGCTTAAATCAAATTATGACTAACCTGATCATCTGATCTCTACCAAATTTTGCAACAACATACCGTTATGTGAGAAGTGTTCTTTGACCAAGCTACAAGGTCATCAGTCCAATAGTTTGCATATGGCGGCCATGTATGTGTGCAAATCGATTCCCCCTATCAATTCAAACACGGTAAAACCGAATTGAACGAAATTTGGTACAGAGGTAGCACTAGCAAAGGGCACCTCAGTGTCATGTTTTATATCACCGCCATCTTGACGGAAACAGAATGGCGGCCACCCAAATGTTAAAAGCTTAAATCAAATTACGACCAAGCTAATCATTTGATCTCGACCAAATTTCGCAACAACATACCTGTTTGTGGGAAGCATCGTTTGACTGAACTACAAGGTCATCAGCCCAATAGTTTGCGGATAGCGGCCATGTATGTGTGCAAATCGATTCACCATATCAATTCAAACACGGTGAAACCGAATTGAATGACTAGCAAAGGGCACCTCATATTCATGTTTAATATCCGTATAGCACGTTGTATTTCAACAAGCTACTACAAGCAACTTTCAATTATACTCCTTGAAAAGGACAAAGAGTTATAACAATACCCATGCATTTTGGAGAAAGTAGGCTATATGTTCTTTACTGAACATCTTGTTTATATAAATAAAATCATTAATAAAGCATAGCCTATCTGTATGTTACTTTTTGTGAATGATCCATTTCTGGGTAGTAATTTTCCAAAGCAATTTAAGTTGCGGTGTTTGCCTTTTTGCCTATTCATTCACTCTAAATTCACTCAGCACTGACTAATTTCGATGCAGATTTCATTGACAGCCTACTCTTCTGGGAAAGGAAGAAGCTATATCATCTCAAAGTGTTTCCAGAACTTTCATGGCTGCCCGCAGGGAGGAGCAAGGAGAATATTTTTATTGTACATTGTCACACCAGCTTATATCATATATTAAGTTACTTATAGTTAACTGAACCACATGGGGATCATCCGCCACAACTCTGCGGACGTCCGCGTTGAGCCTGGTATACTATGCGGCGGAGTACTGTGAACCAGTATTGTTGAACAGCGCACACATAAACAAAGTTGATGTCCAGCTTAATAGTACTAAGCGCATTATTTCGGGAACAATCAGATCTACACCCACCATCTGGCTGCCTGTCCTAAGTAACATACCACCCCCTAATCTGCGAAGGAAAGTAACATTGGTCAGAGAATACAACAAGATCTTAGCGAACCCTGGACTACTGGTATATTCTGACATCTCAGACCTCAGGATCAACAGACTCCGTTCGAGACATCAGCTCTTGCTCTTGTCAGCAGCCTCATCGGATTCAACACCACCGATTCCTGGAGGAGAGAATGGACCCAAAATGCTCCAGCTACATGCCAGGCAATGCCATGCATCAGTGAGACAGTTCCTGGGTTTGATCAACCTCGCAAGGTATGGTCAATGCTCAACCGCCTTAGGACGGGACATGGAAAATACGGGGATTCACTTTTTAAATGGCGAATGTTGTCCTCACCAGTATGCGACTGTGGTGCCAGAATGTTGAGCACATCAGGGAGGTCTGCAACATCAGAGGGAGATTTGAAGACTTCTTATTGGCAACCCCAAATTGTATTGAGTATATACAAGGTCTAGGTGTTTGTAGTTTAGTTCATTGATAATTATTGTTCATTTGTAATTAATGTATGTATTTGTATGCCATATGCTAAATAAATAACTGATTTAGATGTAGTAATTTGGGATTATTTGAAAATATCTCCAGTAATTCAGAAAACCGGCGAACTGGAATAATATTACCATTTTAATGAACTGCTTGGTTTTCATTTTATCATTTCAAATGATCTTGTCGACTTCATCGTTAAGCTTTGGTCCACCGTTATGCGTTACGGTTACGGCGTGTATGACGTCATCATGTTGTTCAGTGCATATGCACCGAGTCTGAGTTTACTCCTGGGGTCTGGCGTTATGCGATACGGAGACGGCGAGTGCGTGACGTCATGCTGCAGAGTGCACCTCCCGCTCTCCGTTCCCCGCTTGGGAAGCCTAAGTTAAAAGGTAATGGAGTCTGTTGAGTCTGAGTTTACTCCTGGGGTCTGGCGTTATGCGATACGGAGACGACGAGTGCGTGACGTCAGGCAGCAGAGTGCACCTCCCGCTCTCCGTTCCCCGCGCGGGAAGCCTAAGTTAATGGGTAATGGAGTCTGTTGAGTCTGAGTTTACTCCTGGGGTCTGGCGTTATGCGATACGGAGACGGCGAGTGCGTGACGTCATGCAGCAGAGTGCACCTCCCGCTCTCATTTCCCCGCACTGGAAGCCTAAGTTAAAGGGTAATGGAGTCTGTTGAGTCTGAGTTTACTCCTGGGGTCTGGCGTTATGCGATACGGAGACGGCGAGTGCGTGACGTCATGCAGCTGAATGCACCTCCCGCTCTCCGTTCCCCGCGCGGGAAGCCTAAGTTAATGGGTAATGGAGTCTGTTGAAAGAGTCCTGGAGCTTCGAGCGAAGCGAGAAGCCCTCCTGAGCCTTTCTAACATGTGTAGCATTTGTAGCATGCGTCATTTGAAATGATATAAAGTCTAGTCTCTCAGACTGACTGTATCTTTTTGTTGTTTACTTTTTACCTGTTTTAAGAAATGAACATTATGACGATGATTCACAAAGAAAAGCGAACGTCTATGGACAAAAACTCTAAACTAAAAAAACTATTCCTTCCATAAAGATAATGTACCCAACGGTTTTAGAGCAGCCAAGTAATGAATATCACGAAGCAAGTAAAAAATGAAACGGAAGTTTCGGGGGTAACATCTCTTCATCACCTAGTGACAGGTAGGTAAAGAAATGAAAAAAATTACTTGCCCCCCACCCCCCTGGAAAAAATCCTGCGGGTGCCAATGAGAACTTTCAACAGTTATGATAAATGTAAATCATGCAAGACCTAAGCTTGTAATGTGGGATTACTTCATGTCATGTTCATAAGCATGACCTTTCTAATCTCACTTAAACTTAGCGAACATATTGATCAGATCACAATTTAATGGTAGCTTATCCTTAAATCCATCCCTGAAAAGGTCAAAATTGTACTCATTTAAATACACACCCGAGACTTGAAACAGCCAAGTTGGATGGGCTTGCTGAGTTCTCATTCCCTCCGACCAGTCGCACTACTATAACTATATACTTCCCACATAGACAGGCATCTGAGGAAAGTGGTTGTAGTAGTGTAATTGGTTGGTAGTATATGAGAAATTAGTATACCTCCCTCTGGGTAAGTCTTGTGCACTTTTTAAATCTTGGACCATTTTGTCCTCTCTACGGAAAGTCCAAGTGAATTTAGGGATGGAACACCATCACAAAGACCACCTCGTGGTCAAAAAAAATAATTCCACATGCAAGCTGCCCTCTGGGTGTCAAATAACGCGACTAGCGTTCTTGATTATCGTCCCCAGAAATCCAGGTTCGAATCCCAGCTCTGGCAAGAAATTTTATTTCTGGTGTGAGGGCTGGATCGGAGTATACTCAGCCTCGTGAGGCAAAACTGAGGGTTTGATTCCCACCTCATTCATCCTGGAAGTGGTTTTCCGTGGTTTCCCCACTTCTACTCCAGGCAAATGCCGGGACGGTAGGTACTAACTTAAGGCCACGGCCGCTTCCTACCCAAATCCTAGCGTCAAGTACAAATACACTACTATAGCCATCACAATGACACAACTTATCAGACAGATTTCACACACACACCCAAGTACACGGAGCTACATGACCATGATGTCGCAATGCCCCTATATCCATCATCTCCAGCATCATCATCATCATCATCATCAACAACAACAACTATGAATGAGTCCACGAAAATGTCACACCGTGGTCAGTCAGTCATACACCACATTTTTACCTATATCTCTGAAAGTTAATTTCGAAGACTGGTTTCCAAAATATAGTTTGGAGACGAAGGTTTAAGGTGTCCTTCATAAAAGGAACACGGTGGGTGAGTGGTTATCGTGTCTGACTACCAACCCCAAGCTTGCAAGTTCGCTCCTGGCCATGGTAAGTGAGTTTTGAAAGGCGACAAAAATCACGACACGCATGTCATACGTTGTTGGCATGATAAAAAAAAACATTTGAATTCTGTAGGCCGTGTTCATATTGGCAAAATTAATTTTGGGATTTTCCGCCAACACAAAAGTTCCTCCATTCTCTACTAGAAAGCGATATAATGTCAAGGAGCTTAGATATCTAACCTCCTTGCTTTCATAGCGCTCCGAGGAACAACAAAATTCGACATGCAAGCTGTCCTCTGGGTGCAAATAACAAAGCTTGCACCCGGCCTCCGAGGCCATACGATGTTATTTTATAATTATATTAGCCTATTATTATCTGTAACTCAATTTATATGGGTGCCATAGGTAAACAAGATGTTCAGCAAAGAACATAATTATAGTCTACTTTCTCCTAAATGTATGGATATAGTTATACGGTAACTAGGGTTCGGATGTTTAAGACCTTAAAAAGCACAAAAAATGCAAGCAAATATGCCCTAAAACTAGATGAATATGCCCTAAACACGGGAAAATGACCTTAGTATTTTAGGGATGTGCAGCAAGTATTGGAGCAGCACAAAACGCGATAATACAGCAGAGCTACAATACCAAGCGGATCCATCAAGGTCGAACTGGGCGTTTCCTTATTTATTAATTGCTCTGAGCTAAATTTGTCACCTGGGGTGGCATCGTACTGGATAATATATTCCTACAGAAGCTTTTTCTCGAATCAGGTCTTCTAAACCCGCTATCTGCCTGTTTCGGGAATACAGAGAAAAATATATCAACTACACCATTTGCAAATCCCGTGTTTGAAACTTAAACCCGATGACATGTAACTAGCCAAAATGTAAACAAAAACTGATCAAAACAAGATGTTCAGTAAAGAACATATAGCCTACTTTCTCCTAAATGCATGGGTATTGAAACCGAATTTGTCCCTTTCAAGGAGTATAATTGAATGTTGGTTGTAGCAGCTTGTTGAAATACAATGTGCTATAGGGATATTAAACATGAATATGAGGTGCCCTTTGCTACTGCTACCTCTGTAAAAAAAATCATTCAATTCCGTTTCACCGTGTTTGAATTGATATGGGGAATGGATTTGCACACATACATGGCCGCTATTTGCAAACTATTGGGCTGATGACCTTGTAGTCAGTCATAAGATGCTTTCCACAAAAAGGCATGTTGTTGCAAAATCTAGTAGAGATCAAATGATTAGGATGGTCGTAATTTGATTTAAGCTTTTAATATTTGGGTGGCCATCATTCCGTTTCCGTCAAGATGGCGGCGATATAAAACATGACACTGAGGTGCCCTTTGCTAGTGCTGCCTCTGTACCAAATTTCGTTCAATTCGATTTCACCCTGTTTGAATTGATAGGGGGAATCGATTTGCACACATACTTGTACACCATCTGCAAACTATTGGGCTGATGATCTTGCAGTTTGGTCAGAATATGCTTCCCACATAAAGGTATGTTGTTGCAAAATTTGGTAGAGACTAGATTATTAGGTTGGTCGTAATTAGATTTAAGCTTTTAACATTTGGGTGGCCGCGATTACGTTTCCGTCAAGATGGCGGCAATATAAAACATGACACTGAGGTGCCCTTTGCTAGTGCTACTGTAACATGTTTTTCTATGGGGTTTTATGCCACTAACACAAGTTAGTTGGACTATATCATATTTGTTAAACGCGGCAATAATCCGGCCAAGTTAAATTATTTCAGTTTATTCAATTTCATATTTCATATTATTATTATTATTGATATTTATAACGTCATTTTTTGGAGCTTTTAAAATTTGGAAGATTACAGAGGATTTCTACTAGTAGAAATCCGTATCTATATTGGATGATTCCAATATAATGTTGCACGGCAAATCATTTCATACGTAAAGTCGGGATTTTATTCATTAGGGGTAAGAGAGAGTGGTGTGTGTGACTCACTGGGTATTTCAATACAAGAATAGATTGGAGTACAATAAAATTACGAAATCCGAGGGAACACTTCAAAGCAAGAAAACGTGTATGATCTACGTCTTGCCCGGATACGGAAATATAAATACGGGGAGGCAGCCTCATGGCGGGAATAGCCACCTGAGGTGACTAGCCAATCAAGGAAGAAGGAGCAACGTAGCTGGGGCATGGCAACATACGTGACGCACGCGGATTGGTCGAAGCAGCAAGGCCGCGGTATTAACCTAGACCCTGGTGGGAGAAGATTGAAGATATAGTGGACGCGCGGTGTGAGTGACGACATTGATTAAGACATTACGCTTGGAGCAGTAAGGAGGTACTTTGTTCGTTAGTCCCAAGTGGGACAATTTAATTCA
Source organism: Meconema thalassinum (assembly GCA_946902985.2). Taxonomy (NCBI): domain Eukaryota; kingdom Metazoa; phylum Arthropoda; class Insecta; order Orthoptera; family Tettigoniidae; genus Meconema; species Meconema thalassinum. Next base: position 160,990,615 of record OX336390.1, read on the forward strand.
CGCTTACTCCGCTGATCACATCAGATTATGAGTTCCACGCGTCTTGGAGTGTTTAGCCAGACGACGTGCTGTGGTTCATGGAATAGACTCCACCACACGCTGTAACGATTACTTTTGATCAACGAGGAAGAATCTGACGCCGTCAACACCAATGCAGAGCGTCCGACGCTGCGAGACTTCAACCACGTGGAGACAATGTTTCCGTTGGTAAGCACAAGTAATCTACGACACACACTCTCTGTTTTTCAATAGGGCTATATAAATTCTTTAAGCATTAATTTGGAAATAAGTTAAATTCACGTTATTCTCCCGACCGGCGTATTAAGTAATTTTGTTCGTGGCAATGTTTAAAGTAGTGTGCTCCGTTAACAGTGTTAATTTTATTCATGTTGCCATCAGTTTTTCTAAGTGTATTAAATTCAATTATTACCAAGTAGATTCTTTAATTCCAGTAGGTAACAATAGTTATAATACCTCATCCTTCTCCACAATCAAATGTTGTCTGGGTTGATGATTCAATCATCCCACGGCCTAGTCATTAAGAGTCTCTCATATGTTCTACTCACGCTAGGGGTCGATATTAAATATATAAATTTAGCTTGGAACACAGTGTATCCAGCTTGGCGCCCAACATACATCAAACTTAGCAGCAGTATTTTCTGGCGAATAGTCCGCCCAAGTAGAAAACATTACATTTGTACGCTCAACGCAAGGAGCAGTAAACGCATTACATTTGTCGCTACCAACTTGGGGCATTTTTAGAAACCCATTACAATTGTCGCCGACAACGTTGGGCCGAAAACCCAGGAACATTTGAGGAAGGAGAAGGAGACATATTTCTGTGCCGGTATTTTGGGGGTTATTTGTCTTTATCAGTGTATATCATTATGGGGGATGAGAAAGAAAGACAGATGAGGTTACGTAGTGGTCATCAACGGAGAGTGATACGAGCAGTATGTCGAGTGATGGTAGTACAGGGGTAGCGGATGTAAATCCCGATACTGAAACAGGGAGTGTAGGCGGCCAACCAGGATTAAAAACTTTACTTCTCGAGTTCATGTATCAGAACAAAGTTAGTAGTGATGCCTTAAATGCAAAATTAGAACAGAATAATGCAAAATTAGAACAGAATAATGCAAAATTAGAACAAAACAGTAGGGAAAATAAAGAAAGTACAGAAGCTTTAAATAAAAAATTAGAACAGAATAATGCAAAATTAGAACAAAACAGTAGGGAAAATAAAGAAAGTACAGAAGCTTTAAATAAAAAATTAGAACAGAATAATGCAAAATTAGATAAGAACAACAAGGAAATTAGTGTGAAAATGGAGCAGATTAGAGGAGAAATCAGAGGAGTAATGGAAGAGAAGGTTAAAGAGATCATTGCAGATGTAGACAGGAAATTAGGAAAAGTACAGGAGGAGTTGGAAAGTAGAATCAGCACACAGGCTGAAAATTTAAAGGAATTAGTTAAATTAGAAACACTGCAGGTTAAAAAGAAATTGGGGGGGGGAATTGACAAGATTCAGGTATCAACTAGAGAGGTTAAGGAACAGCTGGGGGGTAGAATTGAAAAAGTCCACTCACAAATATTAGCAGAAGTAAATGATTTAAGAGAGAGTAATAAAGAGAGCATTAGCAAGATTGAGGAGAAACAAGCAAAGCTATATGATAAAGTAGAAGAATCAGAAGGAAACCTTAAATTAACAGTAAACAGTATTGAGAGGAAGGCTGAGGAGAAAATCGCAGAATTAGAATTAAAATTAAAAGCTAGGATCAGGCAAGAAAATAGTCAGAATAGGCCAGTTTTTGTGAATAGCACACACAGGGAGGTAGAACTGGGGAAGTTCAGCAATCGACAAGGGTGGCCAATGGAGTTCATGAATTCTATAGAAAATAAATTTGGGGAGAGGTTGGAAGATGGTAGTATTGAGTGGTGCCAGGTAGTTGAAATTTTAGAACAAGTGTTTGTGGGGGAAACGAGCAATTGGTTTGCTGTCTATAGAGACAAGTTTACTGATATTAATGATTTTAAAATGAAATTCTGTGAAAAGTTCTGGAATGAGGTTATTCAGTCGCAGCATCGTGAGGGAGTAGTGTGTGGTAAATATAACCCTAAAGGAAGCTCCACCATGACCGAATACTTTTTAGGGCAGGTATTAGTGTGTAAATATCTGGATGGCTTGAAGGAGGAAAGTGATGTGGTGAGGTTGCTACTTAGGCACTTTCCCTATAGGATCAAGGAGGCTGCTTGTATCCAGAATGTAAAGACAATATCACAAGTAGAAAAATTTTTAAGCACATTTGATGCACTAGGGAGAGGGGGTTATGAGGACAATTTCAATAGGAACCAGGGTAATAATAATAATAGGCCTAATGAAGCCAGGCATCAGGAAGTTCAAGGGAACGGTGGCGAAGGGGCCAATGCTCAAAATAGAAATAATAATAATAGTCAGCTAAATCAGAATAGAGGAAATGGCTATGGTAATCAGTATCAGGGGAGGAACAATGATTTCAGGGGGAATCAAGGGAGAAACAATGATTTCAGGGGAAATCAAGGGAGAAATAATGATTTCAGGGGAAATCAAGGGAGAAATTATAATGACAATAATTACAACCAGAATAGGGGTCAAGGAAGAGGACAGCCTAGTGGTAGTAATATACAGCCAAACAATGACAACACAGCCCAGAACAACCAGACCAGTGCCGTAGTTAGTAGTACTACAGCCAGCTGTAGCGGTTCTTTAAACGCGAACCAGGCTGCGAAGTAAGGTCAGAATCTCAGTCTGTAGCATGCCCTGTCCATACAATTATACAGGAACACTATGACCTAAATGTAAGAAATGAATTGTTGCATGAATTAAATGATGAACGTATTATCCAGGAGGTGGCTAGTAAAAGCCCCATTATTAAACTTAACGTGTCCGAGGCGCACACCGATGTTTTAATTGATAGTGGTTGCATGAAGAGCTGCATAAGTAGTACATATTACGATAAAATGAAATGAACTGGTGTAAATTTTGAGGAGATACCAATTAAAAGCACTTTTGTTATCACCGCTGTAGGGAAGAGGTCTAAAGTAATTTCTAAGCAAGTTTTAGTGGACATTAAAATTAATAATCATATCGAAAAGCAGATTTGTCTTGTAATTCCAAACTTAGTTTTCAGTGTTATTTTGGGTTCAGATTGGCTAAGTAGAGTGTCTGGTAACTTATGTTATGAAGTAGGTAGTTTGAAATTTAAATGGAATAATTCTGAAGTAGAGGTAGCGTTCAACGACAATGTTCAGGGGAGTAGTGTTGTAGGAGTGATTTGTTCTTTAAGTGAGATATCACCAGCCGAAGAGCGGGATACTCAAATTTTTGTGGGCAGTTTGATCACGAACGGTAGTCTTGAGGACTCGTTACGTGATGCTGCATTTCAGGGGCATATAGAGGGAGACCAGTGTGTTCTGCTCTATGATGTGTTATTGTATAATAGGAGAGTTTTTGAGGATCGCATTGGCATGGCCAATTGCTATACACATTCATTGAACGTTATTGATAGATCAGTATTCACAGGACATAGATATCCTATACCTTTCGCTTACCAGGGTGCAGTAGAGGCACAAATTAACCAGATGCTTGAAGATGGCATTATAGAGTACTCAAACAGTCAATATGTTAATCCTTTAATTACAGTACCGAAGGCCGACGGCACAGTTCGTATTTGTTTAGACGCTCGTTTAGTTAACAGTAGAATCAGCTCAGATCAGCTGAAGTCCATATCCATTGAAGAGTTGATGCAGACATTTGAGGGTAAAAAGTATTTCACATGTGTAGATTTAAGTTCCAGTTTCTGACAAGTGCCACTTATGTATGAAGATCGGCCATTTACAGCTTTTAGTCATAAATATAACCTTTATCAGTTTTTCAGGCTACCTTACGGGTTAAAAAGTAGCTCAGCAGCTTTAATTAGGGCTTTAAACATCGCATTAGGAGATGACACGGGAGAGTTTGTAATTATTTACATCGATGATATGGTAATCAGTTCACGCAGTTTTGAGGAGCATCTACGTCACTTAGACAGTGTATTTCAAAAGTTAGGTCAGGCAGGGTTCACTCTAAAACTGTCCAAGTCGTCATTCTGTCAGACAGAAGTGACATTTTAGGTCATAGAGTGTCAAGTAGAGGTGTAACACTGGATGAAAGTAGGATGTGCATGTGTGGACAGTAGCAACAGGGCATCGTTACAGACACTGAGAAATATGTTAGTGGAGCAACGTGATGACATTATGAAATGTGTGTCATAAAATAAGTGTGTTTAGCTGGCGAGCCAGCCTATCAAATGGGTAAGTGTGGTATGTGGTGAGTGGAAGATCTGGTCTTCAAGGCAGGCGTATCAGAAATCACACAGGGGGGTAGTATGTAAGTAAATGAGAGTTTTTAAGGTACAGGGAAAGATGAAGGGAGTGGTGGATGCTGTTGAGCACTAAATTGTCTCGATGCACCAAGGCCATTTTGGCAGCGCTGATGGGTTCCCATTTATCTCCAAGAGATGGGTGAGCGCTTGTATAGGGCTTGTTAGCTTAAGGCGTCCACGAGATAAAAGATGGGCCATCAGAAGGCGAGACAGTCCTCCATGAAGCTCATACATATCAGCACACGTGATTCCTGCTTACGACCTAGCTATGTTAGATCAGGGTTGGATATAATTAAGGTAGTTTGCGTACAAGGTACTAGACCTCATGAGATGTTGTATATAAGTAACTGATAAAAAGTTGTGGCAACTAGGTCAGGTTCGATAGGTGGACTGGTCTGGGTTGTGAACTACAGGCTGAGCGAGGAATATGAGAAATTGTGATCTAGAGTAAGGTGGGTTTTTGTGTACATGTACTTAGTAAGATAGGGTACATACGGCACAGGAATATTTAAGTGTTATAAGTATTGGGTACTTACTGTTTTTTTTCAGTCATGTCTTCCCTTTTAATTAAAAATTTTACAGAGAAGGTGGGAAGTAGATCACTTTGCTCTACCGCGAGTGTGTGATCGTGTGAGATCGTGTACCATGATATTGGTATCCGGTAGGTGAGGAGCACCTAATATTTCTACAAGAGTTCCGCAGTGGTTTTCTACCGAACACCATAAATGCGTGTGTAGTGAATTATGGATATAGAGGGAACACACTTATGTATGTAATTTTCTTCCCACATAGAATGATGAGAGAGAGAGCTGTAGAATGAACATTCGTGAGAATGACAAACATTTTGAAGTGGACAAAATAAGAACACGTCATAACAAGACGAACATTAGCGCAAAGCGCATGATTGAGGGTTTATATATGTTTTATATGTGTAAAGGGTCATTTCACTTGTATAAGTTGTATTTTGGAGGGTTTTTTCTAACGTGTCTGGAATCATCAAGTGCTGTACCATATGCATGGTAAAGCACATGATTATTCGAGGCGAATGTAACATGTTTTTCTAGGGGATTTTATGCCACTAACACAAGTTAGTTGGACTATATCATATTTGTTAAACGCGGCAATAATCCGGCCAAGTTAAATTATTTCAGTTTATTCAATTTCATATTTCATATTATTATTATTATTAATATTTATAACGTCATTTTTTGGAGCTTTTAAAATTTGGAAGATTACAGATAGGATTTCTACTAGTAGAAATCCGTATCTATATTGGATGATTCCAATATAATGTTGCACGGCAAATCATTTCATACGTAAAGTCGGGATTTTATTCATTAGGGGTAAGAGAGAGAGTGGTGTGTGTGACTCACTGGGTATTTCAATACAAGAATAGATTGGAGTACAATAAAATTACGAAATCCGAGGGAACACTTCAAAGCAAGAAAACGTGCATGATCTACGTCTTGCCCGGATACGGAAATATAAATACGGGGAGGCAGCCTCATGGCGGGAATAGCCACCTGAGGTGACTAGCCAATCAAGGAAGAAGGAGCAACGTAGCTGGGGCATGGCAACATACGTGACGCACGCGGATTGGTCGATGCAGCAAGGGCGCGGTATTAACCTAGACCCTGGTGGGAGAAGATTGAAGATATAGTGGACGCGCGGTGTGAGTGAGGACATTGATTAAGACATTACGCTTGGAGCAGTAAGGAGGTACTTTGTTCGTTAGTCCCAAGTGGGACAATTTAATTCACGCTTACTCCGCTGATCACATCAGATCATGAGTTCCACGCGTCTTGGAGTGTTTAGCCAGACGACGTGCTGAGGTTCATGGAATAGACTCCACCACAAGCTGTAACGATTACTTTTGATCAACGAGGAAGAATCTGACGCCGTCAACACCAATGCAGAGCGTCCGACGCTGCGAGACTTCAACCACGTGGAGACAATGTTTCCGTTGGTAAGCACAAGTAATCTACGACACACACACTCTCTGTTTTTCAATAGGGCTATATAAATTCTTTAAGCATTAATTTGGAAATAAGTTAAATTCACGTTATTCTCCCGACCGGCGTATTAAGTAATTTTGTTCGTGGCAATGTTTAAAGTAGTGTGCTCCGTTAACAGTGTTAATTTTATTCATGTTGCCATCAGATTCTCTAAGTGTATTAAATTCAATTATTACCAAGTAGATTCTTTAATTCCAGTAGGTAGCAATAGTTATAATACCTCATCCTTCTCCACAATCAAATGTTGTCTGGGTTGATGATTCAATCATCCCACGGCCTAGTCATTAAGAGTCTCTCATAAGTTCTACTCACGCTAGGGGTCGATATTAAATATATAAATTTAGCTTGGAACACAGTGTATCCAGCTTGGCGCCCAACATAGATCAAACTTAGCAGTAGTATTTTCTGGCGAATAGTCCGCCCAGGTAAAACACATTACATTTGTTCGCTCAACGTGGAGCATAACGAATAACTTTACATTTGTCGCTACCAACATGGGGCGTTAATTAACATTACACTACCTCTGTACCAACTTTCGTTCCATTCGGTTTCACCGTGTTCGAATTAATAGGGGGAATCGATTTTAACACAAAGATGGCCGCCATCCGCAAACTATTAGGCTAATGACCAATTAGTTTGGTCAAAGGATGCTCCCTCCATAAAGGTATGTTGTTGCAAAATTTGGTAGAGATCGGACGATTAGGTTAGTCGTAATTTGATTTAAGCTTTGAACATTTGTGTGGCCGCCATTATGTTTCCGTCAAGATGGCGGCGATATAAATCATGACACTGAGGTGCCCTTTGCTAGTGCTACCTCTGTACCAAATTTCGTTCCATTCGGTTTCACCGTTTTCGAATTAATAGGGGGAATCGATTTTGACACAAAGATGGCCGCCATCCGCAAACTATTAGGCTAATGACCAATTAGCTTGGTCAAAGGATGCTCCCTCCTTAACGGTATGTTGTTGCAAAATTTGGTAGAGATCGGATGATTATGTTAGTCGTAGTTTGATTTAAGCTTTGAACATTTGTGTGGCCGCCATTACGTTTTTGTCAAAATGGCGGCGATTAAAAACATGACACTGAGGTGCCCTTTGCTAGTGCTATCTCTGTACCAAATTTCGTTCCATTCGGCTTCACAGTGTTCGAATTAATAGGGGGAATCGATTTTCAAATAAAGATGGCCGCCATCCGCAAACTATTAGGCTGATGACCTACTTGTTTGGTCAAAGGATGTTCCCCCCATAATGGTATGTTGTTGAAAAATTTGGTAGAGATCAGATGATTGGGTTAATCCTAATGTGATTTAAGCTTTGAACATTTGTGTGGCCGCCATTACGTTTCCGTCAAGATGGCGGCGATATAAAATATGACACTGAGGTGCCCTTTGCTGGTACTACCTCTGCACCAAATTTCGTTCCATTCGGTTTCACCGTGTTTGAATTAATAGGGGGAATCGATTTTCACACAAAGATGGCCGCCATCCGCAAACTGTTAGGCTGATGACCTATTAGTTTGGTCAAAGTATGCTCTCCCCATATAGGTATGCTGTTGCAAAATTTGGTAGAGATCGGATGATTAGGTTAGTCGTAATTTGATTTAAGCTTTGAACATTTGTGTGGCCGCCATTAGGTTTCCGTCAAGATGGCGGCGATATGAAACATGACACTGAGGTGTCCTTTGCTAGTGCTACCTTTGTTCCAAATTTCGTTCAATTCTCGTTCACCGTATTCGTATTGATAGGGGGTGGGGTGGGGGGGAGGGACAGACATTCAGAGTACACACACTCACACACACACAGACTCACACACACACACACACACACACACACACACACACACACACACACACACACACAGACAGACACACTTTTTTTTCACCCTGTGTTGATCTCATAAGTCTACTTTCATTTTTTGCATAAATCGAAAGTAGGCTAATATACCCAAATAGGCTATGTCTAAAATGAGCAAAATATGACAAAAGCCTAAAAATGGCCAAAATATGCCCTAGTATTGTTTAAATTGTTTGTTGTTGTTAATATTTTACGGGCTTTGAAACATCGTAGTCATGTAGCCCCGTGTACTTGTATATGTGTGGAATTTCTCTGATAATAATAATATTGTATGGCCTCGGGTGCCGGGTGCAAGCTTTGTTATTTGATGCCCAGAGGGCAGCTTGCATGTTGATTTTTGTCGTTCCTTGGAACGCTATGAAAGTCAAGGAAGTTAGATATCTAAGCTCCTTGACACTATAGCGCTTTCTAGTGGAGAATGGAGGAACTTTGTGTTGGCGGAAAATCCCGTGATTAATTTTGCCATCATGAGCACGGCCTACTAAATTCAAATGGGTCCTTTAACATGACAACAACGTATGATACGCGTGTAGTTATTATTGTCGTCTTTCAAAAATCACTTACCACGGCCAGGAGTGAACCTTCAAGCTTGGGGTTGGTAGTCCGACACGATAACCACTCACCCACCGTGGCAAGCCATTTCTCTGATAACCTGTGTTATTTTGATGGCTATATGTGAGTATTTGTAATTCACATGATTGTTGGGAAGGAGGCGGCCGTGGCCTTAATTTAGGAACCATCCTGGCGTTCGCCTGGAGTAGAAGAGGGAAACCAAGGCAATATAAAAATATTATTAATGGGGTTAGAGACTCATCGCATTTATTTTTCAAATTTCGGACAAATAAGTTCAGGAGGAAAATATAACTTTTCCTTAATTTCCGAACCTTAGTTATAACTCTTTGACCTTATCAAAAAGTATAATTGAATGTTCTTGTGATGAACGCTAAATGTTGTATCCTACCATAAGATTCCCTGTTTACTAAATTCCGTTGTAATTTCGGTTTTTGTTCAAAAGAATTGATTGAAACGATAGAAAAGTACGCCTATTCACCATCTTTGAATGTATGTAATCGTTTATCTTGCGTCTTCTGCAGAGAAAGACTTTTACGTGAGACTGCATATTTGCTGCATTTCATCATTTTGACTGTAATAAATAGAGGATTATCGATATTAATGTCTAATATATTCTCGATAGCAACTATTTGCAGTGTGATAGTCTAATGATTAATGCTAGCTTCTCTCCTCTTACAAAGTTTCTGGTTAATTGTGCATTTGAATCCTGTCTTATTGATTTTGAAGTTTTAAGAGTATGCTCAGCCACCATCTGGTATATATGGTCTTTGGCATATGGCTTTGCCTCGTGAGGCAAAACTGGAATCAGCCATTCTGGAAATGGTCTTCCCTTGGTTTCCCTCTTCTACTCCAGGCGAACGCCAGGATGGTTGCTAAATTAAGGCCACGGCCGCCGCCTTCCCAACCCTCATCTGAATTAAAAATACTCACATACAGCCAACAAAATAACACACGTTATCAGAGAAATGGCTTGCCATGGTGGGTGAGTGGTTATCGTGTCGGACTACGAAACCCCCCAAACTTGCAGGTTCGCTCCTGGCCGTGGTAAGTGATTTTTGTAAGGTGACAAAGATCACGACACGCATGTTATACGTTGTTGGCATGATAAAGGACCCATTTGAATTCAGTAGGCCGTGTTCATAATGACAAAATTAGTCTTGGGATTTTCCGCCAACACAAAGTTCCTCCATTCTCTACTAGAAAGCACTATAGTGTCAAGGAGCTTAGATATCTAACCTCTTTGACTTCGATAGCGTTTCAAGGAACGACAAAATTCGGCATGCAAGCTGCCCTCTGGACGTCAAATATCAAAGCTTGCACCCGGCACCTGAGGCCATACAATATTATTATTATTAATATTATTATTATTATTATTATTATTATTATTATAATCAGAGAAATTCCACACACATCCAAGTACATGGGGCTACATAACTACGATGTTGCAAGGCCCCTAAAAGAATTAATAACTACAAACTATTTAAACAATACTAAATTTTAAAAAAATATATCGCCAAATTTTTGGTAAAGTCGCTAACTTGGCAACACTGGCCACACTTGACCCGCTGCTCGAGTGTTGGACAATCACGATATAAGACTGCCGCCGTCAGTGAGAGATGTTGCACAATGAGACTCATGAAAATAAAACAAAACAAAAACAAGGAAGCGAGTGAGAAACAATGACTGGGTGCCAATTCCCCGAGTAGAGCTTGCCAGAAGTCTACCTGCTCCGTAAATAATCACACTTTTCACCTACATACTCTGGCATAAAGTTAGCTCTCATGAAGAGTGGTAAACTGTAGCACTACACCCCTCGGAGACACGAGCTTCGATTCCGATCAAGGTAAATACAATGTATAGAATCCAATGCTGACACGGTATGGGGCTAGGGATAGAAAAAATCACGAATTATTAAATGAAGTAAAACACAAGTGGCAATGTGTTTTAATAACCCTAAAATTGGCGAAACGAATGGTTTTTAAACTCGCGAAAATTCGCGAATTCCACATGAAAACGCGAATTTTACCTTTTTTCGTATTCTTCTTTACAGTGCACTTCCGATAATTCGCGGTAATTAATGCGCGAACTTCCGCGAATTATCCGCAGTTATGATTTTAAGCCTAGCAAAAAGATAAGTAGCCTATTGATTACAATATTGAAATGTATTTTATAAACATGCCCAAAATAAATTATAACACTTTATAACAAAGTATTGTAAGTCACACTATGTGGATTATGCCAACATTAATATCTAAGAAAAACGACTGTCATCACTTTTCGTTTCTTAAATGGTTTATTTGTTCTAATTTTAGATTGTACAATTCTGAAGAAAACAATATATCAGAACGAAAATTCATCTGGATTTTCAATATAAGAGACAAGTGGGATTATAGACACATTAGCTTGACAGTGGGAACTTTTGGGATTTCCGATGCATTACTCCCGCACTCGGTATGTACTGGATCTCCGTTTTCCTCACCGACAGTGAAATTCCGTTTCCTCCTCGTTTCATGTCTTTAACCATGATTGCCTTTATCGAAGTCTAATTTCTGAATGTCACTTTCTTGTCATCGTAGTGAGACCACCTTGCCTGTTTGAAATATCGTTTACACAGAAGCCGACAAACGCTTGTTTTTGTGCGAGTGTAGTAGCGGCAATCTTCTCCCATGACTTGACTGCATGGATAGCATCCGACAAACACGGAAAGATCGGAAAGTTAATGGTAGATAGCGGGCCTCGCGAAACAGCAAGGTCATCTTCCCCTTCATCTTAGTAACTACGTGTGGCGTCATATAGCGTGCCTTTCAGACATGAATATCTAGATGACAAGTATTCAGATCAAAATATGCCACTGTTTCCTGAACCAGTCTTAACCAGGTGGTCTTCTTGGTTTCATTCTGTAGTGTACCTGTCAGTGTACTTGAAAGATATTGTGCAATTTATTAATGAAGTAGTAGGGGCTGATAACTCTGGTGTTGACTTTCTCAACAATGTTTCACATGACGAAATACTTCAGATTCAAAGAATTTGGCACAGACATCACTGAACTCATCCCTTTATTAGAAAGCCAGTCATATCCACCTGTTCCCCTTCTAGATGGACATCTACGGAGAATTCAGCAAGCCCTTAAACTCGCTGTTTCTGGAAAGTATGGTACCAACATTAAGGAGCTGTTGAAAGATTGTGGAAATGTGCCAAAAAGAGGGAGAATACATTCGATTTTAGTAAACGCTGGATCCCATGCTCTTACAAAATTAATCAGCTTGTGATCCGTAGACCCTGGGAACAAAATATGTGTGTGTTTGATCCAGCAGAAATAGTGCCAATGAACATCAATGAGGATCTTGCAAAAGAATTAAAATTAAGAAGTTGCCGTTGTGTGGACCACTGGAAGAAAGTTAGGTGATAATAGGATACAATGAACTGCAAACTTTAATCAAGAAGCAGATGCGCGACAGGGCCAAGACAGACATTGTTGGAGATCAGCAAGGAATGACATTTCCATTTTAAAAGTTCTCAGAATCTTTGTTGAAAACCATTTGAATACCCTGTTCAAACGCTGACTGTGAACTTCTTTTCTTTTTCAGTTTACACTAGCACGTTGGGTTATATGCCTCACCGTTTGTCAGAAGATAATTTGGATCTTTTAACTGAAGTATATTTTGAAGGATGACTGAAATGTGTCGTTAATGTACAGTATTTTAATCATCATATATATTATTTCAGTAGTATATATTATTTCTGTAGTATAGATCCCTCCTGCGGCGCTCACAAGCGACCGATTGTGACAAATGAGCATTCAAATGAAAGAGAATAGACATTAGCAGTGACGAATTGCACTCTAATTTCATAAATATCTACAATTTCTTTAAAAAAATACTTTAAAATAATGTACGAAGTGTGCGATTTGCAGATACTGTTGCTGTAGGAAAATACGCTCCATAATTGCTGTCCACTTCACATTTTGGCCGCTGTGACGCCAGTTTCATGTCATTTTAACATTCTGAGGTCTTTCCTTTATCACTTTGCATGGATTTCAGAAACAGTAAATCAAAGGAATGAGTACTCAAAACCTATAATTTCATAATTATCGAATAACCGGTGAGTGTTAAGATGATTTCAGTGATTGCCTACTTAAGTTAGGGAACGTAGACCTTGGAATTCTAACTGAAATGTAAATAATGTTCTATAATCATTTGCTTGAAATAAAAACATAACAACGTTTCCCCTTAAGTCTCTCATTATAAACCTATTGGGGAAAGTGTGGTTTATGAACAAGCGAGATTTCTCGCACGGGTCCGCTAGTATGTATAATGCATGTTATCCATGATATTAAAACATCACGCCTAAAACTTATCATTTTTAGCCTACTTTTCACATTTTGCAAAATGAGGAAAAAGTAGACTTATGAGAACGATCCGGGAAAATGTCTGTCCTTCTGTCTGGCTGGCTGGCTGGCTGTGTGTGTGTGTGTGTGTGTGTGTCCCCCCTATCAACTCCTAAACGGCTACAGAAATCAAAACCAAATTTAGTATGAGTAAAGATGTATACCGGAACATCTCAAGCCCATATTTGAAAATGATGTCAGTGCTACTAACTTTTGAAAATACGCACTAGAAATTTGAACTCCATGTTCAATATCATGGAATGTATGCATGGGAGCTATTCCAAAATTGGCACACATGTAGATAATACTATTTCAGTTTAATTTCCAGGAGGCCATACATGACAGTGTTGCCAAAATAACTTTAAGCCTTCTGATAGGTCCAATTTTTAAATAAATATAACTTCTACACTATTAATTGGATTTCAACCAAACTTTGTATGTAATTTGTGTACATAATCAGATATGACTGAGTGTATTCTTAAGAGCGACCAGGGCGGCCAACTTTTAATAATTGCTCTCTCCATTTTCTTCATCCAAATGCCAATATATCTGAAAGTATGCAAGCCGACTGCTTTAAACTATGCACACGTATAGTACTTGACATTTTAAATTAATTTGGAGTAACTTATATACGTCAGTTCTACCAACATGATTCTAAGCCTGCTGATAGGACCAATTTTTAAATACATGTAACTTCTATACTATGAGTTGGATTTCAACCAAATTTCGTATGTGCTATGTGTAACATAACTGATATGACTATAAGTATTCTTTAAGAGCAATCAGGGCTACCAACTGTTAATAAATGCTGTCTATATTTTTTACCCTAATATCAATATATCAGAATGTATGCAAGTCAACAGCTCTATACTCTGCACACGTATAGCACCTGACACTCTAGATTAATTTGGAGTAATTAATATAAGTCAGTGCTGCCAACATGATTCTATGCTTGCTGATAGGTCTAATTTTAAAATACATGTAACTTCTATACTGACAAATGGATTTCATCCAAAATTGGCCCAACAAAATATCATAATTATTTCTAACCAGTACACGCATGACATTGTTGCCAACATGCTTTTATGCGTGCTGATAGATCCAATGTCTAACTGCATGTAACGTACATTGGACTTCAACCAAATTTTGTATTCTGTACCTTATGAGATGGAACTAAGAATATATTCAGTCAACAGGGCTGCCAACTGTAGTGCTCTATTAGGCTACATTATACTCGGAATATTTCTAACTAATTAGACATTTCGATATTACCAACTTAATTTCGTCATTATTCTAGATTGGTTCATATACTGTAGAATAATCATTGGCATGAAAAGTAGGCTCTTAAGTTCGTCACGGAACTTCTTGTTAAAGTACCGAAAAGTGCACTTGAAACCACCCAATTTTCCACTTTTAAAATACCGCTTTCTTCACTTTGAAATCACCGAAAAATTCCTATCCCTAGGTATGGCCTTTCCCCAATCTCTCCACATACTCGAGCAATCGCTTAACAAACTCTCCCGCAGTTTCCAGGAACTCCCTTAATGCAGATCCTCCCGGCTCTTATAAGTTTATTTCTCCCGATTCCATTAACAATGATGTGCGCGAAATTTAATTTAATATTATTCCCGCCAAACACATTCCTGTGCCGACTGCCATTACTATCGAATATCGAGAGTTTATGCTCGTGAAATCGGAATATCCCCCAGTTACTCGAAATAAGAATCGTCCAGCTGCTTGAATAATTCATACAGTACAAAATATTCCCGCTTGTCCCAGTTTCCGAATCCTACAATACTTACTGCAGATGCACGATACGAAATAATGTAGCCTATGTGCTGTTTACGAATTTCATTCTAAAGAGCAGAAGAAAAGGTCACTTCAAATACTTTGATAGCACTTTGATAGCACTCTGTCAATACTCACAAGTTTCGCAGACCACTGTGATTTCAAGTAAAACAAGTAATTCCGTAAAGAACTATGCAGCCTATTTTCATATATCCTACTCATGTCAATTGTCTCTATCAACATACAAAAATTCAATTTTATTGTTGCGTTAGATTCCTAGATATTGAGATTCGTCTAAATATTGCAGATGGTTGTCAGGTTGGATTTTTATTTACGTACTATTACATGAAGATTACTGTGTACGTGTGGTATTCAAACTTCAATCGCATGATTAGGACGCAAGACGTAAAAACGAGATTTTAAAATTTCGCACAGCTGCCATCTTGTGGTTATAAAAACAATTGAAATAAATTACATGGCAGTGGATTAACATTTGTGTATGCTTTAACGTGCAAAGCTTCACTGCACTCGGATGGTTAAATCGTGAGAAATGTCCATTTAAATATTTATACTTCGCGTCCCCGCCATGTTGGATTTGTGCTCACCAGGTTACTGAAAGTCCTATAGGTGAACTTATGTCCGTAGTCTCTATGAACATAAAAAAAATCAGTTTGATTGCTGTAAAAGATTCGTAGATATTGAGAACCGTCAATGTATTTCGGATGCTCGCCATTTTGGATTGTTATATGTTAAGGCCATTGAGTTATGTACTATTAAAGGAAAATTATTGCATAGCTTCATTTTTCAAAGTTTTACTTCGATATCATGATTACCGCACAAGAAATAAAAGCTTAATTTTAAAATTTCGCACAGCCGCCATCTTGAGGTTATGTAAACAATTGAACTAAATTAGATGCCAGTGTATTACAATATGTATAATCAATTACTGTACCACACTTCACTGCGATCAGATGGTTAAATCACGAGAAAAGTCTATTAAAATGTTTCAAATTCGCTTGGCCGTCATGTTCGTTTTGTACTTTGCAGATTTTTGAATGTTACATCGATAAACTTGTAGAATTGCCCTTTATCACCGTACAAAATTTCAGAGTGATATCTGTAATTGTTTCGGAGATATAGAATGCCAGTGAAATATTTCGCACAGCCGCCATTTTGAGGTGCTGTAAACAATTGAACTAAGTTAGACGTCATTGCATTACAATGTGTATAAACACTTGCTGTACCAAGTTTCATTACAGTTGGATGGATAAATCGCGAGAAAAGTCTATTTAAAAGTCTTAACTTCGCTTGGCCGCCATGTTGGTTTTGTAGTCACCAAATTTTTGAACGTCTCATAGGTACACTTTTAGTAGTGCCGTTTATCACCGTACAAAATTTCAGGGTGATGTCGGTAATAGTTTCGGAGATACTGAATGCTGGTGAAATATTTGGAACTGCCGCCATGTTGGATTGGTGCAACACAATAAAATTTGAAGGACACGGTCGGAGTCGGCCAGAATGGTGCTATGATCTTACCGAGTTTCATTGAAATCGCTCCAGCCGTTTAGAAGTTATTAGGACACACACACACACACACGGACGAAAGGTGATCTCATAAGGCTATTTCTTCATAAAATGAAAATAGGCTAAAAAGCTGGCAAGATACCGTACCTTAGTTGTGATAATTAAGACTTGTGGTGAGGTACTGCAGTCTATCTCGTATCCCGTGAACATGGTTAGATATAGAACATAACATCCAATTTTCCTAGCAGTGGCAAATTATTTTCTCAAGATAAAGTCTTCCAGGAAATGTGTTCGTACGTTTTAGCACCGTGCGATTTTTACTTGTGGGGGAACCTAAAAGAAGAAAGCTATTCAGAAACAATCCGCGTACCCTGGAAGCTCCCGAGAACGAAATACGAGGGCAGATCAAAAAGTAAGTTGCACTTCCCAGTTATGGCCATTTATTACACCACCTATACAACAGCAACACGCCTATAACGACATACAATGTAACGTCACTTTTCCACATAGTTTCCAAGAGACTCCAAATATTCCTGCGAACGCACAACCAACTTGTCGATGCAGGATGCATAGAAGTTCCCCCAGCGTTCTGCAACCACACGGACACAGCGGCCTTCACCTCCTCATCGGTCTGGAAACGTCGACCACCGAGCTCCGTTTTGAGCTTACCGAACAGATGAAAGTCACATGGCGTGCAGCAAACCCTCCATGTCAAAGAACACTGTCGCCATAACCTTACCGGCTGAAGGTTGAACCTTGGCCTTCTTTCGTTTTGGTGATGAGGGGTGCACCCATTCCATTGATGTTCTCTTCGTTTCGGGGGTGAAGTGGTGGACCCACGTTTCATCGCCTGTGACGATTCACCGCAGAAACCTGTTGCACGTGGAAATCATGCCGAAAGGAACGACGATCAACGCGGCGTCTTATTGTCAAACGTTGCACTGGTTGGTTAAAGTGATTAAAGAGAAGCGCCGGTGTGATTTTGTTGCACGATAACGCAACACCTCACAAGGCCCGCCAAACGAGCGAACTGCTGCAGCATTTCAAGTTGGAGGTCTGGCAACATCCATCCTACAGTTCCGACCTAGCGCCATGTGACTTTCATCTGTTCGGTAAGCTCAAAACGGAGCTTGGTGGTCGACGTTTCTAGACCGATGAGGAGGTGAAGGTCGCTGTGTCCGTGTGGTTGCAGAACGCTGGGGGAACTTTCTATGTTTCCGGCATCGACAAGTTGGTTGTGCGTTCGCAGAAATGTTTGGAGTCTCTTGGAAACTATGTGGAAAAGTGACGTTACATTGTATGTCGTTATAGGCATGTTGCTGTTGTATAGGTGGTATAATAATTGGCCATAACTGGGAAGTGCAACTTACTTTTTGATCTGCCCTCGTTATACCATTATTATTATTATCACAATGATGCTTGAGAAATTGAGCCGCTCTCCGTGTCCTTAGTGTCCAAACAGCGAGTGTAAGAAGCTCTGCGAGGTATTCTTAGGTAATTGTGTAAAATAAAACTTGCCTTGACAATAAATTCAACTTTCTTCACGTCCTTGAACGTTTTATGCAAAACGCAAAATCTGTAGCCCATTATTCCAAAAGAATTTTTCACAACAGTCCTTGCTTTTGATAATCGATAGTCACGAACTTGCCTTTCGTGACTACAGTATGGGCCTACTTGGGACATCATTACTTCCGACTTGACGTTTTAAGTGCTACGCTAGAGATACCTAGCGGTCAGAAATGAATTATTTCTTACCAATTTCTAACCAGTCAATCACAGACAGTAGTTGTTCCCTAAAATTACACGAGAATAGTTAATGACTTATTAAGTTAATGTATTAATAAATCTCAGGGGCAGATGACCACGTAGTTACGCCCCTTAAAATAACAATAAATAACTAACTAATCTCATGTATTGTTTTCAAGTTTAGGGAATAACACCCATTACAATAGTGGATTCTAGTAATATGAAGAAACAAAATGAACCATCATAAAAAGGGAGGTAGCGCGCAATTCGCTACTCCTGTGCGGGTCCGGGCGGGGACACCAAGAGCGCGCTGATGAGCCGGATTGGTGTCCTAAGCGAAACCCCACAAAAGGCACGGCACACCCCCAGAAAAATTGCTGAGTTTTATCAATACAACGCTACAACAACCAGGCGCTCGTTGTATGGTACAATAGCACACCTCATGTCTTAGATATAATTCATGAAAAGTCAACAGTATGCAGTTGTACTGAAAAATATGTTGAACGAGAACAATAATAATCTCTTATATATAATCCAAAACTGACTCATCACCGCAGGGCTCAAACCACTAGACCTAGAAAGCTGAAATTTTGCATGTTGGTTGATCCGAGTATGTAAAGGCTCACTAAGAAACGGGTTTTGAAAATTCAATCTGTAAGTGACTTTTTTCGGCCCTTTGGCATTGACAATCCAAAATTTAGTCATCGACGCAGGGCTCAAACCACTAGACCTAGAAAGCTGAAATTTTGCATGTTGGTTGATCCGAGTATGTAGAGGCCCAATAAGAAACGGTTTTTGAAAATTCAATTTGTAAGTGACTTTTTTCGGCCCTTTGGCACTGAGCAAGGACAGTCGGTACAAAGTTTGGATTTAGCTCATTTTAAGCCACCAGATACGAGAAACAATACTCGGAGGTCCTGTAGGGACCCCGAAACACACTTTTTAAGTTCCTAAAATGAACGGTTTCGGAGATATTCCCAAATAACTGTGTTCCCTCTGAGAAACAGATCAGCGTTACTATGGCAACCGCTGAAATATCGCAGACCGGGGATAGTTTTCTGGCAATATCTCGAAAACCGTTCGTTTTAGGGCCTTAAAACGCTGGGTTCGGTTCCCACTTTTAACCACGAACGTTGTCCTCGCATTGATACGCGTAAAATGAGATATATTTTATTTATAGAGGTTGCTTTTGGGGCTCGGATACGATCGTGATTTTGAGTCTAATTTTATACTCTTACGGCTGGTTGTTGTAAGCGAGCTTTCAGAAGTTTACTCGAATTTACAATGTTAAAATACTTTCTATTTTGCACGGTATGCTTTCATTTTCTTTATAAATTTGTTTTTTCTTAACTGAATATTTTTGTTTGCCAATTTTGATCTGCTCTTTTTCGTTTTTAACCATGATCTGCAACGTATATCCACAGTCGAATGTGTCGTATTCTACCGGCTGTCACGCTAATTATTATTGTTTCTTAAATTATCTTACTGAGGAATTGGGCAATCTTATTTCAATAAAGTTGGTATTTTGTCTTTCACGGCCATTGAATCCACGCACAAGGCACGGCTTAAACATAGAAAAGTTGCTGAGTTGTACTAATGGACTAATGGTGCAGCGGAAAAGAGGATAATTGAAGCTTTTGAAATGTGGTGATACAGGAGAATGATGATCAGATGGGTAGATAGGGTAACAAATGAAGAGGTATTAAAACGAGTGGGAGAGGAGAGATTTTTCTGGCGACTGCTAATGAAGAGAAAAGATAGGAGGGTAGGTCACATATTATGACACCCAGGAATAGCAAGCTTACTGTCGACCCAAATATTATGTGCACTCGAGTTTGAAGGTTGTTTGTGAAGTAACCAATAGACCTTCATAAAATCCAATGATATCATCATTTTCGTCGTTCGATTTTACGTTAGTTCATGTAGGTTTGGAATTTTTAATTTATATTTTAATATTTTTTATCGCAGTTGAAGCACAAAAAGTGCCCGTTTTTAAGCGTGTTTCAACCATGCATCACATTTATGAATTATTATCTCACAAACCCGTCATCAGATCGAATCCAAATTTTAACACAATATACATTGGAATGTTGTATAACGGGTTTATTAATTTCAAAATTTTGTGTGTTCAAGAACGAATGTTGTTATCATTTTTGTAAGGTAACTCTTTCTCGGCTCGGGGTCGTTGGAAAATGTAGTTCTTGGTTGCGTTGTAATCCTTATACATCAAAAAGTTATGCTGTATGACTGTGAAATAGGTAAATTAATTCACTTATTTTATATCGGTTTGTATTTGTACGGAGAATTAAGACATGGTTCACCAGCTAGCCGCTCCGGGAAATTCTGTACAGCGTTGCTGATATGGAGCCCATCACTTCCGAGCGAGACGCACCATGACGCGTGATGTAGCCCATCTTGGCAATGATGTACTGCTTTCACCGGAGCGGCTAACTGGTGAACCATGTCTTAATTCTCCGTACAAATACAAACCGATATAAAATAAGTGAATTAATTTACGTATTTCACAATCATACAGCATACCGTTTTGATGTATAAGGATTACAACGCGATCAAGAAATACATTTTCAAACCATCCCGAGCCGAGGAAAAGTTACCTTACAAAAATGATAACAACTTTGTTTCTTGGACACACAAAATTTTAAAATTAATAAACCTGTTATACAACATTCCAATGTATATTGTGTTAAAATTTGGATTCGATCTGATGACGGGTTTGTGAGATAATAATTCTTAAATGTGACGCATTGTTGAAAATCGCTTAAGAACGGGCACTTCTTGTGTTCCAACTGTGATAAAAAATATTAAAATATATATTAAAAATTCCAAACCTACATGATCTAACGTAAAATAGAACGACGAAAATGATGATGTTATTGGATTTTATATAGGTCTATCGGTTACTTCACAAACAAACTTCAAACTCGAGTACATAGTTTGGTCGACAGTAGTTATGGATGGGAGGGTCGCGGACTAGAACTGTAGGGGTAAACCAGAGTTAAACAGATTGCCTCGGATGTAGGGTGTGGTAGCTATGTAGAAATGAAACGATTAGCTCAGGAGAGGGAGACATGGAGGGCTGCATCAAACCAGTTTAAAAACTGAAGACTCAAACAACAACAACAACAATCAGGAATTTTAATTACTTAGAGAGGCATGTGGGGCAAAAGGGTCGTTAGAGGATTTCAATCCCTGGGATGGAACACTGGAAGAGACTGCATAGTGTACATCAGCGGCCAAGGTGAGCGATATTTAACTATAGGTCTATTAATAGGGATATGTTTACGTTCAAATCATCAATTAGTATGGCCAAATTACATCCAGAATAGCTTAAGAAAAGTTTACTTTTAATTCCCCATATTCCGATAGATTTGTCATTCCAGTGTGCAAGAGTGCAGTTCCCTCTTCAAACAATATTCGCAATTTCTTTAACAAAGCGCAATGACACACACTTAACAGTAGCACGTGTACATTTAGACAAAACCATTTTTTCCCATGGCCAACTGTATGTGGCGTGCTCGCGAGCATCCGGACAACAAAATCGTTAAGTCTCAGCAGAAGATGTCAAAACCAAAAACGTAATTTTAAAATGTGTTAACATATTGTAACATCGAACCTTGCAGACCTTCACAACTCTATAACATTCCCACTTTGCTGATCATATCAATATACTGTATGTATCAGATAATTCAGAATTAGAATGGACACACCTATAGCCGCGATTGCTGTAATAGAATATGCCAATTATCAGCAATAATGCATCGTCCCCATTGTCTTGATCGCGGGCGAAGCCGCGGGTACCTGCTAGTCTTATTATATAATACGCTAAGGTGTATGTTTCACAAAACTCAAGCTCTTAAACCAGAGGGAGTTAGAAGGTGCGGTTTGTACCAACATATTCCCAATCCTCTCAATAGCTCAGGCAATATATTGCCTGTCTTGAAAAGTCAACGGAAATATAGTTACAGTTTTTGTTTATACAGCCCCTGGCATCGCGTACAACCCGCATAGCACTAGAGCCAGGCGGGTAGTCTGTACATATGGGGAGCACAAAACCCATTATGCGAGGGTTCTCGCACAGGTCCGCTAGTAATAATAATAATAATAATAATAATAATAATAATAACAATAACAATAATATCAAGCTATCGAATAACCGATGTCTTACCTGCCCATGCTTCTTTAAGTCCGCTGCGGAACTGTGACTGCTTTGGTGTGCCTTTTTCCATCTGTGCACACTTTACATGAAAAGTTCTTCCCATCCGATTTAAAAACTAAAATTAAGATGCCGGCGTATGACGGCCAATGCATCACTTTCTCTTCTTTCTGCTCCATAACAAAAACGAGTAGTTCCGTGAAGAACTAAAACCTATTTTCATATATCCTACTTATGTTAATTGCCTCTATCAACATACAAAATTTCAGTCTGATTGCTGTAATACTTTCTTAGATATTGAGAACCGACTAAATATTGCGGATGGCCGCCATGTTGGATTTTTATATATGTAGGTCTTAGAGTTATGTACTGTTACATGACGATTATTGTGTACGTGTAGTATTCAAACTTCAATCGCACGATTAGGACACAAGAAGTAAAAATGAGATTTTAAAATTTCGCACAGCTGCCATCTTGTGGTTATGGAAACAATTGAAAAAACGTAGATACCAGTGGATTAACATTTGTATAAGGATTTACTGTACCAAGTGTCACTACACTAGGATGGTTAAATTGCGAGAAACGACAATGTGAATATTTATACTTTGCGTCAACGCCATGTTGGATTTGTGATCACCAGGTTATTGAAAGTCCTGTAGGTGAACTTATGTTCATAGCCCCTATGAACATTTAAAAAATTCAGTTTGATTGCTGTAATAGATACGTAGATATTGAGATCCATCTAAATATTTCGGATGGTCGCCATGTTGGATTGTTATATGTATAGGCCCTAGAGTCATGTACCATTAAAGGAAAATTATTGCGTAGTTTCATTATTCAAACTTTCACTTCGATAGCATGATTACGACACAAGAAATAAAAACTTAATTTTAAAATTCGCACGGCCGCAATCTTGAGTTTATGTAAACAGTTGAACTAAATTAGATACCAGTGCATTACAATGTGTATAAACATTTCCTGTACCAAGTTTCATTGCGTTTGGATCATTAAAATTTTCAAATTCGCTTGGCCGCCATATTCGTTTTAAAGTTAACCGGGTTTTGAAAGTCTTATAGGTGAACTTCCAGTAGTGTCCTTTATCTCCGTACAAAATTTCAGGGTGATACCGCTAATAGTTTCAGAGATATAGAATGCTGGTGAAATATTTCGCACAGCCGCCATCTTGAGGTTGTGTAAATAATTGAATACAGTTAGATGTCGGTGCATTACAATGTGTATAAACATATACTGTACCAAGTTTTATTGCGTTTGGTTGGTTAAATCGCGAGAAACGTCTATTTAAAAGTCGCAACTTCGCTCTGCCGCCAAGTTGGTTTTGTAGTTACCAGGTTTTCAAATGTTACATAGGTGAACTTCTAGTAGTTTTCTTTATCACCGTAAAGTATTCCAGGGTGATATCGATAATAGTTTCGGAGATATTGAATGCTGGTGAAATATTTCGCACAGCCGCCATGTTGGATTGGTGAGACGTAACAAAATTTGAAGGGCACGGTCGGGGTCTTCCGGAATAGTGCTATGAACTTACCAAGTTTCATTGATATCGGTCCTGCCGTTTAGAAGTTATTAGGGGGGCACACACACACACACCCACGCACACACACAGACACATGGACAAAAGGTGATCTCATAAGCCTATGTTTTCATAAATGAAAATTGGCTAACGAGGGCACAACTCTAGACCCAAATACATTTTAACTTTAATCTTTGCAGCGTGATTTAACTAGAAATTTGGCGTACATCATAGAATAGGTCCGATTGCAATCCCCCCTTCTCCAAAACTTTAAATCACGTCGGAAGAAAGTAATAAAATATTACCTTGCGTTCTCAGGCTCTCTAGTAGAAAATGTGTTTCTCAGAATTGACTGCAGAAACATGTCCAAAATATAGATGCTACATGAGCTATTTGGCACGTTTTGACTCGAGAATGGTTCGGGACCTAATCTTTTTCAGACCTTGATCTACTCAGAGAATAAGCCAGAATTATTGCGGCTCTAAGAACATTTGGACTGTTTATAGTGCCAGTGCAAGCATACAGTACGTAAGATAGGTGCAGGTACTCAATCCTTTCAAATCCCTCATAAATTTACTAACTACTCGACGGTTCGTTTATGGTTATTGTTCGTGGTATATATTGAGATATCGGATTCGGTGGCGTAGTTGGTAAAATGTTGAACTGCTGTGCCCAAGATAGCGGGTTTAAACCCGGCCGAGGTAAAGCCGGCGGTCACATGTCAGATTTATGGCATGCAAAAGATCCTTCCACAGCCTAAACTTGTGTGAAGATAAATTTCTTGGTTGGATTTCGTTGAAACGCTCTATCATAGTTTCAACGTTCACCACTAGGTATCAGTGACATCTGGTAGCGAAAGTTAGAACTATTTGAAATGGAACGGAACTTATAGCTCACCCAATGGGTGTCCGCTAGAAGCAGCTACAGCCTCTGGCGAGCCGAACACATCCTCGGACACTCCCGGCACTAAAAGCCAAACGATAGATAAACAAGAAGTTCCGTTAAGAACTATACAGCCTACTTTTCATGCCAATGATTATTCTACAGAATATGAACCTATCTAGAATAATGACGAAATTAAGTTGCTAATATCGAAATTTCCAATTAGTTCGAAATACTGTATACCTGGCATAATGTATCCTAATAGAGCACTACAGTTGGCTGCCCTGATGACTGAATATATTCTTAGTTCCATCTCTTAAGGTACAAAATACAAAATTTGGTTGAAGTCCAATGAATCGCATGGACGTTACATGCAGTTAAACATTGGATCTAACAGCGCGAGTAAAATCATGTTGGCAACAATGTCATGCATGTATTGGTCAGAAATAATCTGAAATAATGTGATCTATTGTTGTGCCAATTTTGAATGAAATCCATTAGTTAGTATAGAAGTTACATGCATTTTAAAATTGGACCTATTAGCAGGCTTAGAATCATGTTGGCAGCACTGACGTATATTAGTTACTCCAAATTTTTTCTAGAATGCCAGGTACAATACGTGTGCAAATTTTAGAGCTATTGGCTTGCATACTTTCTGATATATTGATATTAGGGTAACAAAAATAGGGACAGCACATATTAACAGTTGGCAGCCCTGGTTGCTCCTTAGAATACGCATAGTCATATCTGTTATGGTACACATAACACATACGAAATTTGGTTGAAATCCAAATGATAGTAAGGAAGTTGCATGTATTTAAAGTTGGACCTATCAGCAGTCTTAGAATCATGTTGGTAGCACTGACGTATATAAGTTACTCCAAATTAATATAGAATGTCAGGTACTATACGTGTGCATAGTTTAAAGCTGTCGGCTTGCATACTTTCTGATATATTGGTATTTGGATAAAATAAATTATGAGCATTTATTAACAGTTGGCAGCCCTGGTAGGTCTTAAGAATACGCTCAGTCATATCTGGTTATGTACACATACAACATACGAAATTTGGTTGAATTCCAATTGATAGTGTAGAAGTTATATGCATTTAAAAATTGGACCTATCAGGAGGCTTATAATCATTTTGGCAACACTGCCATGTTTGGCCTCCTGGAAATCAAACTGAAATATTATGGTCTGTACGTGTGCCAATTTTGAAATAGCTCCCATTCATACTTTCCAAGATATCCAACATGGAGCTCAAATTTCAATTGCGATTTTTTAGCAGTTGGTAGCACTGACATCATTTTCAAATATGGCCGTGAGATATTCAGGTGTAGATCTTTACTCCTACCAAATTTTGTTTCGATTGCTGCAGCCGTTTAGGAGTTGATAGGGGGGGACACACACACAGCCAGACAGACAGACAGAAGGACAGACAGACAGACAGACAGACAGACAGACAGACAGACAGACACACATTTGCCCGATCTGATAAGTCTACATTTTCCTCATTTTTGCAAAATGTGAAAAGTAGGCTAATAAATAAATAAATATAGAGATGGGCTGTTTCATAATGGAAAGTTGTTGATTCCATTCCCATGGGTTATTGACAACTGACTGCTCCATATTGAAAATGTAACGATTAATTTCGTTATTTCGTTACTTTTTAGAGTAGCAACGTTACAGTATTTATTTATTTATTCGTATCAGAAGCATTAATACTATATATGTATACATTAAAACTCTTACTGGATTAAATACAATGCTAAGTCACACTAAACAAACAAGAGTCTATACTACTTTTGCCCAGAAGTTAGCGACATCCAGTGCATTTTCTCTCGTCTGAAACAAATATTGTACTGTGCATGTTTGAGGGCACCTGCTGCACTGCAACAAATGAGACGTAGTCAGGATTACACCACATTCAGACAATGAGGACTCGATGTCGAAACCCCACTTCTGCAGGTTACTTTTACATCTTGTCACGCCTGCCCGTAATCTGTTCAGAGATCTCCAGGTACTCCATTTCTCCATATGACCAGGTGGTAGTTCTTCACTAGGTGTCAGCCATTCCTCGGAGCGATTGCAGCTTGCACGCCATAGATGGATTCGGGATTGTTAAGAGCCTCGGTAATTCTGAGGAAACTTTTGCTTGATTTGAGTCTCGAAGTAGCTGGCTTGTATCCATACAGAGGGTGAGCTTTAGATGTTACCGCCGTCTTCTTCTCAATGTTTGCTGCAATCTCACGACGAATATTAGGAGGGGCAATGCCAGCAAGACTGTACAATTTATCCAAAGGAGTAGGCTTTAGACATCCGGTAATAATGCGACAGGTATCGTTTAGAGAACGTTACAGCTAAGTTATAGTTACTTAACTTAAAAAGTAACGTCGTCACCCTCACGTTACAGTAAACGTAACGGTACTAGTTACGTCGTTACAGTAGAAGTAACGGGTACTAGTTCGTCGTTACAGTAACGCGTTACTTCCCAACTCTGGTTACACTAATATGTTTTTCACATTATATTCACAAGTGGAAATACAGGACGCCAGGAAATGTTCTCCGCAGTGCCTACAAGAGTCTGCGAGAGCTAGCATCAGTAGTTACGTTGGCAGCACTACTGTCACTTGTATTAAAACAAACAGTAAACTTTGTACTCACCACAGCCATTCATAACAGATGCTAGAAGTGCTGATGACACACATGCTCGCTTATTGCAATACACACTGACGATTTCGACAGCCTAGGCCGAAGCCGTCGGATTTTTTAAGAGCGTTAAAAATCCCTCAGTATGCCTTCCTTCGGAGGGGAAGTAAAGCCGGCGGTCCCATGTCATAGATTTATGGCATGTTAAAGAACCTTCCACTAATTACACCTGTGTGAAGCTAAATTGGATAGGTTAAGAATGTAAACAACGCTCTTAGGTTTCTACGTTCGTTGCCAAGAGCCGACTGCGGCGGCGTCTAGTAGCTAAGTTCTGAACTTGGCCTAGTAGTCGTTGACGGTGGCACTTGGCGGCAAAAGTAGGAACTATTAGAAAATTCAAAGTTGCAGTCTGTACTTAAATTTAAAAAACAGAGAACACACACTAATACAGTCATCACAATTAACTCCGGTTATCAGACAGATTCTACACCCACCCAAAGTACATGGGGCTACATGACCGCGTTGTCGCAGCCCCTAAACTTAAGAACCAACCAACCAACCCTGTCAAGGACACCGCGCTGCCAACTAAACTGCTGATGCTAGCTCTGGCAGAAGCCGGCAGTCACTGCGGACAACATTTCCTGGCGCCCTGTACTAAAGAAACAAGTAGTTCCCTGAAGAACTAAGTAGCCTATTTTCATATATCCTACTTAGCCTCTATCAACATACAAAATTTCAGTTTGATTGCTGTAATACCTCGTCGATATTGAGAACCGTCTAAATAGTTCGGATGAACGACTTGTTGGATTATACAGGGCGCCAGGGAATGTTCTCCGCAGTGCCTACATGCTGCAGCCAGAGATAGCGTCACCAGTTACGTTGGCAGCACGGCTGTCGCTTGTATCATAACAAACAAACAGTAAACTTTATACTCACCACAGCCATTCATAACATACTGTTGCACTCTTTCAATAATCCAACTATACACACTGACGATTTCGACAGCCCACAGTCCATACATGTGACCTTCTCCCTATCAAGGACACTGTGCTGCCGACTAAACTGATGACGCAACCTCTCGCAGCTGCACGCAGCCACTGCGGAGAACATTTCCTGGCGCCCTGTATTATACGTAGGTCTTCGAGTTATGTACTATTACATGAAGATTATTGTGTAGGTGTAGTATTCAAACTTCAATCGCATGCTTAGGACACAAGAAATAAATGAAAACGAGATTTTAAAATTTTGCAAAGCTGCCATCTTGTGGTTATGAAAACAATTGAAATAAATTAGATGCCAGTGGATTAAAATTTGTATAAGCATTTACCGTACAAATATTCACTGCGCTTGGATGGTTAAATCGCGAGAAACCTCCATTTAAATATTTATATTTCGCGTCACCGCCATGTTGGATTTGTGCTCACCAGGTTATTGAATGTCCATTAGGTGAACTTATGTTTATAACTTCTATCACCATTCAAAATTTCAGTTTGATTGCTGTTATAGATTAATGGATATTGAGAAGCGTCCAAATATTTCGGACGGTCACCATGTTGATTTTTTATATATAGGCCATAGAGTTATGTACTATAAGATGATTATTGCGTAGATATAACAGCTTAGGCTTTCACGGCCGGCGTTCATAATTAAGTACAAGTTTTTCGCGCTTGTAGGCCGTGGTCCAGACAGGATATCTCCTGACGTTTCACCGGAAACTGCGTCCGGCATTATCAAGGGTTCCGCTCCTTTCCTTGGTCAGCAGTGGAATGAGGAAGAGGCCTGAAATAATGGGTAACGTTCTGTAGTGGGGGTACTGTTGTTTGAATATGACAGTTGGCTGGGTGGATCTTGGCGATGAACTAACGGCTGGAAGCTAGTTTTGGATCTTCAAATTAGCATGGTGAGCCGAGCGTTCTCTTCGCATTCCGGCTGGATCGTCTGGTCTCGCGTACATTTTGCGGGGTGCGGTGCGTGCTCCGGCTTCGGCGACCGAGCTTGTGAGGGTCAGGTGTTCCCTGGGCGACTGCCGGGCTGTAGCGGGAAGGTCCTTCAGGTTGACGTGTGCGTGATATCTTGGCCTTGGTGTTCCTAAGGGCCGGGATCCATGTATTACGCACACGTTCAATTTCTTCCTTTGATTGAAATTGTCGGGGTGTTTGAATATTTATATTGCTTCCCGTTGCTGCCTGGCGTGGTAGTGTGTGGTCGTGGAGACTGTCTCCGTGTTCCCGCACTGTACATCGTGACCGGGCAAGAGAGAATGCTCAGCGACTGACGATTTTTGTTCAGTAAGTCGGAACAACAAGCGCTCCCAAACAGCGTCAATAATACCCAAGTCTATTGTTGCCTAGCAATGCGGGCTGCATCACCTCACCCCTACCAGTGTTCTGGTGCAGAATTGCGAGCTGCTTATAAATTGCAGTCACGGGGAGTTATTAGTGCAAAAAGATTTCCTAGGTCCCTTAACCTTTTATGGGATAGTGGTCGCTATATTAACCACCTGTCATAAGGACAGTTTATGCTTTAAAAGATGCTGATAGTTAAATCTTTCAGCCAATTTACGGAGAATTTCCATGCCAAAGTATTTGTAAAAATCAAATATAATATAATTATGTATCTACTTGACGTAATGCGTTGGATAAAATTTTAAATGATTCAAAACAAAAATCATTAGCAATTAAAGCGTAAAAACAAAATATAAATATAGAATTAAAAATCATAAAAATAAAAGTACAATAATAAAATAAATATAAAAATTAAAATAGTAAACATAACTATTAAATAATTATGAATAGTAAAAATCAATTTGAAAATAGTAAATTAATTAATTCAATAAAAATATCAAAATTAAATCTATAAGAACATAACTTGAAAATTTAAAAAATTTATAAACATTAAAATTAGGCTAGAGAAACAAAAAATAGCATTATTTATAATTATAATATTTAAAATAAAAGAAAATGTAGAAACACATAAAAGTAAAAGATAGTTTTGCCCTAAAAAGGGTTAAAACAGTTATCATCATGACAATAGTATGCCTCTGTATCAGGGCGATGGTGTTGGTGCAGTATACTGAGGTTATCAGCTGCGATAAGCGTTGGTGCTTTCCGATCCTTATCCTTGAGCGCTCCAGTTCTGTAGACTAATAGAATTCTTTAGCATCCATAAAACAAATAAATCCACCGGGCGAAGCCGGGCACTACTGCTAGTTTATTGTAAGATTGTCTAGGTAGTCTCGAAGTTTGTATTGTAACACTGATCACAAAAGTAATAACAACATAACAATAACCCCAGGCACTACAGCCCATGAAGGGCCTAAGCCTACCAACCGACCGCTGCCCAGCCATTTGGCCTGCAGATATTTGGGTGAGGCATGGTCAGCCTATCGGGTCCCCTCGGCCATTAATCTAGGTTTTCGAGACCGGGGCGCTGTCTCACTGTCAGACAGCTACGCGATTGTCCTCATGAGGCTGAATGCACCCCGTTCCAGCCCTCACGTCCATTTCTAAAACCCCTGACGGAGCCAGGAATCGAACCCGGGGTCTCCGGATGAGAGTGAGGCACGCTTCTCCAACACCACGGGGGATCTCAAAAGTCATGGAATTTATTCTAGTTTCTGCCAAGCAACTTAACTATGGCCCAAATGGCGACAACTGGGAAAAGGTGGGTTTGATTCCCGTCCAACCCATCCTAGATATAGCCTCCCAATTCCTCCCAAGACAAATGCTGGGATGGAATCTAACTTACAACCACTTCCTTCCCAATACCATCTCTAATTGTTCGTACCCGTATACAGCCTCCACAATGACACCGGATATGAGACAGATTTCACACACATCCAAAGACTGATGACCATGATGCCTCAAGTCCCTAAATGAAACAACATCTTAAAATCCGTATTTCTCCTCTTGTTTTATTTTTATTTTTTTTTAGTCGTTTACCCTCCAGGTTGGTGGAACCCACGGACTCAGCGAGGGAATTCACCACTACCGCCTCTACGGGCAGTGTCCTAGAGCTGGGAACATCGAATCGGAAGGGATACAACTGGTGAGGTGGGATGGGCACCTCGCCCAGGCGGCCTCACCTGCAAAGCGAACAGGGGCCTAATGAGGGAAGGTAAGGGATGGGTAGGATGGATAGGCTAGGAAGAGAGAAGGAGGTGGCCGTGGCCTTGAAGAAGGTACCATCCCGGCATTTGCCCGAAGACGAAGTGGGAAACCACGGAAAACCACTTCGAGGATGGCTGAGGGGGAATCGAACCCCCTCTACTCATTTGGGCCACCTGAGGCTGAGTAGACCCCGTTCCAATCCTCGTACCACTTTTCAAATTTCGTGGCAGAGCCGGGAATCGACCCAGGACCTCCGGGGCGGCAGCTAACCATGCGGACCGCTACGCTACGAAGGCGACTCTCCTCTTGTACTGTTTATTTTATACTCTGTTTGTCCAAACAACTTTGCGGTTTTCTTGTCGTGACCTCAATTTTGGGCACCCTTTTGTTGGACTGTGCCGCTATCGAGTGTGCCAAACCGCAATGCACAGAATTTGTCTCTAACAAAAGAATGCTGATGAAGCACGATTGGCCGGTGTGCGTGGGACTGTAACATTAGTCCTCGAATCTAAACTCAGATCTCTACATTTTAAGATACTGCTCTATTACGTGTGTGTTCCTACCTCCACAGGAAATCGTCAAAAGGCTGCGTGGCGCAGTCGGTAGAGGCGCTGAGCTTCTAACTGAAAGGGAGTGGGTGCGATCCCCACCCAAGTAGTGGATTTTAGAATCAAAAACTACCACTTTCGGAAACGTAAATGGCCCTTGGGTTCACTCAGATTACACCAGACTACGAGGTCATCTACCCCTGTATAGTACTTGAATCATGATACAGAAAACCTGCCTTCAAGGGAAACTAACGAGACTCGCAAATGTTTCTGTTAAGGGGACCTCGTAGGTAACGAATATCCTATTTAAACCAATGCTAAAAGTTTAACATATTTAGGTACACTTGGTAAATAAAATAGTCACTAGAATATCTTAAAAAATCATGGATGTGGGATATTATATGTTGAACAATACCATGCAAATTTAATACATGGCACTGATGAGGTCACAGATATGAATTAAATAACAATGCGATTCATTTCTTAAACATAACAGTCAAATATTCAGTGCTTGTTACTCAAGTATTTTCACTTCTACGCAACAGATCGTCATAAATCTGCACTACTTGCATTATTTGTGTATGAACAGTGAACTGTGTAAGCCCTCTTACTTTCCAAGAAACATGTAAGCTAAAACTAAAGACAATCACTTCTGAGGTAACTTCAATCCAAAAGTTAACATTATCGGCGTCTGTGGCCTAGTAGGTAGCATACTGAGCTTCTATGCCCAAGATCGCGGCTTCAAACCCGGCTGAAGTCATCAGATTTTTTAAGAGCCTTCCTTCGGAGGGGAAGTAAAGCCGGCGGGCCCATGTCATAGATTTATGACATGTAAAAGAACTTTCCACTAACTACACATGTGTGAAGCCAAAATGTGTTGGTTGGAATTGATAACGCTCTATTACTTCCAACGTTCGCCAGGTGCTGACTGTTATGCCATCTAGTAGCCAAGTCCGCAAGTTAGGTGTCGTGGACGGTAGCATTTGGTAGCAAAATTAGGAACTACTTGAAATTATTGTCTGTAGTCCATTACTTAATTAAAACAAATAACACATACTAATACAGTCATCACAAATTAACACCGGTTATCAGACAGATTCTACACACACCCAAAGTACACGGGGCTACATGACCGCGTTGTCGCAGCCCCTACACTAAGGAACCTACCAACGAACCAACCAACCAACCAATATAAAGACAGCCATTTCTTGGTTGATAGCCCATTAAAGCGAGCATTGGGGGCAACAGGAAACATGTAAATAATCGTACACTTTGACGTGTAAGTTGGAGAACAAAAGAAGGAAGGCCAATTTGCACATTCCTTGTTAGCTACAAAGTCAAGTGTTCCAGCAGACAAGGTAGACTTTCACAGGGTGCTTGAAAATTTTCTTAACACTACATTCCGGAACTCCCATATTTTGATTTCCGTTGTCCGCGTAAGACAGTTTCCGGTCAAAGAAGGGAATTTAATTAGTTTTTCACTCCTAAGTTCACAGGACTGTCAAATATTTCCGTTTAGGACAAGTTTCCGTTTAATAAAGGGTCCGTTGAAGGTGGGTTTTACTGTACTAATAATATCGTATGGCCTAGGGTGCCAGGTGCTAGCTTTCTTATTTGACACCCAGAGGGTAGCTTGCATGTCGCATTTCGTTGTTCCTTGAAGCACTATGACATTCAAGGAGGTTAGATATCTAAGCTCCTTGACACTATAGCGCTTTCTAGTAGAGAATGGAGGAACTTTGAGTTGGCTGAAACTCCCGAGATTAATTTTGCCATTATGAACACGGCCTACTGAATTCAAATGGGTACTTTGACATGCCAACTTCGTATGAAAGTGTGTCGTAATTTTTGCCGCCTTTCAAAAATTACTTACCACGGCCAGGAGAGAACCTGTAAGCTTGGGGTTAGTAGACCGACACGTTAACCACTCACTCACCGTGGCAAGCTTTACTGTACTAACTAATATTTACTCAGCAGGGGTTCACAACTAATGGGGCGAGGATTGGTGAGCAGGTAACTCCAGCTAAGCACAGCATTGCTTCCATTTAAATTGTGACTGTCTCCACTAATTTTCCCCGTCGTTATCATTTGGTCGCCTCTCGCTCTCTTCCAATCCCTACAATATTAGGGTACCCGAGATCTAGGGTGAATTTCATTTTCCTGTCTTCATTGGACTTTCTCTTTTCTTTCTTGGTACACTCATTTTTCGAGCGGTTTGGTTCTTATTGATGTCTAACATCTTTCCTCTCGGTTGCTGGATATTTTTGTGGCAGTGATTTTGAAAAATGGGACGGAAGTGGATCGGACGGAAGTGTGTAAGACGCAGTGGTACCAGGTGGAATGTATATCACATACGGATTACTTCAAGGTTTGGAGGCGCCATTACAGATATTTCTACAATAAATCATTTTCAAGTTGTCGTTCTTTGGTGTAAAAATATTCATTATATCATATTTGCTGAAAACAATTATGATTGATTAAGAGTCTATTTTTCAATCTCTGGATAAAAGTGATGGGCATCCACTCCCCGAGTAACTTTGCTCAACAGTTTGATACTGAGCAGTAAACGCTCATGCGAACTCTGGTGTCAACTGATTGAAACACAAACCACATGTTAAAAGTCTTCGTATCAGTATTTAAATGATGACATGCTTTAATATGAAACATTGTAACTAGTCGGCAAAGCCGGTGTTATGTTTCTGCACGATGGCTATCCAGATATTAACCCACATTGCGGTAATGCAGTGATTAATGTAATACATATCGATGTTTTTATACGGGAACTGGGCTAGTTTTTCATGGACCACTCTAGGAATTCCCTTTACTGTCAAGTAGGCGTATTCATAACCAATTTAAAACTCAATTCCACGCAGGAACATTATCGAATAAAAAAGCAAAACATCAATGGAGCATAAAAAAATACTTCCATATTATTACCGGCACGTGAAAATGAGTAACTGTCTTGTACTCTAAATTTCTGTGGTTGTAATGGCTGGGTAGATAGCATCTTGGTCTGCGAATCATGAGGTCTCAGGTTCGAACCCCAGTCCCGGCAATTATTTTTATTACCGGATTATCGATTTAAACGATATCTATCATAACATTATGCGTCATTTTAACAGAATCCACATGAAATTACGATTTATCTAATTTTAATTACAAGAGTTTGCACCAAGCAGGAGTTGGGAAATTTGATTTTATTGAACATTATTTCTAGTAGTCTATAGATAGGCTAGAGACTATGGTTTCATTCCTCCTTTTAATTTACAATATAAAATTGCTGTAACTATTTGTCTTGGAGAGTATGAACTTAAGAGTCAATTCCCGTTTAACCCCCCCACTCAGCTGGGCGGGAAACACTTGTCAGGAGGCTGGAGGATCAATCCAATGCCGTATTCTTTGTTACCGTCATTTGGACTCCTCAACTACACTTAGTACCGTCGACATCGTCGTATCTCACTCACTAGCAAAGGTTCGAGTTTATTATTCTTGGATTGTAGGGAGCAATGAATCGACTATCGATTTCAATGTCAATGCCTCGAATTGTTTTTATAATAATCCGTCCATTATTTCTTCTCCTATACGAAGGATAACCATTGGCATTATCTTTGCTCTCTTCCTGTAAGTATTTTCTATCTAAATTGCATTTTGTAAATATTGTCAATTCAAATAACAGTACAGTAAGTATGTAGTTAGTTGTAAGTAGGTAGTTAGTTTGTCTATTAGATATATGTCATTGTTCTATTAGACTGTGGTGTATGAGTGTGTCTGGTAACAGTTGCATTGTTTATTAGTTATAGTTCATTGTTTCAGTAGACTGGGATGTGTGATTGCATGTGAGTGTGCCTGTTGACAGACTGTTTTAGTGGTAGTATTTGGTGTTGGTGGAACTTTAGTATTTTTTCGTTAGTAGAATTTTGGTATTTAATTGTTAGTACAGTAGAAGGTTAGTATTTTTGTTAGTAGAATTGCTCTTTACTTATTCTGAAAGGGAGTAGCAGTCTTTCAGAATAAATCAATTCTTTACTAGTCTTATAGACGGTTAAGATATTGATAATATAAGCCAAATAATGGCTACACTGCGTCCTGCTGCACGGCTGAAAGCAAGGGGAAACTACAGCCGTTTGCTATTCCCGAGGATATGCACCTCTCTATGCATAAATACATGTGATGATGGCCTCCTCCCTTGTAAAATTTCAATCCGGAGGTAAACTAGTCCCCCGTTCGGATCTCCGGGTGGGGACTACTCGAGAGGGGGTTAACATCACAGAAGTGACAAAGAGGAACTCTGACATTCTACGGATCGGAGCTTGGAATGTTAGAAGTCTGCTAGGAAATGGAAGGTTAGAAAACTTAGAAAGGGAAATGGATAGGTTGAGGTTGGATTTGGTTGGGATTAGTGAAATGCGCTGGCGGGAAGAACAGGACTATTGGTCAGGAGACTATAGGGTCATTAGCACTAAATCAAACAATGGCCAAGCAGGGGTTGGCCTCATATTGAGTAGGAAACTTGGACAGCGGGTGGAATATTATGAGCATAATAGTGAACGGATTATTGTAGCAAAAATAAATACTAAACCTACCTGCACCACAGTGGTACAAGTCTATATGCCTACCAGTCAAGCTGATGATGAGGATGTTGAAAAGGTCTACGATGAAATAGACGAAATTCTGAGGTATATCAAGGGTGATGAAAATGTTATAGTAATGGGAGATTGGAATGCTGTGGTAGGAAAAGGGAGAGAAGGGAAGATAGTAGGAGATTTCGGATTAGGTGAAAGGAATGATCGAGGAAGCAGGCTGGTAGAATTCTGCACTGAGCATGAGTTGGTCATAGCTAACACCTTATTCAATAACCACAATAGAAGAATATACACATGGATGAGACCAGGAGATAGAGGGCGTTACCAAATCGACTTCATTATGGTCAAGCAGAGGTTTCGAAACCAGATTTTGGATTGTAAAACATATCCTGGTGCTGACATAAACTCTGACCACAATCTGGTTGTAATGAAATGCAGATTAAAGTTGAAGAAACTGAAGAAAAGTCAAAAGCCAAAAAGGTGGGCAATAGACAGACTGAAAGAGAAGGATGTAAACGAAAGATTCAAGAAGAGTATAAAGGAAGGACTAATGAAAAACCCTAAACAAACTTCAATTGCAGACGAATGGGCACTTTTGAGGAATGAAATAACAAAATCCGCAGAAGAAAACATTGGTAGGAAAGAAAGAATAGGTAGAAAACCGTGGATCACTCAGGATATACTCGAATTGATGGATGAAAGGCGGAAGCACAAGAATGTAAGAGATGAAAAGGGGAAAGCAGAATACAGACGTCTGAGAAATGAGGTTAACAAGAAGTCCAAGGAAGCGAAAGAAGAATGGTTGAAAGAGAAATGTGCTGGTATAGAAAATTGTCTGAAATTAGGAAAAGTAGACACAGCTTATCGAAGGATTAAGAATACTTTTGGGGAAAAGAAGACTAAGTGCTGTAATATTAAGGACACAAATGGAAAGCCTCTAACAGATAGGGAAGAAAAGGTTGAGAGATGGAAAGCTTACATAGAGAGTTTGTATAAGGGAAAGGAGATTGAGAATCATGTAATGGAAAGGGAGGAGGAAATTGATGAGGATGCGAAAGGAGATTTAATATTGAGATCAGAATTTGATAGAGCTTTGGAAGACTTAAGCAGGAACAAAGCACCAGGCATAGATGATTTACCGATTGAGTTGCTACGCTGCATAGGAGAGGAAGGTCTGATCAGGTTATTTCACTTGGTGTGTAGGATTTATGAGACAGGTGAGGTACCCCCTGATTTCAAGAAGAATGTAATCATCCCTATACCAAAGAAAGTGGGAGCTGACAGATGTGAAGATTACCGTACAATCAGCTTGATTACTCATGCTTCAAAGATCCTTTCTAGAATAATTTACAAGAGGATTGAGAGCCAGATAGAAACGGAGTTGGGTGAAGACCAGTTTGGTTTCAGGAGAAATGTAGGAACAAGGGAAGCTGTACTAAGTCTTAGGCTGATTTTGGAAGGTAGAATAAGGAAAGATAAGAGAACGTTCATGGCTTTTGTAGACTTAGAAAAGGCTTTTGATAACGTTGATTGGACTAAATTGTTTGACATTTTGAAATCGATTGGAATAAAGTTCAGGGATAGGAGGGTGATATACAATCTATACAGAAACCAGACAGCAGTCATTCGAGTTGAAGGACATGAGAGAGAAGCTGGTATTCAGAAAGGTGTAAGGCAAGGCTGCAACTTATCACCCATACTTTTCAATCTTTACATTGAACAAGCAATGGAGGAAATTAGAGAAAAATTTAAAGTGGGAGTGAAGATTCAAGGAGAAATAATTTCAACTCTGAGATTTGCTGATGACATCGTCATCTTGGCCAACAAGCCTGAGGATTTGAATGAGTTTTTGAATGGTATGGATTCCGTCTTACGGAAAGAATTCATGATGAAAATTAATAAATGTAAAACAAAAATACTGGAATGCAGCCGAAATAAATCAGAAACCTCTATGGAGATCAAATTGGCAGGTGAAAAGCTGAAGGAAGTAGGAGCTTTCTGTTACTTAGGAAGCAGAATAACCAGTGATGGACGAAGCAAAGAGGATATAAAAAGTAGGTTGGCTCAGGCAAGAAAAGCATTTCTACAAAAAAGGAATCTGCTGACATCGAATATAGATTTAGGTATTAGGAAGTCATTTTTGAAAGCCTTTGTCTGGAGCGTGGCGCTCTATGGAAGTGAAACTTGGACTATTGGTGCAGCAGAAAAGAGGAGAATTGAAGCATTTGAAATGTGGTGTTACAGGAGAATGATGAAAGTCAGATGGGTAGATAGGGTTACAAACAAAGAGGTATTAAGACGAGTGGGAGAGGAGAGATGTTTCTGGCGACTGCTAATGAAGAGAAGAGATAGGTTGGTAGGACACATACTAAGACACCCAGGAATAGCAAGCTTAGTTATGGAAGGAAGGGTCGAGGACAAGAACTGTAGGGGTAGACCAAGGTTAGAATATGTTAAACAGATTGCCTCGGATGTAGGGTGTGGTAGCTATGTAGAGATGAAACGATTAGCTCAGGACAGGGAGGCATGGAGAGCTGCATCAAACCAGTCAAAAGACTGAAGACTCAAACAACAACAGCTCTCTTCACCTATTTCAGCTCCGATTTGGTATAAATAGGCTGTTTCTTGTAGAATGTTACAATTTATATACGCAATGGTGTATCCGCGCACAGCGAGCCTTCATACGTCTCTGACCAGTGCAAATAAAGTGCGTAATGTCTCTTCGTGCAGCACATGCGTAGCCTATATTTCTTCCGGTCTCAGTATTCTACTCGAGCTGTACCGACAGCAGTGGCTATGCTCGCTAAAGCGCGGCATTAAGTCATGGGGCCAAGCTCTCTGCTGACTCGGTAGACGCGTGGGTTCGAGCCCCACCGTCAGCCGTCCTTGAAATGGTTTTCCGTGGTTTCCCATTTTCAACACCAGGCAAATGCTGGGACGGTACCTTCTGACAGGCCACGGCCGCTTCCTTCCACATCCTTGCCCAGTTTCATTCATCTTCATCCATTCCGTCTCTCATCCCGACGCGCAGGTCGCCCACGGGCGTCGACTTGAAAGACCTGCACTCGGCCTCTCAGGAGGCTACACGAAGAAAAAAAAAACTCGAGCTGTGAGCGTGAGGACCGTGCGGACAAGATGAAGAAATGCTGGGTGGGTGTGCCGGATGACTGTCAAGGGAATGTCACGTGATATTTTGTAAACTCGCTCTAGAATTCTTACATGCATACTATCGGCCATTTATAAGTAGGGCTCGGATTTTTTGGTAAATAAATATTCTTTTATGTAAATACATATTTTAAGCATTTTTATATAAATACATAAATTCCTACTTTTCACTTATTAGCACATAAAAAGACATAACATTTACATTTGTTTCAATCAGTATGCTCGTACTTTCATTTTATTGCTTTTTTGTTCTGTGTTACTTCAACGGGGAAGAACCTGTGAGCTATCCAATCTTCATGCAGAGCGTTTGTCAGCTTGCAACTGTGTTCTTAACTTGTCGCCCCGTGCCACTCACTGTGGAAGCCTGGGATTTCCTTGTCCATAGCCATATTGCACTACGTGCTAGACCTCCCCTTCCCCGGCTACCTGGAACCAGTGTCACTCACATGCAGTTAATTTCTGGCACTGTGAAGTGTAAGGCAGTTCTACGATGCCTAAAGTAAAAGCAAGTCTGGAGCACTGTGTTGCAGAATTTTACGATAATTTTACTTCTGATAGGGGCGTTCTGTTCTGCCAACCATGTGGGAAAGCAATCAAGGCTGAACAAGCGATCTCAAGTTACACAACACCTCAAGGGCAAGAAACATATTGCCGCAGTACCGCGCCTTCAGAAGAAGTGTTTCGCGATAATCGTCAGTCATTTGAGATGGACAACCTGAAGATGTATCTCATTGTGTATTGTAATTCTTCAGTAGTCAGTGAGGCATAGCATAAATTACATTCGTAAACACTGCATATTGTTTATATTCACATTAATAAACTAAATTATAATTAAATATTTTTACGTTTTTGTCACATATTTCAGGTATTTTTAATACATAAAAAATAAATATTTTCTTGATTTTTAGCACCTAAAAATTCGAGCCCTATTTATAAGTAAGCGGTTCTCCTGTACAAGTCAGTTCTTGGCCATAATTTCAGCACCTCAGCGTCTGTAAAAAAAACATCTGTTAAAAGGGAGTCAATCCCATAACGTTATCATTTATTGTTGTCACATTTCTTGGCACACGTTCTTTGCTGTAGTGTGTAGTGAGTGTTACCATCAGTGCCACTCTGTATAGTATACTTTTTCGGCCACTCTTTATCCTATCTCCATTTATGAAAAAAATAGGCTTATGAGATCACCTTTTGTCCGTGTGTGTGTCTGTGTGTGCGTGTGTGTACGTGTGTGTCTGTCTGTGTGTGTCCCCTAATAAAATCTAAACGGCAGGAACGATTTCAATGAAATTCGGTAAGGTCATAGTACTATGTTGTCCGACCCTGACTGTGTCCTTTAAGGGGGGACCAACACCTTTAAGTTCCAAAAAATGACATTTTTTCAAAAATATCATATTCGAATAGAACAACAATTTCTCTTTCATTCAGTGAAATAATTGGTTTAATATCTCGAATAGAACGGAAGGTATAGTAAAAGTACGATATGACTGACATCTCCCAGTGAAAATTAATTTCCTGTCCCATTTTAATGAGCAATCTCCATTCCTCAAAATTGACCCTTTTAGAATATTCACTTTATCTATCGAATTATGTTGATAGCACTGTGTGTTTGAGTCTTCAGTCTTTTGACTGGTTTGATGCAGCTCTCCATGCATCCCTGTCTTGAGCTAATCGTTTCATCTCTACATAGCTACCACACCCTACATCTGAGGCAATCTGTTTAACATATTCTAACCTTGGTCTACCCCTACAGTTCTTGTCCTCGACCCTTCCTTCCATAACTAAGCTTGCTATTCCTGGGTGTCTTAGTACGTGTCCTACCAACCTATCTCTTCTCTTCATTAGCAGTCGCCAGAAACATCTCTCCTCTCCCTCTCGTCTTAATACCTCTTTGTTTGTAACCCTATCTACCCATCTGATCTTCATCATTCTCCTGTAACACCACATTTCAAATGCTTCAATTCTCCTCTTTTCTGCTGCACCAATAGTCCAAGTTTCACTTCCATAGAGTGCCACGCTCCAGACAAAGGCTTTCAAAAATGACTTCCTAATAACTAAATCTATATTCGATGTCAGCAGATTCCTTTTTTGTAGAAACGCTTTCTTTGCCTGAGCCAACCTACTTTTTATATCCTCTTTGCTTCGTCCATCACTGGTTATTCTGCTTCCTAAGTAACAGAAGACTCCTACTTCCTTCAGCTTTTCACCTGTCAATTTGATCTACATAGAGGTTTCTGATTTATTTCGGCTGCATTCCAGTATTTTTGTTTTACATTTATTAATTTTCATCATGAATTCTTTCCGTAAGACGGAGTCAATACCATTCAAAAACTCATTCAAATCCTCAGGCTTGTCGGCCAAGATGACGATTGCATCAGCAAATCTCAGAGTTGAAATTATTTCTCCTTGAATCTTCACTCCCACTTTAAATTTTTCTCTAATTTCCTTCATTGCTTGTTCAATGTAAAGATTGAAAAGTATGGGTGATAAGTTGCAGCCTTGCCTTACACCTTTCTGAATACCAGCTTCTCTCATGTCCTTCAACTCGAATGACTGCTGTCTGGTTTCTGTATAGATTGTATATCACCCTCCTATCCCTGTACTTTATTCCAATCGATTTCAAAATGTCAAACAATTT
Source organism: Meconema thalassinum (assembly GCA_946902985.2). NCBI lineage: Eukaryota > Metazoa > Arthropoda > Insecta > Orthoptera > Tettigoniidae > Meconema > Meconema thalassinum. The sequence goes on from OX336390.1 coordinate 161,033,175, forward strand.
AGTCCAATCAACGTTATCAAAAGCCTTTTCTAAGTCTACAAAAGCCATGAACGTTCTCTTATCTTTCCTTATTCTACCTTCCAAAATCAGCCTAAGACTTAGTACAGCTTCCCTTGTTCCTACATTTCTCCTGAAACCAAACTGGTCTTCACCCAACTCCGTTTCTATCTGGCTTTCAATCCTCTTGTAAATTATTCTAGACAGGATCTTTGAAGCATGAGTAATCAAGCTGATTGTACGGTAATCTTCACATCTGTCAGCTCCCACTTTCTTTGGTATAGGGATGATTACATTCTTCTTGAAATCAGGGGGTACCTCACCTGTCTCATAAATCCTACACACCAAGTGAAATAACCTGATCAGACCTTCATCTCCTATGCAGCGTAGCAACTCAATCGGTATATCATCTATGCCTGGTGTTTTGTTCCTGCTTAAGTCTTCCAAAGCTCTATCAAATTCTGATCTCAATATTAAATCTCCTTTCGCATCCTCATCAATTTCCTCCTCCCTTTCCATTACATGATTCTCAATCTCCTTTCCCTTATACAAACTCTCTATGTAAGCTTTCCATCTCTCAACCTTTTCTTCCCTATCTGTTAGAGGCTTTCCATTTGTGTCCTTAATATTACAGCACTTAGTCTTCTTTTCCCCAAAAGTATCCTTAATCCTTCGATAAGCTGTGTCTACTTTTCCTAATTTCAGACAATTTTCTATACCTGCACATTTCTCTTTCAACCATTCTTCTTTCGCTTCCTTGCACTTCTTGTTAACCTCATTTCTCAGACGTCTGTATTCTGCTTTCCCCTTTTCATCTCTTACATTCTTGTGTTTCCGCCTTTCATCCATCAATTCTAGTATATCCTGAGTGATCCACGGTTTTCTACCTATTCTTTCTTTCCTACCAATGTTTTCTTCTGCGGATTTTGTTATTTCATTCTTCAAAAGTGCCCATTCGTCTGCAATTGAAGTTTGTTTAGGGTTTTTCATTAGTCCTTCCTTTATACTCTTCTTGAATCTTTCGTTTACATCCTTCTCTTTCAGTCTGTCTATTGCCCACCTTTTTGGCTTTTGACTTTTCTTCAGTTTCTTCAACTTTAATCTGCATTTCATTACAACCAGATTGTGGTCAGAGTTTATGTCAGCACCAGGATATGTTTTACAATCCAAAATCTGGTTTCGAAACCTCTGCTTGACCATAATGAAGTCGATTTGGTAACGCCCTGTATCTCCTGGTCTCATCCATGTGTATATTCTTCTATTGTGGTTATTGAATAAGGTGTTAGCTAAGACCAACTCATGCTCGGTGCAGAATTCTACCAGCCTGCTTCCTCGATCATTCCTTTCACCTAATCCGAAATCTCCTACTATCTTCCCTTCTCTCCCTTTTCCTACCACAGCATTCCAATCTCCCATTACTATAACATTTTCATCACCCTTGATATACCTCAGAATTTCGTCTATTTCTTCGTAGACCTTTTCAACATCCTCATCATCAGCTTGACTGGTAGGCATATAGACTTGTACCGCTGTGGTGCAGGTAGGTTTAGTATTGATTTTTACTACAATAATCCGTTCACTATATTGTTCATAATATTCCACCCGCTGTCCAAGTTTCCTACTCAATATGAGGCCAACCCCTGCTTGGCCATTGTTTGATTTAGTGCTAATGACCCTATAGTCTCCTGACCAAAAGTCCTGTTCTTCCTGCCAGCGCATTTCACTAATCCCAACCAAATCCAACCTCAACCTATCCATTTCCCTTTCTAAGTTTTCTAACCTTCCACTTCCTAGCAGACTTCTAACATTCCACGCTCCGATCCGTAGAATGTCAGATTTCCTCTTTGTCACTTCTGTGATGTTAACCCCCTCTCGAGTAGTCCCCACCCGGAGATCCGAACGGGGGACTAGTTTACCTCCGGATTGAAATTTTACAAGGGAGGAGGCCATCATCACATGTTATTATGCAATGAGAGGTGCATATCCTCGGGAATAGCATACGGCTGTAGTTTCCCGTTGCTTTCAGCCGTGCAGCAGGACGCAGTGTAGCCATTATTTGGCTTATCTTATCAATATCTTAACCGTCTATAAGACTAGTAAAGAATTGATTTATTCTGAAAGGCTGCTACTCCCTTTCAGAATAAGTAAAGAGCAATTCTACTAACAAAAATACTAACCTTCTACCGTACTAACAATTAAATACCAAAATTCTACTAACGAAAAAATACTAAAGTTCTACCAACAACAAATACTACCACTAAAACAGTCTGTCACCAGGCACACTCACATGCACACTCACACATCACAGTCTACTGAAACAATGAACTATAACTAATAAACAATGCAACTGCTACGAGACACTCGCACACACCACAGTCTAATAGAACAACGACATATATCTAATATACAAACGAACTACCTACTTACAACTAAAACTAACTACATACGTACTGTACAGTTATTTGAATTGACAATATTTACAAAATGCAATTTAGATAGAAAATACTTACAAAATGAAATTTAGATTCAAAATAGTCACAAAATGCAATTGAGAATAAAAATACTTACAATATACCCACCCTACACAATATGTCCACCCCTTATTATTCCCGTTTTCAACGGGGTCCGGGACGAGATGCGATGCGAGCCTATGTGGCGGTTTTTTTTTTACTGTCGGATGCCTAACATCTAGGTTATCGGCCCCTAATGGTGTGGGTGATCGTGAAGGTGAAAATGAAATGTAAACTATAACTAAAACTAACTACTAACTTATACACTAGAAGAAATGGACAACAAAAAGAGAATAAGGCAAATGAAGGACAGGAGGAAAAGAAATGCACTGAACCCTCGAAGAATCCGGATTGAGGGACTTGGAAAGAAGGAGAGCCATGAAAGGCATTCTAATAGTACTTCGCTCCAGCCGTTTAGAATTTATTAGGGGGGTTTGGGGGGCACACACACACCATCACACGCACACACAGACACATGGACAAAAGGTGATCTCATAAGCCTATATTTTTTTCATAAATTGAAAATAGGCTAATAAAAGTGTAAAAGAGGGGTAATACTGTCATTGGTTTTTAGCCATTATGCCGAGACGAAAAACGGATATAGGTCGTAGTTCATTGAAATCTAAAAAGATACGCCTTTTAAGCTCATGCTGGGTAAACCGTTAGATACCGGGCGAAGCCGGGGCAGGTTGCTAGTCTTCTTCTATATATATATATACATATATATATATATATATATAAAAATCAATGTTACGAGATAGTTTGTATATCACCCATCCGATTGCGCTGAAACTTGGGTGAGATGTTGAGTACACTCCAAGGAAGGTTTCTGGCTTAGTAAATCCATTTTACATTAGGGAGCCATTTTACAATAGGCAGCGGACGAGTAGATTCAACAAATGAGCGACGACGCGCGAAGCTTTTCAATCAAGTCTGTTATTCATCCGATTGCGATGAAACTTGGGTGAGATGTTGAGTACACTCCAGGGAAGGTTCCTGGCTTAGTAGATCCATTTTACAATAGGTAGCGCACGAGTAGATTCAACAAATGAGTGACGACACGCGAAGCGTTTCAAAGAACTCCCGTATGCGTTCATATACCGTTCGTCCAATGGTGATCAAACTTGAGTGAGATGTTGTGTATACTCCAGGGAAGGTTTCTGGCTTAAAAATCCATTTTACAATAGGCAGCGCACGAGTAGATTCAACCAATGAGCAACGACGCGCAAAGCATTTCAAAAAAGGCCCGTATGCGTTCATATACCATTCGTCCGATAGCAATGAAACTTGGGTGAGATGTTGTGTACACTCTGGGGAAGGTTTCTGGCTTAATAAATTCATTTTACAATAGGTAGCACACGAGTAGATTCTACAAATGAGCAACGACACGCAAAGCGTTCCAACAGTTCCGTGTGCGATCATATACCATTAATCCGATAGCAATGAAACTTGGGTGAGATGTTGAGTACACTCCGGGGAAAGTTTCTGGCTTAGTAAATCCATTTTACAATAGGTAGCGCACGAGTAGATTCAACAAATGAGTGACGACTTGCAAAGCGTTTCAACAAAGTTCCATCTGCGTTCATATACCATTCATCCGATTGCGATGAAACTTTGGTGAGTTGTTGTGCACGATCCTACAAATGTTTATAAATTAGTAAATCCTTTTTACGATAGTTAGAGGCAGTTAACGGAAATTGAAGAAAATATTGTGTATCCAAAAGCACTTCAAGAAACAAAATTACAATGCCAACACTCTTTTTGATTGGCACTGCAACGCATGCCGGGTACAGCTGGTTATTTATATAACAATCAATCCCATACGACAATATTTCTTCCTGTACCTTAACAAAACAACCGATTGTCGACACACACAAAATTTGCAAAGCCCTCGAAATAAACAACCCTAGCTCCCAAACGGGTAGTGATACTAGTCAAGTTATCTATGATTTAACTATACTGAAGGCCAATCAATTGGGGTGCAACACGCCACATGTAAGCCTCAGAAATTTTGACATATCATATGAGTGTTTCAAAAGATTTGCTGTAAAACTTCTCAACATATTTTCTTATTTGGAATAAGCATCAAATGTAGCCCATACATCAACCAATATTAATGCCAGTGCTAGGCATTGCATTAGGGGAGTATTGCAAAACTGAAAAACATGGAAGTTGATGCAAGAACACATTTTGTAATTACTGGAAATACAGTACTTATGAAATTGTTGCCAATCTTTAGGTACGATAAGAGACTCTTGAAAACTTAACAGAAAGAACTTTTTGCAGTAAAGATATATATAAGTTGAACTGTACCTTTGTGGAGATCTGTTTGGAGTTCTGTATCGCCGCCGTCTCGGAGAGAATTCCCTTTCACGTGGGGAATGACCTCTGGGAGAGAGTGAACGGGATATCGTACGGGAACGGGACCTGCTAATACTGTGTGTATGTCTATATCTTTGGCATTATAAAATTTGCACAAAATATAGCTGGAATATTTTGGTCTAATAGTTGTTGTTTGAGTCTTCAGTCTTTTTAATGGTTTGATGTAGCCCTCCATGCTTCCCTGTCCTGAGCTAATCGTTTCATCTGTACATAGCTGCCACACCCTACATCCGAGGCAATCTGTTTAACATATTCTAACCCCCACAGTTCTTATCATCGACCCTTTCTTCCATAACGAACTTCGCTATTCCTGGGCGTCCTACCAACCTATCTCTTCTCTTCGTTAGCATTAGCAAAGAAAACTAGTTTCAAAAGAAATAAGAGACTATGACTGGAGGAAAACACTGCGAAATCCGGTGAGGAAGAACCACTTTATACGGCAGGGGAATTTTAGAACATCCTAACCATGTGAAACTTTCGTCGCACATTTCCCTAAGTTCATATTTTTCATTCCGTTTCCCCAATAACTCATGAACTTACAAAGATATTTCAGTGAAATTTTGTAGTCACATTTCTACAATAGTTATCAACAAAATGTACTAGAATGTTTGCCCTAACCATTATAGTTTATTAATAATAAATTATTTACTATGAAAATTTTATAGATTTTTAGACCCATCATTTAAAAAATCTCAAAATAATATTTCTTTTTGTAATATTCAATCATTGCAGTACATTTTGTTGCCATGACATCTAGGACCACATTAAAGAAACAATAATTAAAATGTAACAATATTTCCGAGAGTTACTAAAGAAACCCCATTCTTGTGTATAATATACAGCCGCCATTTTGTGTGCACATATATCCATGAAGATGCAATTTTCTAAATATGTAATAGTTGGTTTGTGTTAAAATTGTATTGTATGTAGACTGTGTTAAGTGACAACTCCAAACAGTTTATCAGTGCAAAAAAATAAATGTTAAAAATTCACTATTTTGTTATTTTGTTCCTGTCGAAGGTGTAGGTCCCCCCTTAAACTTTAATAAGGCTCACCAATCCAACATGGCGGCTGTGCGGAATGTTACACTGGCATTCTATATCTCCGAAACTATTACTCATATCATTTTGTACGGTGATAAAGGACACTACTAGAAGTTCACCTATGTGCCATTCAAAAAGCTGTTAAGTATAAAACGAACATGGTGGCCAAGCAAACTTGAAACATTTAAATTGACTTTTCTCGCGATTTAACCACCCGAACGCAGTGAAACATGGTATAGCAAATGTTTATACACATTGTAATGCACTGACATCTATTTTAATTCAATTGTTTACTTAACCTCAAGATGGCGGCTGTACGAAATTTTAAAATTAAGATTTTATTTTTTGTGTCGTAATCATGCGATCGAAGTCAACGTTTGAATATTGAACCTACGCAGTATTCGTCATCTAATGGTACATAACTCTATGGCCTACATATATAAAAATCCAACATGGCGACCATCCGAAATATTAGACGGTTTTCATTATCTACGAATCTATTACAGCATTGAACTGTTTTTTTTTGCCTATTTTCAATATAGGAAAAAATAGGCTTATGAGATCACCTTTTGTCCGTGTGTGTGTGTGTGTGTGTGTGTGTGTGTGTCCTAATAAAATATAAACGGCAGGAGCGATTTCAATGAAACTCGGAAAGTTCATAGCACTATTCCCGGCGACCTCGACCGTGCACTTCAAATTTTGTTACGACTCACCAATCCAACATGGCGGCTGTGCGAAATATTTCACCAGCATTCAATATCTCCGAAACTATGACCGATATTACCCTGACATTTTCTATGGTGATAGAGGGAACTACTATAAGTTCATTTATGTGACTTTTGAAAACCTGGTAACTACAAAACCAACATGGCGGCCAAGCGAATTTGCGACGTTTAAATAGACGTTTCTCGCGATTTGACCAACCAAACGCAATGAAACTTGGTACAGTATATGTTTATATACATTGTAATGCACCGACATCTAAGTTCGTTCAATTGTTTACATAATCACAAGATGGCGGATGTGCGAAATATTTCACCGGCATTCTATATCTCTGAAACTATTAGCGGTATCTCCCTAAAATTTTGTACGGAGATAAAGGACACTACTGGAATTCCATCTATAAGATTTTCAAAAACCGGTTAACTACAAAACGAACATGGCGGCCAAGCGAATTTGAACATTTTAAATAGACCTTTCTCGCGATTTAATGTTCCAAGCGCACTGAAGCCTGGTACAGGAAATATTTATACACATTGTAATCCACTGGTATCTAATTTAGTTCAATTGTTTACATAACCTCAAGATGGCGGCAGTGCGAATTTTAAAATTAAGTTTTTATTTCTTGTGATGTAGTCATGCGATCGAAGTGAAAGTTTGAATAATGAACCTACGCAATAATTTTCCTTTAATGGTACATGGCTCTATGGCCTATACATTTAACAATCCAACATGGCGACCATCCGAAATATTTAGACGATACTGAATATCTACGAATCTATTTTAGCAATCAAACTGCATTTTTTAATGTTCATAGGGGCTATGAACTTAAGTTCACCTATAGGACTTTAAATAACCTGGTGATCACAAATCCAACATGGCGGTGACGCGAATTATAAATATTCGCATGGACGTTTCTCGCAATTTAACCATCCGCGTGCAGTGAAACTTGGTACAGTAAATATTTATCCGAATGTTAATCCACTGGCATCTAATTTATTTCAATTGTTTCCATAACCTCAAGATGGTAGCTGTGAAATTTTTTTAAATCTCCTTGTTTTTTCTTGTGTCTTAATTATGCGATTGAAGTTTGAATACTACACGTTCACAATAATCTGCATGTAAGAGTAAACTCTAGGACCTACATATATAAAATCCAACATGGCGACCATCCGAAATATTTAGTCGGTTCTCAATATCTACGAATCTATTACAGCAATCAAACTGAAGTTGTGTATGTTGATAGTGGCAATTAACATAAGTAGGATATAAGGAAAAGGAAAGGAAGCTTGTAGTTTAACGTGACCGTTAATCTTGAGATCATGAGCCACGGGACCTCCTTTTTACGTGGAATCCGAACCACAGGACATGGCATTTCACTTCGAAAATCTCACATGCATTGACCGGGAATCGAACCCGGACCGCCTTGGTGAGAGGCATACAGCTAGACCACTGAGCCACCACGCCCCAAGTAGGATATATGAAAATAGGCTGTATAGTTCTTCACGGAACTACTTGTTTTAATGTTGATAGAAGCATTTAACGTAAGTAGGCTATATGAAAATAGCCTATTTCGTTCTTCACGGAACTACTTTTTTTTTCCGCATATTAAGGCTTTCACGGCCCGGATTATTATATAAATAATTCATGCTTTTGGGCTAATGCCGTGTGTATTTTTAATTTGAACCATACGTTTCGGAGAAATCTCATTGATTTACTTTCTATGGCCACATTGTTTATTTTCATTGAAAAAGGAGGCAAGGTTTCTCCGAAACGTATGGTTCAAATTAAAAATACACACGGCATTAGCCCAAAAGCATGAATTATTTATACTTTTTTCTTTCTTAAAAGCCAGAACCACACGATTAACCCGAGAACAGAATCCTCTTGGTCTACGTCAATGAGGCGCGATTATAAAGTTAACACTGAAGGAGGTGCTATTATGAGTCGCCTAGATGCAAAAGTGTCCATGTCCACTTTTCAAAAAAAAAATGAGTTGGCAACGCTGGATTGTAGAGCTAGGCTTATTACACATGCCAGAAATGCTATTTATGCTCAAAACTGTCCGTGTCCTATGAATACGAGCTCACGAAAAGTGTGGTTGGATTCAAAACTGTCCATGTCCTTCGGTAAGTTGGGCGCAAAACTTGCCTTGTCCCTTTCCACCAATCACAATGAAGATTGAAGTCAGATGACTAATGCAAGATGGCCGTCGTGTGTATGTAAACATTGAGCCCTTGTCTGTGTTTAAGCGTTTGTGATTAAAGTTATACCCATTGTTTTCATCAAAATAAATATGGAACATGTCAATAATGTTCAATAATGGGCAAAATAAAAATACAATAGTTGTCTCGATGCTGTGTCACTGGATGTACAATCACGCACCAGGCATCAACAAAATACAAGTGATTTATCCCATTACTGGACATTCATTCATGCCTCCCGATAGAGTATTTGGGCTCATCGAAAGGCAACTGCGGAAACGAGAAACGATAGTTCAACCATCAGAGTACCATAGTATCTTGGAAGAGTATGGAACCCTCTACAAACTGGGGAGAGACTGGGAGATAGCTGACTGGAAAGGAGCCATTCAAAACGTCATAAAACCCACAGCATCATTCCCCTTCCAGATAACGAAAGTAAAAAGAGTCATCATTATCCGTAATGCTCAGAACGTTATTAGAGTCCAAGGGGAGCCTAATTATAGGTCTGACATCAATGAACCAATGGGTGTATGCAAACTGGGAAAACACTATAAACAGATAAACCCGAGATGCATAACAAACTCTCCTGTGCCCGTTAATGAAAAGAAACTGGAAGATGTTTCAAAACTCCTCGAGAAACACTATGGTGAGTCCTGGAGGGAGCGTAACTCTCTGTCATGGTACAAGAAATTATTAGGTTCCACTAGGCCAGGGGCGTCAATTGAAGAAGAGTGCCTAGCAGGAGAGGATTAAGACATTTTTCCAAGTATGATGTACTAAGTACGTTGCAGATTGTCAGACACTACACTATGTACCTTCAGAAATAATAAAAAAAAATATGAACATTAAAAATCCACAAATTTAGATTTATGTTCATTCCATATCCTCTCCTCACATGTACCTTCAGAAATAAAAATTGAATACAACAATTTAGATTTATGATCATCACGTCTTTTCCTCAAATAGTGCCTAGTCTGTTTCAAAACTGTCCATGTCCATTATAGTTGCATGCAAAAGTGTCCATCGGCAATATGAGATGCAAAAGTGTCCATGTCCATTTTTATTTTGCTTATATCTTTCAAGCATTGCGTTCCTGGTTTTTTGTCAATAGCTCAAGCAGATTTGTACTAATGCATACTTATTTATATGACAAACAGTGTAGGCTTATACCAATCCACCCAGTAAAAACACATTTTCCACTTTTTCTCAAAACCAGTTATGGTGGACATGGACACTTTTGCATCTAGGCGACTCAATTGTATACGTAATGAGCTTCATGCAGTGCTGCCAGATAGTTTTTCAGGTTGGGAATCAGGGCATTAAGATTTATGTTATACAAGGAGAGTTTTGAGCAGCTTGTGGAGCAGTGGCTAGCATTGTTGGCTGTCACCCCCGAGGTACCGGGTTCGATCCCCGGCCCTGCCAAGAATTTTAAAGTCTTTGTATGGTCTCGTACGGGGTCTCTCAGCCTCGTGATGCAAAATGGGAACATGCTAGATGCTATGGCAGGAGGAGGAGTGGAAAGGAACTGGCCACCCTACCACACACAAACTCCGGCTTGGGATGCCTGGTTAGTGATCTAATTCAGGTCGCCAACGTCACAGGAGGGGATATGGCACTCTGGTTCGTTGGTTCCTCAGTTTAGGGGCTGCGACAACGTGGTTAAGTAGCCCCGTGTACTTTGGGTGTGTGTAGAATCTGTCTGATAACCGGTGTTAATTGTGATGTCTGTATTAGGCCCAGTTGTACGAACTCGGGTTATCCATCGGAATAGCTATACCTGGGCTAGCGTCTTCCTTGGTGTGTTGTACGACAAGATTTTATTCCGGGGCTCGCTATTCCATGTTTGTCTGAGAGACTAGCTAAGTTGGTAACAAACGAAGCTAACTTTGTGGGCAAATTGACTCGAAATTTAAACTTCTTTGGAAACAGTTGAATATCGAATTGACCACTGCGATACTCCATGAGAGGCCGTGAGAATAACAAACAATAAATACATACATTGGTTACGAGTCAGTTATCGTATATATAAATATAATGCCAACTAATATAGCATATCCAAGAATTAAGTACCGGTAGGTGCAGGCTAGGCTACTACATGTTATTATCAGATATTTTTCCTGTCAGTCATATGTTCCAGTCCATCGATAATTTGATATAATAACCTCAAAACTGTGTATTTTTTCAGTCTGAACCGTATAAAGGATTAATTTTCATCACAGTTCAGAAAATGATCCGGCCTCTGTCTGTTCTTCTTTTCTTTTCTCCTTTGCAGAAATATTCTTTCTATTAAGGGATCTTTTAGGAACTGAAATAGGACTACCCGTCTTATTCTTTCCACTTACAAAACATAATTTATTCTTTCACTTTTAATACAGTACACCATGCTTCTGCTCTAGCCATTTTCATAACTGATGCCCACAGGGATTTGGCAAAATGTCCTGTCTATTTACAAAGAATAAATACTTAGGATATTTAAATTCACTTCACTGTTCTGTTGACATTTTGAGTCCAAGTCCAACATACTCCCACCTTTTGATTAACAATGTTGAATCAAAACCACTAAAATAGTAAACAATTTCACAATAAAGAGTGATAAGAAAAAGGAAAGACACTATACACAATTACATTACTGAAGAAAGCGTGATGGAATGTTTACTCTTCTACCGGACCTTGTAACGACCTTCTCTCAAGGTAACAGCAGGCTCAGGCTCATCCACCGGTACTCTAGTTGTCTTGGAGCAAATCTCCAAAGGATAGATGCGTTGAACTGGTCGGATCAACATACCAGTAGCAGTTTTCACCTTCACCACTCGTATTTTGTTGTCCTTCGCTGGGTATACAGCTGCGACTCTCCCCATCGGCCAGTCTTCTTCCTGTCGTCACCACCAATAAGCACGACTTCACCTACTTGAAGGTCTCGCGTCATATTCTTCAGCTCGTTCCTTCTTTGCATGAGCTGACCAAGATATTCCACTCTGAACCTCTTTCTCAGGCCTTCCTTTAGTCGTTGTTGGTACTTATACCTCTTTGACAGATTAACACTATCGATGAGATCAAGATCAGGTACTCCCACCCTTGGAATGTCTTGCATAAACATTGCAGGCGTCAAAGGCACCAAGTCATTCTGATCTTCAGACAGATAAGTTAGTGGTCGTGAATTAACAACAGCTTCACGGTCAATCAAAATGGTCAACATTTCATCATATTCCACACATGCACGCCCAAGTACACGTCGCACCAACTTCTTAAGTGTTTGAATCAATCGCTCCCACCACCCACCCCACCAAGTTGCTGTGGGTGGATTGAATCTCCATTCAATTCTTGAAATGGCAGTTTCCTTTACTATCTTATCCCAGTCAAGTGCTTTGAGTAAGTTCTCCGTTCCATGAAAATTTGTCCCGTTGTCACTATAGACGAAATGTGTTCTACCCCGTCTGGAAATAAATCTTCTCAGTGCCAAAATGAAGCTGGATACCGAAAGAGAAGTAACCAGTTCAAAATGAACCGCTCTGAAGACTGCACAGGTGAAGATCACTACCCAAGACTTGGTACTATTCTTCAAGTGCAATGGACCCACTAGATCGATTCCTACTACTTCAAATGCACTGGCTTCTCTCACCCGATTTTCAGGAAGTTCCACAGGTACTGATTCAATACGTTTTGCTTCAAACCGTTTACATCTCACACATTTGGAAAGAATGCTGCGCAGAGTCTTCCGCCCTTTGACAATCCAGAATCGTTCTCTTATGATAGATAGCAGAATTTGCACTCCTGCATGAGAGGCTTTCATATGTTCTTCCATAACCAACAGATGTGTTACTTTGTGATCTGATGGCAAGAGAATGGGGAAACTGAAATCTGCATCATCTTTTCTTCTCACAATCTTTGTCTTGATTCTCAGCAGTCCGTCCTCATCTTCTAGAGTACACAAGGATTTGAAGTCCATCTTCTCTTTCTTCATAAACGTGTCATTTTGTACAAACTTCAAAAGGCGTCTTTCTGCATGCTTTACTTCGTGGGTGGACAGTTCAGAATCGAGATGCTTATCCTTTTAAACCGAACATTATGAATGAACCGTAGCATCCAGGCCATCATTCGTACAATCTTCGTATAAGACGAGAAATACTTCAAATACCATGCCTCCTCTTGTGTAGCAACAGTTAACGATATCGCATCTCTCTTCCTTTCCTGATCTATGTCGTCCTCCTTTGCCATTGATTCAGACTTTGGTCAGCTCTCTTCGGAGAGCTTAAGCCAGCTCGGTCCCTCCCACCATCGGGATTCTAACAGTTTTTTCGCACTACAGCCTCTTGATGGTAGATCAGCAGGGTTTTCACGGCCAGGAATGTGCCTCCAGTCTTGAACATTGGAACTACTACAAATTTCCTTCACCCTATTTCTAACAAATGTTCCCCACTGTCCATCTTGGGTAATCGAGTGTAATGTGGTGGCAGAGTCAGTCCAGTAATAATCCTTTAAGTCCTTCGTGTCAAGACCTTTCCTCACATGTGTAGCTAAACGAGTCCCAATACAACAAGCGAGCAGTTCTAACCTTGGAATTGTGATCTTTTTCAAAGGTGCAATCCTAGATTTAGCTTGCAACAACTGAACCGACACTCTCCTGCTGTCTTCACATCTCAAGAACACCACGGCTGCATAGGATGACTTTGATGCGTCGCAAAAGACGTGTAGAGCACACGAGTCTGTCTCCTTCATTGAAGTCCATCTTGGGATTCTTACATCCGGTAAAATTGGAAGGTCCTCAACCCATCTCATAAATTTGTGGGACATCTCTTCTGGAAGTTCAGCGTCCCAGCCTAATTTGCTTTTCCAGCTTTCTTGGAGAAGTATTTTAGGGCAAAGAGTAACAGGAGAGGTGAAGCCTCTGCGCTGTGGATAAGATATTTCTTCTTGTAATTGCTCTCTGAGGGTAGCTTATCCCACTGACATCGCAGTACAACTTATCTTCTACCTTATCCCACAGTAGTCCAAGAACTGGTGACGGTTTGGCAGTACCTTCGGTGCATAAGGCTACATGCTCCCAACCTCTCAGGTCAAACTTCCCTTCAGCCATTATTTCAGTAGCTTGTCCAACAAATGTATGCAGCTCCTCTTCTGAATTGACAGACGTGACACAATTGTCAACATAAAACGAGTCCTTCAGTCTTTCAGCCACTCCTTTTAAAGGCGGTTCATACTGACTCAAGTGATGCTGGATAACTGCTCCCAGGAGGAATGGGCTGCAGTTTACTCCAAAAACAACTCTACGATGTCTCATTATTTTTACCTTCTTCTCTTTGACATTTTCCCACCAGAGAAATCGCAGACAGTCACGGTCTTGTTCGTCCACAGAGATTTGTAAGAAGGCCTGCTTGATATCGGAAATGACACCAATTTTACCTTGTCGAAACTTGAGCGAAATCTTGGGGATCAAATCCAGCAAGTTCGGTCCTTTTGCCAAACAGTCATTTAAAGAGCAGCTCCCTTTCTGCTTGCAGGATGCATCAAAGACTGGCCTCACACTCGTCGTTGAATTGTCTTTGAAGACTCCCCGATGCGGAAGATAGTGCCCACGTTTCTGTTGCTCGTCATCTTGAACCACTTCTACCACGCCCTCATTCAACCAGTTTTTCAATACTTTATCATAGTCATCAAACTTCCCTGCCACTTCAAGTTTCGTGGTTGTAACTATTAACCTCTTCTCAGCTACCACTCTGTTATCAGGTAGCTCTTCCCGACCATCCAACCAGGGAAAACTAACCTCATACCTTCCCTCAGGATCCCTCTTCACAGTTCTCTTGAAGTGATCTCGCACAGCTGTCTCGATTTCCTCATTTGTTTGGCTTTCACAGGGATCCAAAATTCCCAGGGCATCCAACTTCCATAGGTCCGGCAGATGACTAGTGTGAGTCAAAAGGGTAGTTATCATGGCAGCATGGGTATTTGTGCCAGACTTGTCCATCACTTTACCCATTACGACCCAGCCTAATTTCGTTTGCACAGCAGTGAGTCCACACTCTAATTCTTTTACAGTTCCAGTGTACAGCTTCCCTAGTGCATCCGATCCTATCAGGATTGGTGGCTGTCCAGCTCCGACATCTGTGAGGTGAATCCCCTTCCTCTTCAATTCTCCCAGGCAAGTACTTAAATATGGCCGTGAGATTGACCCACATATTATTGGTTGGTCTAAAACTTGAATTATGCAGGAATAGTTATCTACCAAACTCTTCAAGAGAACATCATAACATTGGTGCTCCATTTTCTTGGACGAACCCCCTCCAAATAAGGCATGTATCACGACTTCTGATTTGACTGGTTGATAACCCATTTCCCGCGCAGTACTTTTCAATATGTATGACCGCTGTGAACCGGTATCGATGAGTGCTCTTACGGTCCGTCTCCTCCCATAGGCCTCAAGATTCACTAGCAGGGTCTGAAGAACTACATCCGAGGAGCACTGACTTGAAAGCGAGGTGTTCTGGTTTTGTTCTGTCTTTTCCTCACATTTTTGGTCCTTTTGCTTGACTTCCAGCTGTGGACACATGATGGTGCAATGCTTCTTAGAACAGACAATGCAGCTCACTTTACCTTTAAAATCTTTAGCACGATGTCCTGGCTTCAGACAGACGAAACATCCCTTGTTTCTCTTTAACATGTCCTACTTCTCACTTAGAGACAACCTTTGTGCTTGAAAACACTCCTTACTCTCATGTGGTTTTCCGCAGAACACACACGTCAATTTATACTTCTGCTCACCGGAGAACAAGTCTGTTGCAGTAGGTACAATTTTTTCAGGTTGCTGCTTCTTCTTATATCTTTGTGGACTAACCTCACTCAGTCTGAAGCCCGCTTTCGCCAAAGAAATTCTTTCTTCGCCTTCAACTTCCTTCCTGAGGAATAGCATTAAGTGCTTCAACCGGTCTCCATAGATTTTGCTTCCGCCCTCTTCATTATCAATTGTCATTGGACTTCTCAGCCACACCCTAAGAATATCTTCAGGGATGCAGGACTCCACGAGCGGAAAGAGCATGGCAGCATATTTGTCTGAAGTCATACCAATTGACTCTAAAGCACGCAGGTGAGATTCTAGGTTATCATAGAGGCGAGCTGTGTCACGCTTTCCTCTGTCTTCAGTGGCATTCTTTATCACTAGTGACATGAGTTCTCTTACATAATATTCGATAAGCAACTCTCCTTTCCCAAATCTATTCTTCAGGCTCTCTATAGCCTTATAATAGTTCTCCGCAGTGGAAGGGAAGCTATCAACAATCTCCCGAGCTCTTGAGCCTTCTGTGGTAGCCTGAATCAGGTACTGGAATTTGTCCTCATTTTCCAAATCCCCGTCCTCGTGAATTCGCCTAAATTGGCTCCAAAAGCCAAGGTAGTCTTTTATATCCCCACTGAACTTCTTTAATTCAATTTTTGGTAACCTAAGTTTTCGTCCGCTGGAGTTTGGGAAAGAAATGACCGACTGCCCATTGTTAGTGATTTGGACACCGGTATGTTGCCTCGCAATAAATTGTTCTACTTTCACACGTGCACAATCCATGTCCTCATTGAACTTCTCTACACTCTCGTATTCTCGTTCAAATTCACCTTCAGATTGATCACTGTCTTCTAACATTAATGCTGCCACCTGTTCATTGAGGTTATGTAAGTCTGTAGGTAACAACCGTTCCAGAGTTGTTAATTTGCTTCTTACAATTTCTTCTTTACAATTTCCTTCATCATTTAATACTTGCAACAGGTCATCATAATTCTTAGTGAACCTCGTTCTCACAGGTTTTCGCCTCTTTACAAGCACTTCCATTGTTAACATTTATGAATATAACCAGATCGAGACTTACCAATATCTGCGTTATTAATCACGTCAGGGTCACCAATATTTTAGGAACTGAAATAGGACTACCCGTCTTATTCTTTCCACTTACAAAACATAATTTATTCTTTCACTTTTAATGCAGTACACCATGCTTCTGCTCTAGCCATTTTCATAACTGATGCCCACAGGGATTTGGCAACATGCCCTGTCTATTTACAAAGAATAAATACTTAGGATATTTAAATTCACTTCACTGTTCTGTTGACATTTTGAGTCCAAGTCCAACAGGATCCTTTGCATCAGCATGAATGCTCTCTTGAATAATTATGAGTAGCCTACGCTCTTGGCTATCGCGAAGTTATTATTAATACCCTGATTACCGGTACATATAAAAGATAATATAGAAACAACAAGCATAACACAAAAACAACAAAATAATAAGCAAAAAAAGTTGGACCTGGGGGGAATCGATCCGCAAGAATTGTAACATCAAACTCGCGAGAATAGCTCGCTAGCCAATGGACCACCACTACCTATCGTAATTGTCTGATGACTGCGCATATGATTCGTATACGTACGTTTTTGTCAGTGACCTGCTTTCGTTATATTCTGTAAAAATATGTATGTAATTACCGTGCTGCTATTAAGATTATACTGTACATTTTCATGTACATATATGAATAGTTCACTCGAATTAAGATTTTGCAATGATTTAACTTCGGTCGTTTTCTAATAAGTGAGCATGATCGTTCTCTTGAATATGAGTAGCTCTCGACTGGCGCGGAGTTATTATTAATTAACCTGTTGAACCTAGGATCACCCCAAATGATTACTGGCAGGCTACATATAAAAGACAATGCAGAAACACCAAGTATAACATAGAAACGAAAACTAATAAGCAAAAAAAGTTGGAACTGGTGAGATTCGATCCACGAAATTTACGTTGTTTTGTCGTGAGACCGGCAAGCTAACCATCGGTCCACTGCGACATGGCGTTCAGTGCTGAAGACAATGCATTTGTAATGTCGCTGGCTTGCTTTGGTAATTTTTCTGTAAAAAGGTGTCTGTAATTATTGTGCTGCTATTAAAATTATAAGTTCTCATGTACATTTACGAATAGTTCATTGGAATTAAGAGTTTGCGATGATTTAACTTCGGATGTTATTGCGGTCTCTCCCGTCCGCCATAATACTCGGTATAAGCAGATAGCCCGCCATTCCATGCCCGGTTAGCTATGCCGTCCTTTATACCCGGATTATCTCTTATACCAGTGTCGTACAACTCAATTCTGCGCTAACTACGGAGATAACTTTAGCCGAGGTATAACCCGAGTTCGTACAACTGGCCCTTAGTGTATGTTACCTGTTTTTAATTCAAGTAAGGACTGCAGACATTGAATTTTCTAGTAGTTCCCACTTTTGCCGCCAAACGCCACCGTCAACAACTACTAGTTCTGAACATCGTTACTAGAAGCCACCGCAGTCGGCTCCTGGTGGCGAACGTTGGAACCTAAGAGCGTTAGTAAAATTTAACCTATAATTTAGCTTCACACACGTGTAATTAGTGGAAGGTTCTTTAACATGCCATACATCTTTGACTTGGGACCGCCGGCTTTACTTCCCCTCCGAAAGAAGGCATACTGAGGGATTTTTAACGCTCTTAAAAATCCGACGACTTCGGCCGGGTTTGAACCCACGATCTTGAGCAGTCTAATTTGATTTGAAGGAGAGTTTTGAAGTATGGTCTATTTTGAAATAAAAATCCCTCTCGGCACGCTGGAAGGCGGAGGTAGATTTCACCGGGCAAAGAAAAGTATTTCCAATTCACTAAATTGTTGTATGTAGCTATATCAACGGATGCTAAGAGTATCATGGCCAGAGCACATCACAATTGCCGAGATCCTTCGAAGAATGGGAAAGGATAAGGGAGTACTTGACCACAGTAAAAACGTGAAAAATGCAATACCTTGGTCACACAATGTGCAACAGAAGCAGATACCATCTACTGCAAGAAATTCTGCCAGGAAAAATGCCCGAAAAGGGAAGTGTTGTCAGGAGACGAATCTCCTGGCTAAAAAAAACTCAGAGACTGGACTCTCAAGACATCGGAAGAGTTATTCCAAGCGACTCAGAACAGAAAAAGCGCAGCCAAGATGGTTGCCGACATCCGGAACGGATTGGGACTAGAAGGAGAAGAAGAAGTATACCTACAAAAGTTCCACATATTTAACATACGAGAAGCCCTATCTTCTTCTTTGGGGTAATAATAATAATAATATTATCGTATGGCCTCGGGTGCCGGTGCAAGCTTTGTTATTTGACACCCAGAGGGTAGCTTGCATGTTGAATTTCGTTGCTCCTTGAAGCACTATGGAAGTCAAGGAGGTTAGATATCTAAGCTCCTCGAACACTATAGCGCTTTCTAGTAGGGAAATGAGGAACTTTGTGTTGGCGGAAACTCCCGAGATTAATTTTGCCATTATGAACACGGCCTACTGAATTCAAATGGGTTCTTTGACATGCCAACATTGTATGACATGCGTGTCGTAATTTTTGCCGCCTTTCAAAAATCACTTACCACGGATAGGAGCGAACCTGCAAGCTTGGGGTTAGTAGACCGACAAGTAAACTACTCACCCACCGTGATCCTTTGGCGTAAGGCTGGGTCATATCAAAAACTCTTTAAGACAAACGTTTTTGTCCGGATCCCCGGAGGAGCAGCGAACTGCGCGCTACTTCCCTTTTTTATGAAGTGCACTTGCATCCATACTCCTGTGGGGGTCCAGGTGGAGACACCAAGAGCCCGCTGATGAGCCAGCTTGTTGTCCTAGGCGAAACCCCACACAAGACACGGCAAAAACCGAGAATAATTGCTGAGTTTTAGATAATGTTAAGAGAACTATCGACCATTTTTCATGGTTTTGATATTATGTCTATTAAGGGAGGTTTGCCTTTTTTTCTCTCTCTCTCAAAACTCAAATTTTCCCCACCCCTTTGGTCATTGATTAGTGCTAACAAAACACTTAACTGAGAAAAATAATTGGCCATTACCTGTAGAATAGTACGAATTTTGAATGGATTCGATTTTTCACATACTAGCGATATTTAACTTTTCGAAAAAGCCTCCCATTCCCACCCTTTTAGTGCGATTATTCCCATTAACGAACTAGACCAATATTTTGAACGGTTATATTTTATGTATTAATTTGAAAGTGATTGGTGCAAAATGATGGTAGTTATCGTGTCCACAAGGAAGTGATATAGGCTACACTGTACAGCGTATACAGTAAATGGTTATTCAGCTAAGGGGGCCACCTCAAATATCTAGGGAACCGTTGAAGATATCGAAATTCTGTTTTCAAATTCTGAATTGTATTTAAGGGGTTCATAAAACACGGTTCATTTCGACCCCAGCACATACGTAGTTATTGAGAAACTGGTAGCAACTGTAATTTTTCAAATAGGACTATATAGATTTAACCCACTAGATCAACTGAGAATCGGATGGTGGTGAGTTCAGTAATGTGCTTATTTTCAAATCCGACGAGTACATTTTAAGATATTAACTATGTCCATATGTGTCGGCATTGAACAGAAAGAGATGCACCAGCCGATAGAATGCAGGGGCGTATATAAGGGGGAAGCTGTGGGGGCTCCAGCCCCCCCCCTCTCCCCCTCCCAGAAAAAAAACAATAAAAATTAAGAATATATTGCTTTGGTACAACCATAATATAATTGCAAATTTTGTTGTAGCCAATATTCTTAACTTATTGGCTAAATTATAAACAATATTAGGACAGAAATTAGACTACCTCGTGGTGTAGTGGCTAGCATTCTTAGCTGCCACCCCGCAGGTCCGATTCTGGGCTGAGGGTTGGAACGGGGTACACTCAGCCTTGTGAGGAAAAATTGAGAATTCCACAGTACCGTACTTTTAAGAATTACATTATCAATAAAAAAACCTGCTTATCTTTCTGCTTAATAAATTGACAAATATATAGATATTTGCCATTCATACGTGCCAGTACGGACCTTGAATATGCGGATAAATGCAGGGCGTCCCCCACAGGCGACGCGCGGCGTCATCGCCCGGACGACGTGGAAAATGAGCGAGGGCTACCTGCTTATGGACGGAGCAGGCTAAAGAAGCGAGTCCAACACCTACGTCTGGCGACCATCAACATCGGTACGCTCACAGGTCGAAGCCGTGAACTAGCAGCTGTCTTGAAGAGTCGATCGATAGACATAGCATGTGTACAGGAGACGAAATGGACAGGAGCCAAGGCCAAGGATACCGGTGAGGGGTACAAGTTGTTCTTCTATGGCAGGAAATCTACACAGAACGGTGACGCAGTGGTCGTCTGCGAGAGGCTTCAGGGCAGTGCAGTAGAGGTTAGCCGCATCACAGACAGACTGCTTTATGTGAAGCTTGACTACAACAACTCAACTATTCGTGTCGTCTCATGCTACGCCCCTCAAGTGGGTTGCTCAGGGGATGAGAAAGATGACTTTTAGGGGAGTGTTGATACTCATCTTCGTTCATTCGCAGAGGATGAATATGTGTTCATTGGCGGAGATCTCAATGGTCATGTTGGGTCAGAAAGAGGTGGCTATCCTCATTGCCATGGTGGGCGAGGTTTCGGGACCAGGAATGAAGAGGGATGTCGTATCCTTAAATGCGCAGAATCACACGATCTTGTTGTGGCTAACACCTATTTTAAGAAACGGCCAACTCACCTGATCACTTATTACAGTGGTGGTCGAACATCTCAAATCGACTACTGGCTTCTCCGGCGGAATGATTTCAAGTTGGTAACAAATGTCAAAGTCATCCCGTCAGATGACATCGCTCCCCAACACCGCCTCCTTGTACTAGATCTCAAGTTTGACACCGTACCCACGAAAAGACCTCGAACAACGGGACCTGAACGCATTAAGTGGTGGAAGCTACCGGACCATAGGAACGAATTGGTGAATGCCCTTGGATCACTCACATTCGACCCAAGCCAACCAATACAGATCAACTGGACTAGGATAGTCGACTGCCTTCACACGGTTGCAGCAGAGACGTTGGGAAAATCGAAACCTGGGAGGCGCTTTCTTGACAAACAAGTATGGTGTTGGAATGAGGATGTGCAGACCGTGATCAAAAAGAAACGGCCTGCATTCAAGACTTGGCAGACCTCGCGTCTTACCAGCGATCATCTGGAATATAAGACCCTCAAGTCTGCAGCAAAGCGAGCTGTTGCAGCAGCTAAGGCCCAACATTATGCAGATGTGTACAACCAGCTGGGCTCACCTGAAGGAGCCAACAAGATATTCCGGCTTGCAAACTCACGTCATCGGTCTTCGCAAGACATTGGTCACGTTATGCACATCAAAGATGAAGACCACCAAATTCTCAGAGACCCTCCTGCTATTCTGAGTCGTTTGGAAAGACACTTCTCAGTAATAAGTAACGAGGAGTTCCCTCATACACCTATCCACAGTGCGGCAAATGTCCTTGGACCAGTACCGCTAATAACTATGGCAGAGGTTGCACAGGCAGTCAGAAAGATGAAGAACGGGAAGGCTACAGGTCCTGATGACATTCCAGCCGAACTGTGGAAATTACTTGGTCAGAATGGTATTGAACTACTGACATCTCTGTTCAACGAGATTTTGGAAGAAGGTGTAGTTCCTCAAATTTGGACCACGAGTACCACGGTGCCTATTTGGAAAGGCAAGGGCGATGTCAGTGAATGTGGCACCTATAGAGCTATTCGCCTCCTCTGCCACACGATGAAGATCTTTGAGAGAATCCTTGACAGTCGACTGCGTGACATTGTCCAGATCACTAGCAACCAGTGTGGCTTCGTGAAAGGATGTGGAAAAACGGATGCTATTCACGCAACACGGCTCCTCATTGAGAGATACCGTGAGAAGAACAGATCTATTCATATCGCCTTTTTAGATCTCGAGAAGGCATTTGATCGGGTTCCACATGAACTGATTTGGCATGCACTCCGTTCACATTGTATTCCTGAAGAATACGTCCGCTGGACACAACTTCTGTATCGTAAGTGCAGTAGTGTTGTGCGATGTCCCACGGGAATCACATCTCCTTTCCCCATTCAAGTCGGTGTCCATCAAGGATCGGCCCTGTCACCACTTCTGTTTATTCTATGCATGGATACAATAACATCAGATATCCAATCGCAACATCCATGGACGCTTTTGTATGCTGATGATGTATTATTGGCTGCAGAAGAACGCAACGTTCTTGAAGAGAAACTTCAGGAGTTGAATACGAGGCTGGCTGAAAATGGACTGAAGCTGAATGTCCAGAAAACCGTGTATATGGAGTGTGGGTCACCGACGCCTGGTACCATCCTTGTAGGTAGTCAAGATCTTTAAAGAGTCGACCTATTCAGGTATCTTGGCTCCTTGACTCGTTCAGATGGTGACACCCTCCCTGATGCCCGAGCTCCTGTGAGTGCCTGCTGGTTCAAATGGAGGGAGGTAACTGGAGTCCTCTTTGACCGCAAGATACCCTCCAAGATTTACAAGACCGTCGTGCGTCCAGTCGCCCTCTACGGTTCTGAATGCTGGCCGGCCTCTGTTAAACACGAGCAAGCCCTGCATGTTATGGAGATGCGCATGCTACGTTCGGTGCTTGGTCTGACGCGACTAGACCATATCATGAATTGCGATGTCCGAGGGAGGATGGGAGTTGCGCCCATACAGGATAAAATGCGGGAGGCTCGTTTACGCTGGTACGGCCACGTTATAAGTAGTCATGAACAATCAGTGGCTAAAACTGCCTTGTGCCTCAACCCGGATGGTAAACGTCCTCGTGGGCGACCTAAGAAGAGGTGGCTTGATCGCCTTAGAGAAGGCATGCGACAAGTTAATCTATGTCGGCATGACGCCCTTGACCGACATAAATGGAGATTGGCATGTAAAGTAGCGGACCCTGCTCCAAAGCGGGACAAACGCTAGGATGAAGATGATGATGATGATACTCCACAGGAAGATTCATTAAGTACAAAATTTTAATTGTGTTTTGTGTTGTATGTTACAACTTTGTTTTGTATTGCCACTAATTGGAGGCTATACAAACTGAGAGTTTTACAATTAACTCTTAGTCTAACTAAAATAATTACACAAAGTTATATAATCTCTGATAATGATTGATATTTCTGGGTATTTTGCGGTGACAATCCCCTGAGAATACTCACAATTTTCCAGGATAGTCAGCCCCCCCCCCGAAGAGATAATGTATATACGCCCCTGCTGGAATGTTGAGTACATGGTTCTCTTGCGTGACCCAAGAGACAAACACATCATCGGAATTTATTCCAATCATAGCCTACTGTTTTCAAACAGACCGTACTTGCATGATATGCTTCATAGCAAAAGTATCCAGAACACGAATAATCGTGAACTCTGGGTGAGTGTTCCTCAAACTGTGGAACCCCTACCATCAGCGGTGACTGGAACCATCAGTAAAACAACATTTTGGCTTGAATCGTGTTATTGTGAAAGACACGATTCAAGCCAAAATGGCAGGCAGTCATCGTGATTCTTTGGAACGAAATGTTTGTGACTAATAAGAGAGGCATTGGCACAAAAGGAGATTGGGGAGGGGAGTAGTCAATAACCGCCTGAACAATGAGTGGTACGGTATAACAAAATATTTTCTATCTTCAATGGTTTTGGGTTTTATTTATTGGCATGTCTTACGTAAACTGACACAACGGTATTGATGCTACTACAAGGTCCTCTCTGTTTCGAACAACATTATTTTGCGCATGCGCTTACACATTCTCAGCACATTGCTGGAAATAAAACACTTACATTCCCAGGTATACATCATGAGGGGCAAATTCTTCAATCTCTCGGTGACTGCATTCCGTAGTAGATTTACTCTTTTCCCTCACTCCTTCCGGCTTGATTAGCCAAGAACAACCATACCATGCAACACGTTGAAATTATGACTGTCTTCTGCAAAAGCTTAAAAAGGCCTGGGTCTAACTTCAAATCTGCGAGAGATTCATTTCTTCTTCTTCTTTTCCTTCGTCTTTTCCTACACAAGTGGGGTCGACGTTCCTGGCGATTCTTCTCCATTTCCCTCGGTCCCATACGTCCTCTTCCCTTAGATGTTTCTCCCTCAAGTCATTTCGTATACATTCCCTCCATCTTCTTCTTGGTCTTCCCCTTCCTCTATCACCTTCCACTACCATTACTGTCATTCTCTTGCCAACATATGTGTCGTCCCTTCTCATGACATGTCCATACCACTGTAGTCTTCTCTCTTGAACCTTCTTTGATATCTCCGTCTCTTTAACACTGCCTCTTAGTCTCTGATTTCTAATCCTATCGGCTCTGGTGACGCTACAAATTCTTCTTACCATTTTTATTTCAGCCACATCCATTGCCTTACAATGTGCCTTAGTTGGTGCCCATGTCTCTGCTCCATAAATCATTGGAAGAGATTCCTTTAAAGTTATAAAATGCATATTTGGTACTTGGGGCATTTTTTAAGTGTTATTATTATTATTATTATTATTATTATTATTATTATTATTATTATTATTTATTCAATTCACCATTACAAACATGGGTTACTCTAAAGCACGGGTTAAACCAAGTGCTTTACAACAATACATAAAAACTATAATACAAACTATAATAGGCCTACATACATATCATATATATACAGAATATAGAGTTCATTATCACTCATTCACTAGCAAGGAAGGGTCGCACAATATTGCATGTGGACAATAGGACAGAATGCTGCATACTCTTGTAGATGGTCGGCGGAAGATCCAATTCCTTCAGACTCTTGTGGAGTGTGTGAGGTATGAGAGGCCGTTGACTGACAAGATTACAGGCACTATCCGGACGCAGTTCATCTTCCATATCCTCTCGATTTCCTCTGCAAGCTGTCTATACTTGGTGATTTTTAGCCTACTTTTCACATTTTGCAAAAATGAGGAAAAAGTAGACTTATGGGATCGGGCAAATGTGTGTCTGTCTGTCTGTCCTTCCGTCTGTCTGTCTGGCTGTGTGTCCCCCCCCCCCTATCAACTCCTAAACGGCTGCAGCAATCGAAACAATTGAAATTTGAGCTCCATGTTAGATATCCTGGAAGGTATGGATGGAAGCTATTTCAAAATTGGCACACTTATAGATAATAATATTGCAGTTTAATTTCCAGGAGGCCATACATGGCAGTGTTGCCAAAATGATTATAAGCCTGCTGATAGGTCCAAATTTTAAATGCATATAACTTCTACACTATCAATTGGATTTCAACCAAATTTCGTATGTACTATGTGTAGATAGACAGATATGACTGAGCGTAATCTTAAGAACCACCAGGGCTGCCAACTGTTAATAAATGCACTCTCCATTGTTTTTTTATCCAAATACCATTATATCAGAAAGTATGAAAGTCGACAGCTTTAAACTATGCACATGTATAGTACCTGACATTCTAGATTAATTTGGAGTAAATAATGGACCTCAGTACTACCAACATGATTGTAAGCCTGCTGATAGGACCAATTGTAAATAAAGGTAACTTCTATACTATCAATCATATTTCAACCAAATTTCGTATGTGCTATGTGTCCTATAACAGATATGACTATGCGTATTCTTAAGAGCAACCAGAGCTGACAACTGTTAATAAATACTGTCTCTATTTTATAACCTAATATCAATATATCAGAAAGTATTAAAGCCAACAGCTCTAAACTTTGCACACGTATAGTACCTTACAATCTAAATTAAAGTAACTAAAATACGGAGTGCTTCCAACATGATTGTAAGCCTGCTGATTGGTCCAATTTTAAAATACATGTAACTTCTATACATATAAATGAATTTCATCCAATGTTGGCACAACAATAGATCGTAATAGTTCAGATTATTTCTGACCAACACATGCATGCCGTTGTTGCCATCATGATTTTACGCGCGCTGATAGGTCCAATGTCTAACTACATGCAACGTCCATGCTATCCATTGCACTTACACCAAATTTTTTATTCCTTACCTTATGAGGTGGAACTAAGAATATATTCAGTCACCAGGGCTGCCAACTGTAGCGCTCTATTAGGCTACATTATGCCAGTTATATTTCGAACTAATTAGAAATTTCGATATTACCAACTCAATTTCGTCATTATTCTATATAGGTCCATATAGAGTAATCTTTGGAATGAATCTTGCATTTCGAGAAAAGTAGGCTCTTTAGTTCGTCACGGAACTTCTTGTTTCATTGTGTTTCCGTTCTACATTGGTGTCGTTGGGGACTGCTATGTCTATTATAAATGTAGTGCCATCAACCTTATTTACTACTATGATGTCTGGTCGATTGTGATCTATTGTTTTGTCTGTCACAATACCAGTGTCCTAATATATTTTACACAATTCATTTTCGAGGAGGGATAGTGGATGATACTTGTAGTAAGGGATATACTCCTCAGTTAATTTATATTTCTGTGCGAGTGCGTGATGAATGATTCCTGCAACCTGATTGTTCCGTTTTGTATATTCAACTAATGCTAGTATTGGGCAACCTACAGTGACATGGTCAATAGTCTTGAGATGAATGGCGCATCACCTGCATTATTATTATTATTATTATTATTATTATTATTATTATTATTATTATTATTATTATTATTATTATTATTATTATTATTATTATTATTATAGTTTATTGTTTGACAACATTATCACGGCAAATACGGCTACATTTTCTGTTAGAGCCTGTACTGAGATAATTACGATTACACTGTTCAGAGACTTCACATCCATGTCGTGCCCGCAGTCTGCACGAGTCTCCTTCATTTGTAGGATGAGTTAAATTCCCATCTGGATCATCGAGCTTTGCTGAGTATTCGGCCAGGGCATTGTCACCAAGGAACTTCCTAATAATATGGCATGTGTTTAACAGAACTGCCTTCTGAAGTTCAATATATATCCGCAGGTGCAGATTCAATATTGATAGACTACTGTGGAGAGTTTTCGGTATAACACCAGTACACGATACAATTATTGGGATGGTAGTCACCGAATCAAGTTTCCACATCTGCTTTACCTCAATTGCCAGCTCTGTGTACTTAGATATTTTAGTAGCAGCTGTTGTTTGGATGTTTTGAGTGTTGGGACATGCGATATCTATCAGTAATGCCTCTTTGTGTACTTTATTGATGACAATGATATCCGGCCGGTTGTTACTGACTGCGACATCTGTCACAACTCCTCTGTCCCAATAGAGCTTGTGTGTGGCATTTTCGAGTACTGCGATTGGTGTGTATTTCCAATAGGGGACGGAGCTTTGAAGAAGTTTGTACTTCAAGGCCAGTTTCTGGTGGATAATGTTGGCAACTTGATCGTGTCGATGTTTGTAGTCAGTGTTGGCAAGGTGGGAACAACCTGATATGACGTGTTGAATGGTCTCACTACATTTGCCAGAGCGGCGACATTTCTCACTCTCTGTTGCTGGATCTTCTATGATAAATTTCCGATAGCTTCGAGTAGCAACAACTTGGTCTTGTATAGCTACAACAAATCCCTCTGTTTCCGGAAAGAGGACCTAGTGGGTCAGCCATGCGGGCGACGCTAACTTGTCGATGTGAGGCTGGTCCAACTCATGTGGAAACTTCCCATGAAGCGCCTTCTGTTTCCAATTCCCGATCTTGTATTCAGTAGTTTTCATTTCTTTTACTGGTGGATCTAAAGATGGCAGATGGAGCGGTGTGTAATTATCATCAGCTGAAGATACAGTGTGATGGAGAGAGAATGTTTCTCCTTTGTTGTGGAAAAATGCACGCAGAGTTGTCACTTGTTTTGTATGAAGGTTCATGATGTCTATCAGTCCTCTACCACCTTCAGACCGAGGTAGAGTCAGGGACTCTGTTGCTGATTTCGGATGGTGCATACGATGGCGTGATAAAAGAACCGATGTTTTTCGTTGCAGATCGTGCAGTTCAGTTTGAGTCCACCTGATTATACCAAAGGAGTAAGTAACTATGGGCATTGCAAATGTGTTAACTGCCTTAATGATATGTTTAGCCCTAAGTTTTGAAGAGAGAACACTGCGAAGTCGTGAAGTATACTGCTCAGTTATGTTCTTCTTGATATCACCATGTCTGAGACGGGTACTCTGGGCGAACCCAAGATATTTGTACAATGCGCCTTCCTCCAACGGCTGAATACTTCTCTGTCCCTCTCCAACATGTATTCCTTGTGCAGAGTGCGAGCCTCTAATAACAGTCTGTGTTCTGCACTTATCAAAAACAAACTGCATATGGATATCTGAAGAAAAGCTCTGAGTGATAGAGATGAGATATTGTAGGTGCACTTTAGTTCATGCATACAGTTTAATGTCATCCATGTAAAGAAGATGGTTCATCTTGTACGCTTCACCATGATTACCCTTAATACTAAATCCTTAGTTGCAACTGTTCAGGATTTGCGAGAGAGGATTCAATGCCAGACAAAACCAGAGAGGGCTTAGCGAGTCACCTTGGAAAATTCCTCGGCGAATCGGTATTAATGAAGATGTTAAACGAGTGCCACCCACTGTAAGTTGGAGGGCAGTGCTCCATGAAACCACTGCGCACTTCAGGAAGTTCACTATAATAGGGTTGACCTTGTAAATCTCCAAGCTCTGTATACGCCATGTATGAGGTACAGAATCGAAAGCTTTTTGGTAATCAATAAAGCAGGCATAAAGATTTCGTGATCTACGACAGGCCTGCTCTAATGCCACGACATCATTAGTGAGCTGTTCCTTACATCCTTGAGAATTCCTTCTGCAACCCTTTTGCTCCTCTGCGAGAATGGCATTTTCCTCACAATGCGCACGAATTCGATTTGCAATAATGGATGTAATGATCTTATAAAAGTTTGGCAAGCAGGTGAT
The DNA here is from genome assembly GCA_946902985.2 of Meconema thalassinum. Classification (NCBI taxonomy): domain Eukaryota; kingdom Metazoa; phylum Arthropoda; class Insecta; order Orthoptera; family Tettigoniidae; genus Meconema; species Meconema thalassinum. The sequence continues at coordinate 161,062,783 of OX336390.1, forward strand.
GGAGCGATATTAAGATGGGTTTGTGATTTTAGAGTCCTTTGGCTTGAGATAGGTTAACCCTCTGGCTAGGAAAACTGGAAATGCAGCAGGATTTTCCAGAAAACATTGTATGTGAATAGCCAGTAAACGGTGGGTACATGTGAGACTTTTAAAGTAGTAATTATGGATCCGGTCAATTCCAGGTGCTTTCCAATTCTGTAGACTGCTGATGACCTGGCGTAGTTCCTCAACATCAACGTCTGTATGTGCCATTTGATTTATTTGTCTGGTAGCATTCTCTATTTCCTTAAACCACGGAGCTTCATTGTTGTGTTCTTCCGGCCTAGACCATATTGATGGCCAGTAGTCGGTGTGCCTGTTGACAGACTGTTTTAGTGGTAGTATTTGTTGTTGGTGGAACTTAAGTTTTTTGTTAGTAGAGTTTTGGTATTTAATTGTTAGTACGGTAGAAGGTTAGTATTTTTGTTAGTAGAATTGCTCTTTACTTATTCTGAAAGGGAGTAGCAGCCTTTCAGAATAAATCAATTCTTTACTAGTCTTATAGACGGTTAAGATATTGATAATATAAGCCAATAATGGCTACACTGCGTCCTGCTGCATGGCTGAAAGCAACGGGAAACTACAGCCGTATGCTATTCCCGAGGATATGCACCTCTCTATGCATAATTACATGTGATGATGGCCTCCTCCCTTGTAAAATTTCAATCCGGAGGTAAACTAGTCCCCCGTTCGGATCTCCGGGTGGGGACTACTCGAGAGGGGGTTAACATCACAGAAGTGACAAAGAGGAAATCTGACATTCTACGGATCGGAGCGTGGAATGTTAGAAGTCTGCTAGGAAGTGGAAGGTTAGAAAACTTAGAAAGGGAAATGGATAGGTTGAGGTTGGATTTGGTTGGGATTAGTGAAATGCGCTGGCAGGAAGAACAGGACTTTTGGTCAGGAGACTATAGGGTCATTAGTACTAAATCAAACAATGGCCAAGCAGGGGTTGGCCTCATATTGAGTAGGAAACTTGGTCAGCGGGTGGAATATTATGAGCAATATAGTGAACGGATTATTGTAGCAAAAATCAATACAAAACCTACCTGCACTACAGTGGTACAAGTCTATATGCCTACCAGTCAAGCTGATGATGAGGATGTTGAAAAGGTCTACGAAGAAATAGACGAAATTCTGAGGTATATCAAGGGTGATGAAAATGTTATAGTAATGGGAGATTGGAATGCTGTGGTAGGAAAAGGGAGAGAAGGGAAGATAGTAGGAGATTTCGGATTAGGTGAAAGGAATGATCGAGGAAGCAGGCTGGTAGAATTCTGCACCGAGCATGAATTGGTCATAGCTAACACCTTATTCAATAACCACAATAGAAGAATATACACATGGATGAGACCAGGAGATACAGGGCGTTACCAAATCGACTTCATTATGGTCAAGCAGAGGTTTCGAAACCAGATTTTGGATTGTAAAACATATCCTGGTGCTGACATAAACTCTGATCACAATCTGGTTGTAATGAAATGCAGATTAAAGTTGAAGAAACTGAAGAAAAGTCAAAAGCCAAAAAGGTGGGCAATAGACAGACTGAAAGAGAAGGATGTAAACGAAAGATTCAAGAAGAGTATGAAGGAAGGACTAATGAAAAACCCTAAACAAACTTCAATTGCAGACGAATGGGCACTTTTGAAGAATGAAATAACAAAATCCGCAGAAGAAAACATTGGTAGGAAAGAATGAATAGGTAGAAAACCGTGGATCACTCAGGATATACTAGAATTGATGGATGAAAGGCGGAAACACAAGAATCTAAGAGATGAAAAGGGGAAAGCAGAATACAGACGTCTGAGAAATGAGGTTAACAAGAAGTGCAAGGAAGCGAAAGAAGAATGGTTGAAAGAGAAATGTGCAGGTATAGAAAATTGTCTGAAATTAGGAAAAGTAGACACAGCTTATCGAAGGATTAAGAATACTTTTGGGGAAAAGAAGACTAAGTGCTGTAATATTAAGGACACAAATGGAAAGCCTCTAACAGATAGGGAAGAAAAGGTTGAGAGATGGAAAGCTTACATAGAGAGTTTGTATAAGGGAAAGGAGATTGAGAATCATGTAATGGAAAGGGAGGAGGAAATTGATGAGGATGCGAAAGGAGATTTAATATTGAGATCAGAATTTGATAGAGCTTTGGAAGACTTAAGCAGGAACAAAGCACCAGGCATAGATGATATACCGATTGAGTTGCTACGCTGCATAGGAGATGAAGGTCTGATCAGGTTATTTCACTTGGTGTGTAGGATTTATGAGACAGGTGAGGTACCCCCTGATTTCAAGAAGAATGTAATCATCCCTATACCAAAGAAAGTGGGAGCTGACAGATGTGAAGATTACCGTACAATCAGCTTGATTACTCATGCTTCAAAGATCCTGTCTAGAATAATTTACAAGAGGATTGAAAGCCAGATAGAAACGGAGTTGGGTGAAGACCAGTTTGGTTTCAGGAGAAATGTAGGAACAAGGGAAGCTGTACTAAGCCTTAGGCTGATTTTAGAAGGTAGAATAAGGAAAGATAAGAGAACGTTCATGGCTTTTGTAGACTTAGAAAAGGCTTTTGATAACGTTGATTGGACTAAATTGTTTGACATTTTGAAATCAATTGGAATAAAGTACAGGGATAGGAGGGTGATATACAATCTGTACAGAAACCAGACAGCAGTCATTCGAGTTGAAGGACATGAGAGAGAAGCTGGTATTCAGAAAGGTGTAAGGCAAGGCTGCAACTTATCACCCATACTTTTCAATCTTTACATTGAACAAGCAATGAAGGAAATTGGAGAAAAATTTAAAGTGGGAGTGAAGATTCAAGGAGAAATAATTTCAACTCTGAGATTTGCTGATGACATAGTCATCTTGGCCGACAAGCCTGAGGATTTGAATGAGTTTTTGAATGGTATGGACTCCGTCTTACGGAAAGAATTCATGATGAAAATAAATAAATGTAAAACAAAAATACTGGAATGCAGCCGAAATAAATCAGAAACCTCTATGGAGATCAAATTGGCAGGTGAAAAGCTGAAGGAAGTAGGAGACTTCTGTTACTTAGGAAGCAGAATAACCAGTGATGGACGAAGCAAAGAGGATATTAAAAGTAGGTTGGCTCAGGCAAAGAAAGCATTTCTACAAAAAAGGAATCTGCTGACATCGAATATAGATTTAGGTATTAGGAAGTCATTTTTGAAAGCCTTTGTCTGGAGCGTGGCGCTCTATGGAAGTGAAACTTGGACTATTGGTGCAGCAGAAAAGAGGAGAATTGAAGCATTTGAAATGTGGTGTTACAGGAGAATGATGAAGATCAGATGGGTAGATAGGGTTACAAACAAAGAGGTATTAAGACGAGTGGGAGAGGAGAGATGTTTCTGGCGACTGCTAATGAAGAGAAGAGATAGGTTGGTAGGACACATACTAAGACACCCAGGAATAGCAAGCTTAGTTATGGAAGGAAGGGTCGAGGACAAAAACTATAGGGGTAGACCAAGGTTAGAATATGTTAAACAGATTGCCTCCGATGTAGGGTGTCGGAGCTATGTAGAGATGAAACGATTAGCTCAGGACAGGGAGGCATGGAAAGCTGCATCAAACCAGTCAAAAGACTGAAGACTCAAACAACAACACAGTCGGTAACACTCTCCGCACTGGGTCCTTGTGGAGAATCATTCTGAACTTGAGGTGTCTTTTTCAGGTCTTCATAGAACTTTCTCCTATTTCTCTTGAAGTCATTGTTCTGTTTCTTCCGTTCGGTAGTGTTCTGGTATTATTATTATTATTATTATTATTATTATTATTATTATTATTATTATTATAACTATCATCATTACTTGATCAGAGCAAGTAGGTAGTGGTTAGCATTCTTGCCTGTCATCTCTGTCATCCATGAGGTCCGGGTTCTATTCCGTCCTCTGTCATGAAAGATATGTCTGAAGTCTGAGTGTTGGGATAAGGAACACTTAGCCTCGTGAAGCAAAACTGAGAAGAGGTGGGTGGGTTTAGATCCCACTTCGGCCATTCTAGAAGTTGTTTCCCATTTCTGGTTGGTTGGTTGGGTAATCAGTTTAGGGGCTGCGACACCGCGGTCTTGTAGCCCCGTGTACTTTGGGTGTGTGTAGAATTTGTCTGATTACCGGTGTTAATTGTGATGGCTGTATTAGTGTGTGTTATCTATTTTTAATTTAGGTAAGTACTGCATACATTCGATTTTCAAGTAGCTTCAACTTTTGTTACCAAACGCCACCGACAACGACCAACTAGTTCTGAACTTTGTTACTAGATGCCACCGCAGTCGGCTCCTGGAGACGAACGTTGGAACCTATGAGCGTTAGTCGAAGATAACCTATAATTTAGCTTCACACAGGTGTAATTAGTGGAAGGTTCTTTATCATGCCATAAATCTATGACATGTGTCCGCCGGCTTTTCTTCCCCTCCGAAGGAAGTGATAACTTACTGAGGGACGCTCTTAAAAATCCTACGACTTCGGCCGGGTTTGAACCCGCGACCTTGGGCATAGAAGCTCAGCATGCTACCAACTACGCCACCGAAGCCGCCTTTTCCCATTTCTACTCCAGGTATATGTCGTGAAGTTTCCTAAAGTAAGGTCACGGCCACCTCCTTCCCAGAGTTGAGAAAAATACTCACAAAATGTATTTTCGATACAAAATTCAAAATAGAATACCTTAATCCTTGAAAATTAAGAAAGACGATTCTAAAAAAAAAATGAAAATACTAAACACTTTTAGTTAAGTATGCTTGCAAACAATTGATTTGAAAAATCTTAATGGAATGGAAATCTTTAGTGCTGGAAGTATTAGGTATTCACATATTTATTTTAAAATACAATTTTGTTTTTTCAAGGATTCAGTTACTGTATTTTGAATTGTGTATAGAAAATAAATTTGGCGAGTATTTTGCCCAACTATGCTCCTTCCCTATTCTAATATCACGTACAAATACACACACTATGACAGACACCACAATAAAACAAAATATCAGACTAATTGTACACACAGGGCTGATGACTATGATGACCAATCCTCTAACTGAAAAACAATAACATAACCGTGCTACATGGTAGAAAACATGCTATTCAGTTAACGAACAGCTGAGAGAGAGAGAGTCGAAGGATGACGCTCACTTGCAGTTCCAATTTTAAAGCGCGTTGATGTAACATGTTGCATCAGGAGCAATATATCATTCCTGTTGTCATGTGAGTCTATATTTAACGGGCCAGAGACCACAAGCTGGGAAACAACTATTAGGCTACAGCGAAATTTGTCACTTGACTAAATATTAAGAGTGACAGCTTTACACATATTGTTGTTTACGAATTTAACACCCTTTTAAAATTCTGTGTTTTTTGAGACGTGGGGTTTCGGAATTTTGTAATGAGGCGGAACTTTAACAATAGGTCTACTGACACGAACCTCAAATGACAACAGTATTTCTAATGAAGCACCAGATGAAGGGTAACGTTCTTCTTCTTCTTCTTCTTCCTGGCGTTATTCCCGTCGAGATGCGAGTTCAGCCATTTAGTTGTTGTTGCTTATTTTAGGGGCTGCGACATCGTGGTCATGTATCCCCGTGTACTTGGGTGTGTGTGTAATTTGTGTGGCAATCTGCATGATTGTGATGACTGTACTAGAATAGTGTGTGTATTTGTAAATTGGTAAGGAGGCGACCGAGGCCTTAAGTTTGGAACCATCCTGGCATTTTCCTGGAGTGGAAGTAGGAAACCACGGAAAACCCCATTCAAGATGGCTGAGGAAGGAATAGAGCCATCTTCTTCGCAGTTTTGCCCCACGAGGCTGAGTGTACCCCGTTCCAGAATTAGAATTACTAGGCAGAGCAGGAAATCGAACGCGAACCTCCGGGGACGACAGCCAAGAATGCTAGCCGCCACGCCACGAGGTGATCTTCCAAGTCTATTGTACTAGTGTGCGTAAATCCGGAATCAGGAAATGTCTCTTGAGAATGAGTTAGCAGATTCCTCATGTTCTTAGTAATACTGTAGGAGACCAGAACATGGCTTCTACACTTGCAGTTGGCTAATACAGTAGGGTTTAATAATTTTCATACCTTGTTTTCATATTCTAGGAGGCATTACCGATTGAAATTATTGTCCATCATCACTACCACACTGGAAATATGTGCTGGTTGGTTCCTCAGTTTAGGGGCTGCGACAACGCGGTCATGTAGAATATTGTTGTTTACGAGGTGTGTAGAATCTGTCTGATAACCGGTATTAATTATTGTGATGGGTGTATTAGTGTGTGTTATGTGTAATTCAGGTAAGGAGTGCAGACGATCAATTTCAAGTAGTTCCTACTTTTGCTACCAAATGCTACCGTCAACGACACTTAGCTGTGAACTTGGCTACTAGATGCCACCGAAACCGGCACCTTGCGGCGAATGTTGGAACTTAATGGAGCGTTAATCAAATCTAACCCACAAATTTAGCTTCACACAATTGTAGTTAGTGGAAGATTCTTTTTCATGCCATAAATCTATCACAAGGGCCCACCTGCTTTACTTCGTCTCCTAAGGGAGGCATAGTGAGGAATTTTTAACGCTCTTAAAAAAATTTGACGACATCGGCCGGGTTTGAACCCACGATCTTGAGCATAGAAGCTCAGCATGCTACTGACTACGCCACCGAAGCCGCCAAATATGGGCTAAATTACGTAAATATATGTTTTTATTTCTTGCTCATTCAACGACGATGGCAGCCATGTTTGTTATTGCTAGTAGTTGCTCAACTGCTACCGAAAGAGCGGCATGAGGTCTCTTCAACTGTTACCGAGGCGTCACATTACTGCATGCTAATGATGTTGTTGTTGTTATTGATTCTTTAGGGGCTTGTGACAACGTGGTCATGCAACCCCGAGTACTTGGGTGTGTGTATAAATTGTCTGATAACCTGTGTCGCTGTGATGTTTGCACTAGTTTGTGTACTTGTAATCGAGGTTGGATTTGGTAGGAAGCGACCGTGGCCTTAAGTTGGGTACCATCCTGGCATTTTCTTGGAGTAAAAGAGTGAAGCTATGGGGAACCATTCCAGTCTGACAGTGAAAAAACGACCCGGTCACGAAAACCAATATTAAAGGACGAGGGAACCCGGCGCGCGTCACCCCACAATCTACGGGCAAAATGACTGGGCAGCGGTCGCTTGATAGGCCTGGGGCCAGCTGTTAAGACTAGATGTTAAACTAATAACATTATTAGATCTGGTTGAGAATATTTTTGAAGTATTTTGATATTAAACGAGACAGTCAGTCTGAAAAATGCTAGAAAGGCTGGAGGCTTCTCGCTTCGCTCGAAGCCAAAGACTCTTGACATGTTAGAAAATTATCTGCATAATACTTATCTTGCTTATCTTGTTTCGAATTACTCGCGAACGGCAAGCGCAAACCAAGGTCAAGCGCGCGGGATGCCCCTTCCATCCAGTCTAAAAGCACTTATAGTGGGCGATGTATTGAAGATAGAGATATGCTCTCGCGGACTTTTTTTGTAAAACTTTTCATGCTGACCAATTCTTACGCTCATAATATATTGGTATTTTTAACGGTTTGCCCAGCGTAAGCTTAAGAAGCGCACGGACGCCAAGTTTGTTTTCGACATTTTCACAGAAATCGTTACTGCTTGGCTTCCTTTGATCATACATAAATTATTTTCTACAGAATCTTTCCTCGAGATATCCTTTACAGAATGGTGAAAACCGCATCAAAATCCATCCAGTGGTTCTCGAGATTACCCGTGACATCCAAGAATCGGGGATTTTTGCCTTATACTAACGAAGTGGAGATTGTCGGGGAACATATGCACCAAGCGGTACTATGACGTCACACACCTCAGTGCATCTTAGTGCATTTCGTCCCATCACCGTAACGTAACGCCAGACCCCAGCGTAACGACGAAGTCGACAAGATCATTTAAAATGATAAAACTATTCACTGCAATCAAACATTACTTGTAAGACAGCCATTCTGGCAGCACTGCATCTCGTTTTGCAAACATGCGTCCCGCGTTCCATTTCATAGAAATGTTCTCATCATGTTGGCGTCTAAAAGAAGAAGTATCGCCTCATGTAATGCTATTTCGTTGGATGCCAAGAAGGTGTATTTGGAGAGGATAGTTGCCAAGCCTGTGTCTACTGCTTAATTGTTTAAAGAGCTGTGTTTGATTCACTTGACAGAGAAATAGAAAACTTTGAGACAATGATAATTAGTAGTGCAATCTGTTTTTAAGTGTATTATTTGTGCGGTTAAAGCATTTTAACATTCGAGTCAATTATATAAATATTATCAGCCCAAGATAGTTAGGCTTCCGAAGACGTGGTGACCGACTGGAGAAGCATTTGTTTTAAATCTAGAGTGCACATAGAAGTAAACGTGGTTATTACCACTTAACGTTATAAATAACCGCTAGAGTAATAGTTGCCCCCCCTCCCCCCACCTCAAAAAAGAGGAACATAGGTCAAGAAATCTAAATGTTTATTTATTTATTTATTTATTTATTTTAGCCTATTTTCATTTATGAAAAACAAAAGGCTTATGAGATCACCTTTTGTCCGTGTGTCGGTCTGTGTGTGCGTGTGTGATTCGTGTGTATGTGTGTGTCCCCCCTAATAACTTTTAAACACCTGGATCAATTCCAATGAAACTCGGTAAGTTAATAGCATTATTGCGGACGACCCAGACCGTGCCCCTTAAAACAACAATTATCATCATCATCATCATCAAATTTTGTTACGTCTCACCAATCCAAGATGGCGGCTGTGCGAATTATTTCACCTGCATTCAATATCTCCGAAACTATTATCGATATCACCCTGAAATTTTGTACGATGATAAAGGAAGCAACTAGAAGTTCACCTATGTGACTTTTGAAAACGTGGTAACTACAAAATCAACATGGCGGCCAAGCGAAGTTGCGACTTTTAAATAGATGTTTCTCGCGATTTAACCAACCAAACGCAATGAAACTTGGTACAGTATATGTTCATACACATTGTGATGCACCGACATCTAACTTCGTTCAATTGTTTACATAACCTCAAGATGGTGGCTGTGCGAAATATTTCACCGGCATTCTATAACTCTGAAACTAATACCGGTATCGCCCTGAAATTTTGTACGGAGATAACGGGTACTGCTGGAAGTTCATCTATGGGACTTTCAAAAACCGGTTAACTACAAAACGAACATGGCGGCCAAGCAAAGTGGAAAGTTTTAAATAGACTTTTCTCGCGATTTAATAATCCAAACGCAATGAAACTTGGTACAGCAAATGTTTATACACATTGTAATGCACTGGTGTTTAATTTAGTTCAATTGTTTTCATAACCTCAATATGGCGGCTGTGCGAATTTTAAAATTAAGTTTTTACATTTGTGTCGTAATCATGCGATTGAAGTGAAAGTTTGAATAAAGAACCTACGCAACACTTTTTCTTTAATGGTACATGACTCTATGGCCTGTACATATAACAATCCAACATGGCGACCATCCGAAATATTTAGACGGTTCTCAATATTTACGAATTTATTGCAGCAACCAAACTGATTTTTATATGTTCATAGGGGCTATGAACATAAGTTCACCTATAGGACTTTCAATAACCTGGTGATCACAGATCCAACATGACAGCGACGCGAAGTATAAATATTCACATGAACATTTCTCGCAGTTTAACCATCCGAGTGCAGTGACACTTGGTACAGTAAATCTTTATACAAATGTTAATCCACTAGCATCTAATTTATTTCAATTGTTTCCATAACCACAAGATGGCAGCTGTGCGAAATTTTAAAATCTCATTTTTACTTCTTGTATCCTAATCATGCGATTGAAGTTTGAATACTACACGTACTCAATAATCTTCATGAAACAGTACATAATTCTAAGACCTACTGTTCATATATAAAAATCCAACATGGCGTCCATCCGCAATATTTAGTCGGTTCTCAATATCTACGAATCTATTACAGCAATCAAACTGAAATTGTGTATGTTGATAGTGGCAATTAACAGAAGTAGGTTATATGAAAATAGGCTTTAGTTCTTCACGGAACATCTTGTTATTTATTTATTTATCTATTTGTTTATTTATTTAACTTAACAGTGGTGAGACGGCATTTGTACTTATTCTAGTTGCTTGTATACAGTATTTACAATCATAAGCAAAATGTTTATGTGATTAAGTGTATTAGGGGGTATTTATTTTAACCGAGCTCTATGGTGCTAATCATTACATTTTAGGAAAATAGTTTATAAACAACCATATAGACTAATGGACTCCAATACCTCCACTGATAATTCTCTCTGCCTCCGACACATTTAAATCTGCATGCCGAAACTATTACAACAGTAGTTCATCAGACTGAGAAGATGATCATTGAGTGAATAAAGTTATTAAATACCTGTTAATGAGATCTTTTTTTAAAATTCCAATTGAACGCTCCATTAACAGGCTATTAAAGCACAGAAGTGCTTTACCGGCCGCGGTGGCCGAGAGTGCTAACGCGCTACCTCGTGCCTCGCTGGCGTCGGGAGAGCGTGGGTTCGAATCCCACCTCGGCAGTCTTGAAAATGGTTTTCTTGGTTTCCCATTTTCATCACCAGGCAAATGCCGGGAAATCCACGGCCGATTTCCTTCCAATATCCCTTCCCTGACCCGTCCTGAAAAGAAAAGTACATGGCCATTGGCTGCATTAATGAAAATCCACAGCCTGCTTCCAGTCTCCGACCGGGTCAGGAATGGAATGAATGAAGCCCCCAACTAGCGGCGAGGATATGAACTGTGCCGGCTGCCGAAGCCTGTCGCACTCCCCTGAGGCAATGATTAAATGAATGACAGATGAAATGAAATGATAGTGGAGAGTGTTGCTGGAATGAAATTGTGACAGGGAAAACCGGAGTACCCGGAGAAAAACCTGTCTGCCTCAGTATTGTCCAGCACAGATCTCACATGGAGTGACCGGGATTTGAACCACGGACCCAGCGGTGAGAAGCCGGCGTACTGCCGCCTAAGCCACGGAGGCTCTGGTTGCATTAATAAAAAATAAAAAAAATATTTTTCAAGCTATAGCTGAAAGAAAAATCAGAACAAGGCGACTCACAATCCACCTGATATACCTCTATCACGTGCAATCAAATCGGCATCATATCAGTGTCATGAACTTTGGTGAGAAATATAATCTACGTGGCATTTGTTATTTTGGCGTGAAATCACAAATCCTCGCACCACTAGCCACTTGATAGAAAGATATCCGATATTTAGATGCTTTACTAGGATCCAGTGATCTTCAATTGAGGCTTCAAAACTCCTAATTAATCAGTTGTGAAATGTCTCCTGCCTACATACAGTAGTTACGTTGCCCGAGTTATGGCTGACATATAAACTTGAATAATATTACCAATAACACTAGTTGCTATGGTGATCCGTGACACCAGATATTGTTTACCTTAATCCTTTATAGGGCACAACTATTATTAAAATATTTTATTTGTATTTATTTCAATATAATTATTTTAGCCAAATTTTAATGTATTAATTTTATTTTATGTTACCTTTTAAATTTTTATGTTTAAACGTTTTTATGACTATATTTTTATATTGTTTATATTGATTCTTTTAAAGGGTCTTTATTTTTGCTTGACAAGGACATTCTCGCTCACGCGCTCAGCCAGTGGCAGCTCAGTTCCCGGCGACCGCGGGCATGACTATATTTATGACTATATTTTTATATTGTTTATATTGATTCTTTTAAAGGGTCTTTATTTTTGCTTGACAAGGACATTCTCGCTCACGCGCTCAGCCAGTGGCAGCTCAGTTCCCGGCGACCGCGGGCATGACTATATTTATGACTATATTTTTATATTGATTCTTTTAAAGGGTCTTTATTTTTGCTTGACAAGGACATTCTCGCTCACGCGCTCAGCCAGTGGCAGCTCAGTTCCCGGCGACCGCGGGCATGACTATATTTATGACTATATTTTTATATTGTTTATATTGATTCTTTTAAAGGGTCTTTATTTTTGCTTGACAAGGACATTCTCGCTCACGCGCTCAGCCAGTGGCAGCTCAGTTCCCGGCGACCGCGGGCATGACTATATTTATGACTATATTTTTATATTGTTTATATTGATTCTTTTAAAGGGTCTTTATTTTTGCTTGACAAGGACATTCTCGCTCACGCGCTCAGCCAGTGGCAGCTCAGTTCCCGGCGACCGCGGGCGCGTGTGTACGACAGAAAACCGCGCTTAAAATCAGTATCATGCATTTTTACTCACCATGCTTACAGTAGATGCTGAAAATGTTCCCCATCCGCTGTCAAACATAACCGGCATCTCCTTATGAAGTTTCCGGTTACTCCGGTTAATTTAGCTTCAATAAGGAAATAACGACATTTTCGTCTAGTTTTATCGTTTACTGAACCTGTACGTTTGAATCCCTTAGCCAGTTGCTTTAATGTCCGATTTATAGGAATGGGATTTCCTGGAAATGTCATTCGAAACTTTTGTCTTGTTCTAGCGCACGTTATGAACGGCACGTATTATGCAGACCTTTGCTCGACCTTGGCCGCCGGTCCCCGGCGCGTGGTCTCCAGCGGTATACGCTGCCGAAGTCAACGTCACTGCCGCTCCGTTGCTAAGCAACTGGAGCAATACAACATGGCTCCCTTGCAGCTTGCTTCGTCTTTGAGCCGTCATTATTTCCTATTTGCATCGTATAAAACTGTACATGCATGGATGTTCAGAGGCAAGAAAGCATAGAAAAGTATATTTTCCACAGTAATTTAACATAGTTGTCCAATAAGTTGTAAAATATTGCATACGAGATGCACATTACGTCTTAGAGCATAGGTTGTAGAGATGTGGCCTACTATATTTAACTTAAATTAAGTGAAAACACGAAAATATAACATTTCTAGATATTGTGAATCACGTCCCGTATGAATGATCAATACTACGGAAAATATAGAACCGTAGGCTCTATCAGTAAGTGACGAATAAAATGAACATAAGGGAACAGTTTAAAATATTTTGCATGAGAGTTTAGGCCAAATCTCATCAACGGCTTTAGAAGAAACAAAGACTGCATTTCAATACAATTTGTGTGTTTACCACAACGCCTCATTTGTTTGAAAACAAATCAAATTACACCTTAGGTTTGAGTTAAGAAATGAATTTAATGAGGTAGGCCTATAATAACAAAAACGTTATCTATAAAATATGTATGCTACCCACCCCTTCATGATTCAAAGTCATTACTTGACCAACAGAACTAAATAAAATCAGCCTACATTCCTGTTAGGGGCTTATGGCCTCAATAACCACCAACACCACCTACCTGCCATTTGGTACCGTATTACATAATTCACCACAACCTGTGATAAAATGACCTGTTACAACTACAATTAAACTCAGTTGCTCAGTATCAAAAAGGCCTATTGTGAGGGGAGAAAAACACATGCACACTTCTGCAGGAGCATGTAAGTTCAATCGCAGGGGAGTAGCCTACTTTCCAATAATATACCAGTACTTCCTGATATCTATTAAAGATGTTTGGTATAAACATTGCAGTTAAGTATTAAGCCTCGATATTTTGAATCGAATTATAGTTTCATTTTAACTCATAATAACTTAAAGGTACAATACTGTAGCATTCCATAAATTCATTTAACTAGCCTAATTTTACTGTCCAATGTTTGAAAAATTGTCCAGATAAGTAATGCACAAGAAACTGACTAAGTACACACCTAGGTTATTATATTTCCACTTTTTTATAACTTTATAGCATCACTGACTTTTTCACTAACAATTCATGCTGAAACGATTAAAACATTTTCTAACAATCCTGACATAATGCCATGATAGCCTGGTTCGCCACTATCCTCATCACCTCATTTCTTGACACCACTGACTTTTTCACCGAAACTTCCCTGACAATCACAACAAGACTTGCCACTCCATCACTCAGCAATAAGCAGTATTCATTGGCTTGAATAATGTCACTATACGGTACTGTAAGTTTGTTGCAGGGTGTAGGCCTAGGCTACTGGCAGGCCTACATGATAATTGTTTTCTGAAAGTGCAAAAAAAAAAAAATAGGCAGAAAATTTCAGTGTGGGATAGGCCCAATTGTTATTTGGAAACAAAATTCACTGCTTAAATAAATTAAGTGAAAAATCACCACTCAGAAAAGTTGTAGGATAAAATTTATTGCTATTAGTGAATCAGCTGTAAGGTTATGTAGGTTGTCGTTTATAATACTTATAGTACAAACCATATTTAATTACAACTACACTCCCCACGTGAACCAAAAAACCCTTTATGTGACATATATGTCCTAAATATCGCACTATATTAGATATACTGTATCCACTAAATGATGTTATAAATAAATATTTATAATTTGTAGTACGCACCATGCAATTCATACCTCAGGAGTGAGGTCAACTTTATTCATACTATCTCGAAAAATTCTCGTACTTTATCCATAAAATTTTACTTGTATTTAGTAGCTCCAACACCGTAGATGATCTTTACGGGAGGCGTTTGCCTTATTTCACGCATGTTACACCTTTTTATACACAAAATTCAAGACGCTGCGCAGCGATAATGCAGCTTCCTATGCATAAACAAGATGTTCAGTAAAGAACATATAGCCTACTTTCTCCTAAATGCATGGGTATTGTTATAACTCTTTGTCCTTTTCAAGGAGTATAATTGAATGTTGGTTGTAGTAGCTTGTTGAAATACAACGTGCTATAGGGATATTAAACATGAATATGAGGTGCCCTTTGCTAGTGCTAGCTCTGTAAAAAAATCATTCAATTCGGTTTCACCGTGTTTGAATTGATATGGGGAATTGATTTGCACACATACACGGCCGCTATTTGCAAACTATTGGGCTGATGACCTTGTAGTCAGTCATAAGATGCTTTCCACAAAAAGGCATGTTGTTGCAAAATCCGGTAGAGATCAAATTATTAGGATGGTCGAAATTTGATTTAAGCTTTTAACATTTGGGTTGCCGTCATTCCGTTTCCGTCAAGATGGCGGCGATATAAAACATGACACTGAGGTGCCTTTTGCTAGTGCTACCTCTGTACCAAATTTCGTTCAATTCGGTTTCACCGTGTTTGAATTGATAGGGGGAATCGATTTGCACACATACTTGGCCACCATCTGCAAACTATTGGGCTGATGATCTAGCAGTTTGGTCAGAATATGCTTCCCACATAAAGATTTGTTGTTGCAAAATTTGGTAGAGACTAGATTATTAGGTTGATCGTAATTACATTTTAGCCTTTAACATTTGGGTGGCCGCGATTACGCTTTCCGTCAAGATGGCGGTGATATAAAACATGACACTGAGGTGGCCTTTTCTAGTGCTACCTCTGTACCAAATTTCGTTCCATTCGGTTTCACCGTGTTCGAATTAATAGGGGGAATCCATTTTCACACAAAGATGGCCGCCATCCGCAAAATATTAGGCTAATGACCTATTAGTTTGGTCAAAGAATGCTCCCTCCTTAATGGTATGTTGATGCAAAATTTGGTAGAGATCGGATGATTAGGTTAATCGAAATTTGATTTAAGCTTTGAATATTTGTGTGGCCGCCATTACGTTTCCGTCAAGATGGCGGCGATATAAAACATGACACTGAGGTGCCCTTTGCTAGTGCTACCTCTGTACCAAATTTCATTCCATTCGGATTCACCGTGTTCGAATTAATAGGGGTAATGGATTTTCACACAAAGATGGCCGCCATCCGCAAACTATTAGGCTAATGACCTATTAGATTTGTCAAAGGATGCTCCCTTCATAAAGGTATGTTGTTGCCAAATTTGGTAGATATCGGATGATTAGGTTAATCGTAATTTGATTTAAGCTTTGAACATTTGGGTGGCCGCCATTACGTTTCCGTCAAGACGGCGGCGATATAAAACATGACACTGAGGTGCCTTTCTTTAGTAGTACCTCTGTACCAAATTTCGTTCCATTCGGTTGCACCGTGTTCGAATTAATAGGGGGAATCGATTTTCACACAAAGATGGCCGCCATCCGCAAACTATTACGCTGATGACCTATTAGTTTGGTGAAAGGATGCTCCCCCCATAAAGGTATGTTGTTGCAAAATTTGGTAGAGATCGGATGATTATGTTAGTCGTAATTTGATTTAAGCTTTGAACATTTGTGTGGCCGCCATTACGTTTCCGTCAAGATGGCGGCGATATAAGACATGATACTGGGGTGCCCTTTGCTAGGACTACCCCTGTACCAAATTTTGTTCCATTCGGTTTCACCGTGTTCGAATTAATAGGGGCAATCTATTTTCACACAAAGATGGCCGCCATCCGCAAACTATTAGGCTGATGACCTAATAGTTTGGTCAAAGGATGCTGCCCCCATAAAGGTATGTTGTTGTAAAATTTGGTAGAGATCGGATGATTAGGTTAGTCGTAATTTGATTTAAGCTTTGAACATTTGTGTGGCCGCCATTACGTTTCCGTCAAGATGGCGGCGATATAAATCATGACACTAAGGTGTCCTTTGCTAGTGCTACCTTTGTACCAAATTTCGTTCAATTTGCGCTCACCGTGTTCGAATTGATAGGGGGGGGGGGGGGGACAGACATTCAGAGTACACACACTCACACACACACACACACAGACTCGCACACACACATACACACACACAGACAGACACACTTTTTTTTCGCCCTGTAGTGATCTCATAAGTCTACTTTCATTTTTTGCAAAAATCGAAAGTAGGCTAAAAAACAAGATGTTCAGTAAAGAACATATAGCCTACTTTCTCCTAAATGCATGGGTATTGTTATAACTCTTTGTCCTTTTCAAGGAGTATGATTGAATGTTGGTTGTAGTAGCTTGTTGAAATACAACGTGCTATAGGGATATTAAAAATGACACTGAGGTGCCCTTTGCTAGTGCTACCTCTGAACCAAATTTCGTTCCATTCGGTTTCACCGTGTTCGAATTGATAGAGGGAATCGATTTTCACACAAAGATGACCGCCATCCGCAAAATATTAGGCTAATGACCTATTAGTTTGGTCAAAGGATGCTCCCTAAATAAAGGTATGTTTTTGCAAAATTTGCTAGAGATCGGATGATTAGGTTAATCGTAATTTGATTTAAGCTTTGAACATTTGTGTGGCCGCCATTACATTTCCGTCAAGATGGCGGCGATATAAAACACGAGACTGAGGTACCCTTTGCTAGTGATACCTCTGTACCAAATTTCGTTCCATTCGGCTTCACCATGTTCGAATTAATAGGGGGAATCGATTTTGACACAAAGATGGCCGCCATCCGCAAACTATTAGGCGAATGACCTATTAGATTGGTCAAAGGATGCTCCCTCCATAAAGGTATGTTGTTGCAAAATTTGGTAGAGATCGGATGATTAGGTTAATCGTAATTTGATTTAGGCTTTGAACATTTGTGTGGCCGCCATTACGTTTCAGTCAAAATGGCGGCGATATAAAACATGACACTGAGGTGCCCTTTGCTAGTGCTATCTTTGTACCAAATTTCGTTCCATTCGGTTTCACCGTGTTTGAATTCATAGGGGGAATCGATTTTGACACAAAGATGGCCGCCATCCGCAAACTATTAGGCTAATGACCTATTAGATTTGTCAAAGGATGCTCCCTTCATAAAGGTATGTTGTTGCCAAATTTGGTAGATATCGGATGATTAGGTTAATCGTAATTTGATTTAAGCTTTGAACATTTGGGTGGCCGCCATTACGTTTCCGTCAAGACGGCGGCGATATAAAACATGACACTGGGGTGCCCTTTGCTAGTGCTACCTCTGTACCAAATTTCATTCCATTCGGATTCACCGTGTTCGAATTAATAGTGGTAATCGATTTTGACACAAAGATGACCGCCATCCGCAAACTATTAGGCTAATGACCTATTAGATTTGTCAAAGGATGCTCCCTCCATAAAGGTATGTTGTTGCAAAATTTGGTACAGATCGGATGATTAGTTTAGTCGTAATTTGATTTAAGCTTTGAACATTTATGTGGCCGCCATTACGTTTCCGTCATGATGGCGGCGATATAAGACATGATACTGGGGTGCCCTTTGCTAGGACTACCCCTGTACCAAATTTTGTTCCATTCGGTTTCACCGTGTTCGAATTAATAGGGGCAATCTATTTTCACACAAAGATGGCCGCCATCCGCAAACTATTAGGCTGATGACCTAATAGTTTGGTCAAAGGATGCTGCCCCCATAAAGGTATGTTGTTGTAAAATTTGGTAGAGATCGGATGATTAGGTTAGTCGTAATTTGATTTAAGCTTTGAACATTTGTGTGGCCGCCATTACGTTTCCGTCAAGATGGCGGCGATATAAATCATGACACTAAGGTGTCCTTTGCTAGTGCTACCTTAGTACCAAATTTCGTTCAATTTGCGCTCACCGTGTTCGAATTGATAGGGGGGGGGGACAGACATTCAGAGTACACACACTCACACACACACACACACAGACTCGCACACACACATACACACACACAGACAGACACACTTTTTTTTCGCCCTGTAGTGATCTCATAAGTCTACTTTCATTTTTTGCAAAAATCGAAAGTAGGTTAAAAAACAAGATGTTCAGTAAAGAACATATAGCCTACTTTCTCCTAAATGCATGGGTATTGTTATAACTCTTTGTCCTTTTCAAGGAGTATGATTGAATGTTGGTTGTAGTAGCTTGTTGAAATACAACGTGCTATAGGGATATTAAAAATGACACTGAGGTGCCCTTTGCTAGTGCTACCTCTGAACCAAATTTCGTTCCATTCGGTTTCACCGTGTTCGAATTGATAGAGGGAATCGATTTTCACACAAAGATGACCGCCATCCGCAAAATATTAGGCTAATGACCTATTAGTTTGGTCAAAGGATGCTCCCTAAATAAAGGTATGATTTTGCAAAATTTGCTAGAGATCGGATGATTAGGTTAATCGTAATTTGATTTAAGCTTTGAACATTTGTGTGGCCGCCATTACATTTCCGTCAAGATGGCGGCGATATAAAACACGACACTGAGGTACCCTTTGCTAGTGATACCTCTGTACCAAATTTCGTTCCATTCGGCTTCACCATGTTCGAATTAATAGGGGGAATCGATTTTGACACAAAGATGGCCGCCATCCGCAAACTATTAGGCGAATGACCTATTAGATTGGTCAAAGGATGCTCCCTCCATAAAGGTATGTTGTTGCAAAATTTGGTAGAGATCGGATGATTAGGTTAATCGTAATTTGATTTAGGCTTTGAACATTTGTGTGGCCGCCATTACGTTTCAGTCAAAATGGCGGCGATATAAAACATGACACTGAGGTGCCCTTTGCTAGTGCTATCTTTGCACCAAATTTCGTTCCATTCGGTTTCACCGTGTTTGAATTCATAGGGGGAATCGATTTTGACACAAAGATGGCCGCCATCCGCAAACTATTAGGCTAATGACCTATTAGATTTGTCAAAGGATGCTCCCTTCATAAAGGTATGTTGTTGCCAAATTTGGTAGATATCGGATGATTAGGTTAATCGTAATTTGATTTAAGCTTTGAACATTTGGGTGGCCGCCATTACGTTTCCGTCAAGACGGCGGCGATATAAAACATGACACGGGGGTGCCCTTTGCTAGTGCTACCTCTGTACCAAATTTCATTCCATTCGGATTCACCGTGTTCGAATTAATAGTGGTAATCGATTTTGACACAAAGATGACCGCCATCCGCAAACTATTAGGCTAATGACCTATTAGATTTGTCAAAGGATGCTCCCTCCATAAAGGTATGTTGTTGCAAAATTTGGTACAGATCGGATGATTAGTTTAGTCGTAATTTGATTTAAGCTTTGAACATTTATGTGGCCGCCATTACGTTTCCGTCAAGATGGCGGCGATATAAGACATGATACTGGGGTGCCCTTTGCTAGGACTACCCCTGTACCAAATTTTGTTCCATTCGGTTTCACCGTGTTCGAATTAATAGGGGCAATCTATTTTCACACAAAGATGGCCGCCATCCGCAAACTATTAGGCTGATGACCTAATAGTTTGGTCAAAGGATGCTGCCCCCATAAAGGTATGTTGTTGTAAAATTTGGTAGAGATCGGATGATTAGGTTAGTCGTAATTTGATTTAAGCTTTGAACATTTGTGTGGCCGCCATTACGTTTCCGTCAAGATGGCGGCGATATAAATCATGACACTAAGGTGTCCTTTGCTAGTGCTACCTTTGTACCAAATTTCGTTCAATTTGCGCTCACCGTGTTCGAATTGATAGGGGGGGGGGGACAGACATTCAGAGTACACACACTCACACACACACACACACAGACTCGCACACACACATACACACACACAGACAGACACACTTTTTTTTCGCCCTGTAGTGATCTCATAAGTCTACTTTCATTTTTTGCAAAAATCGAAAGTAGGCTAAAAAACAAGATGTTCAGTAAAGAACATATAGCCTACTTTCTCCTAAATGCATGGGTATTGTTATAACTCTTTGTCCTTTTCAAGGAGTATGATTGAATGTTGGTTGTAGTAGCTTGTTGAAATACAACGTGCTATAGGGATATTAAAAATGACACTGAGGTGCCCTTTGCTAGTGCTACCTCTGAACCAAATTTCGTTCCATTCGGTTTCACCGTGTTCGAATTGATAGAGGGAATCGATTTTCACACAAAGATGACCGCCATCCGCAAAATATTAGGCTAATGACCTATTAGTTTGGTCAAAGGATGCTCCCTAAATAAAGGTATGTTTTTGCAAAATTTGCTAGAGATCGGATGATTAGGTTAATCGTAATTTGATTTAGGCTTTGAACATTTGTGTGGCCGCCATTACGTTTCAGTCAAGATGGCGGCGATATAAAACATGACACTGAGGTGCCCTTTGCTAGTGCTATCTTTGTACCAAATTTCGTTCCATTCGGTTTCACCGTGTTTGAATTCATAGGGGGAATCGATTTTGACACAAAGATGGCCGCCATCCGCAAACTATTAGGCGAATGACCTATTAGATTGGTCAGAGGATGCTCCCTCCATAAAGGTATGTTGTTGCAAAATTTGGTAGAGATCGGATGATTAGGTTAATCGTAATTTGATTTAAGCTTTGAACATTTGTGTGGCCGCCATTACGTTTCAGTCAAGATGGCGGCGATATAAAACATGACACTGAGATGCCCTTTGCTAGTGCTACCTCTGTACCAAATTTCGTTCCATTCGGTTTCACCGTGTTTGAATTAATAGGGGGAATCGATTTTGACACAAAGATGGCCGCCATCCACAAACTATTAGGCGAATGACCTATTAGATTGGTCAGAGGATGCTCCCTCCATAACGGTATGTTGTTGCAAAATTTGGTAGAGATCGGATGATGAGGTTAATCGTAATTTGATTTAAGCTTTGAACATTTGTGTGGCCGCCATTACGTTTCAGTCAAGATGGCGGCGAAATAAAACAAGACACTGAGATGCCCTTTGCTAGTGCTACCACTGTACCAAATTTCGTTCCATTCGGTTTCACCGTGTTTGAATTAATAGGGGGAATCGATTTTGACACAAAGATGGCCGCCATCCGCAAACTATTAGGCTAATGACCTATTCATTTGGTCAAAGGATGCTTCCTCTATAAAGGTATGTTGTTGCAAAATTTGGTAGAGATCGGATGATTAGGTTAATCGTAATTTCATTTAAGCTTTGAACATTTGTGTGGCCGCCATTACGTTTCAGTCAAGATGGCGGCGATATAAAACATGACACTGAGATGCCCTTTGCTAGTGCTACCTCTGTACCAAATTTCCTTCCATTCGGTTTCACCGTGTTTGAATTAATAGGGGGAATCAATTTTGACACAAAGATGGCCGCCATCCGCAAACTATTAGGCTAATGACCTATTCATTTGGTCAAAAGATGCTTCCTCTATAAAGGTATCTTTTTGCTAAATTTGGTAAAGATCGGATGATTAGGTTAATCGTAATTTGATTTAAGCTTTGAACATTTGTGTGGTCGCCATTAAGTTTCCGTCAAGATGGCGGCGATATAAAACATGACACTGAGGTGCCTTTCTTTAGTAGTACCTCTGTACCAAATTTCGTTCCATTCGGTTGCACCGTGTTCGAATTAATAGGGGGAATCGATTTTCACACAAAGATGGCCGCCATCCGCAAACTATTACGCTGATGACCTATTAGTTTGGTGAAAGGATGCTCCCCCCATAAAGGTATGTTGTTGCAAAATTTAGTAGAGATCGGATGATTATGTTAGTCGTAATTTGATTTAAGCTTTGAACATTTGTGTGGCCGCCATTACGTTTCCGTCAAGATGGCGGCGATATAAAACATGACACTGAGGTGTCCTTTGATAGTGCTACCTTTGTACCAAATTTCGTTCAATTCGCATTCACCGTGTTCGAATTGATAGGGGGGGACAGACATTCAGAGTACACACCCTCACACGCACACACACACACACACACACACACACACACACAGACTCACACACACATACACACAGACAGACACACTTTTTTCGCCCCGTAGTGATCTCATAAGTCTACTTTCATTTTTTGCAAAAATCGAAAGTAGGCTAAAAAATAACTAGCAACCAGTTGTTTGGGTCCAATGTGGCTGCGCCCATGTGGTTGCTAGGCGCATCACTTCGGCAGTGTATTGCCCAGGTATTCCCTCGCTCTTCTGTAGACGTGGGAGCTCTGGGCTAATTGGGTGTTTCAGTCTTTCAGTGTTTTATAAAGCTACTGTGTACCGGTACTGTATATCTTATTGTGTAATGTTTTATTGTGATTGTGTATAGTGCTATAATGCCTTATGTGAAATATTCGTTACATGAACGAGTATATCTGCACAATCCGTACATAAAGTGCAGGAAATCGTGCGCTAGAACAAGACAAAAGTTTCGAATGACATTTCCAGAGAGACCCATTCCTATAAATCGGACAATAAATCAACAGGCTAAGAGATTCAAATGTACAGGTTCAGTAAACAATAAAAATATACGAAAATGTCGTTATTTCCTTACTGAAGCTAAATTATCCGGAGTAACCGGAAACTTCATAAGGATGGCAGCGGATGGGGAACATTTTCAGCATCTAATGTAAGCATGGTGAGTATAAATGCATGATACTGATTTAAAGCGCCGTATCCTGTCGTACATACGCGCGCGCGGTCGCCGGGAACTGAGCTGTCACTGTCGGAGCGCGCGAGCGAGAATGTCCTTGCCAAGCAAAAATAAAGACCCTGTATAATTCTATTTTATATGCGTATTTATTTTAATTGTATAATTGTAATTTTATAAGCTTATTAATTCTTCTTCTGCGCGAATGGGTCTCCTAGGACCACGCTGAATCAACACTTCTTGGCCTTGATGTTTACCCAATAACTCTTCATGCGCAACGATTGAGCTAGTCTTCGTTGCTGCGACCAGACGTGTCTGGTAGGTCTTCTCTCTTCTGCCTCAAAACCCCGTGTATGAGTAATTTTCCTAATTTCCTCTCGATCCTTGAGATTGGGAAAACCTAATTCAGCCAAGTCCTTTTCTGCCTGTTTATACCAATTGGACCTTGTTGCCTTTTTCTGCAAAAACGTATCGATTTTATTTGTTAACCTAGTTGGGTCCATTCTGTCCAAAGGATCCATGAATTGGATCCTTCTCATACGGATTGTGTCTGTGATTTTAGTAATTTTTAAATGTCAGCATTAGGTTTCGGAAGGTGAATTCCATCTTTAATTTTTGGTCCCAAAATTTTTCGCATGATTTTGCGTTCCTTAATCTCCAATTGATTTCTCAGTGTTTTATGTTGTAGATTAAGTGTCTCGGCTGCATAAAGGGCTGCAGGCAAGATTACTGTTTTATAATGTTGAATTTTACAATTCCAAGAGAGGCATTTTTTGTTATAAACTTGTTTTGTCAAATGGAAAGCAGTTTCCATTTTCTGTAGTCTTGCTTCTGTAGCTTTTCTTTCGTTGCCAGTTTCATTGATCCATTCACCTAAATACTTGAAGTCTTTCACTCGGGAGACCTGACAATTACCGATGCGGAGTGTATTCGGAGCAGTTTTAATATCCATCATAAATTTTGTTTTGTCAAAAGAAACCCGTAAGCCGATTTTTGCTGCTTATTCTTGGAGTAATTCAAGTTGCTTCTGGGCATCAGAAATGCTTGGAGCAATTAACGCCATGTCATCCGCAAATGCCAAAGAGTCTAGTGTTATCCCTTTGAGTTTTGGTCCTAGTCTATGGGATGGTGCACCAGCTCGTCTCCATTCTCGGACAACTTTTTCGAGCGCACAGTTAAACAACAATGGAGATAATCCATCTCCTTGCTGCACTCCTGTATCAATTGAAAATTCTGCGCTCAGTCTTCCCATAAATATAACCTTTGAACTTGTATTCAAGAGGGTATCTTTGATGATTGATGTTGTCTTGCGATCTAATCCAAATTCTGAGAGTACAGCAACAAGGGATTCACGGTCAATGCTGTCATAAGCCTTTGCAAAGTCAACAAAAGTAATGACATAATTTTTGTTTGACATTTTACGGAAGTAAGACATTGAGTTTTTCAAATTGATAAATTGCTCTGTACACGATCGGCCTTTCCGGAACCCACCTTGGTATTCACCAATCTGCGGATAATTAATTATTGTATAAGCTTATTTAATTTTAGTAGAAATTTTATAAGCTTATTAATTTTTCAATTTAGGCTACTTATTTTAAATTTTAATTTCTTTCTTATTTTATTATTTACGTTATAATTGTTTTTGTTTAAAAAATAATAATCAAGCGTCTCAGGTCAATAATATTAACACTTCCAAAAAAATTTTTATTGACATATGGCTGGAAGATTCAAACATAAACATCTTTGACATAGTAGGTGGTTAATATACAGACCACTAACCAATAAAGGGTTAAACGGTGCCAAATAACAAACAAGTAGATCCGTGAAGAACTAAACAGCCTATCTTCATATATCCTACTGGTCTTTTCCATTAAAACTCTCTTGCCTATTGCAAGGATGTTCCATGTGATATACTGAATAGCTTTTGGTTCACGACATGTGTCTTAACCAACACCATTGCAATGCGACGTTATGCTAGACTATATAGCTTTCAATACCGGTGATTAAGACTCCTCTCGCGAGATGGCATCATTCTGTATCGAACCACGCGAATTAGCATAATTTTTTAGAAAAGTCAAATGAACGACTTCTATGACTTACGAAAAGTTTCAGTGTAATCGGGTGATTAGATCGCCAGAAACGTCATTTTAAATATTTGAATATCACTTTAATTCTTGAGGACCAAGAAAAGGTGGAAATTTCTGGGAGCAAGATGTGGATAATCAAACAGCTCCCAGCCAAACTTTTGCAGATTGTTGCTGTCCTGTTCTTGTTCCCAGTATTTTCAAACTTTCCTAGCACCTCAAGAAACTTATCGACGATGAGCTGAAGACAAATATCACTCACTGGTTCCATTCACAGGTGGCAGACTTCTATGACACCGGACTACAAAAGTTGATATTACCCATTCAAGATTTGATTGCCGCTGAGTGTGGCTGCGCCAGAGTTTGTTGTTTATAGTAGCGTGAGCCCCGCGGGGCGAAGCGGAGGACGCAGCGATGGCAGAGTGCAGTCTGCACATAAGTAAGCAGCATTGCGTCAGATAAGCGTCACAGGAGCTCATGTCACCACGGGTGGCTTCGGTAGCGTAGTTGGTAGCATGCTGAGTTTCTATGCCCAAGATCGTGGATTCAAACCCGGTCGAAGTCATCGGATTTTTAAGAGCGTTAAAAATCCCTCAGTATGCCTTCCTTTCGAGGGGAAGTAAAGCCGCCGGTCCCATGTCATTGATTTATGGCATGTTAAAGACCTTCCACTAATTATTGGTTAACATTTGACAAACGCTCTCAGGTTCCGACGTTCGTCGCCAGGAGCCACCGACGGTGGCATCTAGTAACCAAGTTCTGAACTAGTAGTCGTTGACGGTGGCGTTTGGCGGCAAAAGTAGGAACTCCTTGAAAAAATTCAATGTCTGCAGTCCTTACTTGAATTGAAAACTGATAACACTCACTAATACAGTCATCACAATTAACACTGGTTGTCAGACAGATTCTACACACACCCAAAGTACACGGTCCTACATGACCCCGTTGTCGCAGCCCCTAAACTGAGGAACCAACCAACCATGTCACCACGGACAGTTAAACGATGACTGAGGCTACTGGAGCTGAGTCATATCCTACTCGCGGAACTGTAGTCCACCTGTCAACGAAGCAGGCTGACGTGTGACACAAGTAAACAAAGAATACTTCCCATCTCGACCGCCGGCAATTAATTTGTGAAAGGGTAATAGAACGCAAGGACAAGCGTCTCAATTCGTTTCGTGCCTATGTCGAGAAATAGGTGGCACATTGCTGTACCTGTTACCAATGAAGATTTGCATCATTCATTCATTTCCGTGTCCGGTTAACATTTCCAAAAAAATGCAGCTGCGATGGCCTTGTTACTTCCTCTAAAAACATCTTCCATTGTGCTTGGGTTGTCCAGGAGGGGGCAGGTAAGTAGGTAAGTTGGGTCTTGTTCAGCTCCACATTCACAAGAGGTGTCTGCGTCTGCTAGAAGGATCCCGCATTTTTGCAGATTGGTCTTGCATCGAGAGACACCCACTCTTAAGCGGTTGAGGGACCTCCACACAGGATAAGGTAGGTCGGCGCTAGGAGCCAGTTCATCCTCTGGTGAGATATCTGTGGGCAGTGAGCTCCTCCATCTGTTAAGACGAGTTGTCTCTGGTGTTCTCTCCAGCGGCGTAGTCCTAGCAAGAAAACTCTTGCGGGATCTGAGGCGAGACCTTGCTGCCTGGTGACCATATTGTGGATGTCGATGGCCATTCTCCTGCTTTGTTCTCTCGGCGCCAGCAGCAGTGGCCCTCCGGATGTTGGGTGGGGCTATTCCGACAATAGGGTAGAGTTTGTGCACTGGAAGATTTGCATATAACTATATTCTCTTTTTTTAAGTAGGGGCACTTACTTTCTGGATGCACCTCGTACTGTACCCATATGTCATTATATGTCCCCTAGGGTACAGTACATTGTACCCCGCCCAGTCATTGGGCAAATTCGTGTTGACCGACTGAAGAGAGACAACTCACAGTGGAGATAGTTTGAAAGAACTATGGCAAAACCACTCTCAGGATGGCCACTGTTAGCACCGAGATCCGAACCTTCGATTCCCGTACTTCCATTTCCCCATTGCAGTCGTGGTGATTAAGTTTACGCCACGCAGCAAAATTGAAAACAAAATGGGTAATGGGTCTCTTTTGCTCATAAAATTGGTTGGTTCCTCAGTTTAGGGGCTGCGACAACGCGGTCATGTAGCCTCGTGTACCTAGGGCGTGTGTAGAATCTGTCTGATAACCGGTGTTAATTGTGATGACTGTATTAGTGTGTGTTATCTGTTTTAAATTCAAGTAAGGACTGCAGACATTCAATCTTCAAGTAGTTCCTACTTTTGCTACCAAGCGCCACCGTCAACAACTAGTTCTGAACTTGGTTACTAGATGACACTGCAGTCCGCTCCTGACGACGAACGTTGGAACCTAAGAGCGTTAGTCAAATCTAACATATAATTTAGCTTCACACAAAGTTCTTTGACATGCCATAAATCTATGACATGGGACCGCCGGCTTTACTTCCCCTCCGAGGGAAGGCATACTGAGGGATTTTTACGCTCTTAAAAATTCCAACGCTCATAAAACTGCCGAGAGTTAACTTAAAATTGTGCAATATTGCGGTCCCAATAACCCACATTGTACTGTATGGGCCCCAACCTTGACTCAGTCTGGAGGTAGGTGGCTGTCTGACGGCTATTCTTGGTTACGTACACAGATGTCACCTCATTGCTACGTCATTGAGGAGACACAAATACTCCTGCACGTATTCAAGTCCTTTCAACACTACAGAACATCTCAACTGCACCGGTATAACTAATGGACTGGGAGAGCCATATTCACAGTGCATGGCTGAGGGGCAAGCGCAGTAGATTTTGTCCAGATAGCTCCGTCATGAAGGAATTTAACCCTGGTATGAGGTTTGGAGTGGTAGGCTGTCAGCCACGTCAGGTACTGTAGGTTCGAATTTATGGAAATGAATCTTCGCGGTTTCCTACTTCAACTCCAACGGAATGCCGGTTGGTTCGCAGCTAAAGGTTTTGGCGGTTTCCTTTCCATTTCTTGCATCAATTCAAACAACCAACACTGATACAAACATTATATTAACACAGGTTGCCAGACAGGTTCAAAACACACCTAAATACACGAACTTAAAACAAAATTCTTCCTAGTTCTTTATTAGAATGAAATGAAAAATAAATACACCATACGTTCTTCAACCCACTGAGCAACTCAGATTGTGTACTAGTGGAAAATAAATAATCATCAACATGAAGCAATAGTCTCATATGTATGCAGTTTTATTCAAGGGGCGTGGTGGCGCAGCGGTTAAGCTGTTGGCCTTTCACCAAGGTGGACTGGGTTCGATTCGCGGTCAATATATGTGAGATTTTTGAAGTGAAATGCAATGTCCTGTGGTTTGGATTCCACGTAAAGAGGAGGTCCCATGGCTCATAATCACAAGACTCATGGACACGTAAAGCTACAATCTTCCTTCCTTCATTTTATTCAAACATTATAGGCCTACTCGTTCACTGTAATGTATTTGATCATAATCACAGGATCATGCACCTATTGACAGATTGTCTTGGGCAGCAATTTCTGTATCTTCTATAGCTTCCTCTAGCTACGGTCGTGCATAGAAATGATCATAGTATCGGATGTCTTCTTGATATAGCGTTCCACACTAATTCCTCCTGTTTTCTCAACTAGTCATGTGATGTTGCCGATAAAGACGACCGGAACAAACGCCATCCCTTCATGTCCCACACATGATCAGTGAGGAACAGGTCTGGTGATCGTGCTGGCCAGGAGAGTTGATGAACATCTTGGAGAGTACGTAGGGTATCTCGAGAAGTGTGCAACCGGGCATTGTCCTACTAGAGGAACACAGTAGACGCTGGATGAGAATGGCAACAGAATGGAGTGTATGATGCTTTGGATGTATCCTGCACTGCTCAGTGTACTCTCAACAAGCACCAGACGTGTATAGTCATTGTAGGCTATTATATGAGGAAAGAATTCATAAATTAATAAATGTGAAACAAAATATTGGAATGCAGCCGAAATAAATCAGAATCCTCTATGGACATCAAATTGGCAGGTGAAACGCTACGGGAAGTAGGATACTTCTGTTACTTAGGAAGCAAAATAACCAGTGATGGACGAAGCAAAGAGGATATAAGAAGTAGGTTAGCTCAGGCAAGGAAAGCATTTCTACAGAAAAGGAATCTGTTGACATCGAATATAGATTTAGGTGTTAGGAAGTCATTTTGAAGGCCTTTGTCTGGAGCGTGGCGCTCTATGGAAGTGGAACTTGGACTATTGGTGCAGCAGAAAAGAGGAGAATTGAAGCGTTTGAAATTTGGTGTTACAGGTGAATCATTAAGATCAGATGGGTAGATAGGGTTACAACCGAAGAGGTATTAAGACGAGTGGGAGAGGAGAGATGTTTCTGGCGACTGCTAATGAAGAGAAGAGATAGGTTGGTAGGACACATACTAAGACACCCAGGAATAGCAAGCTTAGTTATGGAAGGAAGGGTCGAGGACAAGAACTGTAGGGGTAGACCAAGGTTGGAATATGTTAAACATATTGCCTCGGACGTAGGGTGTGGTAGCTATATAGAGATGAAACGATTAGCTCAGGACAGGGAGGCATGGAGAGCTGCATGAAACCAAAAGATTGAAGACTCAATCATCAACAACAACAACAACAACAACAACAACAACAACAACAACAACAACAACAACAACAGGCTATGGGTTCCTGCATCATAATGCCAGGAGGTGGTCTTGTATGTCGCTGTCCTATACACTCTGGTAGCTGCCGCTCACGTGATCGACGCCACATTCGCAAGCGACCATCACTAACGCCAAGGCAGAATCTGCTTTCTTCACTGTACACAATTCTGCACCACTGATCTCTCCAACATAGTCTTAAGCGACACAATCGAGGATAGGTTGCTTGGTGAGCGCCACCCTTGATCGTAATCCAGCTTCCAGCTAACGGTTACTGATGTTCCTAGCGGACACAGTGCATGCAACACCGGGCCTAATTAATGCTTCGGTCACTGTTCTATCAGCAATGACTTCTCCACTGACGCGGCGGTCCAGGCGTGAGTCTGTATGCAGCTGCCATCCGGAACCAGGATGACAAGCATGTTCACCTTCCGTGGACCACGGGCATCAACACTGAATAAACAGCAGACACCTTACGTCCAACAAGCTGGGCAATTCTTTGGAAGGGACATCCAGCGTCCTACAGGCCCCCAATACGACCTCGCTGAAATTCCGATAATTGCGTGATCTGTGACTGTTGACGCCGTCTCAGGATGTCAACAATGTTTCACACAGTACGATGACCGAAACAACAAACCACTTGTTCAGTATTGTCCGACAGAGGGGAATGAATTCCCGGAAAGAATGTAAGTGCGGTGACTTGAGTGCACTGCACGGAATTACCATACAGTTCATTTGTCAGCTGGGTCACGTAGCATCTAATGTGCTTGTTTCTGACTCTAATACATATTTGGCTTGCACCATTTACATGGACCCTGTAACGATTATCATGCTTCTTATTTCATTTGAACAAGAAGAAAATATGTACATGACAACAACAACAACAACCACAAAAGAGCAAGTCCAAAGCATAGCAGCAGTAAATACATGTCACTTCAAGTCAACTAACGTAAAAGTTCAAAGAAGTGACCTGGAAGAGAATACAACCATAAGTTTGATTTTCCAACAGTGCTAGTGATGGTGCGTGAAGGAAGTTATTTATGAACAAGCTTGGTGTGTTATTTTAATGTTTGTTATTCAGAGAAGATAGAAGGTATGAAAATACCTGTTACAAATGCTATTGAACGTGCTATTACCTGCACTGGCCATTAAAAGAAAAAAAATATGTAAGATACGAAAAGGGGATGAACATAAACAAAGTGGAGCGTAAAGAGGTCAAATCAACTGCAATAAGAAAGCAAGTAGTTCCGTAAAGAACTATTCAGCCTATTTTCATATATCCAACTCATGTTATTTGCCTCTATCAACATACAAAATTTCAGTTTGTAGGTTTTGATAGATTCGTAGATATTGAGAACCGTCTAAATATTTCAGTTGGTCGCCAGGTTGGATTTTTATTTTTGTACTATTACATTAAGATTATTGTGTACGTGTGGTATTCAAACGTCAATCGCATGATTAGAACACAAGAAGTAAAAATGTGATTTAAAAATTTCGCACACCTGCCATCTTGTGATTATGCAAACAATTGAAATAAATTATATGCCAGTGGATTAACATTAATTGTATAGCCTACGCATTTAACGTGCAACGTTTCACTGCACTCGGATAGTTAATTCGCGAGAAACGTCCATTTAAATATTTATAATTCGCGTCGCCGCCATGTTGGATTTGTGCTCACCAGGTTACTGAAAGTCCTATAGGTGAACATATGTTCATAGCCTCTATGAATATAAAAAAAATCAGTTTGATTGCTGTAAAAGATTCATAGATATTGAGAACCGTCTAAATATTTCGTATGCTCGCCATTTTGGATTGTTATATGTATAGGCCATAGAGTTATGTACCATTCAAGGACAATTATTGCCTAGGTTCATTATTCAAACTTTCAGTTCGATCGCATGATTAAGACACAAGAAATAAAAACTTAATTTTAAAATTTCGCACAGCCGCCATCTTGAGGTTATATGAACAATTGAACTAAATTAGATGCGAGAGCATTACAATATGTAAAATCATTTACTGTACCACATTTCACAGCGCTAGGAGAGTTGAATCACGAGAAAAGTCTATTAAAATGTTTCAACTTCGCTTGGCCGCCATGTTCGTTTTGTACTTTACAGGTTTATGAAAGTTACATGGATAAACGTGTATCAGTACCCTTTATCACCGTACAAAATTTCAGGGTGATATCTGTAATAGTTTCGGAGATATGGAATGTCAGTGAAATATTTTGCACAGCCGCCATTTTGAGGTTATGTAAATAATTGAACTTCATTAGACTCCAGTGCATTACAATGTGTATAAACATTTATGTACCAAGTTTCATTACGTTTGGATAGTTAAATCGCGAGAAAAGTCTATTTAAAAGTCTCAACTTCGCTTGGCCGCCAAGTTGGTTTTGTAGTCACCAGGTTTTTGAAAGTCTCATTGGTGAACTTATAGTGAGCCCTTTACCACCGTCCACAATTTCAGGGCGATATAGGTAATAGTTTCGGAGATACTGAATGCTGGTGAAATATTTCGCACAGCCGCCATGATGGATTGGTGAGAGACAATAAAATTTGAAGGGCACTGTCGGGGTTGGCCAGAATAGTGCTATGATCTCACCGAGTTTCATTGTAATCGCTCTAGCCGTTTAGAAGTTATTAGGGACACACACACACACACACACACACACACACAAACGGACAAAAGGTGATCTTGGGTATCGGGAAGACAGCGCTGTCAAGACTTACTTATGTCTTCACAAAAGAAATGTTCTTCGTACAAGAAATTAGACTGCAGATGTTACTACCGTGCACTGAGGCCTATGAGAATGCCCTTCAAATACTAAAAGAAAAGCCAAACGCTATCTGGGATGATTTCTTCTCTACTGACGCCATAATGACTGACGAATGGAAACAGGCAAACTACGAACTACGACACGTAATGACACGATACGCTACACATGGCTTTCACTACAAGTTCTGCAAAAACAAGAGATTCCACCAGCCAACTGAAGAATGTGTGTGTGATCTATGCAGCGAATGCTGTTCTCGATATCATGCAAAATATTGTCGACAAAGACATACGTGAATAACCCAATTGGGATTGGAATAATGTACAGCTGGTTACTCAATTTTGTATTTTGCACATTGTGCGCTTTTTCAATAATAATAATCCTATTTTTTTTTCATAAAATGAAAATTAGCTAAAAAAAATTATACTAGACGATGTGGATAAGTGTATTCGTAGAAAATTTCAGGACTATTTTGAGTTCAAAAGAGAAGTTCCAACCAACATTGTGAAAAGGTATGAAAATTCAGCTAACAAGAAATTAATGATATATTTACAGGCATTGTACAGGGTCATCGAAAAATAATGCCAACATTTCAAAAAATTATAGCACAGACACCCTTTATTTTAAACGTGTAATTCTTTCACTGAACGCCAGCTGGTTAAAGTAAAGTAATTTTCTACTTATAGTGATAAAAGCTGTCATGAAGACATTCCTCCATGCAACAGTATATAGATTCTCCAGATTCTTCCCGGCACTACAGGAAAAATACAGCCCTTGGTTAAGTATTTCTCCCGGCTATGGAAAGCTTTGTATCGCCGTTTAACAGACATTGCGAAGACGTTCAGTTTGATGTATATCAGAGAATCAGCGTACTGAATATGCAAACCTTCATTCAATTTCAATTTTCTTCTGCGTGGTTCAAGGACATGGTTAAATATTCGTGGTTTGCAACCAATTACACAACGGAGAGACCCCCGAGTTCGAAGTGCCTGGGAAATATTGCCTTCAAATAAGTAAGGAAAACTGTGAAGAACAATGTGGCCTCAAATTGCATAATCGTTGTGCATGGTGCCAACAATATTTCTGTTTTAGGTAGATTTCATTAGAAAGCTAACTATTGCAATGGGTACCATGTTTCGACTTCCGGAAAATTTCGACATATCTTCGCGTTTCACATCCCCCAGACCCCAAAACCACCGTCAGTTCATAAGTATATATATAATTTATGTATATAATGTATATATGTATATCAGTTTCTTGTGGACACGATAACTGCCGTAATTTTGCACCAATCTCTTTGAATTTTTTACCGGAAATGTATACCTATAATATCTCGGTCGAGTTCGTTACTGGGCTAAATCGGTCGAAGGGGGTGAACATGGGGGTCTTTTTTTTTCGAAAAAGTGAAATATTGCTATAACTCTCTTAATATGTGAAATATCGAATCCGTTCCAAGTTCATACTATGTGTCGGACAAAGCCCATAAATTTATGTTTGAAGAGTTTTTTATAGCACCAACCACTGACCAAAGGGGTGGGAAAAAGTGTTTTTTTCGGGAAACATTTATCATATCTCTCTTAATAGGCACAATATCAAAACCGTACAAAATGGACAATATTCCCCTAATAATTACCTAAAACTTTTGTCTGAAAGAATATTTGATATGACCAACCATTACGCCAAGGGATGAGAAAAATGATTTCGGAATTATAAGAAAATGGAGCCATCAGACTTTGCCATGACAACGCACTTGCACGAGATCAGATTCAAATTTCCATCTGACTAAGTGTGAAGCGGCTTCGGTGACGTAACTGGTAGCATGCTGAATTTCTACGCCCAAGGTCGCGGGTTCAAAGCCGGCCAAAGTCGTCGGATTTTCTAAGAGCGCTAAAAATCCCTCACTGTGCTTTCCTTTGGAGGGGAAGTTCCAACGTTCGTAGCGAGTTGCTGGTTGCGGTGGCATTTAGTAGCCAAGTTCACAGCTAGGTGTCGTTGACGGTAGTATCTGGTAGCAACATTAGGAACTACTGCTTGAAATTGACCGTCTGCAGTCCTTACCTGAACTACAGATTAATACAGCCATCACAATTCACACAGTTTATCAGACAGATTCTACACTCACCCAAAGTACACGGGGTTACATGACCGCGTTGTCGCAGCCCCTAAACTGAGGACCAACCAAAATCTCTGCGGGAGATATAATTTTGCGTGAAGAAGTAACAGACCTTTACATAGTTACACATCAGTGTCGAAACCTTGCGTAAGGACAGTGTGACCACAAGTATAACAAGAAGTTCCGTGACGAACTAAAGAGCCTACTTTTCTTAAAATTTAAATATCGAAATTTCTAATTAGTTCGAAATACTGTGTACCTGGCATAATATAGCCTAATAGAGAACTACAGTTGGCAGCCCTGGTGACTGAATATATTCTTAGTTCCATCTCTTAAGGTACAGAATATAAAATTTGGTTGAAGTCCAATGGATAGCATGGACGTTACATGCAGTTAAACATTGGATCTAACAGCGCGCGTAAAATCATATTGGCAACAATGACATACATGTAGTGGTCAGAAATAATCTGAAATAATCTGATCTATTGCTGTGCCAATTTTCAATGAAATCCATTAGTTAGTATTGAAGTTACATGCATTTTAAAATTGGATCTATCAGCAGGCTTAGAATAAAGTTGGCAGCACTGACGTTCATTAGTTACTCCAAATTAATCTAGAATGCCAGGTACTATACGTGTGCAAAGTTTAGAGCTATTGGCTTGCATACTTTCTGATATATTGATATTAGGGTAACAAAAATAGAGACAGTATTTATTAACAGTTGGCAGCCCTGGTTACTCTTAAGAATCGGTATAGTCATATCTGTTATGGTACACATAGCACACACGAAATTTGGTCGAAATCCAAATGATAGTATAGAAGTTACATGTATTTAAAGTTGGACGTCTCAGCAGGATTAGAATCATGTTGGTAGCACTGACGTATATAAGTTACTATAAATTAATATAGAATGTCAGGTACTATACGTGTGCATAGTTTAAAGCTGTCGGCTTGCATACTTTCTGATATATGGGTATTTGGATAAAAATAATTGAGAGCATTTATTAACAGTTGGCAGACCTGGTGGCTCTTAAGAATACGCTCAGTCATATTTGTTTATGTACACATAGCACATACGAAATTTGGTTGAAATCCAATTGATATTGTAGAAGTTATATGCATTTAAAATTTGGGCCTATCAGCAGGCTTATAATCATTTTGGCAACACTGCCATGTATGGCCTCCTGGGAATTAATCTGCAGTATTATTATCTATACGTGTGTCAATTTTGAAATAGCTCCCATTCATACCTTCCATGATATCCAACATAGAGCTCAAATTTCAATTGCGATTTTTCAGCAGTTGGTTGCACTGACATAATTTTCTAATATGGCCTTGAGATATTCAGGTATAGATCTTTACTCCTACCAAATTTTGTTTCGATTGCTGCAGCCGTTTAGGAGTTGATAGGGGGGACACACACACAGCCAGCCAGACAGACAGAAGGACAGACAGACAGACACACATTTGCCCGATGTCATAAGTCTACTTTTTCCTCATTTTTGCAAAATGTGAAAAGTAGGCTAAAAATGGACTCCGTCTGGCTGCGTGGCTCAGGGGTAACGTTCTCGCTTGCTGAGCCCAAGTTTGCAGGTTCGAAACCTGGCGCAGTCAGCTGGCATTTGAGGGTGCGCAAATGCGAGGGAGCCGTGTCAGTAGATTTACTGGCACGTTAAAGATCCCCTTCGGGGAAAAATTCCGGCACCCCGGCGTCTCTAAAAGCCAGTGTAGTTAAAAGGGACGTAAAACCAATAACATTATTATTAAAAATGGACTCCAAATGACAAGAAGGTTACCGTCATCATAAGACAATAAAATGTTTAAAATACTCATAAAATGACGAAAAACAAAGTTAATTAATCTCCAATTATAAAATACTTTCTCGCAATAAATGAGGTCTGATCCTTCTACGAAAACCTGCATATTCTGCCTATTTTCGCCTATCCCCAAGTTTGTCCGGTGAAATCTACCTCCGCCTTCCGGCGTGCCGAGAGGACTTTTTTTTATCATGCGATTAACGAGCCTCATTTATGTTTCTCGTTCGTTCCCTATCAATGAAGTTTCTTTGGCGCGTGGTAGCCTGCCAGTTCGTCCTCTCTCTCCAGCACAACTGCAACTCCACTCCGCTGTGCGCCGCACGAGCAGCAAGATGCAAGGGCTGTCCAGTAGTTGCGTTGACACACGGATTTTGTATCAAGATTTCGATACCTTCCAGTTCGAAATGGCAGCTAATTTTTTGTACATCGCCAATGTATGGTTTCCTCGTCATCTTTACGAAATTTCATTGTCGGTTTCGATATGACCGTATGGACAGTTCCCTTGTTAGTATGAGATCAATGACTCATCGACCACCTTCGTTTTGTGGTAGTGTGTGTGATCTGCTCAAAGTCTGCCTTTGGATTTATTTTTAAGCGTATGGCTTTTAGTGCCGGGAGTGTCGGGGGACATGCTCGGCTCGCCAGAGTTAGTAGCTGCTTCTATGCGGACACCTATGGGGTGAGCTACACGTACCGTCGCATGTGGAGTGTTGTCTGGGGAGGAAAGTGTGCATGTAAGGACTTGGAATTGGAAGGTAGCGGCTGTGGCCTATAGTTAGGGACCAACCCGGGTATTTGCCTGGAAGGAAGATAGGAAACCATAGAAAACCATCCTCAAGGTTGACGGCGAGGGGATTCGAACCTCCTCGCCTCCCGGATGTGAGCGACTGCCTGCAACCACGCCGTAACAACCACGGCTAACTCACCCGGTTGCCGTTGGATGATGAGTGTAGTTGAAGCATGGCTCACTCTTCAATGAAACCGAGGGCTTTATCACTGCCATCCAAGGCCGAGTGACAAGCACGAACAACTACAGAAAACAAACTAAAAGAGAACTTGGCCGATGAACAGTGCCGTAAATGCAACTTGGCGCAAGGTAGATCCTGTAGGTCAGAACACAAGAAATACGTATGTGGTGGAATTACATCCCTAAATAATTCACTTGGCATTTCTTGAGAGACCTTTGTCCTTTCGGACCTGTCATTCTGCTAAAATGTTACCAGTACATTCACAAACATAGGCTAACTGTAATTTCTCGTCTATAGAAAGAAGTCACTGCCCGCATAATGGCGCAGTGACTAACATTGTTGGCTGTGACTATGGAGGTCTGTGTTCGATTTCAGGCCATTCCAATAAATTTACCTATGGTCTGAGGACGAGAACTGAGTACAATCAGCCCCGTGAAGCAGAACTGAGAAGAGGCGGGTTGGCTTCCTATCTCAATCATCATAAAAGTGGTGTTCCGTGGTTTCCCACTTTTACTCCAGGCAAATGCCGGGATGGTAGCGTACCTAGATGAAGGCCATTTACAATAAATAAATAAATAAATAAATAAATAAATAAATAAATAAATAAATACATTTCAAAATATGGCCCCTTCCTACCCAAATTCTAACCCCAATTACAAATACAACCCTACAATGACACGAGTTATCAGGTAGACTCCACACACATCCAAGTACAAGGGGAAACAACACCACGACGTCACAACGCCTCTAAAATGAAATAACACCAAAAACCAGTAGTTCCGTGACGAACTAAAGAGCCTACATTTCTTAAATAGATTGCCTCGGATGTTAGGTGTGGTAGCTATGTGGAGATGAAACGATCAGCTCAGGACGGGGAGACATGGAGAGCTGCATCAAACCAGTAAAAAGACTGAAGGTTCATATAACAACAGATAGAACATGCAGTCTAGTTGAAATGAAAATGTATGAATGCTCTTCAATAGGTGTTACGTTTTAGGTTATGTTATTTGCTATCTGGCTAACGGTGTGGCGATATATGACGTCACAGCGACAGACCATAATCAACACATGGCTGCCAACTTTCAGTTTCAAGTTATATTATAAATGCCAATTCCAGTGTCTGCAAGTAGTCTGCAAACATGGTGACATTGAAACATGCGTAGCAACAATAACAAACGTGATTTATAATCCAACAGTAATAAGACATTCACTATAAATAACCATGTTTGTAGTGATAGGAGACAAATGGCAAGGTTACATGGTTAGTAACTTATTTAAGGTGACTCGGACCATAGTAGATAAAATTTGCTATCTATATGAAATGGAAATGTATGAATGTTCTTCAATAGGTGTTGCCTTTAGGTTATGTTATTTCCTATCTGACTAACGGTGTGAAGATGAATGAACATGGACATTGATCTCTATAATACTGCTACTCTAATAAAGTGTGTTTGTTGCAACAAAAATTACTCATCTAAGGAAGTTGTTCCTTTAGTGTTATTATATTATATACATACAATCTGCAATGTACCGGTACTTAATATGTAACTCATATCACAGTTCAGAGTTCCAGTCCCTAGCCTAGAGAATGGGGATATAAGAACGAGAAAGGGGCTTGAGAGGTCCCCAGAAACATTACCCAAGTACTTTGGGGTCAGACTAGAACATGAGTTAACCAAGGGAGCTCTGGCATTAAATATGTTAGCCTAAAACATGTGCATACAATTTGCTACGAAAATACGGTATATCCTTTCTGCAACCCAGAAAATGCTGGCATCGAATGCAGTAATGCATTATGCTTATGACTGAGAGAGAAAGATACATTTCCTTTACAGAAGCTACTGTGCACTGCCAAAGTAGTCTGGACTGCAGTTTTATGTTGTTGTCGAATGTTTTAGTCTTTGCGACATCATGGCCATGTAGCCCCGTGTACTTGGGTGTGTGTGAATTTGTCTGATAACCCTTGTCTACTGGTGTGTGTATTTGCAATTGAGGTAGGATTTGGGTAGGCTTACGGTAGGTACCATCCCGGCATTTTCCTGGAGTACAAGTGGAGAACCCACGAAAAACCACTTCCAGGATGGCTGAGGTAGGAATCGAACCCACCTCTATTTATTTTTGCCTCACAAGGTTGAGTGTAGCCCGCTCCTGCCCTCAGACCAGAATTACAATTTTCTTGGCAGAGGCGGGAATTGAACCCGAGCCTCCATGGTGACAGCCAAGAATGCATTTTTTTTCGAAAGTCCTCGTATATTAAGAACCCTTTTCACTACTGTCTATTCATATGAGAAACCTGACTGAACAACCATATAACCAGGCCCTTAAAATAAATATATTTATTTTCTTCTCTATTTATTTATCGCATGGCTTTTAGTGCCGGGAGTGTCTGAGGACATGTTCGGCTCGCCTGAGTCTGTAGCTGCTTCCAGCGGACACCCAGAGGGTGAGCTACACGTTCCGTTCAATTTCAAGTAGTTCCAACTTCCGCTACCAGATATCAATGATACCGAGTGGTGAACGTTGGAACTTTGATAGAGCGTTTCAATGAAATCTAACCTAGAAATTTAGCTCCACACAAGTTTAGTCTGTGGAAGGATCTTTTACATGCCATAAATCTATGATATGGGACCACCAGCTTTACTTCCCCTCCGAAGGAAGGCATATTGAAGGATTTTTAACGCTCTTAAAAAATCCGACGACTTCGGCCGGGTTTGAACCCGCTATCTTGGGCACAGCAGTTCAGCATGCTACCAACTACTCTGATCATCATAAATTAGTTTCTACTAATTAACAGCAATGTGCAGTCTGAAATTGTTATGAAATAAATATATTTACAAGAAATGACCATTTTAGATAAAAAATTGCCCACCTTTCACACATTACATACTGTCAAACAGCTGACGGAGAACAGATCTTCCCCTACCTCCAGGGGAATGTAACCGATTACCTGGACTCACTTATTCGTGCGGCCAATGCGAGAAGTGCGACATCCAGTAGTATTATAGAGATCAATGAACATGGATGACACCACAGCGACAGAAGACAATCAACACACGGTTGCCAACTTTCATTTCAAGTTACAATATAAACGCCAATTCCAGTGTCTGCAAAGGTGCAAGTAGTCTGCCCTGGTCACTTCGAAACATGCACGGCAACAATGAATACAACCGTGATTCAACCCAACTGTAGGAGAATCCACTATGAATCACCATTTTTAGCCTATTTTCAATTTTGAAAAAATAGGCTTATGAGACCACCTTTTTTTCGTGTGTGTGCGTGTGTGTGTGTGTGAGAGAGAGGTGTGTGTGTGCCCCCCGCTAATAAATTCTAAATGGCTGGAGCGATTTCAATGAAACTCGGTAAGTTCATAGCACTATTCCGGACGACCCCGACCGTGCCCTTCAAATTTTGTTACGTCTCACCAATCTAACATGGCGGCTGTGCGAATTATTCCACCAGCATTCAATATCTCCGAAACTATTCCCGATATCACCCTGGAATTTTTTACGGTGATAAAGGAAACTACTAGAAGTTCATCTATGTGACTTTTGAAAAACTGGTAACTACAAAACCAACATGGCGGCCACGCGTATTTGCGACTTTTAAGTAGACGTTTCTCGCGATTTAACCAACCAAACGCAATAAAACTTGGTACAGTATATGTTTATACACATTGTAATGTACCGACATCTAACTTGGTTCAATTGTTTACATAACCACAAGATGGCGGATGTGCGAAATATTTCACCGGCATTCTGTATCTCTGAAACTATTAGCGGTATCACCCTGAAATTTTGTACGGAGATAAAGGGCACTACTGGAAGTTCATCTATAAGACTTTCAAAAACCGGTTAACTACAAAACGAACATGGCGGCCAAGCGAATTTGAAAAATTTAAATAGACCTTTCTCGCGATATAATGTTCCAAACGCAATGAAATCCGGTACAGGAAATGTTTATACACATTGCAATGCACTGGTATCTAATTTAGTTCAATTGTTTACATAACCTCAAGATGGTGGCTTTGCGAATTTCAAAATTAAGTTTTTATTTCTTGTGTCCTAATCATGAGATCGAAGTGAAAGTTTGAACAACGAACCTACGTAATAATTTTCCTTTAATGGTGCATGACTCTATGGCCTATACATTTAACAATCCAACATGACGACCATCCGAAATATTTAGACGGCTCTGAATATCTACGAATTTATTATAGCAATCAAACTGATTTTTTTTATGTTCATAGGGGCTATGAACTTAATTTCACCTTTAAGACTTTAAATAACCTGGTGATCACAAATCCAACATGGCGGCGACGCGAAATATAAATATTCACATGGACGTTTTTCGCAATTTAACCATCCGAGTGCAGTGAAACTTGGTACAGTAAATCCTTATACGAATGTTAATCCACTGGCATCTAATTTATTTCAATTGTTTCCATAACCACAAGATGGCAGCTGTGAGAAATTTTAAAATCTCCTTGTTACTTCTTGTGTCCTAATCATGCGATTGAAGTTTGAATGCTACACGTACACAATAATCTTCATGTAACAGTACATAACTCTAGGACCTACATATATAAAATCCAACATGGCGACCATCCGAAATATTTAGTCGGTTTTCAATATCTACGAATCTATTACAGCAATCAAACTGAGATTTTGTTTGTAGGTAGAGGCAATTAACATAAGTAGGATACATGAAAATGGGCTGTATATTTCTTCATGGAACTACTTGTTGTGATGATGGGGGACAAATGGTAAAGTTATATTGTTAGTACCTTTAATTATTTAAGGTGATGCGGACCAAAACTTGCTTTCTATAGGTTAAATGAGATGACTGTGACTATAACACTGTAACCTAAATGGCAGAAAGGAACGTTCAAGCACTCACTGAGAATATTTCAAACAGGTAGCCCAGTACGAGTCACAGTGTTCATTAGTTAAAGTGCTGTACGTTGAATTTCATCTTCAGTTCCTTTGAATGTTGATAATGTTTATAATGCCATTTTCTAATTTTAGACTTTCTTCTTATTTTATATTATTTGTACGATGCATATGTTGATGACTTCTGAAACGATTGCGTAACATACTGTAGCTCTTACTGACAGATGGAAAAAGTATGAGGACTCCCCATCGCCCCTCACTCCGTTCCTCCCACTCTTGTATACTGTATGTGTTGGTTGTCACTGTGAGGGCTCGG
Organism: Meconema thalassinum; assembly: GCA_946902985.2. Lineage (NCBI taxonomy): Eukaryota > Metazoa > Arthropoda > Insecta > Orthoptera > Tettigoniidae > Meconema > Meconema thalassinum. The sequence continues at coordinate 161,105,686 of OX336390.1, forward strand.
GTTCGATTACCGGCTCTGCCAAGAAATTCAACTCTGGTCTGAGGGCTGGAACGGGGTACACCCAGCCTCGAGAGGCAAAACTGGGAAGAGGCGGGTTCAAATCCTACCTCAGCCATCCTAGAAGGGGTTTCCGTGGTTTTCCACTTCTACTCCAGGCAAACGCCGGAATGGTTCTTAACCTAAGGCCACGGCCGCTTCCTACTCAAATCCTATTTCAATTACAAATACACACACTCGTACAGACTCCACAGTGACACAGGTTATCAGACAAATTCTACACACCCAAGTACACAGGGTTACATGACCACGATATCGCAAAGCCCCTAAAATAATGAACAACAACTCATGTATATGGGACTGGCTGCGTATCTCAGCGGTAACGTTCTCGCCTGCTATGCAGGATCGAATCCTGGCGCAACCAGTTGGCATTTGAGGGAACCGTGTCGTGATTTTACTTGCACGTTAAAGACTCCCTTCGGCGCAAATAACCGGCTCCCCGGTGACTCTATAAACCACAGTAGTTAGAAGGGACATAAAACCAATAATCTTATTATTCTCTTGTATATGGCTTCTAAATTTTGAGGAGGGCAACCACTCAATGTGTCCAAATTATTATAATTAAAATAAAACTTCCCAGTTCATTAACTACTGTATTTGTACTCTAATTAAGATAGTTACCGGTGTTTTCGTAAATTTTATGTTAGTCATTGATGAGAGTGGAATTTTAATATTTTGAGCTAGGCTATATTATATTTTATACAATATTATATTGAACCGAAGGGGTCTTTTTTACCCCCTTGTTTTGTGAAACGTTATCACACTATTTCCTCCTAAATCAAAAAGTATTTTAATTCAGAAAATAAACATACTTGTCGCACTATCCATAAAAAGGCAAATTCATGAGATTTTAATAAGTAGGCAATTAAGTGCAACATTCACAACTTATACATATTTATAATCCTACAGCATTAATAATTGTAAGTAATAATGAGGCAGGTCCACCTCACTTCCTAATTAATTTGTTTTGATTTATTTCCGAGGATTTTTGTTCAAATGCTGCCAAAATATATAAAAGTAAAATTCAAGGAATACATTTACTTCAAAATTTACTGGTGTGAAAATGAATCGTTAACAGACTGCTTCAGAATTAATTTGTCTACCTGGAAAACTAATAGGCCCTATAGAACATTATTCTATTAATATGGTCCCGTCTGTAAAATATACTGTGCACGTGCGTCGTGCTATTTTATTGTGTCGGAGGGGGAGGGGGTGTTTCTACAAAGGAGTGAGAGGTGTTTAAGCACCAAGAATATAAAACTTCTACTTCACACAGTGAAGCAGGACTGTAGTAAGAGAAACGTTATATTAAGTTAGCCGGATTCGAACCACGAATTTAAGGATAGAAGGTCATTTGCTTAACAACTCTGAGCCATCATTCTTCGATTGTCATTTTACAAATGAATTCAAATTCACTCTGTCAGAAAGAACAAAAATAATTTTAAAATATACGTTCAAATACTTGATATATTGCCAGTGAATCTCTTGGACAAAATTATTGGGAGGTAACGCTTCTCCCCCTGTGCCCTATCAGTCACGCTTGTACCCCTTAATATAACAATGTTTCAAGGTAGATAAAAAAAGATCATGGATAGGAGTACTCAAGATAGCTGTGATTTTTTTTTCGTTCTATATTTGGAAAGGTATTCCTAGCTTATGAACGTAATTTTACGTGCAAGGCTATCGTGAATAATACAGTAGGGCTATAGGGATTTATACCCATTCATTGGGTTTATTATTGTATTCTTAAAGTAGACAGTTGTTTGTCGTTTCATTTAGGGACTTTGGACATGTTGGAAATCAGCCCTACGTGCTTGTGTGTGTGTTACTTTGTCTGATAGCCTGTAATAGTCTGGGTAATGTAATAATATGACTTTTATAATATTAGGTCATGCGAATGGGAAGGTGTCGTGGGACTTTAAATAAGGTAATAATAACTCCTGGCACTACAGCCCATGAAGACTCCTACCAAGCGACCGCTGCCCAGCCATTGGGCCTGCAAATATTGAGGTGACACGTGGTCAGCGCATCGGGTCCCCTCGGCCGTTAATCTTGGCTTTCGTGACCGGTTTTAAATAAGTTAACCTTTCTATTAAAAAACAGCAAACTTTCTAGGTTTGTGCCGTGTATTGTGTGGAGTTTCACCTAGGACACCAAGCTGGCTCATCAGTGGGCTCTTGGTATCCCCGCCCGGACCCCACAAGAGTAGCGAACTGCGTACTACCTCCTTTTTTATGAAGCGCACCTGCGCCGCTTTACTGCGAGAACTAAAAGCTCGAGCAGCCATTACCTTCCTAAGAAGGCTTCCAAAAAGATGGTATATTGGCTTTCACGGCCAATATATTGTGCCAAGCGACTGCTGCCCAGCCAGATTTCACGGCCAATATACTGTACCATCTTTTTGGAAGCCTTCATAGGGTGGTTATGGTTGCTTGAACTTTTAGTTCTCGCAGTAAATAGGCGCAGGTGCGCTTCATAAAAAGGGAGGTAGCGCGCAGTTCGCTACTCCTGTGGGGGTCTGGGTGGGGACACCAAAGGCCCGCTGATGAGCCAGCTTGGTGTCCTAGGCGAGACCCCACACAATACACGGCACAAACCTAGAAAAAATGCTGAGTTTTAATTCACTGGCCGTGAAAGCCAATATACTAACATTTCTCTATTTGTTTGGAGGAACTGTGGAACCCAGGGGAAAATTTACATCAGAATAGTGGATCTCAACGCCAGGATTCGAACCTCAGATCTCCGGACTTTCAGTTCCCCATTTTAGTCTAGCAGCTTGACTTAACGTACTTGGCTACGCTGCATGATATACTGTAACTGATATACTGTAACAATTTCTTCGTTCAGTACTTAAGCAGGTATAAAACTATTCTTAGGTTAAGGAAGTTATTTACGTGCGAGGATTTCGTGCAAAAGGTATTTTTTTCTCAGTGATTTGGAAATATTCATATAATTCTTAAGGTAGGTCTAGGAGGCGAAACACACGTGCCATTGGATTAATTCACAAAAATAACTCACTGCGTTTCTCTCACCTGTTTTTCTTTTAGAACACGGAATGCATAGCTTAGAAAGAAAACACACGAGAAGGCACGACACGGTAAGACACAACGCGGTGGAATAGGGCGACTGTCTATCTCACATGACAGGGCGACCCTAGCTCCCGAGATATTCAGCTGAGGCTGCCAAGACCCTGCCTGAGTTACCATTATAGCCGTAAGTTTGGCGAGAAACCCCGTAAACAATTTAGCATGTTCCCCGACAGAGGGCAGTGGCCACTAACCCTGGTAATTAGCGTCCTCTTTCGATGATTCATCCACTTACTGTGCTAACATCAACGAAAATAAATAAACCAAGTATAAAAGTATAGTTCTCTTCAAATGTAGGGCATCGCGGAAAATTGCTTGCTCTGACTGTACAAAGTCCCGTTACCCCTATACATTTCAGGAAATCATTGATTTTTTTAAACATTTTCTGTTTCAGATATAATCAATGGCTGATACTAGTGACTATAGCATTGAAGACAACTCTTTGGTCGATATGGGTGCAACTTTAAGTCATGTTTCATGTGTTTGCGCAGAGTTGACCGGGGTATACCCAGTTCCGCGGATCGTTTACGAGTTGACTTCGTTGGTGATCTTTCCACTGACTCCACGACTTCTAGACATTGTTCCTCTCTTGTTGATGGTCGACCACTTCTTGGTTTGTCCTTCACGCTGCCTGTAGCGAACAGTTACTTTTCCCAACGTAAAAGTGTTGTCTTTTGAGGAGGCTGTCGTCCGAATCGCTGCTCAAAGTCAGTACGCTCCTGTTCCAACGTTTTCCCTGTTCTTGGTCTCTCATGAACCCAAGTGCTTGTGACAATGCGTTCTTCAATGCTATAGTTACTAGTATCAGCCATTGATTATATCTGAAACAGAAAATGTTAAAAAAATCAATGTATTTCCTGAAATGTATAGGGGTAACGGGACTTTGTGCCCAGGGTGTACAGCGAAGCCCGTGTCTGTATGTTTTAATCTCTAACTGATGGCCAGTATGAATGTTTTGTCACTCTACTACGATAGATAGTTTTTAATTCCTGGAAATATTTTTTTAGGGTGTCTTGAACGTTTGGGATTCTATGAATGAAAGCTATTGGTATTTTCTTCCAGGTTGTTTGAGTGCGCGTCTGTATGGTTGTGGTTGTTGATAGATAATAGGAATAATGTTATTGGTTTTACGTTCCTGTTAACTACTCTGGATTTTGGAGACGGCGGGCGGGGTGACGGAATTTTGCCCCGAAGGGGATCTTTAACGCCGGCCCCGTGGTATTGGGGTAGCGCGCCTGCCTCTCACCCAGAGGCCCCGGGTTCGATTCCCGGCTCCGTCGGGGATTTTAAAAACTGACGTGAGGGCTGGAACGGGGTGCACTCAGCCTCGTGAGGACAATTGAGTAGCTGTCTGACAGTGAGGCAGCGCTCCGATCATTAAAACCAAGATTAACGGCCGAGGGGATCCGATGCGCTGATCACGCGTCACCCTAATATCTGCAGGCCAAATAGCTGGGCAGCGGTCGCTTGGTAGGCCTAGGCCCTTCACGGGATGTAGTGCCAGAGGTAAAAAAAAGGGGATCTTTAACGTGCCAGTAAATCTACTGACACGGCTCCCTTGCATTTGCGCACCCTCAAATGCCAGCTGACAACGCCAGGATTCAATCCTGCTACCTGGGGAACAGCAGGCGAGATTGGTACCGCGGAGCCACGCAGCCAGTCGATAGATGATAGTGTCTCTCTATCTGTGCTCGTGATAGTTGTTTTTGTTTTGTTTTGTTTTGTTTGTTGATGTATGAGTCTTCAATCTTTTGACTGGTTAGATGCAGCTATCCACATACCTCCCTGTCCTGAGCTAATCGCTTCATCTCTACATAGCTACCACACCTTTCATCCAAAATAATCTGCTTGACATTTTCTAACCTTGGTCTACCACTCGAGTTCTTGTCCTCGACCCTTTCTTCCATAACTAAGTTTGCTATTCCAGGGTGTCTTAGTAGTCTATGTGTCCTACCAACCTATCTCTTCTCTTCATTAGCAGTCGCCAGAAACATCTCTCCTCTCCCACTCGTCTTAATACCTTTTCATTTGTTACTCTATCTACCCATCTGATCTTCATCATCCTCCCGTAACACCACTAACAATTCAAACACGGTGAAACCGAATTGAACGAAATTTGGTACAGAGGTAGCACTAGCAAAGGGCACCACAGTGTCATGCGCCATCTTTATCAAAATTGAATGGCAGCCACTCAAACGTTCAAAACGTAAAATAAATTACGACTTAACTAATCATCCGATCACTACCAAATTAGGTAACAACATACCTTCATATAGGACGCGTCTTGCACCCAAACTACAAGGTCATCAGCCGTACCATTTCAGGAAGACGGCCGTGTGAATTATGGAAGCATTATAATTAATAACTTTGAAACCATTAGTTCCGATTATCGAACCGACAATGGTTTAAACTCTCCTAAAGGACGTGGCCCGTTCGATATTTTAAATTCATATTATAATATTACATGGTAGCAGTGGCTTTAAATAGCCGAGCCGTCTCGGTTACAAGGCAAAATGGCAGCTGATATGTTGTGCATGACCTATATTTCACTAGTTTGAGTATGGCATGCAATATAGCCTACTGATAGAAATAATATAAACTTTGTATGAAATGCTTTATATATAAAAATATACTCCACTGAAGAAATCGTTTAGTCCAAACCAATATTTGCTAAGACGTTGTATGTAAGTCAATTGATAACGACAAATTCCGGTGGACATGTTTGGCTCTGTGGTAAAGCGTTCATCTTTTACCCGTTTGACTAGGGTTCAAAACCTATCAGAGTTAGAAATTTTTGCTTGAATTTTTTATATTTATTGTTTTGTAATTGTCGCCTCCGTAGCGTAGCGGTCAGCATAGTTAGCTGCCTTCCCGGAGGTCCTGGGTTCGATTCCCGGCTCTGCCACGAAATTTGAAAAGTGGTCTGAGGACTGGAACGGGGTCTACTCAGCCTCGGGTGGCCCAAATGAGTAGAGGGGGTTCGATTCCCACCTCAGCCATCCTCGAAGTGGTTTCCCGTGGTTTCCCACTTCGTCTTCGGGAAAATGCCGGGATGGTACTGCCCCCGTAAATTGAATTATACTGAGACCACGGTGGCTGTATTGGCATATGTGAATAAAGTTATGGCCGTCATAGTTGTGACGTGTATATTCATGACGTAGGCACGGATGACGCAGACTTCATGCAAGTAGGCTGGATGAGCTGAGATTCTTGGTGACGTCATGATTTTGTTCGAGAAGGATCTGAGATTTACGACGCAGTCGCAGGGAAGCAAGGAATTGTGCTGAGGAAGAAGTTACGCTATTGGAGGAGAGGCTCGAACCAATGAATGATAGCTTGGAGGGAGACGGAGATTGCTGAAACTACCATATTTAATTACTTTTGGCATGCAGAATTGTGGAAATCTATTTTCAGTTATGGCATTGATTTGGAATTTTGAAGAAATTAATTATGAGTTTTTGAAATTTGAAAATCCGTCAAGTATAGCCAAAGTTAGAACTTCTAGCAATGACGGAGGAACAAGCTATGGTAGGGATGGATACGCCCCTTAAGAAGTTGATAAAAGGCCTTGTACAGCAGAGAGGAGGTTCTCAGTTCTCATGTCTCAGGGCTCATGGCTCATTTTCTCATTCTCATATTGTCAGACTTCGAGTTCTTAATTCCGATAGAACAGGTATATATTACTCAGTGAAGCAAGTCGTCATTAGCAAGTGTGGTAGAGCCCACAGCATCGAACAAGCACTGAGTGTGCAGCAGTGCAATTTTACGGTTACTAAAACTAGGCGAAGTTGGAGCGCACACATACACGAGTCTTCAAGATTATCTATCAAGAGTTAGCTACTGCATTTATGCTAATTCAATTGTGCATTACAATATTGAGGCGTGTACGAAAGTGGAACATTTTCACTATTATACTTTGGAAGATATTCGCATTTTAACACTGCAGACAAAAGTGATTTTCTCGACACCTGAGAAGAACCTTTTATGATACCACATTCTACGCTACGGCTGACAATTGTATTGCAACCGTGATACTGAAGATTACATTTGGTGATACAACGCTACATTCTACAATGGAACTATATAATCTGGCAGTTCTTTCGACTATTATTATAACGGAAGTGGAGATGGAAGACTAAAACTTTAATGCAATTGGGAGATACATCAATGGAGTGAAATAGCAGCATGGAGCTTCGTTAATCGTCATTCTACAAAAGCGAGCATGTAGTGAACATCCAACTACACTCATGCATCGTAATCCATCGCTGAATTACATCAAATGGCAGTGGAAATATCTTCATACTCCACAATTATGAACATTTCTGCGGAAATAATTGCAATAAACTTCATGGCGAATTTCTACCAGAACTTCAGGGAACTTTCAAGAGAGGCCAAGGTGGACCCGGCTCACACAGAAGAGTTTTGCCAGAAGGATGTCTATCGTCTACACGGAGCAGTGCAATTTCCGGAGGAGGAAGCAGTTCTATTCTCCGAGGGCGCAGGTTCCAGGTTCGAGGTCGGAGCACATCTTTACGGTGGTGAAATGGAACCAACAGCAGTCTTCTTTGGAAATTTTCCTCTAGAACTTCAATCAACAGATAAGGTAGTCGTGAACGTTTCTTGATTTATTTGAGCCATTTAGCGATATCTGAGCAACCATTTTTCCCATATTTTCTGTCCCATATATTTTGCCCCATATTCTTGCTTGATATTTCTGTACTCTGTACACTTTGCTGATTTATGCCTTTTTCTACGATTTATTGAGACATTATTATGTCATTGACATATTTAAATAATTTTGGATCAGTTGAGACTGATATTATATATTCTTTTAGTAATTTGCATATTTAGCCTACTTTCGATTTTTGCAAAAAATGAAAGTAGACTTATGAGATTAACACAGGGCGAAAAAAGTGTGTCTGTCTGTGTGTGTGTATGTGTGTGTGTGTGAGTCTGTGTGTGTGTGTGTCTGTGTGTCTGTGTGTGTGTGAGTGTGTGTACTCTGAATGTCTGTCCCCCCCCTATCAATTCGAACACGGTGAATGCGAATTGAACGAAATTTGGTACAAAGGTAGCACTAGCAAAGGACACCTCAGTGTCATGTTTTATATCGCCGCCATCTTGACGGAAACGTAATGGCGGCCACACAAATGTTCAAAGCTTAAATCAAATTACGACTAACCTAATCATCGGATCTCTACCAAATTTTGCAACAACATACCTTTATGGGGGGAGCATCCTTTGACCAAACTAATAAGTCATCAGCGTAATAGTTTGCGGATGGCGGCCATCTTTGTGTGAAAATCGATTCCCCCTATTAATTCGAACACGGTGCAACCGAATGGAACGAAATTTGGTACAGAGGTAGTACTAACAAAAGGCTCCTCAGTGTCATGTTTTATATCGCCGCCATCTTGACGGAAACGTAATGGCGGCCACACAAATGTTCAAAGCTTAAATCAAATTACGATTAACCTAATCATCCGATCTCTACCAAATTTTGCATCAACATACCATTTTGGAGGGAGCATCCTTTGACCAAACTAATAGGTCATTAGCCTAATAGTTTGCTGATGGCGGCCATCTTTGTGTGAAAATCAATTCCCCCTATTAATTCAAACACGGTGAAACCAAATGGAACGAAATTTGGTACAGAGGTAGCACTAGCAAAGGGCACCTCAGTGTCATGTTTTATATCGCCGCCATCTTGACAGAAACGTAATGGCGGCCACACGAATGTTCAAAGCTTAAATCAAATTACGATTAACCTAATCATCCGATCTCTACCAAATTTTGGAACTGCATACCTTTATGGAGGGAGCATCCTCTGACCAATCTAATAGGTTATTAGCCTAATAGTTTGCGGGTGGCGGCAATCTTTATGTCAAAATTGATTCCCCCTATTAATTCGAACACAGTGGAACCGAATGGAACGAAATTTGGTACAGAGGTAGCACTAGCAAAGGGCACCTCAGTGTCATGTTTTATATCGCCACCATCTTGACTGAAACGTAATGGCGGCCACACGAATGTTCAAAGCTTAAATCAAATTACGATTAACCTAATCATCCGATCTCTACCAAATTTTGCAACTACATACCTTTATGGAGGGAGCATCCTTTGACCAATCTAATAGGTCATTCGCCTAATAGTTTGCGGATGGCGGCCATCTTTGTGTCAAAATCGATTCTCCCTATTAATTCAAACACGGTGAAACCGAATGGAACGAAATTTGGTACAGAGATAGCACTAGCAAAGGGCATCTCAGTGTCATGATTTATATCGCCGCCATATTGACAGAAACGTATTGGCGGCCACACAAATGTTCCAAGCTTAAATCAAATTACGATTAGCCTAATCATCCGATCTCTAGCAAATTTAGCAACACCATACCTTTATGGAGGGAGCATCCTTTGACCAAACTAGTAGGTCATCAGCCTAATATTTTGCGGATGGCGGCCATCTTTGTGTGAAAACCGATTCCCCTTATCAATTCGAACACGGTGAAACCGAATGGAACGAAATTTGGTACAGAGGTAGCACTAGCAAAGGGCACCTCAGTGTCATGTTTTATATCACCGCTATCTTGACGGAAACGTAATCGCGGCCACCCAAATGTTAAAAGCTAAAATGTAATTACGACCAACCTAATAATCTAGTCTCTACCAAATTTTGCAACACCATATCTTTATGTGGGAAACATATTCAGACCAAACTGCAAGAACATCAGCCCAATAGTTTGCAGATGGTGGCCAAGTATGTGTGCAAATCGATTCCCCCTATCAATTCAAACACGGTGAAACCGAATTGAACGAAATTTGGTACAGAGGTAGCACTAGCAAAGGGCACCTCACATTCATGTTTAATATCCCTATAGCACGTTGTATTTCAACAAGCTACTACAACCAACATTCAATCATACTCCTTGAAAAGGACAAAGAGTTATAACAATACCCATGAATTTAGGAGAAAGTAGGCTATATGTTCTTTACTGAACATCTTGTTTTGTAGTCACGATTTAACTGTAAAGTTAACGATTTTCTATGGCAAACTTGAATTCAGACAGCGTGTCATTTTATTAAAGTAATTCTATTCAGTAAATTACTTTGACCAATTTTCTGTCATCCTCAAGAAAGAAGAATGATTAAAAGATTTTAGAGCGTTAAAATCTACTACTTTATCGACGATCTTAGAAATACTAGTCGTTTTATGAACATGATTGCAACATAGACATTTATCGTCAATTCTGAAATACCATTGCATTATAGACAATTTTATGAAATATGAACTTTGATTACGATTTATTGAGTACACTATAGTAATGAACATTTGATAGGAGTTTTTCTCAATTCTAGATTGGAACAATAATGTTTGCAGTCCACAGTCTAATTGTATTCTATTCGACTATTTATGCAGTTTAGATGAACTTTGATTGGAGAGAGTATTTTTATACTGCGATACTTTGATGATATTAATCTCAATTTTGATAGACCAGGGAGGCGTGTCTAATCGTATTTGCTTTTAAATTTATTTGTGACTGGCAAATTTTTACTTCATATCGATTCATGAATGAAACCCACGAAGGTTAAATATAATAACAGTTTTCGATACAATTGATGAATATAATAATTTTTAAAGAGGAACTATGGATGTATAATCGTTAGTTCAGTGGACGTGTAAAAGTCGCTTATGAATAATGCCCTTTAATAAGTGAAGGAGGTTCCCACAGTAATATTGATGATGATGATGAATTTATAAGTGGAGGTTTTTTTGTGTGTATTGTGGAAGATTTTGATGCCATATATAATGAGATATATGATGAATTATGGGCCAATTTTGGTGCAATTTTGTGCGTTTTGAGCGAGGTATTTTTCCGCTGAGTGTATTGTTCAGGTCCATTGAAAATTATTCATGTGAAGTGACTGTTAAAATTAACAAGAGTGTTTAAATAATTTGAGATAACGATTTTGAATGGAGGTTACCGTCACAAATAATAATAATTACTAAATCTTATTAAACCTGAATCTAAAATTTAAATATAACTAACCTTTATTGGTCGATTATATCACCACGATTTAAGTAATTATCAACCGGATAAACGTGTGGTTTAATGCATTTCTAATATAAATAATATAAATAATATAAATAATGTAAATAACTATGTAAATATCTTTAATAATAATTTGAAACGAACGGGATTAATAGAGGCGTGTATAAATTTTTCAATTGTCGTTGGACAATGTTATAAACAATTTAAAATGTTATAAATAATTAATGAACATTTTGTTATAAACATTAAGCGTTTTCGTTATTATACTCTAAACAACGCTAGTTCAACAATTGGAATATACAATTAAACAAGATTTGGGATTATTAGAGTAATCCATTGATATTTGAACGGAGCATTTAAAAGATTTGCGTGATAATATTTAAGTTGAAATGTGAACATTTAAAGTGTTTTGAAAAGGAGCTAGGCTCTGAGGTAACTAGCATATGCTAACATTGGCTGGACAGGTGCGTCCATTTGACGAAGCAAGCATGCGACACGGTGCAGGGTGTATTGCAGGTGGCCAGATAACTGAATGATAGAGGCCAAGGTCAGCTACATAGCAGCTTTGCGGTTATAAATAAAATGTGAAGTTCATGAACAAGGAAACAAATGCTTTATGTCTCGTCCCAGCTCCCTTATCCATTCCATTGTGCATTGTTGTTATTATTACGTTCTTTTGAGCTAGAGAAAGCTGAATTTTTGTATGTGAAGTCTACAAGTCCTACAGGAGGACATGGTTGCATTGACAATGGCTTCTGATTGCCACGTATATTTTGTTGTTAAATTTTGTTAAATTATTTTTCTCTTTATGTGAAATAAATTATTGTGCAGTTTAAATTTTCTTGTTTCCGACTTGGTTCATTTTAAATATCGTGGTGGAGGTTATTGTGAGGGCATACTATTAAGTGATCCAGTTGAAAACCCAGACCCGAGATTAAATTGAATAGGTAAGTAAAAGGTAAGTATGAACCCCCGTTTATTTTGGTGTGTTCCACAATAATTTCATGTTAACTACTGTGCTCTAATCTCGGTAGTATCTGTCAGTGCCATTTTCATTGATGTAGCTGTGCCGGTGCGATTGATTATTGGCAATCCGATTGAGGGGGCGGATATCTGACAGCCTACTATCCGGATTATTGGGGACAGTACCTACTGTAAGGCCACGGCCGTCTCCTTCCCTCTTCCTAGCCTATCCATCCCTATCTTCCATCCCTTCCCCTCCCTCATGAGGCCCCAGTTCGCTTTGCAGGTGAGGCCACGTGGGCGAAGTGCTGATCACACCTCCCCAATTGTATCCATCCCGACCAGATGTTCCAAGCTCCAGGACACTGCCCATAGAGGCGGTAGTGGTGAGTTCCCTCGCTGAGTCCGTGGGAACCACCAACCTAGAGGGTAAATTGACTAAATAAAAAAAAGTTTTGTAATTACTTAGACGTTATAAAATTAAGCGTTATATAGTGCAAATTACAATGGAAAATATATATTTAACTAGCAGTAGTACCCGGCTTCGCCCGGTGGATTTATTTGTTTTATGGATGATGATGAATACTACTACAAAAGTTCCTCCCGGCACGCCGGAAGGCGGAGGTAGATTTCATCGGGCAAAATAGGGGATAGGCTATAATAGGCAAAACATGCAGGTTTTCGTAGGAGGATGAGACTTCATTGATTGCAAGAAAGTATTTTACATTTAGAGGTTAATTAACTTTTTTTTTCGTTTTTATATGAATATTTTTATCATTTTATTGTCTTATGGGGATGGTAACCTTCTTATCATTTGGGGTTCATTTTTAGCCTACTTTCGATTTTTGCAAAAAAATGAAAGTAGACTTATGAGATCACTACAGGGCGAAAAACGTGTGTCTGTCTGTGTGTGTGTATGTGTGTGTGTGAGTCTGTGTGTGTGTGTGTGTGTGTGTGTGAGTGTGTGTACTCTGAATATCTGTCCCCCCCCCTATCAATTCGAACACGGTGAGCGCAAATTGAACGAAATTTGGTACAGAGGTAGTACTAGGAAAGGGCACCCCAGTGTCATGTTTTATATCGCCGCCATCTTGACGGAAACGTAATGGCGGCCACACAAATGTTCAAAGCTTAAATCAAATTACGACTAACCTAATCATCTGATCTCTACCAAATTTTTCAACAACATACTTTTATGGGGGCAGCATCCTTTGACCAAACTAATAGGTCATTAGCCCAATAGTTTGCGGATGGCGCCATCTTTGTGTCAAAATCGATTACCCCTATTAATTCGAACACGGTGAAACCGAATGGAATGAAATTTGGTACAGAGGTAGCACTAGTAAAGGGCACCCCAGTGTCATGTTTTATATCGCCGCCATCTTGACGGAAACGTAATGGCGGCCACACAAATGTTCAAAGCTTAAATCAAATTACGACTAACCTAATCATCCGATCTCTACCAAATTTTTCAACAATATACCTTTATGAAGGGAGCATCCTTTGACAAATCTAATAGGTCATTAGCCTAATAGTTTGCGGATGGCGGCCATCTTTGTGTCAAAATCGATTACCCCTATTAATTCGAACACGGTGAAACAGATTGGAATGATATTTGGTACAGAGGTAGCACTACCAAAGGGCACCTCAGTGTCATGTTTTATATCACCGCCATCTTGACGGAAACGTAATGGTGGCCACACAAATGTTCAAAGCTTAAATCAAATTACGACTAACCTAATCATCCGATCTCTACCAAATTTTGCAACAACATACCTTTATGGAGGAAGCATCCTTTGACAAATCTAATAGGTCATTAGCCTAATAGTTTGCGGATGGCGGCCATCTTTGTGTCAAAACCGATTACCCCTATTAATTCGAACTCGGTGAAACCGAATGGAATGAAATTTTGTACAGAGGTAGCACTAGCAAAGGGCACCTCAGTGTCATGTTTTATATCGCCGCCATCTTGACGGAAACGTAATGGCGGCCACACAAATGTTCAAAGCTTAAATCAAATTACGACTAACCTAATCATCTGATCTCTACCAAATTTTGCAACAACATACCTTTATGGGGGCAGCATCCTTTGACCAAACTAATAGGTCATTAGCCAAATAGTTTGCGGATGGCGGCCATCTTTGTGTGAAAATCGATTACCCCTATTAATTCGAACACGGTGAAACCGAATGGAATGAAATTTGGTACAGAGGTAGCACTAGCAAAGGGCACCCCAGTGTCATGTTTTATATCGCCGCCATCTTGACGGAAACGTAATGGCGGCCACACAAATGTTCAAAGCTTAAATCAAATTACGACTAACCTAATCATCTGATCTCTACCAAATTTTGCAACAACATACCTTTATGGGGGCAGCATCCTTTGACCAAACTAATAGGTCATTAGCCCAATAGTTTGCGGATGGCGGCCATCTTTGTGTGAAAATCGATTACCCCTATTAATTCGAACACGGTGAAACCGAATGGAATGAAATTTGGTACAGAGGTAGCACTAGCAAAGGGCACCCCAGTGTCATGTTTTATATCGCCGCCATCTTGACGGAAACGTAATGGCGGCCACACAAATGTTAAAAGCTTAAATCAAATTACGACTAACCTAATCATCCGATCTCTACCAAATTTTTCAACAATATACCTTTATGAAGGGAGCATCCTTTGACAAATCTAATAGGTCATTAGCCTAATAGTTTGCGGATGGCGGCCATCTTTGTGTCAAAATCGATTACCCCTATTAATTCGAACACGGTGAAACAGATTGGAATGAAATTTGGTACAGAGGTAGCACTAGCAAAGGGCACCTCAGTGTCATGTTTTATATCACCGCCATCTTGACGGAAACGTAATGGTGGCCACACAAATGTTCAAAGCTTAAATCAAATTACGACTAACCTAATCATCCGATCTCTACCAAATTTTGCAACAACATACCTTTATGGAGGAAGCATCCTTTGACAAATCTAATAGGTCATTAGCCTAATAGTTTGCGGATGGCGGCCATCTTTGTGTCAAAACCGATTACCCCTATTAATTCGAACTCGGTGAAACCGAATGGAATGAAATTTTGTACAGAGGTAGCACTAGCAAAGGGCACCTCAGTGTCATGTTTTATATCGCCGCCATCTTGACGGAAACGTAATGGCGGCAACACAAATATTCAAAGCTTAAATCAAATTACGATTAACCTAATCATCCGATCTCTACCAAATTTTGCATCAACATACCATTTTGGAGGGAGCATCCTTTGACCAAACTAATAGGTCATTAGCCTAATAGTTTGCGGATGGCGGCCATCTATGTGTGAAAATTGAATCCCCCTATTAATTCGAACACGGTGAAACCGAATGGAACGAAATTTGGTACAGAGGTAGCACTAGAAAAGGCCACCTCAGTGTCATGTTTTATATCACCGCCATCTTGACGGAAACGTAATCGCGGCCACCCAAATGTTAAAGGCTAAAATGTAATTACGACCAACCTAATAATCTAGTCTCTACCAAATTTTGCAACAACAAATCTTTATGTGGGAAGCATATTCTGACCAAACTGCTAGATCATCAGCCCAATAGTTTGCAGATGGTGGCCAAGTATGTGTGCAAATCGATTCCCCCTATCAATTCAAACACGGTGAAACCGAATTGAACGAAATTTGGTACAGAGGTAGCACTAGCAAAAGGCACCTCAGTGTCATGTTTTTTATCGCCGCCATCTTGACGGAAACGGAATGATGGCCACCCAAATGTTAAAAGCTTAAATCAAATTTCGACCATCCTAATAATTTGATCTCTACCGGATTTTGCAACAACATGCCTTTTTGTGGAATGCATCTTATGACTGACTACAAGGTCATCAGCCCAATAGTTTGCAAATAGCGGCCATGTATGTGTGCAAATCCATTCCCCAGATCAATTTAAACACGGTGAAACCGAATTGAATGATTTTTTTTTACAGAGGTAGCACTAGCAAAGGGCACCTCATATTCATGTTTAATATCCCTATATCACGTTGTATTTCAACAAGCTACTACAACCAACATTCAATTATACTCCTTGAAAAGGACAAAGAGTTATAACAATACCCATGCATTTAGGAGAAAATAGGCTATATGTTCTTTACTGAACATCTTGTTTATACTTGTGATCACACTGTCCTTATGCAAGGTTTGGAACTGATGTGTAACTATCTGACAGTCTGTTACTTCTTCACGCAAAATTTTATCTCCCGCAGAAATTTTTGTTGGTTCCTCAGTTTAGGGGCTGCGACAACGTGGTCATGTAACCCCGTGTACATTAGGTGTGTGTAGAATCTGATAAATGGTGTTAATTGTGATGACTGTATTAGTCTGTATTTCAGGTAAGGTCTGCAGACGGTCAATTTTAAGTAGTAGTTCCTAATTTTGTACCATATACTAACGTCAACGACACCTAGCTGTGAACTTGGCTACTAGATGCCACCGCAATCAGCAACTTGCAACGAACGTTGGAACTTCTCCAAAGGAAAGCATGCTGAGGGATTTTTAGCGCTCTTAGAAAATCCGACGACTTTGGCCGGCTTTGAACCAGCGACCTTGGGCATATAAGTTCAGCATGCTACCAGTTAGCCGCTTCCCACAGTCAGATGGAAAAATGGATGTGATCTCGTGCAATGGCGTTGTCTTGGCAACCTCTGATAGCTCATACCTCATCAATTTAGAAGCATTGTCATGGTAACCTCTGATGGCACTTGGCATGTTCTTTAATTCCGAAATCATTTTTCTCATCCCTTGGCGTAATGGTAGGTCAGATCAAAAATTCTTTCAGACAAAGTTTTAGGTAATTATTAGTGGAATATTTTCCATTTTGTACGGTTTTGATATTGTGCCTATTAAGAGAGATATGATTATTGTTTCCCGAAAAAACACTTTTTTCCACCCCTTTGGTCAATGTTTGGTGCCATCAAAAACTTTTCAAACATAAATTTTTGGCACTTATCCGACACATATTATGAACTTTGAATGGATTCGATATTTCACGTATTAAGAGAGTTATAGCGATATTTCACTTTTTCGAAATAAAAAGCCCCCCCCCCCCATTTTCACCCCCCTTCAACCGATTTTGCCCATTAACGAACACGACCGATATTTTAAGGGGTTACATATTATGTAAAACATTGAAAGTGATTGGTGCAAAATTACGGCAGTTATCGTATCCACAAGAAACTGATATATATACATATATATACACACACATATATATAAACTTTTGAACTGACGGTGGTTTGGGGGTCTGGGGGATGTGAAACGCGAAGATATGTCGAAATTTTCCGGAAGTCGAAACATAGCACCCATTGCAATAGTTAGCTTTCTGATGAAATCTACCTAAAATAGGCTACATAATTAAAAACAAGAAGTTCCGTGACGAACTAAAGAGCCTACTTTTCTTAAAATTTAAGATTCATGCCAGTGATTAACCTATATGGATCTCTCTAGAATAATGACGAAATTAAGTTGGTAATATCGACATTTCTAATTAGTTCGAAATACTGTATACCTGGCATAATGTAGCCTAAAAGAGAACTACAATTGGCAGCCCTGGTGACCGAATATATTCTTAGTTCCATCTCTTAAGGTACAGAACACAAAATTTGGTTGAAATCCAATGGTCAGCATGAACGTTACACAGTTAAACATTGCATCTAACAGCGCACGTAAAATCATGTTGGCAACAATGACATACATGTATTGGTCAGAAATATTCTGAAATAATATGATCTATTGATGTGTAAATTTTGAATGAAATCCATTAGTTAGTACAGAAATTACATGCATTTTAAAATTGGACCTAACAACAGGCTTAGAATCATGTTAGCAGCACTGGCGTAGGTCTATATTAGTTACTTCAAATTGATCTAGAATGCCAGGTACTACACGTGTGCAAAGTTTAGAGCTATTGGCTTGCATACTTTCTGATATATTGATATTAGGGTAACAAAAAGAAGGACAGTATTTATTAACAGTTGGCAGCCCTGGTTACTCTTAAAAATAGGCGTAGTAATATCTGTTATGGTACACATAGCACACGCGAAATTTGGTTGACATCCAAGCGATAGTATAGAAGTTAAATGTATTTAAAGTTGGACCTCTCAGCAGGCTTAGAATCATGTTGGTAGCACTGACGTATATAAGTTACTCCAAATTAATACAGAAGGTCAGGTACTATACGTGTGCATAGTTTAAAGCTGTCGGCCTGCATACTTTCTGATATATGGGTACTTGGATAAAAAGCATTGAGCGCATTTACTAACAGTTGGCAACCCTCGTGGCTCTTAAGAATTCGCTAAGTCATATCTGTTTATATGCACATAGCACATACGAAATTTGGTTGAAATCCAATTGATAGGGTAGAAGTTATATGCATTTAAAATTTGGACCTTTCAGCAGGCTTATAATCATTTTGGCAACACTGCCATGAGTAGTGTGTTTGTGAGAGTTCTATACCCTCCACCTCCACACCCTCCACACAAGATGGCGGCGGTGCGATATCTCTTGAACCCATGGTTGGATTTTAACAAATAAGGTGTTGTTGAACTCGGGCTGACACCCCCTTTCCAATGGACAACATATTTCCACCCCAAAAATAAAACCTACCCCTACTAGAGGGTGAAATTAAATTTTTTAGAGAATCTCTCTTTCCAATTGCAACATGTGAGAGTTTGAATGCCGATATGGAATGTAACGTTGTTCTGCAAACCAATAATCAAAGAGGGGCAAGTTAGGCCTTGAGGTGAGAGCCCCTGTTATTGTTGACGAGCCCCCTGCTGTCGGGCCCCTGTTGATGGGTTATTGTTGATAGGTCCTTGTGGACGAGTCCTTGTGGACAAGTCCTTGTGGACAGGTCATTGTGGATGAGTCTGTGTTGACAAGTCCTTGTGGACAAGTCCTTGTGGACGAGTCCCTTTGGACTGATCCCTTTGGACGGGTCCCTTTGGCCTGGTTCCTATGGACTAGCCCATGAATTTATTTAAATTATGTCAAAGGGCCTAACTACATTTGTGTGTGTTGAATTGACGTGGTTCACTAATCCCCCACTACTATAATGGGATAACGATATGAAAGGAAAGTGACGAAATACATGTGAACACGTGTGAAATGACCTTATTACCGTTCTACTTGTGAAACAAGTCACATCCTGTTTTGCTTCATACGTGAGAAAATGTGAGTTCATGTGTAATATGATCTAACACACAGGTGTTCACCTGTACACGCGCACGATAAGAGCTAACAAGTCACAACCTGTTTTGACAGTGGTGAGAGGTGAAGGGGGGGTTAGTGTAAGAGAGAACACAGGTGAAGAGAGAAAGAAATATGTATTGCTCATAATACATGTATAGCTGAGGACTGTACATAGGACTGTAGGTTAAGTACAACATGAGTAAATAAATAAATACAAGACACACAGGTTCACACAACATGTAATTTATTAATCCAAGAATTAAAGGCTGAGCTAAATCCCAACCATTTTACATATAGTTTATTTCCTTTTTGTTTCAACACTTTTTCCACAAGGTAATGTTTAGGAAACGCTGTCTTTTGAAGTTCTTGAAGATAAAACCTGCCTTTTATGGGTTGATGGTTGAGGTCCTCGAGTAAATAGGTGACTGGACTGTTCAGGTTGACTTGACGAATTCGAAATAGTTCAGTCCCCCAATTTGGTGTGTAGCCCTTGTCGAAGACGGACTTGAATTTGCTCACACGAACATGGTCCCCAATGTTAAGGCGATGACGTTTAGGGTCTGCTGTTTTTATGGGGTTAAACAGTTTATCCAGTTGTGGAATATTTTTAGTTACAAGTCGTGGCTTGGTCCCAATGGTTCTGTGTTTGGTGTCGTTGTAACGTGACACTAACTCAGGTAACAAGTCTAACCAGCGATAAGTGCCCTGAGCGGTAAACGCTTTCCACATATGGGTTTTCAATGTTCGGTTGAACCGCTCGACCACGCTGGCTTTGAGATTGCTGTACGTGGTGTAATGGTGAATATCCTTAGATTTGAGAAAACTGGAAAAATCCTTGTTGAAAAATTCTTTTCCCTGGTCGGTTTGTAGCAGCTGAGGTTGACGTTTAGATTGTTGAATAATATGTTGAAAGGCTTTGGTGACTAGTGGACTAGACTTGCGACGCACATGTTCAACAAACGCCATTTTGGAATAAACATCAATGACCGTCAACATATAGCGTACACCATCGTTAACGTTAGCATAGGGAATCATTTCAACCAAGTCTGCTTGCCAAAGTTCATCCACACCCTGTGAAATCACCTTGAGTCGGTGATAGTGACGTCTAGCTGGACGATGCAACTCGTGAGCAATACCCATTTTAATGGGTGAGGGCTTAAACAATAATTTTGGCATTTCGAAGTTCTTCCTCAATTTTTGAATTTCCCAATCGTGACCAGTATGGCCGGCTTGACGTGAAGCATGCAACAGCTGTAGTCGCTGGACGAGTTTATTTGGATTGTGCCAGTAGGTAACATACACAAGGGGTTTTAATGGTTTAAATGTCACCCCTGAAGCGGACACTTTACGACGACCACTTTGACTAGTGGGGAACATTTTTGCAATGATAGTTTTATATTTTTGGGATATATTAGCATTCACTTGTTGAGTGGGATCATACTGTCTTTTGTGAGCATGGGTATCCAATAAAATGGATTTATATTTACTAAGGTCCTCTGACGTATAATCTTGAGATGAGGGAGTCCGAGAGAATAGTAGCTTTAACAGTCCTGGTGTTAATTTATAGTTGATCTTTTTAATGACAGCTTTAGTACGACTAAATTTAATCGATGAATCACCAATTTTAAAACTATCATTCTCATAGCGAACGCCATATGTGGTATCTGTGTTTCCAACAACTAGATTGGTGAAATAGGGTTCCAGTGTTGATCCATAATATTTTATTAAAATGTTTTTCAGTTGAGCTTTATGTTGAGGGGTGGCCAAGAGTTGTGAAAATGGAGACGATCTGGAAGGGCAAGGGGTTTCGACCATGGCCAAGGATTTCCTTTTTCTTAAAAACTCTGCAAGGGGTGATGCCTTTTTTTGAGGCGTAAACACTTGTTCCTCATTATCCTCAACTTCGCTAACACTAGTTAAATCTTCCTGTTCCTCTTCATCTTCCTCTTTCTCTTCCTCAGAGTCCTCGTGGTGCGTCTGACTGGCTTGTGAAACGGTAGGTAGCGTTTCAGGTGGCTTGAAAGAGGGTTTCAACATAGCTTTTAGCGGAGGTGCTAAATGTTGTTGAATAAACAAAGCATGATCCGCACGCGATCGTTTCAATTGACGAAACTTTTGGCGAATAGTATTTTTTGCTCTAATAATATGCTTTTTCAATTGACTCTCTGCTAACGCCATGATGTCGTGACAAATGACTTGAGAGGGAATGATACAGTGCCTTAAATAGCAATAAAATGATCAAACCCTAAGCGATACCGCCCTTGGTTGAGTTCACTTTGTTTGTCAATCACTAAACAGGCATGACGTTGTGTGTTCCAGCACTTGCCACACAATTCTGTAAACATTTGAAAGGTCATATCCGAATTCACATGTTCATTATAAATGTAACGACTGTTCCTCTCGTCCTGACGAAATAAAACAATGACATTGGCATTGTCTCGAATCAACTGTTTGGACATTTTAGAATACGTTTGTCCAAGATAGGAGCAATCGATATGTTTGTGTCGACCCATGCTGAAATAGCTTTGAATGATACATTGTCGTTCAGTGGATACATCATCGAAAATCATGAGTGAATCAGGCTTTACCTCATCCGGTGAAATAACATTTTCTTGCGTGGAAAATGTAAAATACCCCATATTCTCATTTTTTAATCCAGACATGACTTGATCCAGAAACACGTAGAGGGGTTGGTAGAGAGATTTTGCGAAAATATAAATATTTTGAAAACACAGACCATTGGGCGCTGTAATAAGTGTCAGTAAGAGATTGGTCTTTCCACAGCCGGAAGGTCCCACAATGATGCAGCGAATGGAAGATGGAAACAGTGAACCATGGCGTTGTTCACGTGATGTGGGGCAGAGATGGGAAACCATGTCCCTCACGGGGAATGACTCTTGCTGCTTAATTAGCTTCATTTCAACTAAGGCTTAGAGAGGCTAGCAGGCTGTCCATATACATCGCACCGAGCCTTGTCATAGAAACAGTCGACTCGTACTACAGGTTGACGATGGATGTCTTTGGACGTGCGTTGATGGTCAAAGCTAGGTCTGTTCCCATACATGATCCTAAACAAGAAACAGATCCTGCTAATAAACACTATGTGGATAGGTCAGTAGTGCCACGCACAAAACAAGGAGATTATGACTTTAAAGGAAAGCGGTTAACTCATGTAAAACATCCTCAAGTGTCTACAGACGTTACTACAAAAAATTATGTGGATAACAAGGTGTATGAGTTTTATGATAAAGTGCCTCAGCTTACGGTGGATGGCTATAGCGCTAATCATCACCGCATTATTCACGTGGAAGACCCACAAGAAGATGATGATGTCTGTACCAAGCGATACGTGACCTATGAAATGAAAAGTCTTTATAAATTTATCCCATCTGTATTTTTAGTGCATCTGACAAATGTAAAACCTGTGAATGAGAGAAACCATATACCGCTAGTTCATGACCAGCACTTGACCTATGTGCTTGCTTCGGGTTTAAGCCACTATCGACTACACTATAATGGAACCATTCACATCAAATATGCCATACCTGATGAGAACCATTTACAAATAGATATAAATGGTCATAGGATGTTGGTCCATAACCATGAAATGGTCAATGCAGGAGACGAATTATCCTTTCATCTCCTGTTGACATGGAATGAAAAGCAAGCTGGAAAAACCATAAATGATTTCCCACTTTATGTTGAATTGGAATATACAGCCATGAAATAACAATCTAATGTTAGTTGTGACTTAAACTTTCTTGTGAAAGGTTGTTGGTCATCATCATCATCATCATGGTGAAACAAAGATATGTGGTGAGAAAGACAAAAAAATATGAGCCTGTCCTTGGCAAAGCCTGGGCTTATGACATTCGTGGACAAGCCCTTACGAAAGAAAAAAAGAAAAAATAATGTGTTGACCATAAGGAAAGCTCTTCGAGTAGCACAGAGACATGTTATTCCAAAACGTCAGCGACAGGGTTCAAAACAAGGGCAAGTGGTCCCCGTCCCCAAACGAGCGGGATTTTTACCTGCATTATTCGCCGGTCTGGCTGCTCTAGGTTCACTTTTAGGCGGCGCCAGTGCAGTGGCAAAAACCATTAAGGCCGTGCAACAGGGCAAGCAACAACTCAATGAAAGTCAGCGACACAATGAAACAATGGAGGCCATTGCTAATGGGGCTAGAAATGTCAATTTGAAGCCAGCCTTTTATCAACAAGGATTTGGAATTTCACCTTTTCGAAATAAAATAAAACATCTTTAACCTCAACCATAGCAAGACATGCCCTGACGCATCAGCAAGTGGAAAGCTATGCTAAACAACTGAAGCTTTCTCATTTTCGAGGTGTGTTTATGCGAAACCAATTACCCTCACAACTCTGGAAACATGAATGTGCTGTTGTCAATTTGGATGATCACCGAGGACCTGGAACACATTATGTAGCTTATGTCAAAGAGGGATTTACTGTATGGTACACTGACAGTTTTGGGAATTTGCCCCCGCCCATGGAACTAGGGGCCTATTTTGGAAACAGGATCAAGATATATTATAATGTGAAACGTGAGCAAACGTTTAACAGCCAACAGTGTGGACGTTTATGTTTAATTTTTTATATAAGACGCAACATAAGCAAAAACGTCAACAGTATGTCGGTGGAAAGTAAGACGTTTACACTGCATGGACGTGGACCTGAAGTGAGTCTAGACTTTTACCCACCTATCGAATTGAGTGAAAAACCTTATGGTTTAGGACTTGTTTCTCTTGAAACGTACAATCGAATATACAACATACGTGAAAATGTGAACAACAAGTTTTACTATGATGATTCTGTGCTCACCCTGAACTCTGGTGGATACACGATAGATGACATTTATGAACACATTTATGTGGTGTTGATCAATGAATATGGTTTAAAGTCATTTCTCGATGGAACGCGCAAGTTTGAACTTGTAGGAAATACCAATACTCATCGCTGCAGTATTTTTTCTACATTCAAAATTGACTTTAAAACTCACCCCGATTCCATTGGTCCATTACTAGGATTTAAACCACGTGTGTTAGAGCCCAACAAGAAACATGAATCAGACCATGAAGTGAAATTCATTGAGGACCATCATGTGTCGGTGACGTGTAATGTTATTAGTCAAGTGTACACCAATCAAGAACCGTCGCATTCGCTTTATGACTTTATTGTAACATCGCCCAATGGCTACATTATTCGTGAAAACCCTCCAGTGGTGCTTTTTCATTCTGTGGCTGTCGATGGTATTAGTAATATAACATTAAGACTGATCAATAGAGAGCAACAACTCATTGATCTAGATTCTACCACACCAGTGACTTACAAGCTGGTGCTAAAACCACTATGAAGTTTGTATATAAAGCTGCAGCACCGTCTAGGAATGGTGTTAGTTGTTTACCACGTGAATACACGTTAACATCTCAGAACAAGCAGATTTTACAGCATTTGGGTTACCACATTAACCCCCGCGATGAATTCTATTCTAGAGGTAGCGAACCACATCGAGGAGCAACCAGGAGTGGTAAGAATTGATCTGCATTCTTATCAAGCTCAAACACCTGGACTCAATAACAATGATGAAATTCAATTTGTTATCAACAACCAAGATATTTACACTCTACCGCATGAAAGTGTTATTCAGATTGAAGGTCGGCTCTCCAAAGCCGATGGTTCTACACCCACTACATCCAAGTTAGCCAACCATGCTTTCGCCTTCCTGTTTTCTGAAGTACGTTATGTCATTAACGATATCGGGGTGGATAGCACTCGAAATGTGGGCATTTCCAGTGTCATGAAACTATATCCCTCTTATAGTGAGGAAGAAGCTAAAACACTTTGCATGGCGGGTTGGTGCCCTGACTCGACCAATGACTGTATGGTACACACCGATGGCACCTTCACTGGATATTTACCTCTTAAACTGATTTTAGGCTTTGCTGAAGATCACCAGCGCATTGTGGTCAACGCAAGGCAAGTGCTTTATCTGGTGAGAGACAGGAGTGATAATAATGCACTCAAGGGAGTCGACAATGCCCCCATTGATTCAAAAATTCAACTACAACGCTTGCTATGGAAAGTGCCTCATGTGACCCTTAACGATAGCAAAAAACTGGACATACTCAAAATGGTAAAGAGAGATATACCTCTACCCATGGAATTTAGAAGCTGGGCACTCCATGAGTACCCGTTATTGCCCACCACCAACACACACAGTTGGTCTATAAAAACAGCCCGCTATAGAGAGAGACCTCTCTACATGATTGTGGGTTTTCAAACGAATCGCAAGTATAAACAAACCAAAGATGTCACGCAATTTGATCACCTGCAATTGAGAAATGCACGTCTTTTCCTCAACGGTGCTGTGTTTCCCTATGACGGGCCGGATTTAGATTTTTCACAAAATAAGTTTGCCCCCCTGTACGACTTGTTTTCTAAATTTAGATGGTCGTATTATCAAAAAGAGAATTGTCCAATTTTGTCACCCCAAGCTTTTAAGACAAGGGCGCCACTGATTGTCTTTGACTGTTCCTACTTGGAAGAGTCTGTCAAACCATCCAATATTGACATTTGACTAGATTTTGAAACGCATGACAATGTTCCAGCCAATACCATGGCCTACTGTTTGATTATTCATCACAAACAAGTCAACTATTATCCACTGTCCAACCAAGTGACAAGTGTATAAATAGCAGGTCAACACACATCAAACCACTCAGTCATGTCTTGCTTTCAAGCCTCAAGAGAAGTTACATCCATGAATTTAAAATCTGAGGAACAACGTTTCAAGACCTTTGCGACGTGGCCGGTGCCTTTTATAAACCCTCAAGCCTTAGCAGCCGCTGGATTCTACTATTTAAAAAGAAGAGATGAAGTGAAATGTGTGTTTTGTCCCATCATCTTAGACCAATGGCAAGAGAGCGATGAACCCATGCAGGAACATCAGCGCTGGTCACCTGCCTGCCCCTACCTGTGCAGAATGGAGGTGGGTAATATACCCTGTCATTCAAGTTACCCCTCACTCATGCCTCTGAGTGATGAATAAAGTTATGATACGTGTGGACTTTATGGTGCCGGCAGTGCTTCAGTGAGCAGCTCACAGTTAAAAACATCCAGTTTAGAGACATTGGGATATCATCAGTGTTATGGACACTATAAACACAAAAGACTTTTTTGTTGTATGAGATGGTACCGCCTCTATCCTAGAATGAAAAAAGAATGTAAAACTTGTTATGCTAATAAAATAATGAAATAAAAAAAATGGTTGTTGTTATATTATTATTTCTTATGCCCCCCCTGTCATATCCTAACCTCTATAGTGACTACTCGATGTTTTTCTTTTCTTTTTACTAGAATGGAATGTAAGTAAATGACATGGGTACACCTTACTGAACAATTGTCAGTCTGTGGTCAGTTGGACTTGATCCAGACAAGAGTGAACATGTTGTGTACACTGATTGTCGACTGTCAAGGGTTTAAAATTGGAGATAACAAATTTATATTTAAAGAAGTGGCCATCATCGATTATTCCACTTTTTGGATATCACAAGCTACTCATTTGGTGTTTAAACCACCTTATGCGTTTGATTTGTTGTGTGATAAAGACCGTAAACAAACCCAGTGGATTGAAACTCATATGCAACTAGACTGGAAGCAAGGAACCATTTCATATAAGCACCTGGACATGGTCATGAAAGCCCACTTGTCTTCTGCCCATGTAATATTTGTGAAAGGTAGTGAAAAACGTCAATGGCTACAACCATTTTTAGCGTCTTACTGTCAATGTATCGATTTAATGGACATGGGCTGTCCATCGCTGCAAACACTCATGGATCGCTGCCCCTGTGACAATATTACCCATAAATCCTTGGCACAGGTCTGGCAATTGTTTCATTGGCTATCCACCAATGCCTGCTGGGAGTTGTTAAATAAAATTAAAACTAAAGGTTTACCTGTGGATGACACCAGTGAGATTTCTACAAGCGACGTGTAAACATCAACGTGATACCATGGAGAAAGGGGATGCTACCGATAAAGCGATTGGAAAGTTCTTTGTGTGTAAAAAGAAACTAGACAGTTTTACTAAAGAAGAATTATTGGCTCTTCCAAAATCATTCATTTATTATGTCGCAGCAAATGCAGTGAAAGAAATCTGGCAACATGTACCAAAATCATGGACTCAAGACCCTGTGTTAAGTGAATTGCAACCATGTACGGATTATGATCACCATAAGCAAGTGGCTATGGGAAAAATACCCTCTATGCGACAGTGTGCTACTTGTCAGCTAGTCAAACTGTATCATGGTCATAAAAGTCAGTGTAAAGACTTTGTTTCCTCATACCACGGGAGTAATGAAGAAAAAAAGCAACAACAACAAACATCATCCACAGAGGAGGAGGAGGAAGATCAAACCTTTTTACCATCGATGGAAAAGGATATGCCAGACCTGTACTGGCAATGGCGTCATTAACAAAGTAATTCAATACTTGACTTTCGAAATCTACCTACCTGGTTATTATTTGTGTAGTCCTGGAACTTGTCTTGAAGAACCTTTGCAGCATAGTGATATACCTATTAATCCTTTGGATCAAGCATGCACCTTTTCTTATCACCACAGTCATTCTGCATTAAGACGTGTAGCGGATAAAGTATCGTTGAAAAGCTAAACAACTTTTGACATTCTGTGATGTCTCAGTGGGAGAGAGGTTGGCAGTCGTCATTGTGATTAGTGTTATAAAAGGAAAGTTAATAATGAGTGGACATGGACATTGAATAGGATTGAGGAATTGGTATTTCTTTGTATTCTATTTTTGTAAAGCTCTATTTGTTGTGAAATAAAAACAAGGTTTACAAGATCACAATGTCTTTTATTTTAAAAATGGTGATAGCCATTTCATTTTTTTTCACACATGAATATTTACAATTTCCACTTTACATTTTTTACATTCCCCTTGTTTAGTTTAAACATTCTGTACATTTTTGTTGTTGTGAAATAAAAACAAGGTTTACCAGATCACAATGTCTTTTAATTCTAAAAATGGTGATAGTCATTTCTTCATTTTCATTTTTTCACACATGAATATTTACAATTTCCACTTTACATTTTTTTACATTCCCCTTGTTTAGTTCACACATTCTGTACATTTTTTTGTGAAATATAAATAAGGTTCATTAAATCACTATATCTTGTATTTTTTTAAAATGGTGATAGCCATTTCATTTTTTCACACATGAATATTTACAATTTCCATTTTTCATTTTTTTACATTCCCTTGTTTAGTTTACACATTCTGTACATTTTTTTTGTTGTGAAATAAAAAACGAGGTTTACCAGATTACAATGTCTTTTTAATTTTAAAATGGTGATAGCCATTTCACTTTTTCACACATGGATATTTACAATTTCCACTTTACATTTTTTACATTCCCCTTGTTTAGTTCACACATTCTGTAAATTTTTTAAAATCTTTTTCGTAATATACAAAAGCTAACATTTTACACTAAAATGTATTACCTATCTTATTTTTACTAAACTACTATACAGTTTTTATAATCACTTATATCTAACTCTTTACTAACAACATTCTTTTTCACTCCTTTTAATTTTTTTACTACTACATCATCAATTGTCATATAGCTGTATGATTTAGATTTTGTGCCTACAAAGGTGTCTATAATAACACCAGCACATTCAATCTTAAATTTCCCAAGAACCTTTTTGTTTACTAGAGGTAAATGGTAAATATTATCCTTGGGGTAGTCACTTGTATCAAACCTATTTAGCTCAGTTTTGATATCCTCGTAAAATCATCAGTTTTAAACTCATAAATAAAAGAATCTGTGTATGTGTAGAGTAATTTAGCATTATCAAGATAGTTTTTCTTTACATAATCATAGTGAAATTCATACATAAGTGTTTTTGATAATTCCAGAATGGTGTAACCCACATATATGAGTTTGTTGTAAGTTACTTTAAGACGATTCATTTGTATTACAACTAAATCCTCATGAATAATTAAACAGCTATGAAAGTTAGGCTTGCTTATTAAGTTGCTCGCACCATACCTTTTACCATCATTCTCCCACTTTGTTATCAGCTTTACATCAACTCGTTTATCAACATTCTCCATAGTCTTTCCAAAAACACTATTATTCATGAGTTTATAAAAATCTTTTTCAAACGCGTTTGTTGACTGCGTTCTTAAATTATTGTTTAGATCAATATACGGTTTGAGCCATGCTGACTGATGAAATTGCAATACGCGATGAATTTTAGTTAATTTCAATCCATGCTGTAGACACTGTTTCAAGTTTTGATAATGTATTACATATTTACATTTATCATTTACATTAGCAATTAATATTTTTGTTCGTGATGTGATGTATGGAGATTTCATATTCTCAGGACAAAATGGTAAATCATTATGATCATCATGTAACTCTTTAGGGTACTCAAGATTTACCTCTAAAATATATCCTTTATCATCGTTATCATTAAGAGTGTCAACATGTAAGACATCAATTTCAGGTTGTGTCAGCCAGCGAAAATCTTTCAGTGGTAGATATTGACTCATAGCCCAACCATATTGGTTATTTGCATCGAGGTAGACAATATACTTTGACTCTTCACAAGGGTTGTAGCTAGGCATGTATTTATTATTCGCTTTAGAGTACCGTCCACTACATTGACTTAATCCACCTCGAATTGATGATTTTATAAAATTGATCATGTCTATATCAGTCATTAATTCTAAATTTACTTTCGTTTTTTTTCAACATTGAACTGAAACTTAACCCAGGAGCTGTGAAATACTGACAAGGATCAAGGTCATACGTTTTCATACAAACATTCCTAAAATTTTCAAAAACATCTGCTAATAACAACATATCTGTCTTCAAATATATGTCTGAAAATTCTCCTAAAGTTTGAATGTGGAACTGTGCCCATACACGTTGTGCATGTAAATATTCCTGATCACTGATATGACTTGTGTTTAAGGAACTGTAAAATGCATTTTTCGGTGGTAAACAACACTCCTCAAGACGTTCCACACAGTTAATATATTCATAAGGGAATATACCCTTTTGACGAATCAAATTAAAATCATCTTCTTTAGGAAAGACCCGTTGAATTTCTTGAAACTGATCTGATTTTAAATTACTAGCCAGCTTATCAAGACTACTCGACATAAAGCGGAATGAATCTAAAAATCGCAGTTTAATGGTTTTTTTATTGCTAGTTTTGATGTATTTTGTGAACGATATGTATTGTTCCTTATTATTTGCAATAACATAAATTTTCACATCTGAAGCTCCAAATTCTTTAACGATAAAGTGGTTATCGTATTTGCTACCATTGTGTAGAATGACCGGAATGAATTTACTTACTCTATAATTTAAATTACATTCTTGGTGAGCCGCACCACGATATATTCCTGTTAAATGGTCATGATCGCGAACCCTGTCTGTATATAAACATTCACCACATATAAAACAATTAGTTTCAGTTTCAGAATTCATTTGCTCTAATGAAGTTAGTGGCTCCATTGGAATGATCGTATTTAAAATAGAGGATATACGGACGGCATCTTTCTCAAGCCTTTCCATAAAAACTTTAGGTGCATCAGGTCCTCTATAGAGCTCAAACTTATTTAAAGAGTCATCATAACTACATTTAATATAATATGCAAAGCTAAAAGGTTCATGAATGTGAGTAGTGTTGGTGAAAGGTTGGGCTGGATTCGATGAACATGTATTAAATGGTTTTAGCAAAGCCTCGAAGTCAGCATATATAACAAATGGTACTCGAAGCTGTTTCTCATAATCCTTAAATTTTAGAATGTTATTTTTAGGAGTCGGTAATACCGTACGAACATGATTACACCCCCATTTTTGATGTTGAGTTAGTTGGTCCTCTTTCTGGAAATGTAGCAAACAACCATCACACAACCACTTTTTACCATTGTGTTTTGAAACCTGATTACTGACAAGTCTACTTAAATGTTTTATCCAACAATAGTGGGCATTTTCACCTTCGGTTATGTATAGTAAATTTACATGAGCATCCTTTTTTCCTGAGTATAATATAGAGGACCAACTATACTCTTATTTTCAATTCCATAAACATTAATACTTACATTGTTCAGCTCTTCAAAACGTTGAATGTCTTTTATCGCCATAGGAAATTCTATTTCTTTTAAATCTAACACTGAAGAATAGTGAGGATAAGATGATGATCTATCCATATGCTCCACTGCTGGATGGAGAGCTGAAGTTACAGCCCACGCAAAACATGCGTCATCATTATTCAAAACGTTCACAACAGCTTTCTTTCGTTTAATCCATCCTGGTAAATCAATGTATGATGATGCTCGAAGGGGGTTGTATTTATTCATGTTGGTTTCTAAATAAAGTACTTCAACCAACGCCCAGCCTGACTCCCTTTCCTGGAACTCTTCACTCTTCACAACGATAGCACTTGAAATATTTTGATATATATCACTAATATTAGTTGATTCGCTAACAATTATGTTTTTTGTATTAAAGGATTTGATATCCGTAATTTCACCTTCGCTCCCAGTTTTTACATAGAGTCCACAAAGTTCAAAATTCATTTTAATTGTTTTATGCTCTAATAAAACATTTTCTACTAAGCCAAACACAGTAGGTTGAACATTTTTTTAAAATGATTCAATACTTTGAGTTTTTTCTTTACTATAAAGTCTATAACTAGCAATTCGACTTTTAAATGCACTACCAATTTGTTGAACATTTCCAGAATTTCTTTCATGGCAAGCGTTATTTTTATGTTGAATACTGCGTAAATGTCCATGAATGATTGAAGAAGGTATATCAATATTACATACATCACAATGTGTTATTGAAGGTTCACCATTCTTTTTTCTTTTTGTTGCACAACTATTTTCACAATCTTGAGAACGTTTACGCTTTTGAGCATCACATTCATTTAAAGGTTCCGTGCTAGTTGATGGTTTTACAGATTTCAATTCCTGTTGTTCTCCATGCACTTCAACCATGTGGAATTGATATCGCTTTACAGCAGAAAAACCAAGTTCGCAAACTGAACACGAAAATGGTGCTGAACTGACATGCATTAAATTTACATGTCGTGTAAGACTATCTTGTCTGTTAAATGTTGTAGCACAATAACTGCACACAAACATTTTCTGATTATGTTTTGTACTTGCATGACGTTGAAGGTTTTCAGTTCTTGAGAACTGTTTCTTACAGTCACCACACTTGAACATTATGATCACTTTCGAAATTACCTATAAAAGAAAGAAATCATCAATGTTAATAAAAGATAAAACAAAAAGTACAATATAAATAGTTTAATTATAATCCAGTCAATGGTTATAGCAGGGTATTTAAATCAATCATCTGTGAACTCCTAGCAAGTCTAACTTTATGTAGTTCTAACTGGGGGTTACTATATACCACTGTCACTGACACCTAGCAGTGAACATTAGAACTTGATAGAGTGGTAGAAACCAGCGGTCGTCAGTTAAGTGAGCTAAGTGTGGCGTCATAGCCAGTCTTAAAACAAGTCTAAACTTGTAGAACATGTCACGTGATAGAAACCAGCGATCGCTAGTTAAGTGAGCTAAGTGTGACGTCATAGCCAGTCTTAAAACAAGTCTAAACTTGTAGAACATGTCACGTGATAGAAACCAGCGATCGCTAGTTAAGGGAGCTAAGTGTGACGTCATAGCCAGTCTTAAAACAAGTTTAAACTTGTAAAACATGTCACATGATAAGGTTAAGTTAGGTAAAGTTAGGTTATGTTAGGTGAACTGAGGTTAAGTCTTTAAATATTCCCTCTGACACTGACACCTAGCAATGAACATTCAGACTTAATAGAGCGGTAATCAAAATCTAACCTACAAAATTAGCTTTACACACCATGGTCAAGTAGTTTCAACTTTTGACTGCCAAATATACCATTTTCACTGACATGTAGTGGTGAACATTGGAAAATATCACTCTAACTGTTTAAAAGTTATTAGAGGGGCGGCACTTACCTTTTTATAATTTATCAACTGCTGTCACTGAATGAACAGATTGTAGGAATCTGGTAACCTACAGGTACCCAATTATCTGCAAACAAATCAATCAATCAATCAATCAATCAATACATTCCAATCAATAACTTCAACATCAATTAGTAATAAAAGACTAAAATCCATTAATAATAAGTACTTACCTTGCAAAATAATTTAATGATTTTCTACCAAAACGGCTTTTTTTACAACTCTTGAGCAGTAATAGAGCCCTGTTCACTCAAAGCGAGTAATAAAGACTGACAGTAGGGAGATATATGACACCCCTCTTATATAAACTCTCATCGCTCGTGTCAGCAGTTTTTTGCAGATCATTGCAATTCCTTTCCCAATACAGCTGAGAGTCCAAAGTACACTAGGAACACATGTGTGGTATTCAATGACTGCTGACTTTGCATGATCATCACCCATTGTCTTAATCAACATATGGGGTTTCAAATTACTGCAGCGTCAGTCATAGCAACAGCAGTGTGCGCTCTCTGGTATGTCAGCAACATGACACCGGAAGGAACACCTGTGTAATATCCAATAACTGCTAACTTTGCATGATCATCATCCATTGTCTTAATGAACACTTGCGGTTTCAAATTACTGCAGTGTTAGTCATAGCAACAGATCTGCGCGCTCTCTGTCATGTCTGTAATATGACACAGGAAGTAACAAGACGTCTTACTGCACGTGCCATCTCCTCAGTTTTAACATCTTAAGAACATGTATTATTCTCTTTCAACTACAAATGACTTGTTAGAACACATCCATCCACCAAGTTAGATCCCTTGTATGTTCACATGTATTTCGTCACTTTCCTTTCATATCGTTATCCCATTATAGTAGTGGGGGATTAGTGAACAACGTCAATTCAACACACACAAATGTAGTTAGGCCCTTTGACATAATTTAAATAAATTCATGGGCTAGTCCATAGGAACCAGGCCAAAGGGACCCGTCCAAAGGGATCAGTCCAAAGGGACTCGTCCACAAGGACTTGTCCACAAGGACTTGTCCACACAGACTCATCCACAATGACCTGTCCACAATGACTTGTCCACAAGGACTCGTCCACAAGGACCTATCAACAATAACCCATCAACAGGGGCCCGATAGCAGGGGGCTCGTCAACAATAACAGGGGCTCTCACCTCAAGGCCTAACTTGCCCCTCTTTGATTATTGGTTTGCAGAACAACGTTACATTCCATATCGGCATTCAAACTCTCACATGTAGCAATTGGAAAGAGAGATTCTCTAAAAAATTTAATTTCACCCTCTAGTAGGGGTAGGTTTTATTTTTGGGGTGGAAATATGTTGTCCATTGGAAAGGGGGTGTCAGCCCGAGTTCAACAACACCTCATTTGTTAAAATCCAACCATGGGTTCGAGAGATATCGCACCGCCGCCATCTTGTGTGGAGGGTGTGGAGGTGGAGGGTATAGAACTCTCACAAACACACTACTGCCATGTATGACCTCCTGGAAATTAAACTACAATGTTATTATCTATACGTGTGCTAATTTTGAAATAGCTCCTATTCATACCTTCCAAGATATCCAACGTGGAGTTCAAATTTCAATTGCGATTTTTCAGCAGTTGGTAGCACTGACATCATTTTCAAAAATGGCCGTGAGATATTCAGGTATAGATGTTTACTCCTACCAAATTTTATTTCGATTGCTGCAGCCGTTTAGGAGTTGATAAGGGGACACACACACACAGCCAGCCAGCCAGCCAGCCAGACAGACAGACAGAAGGACAGACAGACAGACACACATTTGCCCGATCTCATAAGTCTACTTTTTCCTCATTTTTGCAAAATGTGAAAAGTAGGCTAAAAGTACTACCATCAACGACACCTAGCTGTGAACTTGGCTACTAGGTGCCACCGTAACCATCTACTCGCAACGAACGTTGGAACTTCCCCTCCGAAGGAAAGCATACTCAGGGTTTTTAGCGCTCTTAGTAAATCCGACGACTTCAGCCGGGTTTGAACCCGCGACCTTGGGCATAGAAGTTCAGCATGCTACCAGTTCCGATACCGAAGTCGCTTCCCACAGACATATGAAAACCGAATGTGATCTCGTGCAATGGCATTGTCATAGCAACTGCTGATGGCACATCCCTTATCAATTAAAAGTAAAGTTGTCATGGCAACCTCTCTTGGCACTTGGCATTTTCTTATAATTTAAATCATTTTGCTCACCCCATGGCGTAATGGTGGGTCATATAGAAAATTCTTTCAGACAAAAGTTTTAGGTAAGTGGAGGAATATTGTCTATTAGGCAGATTTCATTAGAAAGCTAACTATTGCAATGGGTACCATGTTTCGACTTCCGGAAAATTTCGACATATCTTCGCGTTTCACATCCCCCAGACCCCAAAACCACCGTCAGTTCAAAAGTGTATATATAATTTATGTATATATGTATATATGTATATATGTATCTATATATATATATATATATATATATATATATATATCAGTTTCTTGTGGACACGATAACTGCCGTAATTTTGCACCAATCACTTTGAATTTTTTACATAATATGTATCCCTATAAAATCTCGGTCGAGTGTGTTAATGGGCAAAATCGGTCGAAGGGGGTGAAAATGGGGGGCTTTTTTCGAAAAAGGGAAATTTCGCTATAACTCTC
Source organism: Meconema thalassinum (assembly GCA_946902985.2). Classification (NCBI taxonomy): domain Eukaryota; kingdom Metazoa; phylum Arthropoda; class Insecta; order Orthoptera; family Tettigoniidae; genus Meconema; species Meconema thalassinum. The sequence goes on from OX336390.1 coordinate 161,141,815, forward strand.
TTAATACGTGAAATATCGAATCCATTCAAAGTTCATAATATGTGTCGGATAAGTGCCAAAAATTTATGTCAAATAAGTTTTTTGATAGCACCAACCATTGACCAAAGGGGTGGAAAAAAGTGGGTTTTTCGGGAAACATTAATCATATCTCTCTTAATAGGCACAATATCAAAACCGTACAAAATGGAAAATATTCTCCTAATAATTACCTAAAACTTTTGTCTGAAAGAATTTTTGATATGACCCACCATTACGCCAAGGGATGAGAAAAATGATTTCGGAATTTAAAAAAATGTCAAGTGGCATCAGAGGTTACCATAACAACGCTTTTAAATTGATGAGGGATGATCTATCAGAGGTTGCCAAGACAACGCCATTGACGAGATCACATTCATGTTTAGCCTACTTTTCACACTTTTCAAAAATGAGGAAAAAGGGATACATATTGTTTGAGCTAACCGGACCATTTTATCATTTATTGATAATTCATCCGCTCAAATGGAAACTACATCATATTCCCTTTGGGAATATTCAAAACCTTATTTGGATTGCCAAGGTAAGGCCTTTGTTTTTAAGAAAGGGAGTTTGACTCCCGTAGCACATTGGCATGCTCGTGACGTCAATACTGCTTGTATTTTGTGTCTTGCATGGCCTTCTCAGCATGTGCTAGCCACGCGTATTCGTAGGTGTGTCTGTACCAACTGACGAGCCCAACGGCACACTGGGGCGAAACGCTGGCATTGTTTGAGCTAACCGGACCATTTTTATCATTTATTGATAATTCATCCGCTCAAATGGAAACTACATCATATTCCCTTTGGGAATATTCAAAACCTTATTTGGATTGCCAAGGTAAGGCCTTTGTTTTTAAGAAAGGGAGTTTGACTCCCGTAGCACATTGGCATGCTCGTGACGTCAATACTGCTTGTATTTTGTGTCTTGCATGGCCTTCTCAGCATGTGCTAGCCACGCGTATTGGTAGGTGTGTCTGTACCAACTGACGAGCCCAACGGCACACTGGGGCGAAACGCTGGCATTGTTTGAGCTAACCGGACCATTTTTATCATTTATTGATAATTCATCCGCTCAAATGGAAACTACATCATATTCCCTTTGGGAATATTCAAAACCTTATTTGGATTGCCAAGGTAAGGCCTTTGTTTTTAAGAAAGGGAGTTTGACTCCCGTAGCACATTGGCATGCTCGTGACGTCAGTACTGCTTGTATTTTGTGTCTTGCATGGCCTTCTCAGCATGTGCTAGCCACGCGTATTGGTAGGTGTGTCTGTACCAACTGACGAGCCCAACGGCACACTGGGGCGAAACGCTGGCATTGTTTGAGCTAACAGGACCATTTTTATCATTTATTGATAATTCATCCGCTCAAATGGAAACTACATCATATTCCCTTTGGGAATATTCAAAACCTTATTTGGATTGCCAAGGTAAGGCCTTTGTTTTTAAGAAAGGGAGTTTGACTCCCGTAGCACATTGGCATGCTCGTGACGTCAATACTGCTTGTATTTTGTGTCTTGCATGGCCGTCTCAGCATGTGCTAGCCACGCGTATTCGTAGGTGTGTCTGTACCAACTGACGAGCCCAACGGCACACTGGGGCGAAACGCTGGCATTGTTTGAGCTAACCGGACCATTTTTATCATTTATTGATAATTCAACCGCTCAAATGGAAACTACATCATATTCCCTTTGGGAATATTCAAAACCTTATTTGGATTGCCAAGGTAAGGCCTTTGTTTTTAAGAAAGGGAGTTTGACTCCCGTAGCACATTGGCATGCTCGTGACGTCAATACTGCTTGTATTTTGTGTCTTGCATGGCCTTCTCAGCATGTGCTAGCCACGCGTATTGGTAGGTGTGTCTGTACCAACTGACGAGCCCAACGGCACACTGGGGCGAAACGCTGGCATTGTTTGAGCTAACCGGACCATTTTTTATCATTTATTGATAATTCATCCGCTCAAATGGAAACTACATCATATTCCCTTTGGGAATATTCAAAACCTTATTTGGATTGCCAAGGTAAGGCCTTTGTTTTTAAGAAAGGGAGTTTGACTCCCGTAGCACATTGGCATGCTCGTGACGTCAGTACTGCTTGTATTTTGTGTCTTGCATGGCCTTCTCAGCATGTGCTAGCCACGCGTATTGGTAGGTGTGTCTGTACCAACTGACGAGCCCAACGGCACACTGGGGCGAAACGCTGGCATTGTTTGAGCTAACAGGACCATTTTTATCATTTATTGATAATTCATCCGCTCAAATGGAAACTAAATCATATTCCCTTTGGGAATATTCAAAACCTTATTTGGATTGCCAAGGTAAGGCCTTTGTTTTTAAGAAAGGGAGTTTGACTCCCGTAGCACATTGGCATGCTCGTGACGTCAATACTGCTTGTATTTTGTGTCTTGCATGGCCTTCTCAGCATGTGCTAGCCACGCGTATTGGTAGGTGTGTCTGTACCAACTGACGAGCCCAACGGCACACTGGGGCGAAACGCTGGCATTGTTTGAGCTAACCGGACCATTTTTATCATTTATTGATAATTCATCCGCTCAAATGGAAACTACATCATATTCCCTTTGGGAATATTCAAAACCTTATTTGGATTGCCAAGGTAAGGCCTTTGTTTTTAAGAAAGGGAGTTGGACTCCCGTAGCACATTGGCATGCTCGTGACGTCAATACTGCTTGTATTTTGTGTCTTGCATGGCCTTCTCAGCATGTGCTAGCCACGCGTATTGGTAGGTGTGTCTGTACCAACTGACGAGCCCAACGGCACACTGGGGCGAAACGCTGGCATTGTTTGAGCTAACCGGACCATTTTTATCATTTATTGATAATTCATCCGCTCAAATGGAAACTACATCATATTCCCTTTGGGAATATTCAAAACCTTATTTGGATTGCCAAGGTAAGGCCTTTGTTTTTAAGAAAGGGAGTTTGATTCCCGTAGCACATTGGCATGCTCGTGACGTCAATACTGCTTGTATTTTGTGTCTTGCATGGCCTTCTCAGCATGTGCTAGCCACGCGTATTGGTAGGTGTGTCTGTACCAACTGACGAGCCCAACGGCACACTGGGGCGAAACGCTGGCATTGTTTGAGATAACCGGACCATTTTTATCATTTATTGATAATTCATCCGCTCAAATGGAAACTACATCATATTCCCTTTGGGAATATTCAAATAGTACATTATGCAACGAGCCTATAATGGCTATAATTAAGACACGAGTATTTTTTATAAAACGAGCGTATGCGAGTTTTATAATTTCCATACGAGTGTCTTAATTACCATTATAGGCGAGTTGCATACGACTGTTTATGTTCGACGATAATTATAACTTTATTATATGTTTTAACATAAATATTCATAAATATCTGTTGAGAGTCAGCTACTGGAATTTTGTGATCGCAGAGCGAGCGTTGGGTGTTATATCTTTGTCTTTCAAGAGCTTTGATAGACCGACGCATGCGCTCTGTGGGCTTGCAATGCCATATGCAGCCATATGTTTACATCAGCCGTCCCTCAGTAATATTGTCACAGCAGTCATTTGAAGACAATGCGCTGTGTAGAAATTAGTGTTGGTGATTTTAAGGTACAGTGCTATTTCTTGTCTCATATTTGCCAGTTTATTTACGCGAACATATGGACGGTGGGTATTCCATGTCGGTAATTTATTATAGTTCGATGTTGTGTTTATGTCCGACATGTTGGATTTTGAGCGCATGCGCGAAGTTATCGTTACCTAATTGGTCAATGAACAGGCTCTGATAGGCTGGAGAAACTGTATCATAATGGAAAACAGTGTTATAATGACCATCATTATGATACAGTTATCTGACACATAATAGTGAGGGTCGAACATAAACCTTATTATAAGACCATTATCACATAAGAAAGCTACGATCTGAACTGGCAAGCGGTACTTTCATCTACAAGGACCTCGGTTCAAATCCCGGGTCATTAACAACTTTTAAACACTCACGGTGTATTATTACTTCTCTCAGACGGTCCCTTCTGACCTAGCACACTTACAATACAAGGGTCGGACCGTAATCACATGGGCGAGATTTATGGCTAAGAGGGGAACCTCCCGCCTTGCCCATGCGTGGCCGCTATACTCAATGCTTTTAAAACAGACCTTTCTTCTCTTCAGTTCTCTGGGGAGACCTGGCGTTTCTTTCATATCCTTTCAACAACATTATTAGGTTCATAAACCACTTTCGTAACCTTGGCATTTATTAATAATGAAGGGTCATCATTGATTGGTAAGAGTAATTCACATACAACGACGAATACTTAGGGGCTTCAACTAGACGAGTCTAGGTTCGACTCTCTTAACATGCCTCGGGAACCATTCCCTTACTGGAGGACTTACACAAATGCGACTTAGGGTCGGCCGTGGCCTATATTACCTGCGCTCATAATACCATACAATTGCTCCCTATTACAATATAATAACACACACATGGCCTCGTGATCTACGTCACTATTGGAGGACTTTAATATGGCTCAATTACCGCAATCAATTGTCCCTCATAAGTAATTTACCAAGTACCTTTATATTCTACGCATTCCTAGCGTGACAATTTACTTTAATGCGCTACAATACGCTATACATTATTTTAAGGCCTAGCGTCTTCCAAAGAACTGATAGATTCAACATCAACAATTGATCCATATCTCAATTTTTATATTAATCCTTTCCCTTGACAATAATCGCTATATTTTAAGAACATGCATTAACACCATGTCTTTATACTGTTATTAAGGCTCAAACACTCTTATTTTCATATCATTCAATTTAATCTTTATTTATATTTCTTTTATATTATTATTATTATTATTATTAGTACGCTTGCTTTTGTAACATTCGTCAAATACACTGACATTTTATTCCATATATTTCCTCTACAGGATTTATTCTTTTCACATAATTACTTATAATTTCTCAAATTTTATTTGTTCAGACCGCGCTCTTATTCTGTTATTTGTTATTTAGAAACATCCCTCTACCTCAAACTCCGGTGGATTGTACACAAACACTTTCCCAACACCAAAACATAATGAAAATATTTACTCACATGTTATAGGTCGGTCTCTGACCTTCCTTCTCTTGCGATGTTTCATTTTGCCCACTATTTTGTGATTACTCCATTTTGTACAGATTCATTTCATGTACTAACATATCTTGACACACATTTAATTCAAATACATTTAACACTGATAACATTTTAACATACACTGGTGTATTCGTTTATAATACACGATAAAAACACTGAAAAAATATTACTTCTTAACACAAATTATATATATTTACACTTCATAGATTCTAATCACTAAGGCTGCTATTAAGCCTATCACACGTGACTTCTTGACCTCCCGTCTCCAAGGGTGAAATTTAATAACTGTCGGCTTCCTATCTTGCCAGAATGTGAAAGTCTCGAACCATCTATTTCCTCCCTGCAATCCCGTTCCTGACGATCTAATATTCTTATTAACTCGAACGGCTCCTTTCTAGACCCTATTGGTTGGTCTAGCGAAAGTCTGTTCTGTCCACGGTCCCCTAGATAATCTATCGGTGACCTATTGATTTCTAGCAACTAATACTCCTCGTAACTTAGTGCTTTTTAATAGTTCGTCTGCTTTCTTGAAGCAATGTCAATAATTTCCTTCTCCTTTCCGCTTATTCGGTTCTCGAATTCCTATCTTTCCGGAATACCTTGCGAACCTTGTTCTGTCCATCCCTGCTCGGGTTCTTTTAAGTTGATAAAATATTTATCTCGCTGTTACGATACTTCAATACGTTATGATCCTTTTTGGTCGTTTAATTTAAGACCTATCGCCCTTGGTTCTAAGTTCGCAGCCTGCTTTGACTGTAATTACTGAACTTTTCACTGTAAACTTTATACTGTTGGAACTAAATCCTGTAACTAGGATTTTCCTAATTCTCCACACGGCGATACTGTAATAATACTTCTTGGCTACTCCTTATGGATGCACGTTGGTTCTCGATACCGCGACGCCCTTGGCTATCGAATACTGCATTTACTGCTTCTACTTGTTGTACGGTATGACCTCCCCTGAAGTTCATACGTTTGAATACGGCGTGATGTAGCTTCACGTCCCCTGGACGGAATAATACTGCACGATGTGATGTAGCATCTCCCCTCAAGGAGTACTGGTAAACTGCATTTGGTGATGCTCCACGTCACGCCCCCTGGGCTCTCGGAATAACTGCATGATTAGCTTGGTGCTGCCAGGAGTTGTATACTCTTTAGTAAAAAAAAAAATCCTAGTCCTTTTCGTGACCAACTTTTGAAATAATTGTCGCACCATTATAAAAATTATATCTCCAGAAAGCTCGTCTTTCAAACGTAAAATGATCTCACTGCGCATGAAAATCGATCGTGCATTTCTGAGATATTAAATAATTTTTAGTCTTCAGCTGTGTGGGTGTTGCTGTTGATTTTTATTTCCCCACTCCTCGGGCCTCGGTAATTTCCCTATGACGTATGGCTACGTTTGCACTTCTTTCCTGTCAATTATTAAAAGCTTTTTCTCCACACAAAAATCTCTCTTCTGAAATCATTCACAACGCTGTATTTATTAACTTACTTTTATTCTTCCAAATGGGTTAAATCTAATTATTCTTCTTCTGGCACAGTTGCACTGTTGCCGTTTTAATGCAAGGTAAGGGCGAATTCCGAAACGTGCTTCTTGCTCTTATGCCTGGAACTTTCCACTCAGTCTACTTATACTCGTGACTGGCTCTTTATCAATGAGTCAGGCATGATCTCATTTCTCGGCCACCTGGGTCTAACTTATTACACAACGTTATGTTAGCATCCCTTGCATGAAATCTTTCTATGTTCCATTTAAGACTGTATATTTCTTTCCTTCCTTTTACAAAAATACATGGATTCGACCCCCTTTGAGCCAATGGTACATGGGTTCAATATGTCTTCCTTTTTCTTCTTCAATGACGGTAGTATATTTTCCGAGGCTCTGGTGTTTGGTAGAGGTAAATAATTTCTAAGATCTTCAACGAAGAAATGATTCTATCATACTCCTCGATAAAGACAAAGAGTTATAACTAACTATACCCATACATTTAGGAAAAAGTAGGCTATATGATCTTTACTGAACATCTTATTTGTTAATTGTTTCATTATCACTCCATTGCATAATATGTCGTTCATTTTAATATTTCACGTTAGTTGTGTGTATTATTTTGTCATTAGATTTGTGAATCTGAGATATTTTCTTTTATTAACATTTGTGCCAATTGCTCTGTTATATCGATTTTGATGTTTTAACAAGTAGTTCCGTAAAGAACTAAAGCATATTTTCCTATATCCTACTTATGTTAATTGCCATATCAACACACAAAATTTCAGTTTGATTGCTGTAATAGATTGGTAGATATTGAGAACCGACTAAATATTGCGGATGGTTGCCATGTTGGATTTTTATATATGTAGGTCTAGGTCTTAGAGTTATGTACTGTTACATGAAGTACGTGTAGTATTCAGACTTCAAGCGCATGATTAGGACACAAGAAGTAAAAACGAGATTTTGAAATTTCGCACAGCTGCCATCTTGTGGTTACGTAAACAATTGAAATAAATTAGATGCCAGTAGATTAACATTTGTATAAGGATTTACTGTACCAAGTTTCACTGCACTCGGTTGGTTAAATTGCGTGAAACGTCCATGTGAATATTTAAACTTCGCGTCGCCGCCATGTTGGATTTTTGATCACCAGGTTATTGAGTGTCCTATAGGTGAACGTATGTTCATAGACCCTATGAACATAAAAAAAATCAGTTTGATTGCTGTAATACATTCGTAGATATTGAGAACCGTCTAAATATTTTGGAAGTCGCCATGTTGGATTGTTATATCAAGAGGCCATGGAGTCATGTAGCAATAAAGGAAAATTATTGCGTAGGTTCATTATTCAAACTTTCACTTCGATCGCATGATTACGACACAATAAATTTAATAAAATCGCACAGCCGCCATATTGGGGTTATGTAAACAATTGAACTAAATTAGATACCAGTGCATTAGAATGAGTATAAACATTTGCTGTACCAAGCTTCATTGCGTTTGAATCATTAAATCGCGAGAAAAGTCTATTTAAAACTTTCAACTTCGCTTGGCCGCCATGTTCGTTTTGTAGTCAACCGGTTTTTGAAAGTCTCATGGATGAACTTCCAGTAGTGCCGTTTATCTTCGTATAAAATTTCAGGGTGATACCGCTAATAGTTTCAGAGATATAGAATGCCGGTGAAATATTTCGCACAGCCGCCATCTTGAGGTTATGTAAACAATTGAATGAATTTAGATGTCGGTGCATTATAATGTGTATAAACATATACTGTACCAAGTTTCATTGCGCATGGCTGGTTAAATCGCGAGAAACGTCTATTTAAAAGTCGCAACTTCGCTTGGCCGCCATGTTGGTTTTGTAGTTATCAGTCTTTCAAAAGTCCCATAGGTGAACTTTTAGTAGTTCCCTTTATCACCGTGCAAAAGTCCTGGGCGATATCGGTAATAGTTTCGGAGAAATTGAATACTGATGAAATATTTCGCACAGCCGCCATGTTGGATTGGTGAGACGTAACAAAATTTGATGGGCACGGTCAGAGTCGTCCGGAATAGTGTTATGAACTTACCGAGTTTCATTGAAATCGCTATAGCCGTTTAGATTTTTATGGGGGGGGGGGGCACACGAATCACACACATACGCACACACGCACAGACAGACACATGGACAAAATGTGATCTCATAAGCCTATTTTTTAGCCTACTTTCGATTTTTGAAAAAAAATGAAAGTAGACTTATGAGATCAACACAGGGCGAAAAAAGTGTGTCTGTCTGTGTGTGTGTATGTGTGTGTGTGAGTCTCTGTGTGTGTGTGTGTGTGTGTATGTGTGTGTGTGAGTCTGTGTGTGTGTGTGTGTGTGTGTGTGTCTGTGTGTGTGTGAGTGTGTGTACTCTGAATGTCTGTCCCCCCTATCAATTCGAACACTGTGAATGCGAATTGAACGAAATTTGGTACAAAGGTAGCATTAGCAAAGGACACCTCAGTGTCATGTTTCTTATCGCCGCCATCTTTACTAAAACTGAATGGCGACCACTCAAACGTTCAAAACGTAAAATCAAATAACGACTAACCAAATCATCCGATCTCTACCAAATTTGGTAACAACATACCTTCGTATAGGATGCGTCTTGTGACCAAACTACAAGGTCGTCCGCCATACCATTTCAGGATGGCGGCCGTGCGAATTATGCAAACTTTATAATCCATATCATGGGACCCACCAGTTCCGATTATCGAGCCGAGAATCGTTTTAACTGTTCTAAAGGAAGAGGCACGTTCGAAATTAAAAGTTTATTTTATAATACTATAGTGCAGACGTGATTTTAAAAAGCTGAGCTGATTCATTAATAAGACAAGATGGCAGCGGATATCTTGTGCCTGACTTATATTTCACTAATTTGAGTATTGCATGCAATATAGCGTACTGATACAAAATAAATAAACTTTGTATGAAATGCTTTATATATAAATAATATACTCCAGTGATGAAATCGTTTAGTATAAATCATTATTTGCTAACAAGTTCTATTTAAGTCATTTTATATAGAACGATATTCGCTGACACAATTAGCTCAGTGGTAGAGCGTTAGCCTATCGCTCAAATGCCTATGGTTCAAACCCGATCAGAGCTAGGTTTTTTGCTTGAAATGTTATATGTTTATTGTTTTGTAATGACTCAGGTGTTTTAAAATTAAGCGTTATATTTTGCATATTATGGTGTAAAATATATATTTAATTAAAACATAATTCGCCAGCAGATTTACTCGAGACATCTAGCTGCCAAAAAGGTAACTGCACGCTGACCTACTTATTAACTTCCAGATTTTATTGAAAAGTTTCTTCTTCTGGCCGCTAGAATGCACTCGCTCTGTTAGGATTATATTGTTCGATATTTCACCACTAGATGTCTCGACTAGTCTACGTGGGGCTCCATTTATTACTATACCATTGGCATTCTATGCGCATCGAATTTGAAGAATGACAAGATGATATTACGATACATTTTTACTTTTTATTTTAAAGGGTTTGTAACAGCCTATTTTGCGTTACTTGAAAATGTTATTTGAAGTAAAGAACAAAACGATTTCACATAGTAACTGAATTCAAGGCGTTGGTGTTAGTTCAGGTTATTAATTACTACTTTTATTTCAGGCAAATAGCAATCGAAAATATCCACATAGTTTGTATACACACGTCTCTGTAGGGTCATGGAAAGATTTGTTAATTCAATTAGGGTTGTGAAAGCCATGCACAACCAGACGTGTAAAGACATGCCTCAACTCAAAGTTGGATGTTGCCCACGGCAGGTCGTATATGTAATAATAATAATAATAATAATAATAATAATAATAATAATAATAATAATAATAATAATAATGTTATTGGTTTTACATCACTTTTAACTACTGCTGCTTTTAGAGACACCGGGGTGCCGGAATTTTGGCCCGAAGTGGATCTTTAACGTGCCAGTAAATGTACTGACACGGCTCCCTCGCATTTGTGCACCCTCAAATGCCAGCTGACTGCGCCAGGATACGAACCTGCAACCTAGGGCCCAGCAAGCGAGAACATTACCGCTGAGCCACGCAGCCAGTCAGGTCGATTATGTCTCCAGATCCATAACATTCTTGATATACTTCTTATCTTTCTTTCTTTCTTTCTTTCTTTCTTTCTTTCTTTCTTCAATGATGGTAGCAGTTTTTATCTAGGTTGTGGCGTTTGGTAGAGGTAAATCGTTTCTAAGGTCTTCAACAAAGAATAGTTCTATTATACTCTTTGATAATAACAACGAGTTATAACTATACTCATACATTTAGGAGAAAGTAGGCTATATGTTCTTTACTGAACATCTTGTTCATAAATGAAAATAGGCTACAAATACACAAGGTCATCGACATGAATGTGTGAAGTCTTCGGGCTCGTGCCTTCATCGGATTGTTGAAGATTTACCATATTCAAAGTTCAAAAGATGGTATCTTATATACTATATTAAAATAATTTTCAAAAAAGTTCACCCATTACTAAAACTGAAATATCTCCGGAAGTATTTGCGCTACGACGAAGTTTGTTGTCTTAAAATGTAATGCCCGTCAAGCACCGTCGATTGATACCCACCTTACTTGATTATATCATTCGTGTATTAAAATAATTGCGAATATTACTTCCTTCAAGGTCTCATGAAAATAGAATCGAATGACTTGACGGACATATTGTCGCTAGGCGACAACGACTATAGTCCGGGACACCTTAAATAAGTTACTAGAAAACCAACATGGCCGCCACATCGGTGTTACCAACTTACATCATTCAACACCAAAAATTCACCAAATACTTCCATGTAACAAGTAACCCAAAGGAAACCAAAGGATTAAGACCTCCTTGCCTACATACATTTTACATAAACTCAAGGAGTGCTTGCTCGAGTAAGGGACATCTTTATCATCAGTCCCCTGCCGTCAAACCCATAACCAGTGTTATGGTTGTGAAGATAACTTTAGATTTCTTCACTGCCTTTTAAACCACCTTATAAAATGCAAAATTTAAGGAATATTAATACTTACTCAAGGCTTTTCCAGTTTTGCTGAGGAGCTATAGATGAACTTCTTTTCTTCTCACATATTTTTATAGTATCTTTTTAATAATGTAATAATTAGTTCAAAGGCGATGGTTTTATATTTTTAGGATGAATGATCAGGAAAGGAGAAATAAAATGGTTCATATTTGCAGATTATTATTATTCATTATATCTTTATTTCTCTAAGTGCTCTTTCCTTGCGTACACAGACCTTCGTGGAGACAGGATCGAGACACATCCCTTTTGATATGCAAGATAATAAAGGCTTTTTCAATGCTTAGGCCTAAATCCACTCTAAGTAGTCTTGGATTTTAGGGGCAATTCTGAAAAAAAGGAAAAGAATAATTCTAAATTAATATACACTCCATGAAATGAGAGGAGATCATGATAAAACTCCCAAAGACATCAGGCGTTGTGTTGTTAAAACGAGGATTCCATCTCTTGAGAGCCTTGCCAATATTAAAGACAGTGCAACTATTGACGACAGTCGAAACGATGAATGGTATGGCAATAAACAGCATCAGCAGCTTTTTTTAAATACTGTTGAACCTCTTACTCATACTTTAACTGGCTTGAAGCTGGTAACTTGCCTCTTAATTATGCAACATTCTATTAAGAAAAAAATAGCAAAACAGAAAGGGTGGGGGGAAGAAAAAAAGGCCCAAGTATAAAGTATAAATATAATTTATGAACATATTATCAAAATGAGAGTCTAAATTCATCAACCTATTGGCCTGTTTTTCTTATATTTTTATTGGGGGAGGGGCACCCGTAGCCCGCTCCCCCCGTGTGACGGTCAAAAATGCACAGCTTGAATCTCTGACGAACAAACAAGAACAAATTGAATGCATACCGAAAGGAACTACATATCTTTGCCAGCCGTGTGATCTTGGACTCTTCCGACAACTAAAATGATTAGTCTGTCGAATGGAAAACATTGGCCAAGTAAGGAATTTACACGGCCAGTCAAAATTAAAACCCGACAACAGACTTTTCTTTATAACTAGTCAAATGCTAGCGCATAACCGATTACAAGCTGATTGTTTCGTACCAATGCTGAAATATGCTTGGAAAACGGGTGGTTATTCCATTACTGACAATATACCACAATATATCTCAAACTAATTTTCATGATTTGACTGATAAAGAAGTATGCTGGAATTGATTGTACCAATTTCTCTTTCATAATGATTTTCTTGTGTTTTGTTATTCACATTTTGTGTTAGATTTTCACTATCATGCCATGAACAATGCACCCATGCCAAACTGTGTTAGAATGAAGGCATTTCTTGAACAGTTCGAACGGCAAGATGATGAAGATGATATGTGATGATTTGTAAACCATTGTTTTTGTTTCTATATTACACAGTGAATTCATCTTTGTAAATAAAATATCCAAACTAATGTCGGTTTTAACCCGCCATCCCATGTACACAACAACTGTCGGCAGCCGTATGTGGTGGGTGATGGTGGAGAACCGAACGAGGGTAGAGGGAAGGCGAGACTAGACAGCTGCTGGCTGTGCGCGCTGACGTGTGCAGAACAATATGCCCCGCTTAGTACAAATTAAAAGAAGCATTCAATGAAGCATATGTTTATAAGAAGCTTGATATTAGCCACATATTCGAGAAGAAGTAGGCCTAAGTTACAATATCCTTACCTGGATGTAATTCGGAATATATGAACCTTGCAATGGCTTCGTTAGCAAAATCATCTATTCCAGTTACAGTAAACACATGCTTTCGATGTTTGCCTGGTGTAACAAGGAGATCCTCCTTCCTAGACTGTAATATGACCTTCTGGACAGCAGAAAATCCATGCTGTAATAACATTACAAGTACCATAGATTAAAATTTCACAAATATAACATGATACATACATGCATATCAACTCTCTGAGAGAACGACGGAGGGGAGGGGGGGGGGGGGGTTATTACATTACATTGAAGAGACATGGTTTCTGGCCATGTGATTCAGCGAATAAAATCTCCCAGAATGGAAATAAGTCTACAATAAGATACATCAATCAATTCCTATGCTAAATGACTATAGTGGGAGGCTAATTAGCTAAAATAATGTTGCTACCGTAAGTGTTCATTTCATAAGGCTATGTTGACGTTATGTTAGGTTATGTTAGGATTGATTACGAAAAGCATACTCAAAAATTATCAAAATACTTACTCTCACCATGCCAGCAATTCTTACAATTCTTTCCGTATCACTACACTTAATTGCTTTTTCCTCATATTCCTTTTTAAAGCAGTGAACGCTGCAAAGTGTAATTAGGCCTAGTCTTCTTCAGTGGAATTTGTAGCTGTTTCTGGCCTCTTTTAGGAATTTTGACGAAATCTAAATAACAATTTATGCAAAAATAAAAATTATGAACATTATTAAAGTTCCGACTAGTGCAAATGTACACATAGGCCTAGGCCTACATATTATATAGGCCTAATCTATAAGTTTAAAATAATCATAATATCTGTTCTAATTGACGTATTTTTGTAGCACTTATCTCGTAAAACTGCACTAGACGTAATATTCCAAAGAAATGTGATGATTTAACCAATTAATTGAACAGTTTAGGGATATATGCTTTATACGAGAATGTTGGTCACACTCGCTGCGACATTTCCCGCGTCTACGTGTTTCAAAACTGTTTCAACTGTACGGTAAAAAATCTTACAGGTATTGTGGTATTTGTAGATGGCGAGATTTTCAGCAGGGTTGGCGAAACTGTGCTCACACAAAAGACAACTTAACTTCAAGAAATTCAACCACAAACCAACATGCGAGTAGGCATAGGGGATTGATGTTAACGTTGGCTACCCTTTTTTTTATTAGTAACTTATTTAAGGTGTCCCGGACTATAATACTGTATCATGATATTCAGCGCCGCCCCAATAATAAATCTAACTTGATATTAACAGAGAGTTCCCTAATTACGTCATGATATCGTTAACTTCTACCTGCTCCACTCGGGCGCTAATGTCGCATGTATCCATACATGATATCGTTAACTTCTACCTGTTCCACTCTGGCACTAGTGTCGCATGTACCCATACAATAAGCAGAAGGGGATTCTGTGCACATAATTTAATTAAAACTTCTCAAAGAATGGATTACTTTGAGACTGAAATGCTCATGCACAATCAGCAGTCATTTTGCTAATGACACTGTCTTGTCAACATCTCTTTGAATGACAACAAATACTGTATACGAAAGACAACTAATTTCACGAAGATGCCGCTACAGTCGAATGTTGGAACCGCCATTTTGTATTGTGTATCCGATCTTTCTGTTATACTGTATAGTCTTTGGTCTCACCAGCTACAAACTGTCTTCTTTTCGTTTCATCATTCGTCCTTATAAGTTGTGTGCTCAATCAATACAATGAATCATATCATGATGAATGAGAGGCGACACTCAATTACAAATGTTATAAAGATTAAAGGTGACGGTAATTGTCTGTTCAGGTCATTGGCATATTGTGAGTAAAACAATCAGAGTGTATTTACACAGGTTAGAAAGCGAATTGTAAAACATGTTACATGGAATAATTATTCTTCCTTTATTGTTGGCAAGAGCGATATGTACGAAACTGCTATCAATACGAGCGATGATTACAAAATGTATATGTATATGAATGGTGTTCATGGAGGTCATGTTAAGTTAGTTGTCACTGCTCAAGTTTGCAAAATGGATATTTATTCGTGGATTACTACTGTCGAATAGAAGATGACCGGTTAAAATATATACGTCATCAACAAACGAAGTTACGAGTTGATACATATGCCGGTTTAGCAGACACCTTGCATGTACGAGCTGAAAATGAAAATCTCAGAGTCGGTCTTATTGTAGTTTTGCCATCTTCTTTTACAGGTAGCCCAAGGAAAATATTGCAAAATTATCAGGATGCGATGGCGATAGTGAGGAAGTTTGGAAAGCCAGATTTATTCATTACGTTCACCTATAATGCGGGCTGGCCAGAAATACTTAACATCATTCATCTCTGAGAAACGGCTAATAATAGGCCTGATATTGAAGTGAGAGTTTTCCATTCCAAAGTAAAGGAATTGCTACGCTGATTAATGTTAAGGAAATTTTCGGTAAAAGCATATCTATATTCAGTGAAATTTCAAAAATGAGGTCTCCCGCACGTCCATTTACTCTTAACATTAACGGAAGATCGTAAGTTTCGAGAAATTTCTGACATTGACAGTGTGGTGTCAGCCGAAATACCAGATCTCGAGGATGAAGCGCTATACGAGTTGGTAAGGCGTCATATGGTACTGCCCCCGGAAATTGAATTATATTGAGACCACGATGGCTGTATTGGCAAATGTGAGTAAAGTTATGGATGTCATAGTTGTGACGTGGATATTCATGACGTAGGCACGGATGACGCAGACTTGAGGCAAGCAGGCTGGTTGAGCTGAGATTCTTGGTGACGTCATGATTTTGTTCGAGAAAGATCTTAGATTTACGACGCAGTCGCAGGAAACAAGGTATTGTGCTAAGGAAGAAGCTACGCTATTGGAGGAGAGACTCGAACCAATGAACGATAGTTTGGAAGGAAGACGGAGATTGCTGAAACTACGATATTTGATTACTTTTGGCATGCAGATTTGTGGAAATCTATTTTCAGTTATGGCATTGATTTGGAATTTTGAAGAAATTAATTTTGAGTTTTTGAAATTTGAAAATCCGTCAAGTATAGCCAAAGTTAAAACTTCTAGCAATGACGCAGCAACAGGCTATGGAAGGGATGGATACGCCCCTTAAGAAGTTGATAAAAGGTCGTGCACAGAAGAGAGGAGCTCTCAGAACTCATAATCTCAGAACTCATACTCAGATCTCATATGTCAGATCGCATATATATTTCTGGTGATATATAGTTATTTTCAAGTGACTCAGTGAAGTAAGTTGTCTTTAGCGTCTGGTTAAAGCCCGGCGCATCGAACGAGCACGGAGCAGTTCCATTTTACGCTGCTCGAAACTAGGTGAAGTTGAAACGCTCACATTAACGTTTCCACCAGTTAAGATATCAAGCGCTAACTTCAGCCTGTATTATAATTCTGTTGGGCAGTATAACATTGAGGTGTGTAGAAGATTTGAACAATTTCACAGTTATACTTCGAAAGATATTGGAACTTTAAGGCTGCCAACAAAAGTGATTTTCTCGCCACATGAGAAACACTTTTAAATTCCACATTATACACTACGGCTGACACGTGGAGTGCAACAGTGATATTGGAGAATACGTTTGGTATTACAACGATACATTCGACTATGGAACATTATAATCTTGCAGTGCTTTCGATGATTATAACAGTAGTTGAGATGGAAGGCTAAGGCTTTAATGCAATTGGGACATATATTGATTGGAGTAAAATAACAGCATGGAACTTCGTTAATCGTCTTTCTACAAAAGCGAGCATGTAGTGAACATCCAACTACACTCATGCATCGTGAATCCATCGCTGAATTATACCAGATGGCAGTGGAAATATTTTCATACTCCACAACTATGAATATTTCTGCGGAAATAACTACAATAAACTTCATGGCGAATTCCTGCAAGAACTTCAGGGAACTTTCAAGAGAGGCCAGGGTTGTCCCGGCGCACAAAGAAGAGTTTTGCCAGAAGGATGTTTTTCGTATCCACGGAGCAGTGCAATTTCGGAGGAGGAAGCAGTTCGATTCTCCGAGGACGCTGATTCCAGGTTCGAGGACGGAGCACATCTTTACGCTGGTGAAATGGAACCAACAGCAGTTTTCTTTGAAAACTTTCCTCTAGAACTTCAATCAACAGATAAGGTAGTCGTGAACGTTTCTTGTATTATTTGAGTCTTGTAGCGATATCTGAGCAACCATTTTCCCATATTTTCTGTCCTATCTTTTGCCCCATTTTCTTGATTGATATTTCTGTACTCAGTACACTTCGATGATTTATGCCTTTTTTCTACGATTTGTTGAGACATTGTTATGTCATTGGCATACTTAATAATTTTGGATCAGTTGAGACTGATAATTAGATTCTTTCAGTAATTTGCATATTTTTGTAGTCACGATTTGACTGTAAAGTTAACGATTTGCTATGGCAGATTTGAATTCAGACAGCGTGTCATTTTATTAAAGTAATTCTATTCAGTAAATTACTTTGACCAATTTTCTGTCATCCTCAAGAAAGAAGAATAATTAAATGATTTTAGAGCGTTAAAATCTATTACGACATCGACGATCTTTGAAATACTAGTCGTCTTATGAACATGATTGCAACATAGACATTTATCATTGCATTATAGACAATTTTATGAAATATGAAATTTGATTACAATTTATTGAATACACTATAGTAATGAACATTTGATAGGAGTTTTTCTCAATTATAGATTGGAATAATAATGTTTGCATTCCACAATCTAATTGTATTATATTCGACTATTTTGCAGTTTAGATGAACTTTGTTTGAAGATAGTATTTTTATACTGCGTTACTTTGAAGATGTTAATCTCAATTTTGATAGACCAGGCAGGAGTGTCTAATCGTATTTGCTATTAAATTTATTTGTGATTGGCAAATTTTTACTTCATATCGATTCATGAATGAAACCCACGAAGGTTAAATAATAACAGTCATTATTACAATTGATGAATATAAGAATTTTTAAAGAGGAACAATGGATGTATAATCGTTAGTTCAGTGGACGTGTAAAAGTCGCTGTTGAGTAATGCCCTTGAATAATGAAGGAGGTTCCCACAATAATTAATGAAGTTGATGAATTTATAAGTGGAGGATTTTGTGTGTAGTTTGGAAGATTTTTATGCCATATATATGAAGATAT
Organism: Meconema thalassinum; assembly: GCA_946902985.2. NCBI lineage: Eukaryota > Metazoa > Arthropoda > Insecta > Orthoptera > Tettigoniidae > Meconema > Meconema thalassinum. Next base: position 161,160,366 of record OX336390.1, read on the forward strand.
ATGATGAATTTTGGGCCAATTTTTGTGTAATTTTGTGCGTTATAAGCGAAGCATTTTCCCGCTGAATATTGTTCTTGTTCTTTGAAAGATTATTCATATGAAGATACTGTTAAAATTAACAAGAGTGTTAAATAATTTGAGATAAAGATTTTGAATGGAGGTTACCGTCACAAATATTAATAATTATTATTAAACCTTATTAAACCTGAATTTGACAGTTAAATATAACTAACCTTCATTGGTCGATTATATCACCACGATTTAAGTAATTATCAACCGGATAAACGTGTGGTTTAATGTATTTCTTGTATAAATAATATAAACAATATAATATTGTAAAATAATTTTGTAAATATCTTTGATAATAATTTGAAATGATAGTGATTAATACAGGCGTGTATAAAATTTTCAATGGTCATTTGACATTGTTATAAACAATTTATTATTGTTATAAATAATTAATGAACTTTTGTTATTAACATTTAGAGTTTTGTTTTTATACTCTAAACAACGCTAATTAAACAAGTGGTTTAAACAATTAATCATGATTTGGGATTGTTGGAGTAATCCACTGGTGTTTGAATGAAGCATGTAAGACATTTGCGTGATAATATTTCAGTTGAGATGTGAACATTTACGTGTTCGAAAAAGGAGAGCCAAGCTCTGAGGTAACACGCTTATGCGAGGGTTGAACGAACGGGAGCCCACTTTGACGATACAGGTGCATTGCAGCTGGCCCGGACAACTGTGTTACAGAGGCCAAGGACGTTCCATAATAGCCTTGTGGCTATAAATAAAATGTGAAGTATATAAACACGCAAAACAATTGATATATGTGTCTCATCCCAAATCCCGTTTCCATCCCCAGTGCATTATTATTTTACGTTGCTATGAGCTTGAGAAAGCTGAAACATTATATGTAGAGAATACAGGTCCTACAGGAGGACATGGTTATGTGGTCGATGGCTTCTGATTGCCACGTGGATTTTGTTGTTTCATTTTTGTTAAAATCATTCTTTATGTGAAATAAATTATTGTGCAGTTTAAAGTTTCTCGTCTCCGTTCTGGTTCATTTTAAATATCATGGTGGAGGTTATTGTGCGGGCATACTTTTAAGTGATCCAGTTGACAACCCAGTCCCCGAGATAAATTTAAGAGGTAAGTAAAGGTAAGTATGAACCCCCGTATATTTTGGTGTGTTCCACAATAATTTCTTGTTAACTATTGTGCTCTAATCTCGATAGTATCTGTCAGTGCCATTTTCATTGATGTAGCTGTGCCGGTGCGTTTGATTATTGGCAATCCGATTGAGGGGGCGGATATCTGACAGCCTACTATCCGGATATCGGGTACAGTACATGGTCCTCGCGGATCTTTGAATCCTTCTTCAGTCTGTATGAAAGATGGCCTATGTATAATAAGAAAGATTTCCCTAAACAGTTTCAGCAAGAGACCAAAGATAGTGCCAATGGTTATCCTTCGTATAGGAGAAGAAATAATGGACGGATTATTTTAAAAACAATTCGAGGCATTGTCAATGAAATCGATAGTAGATTCATTGTTCCCTACAATCCATTTCTTTTACTTTACTTGCAAGTTCATATTAATGTTGAAATATGCTCAAGTGTTCGGAGTGTTAAATACATCCACAAGTATCTTATATATTAAAATCCACAAGTATGTGTATAAAGGTCATGACTGCTGCATTGTTAAAATATGTCCTGAAGGCGAAACGGTGAACTACGATGAAATTAATTATTTCCTAAATGTAGATATGTTGGTCCAACAGAAGCCGCATTCAGGATATTTTCATTTCACATGCATGAACTGTCACATTCTATTGTGCGATTACCAGTTCACTTGCCAAACTTGCAAAATCTATTTTAACAAGTAGTTCCGTGAAGAACTATACAGCCTATTTTCATATATCCTACTTATATTAATTGCCACTATCAACATACACAATTTCAGTTTGATTGCTGTAATAGATTCGTAGATATTGAGAACCGACTAAATATTTCGGATGGTCGCCATGTTGGATTTTATATATGTAGGTCCTAGAGTTATGTACTGTTACATGCAGATTATTGTGAACGTGTAGTATTCAAACTTCAATCGCAGAATTAGGACACAAGAAAAATCAAGGAGATTAAAAAAATTTTCACAGCTGCCATCTTGAGGTTATGGAAACAATTGAAATAAATTAGATGCCAGTGGATTAACATTCGGATAAAGATTTACTGTACCAAGTTTCACTGCACGCGGATGGTTAAATTGCGAAAAACGTCCATGTGAATATTTATAATTCGCGTCACCGCCATGTTGGATTTGTGATCACCAGGTTATTTAAAGTCCTATAGGTGAACTTAAGTTCATAGCCCCTATGAACATTAAAAAAAAGCAGTTTGATTGCTAAAATAGATTCGTAGATATTCAGTATCGTCTAAATATTTCGGATGGTCGCCATGTTGGATTGTTAAATGTATAGGCCATAGAGTCATGTACCATTAAAGGAAAATTATTGCGTAGGTTCATTATTCAAACTTTCACTTCGATCGCATGACTACATCACAAGAAATAAAAACTTAATTTTAAAATTCGCACTGCCGCCATCTTGAGGTTATGTAAACAATTGAACTAAATTAGATACCAGTGGATTACAATGTGAATAAATATTTCCTGTACCAGGTCTCAGTGCGCTTGGAACATTAAATCGCGAGAAAGGTCTATTTAAAATGTACAAATTCGCTTGGCCGCCATGTTCGTTTTGTAGTTAACCGGTTTTTGAAAATCTTACAGATGGACTTCCAGTAGTGCCCTTTATCTCCGTACAAAATTTTAGGGAGATACCGCTAATAGTTTCAGAGATATAGAATGCCAGTGAAATATTTCGCACATCCGCCATCTTGTGATTATGTAAACAATTGAACGAAGTTAGATGTCGGTGCATTACAATGTATATAAACATATACTGTACCAAGTTTCATTGCGTTTGGTTGGTCAAATCGCGAGAAACGTCTATTTAAAAGTCGCAAATTAGCTTGGCCGCCATGTTGGTTTTGTAGTTACCAGGTTTTCAAAAGTCACATAAGTGAACTTATAGTAGTTCCCTCTATCACCATAGAAGATGTCAGGGTAATATCGGTAATAGTTTCGGAGTTATTGATTGCTGGTGAAATATTTCGCACAGCCGCCATGTTGGATTGGTGAGTCGTAACAAAATTTGAAGGGCACGGTCGAGGTCGCCGGGAATAGTGCTATGAACTTTCCGAGTTTCATTGAAATCGCTCCTGCCGTTTAGATTTTATTAGGGGGGGACACACACACGAATCACACACACACACACACACACACACACACACGCACACACACACGGACAAAAGGTGATCTCATAAGCCTATTTTTTCAAAATTGAAAATAGGCTAAAAATGATAACGCTCCTGATATTTTACTTCAAGCACAGTTGCGCAGCACGGAATTACAAGCGTTGTTCAAGTTAAATCAAGATTCGCAAGCCAGAAGTCTGTATATATATATCCTGAAACACCAGTACATTACGTCTGGAATAAGAGCAACTGCCAGTGGCAAAAAAGAAAAAAATGTTTCAAAAACTATGGGCAGAATGTATAATGTTTCGCCTACAGAAGCAGCAAGGTAGTATTTACGCCTGTTATTGCTTCACGTCATAGGTGCTACCAGCTTCCAGAATCTACGAACATACAAAGCAGTTGTCTACCCATACATTTAAAGAAACAGCAAAGGAGAGAGGTTTGCTGATTGACGATTCTGAATGGCAGCGTTATTTGGCAGAAGCGTCACAATTTCAGATGCCTTCTCAGTTACGACAACTGTTTTCTTACATATGTATCTTTCAGACCCCTTCAAATGTAAGATAGTTATGGGACATTTTCAAGAATTCATTATCAGAAGATTATCTGCAGTTCCACGAACCTAACATTGAATATCAGTTCTCTCTTATACATATTTCTAATACATTAAAGCTCCATGGTCTTCCCATTACTTCTCTCGAATTGCCAGCTATTATTGATAATTTCCCTCAGACAAATTTACCAATGAATTATCCAAAACTTAATGAGGATCAATTAAGTCGGAAGATAAACCAAGCAAATGGAAACCAAACGGCTATAATTACAGAAATTTTGTGTTTAGTACAAAACAGCAATGGAAGGATGAGTAATGCATATTTCATTGACGGTCCAGGGGGCACCGAGAAATCATTTCTTTATCAATTCTTGATTCACAGTTGCAGAAATTTGGGGTTAAATTTAGTTTCTGTTGTATGGACTGGTATTGCAGAAATTTTACTACCTCAGGGCGCACTGTACACAGCCAGTTCAAGTTACTTCTACATTTACATGAATGTTCTGTATCAGGAATAAACGTTAACAGCAAGGAAGCTATTTATATTCGTTCAGCAAAACTTATCATCTGGGATGAAGCCCTTATGGCTAATAAGCACGCGTTGATGTGTGTAAATCGGTTGCTCAAGGACATCATGAATAACGACGTGCCTTTCGGAGGAAAAATTATCATCTTAGGAGGAAATTTTAGGCAGGTACTTCCTGTTGTGCCTCACGCATCTAAGGCAGCATCAGTCCAAATGTCAGTAAGGTTCTCTCCTTTGTGGCCATTATTCAAAATTTTTAAACTCCACAAAAATATGCGAGCGGATACAGATCAACGTGACTTTGCAAACTTCTTGATAAAAATTGTTAACGGTGAATACCCTCACGTCGATGGAGAAAATTCAGAATTAGTCCCACGCTGAAAAATATTTCACGCTTTTCAAAAATAGCGATTTTAGCACCTAAAAATGAACAATGTAAAGAAATCAATGACAAAGTTTTGGACCTAATCCCAGGATCATCGAGAACTTACATAAGTGTGAATAATTTGATTACTGAAGATGAGAGTGAACTTTTACAATTCCCAATATAATTTTTATACAGCATAGGCATACGTGGATTGCCACCTCAAATCCTTCGACTAAAATAAGGCTCAATTGTGATTTTGTTGAGAAATATTAATGTTACCCACGGTCTGTTGAACGGTACTAGACTGTTGGTTTGGAAGATGCATGACAATTGCTTACACCTGGAAATTATGACTGGCGTAAATGTTGGAAACAATGTCCTACTCCCTCGCCTTGACCTTACGCCACCAGATACGTCTATGCCATTTTCCTTCAAAAGGAGGCAGTTTCCAGTACGTTTGGCTTTTTGTATAACTATCAATAAAGCTCAAGGTCAAACACTAGATCAAGTAGGCATTTATTTACCTCAACCGGTGTTTAGCCACGGACAACTTTACTGTATGTCGCACTATCGCGAGCAAAATCCTTTCATGACGTCAAAGTTCAAATAGAACCAAAAGGCAAGCGAACAGCAAATGTCGAATGGAAGGAAGTATTATTAGCATTTTGAAACGAATGTTGCGGAGGAGCACAGATTAAATAACAATTATACAAGGACGTCCGCATCCCTAATACGATAACTGTCCTGTGGTAATGGTAAAAAAAATACTATTGTCCTACATCGGTGATTACTATCCTACATCCTGTTATTTCATTCCCTCAGTTCTATAACAAAGATATACTCAATCAAATTTACAGCTTAATACACATTAATTCCCTCTGTGTGAGTTATCTTTTCATTTCTCATCAATCGCCTTTACTTACGATTCTATCTGTAGGGGTGGAGGCGATAGCTGTCTTTACAGAGATGTGCAAATTATTAGATTCGATGTCAGTTTTCCAAAATTGCATTTTTACTTTTCACGGTTTAATGCACTAAGTATGTTTACAAGGCGATGAAATTACTGTACTTCAAATGTTTAACCAAGTCTCCTAATAATATTTTCATTTAAGAAACTCAAATTAAAATGATTTTTTAAAATTTCCACTAACAGAGGAGCCTTGCAAATGCAAAATGCCACACGTTTCGTTTTTATTACTTCACTCTACTTCACGTGTGAATTTAGAGCGGAGAGATTTGGGGTCTTTTAACTGATGAACGCTATTGAACTATTCAAAGATTCATGAACTATGCATTGAAATCTCCTGACTTGAATTCTAAAGTCAATGAAAAATTGAAAATTGACCCAGCTCAGATATCCCTCGGAATCCAATAATCTGAAAGTTTCCAGACGCAATTCCTTATGGGAAAAGGTGTAATTCCTCGGGAGAGGAAACATACTAAGTAGAACAACATAGAAGTTGGTCAATGAAATGATTTTGAATAAAAGTAATTATGACTAATTTAAATTATTTATTTAATTCTATTAATTTGCACACCTCTATATGTTAACCATGAGTTACATCTCTAATTCAAATATAAGAGACCCATCTTTTATTTTAAATCTATACCATTGTTCATAAGTAGACAAAGCACCAAATTGTACCGCTGTAGCCTTAAATTGTGTGGATATCTCTATCTACTTAGTATAAAACAAAGTTCCCAATTCTTGGATGTAACGGGTAATCCCGAGAGCAACTTGATGGATTTTGATGCAGTTTTCACCATTCTGTAAAGGATTTCTCGATGAAGGATTAGGTAGAAAATCATTTATTTATGACCAAAAGAGGCCGAGCATTTACGATTTCAGTGAATTGAGTTGAAGAAAACCTAACGTCCATGTGTCTTTTAAGCTTACACTGGGTAAACCGTTAAAAATATCGATATTCTCGGAGAATTTTTCAGCATGAAAAGTTCTGCAAGAAAGTCCGCGACATCTCCCACATCGACCACTGTAAGTGTTTTTACGTTTTCATTTCTTCCAGCAATCTCCATTCAGTGGAAATTTAAATTACTAGCTTCAGAGTGAGTTTCTGAGCTTGCGAGCGACCTATCACCCTAGCTTCAGCCAGCATTAAACTGCCGAGTCGTGTCGAGTTAATTCTTCAAAGGAGAGTATAGCTTATGTGTTTGGAGTTAGCTGTTCACCTCGGCTTTTCAGAATTCCGTCTGGAACCTGACGTCCGTGCGCCTTTTAAGCTTAAGCAGGGTAAATAGTGGGACACACACACAGAAGACAGGCAGATACCCACACATTTGATCTCATAAGTCTACTTCATCATTTACCCAAAAGCGACGGTACCGTAAATGTCTGTTCAGGTCACTAGCATGAGGACATGCAAATGTCATATGGACAGAAGTGCTGTAGGATTGTTGAAGTGAATGCTGCGGAGCAGCACGGGTCTTCTAGTATCATCTACATGTATATTAAGATTCTATATAGTCAAGCTGATAGTTCTCCGTGGTGCACAGCCCGATATATTGTGACTTGTATAAGTAAAATCTCTTAAACAAGACTCTGAGGTAATTCTTTGTTCTACTGTGCTATTTATATGTTTGTGTTTCAATAGTACGCTTGGCTGCCATCTTGAATATACAAATTCTATGTATTTGTACCTTCAATAGTGTGAAGCTCTTACATGACTCTACAGATTGTTATCAAGTTTATTAGATGGTGAATTATCAATAATTATAGGATACTTTATATTTCAAATGGCAGTTGTGCGTAATATTGTTCTAATAGTCTTGTGACTTGTGCAACTTAATTCTTTTATGTAAGACTCCCATTCTCATAACATTGCTGTCATCGCTCTATTTTATCTATATATATATATACTAACAACCCGATCCGGCTTCGCCCGGTAACAGTTATGAATGCATTACGTGATAAGCGTTTTTTTTTCCAATGTCAATGAACAACGACTAATATCCGTTTCACGTCTCGGCATGATGGGTTAAAATCACTGACTGGACTATTAATTAAATTATCATGGAGATACCTGTGAAACAAATTCTTGTCAGACGTAATTGAAGAATGGCGAGGTGCATGAAACACAAATCCACCTTTCGTCCAATCTTAACATGACTGTGAATTTTGCGGAACGAAAATTTCACAGGCGGAATGAGAGTTGCACTTCCAGGGAATGGCGAGGTAAATGAAACTCAAATCCCCCTTCCGTCCAATCTTAACTTGACTGTGTTTCACAGGCGAAATGAAGAAAACCCGAGTTGCACTTCCAGGGAAACTCCAAACACAACCCCCCTTCTCATCATGAGCAACACAGGTCACCACTCAAAATAAAAACCAAAATTTCATAAAACATATTTAATTGTAAAATATGGCACACCACAAACTTCAATAAACAAAACAAGTAGTTTCGTGAAGAACTATACAGCCTATTTTCATATATCCTACTTATGTTAATTGCCTCTATCTACATACAAAATTTCAGCTTGATTGCTGTAATAGATTCGTAGATATTGAGAACCGACTAAATACTTCAGATGGTCGCCATGTTGGATTTTAAATATGTAGGTCCTAGAGTTATGTACTGATACATGAAGATTATTGTGTACGTGTAGCATTCAAACTTCAATCGCATGATTAGGACAAAAGAAGTAACAAGGAGATTTTAAAATTTCGCACGGCTGCCATTTTGTGGTTATGGAAACAATTGAAATACATTAGATGCCAGTGGATTAACATTCGTATAAGGATTTACTGTACCAAGTTTCACTGCACTCGGATGGTTAAATTGCCCAAGTGAATATTTATACTTCGCGTCGCCGCCATGTTGGATTTGTGATCACCAGGTTATTTAAAGTCCTCTAGGTGAACTTAAGTTCATATGAACATAAAAAATTCAGTTTGATTGCTATAATAGATTCGTAGATATTCAGAGCCGTCTAAATATTTCGGATGGTCGCCATGTTGGATTGTTAAATGTATAGGCCATAGAGTTATATACCATTAAAGAAAAAATATTGCGTAGGTTCTTTATTCAAACTTTCACATCGATTGCATGATTACGACACAAGAAATATAAACTTAATTTTAGAATTCGCAAAGCCGCCATCTTGAGGTTATGTAACCAATTGAACTAAATTAGATACCAACGTATTACAATGTGTATAAACATTTTCTCTGCCAGATTTCAGTGCGGTTGGAACATTAAAGCGCGAGGAAGGTCTATTTAAAATTTTCAAATTCGCTTGGCCGCCATGTTCGTTTTATAGTTAACCGTTTTTTGAAAGTCTTATAGATGAACTTCCAGTAGTGCCCTTTATCTCCGTACAAAATTTTAGGGTGATACCGCTAATAGTTTCAGAGTTATAGAATGCCGGTGATATATTTCGCACAACCGCCATCTTGAGGTAATGTAAACAATTTAACCATGTTAGATGTCGGTGCATTACAATGTGTATAAACATATACTGTACCAAGTTTTAGTGCGTTTGGTTGGTTAAATCGCGAGAAACGTCTATTTAAAAGTCGCAAATTCGCGTGGCCACCATGTTGGTTTTGTAGTTACCAGCTTTCAAACGTCACATAGGTGAACTTCTAGTAGTTCCCTTTATCACCGTAAAAAATTCCAGGGTGATATCGGGAATAGTTTCGGAGATATTGAATGGTGATGAAATATTTCGCACAGCCGCCATGTCGTACGGAATAGTGCTATGAACTAACCGAGTTTCATTGAAATCGCTCCATCCGTTTAAAAGTTATTAGGGGACACACACACACACTCCTCACACACACACACACACACACACACACACACACACACACACACACACACACGGACAAAAGGTGATCTCATTAGCCTATTTTTTGAAAATTGAAAATAGGTTAATAAAAATGACATTAATAAAATCAACCTCTACAAATACATAAAATTATTTCTGTATCCAAAAGGAATATCCACTACACACAAAGTGGTCTAGAACAATGTTAATACGGCTCCACTAAGCCTATAACATCTATGATTTCACTTCCATATTGATGCAAACATTACATGTTCTACTGAATCCTTCTGATTCTACATAATATTATAAAAAGTCTTTAGGGTAGTTCCCTAAATAGTCCTTTGACTATCTATATCTTTCATCTACAAATGATTTAATTATCAACATGTTTTAGCTTTGGGTTTCTCAAATGTGTTTTACCAATATTTACGTTAGGTTCCACAATGTTCTGAACTTTGGTTTACACTTATCAAATGTTCTTTCTCTCTCACATACAATATGTTAAGTACTTTAACCGTGGGTAGTCGTGCATTCCTTCAATTCAAACATACTGAATAATTCAATTAGATCGCGTCTCCCCGACACGTCTATCTTTGTTTTATTAAAGGAACTCTCTGCATTTTATATGTCACGCATGGGAAGTTTGTAATTACTCTTGGAATGTAATATTCCTGAAAAAAATTACTTTTGAAGGATATTTTTGGCAGGAAATACCTGCTATAACATATGCTAATGGATTAAAATATCAAAACCTTCACTGATATAGCCAAATAATTATTCAAAACATCTGTGTTTTAATTAACAGTCTACTCAAACAAGCCATGACGGTCGGCGACCTTCTTAAGTGGCTCGGGCTAGACACATACAATTTACGACCTCTGTCCCGCTTTTAAAAGCGTTAACTTAAGGATATTCTTCCAAGGACCGTGGAACCAGCTGGGCTTCACGAGGCTACACACCTAACAGATTTCTTCCCTGTGAGAGATTTAATAACATTTAGCTCCTATCTGCTATTAATTACTTCTTGCTCATTAGCAAACATTCAGCTCACACAGGTAAGTTGATTAATTCATGGTCATCCACATTGACCGGAATATATGCGGTCTTTAATTACGGGGCCTCGACACCAAATATGCAACCAACGGCATATTATAATATCCAACCCAAGGGTCAAACCACTTCTACTGGGATTTTCGGAGATACCGCGGAGGTGGGACACACCAGCAAACCCTCCTAGCGCGGAGTTCCTCTTTGCGGAATACAATTTCGCAACCAGAGCGGGACATACACCAGTCCTCTGTGCGAATAACACCCTAATACAATCAGCAAGGAGAATCCTGCGTTCCTTCTGATGCAACATACTCCCCAAACGTTCTAAGGCGTACGACGACTAGAACTGTCATAATATAGCCGCGACAACTACGACCACGAATGATTCATCCTTATTTACTTTTTGCAAAATCACTTGATTCTACATTAATCCTCGCTCGATCAGTGGTATCAATCTATAGTCCTCTTAAAACCTTTCATGAAGAATTATACAACTCCTTTAGCCCGTCCTTCATATCCACAAAACTGAATTCCCTTTGGCATATCAATATCAACATCTGATTAATATTCATCTATAAATGTTCCTACCCTTTCAACAACTAATTGGGCTCCTTTCAATATACACAATTATGAAATTCAAATTCAATTTGTCCTGCCAAACCTCGATTCAAATCACCGTTTCTACACACAAACATATTACACATATTCATCCTTCCCTCACTTCCCGCATACTTGTGACATAATTTGTAAGAATTCACGACCCCCACCAACAATCATAACATAAAATCTTTAGTACTTAAATTTGGTGGTCTTCGGCAATGATTATGGAACATTTAATTCATCTTTCAATGAATTTAGCAATTCATTCGACACATTTCACAACAATACACGATACACATTTACAAAGCACTGTTTACATTGAATTTTACACTTGATTTCATCCCTGATTTTTTGGATCTTTTACACAATAATACACTAAAACAAATGCATACATTAACACAACTTTCACTACTGGCATATGTTTGATGCCTTCCTTCTATCTAGCCTCATGCATTGATTATTTTTATTTACATACGCCGTTCACTTTATTTGCTTGTCGCGTCCAGGAAATGCAGGTGTTGCTTTTTCCTACGGCTTCCCTTGAAAAGCTTTGGTGATTGGTACTCTCTAGCTCGAACCACGATCCTAGTTAGAAGGTTCCCTGTTCACCTCGGCGAATTCGGTGCTCAATTGCCTTTACTGTTGATTCCTATCGGCGCGTAACTATCTTCGGCTTGATACTTATTTCCTTATACACGTAAATTACTCTGTCTTTGGACATATTTCACTTTCTAAAGTTCTTTTAGACCGTTGCTTGGTCTTGAACTAATGACTTGTCCTAACTAGTTTTGCTCGACTGACGACGACTTGTGATCCTCACAAAAGTCCACCACTATTGTCTATAACGGTAACCCTCACTGAATTACGATATAATTGTCTGTTCTGAAAACCTAACTCCGACTCGCGATATGTAACTATCACTATTCTGATTACGTCCACTCGGACCGACGTCTGTCGTAGGCTTCCCAATCACGGGCAAACTTTTGACTCACGTACTGGCGTTATGACCTCCTTCTGCCTCGACGGACTGCTGAACCAACGTAACCCTTCCTGGGTTCACGAATGACTGGATGACACTTCGTTGGCTCAAGGCCTGTATATTTGATCTGGCTAAAAATATAGTACATTTCATCTTCTTGAAACTGTTCTAATGCTCGTAGTGCGTTGAAAAGATTACTCCTGTATACTACAGAGTCCATAGGTTTCAAATATCCTTCTCAAATCCAAAATCGATCGCTCAGTTTTTCTTCAACAATTCGTAAAGGTGTTACGTGTTCTATGTGGGCGGTCCTTTTTACCTATAACTTGCGCAGATTCATACGCAAGTGGTCTCTGACGTAATGCGCAGTCATCACTTCCTATATATTCAAATATTACAGAGTTTTCCCTTTTCTAAAATCCTCTTTCAAAGTTAAAATCCTCTTTCCAATTATCCGCCACTGTGGTATATTCACATGTTGTTAATTTTCCGTAAATCTCAAAATCCTAGTACTTTCGTCACCTCTTAAGCCTCGCCTCTTACTGATGTAACGAAAATATCGCAGGGTCAGCTCTGATCGGTGAATCCCCCTCTTATATGCACGCTCTGCGTCTTGCAAGTAGTCCTAAGCTTATCGCATGGTGTGAATCACGAGTATGAACTCATCAGCCCATGTGCAGTATTACACCACCTTTCTGAATCATCTTGTTCGTCATAAGCTCCTCTTGCATGTTATTTCCTAACATATATGAATCTCGTCTTGGCTTATGGCTAAAACCTTACCACTTTCTCGTATATTACAGGATTCGATTCCTTGTGCCAAGCTAGCACACCTTACATCCGAGGCAATCTGATTAACATATTCTAACCTTGTCAATCTCTGGTCTATCTCTATAGATCTTGTCCTCAACCCTTCCTTCCAAACTAAGTTTGTTACTCCTAGGTGACTTAGGATGTGTCCTACCAACCTATCTCTTCTCTTCATTAGCAGTCGCCACAAACATCTCTCCTCGCCCACTCGTCTTAAAACTTTTTCATTTATTACTGTATCTACCATCTGATCTTCATCATTCTCCTGTAACACCACATTTCAATTGCTTCTATTCTCCTCTTTTCTGCTACGCCAACAGTGCAAATTTCACTTACATATTGTGCCACGATCCAGACAAAGGATTTCAAAAAATGACTTTCTAATTCCTAAATCTATATTTGATGTCAACGGATTTATTTTCTGTACAAAATATATAATAAATTGCACATACACACAAGTACACTCATGACCACGATATCCATATTTACATGCAAAAATTAAGATTTGAATTATCGTAACGAGTCATAATTTTCTGTCCGTAGGGCATATTTTGTGGACGGACACTCCAAAATAAGGTATACTAGGCTAGTTGATGAGTGAGGTAGTATGACCATTTTTTTTAGCGTATGGCTTTTAGTGCCGGGAGTGTCCGAGGACATGTTCGGCTCGCCAGTTTTGTAGCTGCTTCGAGACAGACACCCAATGGGTGAGCTACAAGTACTGTTGGGGAGGAAAGTTGGAATGTAAGGATGAGGAGTTGGAAGGTAGCGGCTGTGGCCTATAGTTAGGAACTAACCCAGGCATTTGCCTGGAAGGAAGATGGGAAACCACAGAAGACCATCTACAAGGTTGCCGGCTGGGGGGATTCGAACCTCCTCGCCTCCCGGATGTGAGCGACTACCAGCAGCCATGCCGTAACGACCACGGCTAACTCACCTGGTTATGACCCTATGATCAGCAACTTACAAAGCATCCGCAGCTACTAGCTGTGTCCTGAATACCGTCAGCACCCCACTCCCCCATACCTCTGGCAGGGTCACCGAGAGGATTTAAGGGCCCCTATGCAATTGTTTTCTCGGGCCCCTCTTGAAATGCTTTCAATTATTACTATCCACTGCAAGCTATTCCGGAAATACAATGATATTTTGAGAAAAGCATCGGATGCACAGTCATAATTTTTAAAAAAGTTCTCTCGGCACGCCGGAAGGCGGAGGTAGATTTCACCGGACAAACTTGGGGATAGGCGAAAATAGGCAGAATATGCAGATTTTCGTAGAAGGATCAGACCTCATTTATTGCGAGAAGGTATTTTATAATTGGAGATTAATTAACTTCGTTTTTCGTCATTTTATGCTTATTTTAAACATTTTATTGTCTTATGGGGACGGTAACCTTCTTGTCATTTGGGGTCCATTTTTATACTTGTGGTCACACTGTCCTTATGCAAGGTTTTGACACGGATGTGTAACTATGTAACGGTCTGTTACTTCTTCACGCAAAATTATATCTCCCGCAGAGATTTTGGTTGGTTCCTCAGTTTAGGGGCTGCGACAACGCGGTCATGTAACCCCGAGTACTTAGGGATGGCTGTATTAGTCTGTAATTCAGGTAAGGACTGTATACGGTCAATTTCAAGCAGTAGTTCCTAATGTTGTTACGAGGTACTACCGTCAACGACACCTAGCTGTGAACTTGGCTACTAGATGCCACCGCAACCAGCAACTCGCAACGAACGTTGGAACTTCCCCTCCAAAGGAAAGCATACTGAGGGTTTTTTAGCGCTCTTAGAAAATCCGATGACTTCGGCCGGCTTTGAACTCGCGACCTTGGGCATAGACATTCAGCATGCTACCAGTTACGTCACCGAAGCCGCTTCACACTTAGTCAGATGGAAATCTGAATCTGATCTCGTGCAAGTGCGTTATCTTGGCAACGTCTGATGCTCATCCCTCATCAATTTAGTAGTGTTGCCATGGCAACCACTGATAGCTCTTGGCATTTTCTTATAATTCCGAAATCATTTTTCTCATCCCTTAGCATAATGGTGGGTCATATCAAAAATTATTTCCGACAAAAGTTTTAGGTAATTATTAGGGGAATATTGTCCATTTCACACGGTATTGATATTGTTCCTATTAAAATAGATATGATTAATGTTTCCCGAAAAACCCACTTTTTCCCACCCCTTTGGTCAATGGTTCGTGATATAAAAAAAACTCTTCAATATAAATTGTTGGGCTTTATCCGACACATAGTATGAACGTTGAACGGATTCGATATTTCACATATTAAGAGAGTTATAGCAATATTTCACTTTTTCGAAATAAAAGCCCCCCATTTTCACCCCCTTCGACCGATCTATCCCAGTAACGAACTCGACCGAGATTTTATAGGTATACATATTTGGTAAAAAATTCAAAGTGATTGGTGCAAAATTACGGCAGTTATCGTGTCCACAAGAAACTGATATACATATATATATATATAAACTTTTGAACTGACGGTGGTTTTGGGGTCTGGGGGATGTGAAACGCGAAGATATGTCGAAATTTTCCGGAAGTCGAAACATGGTACCCATTGCAATAGTTAGCTTTCTAATGAAATCTACCTCTGGTTGGTTCCTCAGTTTAGGGGCTGCAACAACGCGGTCATCTAACCCCGTGTACTTTGGGTGAGTGTAGAATCTGTCTGATAAACGGTGTGAATTGTAATGGCTGTATTAGTCTTAATTCAGGTAAGGACTGCAGACGGTCAATTTCAAGCAGTAGTTCCTAATTTTTCTACCAGGTACAACCGTCAACGACACCTAGCTGTGAACTTGGCTACTAGATGCCACCCCAACCAGCAACTCGCAACGAACATTGGAACTTCCCCTCCAAAGGAAAGCATACTGAGGGATCTTAGCGCTCGTAGAAAATCCGACGACTTCGGCCGGCTTTGAAACCGCGACCTTGGGCATAGACATTCAGCATGCTACCAGTTACGTCACCGAAGCCGCTTCCCACTTAGTCAGATGGAAATACTGAATCTGATCTCGTGCAAGTGCGTTGTCATGGCAATGTCTGATGGCTCATCCCTCATCAATTTAGTAGTGTTGCCATGGCAACCTCTGATAGCTCTTGGCATTTTTTATATAATTCCGAAATCATTTTTCTCATCCCTTGGCATAATGGTGGGTCATATCAAAAATCCTTTCAGACAAAGGTTTTAGGTAATTATTAGGGAAATATTGTCCATTTTGTACGGTTTTGATATTGTGCCTATTAAGAGGGATATGATTAATGTTTCCCGAAAAAAACACTTTTTCCCATCCCTTTGGTCAATGGTTGGTGCTATAAAAAACTCTTCAAACATAAATGTTTGGGCTTTATCCGACACATAGTATGAACGTTGAACGGATTCGATATTTCACATATTAAGAGAGTTATAGCAATATTTTACTTTTTCGAAAAAAAAAAGCCCCCCATTTTCACCCCCTTCGACCGATTTAGCCCAGTAACGAACTCGACCGAGATTTTATAGGTATACATATTCGGTAAAAAAAATCAAAGTGATTGGTGCAAAATTACGGCAGTTATCGTGTCCACAAGAAACTGATATACATATATATATATACATACATAAATTATGTATAAACTTTTGAACTGACGGTGGTTTTGGGGTCTGGGGGATGTGAAACGCGAAGTTATGTCGAAATTTTCCGGAAGTCGAAACATGGGACCCATTACAATAATTAGCTTACTAATGAAAGTAGACTTATGAGATCAACACAGGGCGAAAAAAGTGTGTCTGTCTGTGTGTGTGCATGTGTGTGTGTGTGTCTGTGTGTGTGTGTGTGTGTGTGCGTGCGTGTGTGTGTGTATGTGTGTGAGTCTGTGTGTGTGTGTGTGTCTGTCCGTGTGTGAGTGTGTGTACTCTGAATGTCTGTCCCCCCTATCAATTCGAACACGGTGAATGCTAATTGAACGAAATTTGGTACAAAGGTAGCACTAGCAAAGGACACCTCAGTGTCATGTTTTATATCGCCGCCATCTATACTAAAACTGAATGGCGGCCACTCAAACGTTAAAAACGTAAAATCAAATAACGACTAACCAAATCATCCGATCTCTACCAAATTTGGTAACAACATACCTTCGTATAGGATGCGTCTTGTGACCAAACTACAAGGTCGTCCGCCATACCATTTCAGGATGGCGGCCGTGTGAATTATGCAAACTTTATAATCCATATCATGGGACCCACCAGTTCCGATTATCGAGCCGAGAATCGTTTTAACTGTTCTAAAGGAAGAGGCACGTTCGAAATTAAAAGTTTATTTTGTAATACTATAGTGCAGACGTGATTTTAAAAAGCTGAGCCGATTCAGTAACAAGATGTTCAGTAAAGAACATATAGCCTACTTTCTCCTAAATGTATGAGTATAGTTATAACTCGTTGTTATTATCAAAGAGTATAATAGAACTATTCTTTGTTGAAGACCTTAGAAACGATTTACCTCTACCAAACGCCACAACCTAGATAAAAACTGCTACCATCATTGAAGAAAGAAAGATAAGAAGTATATCAAGAATGTTATGGATCTGGAGACATAATCGACCGGACTGGCGGCGTGGCTCAGCGGTAACGTTCTCGCTTGCTGGGCCCTAGGTTGCAGGTTCGTATCCTGGCGCAGTCAGCTGGCATTTGAGGGTGCACAAATGCGAGGGAGCCGTGTCAGTACATTTACTGGCACGTTAAAGATCCCCTTCGGGCCAAAATTCCGGCACCCCGGTGTCTCTAAAATCAGCAGTAGTTAAAAGGGATGTAAAACCAATAACATTATTATTATTATTATTATTACGACCTGCCGTGGGCAACATCCAACTTTGAGTTGAGGCATGTCTTTACACGTCTGGTTGTGCATGGCTTTCACAACCCTAATTGAATTAACAAATCTTTCCATGACCCTACAGAGACGTGTGTATACAAACTATGTGGATATTTTCGATAATATAATCCTAACAGAGCGAGTGCATTCTAGCGGCCAGAAGAAGAAACTTTTCAATAAAATCTGGAAGTTACCTTTTTGGCAGCTAGATGTCTCGAGTAAATCTGCTGGCGAATTATGTTTTAATGAAATATATATTTTACACCATAATGTGCACAATATAACGCTTAATAACATTTTCAAGTAACGCAAAATAGGCTGTTACAAACCCTTTAAAATAAAAAGTTAAAATGTATCGTAGTATCATCTTGTCATTCTTCAATTTCGAAGCGCATAGAATGATAATGGTATAGTAATCAATGGATCCCCACGTAGACTAGTCGTGACATCTATTGGTGAAATATCGAACAATATAATCCTAACAGAGCGAGTGCATTCTAGCGGCCAGAAGAAGAAACTTTTCAATAAAATCTGGAAGTTACCTTTTTGGCAGCTAGATGTCCCGAGTAAATCTGCTGGCGAATTATGTTTTAATTAAATATATATTTTACACCATAATGTGCACAATATAACGCTTAATTTTAAAACATCTGAGTCATTACAAAACAATAAACATATAACATTTCAAGCAAAAAAACTAGCTCTGATCGGGTTTGAACCATAGGCATTTGAGAGATAGGCTAACGCTCTACCACTGAGCTAATTGTGTCAACGAATATCGTTCTATTTAAAATGACTTACATAGAACTTGTTAGCAAATAATGATTTATACTAAACGATTTCATCACTGGAGTATATTATTTATATATAAAGCATTTCATACAAAGTTTTTTTTAATCAGTACGCTATATTGCATGCAATACTCAAATTAGTGAAATATAAGTCCGGCACAAGATATCCGCTGCCATCTTGTCTTATTACTGAATCAGTTCAGCTTTTTAAAATCACGTCTGCACTATAGTATTACAAAATAAACTTTTAATTTCGAACGTGCCTCTTCCTTTAGAACAGTCAAAACGATTCTCGGCTCGATAATCGGAACTGGTGGGTCCCATGATATGGATTATAAAGTTTGCATATTTCGCACGGCCGCCATCCTGAAATGGTATGGCGGACGACCTTGTAATTTGGTCACAAGACGCATCCTATACGAAGGTATGTTGTTACCAAATTTGGTAGAGATCGGATGATTTGGTTAGTCGTTATTTGATTTTACGTTTTGAACGTTTGAGTGGCCGCCATTCAGTTTTAGTAAAGATGGCGGCGATATAAAACATGACAGTGAGGTGTCCTTTGCTAGTGCTACCTTTGTACCAAATTTCGTTCAATTTGCATTCACCGTGTTCGAATTGATAGGGGGGGACAGACATTCAGAGTACACACACTCACACACACACAGACACACACACACACACACAGACTCACACACACACATACACACACACACACAGACTCACACACACACATACACACACACAGACAGACACACTTTTTTCGCCCTGTGTTGATCTCATAAGTCTACTTTCATTTTTTGCAAAAATCGAAAGTAGGCTAATAATACAAGATGGCAGCGGATATCTTGTGCCTGACTTATATTTCACTAATTTGAGTATTGCATGCAATATAGCGTACTGATACAAAATAAATAAATAAATAAATAAATAAATAAATAAATAAATAAACTTTGTATGAAATGCTTTATATATAAATAATATACTCCAATGATGAAATCGTTTAGTGTAAATCATTATTTGCTAACAAGTTCTATGTAAGTCATTTTATATAGAACGATATTCGTTGACACAATTAGCTCAGTGGTAGAGCGTTAGCCTATCGCTCAAATACATATGGTTCAAACCCGATCAGAGCTAGGTTTTTTGCTTGAAATGTTATATGTTTATTGTTTTGTAATGACTCAGATGTTTTAAAATTAAGCGTTATATTGTGCATATTATGGTGTAAAATATATATTTAATTAAAACATAATTCGCCAGCAGATTTACTCGAGACATCTAGCTGCCAAAAAGGTAACTGCAATTTATTAACTTCCAGATTTTATTGAAAAGTTTCTTCTTCTGGCCGCTAGAATGCACTCGCTCTGTTAGGATTATATTGTTCGATATTTCACCACTAGATGACACGACTAGTCTACGTGGGGCTCCATTGATTACTATACCATTGGCATTCTATGCACATCGAATTTGAAGAATGACAAGATGATACTACGATACATTTTAGCCTACTTTCGATATTTGCAAAAAATGAAAGTAGACTTATGAGATCAACACAGGGCGAAAAAAGTGTGTCTGTCTGTGTGTGTGTATGTGTGTGTGTGAGTCTGTGTGTGTGTGTGTCTGTGTGTCTGTGTGTGTGTGTGAGTGTGTGTGTACTCTGAATGTCTGTCCCCCCCTATCAATTCGAACACGGTGAATGCGAATTGAACGAAATTTGGTACAAAGGTAGCACTAGCAAAGGACACCTCAGTGTCATGTTTTATATCGCCGCCATCTTGACGGAAACGTAATGGCGGCCACACAAATGTTCAAAGCTTAAATCAAATTACGACTAACCTAATCATCCGATCTCTACCAAATTTTGCAACGACATACCTTTATGGGGGGAGCATCCTTTGACCAAACCAATAGGTCATCAGCGTAATAGTTTGCGGATGGCGGCCATCTTTGTGTGAAAATAGATTCCCCCTATTAATTCGAACACGGTACAACCGAATGGAACGAAATTTGGTACAGAGGTAGTACTAACAAAAGGCACCTCAGTGTCATGTTTTATATCGCCGCCATCTTGACGGAAACGTAATGGCGGCCACACAAATGTTCAAAGCTTAAATCAAATTACGATTAACCTAATCATCCGATCTCTACCAAATTTTGCAACTACATACCTTTATGGAGGGAGCATCCTTTGACCAATCTAATAGGTCATTCACCTGATAGTTTGCGGATGGCGGCCATCTTTATGCCAAAATTGATTCCCCCTATTAATTCGAACACGGTGGAACCGAATGGAACGAAATTTGGTACAGAGGTAGCACTAGCAAAGGGCACCTCAGTGTCATGTTTTATATCGCCGCCATCTTGACTGAAACGTAATGGCGGCCGCACGAATGTTCAAAGCTTAAATCAAATTACGATTAACCTAATCATCCGATCTCTACCAAATTTTGCAAGTACATACCTTTATGGAGGGAGAATCCTTTGACCAATCTAATAGGTCATTCACCTAATAGTTTGCGGATGGAGGCCATCTTTATGTCAAAATTGATTCCCCCTATTAATTCGAACACGGTGGAACCGAATGGAACGAAATTTGGTACAGAGGTAGTACTAGCAAAGGGCACCTCAGTGTCATGTTTTATATCGCCGCCATCTTGACTGAAACGTAATGGCGGCCACACGAATGTTCAAAGCTTAAATCAAATTACGATTAACCTAATCATCCGATCTCTACCAAATTTTGCAACTACATCCCTCTATGGAGGGAGCATCCTTTGACCAATCTAATAGGTCATTCGCCTAATAGTTTGCGAATGGCGGCCATCTTTGTGTCAGAATCGATTCCCCTTATTAATTCAAACACGCTGGAACCAAATGGAACGAAATTTGGTATAGAGGTAGCACTAGCAAAGGGCACCTCAGTGTCATGTTTTATATCACCGCTATCTTGATGGAAACGTAATCGCGGCCACCCTAATGTTAAAAGCTAAAATGTAATTACGACCAACCTAATAATCTAGTCTCTACCTAATTTTGCAACACCATATCTTTATGTGGGAAACATATTCTGACCAAACTGCAAGAACATCAGCCCAATAGTTTGCAGATGGTGGCCAAGTATGTGTGCAAATCGATTCCCCCTATCAATTCAAACACGGTGAAACCGAATTGAACGAAATTTGGTACAGAGGTAGCACTTGCAAAGGGCACCTCATATTCATGTTTAATATCCCTATAGCACGTTGTATTTCAACAAGCTCCTACAACCAACTTTCAATCATACTCCTTGAAAAGGACAAAGAGTTATAACAATACCCATGCATTTAGGAGAAAGTAGGCTATATGTTCTTTACTGAACATCTTGTTTACTTTTTATTTTAAAGGGTTTGTAACAGCCTATTGTGCGTTATTTGAAAATGTTAATTGAAGTAAAGAACAAAACGATTTCACATAGTATCTGAACTCTACCGTTGGTGCTAGTTCAGGATATTAATTAATACTTTTATTTCAGCCAAATAGCAATCGAAAATATCCACATAGTTGGTATACACACGTCTCTGTAGGGTCATGGAAAGATTTGTTAATTCAATTAGGGTTGTGAAAGTCATACGCAGCCAGACGTGTAAAGACATGCCTCAACTCAAAGTTGGATGTTGCCCGCGTCAGGCCGATTATGTAATAATAATAATAATAATAATGTTATTGGTTTTACGTCCCTTTTAACTACTGTTGCTTTTAGAGACGCCGGGGTGCCAGAATTTTGTCCCGAAGGGGATCTTTAACGTGCCAGTAAATCTACTAACACGGCTCCCTCGCATTTGTGCACCCTCAAATGCCAGCTGACTGCGCCAGGATACGAACCTGAAACATATGGTCCAGCAAGCGAGAACGTTACCGCTGAGCCACGCCGCCAGTCCGGTCGATTATGTCTCCAGATCCATAACATTCTTTAGATACTTCTTATCTTTCTTTCTTCAATGATGGTAGCAGTTTTTATCTAGGTTGTGGCGTTTGGTTGAGGTAAATCGTTTCTAAGGTCTTCAACAAAGAATAGTTCTATTATACTCTTTGATAATAACAACGAGTTATAACTATACTCATACATTTAGGAGAAAGTAGGCTATATGTTCTTTACTGAATTTAAAAGAACAGATACACACACTAATACAGTCATCACAATTAACACCGGTTATCAGACAGATTCTACACACACCCAAAGTACACGGGGCTACATGACCGCGTTGACGCAGCCCCTAAACTAAGGAACCAACCAACCAACCAATTCGCCTTGCATTCAGTATGACTATTAACAACGCTCGACTTTAGACCGTGTTGGTGATTATTTACCCCAGCCTGTATTTAGCCAAGGCCAGCTGTACGTAGCAATGTCTCGAGTTCGATCATTTGATAGTTTGAAAGTACAAATACTACCGGCAGGTCATAGGACAATAAATGTTGTACGGTATTTAAGGAGGAACTCTAACATCACTAGATTTAAGGGACATTGAAACAAAATTTATCTACAAATAGTTACTACACACTTCAGTCTATAAGTAAATTTCAGGAGTCTGATTTAGCCACTGCAGTTTTACCGACCCAGGGACTTAGTATTCCGTTGAATTTCAACGGGTTCACCCTAGTTTGTATTAATTTACTAGATTTTCAAACCTCAAAATATCAAGATGTTCAGTAAAGAACATATAGCCTACTTTCTCCTAAATGCATGGGTATTGTTATAACTCTTTGTCCTTTTCAAGGAGTATGATCGAATGTTGGTTGTAGTAGCTTGTTGAAATACAACGTGCTATAGGGATATTAAACATGAATATGAGGTGCCCTTTGCTAGTGCTACCTCTGTACCAAATTTCGTTCAATTCTGTTTCACCGTGCTTGAATTGATAGGGGGAATCGATTTGCACACATACTTGGCCACCATCTGCAAACTATTGGGCTGATGTTCTTGCAGTTTGGTCTGAATATGTTTCCCACATAAAGATATGGTGTTGCAAAATTTGGTAGAGACTAGATTATTAGGTTGGTCGTAATTACATTTTAGCTTTTAACATTTGGGTGGCCACGATTACGTTTCCGTCAAGATAGCGGTGATATAAAACATGACACTGAGGTGCCCTTTGCTAGTGCTACCTCTATACCAAATGTCGTTCCATTCGGTTTCACCGTGTTCGAATTGATAAGGGGAATCGATTTTCACACAAAGATGGCCGCCATCCGCAAAATATCAGGCTGATGACCTATTAGTTTGGTCAAAGGATGCTCCCTCCATAAAGGTATGTAGTTGCAAAATTTGGTAGAGATCGGATGATTAGGTTAATCGTAATTTGATTTAAGCTTTGAACATTCGTGTGGTCGCCATTACGTTTCCGTCAAGATGGCGGCGATATAAAACATGACACTGAGGTGCCCTTTGCAAGTGCTACCTCTGTACCAAATTTCGTTCATTCGGTTGCACCGTGTTCGAATTAATAGGGGGAATCAATTTTGACATTAAGATGGCCGCCATCCGCAAACTATTAGGCTAATGGCCTATTAGATTGGTCAATGGATGCTCCCTCCATAAAGGTATATTGTTGCAAAGTTTGGTAGAGATCGGATGGTTATGTTAGTCGTAATTTGATTTAAGCTTTGAACATTTGTGTGGCCGCCATTACGTTTCCGTCAATATGGCGGCGATATAAATCATGACACTGAGATGCCCTTTGCTAGTGCTATCTCTGTACCAAATTTCGTTCCATTCTGTTTAACCGTGTTTGAATTAATAGGGGGAATCGATTTTGACACAAAGATGGCCGCCATCCGCAAACTATTAGGCGAATGACCTATTAGATTGGTCAAAGGATGCTCCCTCCATAAAGGTATGTAGTTGCAAAATTTGGTAGAGATCGGATGATTAGGTTAATCGTAATTTGATTTAAGCTTTGAACATTCGTGTGGCCGCCATTACGTTTCAGTCAAGATGGCGGCGATATAAAACATGACACTGAGGTGCCCTTTGCTAGTGCTACCTCTGTACCAAATTTGATGCAGTTTTCACCATTCTGTAAAGGATTTCTCGACGAAGGATTAGGTAGAAAATCATTTATTTATGACCAAAAGAGGCCGAGCATTTACGATTTCAGTGAATTGAGTTGAAGAAAACCTAACGTCCATGTGTCTTTTAAGCTTACACTGGGTAAACCGTTAAAAATATCGATATTCTCGGAGAATTTTTCAGCATGAAAAGTTCTGCAAGAAAGTCCGCGACATCTCCCACATCGACCACTGTAAGTGTTTTTACGTTTTCATTTCTTCCAGCAATCTCCATTCAGTGGAAATTTAAATTACTAGCTTCAGAGTGAGTTTCTGTGCTTGCGAGCGACCTATCACCCTAGCTTCAGCCAGCATTAAACTGCCGAGTCGTGTCGAGTTAATTCTTCAGAGGAGAGTATAGCTTATGTGTTTGGAGTTAGCTGTTCACCTCGGCTTTTCAGAATTCCGTCTGGAACCTGACGTCCGTGCGCCTTTTAAGCTTAAGCAGGGTAAATAGTGGGACACACACACAGAAGACAGGCAGATACCCACACATTTGATCTCATAAGTCTACTTCATCATTTACCCAAAAGCGACGGTACCGTAAATGTCTGTTCAGGTCACTAGCATGAGGACATGCAAATGTCATATGGACAGAAGTGCTGTAGGATTGTTGAAGTGAATGCTGCGGAGCAGCACGGGTCTTCTAGTATCATCTACATGTATATTAAGATTCTATATAGTCAAGCTGATAGTTCTCCGTGGTGCACAGCCCGATATATTGTGACTTGTATAAGTAAAATCTCTTAAACAAGACTCTGAGGTAATTCTTTGTTCTACTGTGCTATTTATATGTTTGTGTTTCAATAGCACGCTTGGCTGCCATCTTGAATATACAAATTCTATGTATTTGTACCTTCAATAGTGTGAAGCTCTTACATGACTCTACAGATTGTTATCAAGTTTATTAGATGGTGAATTATCAATAATTATAGGATACTTTATATTTCAAATGGCAGTTGTGCGTAATATTGTTCTAATAGTCTTGTGACTTGTGCAACTTAATTCTTTTATGTAAGACTCCCATTCTCATAACATTGCTGTCATCGCTCTATTTTATCTATATATATATATATACTAACAACCCGACCCGGCTTCGCCCGGTAACAGTTATGAATGCATTACGTGATAAGCGGTTTTTTTTCCAATGTCAATGAACAACGACTAATATCCGTTTCACGTCTCGGCATGATGGGTTAAAATCACTGACTGGACTATTAATTAAATTATCATGGAGATACCTGTGAAACAAATTCTTGTCAGACGTAATTGAAGAATGGCGAGGTGCATGAAACACAAATCCACCTTTCGTCCAATCTTAACTTGACTGAGAATTTTGCGGAACGAAAATTTCACAGGCGGAATGAGAGTTGCACTTCCAGGGAATGGCGAGGTAAATGAAACTCAAATCCCCCTTCCGTCCAATCTTAACTTGACTGTGTTTCACAGGCGAAATGAAGAAAACCCGAGTTGCACTTCCAGGGAAACTCCAAACACAACCCCCCTTCTCATCATGAGC
The DNA here is from genome assembly GCA_946902985.2 of Meconema thalassinum. Lineage (NCBI taxonomy): Eukaryota > Metazoa > Arthropoda > Insecta > Orthoptera > Tettigoniidae > Meconema > Meconema thalassinum. The sequence goes on from OX336390.1 coordinate 161,186,636, forward strand.
AACACAGGTCACCACTCAAAATAAATACCAAAATTTCATAAAAACATATTTAATTGTAAAATATGGCACACCACAAACTTCAATAAACAAAACAAGTAGTTTCGTGAAGAACTATACAGCCTATTTTCATATATCCTACTTATGTTAATTGCCTCTATCTACATACAAAATTTCAGCTTGATTGCTGTAATAGATTCGTAGATATTGAGAACCGACTAAATACTTCAGATGGTCGCCATGTTGGATTTTATATATGTAGGTCCTAGAGTTATGTACTGATACATGAAGATTATTGTGTACGTGTAGCATTCAAACTTCAATCGCATGATTAGGACAAAAGAAGTAACAAGGAGATTTTAAAATTTCGCACGGCTGCCATTTTGTGGTTATGGAAACAATTGAAATACATTAGATGCCAGTGGATTAACATTCGTATAAGGATTTACTGTACCAAGTTTCACTGCACTCGGATGGTTAAATTGCCCAAGTGAATATTTATACTTCGCGTCGCCGCCATGTTGGATTTGTGATCACCAGGTTATTTAAAGTCCTCTAGGTGAACTTAAGTTCATATGAACATAAAAAATTCAGTTTGATTGCTATAATAGATTCGTAGATATTCAGAGCCGTCTAAATATTTCGGATGGTCGCCATGTTGGATTGTTAAATGTATAGGCCATAGAGTTATATACCATTAAAGAAAAAATATTGCGTAGGTTCTTTATTCAAACTTTCACATCGATTGCATGATTACGACACAAGTAATATAAACTTAATTTTAGAATTCGCAAAGCCGCCATCTTGAGGTTATGTAACCAATTGAACTAAATTAGATACCAACGTATTACAATGTGTATAAACATTTTCTCTGCCAGATTTCAGTGCGGTTGGAACATTAAAGCGCGAGGAAGGTCTATTTAAAATTTTCAAATTCGCTTGGCCGCCATGTTCGTTTTATAGTTAAGCGGTTTTTGAAAGTCTTATAGATGAACTTCCAGTAGTGCCCTTTATCTCCGTACAAAATTTTAGGGTGATACCGCTAATAGTTTCAGAGTTATAGAATGCCGGTGATATATTTCGCACAACCGCCATCTTGAGGTAATGTAAACAATTTAACCATGTTAGATGTCGGTGCATTACAATGTGTATAAACATATACTGTACCAAGTTTTAGTGCGTTTGGTTGGTTAAATCGCGAGAAACGTCTATTTAAAAGTCGCAAATTCGCGTGGCCACCATGTTGGTTTTGTAGTTACCAGCTTTCAAACGTCACATAGGTGAACTTCTAGTAGTTCCCTTTATCACCGTAAAAATTCCAGGGTGATATCGGGAATAGTTTCGGAGATATTGAATGGTGATGAAATATTTTGCACAGCCGCCATGTCGTACGGAATAGTGCTATGAACTAACCGAGTTTCATTGAAATCGCTCCATCCGTTTAAAAGTTATTAGGGGACACACACACACACACTCCTCACACACACACACACACACACACACGGACAAAAGGTGATCTCATTAGCCTATTTTTTGAAAATTGAAAATAGGTTAATAAAAATGACATTAATAAAATCAACCTCTACAAATACATAAAATTATTTCTGTATCCAAAAGGAATATCCACTACACACAAAGTGGTCTAGAACAATGTTAATACGGCTCCACTAAGCCTATAACATCTATGATTTCACTTCCATATGGATGCAAACATTACATGTTCTACTGAATCCTTCTGATTCTACATAATATTATAAAAAGTCTTTAGGGTAGTTCCCTAAATAGTCCTTTGACTATCTATATCTTTCATCTACAAATGATTTAATTATCAACATGTTTTAGCTTTGGGTTTCTCAAATGTGTTTTACCAATATTTACGTTAGGTTCCACAATGTTCTGAACTTTGGTTTACACTTATCAAATGTTCTTTCTCTCTCACATACAATATGTTAAGTACTATAACCGTGGGTAGTCGTGCATTCCTTCAATTCAAACATACTGAATAATTCAATTAGATCGCGTCTCCCCGACACGTCTATCTTTGTTTTATTAAAGGAACTCTCTGCATTTTATATGTCACGCATGGGAAGTTTGTAATTACTCTTGGAATGTAATATTCCTGAAAAAAATTACTTTTGAAGGATATTTTTGGCAGAAAATACCTGCTATAACATATGCTAATGGATTAAAATATCAAAGCCTTCACTGATATAGCCAAATAATTATTCAAAACATCTGTGTTTTAATTAACAGTCTACTCAAACAAGCCATGACGGTCGGCGACCTTCTTAAGTGGCTCGGGCTAGACACATACAATTTACGACCTCTGTCCCGCTTTTAAAAGCGTTAACTTAAGGATATTCTTCCAAGGACCGTGGAACCAGCTGGGCTTCACGAGGCTAAACACCTAACAGATTTCTTCCCTGTGAGAGATTTAATAACATTTAGCTCCTATCTGCTATTAATTACTTCTTGCTCATTAGCAAACATTCAGCTCACACAGGTAAGTTGATTAATTCATGGTCATCCACATTGACCGGAATATATGCAGTCTTTAATTATGGGGCCTCGACACCAAATATGCAACCAACGGCATATTATAATATCCAACCCAAGGGTCAAACCACTTCTACTGGGATTTTCGGAGATACCGCGGAGGTGGGACACACCAGCAAACCCTCCTAGCGCGGAGTTCCTCTTTGCGGAATACAATTTCGCAACCAGAGCGGGACATACACCAGTCCTCTGTGCGAATAACACCCTAATACAATCAGCAAGGAGAATCCTTCGTTCCTTCTGATACAACATACTCCCCAAACGTTCTAAGGCGTACGACGACTAGAACCGTCATAATATTGCCGCTACAACTACGACCACGAATGATTCATCCTTATTTACTTTTTGCAAAATCACTTGATTCTACATTAATCCTCGCTCGATCAGTGGTATCAATCTATAGTCCTCTTAAAACCTTTCATGAAGAATTATACAACTCCTTTAGCCCGTCCTTCATATCCACAAAACTGAATTCCCTTTGGCATATCAATATCAACATCTGATTAATATTCATCTATAAATGTTCCTACCCTTTCAACAACTAATTGGGCTCCTTTCAATATACACAATTATGAAATTCAAATTCAATTTGTCCTGCCAAACCTCGATTCAAATCACCGTTTCTGCACACAAACATATTACACATATTCATCCTTCCCTCACTTCCCGCATACTTGTGACATAATTTATAAGAATTCACGACCCCCACCAACAATCATAACGTAAAATCTTTAGTACTTAAATTTGGTGGTCTTTGGCAATGATTATGGAACTTTTAATTCATCTTTCAATGAATTTAGCAATTCATTCTACACATTTCACAACAATACACGATACACATTTACAAAGCACTGTTTACATTGAATTTTACACTTGATTTCATCCCTGATTTTTTGGATCTTTTACACAATAATACACTAAAACAAATGCATACATTAACACAACTTTCACTACTGGCATATGTTTGATGCCTTCCTTCTATCTAGCCTCATGCATTGATTATTTTTATTTACATACGCCGTTCACTTTATTTGCTTGTCGCGTCCAGGAAATGCAGGTGTTGCTTTTTCCTACGGCTTCCCTTGAAAAGCTTTGGTGATTGGTACTCTCTAGCTCGAACCACGATCCTAGTTAGAAGGTTCCCTGTTCACCTCGGCGAATTCGGTGCTCAATTGCCTTTACTGTTGATTCCTATCGGCGCGTAACTATCTTCGGCTTGATACTTATTTCCTTATACACGTAAATTACTCTGTCTTTGGACATATTTCACTTTCTAAAGTTCTTTTAGACCGTTGCTTGGTCTTGAACTAATGACTTGTCCTAACTAGTTTTGCTCGACTGACGACAACTTGTGATCCTCACCAAAGTCCACCACTATTGTCTATAACGGTAACCCTCACTGAATTACGATATAATTGTCTGTTCTGAAAACCTAACTCCGACTCGCGATATGTAACTATCACTATTCTGATTACGTCCACTCGGACCGACGTCTGTCGTAGGCTTCCCAAGCACGGGCAAACTTTTGACTCACGTACTGGCGTTATGACCTCCTTCTGCCTCGACGGACTGCTGAACCAACGTAACCCTTCCTGGGTTCACGAATGACTGGTTGACACTTCGTTGGCTCAAGGCCTGTATATTTGATCTGGCTAAAAATATAGTACATTTCATCTTCTTGAAACTGTTCTAATGCTCGTAGTGCGTTGAAAAGATTACTCCTGTATACTACAGAGTCCATAGGTTTCAAATATCCTTCTCAAATCCAAAATCGATCGCTCAGTTTTTCTTCAACAATTCGTAAAGGTGTTACGTGTTCTATGTGGGCGGTCCTTTTTACCTATAACTTGCGCAGATTCATACGCAAGTGGTCTCTGACGTAATGCGCAGTCATCACTTCCTATATATTCAAATATTACAGAGTTTTACCTTTTCTAAAATCCTCTTTCAAAGTTAAAATCCTCTTTCCAATTATCCGCCACTGTGGTATATTCACATGTTGTTAATTTTCCGTAAATCTCAAAATCCTAGTACTTTCGTCACTGATGTAACGAAAATATCGCAGGGTCAGCTCTGATCGGTGAATCCCCCTCTTATATGCACGCTCTGCGTCTTGCAAGTAGTCCTAAGCTTATCGCATGGTGTGAATCACGAGTATGAACTCATCAGCCCATGTGCAGTATTACACCACCTTTCTGAATCATCTTGTTCGTCATAAGCTCCTCTTGCATGTTATTTCCTAACATATATGAATCTCGTATTGGCTTATGGCTAAAACCTTACCACTTTCTTGTATATTACAGGATTCGATTCCTTGTGCCAAGCTAGCACACCTTACATCCGAGGCAATCTGATTAACATATTCTAACCTTGTCAATCTCTGGTCTATCTCTACAGATCTTGTCCTCAACCCTTCCTTCCAAACTAAGTTTGTTACTCCTAGGTGACTTAGGATGTGTCCTACCAACCTATCTCTTCTCTTCATTAGCAGTCGCCACAAACATCTCTCCTCGCCCACTCGTCTTAATACTTTTTCATTTATTACTCTATCTATCATCTGATCTTCATCATTCTCCTGTAACACCACATTTCAATTGCTTCTATTCTCCTCTTTTCTGCTACGCCAACAGTGAAAATTATACTTACATATTGTGCCACGATCCAGACAAAGGATTTCAAAAAATGACTTTCTAATTCCTAAATCTATATTTGATGTCAACGGATTTATTTTCTGTACAAAATATATAATAAATTGCACATACACACCAGTACACTCATGACCACGATATCCATATTTACATGCAAAAATTAAGATTTGAGTTATCGTAACGAGTCATAATTTTCTGTCCGTAGGGCATATTTTGTGGACGGACACTCCAAAATAAGGTATACTAGGCTAGTTGATGAGTGAGGTAGTATGACCATTTTTTTAGCGTATGGCTTTTAGTGCCGGGAGTGTCCGAGGACATGTTCGGCTCGCCAGTTTTGTAGCTGCTTCGAGACAGACACCCAATGGGTGAGCTACAAGGTCTGTTGGGGAGGAAAGTTGGAATGTAAGGATGAGGAGTCGGAAGGTAGCGGCTGTGGCCTATAATTAGGAACTAACCCAGGCATTTGCCTGGAAGGAAGATGGGAAACCACAGAAGACCATCTACAAGGTTGCCGGCTGGGGGGATTCGAACCTCCTCGCCTCCCGGATGTGAGCGACTACCAGCAGCCATGCCGTAACGACCACGGCTAACTCACCTGGTTATGACCCTATGATCAGGAACTTACAAAGCATCCGCAGCTACTAGCTGTGTCCTGAATACCGCCAGCACCCCACTCCCCCATACCTCTGGCAGGGTCACCGAGAGGATTTAAGGGCCCCTATGCAATTGTTTTCTCGGGCCCCTCTTGAAATGCTTTCAATTATTACTATCCACTGCAAGCTATTCCGGAAATACAATGATATTTTGAGAAAAGCATCGGATGCACAGTCATAATTTTTAAAAAGGTCCTCTCGGCACGCCGGAAGGCGGAGGTAGATTTCACCGGACAAACTTGGGGATAGGCGAAAATAGGCAGAATATGCAGATTTTCGTAGAAGGATCAGACCTCATTTATTGCGAGAAGGTATTTTATAATTGGAGATTAATTAACTTTGTTTTTCGTCATTTTATGCTTATTTTAAACATTTTATTGTCTTATGGGGACGGTAACCTTCTTGTCATTTGGGGTCCATTTTTATACTTGTGGTCACACTGTCCTTATGCAAGGTTTTGACACTGATGTGCAACTATGTAACGGTCTGTTACTTCTTCACGCAAAATTATATCTCCCGCAGAGATTTTGGTTGGTTCCTCAGTTTAGGGGCTGCGACAACGCGGTCATGTAACCCCGTGTACTTAGGGATGGCTGTATTAGTCTGTAATTCAGGTAAGGACTGCATACGGTCAATTTCAAGCAGTAGTTCCTAATGTTGCTACGAGGTACTACCGTCAACGACACCTAGCTGTGAACTTGGCTACTAGATGCCACCGCAACCAGCAACTCGCAACGAACGTTGGAACTTCCACTCCAAAGGAATGCATACTGAGGGTTTTTTAGCGCTCTTAGAAAATCCGATGACTTCGGCCGGCTTTGAACTCGCGACCTTGGGCATAGACATTCAGCATGCTACCAGTTACGTCACCGAAGCCGCTTCACACTTAGTCAGATGGAAATCTGAATCTGATCTCGTGCAAGTGCGTTATCTTGGCAACGTCTGATGGCTCATCCCTCATCAATTTAGTAATGTTGCCATGGCAACCACTGATAGCTCTTGGCATTTTCTTATAATTCCGAAATCATTTTTCTCATCCCTTAGCATAATGGTGGGTCATATCAAAAATTATTTCCGACAAAAGTTTTAGGTAATTATTAGGGGAATATTGTCCATTTCACACGGTTTTGATATTGTTCCTATTAAAATAGATATGATTAATGTTTCCCGAAAAACCCACTTTTTCTCACCCCTTTGGTCAATGGTTGGTGCTATAAAAAACTCTTCAATATAAATTGTTGGGCTTTATCCGACACATAGTATGAACGTTGAACGGATTCGATATTTCACATATTAAGAGAGTTATAGCAATATTTCACTTTTTCGAAAAAAAAAAGCCCCCCATTTTCACCCCCTTCGACCGATCTATCCCAGTAACGAACTCGACCGAGATTTTATAGGTATACATATTTGGTAAAAAATTCAAAGTGATTGGTGCAAAATTACGGCAGTTATCGTGTCCACAAGAAACTGATATACATATATATATATATAAACTTTTGAACTGACGGTGGTTTTGGGGTCTGGGGGATGTGAAACGCGAAGATATGTCGAAATTTTCCGGAAGTCGAAACATGGTAACCATTGCAATAGTTAGCTTTCTAATGAAATCTACCTCTGGTTGGTTCCTCAGTTTAGGGGCTGCAACAACGCGGTCATCTAACCCCGTGTACTTTGGGTGAGTGTAGAATCTGTCTGATAAACGGTGTGAATTGTAATGGCTGTATTAGTCTTAATTCAGGTAAGGACTGCAGACGGTCAATTTCAAGCAGTAGTTCCTAATTTTGCTACAGGTACTACCGTCAACGACACTTAGCTGTGAACTTGGCTACTAGATGCGACCCCAACCAGCAACTCGCAACGAACATTGGAACTTACCCTCCAAAGGAAAGCATACTGAGGGATCTTAGCGCTCTTAGTAAATCCGACGACTTCGGCCGGCTTTGAAACCGCGACCTTGGGCATAGACATTCAGCATGCTACCAGTTACGTCACCGAAGCCGCTTCCCACTTAGTCAGATGGAAATACTGAATCTGATCTCGTGCAAGTGCGTTTTCATGGCAACGTCTGATGGCTCATCCCTCATCAATTTAGTAGTGTTGCCATGGCAACCTCTGATAGCTCTTGGCATTTTTTATATAATTCCGAAATCATTTTTCTCATCCCTTGGCATAATGGTGGGTCATATCAAAAATCCTTTCAGACAAAGGTTTTAGGTAATTATTAGGGAAATATTGTCCATTTTGTACGGTTTTGATATTGTGCCTATTAAGAGGGATATGATTAATGTTTCCCGAAAGACCCACTTTTTCCCACCCCTTTGGTCAATGGTTGGTGCTATAAAAATCTCTTCAAACATAAATGTTTGGGCTTTATCCGACACATAGTATGAACGTTCAACGGATTCGATATTTCACATATTAAGAGAGTTATAGCAATATTTCACTTTTTCGAAAAAAAAAGCCCCCCATTTTCACCCCCTTCGACCGATTTAGCCCAGTAACGAACTCGACCGAGATTTTATAGGTATACATATTCGGTAAAAAAAATCAAAGTGATTGGTGCAAAATTACGGCAGTTATCGTGTCCACAAGAAACTGATATACATATATATATATATACATACATAAATTATATATAAACTTTTGAACTGACGGTGGTTTTGGGGTCTGGGGGATGTGAAACGCGAAGTTATGTCGAAATTTTCCGGAAGTTGAAACATGGGACCCATTACAATAGTTAGCTTTCTAATGAAATCTACCTAAAAAAAACAAGATGTTCAGTAAAGAACATATAGCCTACTTTCTCCTAAATGTGTGAGTATAGTTATAACTCGTTGTTATTATCAAAGAGTATAATAGAACTATTCTTTGTTGAAGACCTTAGAAACGATTTACCTCTACCAAACGCCACAACCTAGATAAAAACTGCTACCATCATTGAAGAAAGAAAGATAAGAAGTATATAAAGAATGTTATGGATCTGGAGACTTAATCGACCGGACTGGCGGCGTGGCTCAGCGGTAACATTCTCGCTTGCTGGACCGTATGTTTCAGGTTCGTATCCTGGCGCAGTCAGCTGGCATTTGAGGGTGCACAAATGCGAGGGAGCCGTGTTAGTAGATTTACTGGCACGTTAAAGATCCCCTTCGGGACAAAATTCTGGCACCCCGGCGTCTCTAAAAGCAACAGTAGTTAAAAGGGACGTAAAACCAATAACATTATTATTATTATTATTATTATTATTATTATTATTATTATTATTACATAATCGGCCTGACGCGGGCAACATCCAACTTTGAGTTGAGGCATGTCTTTACAGGTCTGGCTGCGTATGACTTTCACAACCCTAATTGAATTAACAAATCTTTCCATGACCCTACAGAGACGTGTGTATACCAACTATGTGGATATTTTCGATTGCTATTTGGCTGAAATAAAAGTATTAATTAATATCCTGAACTAGCACCAACGGTAGAGTTCAGATACTATGTGAAATCGTTTTGTTCTTTACTTCAATTAACATTTTCAAATAACGCACAATAGGCTGTTACAAACCCTTTAAAATAAAAAGTAAAAATGTATCGTAGTATCATCTTGTCATTCTTCAAATTCGATGCGCATAGAATGCCAATGGTATAGTAATCAATGGAGCCCCACGTAGACTAGTCGTGTCATCTAGTGGTGAAATATCGAACAATATAATCCTAACAGAGCGAGTTCATTCTAGCGGCCAGAAGAAGAAACTTTTCAATAAAATCTGGAAGTTAATAAGTAGGTCGGCATGCAGTTACCTTTTTGGCAGCTAGAAGTCTCGAGTAAATCTGCTGGCGAATTATGTTTTAATTAAATATATATTTTACACCATAATATGCACAATATAACGCTTAATTTTAAAACATCTGAGTCATTACAAAACAATAAACATATAACATTTCAAGCAAAAAACATAGCCCTGATCGGGTTTGAACCATATGTATTTGAGCGATAGGCTAACGCTCTACCACTGAGCTAATTGTGTCAACGAATATCGTTCTATATAAAATGACTTACATAGAACTTGTTAGCAAATAATGATTTACACTAAACGATTTCATCACTGGAGTATATTATTTATATATAAAGCATTTCATACAAAGTTTATTTATTTATTTATTTATTTATTTATTTATTTTGTATCAGTACGCTATATTGCATGCAATACTCAAATTAGTGAAATATAAGTCAGGCACAAGATATCCGCTGCCATCTTGTCTTATTACTGAATCGGCTCAGCTTTTTAAGATCACGTCTGCACTATAGTATTACAAAATAAACTTTTAATTTCGAACGTGCCTCTTCCTTTAGAACAGTTAAAACGATTCTCGGCTCGATAATCGGAACTGGTGGGTCCCATGATATGGATTATAAAGTTTGCATAATTCGCACGGCCGCCATCCTGAAATGGTATGGCAGACGAACTTGTAGTTTAGACACAAGACGCATCCTATACGAAGGTATGTTGTTACCAAATTTGGTAGAGATCGGATGATTTGGTTAGTCGTTATTTGATTTTACGTTTTTAACGTTTGAGTGGCCGCCATTCAGTTTTAGTATAGATGGCGGCGATATAAAACATGACACTGAGGTGTCCTTTGCTAGTGCTACCTTTGTACCAAATTTCGTTCAATTCGCATTCACCGTGTTCGAATTGATAGGGGGGGGACAGACATTCAGAGTACACACACTCACACACAGACAGACACACACACACACACACAGACTCACACACACACACACACATACACACACACACACACACACAGACTCACACACACACACACAGACTCACACACACATACACACAGACAGACACACTTTTTTCGCCCTGTGTTGATCTCATAAGTCTACTTTCATTTTTTGCAAAAATCGGAAGTAGGCTAACAACATAGGCTCTACAATCTTATTTCATAGTAAACATTTTAGTAGTCTTTTTATTTTATGAAAGCAGCTGCGGTAGCGTAGTTGGTAGCATGCTGAGCTTCTAAGCCCAGGATTGCGGGGTCAAACCCGGTCGAAGTCGTCTGATCTTTTAAGAGCGTTAAAAATTCCTCAGTATCCCTTCTTTCGGAGGTGAAGTAAAGCCAGTGGGACCATATCATACATTTATTGCATGTAAAAGAACCTTTCTCTAACTTCGATTGTGTGACGCAAAATTTGTAGTTGGTTGGTTGGTTCCTTAGTTTAGGGGCTGCGACAACGCGGTCATGTAGCCCCGTGTACTTTGGGTGTGTGTAGAATCTGTCTGATAACCGGTGTTAATTGTGATGACTGTATTAGTGTGTGTATCTGTTTTTTTAATTCAAGTAGGGACTGCAACTTTGAATTTTCAAATAGTTCCTACTTTTGCCGCCAAGCGCCACCGTCAACGACTACTAGGCCTAGTTCAGAACTAGCTACCAGACGCCACCGCAGTCGGCTCTTGGCAACGAACGTAGCAACCTAAGAGCGTTGTTTACATTCTTAACCTATCCAATTTAGTTTCACACAGGTGTAATTAGTGGAAAGATCTTTAACATGCCATAAATCTATGACATGGGACCGCCGACTTTACTTCCCCTCCGAAGGAAGGCATACTGAGGGATTTTTAACGCTCTTAAAAAATCCGACGGCTTCGGCCGGGCAAAATTTGTAGGTTAGATTTGATTAATGCCCTTAAATTCAACGTTCGTCACCAGGTGCTGGTTGCAATGGCATCTAGTAGCTAAGTTTATAGCTAGGAGTCGTGGACGGTAGCATTTGGTAGCAAAAGTACGAACTACTTGAAATTATCGCCTGCAGTCCTTACTTGAATTAAAATATATAACACCACTAATACAGCCATCACAAATATAACCAGTTATCAGACAGATTCTACACGCACCTAAAGTGCACGGGGCTACATGACCGCATTGTCGCAGCCCCTAAACTAAGGAACCAACCAACCTATTTTATGAAATATATTTTGAAAATTGCACAAAAGCAATTTGGGATTTTTAATACAGTTAATATGCATAGGGAAATATTTTGCAATTCTGTAATTACCAGTACGAAATGAAAAACGGGAGCATTTTAAAACTACGCATTCGTTTGATAGCAGATTCAACACTAAATTGTAGTGGATTATTCCTAAACAGTTATAACTCCCAACTCCTATATAGAATGTAATCCTCTTCTGGGGTACAATAAGGTACATTCAAACTTTTGTTGTTGTTGTTGTTGTTGTTGTAATATTCTGAATCGAAGAACTTCTTTTACCAAATTAATAGTTCCTGCCAATAGTTCCTACTGTCATATTTGCCTCTGAAGGGCTTTTCTCTCTCATTTCTCTTGACAGTTAAAAGATGGTAACATGAGATATCTTCTGCAGAGCAGTAGACAAATCAATATCCTTACTCTGCAAAACCTCGAACAGGTTGTAAGTTATAGACCGCGTTTTACATAATACAAAAGTAGCTATAATCAGGGGCGGCTGCGCCTTATGTGCTGAAGTGCTGCAGCACATTGTTTTATTTGAAAACAAATTAATTTAATAATATTAACTACAATCAAATACTGCCCATTAATTAGAAGTCAGCCAAATAACACGAAATATTTCAACACTCCTCACAACGAGGTATCTAGTCCTACATTCCACTCCGCGCCAGGCACTGGCTGTGCAGATCGCAGCTCAGCGACAATTTCTAAGTTCTTTGCCAGCAAACACGAACTCTGCCTTTTGCGCATGCGTGCCCAACTTTTCCGTTGTGCTGTTGGGACAACAGCCAAGACCAGAGCAGGACCTTCTATAATACCGGACCTGACACTAGCGGCGGGACAGATGAAAGATGGCTGTCGCTGTTGGTGATTACATGCTTTGTTTATAAGTTGAGTCGTTTTGTTTACGATGTTATAGTGGTATGAATTTCGGTTAGCAATCGTCTCCTTTGATTATCTGTGCTTATTGATTATTGCTTAATGATATTACACGTTCGTGTAAGTAAATGTCTGCATTAGTGCTTCATAAATACCAGATACCGGTGACTTCTGTTACGCTTGTGATACCATCACTATTGCCAATCAGAGGGTAAGTTTGGCCTATATATTATTCTATTTAGGGTTTATAAATTATTAGTAATGGTAATTCATTATGAGCAAGCATAGTAATAATTAACGTATTCCAATTTAAGGCCTAAGAAGATCTGAAAATTGATTACCGTACGTATGAACATAACCTACTTTTAAAATTGTCTGCAGTGTTCTCTCATCCAATTATACGCCTGCTAGTTCAAGGATATCAATCTTATCACGTACTTGGTGTGGATCCCGTTTTAATAAACTACCAGTAGGCTTACTCATGCATAGGCTATGCTAAAATTGTGGTAATATGCCTTGAAACTGTTGTGTGACTGGATGCAAATCCAATTATTATAAAGATAAGCCATTGGTGCCTATTTTCTAATTTCCTATCAGGGGAATTCAACCCACACCCAACTTCACGGAGCTGATGACCAAGAAGTCACAAGCCCATAAAATGAATTAACAGCAGACAAAATCACGTCATGATGTTATTTTTTGTGTTGGGTTGGATTCTGACACACGTCATGCGTTTGACAGAGTGCCATTTAATCTCATGAATAGGAATGAATGAATACGACTAGCCTACTTGTTGACGGATTTACAGAAGGCAGTCGTGACCTTATGATAGGAATTACCTAGGCATTTATCTTCAGTATGTGTGGGACCCCTTGGTAAACCACTTGCTGGGTGGCTACGCGGAGAATCGAACCCAACATTTACCGGTTTACCTCAAAGGCTGTGTGTACCCCGTTATTACCCTTAGACTAGAATTAAGATTTTTTGACAGTCAGGAATCAAACTTGGACCCCAGAAGTGATAACCAAGAACTACACCACCTGGTTGGTCACATTTATTTTTAAGGATAATATGTCTGTCTGTTAGGTAGTCAGCCCGAAGGCTGGTTGGATCCTCAAAAGGCACTGCCGTTAGGTTATGTGGGTAGATACCCACAAAAACCCAAGGCAGAGCTATATTGAGGCGTACTAAGCAAGAAGAGGAGTGAGGTAGATTATCATTGCTTTCCTCATTGAGTCAGTACAGCAGTACTAACCCTATGAGTAGAACCTTTCACAGCATCCACAGGCACTTACTGTGCCCTGAATGTCATTGCTAAGCACCATCCATACCTCAGTAGCTTCCATATAATCACAGCCAAGAGTGAGACTGAGACATCGGTGATACTCTAGCCTGTGCCAACACACACTGACTGTGCCCTGAAAGTCATTACTAAGCTCCACCCATACCTCAGTAGCTTCCATACAATCACAGCCATGAGTGAGACTGAGACATTAGTGATACTCTAGCCTGTGCCAACAGACACTGACTGTGCCCTGAATGTCATTACTAAGCACCACCCATACCTCAGTAGTTTCCATATAATCACAGTCAAGAGTGAGACTGAGACATCGGTGAAAAGCCTCATTTTACTCTAGCCTGTGCCAATAGAAAAATGCAAATGTACTGCATTCATCAAGAGATGGCAAACAGGCCCCGAATAATAGGTAACTTACTAAAAAAGAGACTGAAATTCCTACAGGAACATATACAACTCCCCCCAGGGGCTCACATCTAGTGGGACATGGGTTGGCGACCACGGGGCCCCAGCTGAGTCCGGCATTGCTTCCACTTACTTTTGCCGGGCTCCTCTCCGTCTTCTTTCCTGTCGACTTCACTTGGTCAACTCTTGCTCTCTCCCGACCCCGACGGTATTAGAGTATCCGAGGCCTAGGGAGTCTCTTCCTTTCCCGCCTTAATTGGCCCTTGTCTCATCTTTTCTGATACCCTCCTTTTGTGAGGGGTCAGCCTTCTTTTTCTTTTCCTGTTATCTCCTACCTTCTGCTCAAGGCCCTCAAGGAGGTAAGGTGTATGTAGCCCCACCACTTCTGGTGCACCCTAGATATTGCTACACCCTCAGGGGCTCACGGCTGGTGAGTTCGAGAGTTGGCGACCCCGAGGGATTCCTGAGCTGGGTCCGGTTTTCCCTCTTTTATCCATTACCTGTGGGGCGGACCCTCTCCTCTTTCACTTTCCTATCTGCCTTTTATGGCTCTCCTTCCTTCCAAGTCCCTCAATCCGCATTCCTCGAGGGTCGAGGGCATTTCTTTTCCTCCTGTCCTTTATTTGCCTTGTTCTCCTTTTGTTTTCCATTTCTTCTTCTAGTACAGTATATAAGTTAGTAGTTAGTTTTAGTTATAGTTTACATTTCATTATCAGCTTCACCATCACCCAAACCATTAGGGGCCGATAACCTAACTGTTAGGCCCCTTAAGACAACAATTATCATCAACATCATCATTTACAACTTTCCCTGTTCACTCAGCCAAGATATTCTACAGATCTCTCCTGTGGGCCTCAACATTATTTTATTTTATTCCTTTCCTGATGGAACTCCGGTAGTACCTTATTTTAACTCCCGGGGCACCTCCCAATGCCTGTCCCTTACACAGCTACACACACTACTACAATAATCACGTAATTGGAGGAATTCAACCCAAACCCAACTGCACGGGGCTGATGACCAAGATGTCCCAAGCCCATAAAATGGATTAACAGCAGACAAAATCACGTCATGATGTTATTTTGTGTTGTGTTGGATTCTGACCCACGTCATGCGTTTAATGTCCGACCACCATCTACGGCGGCCATCTTGGATTGCAGTGTCAGGTCCGGTAGTATAGAAGGTCCTGACCAGAGCCAAGGCATTCTTCGTTCATCCACAGAGTGGCAGCACTGGTCACACGAAATGAGAACGTCGCCGGTGGCACCTTGTAGTCTCTGCGATAGCGTTTTAGCGGCAATCGCTCAAAGCAAACGGGAAAAAATAGAGGAAGCTATCAGCTGTTCCCACCTGAAGGTTTTTTAACATTCCTAACTTACTCTTGAGCGATTTTGAGTGAATGAACCGGTATGTTTCTAAATATTTTAATTCTTTAGAGGAGGGGATGGGTTACAGCACACATCTAATTTCCTACACCAGCCGCTACTGGCTATAATAAACTGACACTAACGGGCCCCTGTGTATTTCCCCCCCCCCCCCTACCTTTCCCCCCCCCCCCCCCGCCTTGCCCATCGCTCTCGGCAGCCCTGCCTCTGTAGCTTCCATATAATCACAGCCACAAATGGAATTGAGACGGCAATGAAAAATCAAATATCTCTAGCCAGGGCCAACAATTTTGATGATGAAGATAATTGTTGTTTTAAGGGGACTAACATCTAGGTTATCGGCTCCTAATGGTTTGGTTGATCGTGAAGATGATAATGAAATGTAAACTATAACTAAAACTAACTACTAACTTATATACTAGAAGAAGAAATGGAAAACAAATGGAGAATAAGGGAAAGAAAGAACAGGAGGAAAAGAAATGCCCTCAACCCTGGAAGAATGCGGATTGAAGGACTTGGAAAGAAGGAGAGCCATGAGAGGCAGATAGGAAAGTGAAAGAGGAGAGGGTCCGCCCCAGAGGTAATGCATTAAAGGGGAAAACCAAACCCAGCTCAGGAATCCCTCGGGGTCGCCAACTCCCGAACTCACCAGCCGTGAGCCCCTAAGGGTGTAGCAATATCCCGGTTGCACCAGAAGTGGTGGGACTACATACATCCTGCCTCCTTGAGGGCCTTGAGCAGAAGGCAGGAGATAACAGAAAGAGAAACAGAAGGTTGACCCCTCGCAGAAGGAGGGTATCAGAAAAGGAGAGACAAGGGCCAAGTAAGGCGGGAAAGGAAGATACTCCCTAGGCCTCTGATACCCTAATACTGTCGGGGTCGGAAGAGAACAAGAATTGACCAAGTGAGGTCGACAGGAAAGAAGGAGCCCAGCACAAGTAAGTGGAAGCAATGCTGGGCTCAGCTAGGGCCCCGTGGTCGCCAACTAACGTCCCAATAGATGTGAGCCCCTGGGGGGTGGTGGCCAACAATGAAATGCATTCTCTGTCTGAACAATGCTGTTGTCATTGTTGTGATTGATTTTAGGGGCTTGGGTTGTGGTTTCGGGTGTACTTGTGTGAAATTAGGTAGATTTCATTAGAAAGCTAAATTTTGCAATGGGTACCATGTTTCGACTTCCGGAAAATTTCGACATATCTTCGCGTTTCACATCCTCCAGAGCCCAAAACCACCGTCAGTTCAAAAGTGTATATATAATTTATGTATGTATTGTGCCCAAATCCAGTTGCCTAGATTGAAGGGTACAAGCCGTGAGCCTAGATTTGAGGGAACAGGCCACGATTCTAAGTTCGGATATGGATGTTTGAATAGCGCGCTCCAAAACTTCTTAGAAGCTTTTCGAAGGAATTTACAGCCAAAAAGTGGGTAAGTGACGTAGGAGGAGAGCGTCATAGTCGAGGCTATATATATGTCACTAAATATTTCCCGTTGAGATGGAAACATGAAACCTATATCAGATTACTGGCAAGAACAAGAGAAGAAGAATGAGCTTTGTTTCAAAGAAATTGATCGAACAGAAGCCGAGTTATGAGCTGTTTTAGTTCCAGCGTTTTCGCCGCAGTGACCTCGAGCCAGCAAGCGGATGGGTATATAAGGCGAGCCTCGCAGGCAGAGGTATGTTCACTTCATCACAAGCACTCCGTTGACTTGGTCGTGCTACGCTACGTAAGCGCTCTAGCCGCTTGACTATCGCCGAACTTCGAACATCGTTATTATCACCGAGCACATGGTTGCATTTAAACTTCAACTTACAGCACAGGCTGTGGACTTAGAATTTTCGACAGTACATGGTTACTGAAAGTGTTATTTCGAGTGAGTTTAGAACTTTTCTTCGATTTCAAAGAAGTGAAATAAGTCTGTGGCACTTGGTAATTTTTACCGCTACAACTTGGACATATGGTAGACTATGTCTACAACTTTTTCTTCAGTCCACATTCACTTAGAGCTGGATTATTTATATCCAATAGTTGGACCAGCCAAGATAAGTCAGTAACTTCTAAACCAGTCTTGTATATTACAATTCGAAAGCCGAATGGGAATACAGGTTTAGCCTTGTGTGATCTGAAAAGTGAGAAGCTTTGCACAGCCAACTCGACAGAATTTGTAATTGTGCTGAAAAGATTGTAAGAGTATTGGAATACTGATTGTATCAAAATGGGTCTTGGTAATTATTTCATCATGGATCGCTTAGATCAGACCCCTGTCAACTACAATTCAGCTCTAGAAGTTGCCAACATTTTCCTGCAAGACATTATAAATGCCACTGTGTCTGCGTAAACAGCTTGTGGGTATAACATGGAAGCTGATACGAGAATATAAGTACGCATCCTAATTGGGCAGACAACAGGAAGACTGAGTAGTCTGGTTAAGTCCAGATTTCTACCATCAAGACCTAAAAGAATGTAAGCTGCAATTTACATTATTTCTATGGGTAGTTAGTTGGATTTTCTCGCATTAGCCTACTTTCGATTTTTGCAAAAAATGAAAATAGACTTATGAGATCAACACAGGGCGAAAAAAGTGTGGCTGTCTGTGTGTGTGTGTGTGTGTGTGTGTGAGAGAGAGTCTCTGTGTGTGTGTGTGTGTGTGTGTGAGTCTGTGTACTCTGAATGTCTGTCCCCCCCCCCTATCAATTCGAACACGGTGAACGCGAATTGAACGAAATTTGGTTCAAAGGTAGCACTAGCAAAGGACACCTCAGTGTCATGTTTTATATTGCCGCCATCTTGACGGAAACGTAATGGCGGCCACACAAATGTTCAAAGCTTAAATCAAATTACGACTAACCTAATCATCCGATCTCTACCAAATTTTGCAACAACATACCTTTATGGGGGGAGCATCCTTTGACCAAACTAATAGGTCATCAGCCTAATAGTTTGCGGATGTTGGCCATCTTTGTGTGAAAATCGATTCCCCTATTAATTCGAACACGGTGAAACCGAATGGAACGAAATTTGGTACAGAGGTAGCACTAGCAAAGGGCACCTCAGTGTCATGTTTTAAATCGCCGCCATCTTGACTGAAACGTAATGGCGGCCACACAAATGTTCAAAGCTTAAATCAAATTACGATTAACCTAATCATCCGATCTCTACCAAATTTTGCAACAACATACCTTTATGAAGGGAGCATCCTTTGACCAACCTAATAGGTCATTAGCCTAATATTTTGCGGATGGCGGCCATCTTTGTGTGAAAATCGATTCCCCCTATCAATTCGAACACGGTGAAACCGAATGGAACGAAATTTGGTACAGAGGTAGCACAAGTAAAGGGCACCTCAGTGTCATGTTTTATATCACCGCCATCTTGACGGAAACGTAATCGCGGCCACCCAAATGTTAAAAGATAAAATGTAATTACGACCAACCTAATAATCTAGTCTCTACCAAATTTTGCAACAACATATATTTATGTGGGAAGCATATTCTGACCATACTGCAAGATCATCAGCCTAATAGTTTGCAGATGGTGACCAAGTATGTGTGCAAATCGATTCCCCCTATCAATTCAAACACGGTGAAACCGAATTGAACGAAATTTGGTACAGAGGTAGCACTAGTAAAGGGCACCTCAGTGTCATGTTTTATATCGCCGCCATCTTGACGGAAAAAGAATGACGACCACCCAAATGTTAAAAGCTTAAATCAAATTACGACCATCCTAATAATTTGATCTCTACCAGATTTTGCAACAACATGCCTTTTTGTGGAAAGCATCTTATGACAGACTACAAGGTCATCAGTCCAATAGTTTGCAAATAGCGGCCATGTATGTGTGCAAATCCATTCCCCATATCAATTCAAACACGGTGAAACCGAATCGAATGATTTTTTTTACATAGGTAGCACTAGCAAAGGGCACCTCATATTCATGTTTAATATCCCTATAGCACGTTGTATTTCAATAAGCTACTACAACCAACGTTCAATTATACTCCTTGAAAAGGACAAAGAGTTATAACAATACCCATGCATTTAGGAGAAAGTATGCTATATGTTCTTTACTGAACATCTTGTTTTCTACAGTCTTGCCAACGCATTTTTTTTTGTATAGTCATCGATATGTTTATTTGCTTTTGCAAATATTTTCTTTCGAAACCTGAGCTAGGACCTGAGTTGATATTTACTCAGATTTATATGATTCGATATTTATGGACGAGCAGAACGAGCATTTATTTTAGTTCGATATTTTTTTTTCTTATTGCTGTCATTAGCCGTCATCATTTGAGATTTAAGAATTAATCTAAAGTTGAAGAATGGATAGTTATCCATCATTTTGAAGTCGAGGGTGATATTCCCCGAACAGTTTGATAACTTTAAACCTAGTTTTGAACATAATAATAATAATAATAATGGGATTTAATAATAACAATTATTCTTCTATTCTTCTGGAATAATAATAATAAACATTTGTGGTTTATAATAATCATTTTCTGATTGTATGATTAATACAGTTGACATATGAAGTCAGACTCTAAATCGGATATTTGTTAATTCCGAAGGTTAGTGGTTAACACATGCCCACTTACAATGAACAATTAAATTCCGTGAAATTGTTTCACGTTTTCATTTCATATTTAAAGCTTTGATAAAGACACGGAAAGAAATGAAATGGGAAGCTAAGCATGTATGAAGCAGGGTTTTGCTAGAGTTTAAGTCGCCGGAATGAGGTTGTGTAAAATAGAGCACCAATCAAATTGTAGGTTGGATGTTTTTGATGTAGTAGGAGGGTCGCTTTTCGCCACACTTTCGTCGTAATATAACCACAGGTTATTTTGTTAACCACCATTATTAAATTACTGTTGATCCACGTGTTTAAAAATATTTCTAGTAATTGCTTACCCGGAAAATTATTATTCTACTAGTTCCTTTCATTCAGGAAAGCTTTACCGTTGTCTAAATGCTGATTTATAATTCTGTGATTTTTATCACGTGTCAATCATATGGGCCAATGCTGTTGTTTAAAATTGTTACTCATTAACAACCACTATAACCTGAAAGGATTTTCAGATCCTATAAAAATAAATATACATTTTCTTTAATAAGTTGATGCTGAACATATTTGACATTTTTTCAAAATCATTTTGATGGTGTTAATAATAATAATTTGTTTCATTATAAAACACGTTAAATTATATTTCAAATTTCCTAACTAATGTTTTCAAGGAATAATTAATTAATTCGTTGACTGCCATATGGAATGGAAGTTATATTTGGGATAATTATATTTTTGTTGTTGTTTGAGTCTTCAGTCTTTTGACTGGTTTGATGCAGCTCTCCATGCCTCCCTGTCCTAAGCTAATCGTTTCATTTCTACATAGCTACCACACCCTATGGGTAGATTATTGGCTGAGGAATAACCTACCCACCAAGGGAAGATGATAGAGAAGAGGAGGTGGGTTTCGGACTGGAGAGAAAGGATAGAGAAATAGGACGAGAGCCCCACAAAAGTTATAAATTTAACTTTAAATGCACTTAGAGGCGGTTGCCACTGAACATCCGTTCTCTGATACCTAAAGTGAATAGGGACCTGGTCGAAGCTGACGGGAACCGCAGCTAAGACTTGGGCGGTTTGCCAGAGAAAGGCTTTAGTGTATTCCCTCTCAAGCATGCATAAGACTACTATGGGGAAGGGTGATAGTCTGGCAAGACAAATAGTAACAGATTTATTCTGTATTAACGATGGCATGAACTGAGGAAGAGTCAGAAAAGCCAGGATCTTGCCTAACCGTAGTACTTGCGAAATTATAAATCCAAAAACAAATATTTAATTTATTTAACAAGGCAAAAGAAGTTGATAACTTTAACAAATATATTTTCAATTTGGTTAACAATTTTGGGGTCACAGACCTCAGAAAGCATTAAACGTTTGCGCCAGGCAATTAACAATTTATGAGGTTTCGAACCTTAAATATTTTCTAAAATCTTTGTAAGAAAAAAAAAATTGAAGTAATTAACATTTAACAATAAATAGAGTACAAGGTGTGTACTTTAAGAAACTCCTGAGAGAATATTCTAGAAAGAGTGACAACTTCGAAAATAACAATAAGAAAAACATGAAGATTAAGATAGAAGTTCCTACAACTTCTTATATTTAAGCTGAATTACTGTTGGTTATTATACAAATAAGGGCAGGTCACTTACTGTGAAACCTGAAGAGAAAATCAAAAGGAAGGTTCTTGACCTCCTATGTTTAAGTAGGAATCACGAGCCAAATGGGGCAGTTTCCATTTCGTGAAACCTAGAAATAACTCACTCAAGAGTTGAAAGAATTGTTTTCCCTGATTATAAGGTAGAAACAATGTAAGCTTGAACCGTGTATAAAACACGTAGTTATACAGAAATTAAATGATAAACAAGCAAGATGGAAGGGCACTTCGTTAGAGTGACACCTCATTGGAAATGATCCAGAGTTACAATTTTATTAATATGGTTTGTTAGTAGAAGGTTTAGGAAAGATCAATTGGGATTGAGGATAAATGTTCATGGCCTTATTTAAAGTAAACGGACGATCGCAACGCGGTAGAAAAGTTGGACAAGCACTAGTTTTCACTATAGGCTGTTAAATTGATGAAAAGTTCACTGTAGAAACACGAAAGTTTATGGGAAAGAAAGTTATTGCAATGATGAAAATAACTGGTTGCACTAGGTAGGCGAGATTCTATTTCTTGAGAAGGTTGTGAATTACAATTAAATGCGCCATAGAACATTCCAACGGTGGAAGAAAATTCGCTATTGAGCTTTAATTCAGAAGTGAGATTCTTCAATTTTAAATAGCATTCTCACAAGTGAGTGAAAAATACATGACGGCAGGACTTGTAGATAAAGTACAGGATCTGGAAGGTTCCAGAACGATCTTAATAGAAGAATGGGGCCAAAGTTAATCCAGCGGAGGAACTAGCTTGGTAATTTATAGACAGCGGGTATTAGATAATATCCCACGTGGTGAGAAGATTTCTCATTTAATTAGCTTAAGAAAAGCTACTTTCTATTAAGGTTGGCTTAGAAAGACAAAAGCTCAACATGGCAAATCCCGCGAAGAATGATTTTTGCCCCAAATAAGTAATCTCACGCTGTCTATAAAATATCGTTAAAAGCATGTAGGAGTTAAAAGCGATGAAGATGAAGTTAAAACTTGAAGTAGGTACTTATCTTTGTTGCATGGCGAAGGTGAAGTTCCCTTTCACAGACACTTAATGTGCCAACATGGCGTAGAGAGTAGAGAGTGCTTCTTGGTTTGAAGAGACTGGCTCTAGTTGAGCCCTGACTGACCGAGTCAACTGCCGACTTACAAGTGAGACCCGCTCAGCGAAACGCGGAGGGTCCAAGGAAGGGGAAGGAGTGGGGGTAGGAAACAAAAGGAATACATATCAGAATAGACTACTTATCAAAAATAAATGTTCTTCTTGATGAATGGTCTTCAAAGAGTTGATAGCAGGCGATACTAGCACAGCATGGTGAGTGAAAAAGTAGACGAAGTTCTCTTGCTCATGGAGATAATAGCTGGCGATGGCAACGAGATCTGGTGGCCAGATGGAAAAGGAAGTCCTCTTGCACCAGGAAGAATTGAGGAGCTTCAGAGATTCGCTGCTAGATGACGCTAGGTGGGTCATGGAAGATATATATCTAGAACAGACTCACAATGACATAAGAGGCATGACAATCAAAGAGAAAATAGAAGATCACTGTTGGTGTTTGATAAAGAGGAAGGAATGAACAAGCAAAGAGCATTAAACTTTATATTCTCTCGTACCGTGTATTCCAAGAATACACCATACTGGGAGGGACAAACACCAACAGAGAACAAAAAAAACAAGTAAACATTTAAAGGTAATGGAGCGATCAAGGAAAGTTGTCTTGTGATCGGACCATTAGTGGTCAAGACTTTGGCCACCCTGACTCTCCCATCCCTTCCAGGATAACACTCGGTCACTCTACCAGAAGTCCAAACTAGAGGGGGGGGGGAAACATCCCTAACCAAGACCAAGTCCCCCACTTTAATGTCGGGACTGGAAAGAAACCACTTCTGTCTCCGTTGCAAGGAAGTTAATTATTCCAAGTTCCACCTCTTCCAAAACGAATTGCGGAGGGCTTCAAGTTTACGCCAAACAATAGGTAAATTAGAATCCCTGTAAGAATTGGGAAGGGGAGGAGGGGCAGAGAGAAAAGTGCGTGTGAGGAAGTGACCAGGTGTGAGTGGAAGCAGGTCATCAGGGTCATTGGAAAGCGGAGTTAAAAAACGAGAATTAACAACACCTTCAATCACAATATAGCTAGAAACTGCGGGAAATAAGGCACTAATAAAGATTGCGATAAGATGCGAAAGGAGAATTGACAGTTTAAACAAAGCGTATAGAAACAAGTACATCTATTAAGGATAAGAATATACCAAATAAACAAAGGAACTATGAGAGTAGGAGGCAAGAACGCCATAGGTAACAACAATCTAGTAGCCATAAACAATGACCTTAAGTCATAATAAGTATCAAATGGGTTAATCAGAAAAATACTTAAGTCAGCGAGAAACGTGACGTGGCAAGCATAAATACAAAAACACATCGAATGTAACGACGAGAAGAAACACTTTTGTTCATCAATGAACAATAAAAGTGCAAAATATGTAAGCAGAGTGCAATACATAAGAGCCTAAAGGATATGCAACGATGTTATGAAACAAGAATCGAAGCAGTTGTAGGATACGAGCGTGAGTAAGTGGGAGACACAGGCAAGCGCGGCCTTGACCCACATAGTACAGCGAGATAAGGAATATAAATAGCTGAGAGAGTCCTTGAGCGGAACAAGTTTATTTTGGTAATGAGGTGAGCAGCTTCTGAACTTACGGAAGCGACTCGCAAGACAATGGTTGGCAGTCAGCCAGAGTTGAGATAAGGGAAACTTGCTCTGACTTTTGGCAAGCATACAGGAAATGAACTGCAACTTGGCCTTACTCAAGCTTGTATACAAACAAAATTGACAAACAAGCAGTTCGAAATAAACAAACAACACAAGCAAAATCAGCTGTGGCTTAAAGCGAAGCAAGTGACACGACATGCAGTCATTCGTGGCTTAGACGTGAAAACCAATTTAGAGACATATGAAATAAAGTAAGTAATCAATTTCGTATAATTTTGAGGATCACAGAATCCGACAATTTTCAACAGAAAAAAGCTTAATTCTTCCGAACACGGAAGAGAAGCTGGGACATTGAGAAGGAGTTTATGCGTAATAATAGTTATTCTAGATGCTAGAGAATTCAGATTTTCAAGCGGTTTCAAAAGCGGCTTCCAATTGTGAGGAAGGGGGAGGGAGCCGGCCGTGGCCATCCTTCTAAATAGCGAAAGAAGTGAAACATAGCTTACAGCGAAGTGATGGTGACTGATAGCCATGGTTTTACACAAGGGGAAGATAGTTTTCAATAGAGAGTTTAAGCAATTACCTGCTAGAAAAAATGACATGAGAAGGTAAACAAAGTAACACAAGGCGAGGCGAACTTGAATTGCCATCTTGTGCGGGAAGAAGGCAAAACCATTTAAACAACTTACAAAGGTGGCGTAGTTGTTCACGATGAGACATCGTTTCGGCAAGTGTTTTTCAAAAGTATCGAGATCGAAAAAATAGGTGTTCTCTTTTTCAGAAAGGGGATTTATATCAGCAGTAACGAAATTACATTGCGATTTGGTTTGAAGACTGGGATGTTGGATTTCACCAGTAATAACCCAACCAAAATCGGTGTCTCTGGCGACCACGGTTGAGGATAACTTGCGAACCTGTTTACGGAGGCATTTCCAAAAAACATTGGCACTGAAAAGTACATCAATGGGACCTTGAGCATTAAACTGAGGATCAGCTAACCTTAAGTGCGAAGGAATCTTTAAACCGGAAGTATTAATAGAGCTGCTAGGAGTGTCCTTGCCAATACTGGTAAGAATGAGACAGTTTAAGTTAAGATTGGTGTTTCTTTGGCAAACGTCTCTGATTTTCAATTTTGAAGACTCCAAGACTTGAGTTTTCAAATTGTCAATGCCGGATACATTGATGGAAATAGGCGCCGACGAAAGACCTAGTTTTTTAATTAATGATTGCGAAACAAAGTTATGAGTTGAAGCGGAATCGAGAAGACCGCTGGTTCGAACCCAATTTCCAAATTTATCTTGGATTTCGAATTGTACAGTGGACAAAAGGACTTGCGCACTGTGAGAAGTTTCAGCGTTAGAAATGCAGGAAGAAGCATTAGATTGTTCGGAGCTGCTCTTCATGGAGTTTGAAGAGGCAGGTACTGATGACCTCGATTTATCATGAACGTGCAATAAAGAATGGTGCGTTTTTTTACAATGGAAACAGAGATTGGATGACGTGCAGTTTGAAGAAGAATGCTTAGGTGACAAGCAGTTGAAGCAATGTTTACTATTGAAGACAAACTTCTTTCTGTCTTCAACAGACAATTCTTTAAAGGATTTGCACGAGTACAAAGTGTGAAACTGTTTACAGAGCGTGCATTTTAAATATTTGTTGAGTGGCCTGATATGTTCTCTTGGATGATTGAAGGAAGCAGAACGGGTTTGCTTGTTCTCGACAGATGGGGGTTGATGACCCTTTGAAAAAGCAAGTTTTTTCTCAAAAATGTGAAACTTATGACTCGTTTCGACATTTTCGCACTGAAATGAGAGTGCTGTAAGGACTTGGCATCGGCTGTTGAGAAACGAGATGAGGTGTTCGAACGAGTATTCCTCGTTGCGAGCGAGTTCGATCTCCCAAGCCTTTAAAGTCGAAAAATCGAATCTGGATGTAGCTAGATGAATAAGTATGGTATCCCATGTTTGGACAGGCTGCTTAAGTTGGTATAATGCTCTAACATTTAAATGCATAGAGTCTAACAGGTCTCTTAAAGAGGTGACGTCATTAGGTTTGACGGCTGGCAGGTTGAACAGACAGCGGATATGGCGAGCAACACTCAAACGTAAATTGCCATATCTCTCTTTAAGGAGATTAAAGGCGATGGGGTAGTTATCTGCGCTTAAAGGCAGTGACTGAACCAAGGCCAAGGCCTCACCTTCCAAAGACGTACGTAAGAAGTAGAATTTATGAATGTCGGGAATTCCCTTATTGTCATGAACATGTGAGCAGTAAAGTTCATAAAAAGAATACCATTCACCTTCCTGGCCTGAGAAGTGAGGTAGGCTTATCTTAGGAAGTAACGGTTTCGGTTTGTTCTTGTGAACTGAAGCGGGTGCGAACTGGGCCGGATTGACGACCCTAGTGTCCGGTTCTGAGATACTGCGGATCAGTTGGTGGGCCTTGGCAATCCCTTCAAAGTACAAGGATTCGACCTCGTCCCGATCCGATTGAAGTTCTGGGCAAGCGGATTCAATCTCGGTTTGAGTTTGATCGTAATAATCATAGGACCGTTCGTACAACTTAAGGCGTTGTGTCATGATGTCTAAATCACACTCGGCGGGATTTAATTTGTTGATGAAATTTCTAAATCTGGTGAGTTGCCCTTTATAGGAAGAACGTCTGGCAATGAGAGTTTCATCCTTTTCAGTAGGAGCCATGACAAAGAAAATAGATTAAAATGTAACTCACGAAACTGTGGAGCCTTGGAAATGCTGTCAAGCTGGCAGCAGCAAATAAGTAGAAAGAACGGGACACACCAAAGGAGACAGGAGCGGCCTCTTTCCCCTTCACAGGCTTTGCCCGATGTGGTTATAGCTGAAAGATTCAAAGCAGATATTAATAATTTGCAAGGTATTGTCAAATGACAATTGACAAAGAATAGAAATAGCAAATGGACTCTCCCGGGTTTCTGGTACCAAATTTTGGGTAGATTATTGGCTGAGGAATAACCTACCCACCAAGGGAAGATGATAAAGAAGAGGAGGTGGGTTTCGGACTGGAGAGAAAGGATAGAGAAATAGGATGAGAGTCCCACAAAAGTTATAAATTTAACTTTAAATGCACTTAGAGGCGGTTGCCACTGAAAATCCGTTCTCTGATACCTAAAGTGAATAGGGACCTGGTCGAAGCTGACGGGAACCGCAGCTAAGACTTGGGCGGTTTGCCAGAGAAAGGCTTTAGTGTATTTCCTCTCAAGCATGCATAAGACTACTATGGGGAAGGGTGATAGTCTGGCAAGACAAATAGTAACAGATTTATTCTGTATTAACGATGGCATGAACTGAGGAAGAGTCAGGAAAGCCAGGATCTTGCCTAACCGTAGTACTTGCGAAATTATAAATCCAAAAACAAATATTTAATTTATTTAACAAGGCAAAAGAAGTTGATAACTTTAACAAATATATTTTCAATTTGGTTAACAATTTTGGGGTCACAGACCTCAGAAAGCATTAAACGTTTGCGCCAGGCAATTAACAATTTATGAGGTTTCGAACCTTACATATTTTCTAAAATCTTTGTAAGAAAAAAACCAAATGAAGTAATTAACATTTAACAACAAATAGAGTACAAGGTGTGTACTTTAAGAAACTCCTGAGAGAATATTCTAGAAAGAGTGACAACTTCGAAAATAACAATAAGAAAAACATGAAGAAAAAGATAGAAGTTCCTACAACTTCTTATATTTAAGCTGAATTACTGTTGGTTATTATACAAATAAGGGCAGGTCACTTACTGTGAAACCTGAAGAGAAAATCAAAAGGAAGGTTCTCGACCTCCTATGTTTAAGTAGGAATCACGAGCCAAATGGGGCAGTTTCCATTTCGTGAAACCTAGAAATAACTCACTCAAGAGTTGAAAGAATTGTTTTCCCTGATTATAAGGTAGAAACAATGTAAGCTTGAACCGTGTATAAAACACGTAGTTATACAGAAATTAATTAATGATAAACAAGCAAGATGGAAGGGCATTTCGTTAGAGTGACACCTTATTAGAAATGATCCAGAGTTACAATTTTATTAATATGGTTTGTTAGTAGAAGGTTTAGGAAAGATCAATTGGAATTGAGGATAAATGTTCATGGCCTTATTTAAAGTAAACGGACGATCGCAACGCGGTAGAAAAGTTGGACAAGCACTAGTTTTCACTATAGTCTGTTAAATAGATGAAAAGTTCACTGTGGAAACACGAAAGTTTATGGGAAAGAAAGTTATTGCAATGATGAAAATAACTGGTTACACTAGGTAGGCGAGAGTCTATTTCTTGAGAAGGTTGTGAATTACAATTAAATGCGCCATAGAACATTCCAACGGTGGAAGAAAATTCGCTATTGAGCTTTAATTCAGAAGTGAGATTCTTCAATTTTAAATAGCATTCTCACAAGTGAGTGAAAAATACATGACGGCAGGACTTGTAGATAAAGTACAGGATCTGGAAGGTTCCAGAACGATCTTAATAGAAGAATGGGGCCAAAGTTAATCCAGCGGAGGAACTAGCTTGGTAATTTATAGACAGCGGGTATTAGATAATATCCCACGTGGTGAGAAGATTTCTCATTTAATTAGCTTAAGAAAAGCTACTTTCTATTAAGGTTGGCTTAGAAAGACAAAAGCTCAACATGGCAAATCCCGCGAAGAATGATTTTTGCCCCAAATAAGTAATCTCACGCTGTCTATAAAATATCGTTAAAAGCACGTAGAAGTTAAAAGCGATGAAGATGAAGTTAAAACTCGAAGTAGGTACTTATCTTTGTTGCATGGCGAAGGTGAAGTTTCCTTTCACAGATACTTAATGTGCCAACATGGCGTAGAGAGTAGAGAGTGCTTCTTGGTTTGAAGAGACTGGCTCTAGTTGAGCCCTGACTGACCGAGTCAACTGCAGACTTACAAGTGAGACCCGCTCAGCGAAGCGCGGAGGGTCCAAGGAAGGGGAAGGAGTGGGGGTAGGAAACAAAAGGAATACATATCAGAATAGACAACTTATCAAAAATAAATGTTCTTCTTGATGAATGGTCTTCAAAGAGTTGATAGCAGGCGATACTAGCACAGCATGGTGAGTGAAAAAGAAGACGAAGTTCTCTTGCTCATGGAGATAATAGCTGGCGATGGCAACGAGATCTGGTGGCCAGATGGAAAGGAAGTCCTCTTGCACCAGGAAGAATTGAGGAGCTTCAGAGATTCGCTGCTAGATGACGCAAGGTGGGTCATGGAAGATATATATCTAGAACAGACTCACAATGACATAAGAGGCATGACAATCAAAGAGAAAATAGAAGATCACTGTTGGTGTTTGATAAAGAGGAAGGAATGAACAAGCAAAGAGCATTAAACTTTATATTCTCTCGTGCCGTGTATTCCAAGAATACACCACCCTACATCCGAGGCAATTTGTTTAACATATTCTAACCTTGGTCTACCCCTACAGTTCTTATCCTCGACCCGTCCTTCCATAACTAAGCTTGTTATTCCTGGGTGTCTTAGTATGTGTCCTACCAACCTATCTCTTCTCTTCATTAGCAGTCGCCAGAAACATCTCTCCTCTCCCACTCGCCTTAATACCTCTTCGTTTGTAACCCTATCTACCCATCTGATCTTCATCATTCTCCTGTAACACCACATTTCAAATGCTTCAATTCTCCTCTTTTCTGCTGCACCAATAGTCCAAGTTTCACTTCCATAGAGCGCCACGCTCCAGACAAAGGCTTTCAAAAATGACTTCCTCATACCTAAATCTATATTCGATGTCAACAGATTCCTTTTTTGTAGAAAGTCTTTCCTTGCCTGAACCAACCTACTTTTTATATCCTCTTTGCTTCGTCCATCACTGGTTATTCTGCTTCCTAAGTAACAGAAGTCTCCTACTTCCTTCAGCTTTTCACCGGCCAATTTGATCTCCATAGAGGTTTCTGATTTATTTCGGCTGCATTCCAGTATTTTTGTTTTACATTTATTTATTTTATATTTTTGATTAAGTCAAAATTATTTTTGACAGACTTTGGATTGAGATCTATGATTCAATAGATATTTTCTGTTTTTTGAATCCATAAAAATGCTCAAAGCCCATGTAAATCATAGTGTATTTCACTTATTATGAACAACTTTGTATTTGACAAATCCTAATTTTACTATTGCCTAAGAATTGTTAGTCAAAATGCTACGATCATAGTTTTGAGAAATGAACAGTGAAAGTGATTTTCCCAACCAGTGATAAATTTTCTTATTGATCTTCAACGTGTGAATGCTAAATAATTTAGGGATCAGTATGGACGATTAACTTTGCACTGATAAAACCCTACCCCTGTACATAATTATGTTGAACGAAGTCAACAGGACTGATATTCTTACCTCTCGTTTCAACTTTGATAGTGTTCATGTGTTGGCGATATTGTATATTGTGTAAATAACTTATTCTTTTCCAGTCATCTTTTATGCCATTTTGGGCATATTTTCTTCATGTCATTTTAAAGTTTTAATAAAATGAGATAATTTTATGGTATTCAATCACCGTTTTCATGAATCTCCTTCTATCCTTATTGTTGCGTCGAGCCGAAAATCAGTTAAGCACTTTTTGTTGGGTCTTTGCATTCGACTTTAACCCATCTGGCGCCCCGGGATATTTTGATTCTCGTGCTGACTGATTTTTGGTGAAATGCATATGTGGTCGTTCGGACTTCGGTCCAAACGGGCACAGTATATATTATGCAGGTTTTTTTTTTCAGGGAGACTGCGGGGGTACGCGTACCCCTTAAACTTTCGAAAACGGGTTAGGAAAAAATATTGGTACATTTGTATCTAGTCCGGAAAATATAATTTCCGACTTGAAAGTTCATCGATCAGCTGGCGTCAACGCGCTGTTCACAACAGCTGGAGGAGATTTCGAGTAATCCTCGATTTAAATCGATCTGTCGAATCAGTTCCTTTTGATCGGCCAAGACCGACTACAATATACAGGGTGTCTTTTATGTACCTTTGGAGAATGATAGGTCGTGTAGGGGACGGGTATAGAAGTAATTTGAGATAGGGAACTTGGGGTCGGAGCGGCCTCCTTAACGCCTAAAATAAGAGTTAATTCAGGCCCTCCACCTTGTAATTTAGGCAACCGACCCCAGCCTCTATTACCTTTCTCAATCCTTTAACTCTTAGCAAGATTCATTTAATGTAGCGCTGGCGTAATGGATAGCTTTGTGGAGCGAAAGGCCGATAGTCCCGGGTTCGATTCCGGGCTTGGGCAAAATCATTTTTTTTAGGTGTAAGGATTTAAGCTTGATACTTTCGGTAAATTAAACCGATCTGTGTGCACTTCGTAGCATTTAATTGTTTAAGTCCGTTATTACGTTTAAATCACGTTGATTTGCAGGAGAAAGTAAGGTTTAGCTAGGCTAGGCATGCTTAGCTTAATTTTTGCCGTAGGGTAATCATTAGAAGGCAATATCTTAAAACTATCGCAGTTCCGTAATTAGTCGCAAAGTTCCTTTAATAGGCAATACAATTCCAAAACAACAATAATTACACAACAGCAGTGATTGCGTCAAACAACCCTTATTTTAGGGGTTAAGGAGGCCGCTCCGACCCCAAGTCCCCTATCTCAAATACTTATATACCCGTCCCCTAAACGATCTATCATTCGCCAAAGGTACATAAAAGACACTCTGTATAAGATAATATTATTGTAGTCGGTCTTGGGTCGGCAACTCGGCACTCCGTTCTTTTAAGCACGCAGGCTAGTGTTTCGAGGCAGGAACTTCTATGCCCAAGGTCGCGGGTGCAATGCCGGCTGAAGTCATCGGATTTTCTAAGAGCGCTAAAATCCCTCAGTATGCTATCCTTCGGAGGGGAAGAACTAATGTTCGTTGCGAGTTGCTGGCTGCGGTGGCATCTAGTTGCCAAGTTCACAGCTAGGTGTCGTAGACGGTAGTATTTGATAGCAAAATTAGGAACTACTACTTGAAATTGACCGTCAGCCGTCCTTACCTGAATTACAGACTAATACAGCCATCACAATTAACACCATTTATCAGACAGATTATACACATACCCAAAGTACACGGGACTACATGACCGCGTTGTCGCAGCCCCAAAACTGAGGAACCAACCAACATCTCCGCGGGAGATAAAATTTTGCGTGAAGAAATAACAGACTGTTAGATAGATACACATCATTGTCGAAACCTTGCATGAGGACAGTGTGACCACAAGTATAACAAGTAGTTCCGTGAAGAAATATTCAGCCTATTTTCATATATCCTACTTATGTTAACTGCCTCTATCAACATACAAAATTTCAGTTTGATTGCTGTAATAGATTCGTAGATATTGAGAACCGACTAAAAATTTCGGATGGTCGCCATGTTGGATTTTATATATGTAGGTCCTAGACATATGTACTGTTGCATGAAGATTATTGTGTATGCGTAGCATTCAAACTTCAATCGCATGATTAGGACACAAAAAGGAACAAGGAGAGTATAAAATTTCGCACAGCCGCCATCTTGTGGTTATGGAAACAATTGAAATAAATTAGATGCTAATGGATTAACATTCGTATAAGGATTTACTGTACCAAGTTTCACTGCACTCGGATGGTTAAATTGCGAGAAACGTCAATGTGAATATTTATACTTCACGTCGCCGCCATGTTGGATTTGTAATCACCAGGTTATTTAAAGTCCTATAGACGAACTTAAGTTCATAGCCCTATGAACATAACAAAATTAAGTTTGATTGCTATAATAGATTCGTAGATATTCAGAGCCGTCTAAATATTTCGGATGGTCGCCATGTTGGATTGTTAAATGTATAGGCCATAGAGTCATGTACCATTTAAAGGAAAATTATTGCGTAGGTTCATTATTCAAACTTTCACTTCGATCGCATGATTACGACACAGGAAATAAAAACTTAATTTTAAAATTCACACAGTCGCCATCTTGAGGTTATGTAAACAATTGAACTAAATCAGATACCAGTGCATTACAATGTGTATAAACATTTCCTGTACCAGATTTCATTGCGTTTGGAACATTAAATCGCGAGAAAGGTCTATTTAAAATTTTCAATTTCGCATTGCCGCCATGTTCGTTTTGTAGTTAACCAGTTTTTCAAAGCCTTATAGAT
Organism: Meconema thalassinum; assembly: GCA_946902985.2. Taxonomy (NCBI): domain Eukaryota; kingdom Metazoa; phylum Arthropoda; class Insecta; order Orthoptera; family Tettigoniidae; genus Meconema; species Meconema thalassinum. The sequence goes on from OX336390.1 coordinate 161,220,522, forward strand.
GAACTTCCAGTAGTGCCCTATATCTCCGTACAAAATTTTAGGGTGATACCGCTAATAGTTTCAGAGATTTAGAATGCCGGTGAAATATTTCGCACATCCGCCATCTTGTTGTTATGTAAACAATTGAACGAAGTTAGATGTCGGTGGATTACAATGTGTATACAAATATACTGTACCAAGTTTTATTGCATTTGGTTGGTTAAATCGCGAGAAACGTCTATTTAAAAGTCACAAATTCGCGTGCCCGCCATGTTGGTGTTGTAGTTGCCAGTTTTTCAAAAGTCACATAGGTGAATTTTTACTTGTTCCCTTTATCACCGTAATAAATTGCAGGGTGATATCGGGAATAGTTTCGGAGATATTGAATGCTGGTGAAATAATTCGCACAGCCGCCATGTTGGATTGGTGAGACGTAACACAATTTCAATGGCACTGTCGGGGTCGCCCAAAATAGTGCTATAAACTTACCGAGTTTCATTGAAATTGCTCCAGCCGTATAGAAGTTATTAGGGGGGGACCCACACACACACCTCACACACACACACAAACACGCACACACGCGGACAAAAGGTGATCTCATAAGACTTTTTTTTTTTTTTCAAAATTGAAAATAGGCTAAAAATGGACCCCAAATGACAAGAAGGTACAGTCCCCATAATACAATAAAATGTTAAACAAGATGTTCAGTAAAGAACATATAGCCTACTTTCTCCTAAATGCATGGGTATTGATATAACTCTTTGTCCTTTTCAAGGAGTATGACTGAATGTTCGTTGTAGTAGCTTGTTGAAATACAACCTGCTATAGGGATATTAAACATGAATATGAGGTGCCCTTTCCTAGTGCTACCTCTGTACCAAATTTCGTTCAATTCGGTTTCACCGTGTTTGAATTGATAGGGGGAATCGATTTGCACACATACTTGGCCACCATCTGCAAACTATTGGGCTGATGTTCTTGCAGTTTGGTCAGAATAAGTTTTCCACATAAAGATATGGTGTGGCAAAATTTGGTAAAGACTAGATTATTAGGTTGGTCGTAATTACATTTTAGCTTTTAACATTTGGGTGGCCGCGATTACGTTTCCGTCAAGATAGCGGTGATATAAAACATGACACTGAGGTGCCCTTTGCTAGTGCTACCTCTGTACCAAATTTCATTCCATTCGGTTCCAGCGTGTTCGAATTAATAGGGGGAATCAATTTTGACATAAAGATGGCCGCCATCCGCAAACTATTAGGCTAATGACCTATTAGATTGGTCAAAGGATGCTCCCTCCATAAAGGTATGTAGTTGCAAAATTTGGTAGAGATCGGATGATTAGGTTAATCGTAATTTGATTCAAGCTTTTAAAATTCGTGTGGCCGCTATTACGTTTCAGTCAAGATGGCGGCGATATAAAACATGACACTGAGGTGCCCTTTGCTAGTGCTACCTCTGTACCAAATTTCGTTCCATTCGGTTCCACCGTGTTCGAATTAATAGGGGGAATCAATTTTGACAACGATGGCCGCCATCCGCAAACTATTAGGCGAATGACCTATTAGATTGGTCAAAGGGTGCTCCCTCCATAAAGGTATGTAGTTGCAAAATTTGGTAGAGATCGGATGATTAGGTTAATCGTAATTCGATTTAAGCTTTGAACATTCGTGTGGCCGCCATTACGTTTCAGTCCAGATGGCGGCGATATAAAACATGACACTGAGGTGCCCTTTGCTAGTGCTACCTCTGTACCAAATTTCGTTCCATTCGGTTCCACCGTGTTCGAATTAATAGGGGGAATCAATTTTGACACAAAGATGGCCGCCATCCGCAAACCATTAGGCTAATAACCTATTAAATTGGTCAAAGGATGGTCCCTCCATAAAGGTATGTTGTTGCAAAGTTTGGTAGAGATCGGATGGTTATGTTAGTCGTAATTTAACTTATGCTTTTAACATTTGTGTGGCCGCCATTACGTTTCTGTCAATATGGCGGCGATATAAAACATGACACTGAGATGCCCTTTGCTAGTGCTACCTCTGTACCAAATTTCGTTCCATTCGGTTTCACCGTGTTTGAATTAATAGGGGGAATCGATTTTCACACAAAGATGGCCGCCATCCGCAAACTATTAGGCTAATGACCTATTAATTTGGTCAAAGGATGCTTCCTCTATAAGGGTATGTTGTTGCAAAATTTGGTAGAGATCGGATGATTAGGTTAATCGTAATTTGATTTAAGCTTTGAACATTTGTGTGGCCGCCATTACGTTTCCGTCAAGATGGTGGCGATATAAAACATGACACTGAGGTGCTTTTGTTAGTACTACCTCTGTACCAAATTTCGTTCCATTCGTTTGCACCGTGTTCGAATTAATAGGGGAATCGATTTTCACACAACGATGGCCGCCATCCGCAAACTATTACGCTGATGACCTATTAGATTGGTCAAAGGATGCTCCCTCCATAAAGGTATGTTGTTGCAAAATTTGGTAGAGATCGGATGATTATGTTAATCGTAATTTGATTGAAGCTTTGAACATTCGTGTGGCCCCTATTACGTTTCAGTCAAGATGGCGGCGATATAAAACATGACACCGAGGTGCCCTTTGCTAGTGCTACCTCTGTACCAAGTTTCGTTCCATTCGGTTCCACCGTGTTCTAATTAATAGGGGGAATCAATTTTGACATAAAGATGGCCGCCATCCGCAAACTATTAGGCTAATAACCTATTAGATTGGTCAAAGGATCTCCCTCCTTAAAGGTATGTTGTTGCAAAGTTTGGTAGAGATCGGATGCTTATGTTAGTCGTAATGTAACTTAAGCTTTGAACATTTGTGTGGCCGCCAATACGTTTCTGTCAATATGGCGGCGATATAAAACATGACACTGAGATGCCATTTGCTAGTGCTACCTCTGTACCAAATTTCGTTCCATTCGGTTTCACCGTGTTTGAATTAATAGGGGGAATTGATTTTCACACAAAGATGGCCGCCATCCGCAAACTATTAGGCTAATGACCTATTAATTTGGTCAAAGGATGCTTCCTCTATAAGGGTATGTTGTTGCAAAATTTGGTAGCGATCGGATGATTAGGTTAATCGTAATTTGATTTAAGCTTTGACATTTGTGTGGCCGCCATTACGTTTCCGTCAAGATGGCGGCGATATAAAACATGACACTGAGGTGCCTTTTGTTAGTACTACCTCTGTACCAAATTTCGTTCCATTCGGTTGCACCGTGTTCGAATTAATAGGGGGAATCGATTTTCACACAAAGATGGCCGCCATCCGCAAACTATTACGCTGATGACCTATTAGTTTGGTCAAAGGATGCTGCCCCCATAAAGGTATGTTGTTGAAAAATTTGCTAGAGATCGGATGATTAGGTTAGTCGTAATTTGATTTAAGCTTTGAACATTTGTGTGGCCGCCATTACGTTTCCGTCAAGATGGTGGCGATATAAAACATGACACTGAGGTGACTTTTGTTAGTACTACCTCTGTACCAAATTTCGTTCCATTCGGTTGCACCGTGTTCGAATTAATAGGGGGAATCGATTTTCACACAAAGATAGCCGCCATCCGCAAACTATTACGCTGATGACCTATTGGTTTGGTCAAAGGATGCTCCTCCGAAAAAGGTATGTTGTTGCAAAATTTGGTGGAGATCGGATGATTAGGTTAGTCGTAATTTGATTTTAGCTTTGAACATTTGTGTGGCCGCCATTACGTTTCCGTCAAGATGGCGGCGATATAAAACATGACACTGAGGTGTCCTTTGCTAGTGCTACCATTGTACCAAATTACGTTCAATTCGCATTCACCGTGTTCGAATTGATAGGGGGGGACAGACATTCAGAGTACACACACTCACACACACACACACAGACTCACACACACACATACACACACACAAACAGACACACTTTTTTCGCCCTGTGTTGATCTCATAAGTCTACTTTCATTTTTTGCAAAAATCGAAAGTAGGCTAAAATATATATGCATTCAAAGACGAAAAACAAAGTTAATTAAGCTCCAATTATTGTAAATACTTTCTCGCAATAAATGAGGTCTGATCCTTCTTCGAAAACCTGCATATTTTGCCAATTATAGCCTATCCCCTAGTTTGCCCGGCGAAATCTACCTCCGCCTTTCGGCGTGCCGAGAGGATTTTCTTTTGTCTGACAACCTGTGTTATTTTATCATCTAGGCTTACTGATGGAGCCGCGTCATGTACCGGTGATTGTTTCCCTAGATGATTAACTAGACACCGGTCGCGAAACCCTACGATCTAAATCTGTGTTATTGTATTGTCTGTATTGGGGTGTGTATTTGTAATTTAGGTTGGGTATGGGAAGGAGGCTGCCGTGGTCTAGAGGTAGGGCCCCGTAAGGCATTCGCCCGGAGTAGAAGAGAGAAAACCGCTTTCAATATGACTGAGGTGAGAATTGAATCCAGCTCTTCTCAGTTTTACCTCCCGAGGCTGAGAGTTTACCTCGTTCCAGCCCTCGACCCAGATTTCAATTTCTTGGCACAGCCGGGAATCGAAAGTGGTCATCCGGGGTGACAGCAAAGAATGCTAACTGCTACACCTCATCATGGCCCATGGCAACTAGTCGAATATATTATCGTTTGTGTAGAAATTGTACGTGATAACTGAACCACCATAGAGGTGACCTCATCCAGATAGTAGTTTCGTGAAGAACTAAAGCCTATTTTCATATATCCTACTAATGTTAATTGCCACTATCAACATACAAAATTTCAGTTTGATTGCTGTAATAGATTCGTAGATATTGAGAACCGTCTAATATTACGGATGGTCGCCATGTTGGATTTATATATATATAGGTCTTAGAGTTATGTACTATTACATCAAGATTATTTTGTACGTGTAGTATTCAAACTTCAATCGCATGATTAAGACACACGAAGTAAAAAGAGATGTTAAAATTTCGCACAGCTGCCATCTTGTGATTATGAAAGCAACAGAAATAAATTAGATGCCAGTGGAATAACATTTGTATAAGCATTGACTGTACCAAGTTTCACTGCACTCGGATGGTTAATCGCGAGAAACGTCCATATAAATATGTATAATTCCATGTTGGATTTGTGCTCACCAGGTTATTGAAAGTCCTGTAGGTGAACTTATGTTCATAGCCTCTATGAACATAGAAAATTGCTGTAAAAGATTCGTAGATATTGAGAACCATCTAGATATTTCGGATGGATGCCAGTTTGGATTGTTATATGTATAGGCTATAGAGTTATGTACCATTAAAAGAAAATTATTGCGTAGGTTCATTTATCACCGTACAAAATTTTAGGGTGATGTCAGTAATAGTTTCGGAGATATAGAATGCCAGTGAAATATTTCGCACAGCCACCATCTTGAGGTTATGTAAAAAAAAATTGAACTAAATTAGATGTGTATAAACATTTGCTGTACCAAGTGTCATTGCGTTTGGATGGTTAAATCGCGAGAAAAGTCTATTTAAAAGTCTCAACATCGCTTGGCCGCCACGTTGGTTTTGTAGTTAACAGGTTTTTGAAAGTCTCATAGGTGAACTCCTAGTAGTGTGCCCTTTATCACCATACAAAATTTCAGGGTGATATTAGTAATAGTTTCGGAGATATTGAATGCCGGTGAAATATTTCGCCATGTTGGATTTTTGAGACGTAATAAAATTTGAAGGGCACGATCGGGGTCAGCCAAAATGGTGCTATGACCTTACCGATTTTCATTGAAATCTCTCCAGCCGTTTAGATGTTATTAGAGGGGGACACACACACATCACACAGACACACACACATGCGCGCACACACACACATCACACAGACACACATACGCACACACGGACAAAAGGTGATCTCATAAGCCTCTTTTTTTTGTCATAAAATCAAAATAGGCTAAAAATTGCGGATATCCACATCAGCGCATGGCGAAGCCACTGATGAAAGGATGTGATCTTAAGATCCCTAGGACTAGGATTAGTGGGCCCTTTCATCATTGCTCGTCCCATGGCATCCTCAATGTATCAACGACCACCTCGTGGTGTAGCGGCTAGCATGTTTGGTTGTCGCCCCGGAGGTCCGGGATCGTTTCCCGGTTCTGGCAAGAAATGTAATTCTTGTCTGAGGGCAGAAACTGGGTACACTCAGCTCATGAGAGCCCTGAGCACGAAACGCAATGCCATTGATGAGAGCTCTAAGTACGAAACGCAATGCCAGTGATGAAGGAAGCATTTTGAGTGCAGCAAGAGACTGCTATCCCACACGATGCGCGCTCAGTAGTGCTAATATTAGCGCACATGTTATTTACGTACCTCATCGCCTCACCTCAGCCACTCCACGTTACGGTAGCAAGGAGGTGTACGGTACTCACACTTCTCTGTTGATGAACCTCAAACAGGGCCACCGTGTTGCGAATAAACGTCCTCAGTTTAGGGGCTGCGTCAATACAGTCATGTAGCCCCGTGTACTTTGGGGTGTGTTGAATCTGTCTGATAACCGGTGTTCATTGTGATGACTGTATTGGTGTGTGTTATCTGTTTTCAATTCAATTAATTACTGCAGACATTGAATTTTTTCGAATAGTTCCTACTTTTGTCGCCAAACGCCACCGTCAACGACTATTAGTTCAGAACTGGTTACCAGATGCCATCGCAGTCGGCTCTTGGCGACGAACGTCGGAACCTAAGAGCGTTTGTCAAATGTTTAACCTAACCTACAATTTACCTTCACACAGGTGTAATTAGTGGAAGGTTCTTTAACATGCCATAAATCTATGACATGGGACCGCCGGGTTCACTTCCCCTTCGAAGGAAGGCATAGTGAGGGATTGTTAACGCTCTTAAAAAAACCGACGGCTTCGGCCAGGTTTGAACCCGCGATCTTGGGCATAGAAGGTCAGCATGTACCAACTATGCCACCGAAGCCGCCTTTGCACAAGGAGGATAGCATAGAGACCTTTACCGAGGAATAGCCTTATGGGAAGGACTAGACAGGAAGATAAATCTTCTGCGATAGGGTCTCCATTAAAGGCGACTTTTCCGGTCAATAGGCACATCAGGAAGAGCATAATCTCATTTCACTCAGAATAAAAGCATCCTTGTATGAATTAGGCCTACGCATGAAATGAATCAGTGTTCAATACCAGGTCAACATTCGAAAAACGTACATGTTCTTCCCTACACAGAAAAGGCATGGCTATGCTTACGACTTTCTGACTTCTCAACTTCTTAATGTTTTTAAACTTCCTCCCCAGCACGTTTCCATTCACGATAATTTTTACCGTACACTACCGACGGTGGTGGCTATGCTCGCTAAAGCGCAGCGTTAGGTCATGGGGCCACGCTCTCCGCTGATTCGGTAGACGCGTGGGTTCGAGCCCCACCGTCGGCCGTCCTTGAAGTGGTTACCCGTGGTTTCCCATTTTCAACACCAGGCAAATGATGGGACGGTACCTTCTGAGAGGCCACGGCCGCTTCCTTCCGCGTCCTTGCCCACTTTCATTCATATTCATCCAATCTCCCGACGCGCCCACAGGCGTTGACAGAAAGACCTGCACTCGGCCTCTCAGGAGACTACGCGACAAAAAAGTACACTTTTCAGCGTTCAGAATTATGGAAAGCAAATACATTCGCAACTAAACAAACAACGTATAAATGACGCTACTGACATAGAATGTATAAATGAACAAACAACACGTAGAGAAAAGTCCAAGCGCCAGGACGAGCATGTTCGCTCATCGATTGGTCGAGTAATATGGCCCTAAAGTTGGGTAACCCATTCTCTTTCCTCCGTTCTGCTACGACCGCTGGCTCGATCTGCTGCCCAGGCCCCATTCTACCGTCTTGACTGGTTACATCCTCTAGACCAGTGGTTCCCAACCTTTGTCAGTTGACGCCCCCATTTTCAGATACGGGAGTTCATCGCGCACCCCCCTCTTCCCCCCCCCCCCCCACCTCCCCCTCCCCCCACCACTCATCGCTTCTATAACCTCTTCGATTGACACGGAGGATATACAGTAGACCTAACCTAATAACACTACATAATGGAATAGGCCTATCTAATATATACTAACTTCATTTTAGCACAATACAAAGAACACACTTTTACAACGAGATGTTCAGGAAAGAACATATAGCCTACTTTCTCCTAAATGTATGGGTATAGTTATAACTCTTTGTCTTTATCATCTCCTAATTTCTTCCAATTCGAAGTGCAAATTGGCACACTGGATTTGAGGAGTGGCGTTCAAATAATTTACCCCAGCATTTTGCAATTTCATCAGTAAACACTCCAAACAACGTAGGTATTCAGTTTATTAACACCGACTACTTACAATAATTTAAACTTCGTTGCTCTAAACGTATCACTGGGAGAAACATATTGTTACGTGCCACCCACCCCCCCCCCTATTGGCACTTTTGTTAACTGGATTACGGTGGGTTGAAGCACAACACAGAATGTTTCTTTAAAGAAATAATTAACTTTATTGCGGCCAGAAAATTACACTACTCATCAGCAAATACAAGCAATTGGAACCTTACTCCAGTTTTCTCAAGTCTCTTCCTTGAGCGCTCTTGGCCCTTTCACTTGTCAACAGACCACAGAAGTTAATCCGTCCTAATGAGTACGGTGGCCTTGACAGAAACTACCTGCTCCTCTCCCTTATTGTACACCGACTACAGTTACTTACGATCACTTGCTGCAGGCTGTTCACAAGCTGGGAGAAACAATGTCACTGGATTTCGTAATTCACACGGCACTTCGTCACCACACTTCTGTCGCTCAGGAAAACACGCACTAGCTCAGAAACACACACCCACAGAAAGCTCAGTCCCCTCACTTTGAGGCCGCTTATATAGCAGGCTGGTGACTCAATGAATTCTAGAATCGTCCAGGACACACGGCTTCGAGAGATTTCCATCACTGGCTGGGTCACGAATATTCTGGACCATCCCTTTGTCCTAGTAGCCCTGTTGCATAAGGCGCACGCAATACACGAGGCAGGGCACAGCCCAGCCCTGGGGCAGTTGTGACTCATGCGGCGAGCGATGACACAAACTCACAGCCGTAACAATATTTAATATAACTATTACACAGCTAATTTGTAATCGTGCACGGCTAACGAGAAAGACAGGCCATGGCACGTAAACCAAACCCTTCTGTGACGTAGGCAATGTACCGGTACAGCTTGATGATGGTTGTACGTTTAAGTCGAGAGCAATTCATAAGCAGCAGAAATGCAATATTTTATATCGATCTTCATAAAATGGACGCAGTTTAGATGTTCCGTGTGTTTTCGAACACGATAAATTATACTGTATAGGTTTGCAAAACTACGCCTATTGAAGTTACTCCTTACAAAAATCCACGCGAACTAGGATTCAAGGGTTCGTTGTGTCTTTAATAGCTGCAACGAACAGGCTACATTATGTCGAGTTGTAGATTCTGTGACCTTCGTTGTGAGTTAAATTATGTGCACATTAGTATAATTAGATCAAAGAATCTTGCAGCACAGTATAGATATCATTAACTTATTGTTGTTTCAAGGGGAGGAACATAAATTAATTCGTTTATAGAAGAGATCTGCGGAATACACTACCCACCGACTAACAACTTGTATCAATACCTTCTATGAAGACAAGTGATAAATGAATACCAACGTTTATACAGGTTCAATGATGTAGACAAGATGACTAGGTACTAGAGCTGGTGATAATCGATTTTCAATTAATCGATTAATAATCGATTAATCGATTAATTTGATATTAATCGGAAACGATTAATCGATTAATCGAAGCTCCTTAAAACCGATTAATCGATTAACTGATAGTAGACACGAGATAAGAAAATACGTTTTGAAAATGGTTTAAATGAGAAGTCATCGCTTAAGTTGAGTTAGGCTTATTTTCGGAATGATGTATAGACTCTATGAAAGTTAAATTTTGCGTAAAGATACGTGTCCTTCCTTGTTTATGTTAACAATAACCAAATAACAGTCAGTGACCGTGGAAAGACAAACATCAATAAAATTGGGAAGGGTTTCAGGAAAAGAAAACGAGGAGTTTTCAGCAATGCTTTTGAATTTTGTTCAATTTTTGTTGGAAAGGCTGTTTACAATTTAGGATAGGAACATTTTTGTTTTATTCTGGTTTAGCCTAATTTCCACAAAGACCTGTAGGTTGTAACTCTTCAGGCGGTCAACTTGAATTTGCCCAGAGACTGGGCGGAGTCCAATGTATAAACTATATGAATTATAAGTAAATAACACTCCTGGGAACATTGCACGTGTTAGTTATGATCGCTATTACAATCACTATCACTTTTACGTCGCCACACTGGAATGCTCCGAGTAGGTAAGAGATTTCACGAGCCCTTCATCCTGGAAAGCCACCAACAGCAAGGAGGTTCAGTCATGTTTTGGGGTGGAATCATGTTCGGTCGACGTACGCCACTAATTCCTATCCACGGTAACATGACTGGTCTGGTGAATAGAGACAACATCCTTGAACCTGTCGTTACAGGATTTGCTGCCACAATGGGTGAGGGCTTTACACTAGAGGACCATAATGCTCGTGCCCATCGAGCTAGGGTGGTCAATCAGTTCCTTCAGATGCATGTCATACAGAGAATGGAGCGGCCTGCCTATTCTGCGGACATGAACTGTAATGAACATGCATGGAAAGAGCTCAAGAGGGCAATTTCGCACCGTCCCAATCCTCCAATAAACAAAGAGCAACTGATTGAAGCTGCTTTCCAAGAGTGGGGGAATCTGCCCCAAACCACGTTGTATCCGTTGGTGCTCAGTATGCCTCGTCATCTGCAAGCATGGATTAGAGCTCGTGGTGGCCATACATGGTATTGATATGCCCCAACATGAATAAGACGGTTGTGTGCTCTGTCCCACATTATCACTTTTGTTATTCGTCGTGTGTTTCTGTCTCTTTTGCAACGCAGATTGTGCGTGGTTTTTCTTAGTATGTACCCTATATTGTGAATAATATGATAACATACACATAGCAAAATAAACAAGTTACTGAATCACAATATGCGAGGCCTTTTTTGAGCATTGTATACGTTTAGTTTGTTTAATAAGGGTTTGTGAATTATTTATGAGTATTATGATCGTGTATACAAATAAGAATAACACAATATAATAAATAAAATAAACTTAGTGCATGCAATTGAATTCTATTATGCATAAGTTTACATATCTCAGCGGAGCCTTGGTCGTACAGTTGATACGCTTTAGCCTGCCTACTCCTGCCGGGCTCATTGTGATCATAACTAGTACGTGTAATTTTACAAGTAGTTTATTTACTTATTACTCATATTATTTTTACATTGCACCCCGCACAGTCAATGGACAAACTCATGTTGACCGACTGAAGAGTTACAACTAACAGTTTTTGTATAGGCAACACTGAAACAATGGCTTCAACAGTTCACAAACAAGATGCATTATTTAAAAATAAATGTGACAATATATTTCAACAGACGGTCTGTTTTGGTGCAAAAATACAAGCAAGTACTCATTTTCTGGGACGAGGCAGCTCCGCTTTGCAGTCACAATGTTCCCAGCGGGGAATATCAAGTATTTTGTCGCTAGTTTAGCGGGCCTTTGATATATTGTTTATTCATTTTCAACCTGTGAAAAAGGGTGAGTATGCAAGTCAGGCGGTGAATTCCCAAGATAGACGTCCAGTTCGTATTTTGCAATGATTGCAATATTTACGCTACATCTACAAGATTTCCTATTTTTACCGCGCTTTTTATAACTGCCCTACCATTAGATCATTGAGTTTTTATCGAACTTGCCTAAGTGTTGACTTTAGACATACCTTCGTTCGTAAGACGTCTTATTTGTATCTTTGGAGTCGAAATTTAATGTTTTTCGGACGGTCAAAGACTTTTTACATGAGATTAATAAATACAATTAGATGTCCAGTTTCGATCGTCAAGCGATCATCAGATCTTTACACTTCAGCTATTAATCTGTGTCGACAAGTTTGGGTTATGATATTTACAATACATACACTTTTTTAGTTGCAGTAGTAATTAATCTAGCACAAATAGTAAAGATATGTTATTTTTTGTTGAGATACTGATAGTTGTGATTGATCCTCAAGTTTGCTTGCTTAGTGCCATTATGTGATTGTTATTAAATGGTCAGGTTATTGTGTCAGCATAATCGTCCTCACGCTGTGCACCTAAACGGACCACACATCGCTCAAACTGCGAAGTGCACCATTTAATAACTATCAGTATCTCAACAAATAGCACATATCTTTAGTTTGGTAGTTTAATTGCTACTGCAAATAAATAAGTGTATATATTGTAATTATCATTCCTTACTTCTCCATATACAGTAGATTTAATAGCCTACGTGTAAATGATCTGATGATGATCACTTGACGATTGAAACTAGTCATCCAAGAGTATTTATTAACATCATGTAGTATTTTTTCAGGATTAGCGAACAAATTTTGATTTCTAAGGCAATCCTGAAAAAGGGCTTCCAACACGGTAATCCTTGGAGTGAAGTTAAATGAAACCTCAAAGCAGGCGTTGAGCAGTGGCTAGCATTCTTAGCTGTCATCACAGAGGTTTGGGTTCGATTCCCGGCTCTGCCAAGAAATTTAATTCTGGTGTGGGGGCTGGAACGTATACACTCAGCCTCGTGAAGCAAAACTGATAGAGGAGGGTTTGATTCTTACCTCAGTCATCCTGGAAATGATTTTCCATGGTTTCTCATTACTACTCCAGGCAAATGCCGGGATGGTACCTAATTCAAGGCCACGGTCGGTTCCTACCCATATTCTACCTGAATTACAAATGCACACACTGGTACAGACATCGCAGTGACACATGTTATCAGACATGTCTTAAACACACCCCAGTACGCGGGGATACGTGACCACGATGTTGCAAAGCCCCTAAAAGAATCAAAAACATCATCCAACTTGGGACTGCTCCGGCTAACCATGTCGAGTGATTGCATTAAGAAACCAAGTTGTGTCATAGTTGGTTGATTCTGTGAGAGCGTAGTTAACAAGTAGTTCCGTGAAGAACTATACAGCCTATTTTCATATATCCTACTTATGTTAATTGCCACTATCAACATACACAATTTCAGTTTGATTGCTGTAATAGATTCGGAGATATTGAGAACCGACTAAATATTTCGGATGGTCGCCATGTTGGATTTTATATATGTAGGTCCTAGAGTTATGTACTGTTACATGCAGATTATTGTGAACGTGTAGTATTCAAACTTCAATCGCATAATTAGGACACAAGAAAAAACAAGGAGATTTAAAAAAAATTCACAGCTGCCATCTTGAGGTTATGGAAACAATTGAAATAAATTAGATGCCAGTGGATTAACATTCGGATAAAGATTTACTGTACCAAGTTTCACTGCACGCGGATGGTTAAATTGCGAGAAACGTCCATGTGAATATTTATAATTCGCGTCACCGCCATGTTGGATTTGTGATCACCAGGTTATTTAACGTCCTATAGGTGAACTTAAGTTCATAGCCCCTATGAACATTAGAAAATGCAGTTTGATTGCTAAAATAGATTCGTAGATATTCAGTATCGTCTAAATATTTCGGATGGTCGCCATGTTGAATTGTTAAATGTATAGGCCATAGAGTCATGTACCATTAAAGGAAAATTATTGAGTAGGTTCATTATTCAAACTTTCACATTGATCGCATGACTACATCACAAGAAATGAAATCATAATTTTAAAATTCGCACTGCCGCCATCTTGAGGTTATGTAAACAATTGAACTAAATTAGATACCAGTGGATTACAATGTGTATAAATATTTCCTGTACCAGGTTTCAGTGCGCTTGGAACATTAAATCGCGAGAAAGGTCTATTTAAAATTTTCAAATTCGCTTGGCCGCCATGTTCGTTTTGTAGTTAACCGGTTTTTGAAAATCTTATAGATGGACTTCCAGTAGTGCCCTTTATCTCCGTACAAAATTTTAGGGAGATACCGCTAATAGTTTCAGAGATATAGAATGCCGGTGAAATATTTCGCACATCCGCCATCTTGTGTTTATGTAGACAATTGAACGAAGTTTGATGTCGGTGCATTACAATGTATATAAACATATACTGTACCAAGTTTCATTGCGTTTGATTGGTCAAATCGCGAGAAACGTCTATTTAAAAGTCGCAAATTCGCTTGGCCGCCATGTTGGGTTTGTAGTTACCAGGTTTTCAAAAGTCACATAAGTGAACTTATAGTAGTTCCTTCTATCACCATAGAAAATGTCAGGGTAATATCGGTAATAGTTTCGGAGATATTGAATGCTGGTGAAATATTTCGCACAGCCGCCATGTTGGATTGGTGAGTCGTAACAAAATTTGAAGGGCACGGTCGAGGTCGCCGGGAATAGTGCTATGAACTTTCCGAGTTTCATTGAAATCGCTCCTGCCGTTTAGATTTTATTAGGGGGGGGGGGGACACACACACGAATCACACACGCACACACACACGGACAAAAGGTGATCTCATAAGCCTATTTTTTCAAAATTGAAAATAGGCTAAAAATGCGAAATACATTGATTAATCGGCAAAACAAATCAAAACCGATTAATCGATTAATCGTTATTTACGATAGTTAATCGATTATTCGGTTTCGATTAATCGATTAACCGAAATCTGAAATTAATCGATTAAAAGTAACAGCCCTACTAGGTACCACACCGGCAGTAAAACGAAGACCAGGCAGTGGTGCAACAGAACTACATTGCTGACGTCACGAAAACTCACCAGAGCCAGTCATTCTCGTTGGCCGTGATAATCGCGCCTTATCTTGGGGATGTGTACCCTCTATCGGCAAAAATAATAACCTTCGCAATTATACTGTAGACATGGGTTCACTAACTGGCCGGTAGAGAGCATAGCTCGCATCTAGAAGGCTGTGGTTACCAATAACATAGTTCAAGTAATTACTCTTAGATGTCACTCCGGTGGTGAATGTTGTTTTAATTAAATATATATTTTCCATTTCAAAATGCACCATATAATGCTTTATTTTATAACGTCTCAGTACTCAAGAAATAATAAATATAAAAAAAATCAAGAAAAAAAGTCTAACTCTGATAGAATTTGAACCACGGCCAGCCTGATGAAAGACTAACGCGCTGACCACTCAGCCAATCGTGCACACTCTATTAGATCGTTAGGAACCAATACATATACCACGTTATAGCAAATCATGACTTGGACTAAACGTTTTCTTTACTGGAGTATATTTTAAACCGAGTTCATTTCATAGAAAGTTCATATATTTGCATGCAACATACTGAAATTAATAAAATAAAGGTCAGAACGAGAGATCAGCTGCCATCTCGTCAAATAACCGAGACGACTCAACTTTTTAAAATCACTTCTAGACTATAATATTAAAATATAAACTTTTAATTTCAAACGGGCCACGTCGTTTCAAACAGATTAAACGATTCTTGGTTCGATAGTCGGAACTAGTGGGTCCTATGTTATGGATTAAAAAGTTTGCATAATTCACACGGCCGCCATTCTGAAATGGTATGGTTGATGACCTCGTAGTTTGGGCACAAGACGCGCCTCATATGAAGGAACGTTCTTACCAAATTTGGTAAAGATCCGATTATTAGTTTGGTTGTAATGCATTATTACGTTTTGACCATTTGAGTGGCCGCCATTAAGTTTTGGTAAAGATGGCGGCAATATAAAACATGACACTGAGGTGACCTTTGCCAGTGCTACCTCTGTACCAAATTTCGTTCAATTCGGTTTCACCGTGTTCGAATTGATAGGGGGGGGGGGGGGACAGACATTCAGAGTACACACACTCTCTCTCTCTCACACACACACACACACAGACTCACACACACACATACACACACACAGACAGACACACAATTTTTGGCCCTGTAGTGATCTCATAAGTCTACTTTCATTTTTTGCAAAAATCGAAAGTAGGCTAACAAATCCTTAAATTAGTCAAAAAATGTCAGTGAGAGGGTTGACACTTTTTTCTCTGGGTAAGATTCGGAATGTTTGGTTTGATATTTGACAGAGCACAGCGGAGATCACTTGCAACATCAAGCCGACAGTGCTGCTTTGTTTCTATGACACTCAGCGTTGAAAATCCTGACTCGCATAAATATGTCTGTGAAAATGGGACAATGACACGCAATGCAAATTTGGCTATTGCAGGATACACTGCAAGACAGTTTACCCAAAAGTCACGCAGTCCTAATATTTTAGAATCATCTTTTAGCTTTGATTCACACTTCAAATCTATGGCTTCTTCTTGAAGCTGTGCTGGCAGTGCTTCAATGTCAATGGCAAACGAATTTCTTGTTAACATCCAGGACCATTCTTCCTACGAGATATCAGGAAACTAGATGTTGAATTCTTGTGCCAGGGAATCCAAATGTGACTGAATTTGCACCTAAGTTTATTACGATCACTTTCATTTTCCGGCAAAATTTCATTAAGGCGGTTAAAGGATGAGAAGTTGTTCAACTGAAGCCGGCGTTTCCATAACTGTATTTTTTCCAGGAATGCATAATATTGGATTGTTTGCCTTGGAGCTTTAAGTTCAAACTGTTCAAAGCTTCAAAGAAATCGCAAAGATATGCCAACGAGACCATAAAATTGGCATGGTTTTGCTCCTTACAACACAGCAAATTCCTTATTTCACCTCCAACCTCGCGGCTCCGCAGAGGTTTGTGCCGACAGTTGGCAATTACCAGTGCTTTTGAACGATTGACTTGGTGCGATAATCACTTGGAGAGATCTAGAAAAATGTTTATTTTACAAAATTGTAATATTCGAGTTAAAAAACTTAATTCGGAAATCACTTTACGCCCCCCTTGATAAAGCCCCACGCCCCCCTAGGGGGGCGCACCCCCCAGGTTGGGAACTCCTGCTCTAGACCAATGTTTCCCAAACTTCTTTGTGTGTGTACCACTTTAAGAGATGAGAATCTCTCGCGTACCACCTAATGGTTGGGAGATATAGTAACTAAACCCCCTCCACCACCACCACCACCACTACCACCACCACCACCACCACCACCACCACCACCACCACCACTACGTAGAGCGAAATATGGATTATAAGTTGTGTTTGTTAGAGTTAGACTGTTAGATGATGATAAGATGATAATTGTTGTTTTAAGGGGCCTAACATCTAGGTTATCGTCCCCTGATATGATGTTAGAGTTAAGGTTCAAATACCGGTAATAAGAAGTGTGTCCAGTTGTTTTATTATTTATTACAATAAGTATTCAATTCAAACATTCAGAAATGACACTGTACAAATAATATTAATTAAAAAACTCTTAATTATTAAACATACAAACCAAAGTTCAACTAACAACTTCAATGTGAAGGGTGAGCTTGAAGATTAGAAGCAACTTAGGAATGTCTCGTTTAATATTGCTGAGTCTCAAACGAAGATCGTTTTCCACTGTAAGGAGCCTATTCCAGCATTTATTCTTGAGATAAACAAGTGAAGAAGATTCAGTCTCACACAAGTACGAAGTAGTGAAAGGCAGTAAAAATATTAATTGCTTTGTCAGCTACGTCTGGATAGTGTGCATGGCTCTCAATCCAAAAGTTCGCAAGAGCCATTTTTGAAAAAGTTTGCCCTAGTTATGAATCACAATTCAATTCATAAAACTGCTCCTTATCTTTGCCCTTAAAGCCCTCCGGCAACATATCAATGTTTTGATATTTTTAAATTTTATATTGTTATTTTTTCATATTTTTATATTTTAGCCTACTTTTCACATTTTGCAAAAATGAGGAAAAAGTAGACTAATGAGATCGGGCAAATGTGTGTCTGTCTGTATGTCTGTCTGTCCTTCTGTCTGTCTGTCTGTCTGTCTGTATGTGTGTGTGTGTGTGTCCCTCCCCCTATCAACTCCTAAACGGCTGGAGCAATCGAAACAAAATTTGGAAGGAGTAAAGATCTATACCTGAATATCTCACGGCCATATTTCAAAATGACGTCAGTGCTACCAACTGCTGAAAAATCGCAATTGAAATTTGAGCTCCATTTTGGATATCATGGAAGGTAAGAATGGGAGCTATTTCAAAATTGGCACACGTATAGATAACAATTTTGCAGTTTGATTTCCAGGAGGCCATACATGGCAGTTTTCCCAAAATGATTATAAGCCTGCTGATAGGTCCAATTTTTAAATGCATATAACTTCTACACTATCAATTGGAATTCAACCAAATTTCGTAAGTGCTATGTGTACCTAAACAGATGTGACTGAGCGTATTCTTAAGAGACTCCAGGGCTGCCAAGTGTTAATAAATGCTCTCAATTTTTTTATCCAAATACCCATATATCGGAAAGTATGCAAGCCGACAGCTTTAAACTATGTACACGTATAGTACCTGACATTCTATATTCATTTGGAGTAACTTATATACGTCAGTGCTACCAACATGATTCTAAGCCTGCTGAGAGGACCGAAGTTAAATACATGTAACTTTTATACTATCAAATGGAATTCAACCAAATTTCGTGTGTGCTATGTGTACCATAACAGATATGGCTATGCCGATTCTTATGAGTAACCAGGGCCGCCAACTGTTAATCAATGCTGTCACTATTTTTGTTACCCTAATATCAATATATCAGAAAGTATGCAAGACAATAGCTCTAAACTTTGAACACGTATAGTACCTGGCATTCTAGATTAATTTGGAGTAACTAATATAGGCCTACGCCAGTGCTGCCAACATGATTCTAAGCCTGCTGGTAGGTCCAATTTTAAAATCCATGCATCTTATACACTAACTAATGGATTTCATTCAAAATTGACACAACGATAGATCATATTATTTCAGATTATTTCTGACCAATACATGTATGTCATTGTTGCCAACATGATTTTACGCGCGCTGTTAGATCCAATGTCTAACATCATGTAACGTCCATTGGACTTTAACCAATTTTTTTTATTCCCCACCTTAAGAGATGGAACTAAGAATATATGCAGTCACCAGGGCTGCCAACTGTAGTTCTCTATTAGGCTACATTATGCCAGGTATAAAGTATTTCGAACTAATTAGAAATTTCAATATTACCAACTTAATTTCGTCATTATTCTAGATAGATCCATATAGATTAATCATTGGCATGAATCTTAAATTTTAATAAAAGTAGGCTCTTTATTTCGTCACGGAACTTCTTGTTATATTTTTCGTAACGTATATTTTATATTTTTCGTAACATCACCGCGTACCACTGCAGCAGTACGAGCGTACCGCCAGTGGTACGCGTACCACAGTTTGGGAAACGCTGCTCGGTATTTTACTGTACTTTTTAGGCTGAGTTTAGTTTGGTTATCTCTACATAGAATAAAACATAGTCCCCGATTCTTGGATGTAACGGGTAAACTCGAGAACCACTGGATGGATTTTGATGCGGTTTTCACCATTCTGTAAAGGATTTATCGAGTAAATTCATTTATGACCCAAGGAGGCCGAGCAGTAACGATTTCCGTGAATCGAGTCGAAGAAAACCCTGCCATCCGTGTGCCTTTTAAGCTTACGCTTGGTAAACCGTTAAAAATATCTATATACTATTTTTTTAGTCAATTTTACCCTCCAGGTTGGTGGTTCCTACGGACTTAGCGAGGGAACTCGCCACTACCGCCTTTCCAGGCAGTGTCCTGGAGCTGGGAACACTTGGTCGGATTGGATACAACTGAAGAGATGTGATTAAAAATATCTATATACTATTTTAGGTAGATTTCATTAGAAAGCTAATTATTGCAATGGGTACCATGTTTCGACTTCCGGAAAATTTCGACATATCTTCACGTTTCACATCCCCTAGACCCCAAAACCACCGTCAGTTAAAAAGTTTATACATAATTTATGTATATACAGGGTGTAATTGATATAATGGAAGTCCGTTACACTGGTGATAGAAGAGACTATTGTAAGCTTCCTAGGTAAAAAAAAAATTGTCACCTATCTTTAAATTGAAAATTTATCACTCCTTCTTCTTCCTTCGGCTTTTCCCAATTAATTGGGGTCGCCGGAGCCAACCAGGCTCATTTTGGTTTTGGCCGGGGATGTAAGGCCGGATGCCCTTCCTGACGCCACGTGATTTTTCAGGTGAAAATTCCACCCCGCTGTCACCGGGATTCGAACCCCGGCCGTCCGGGTGAAAGACGAGCAGCTTAGCCACTGCGCCATCACGCTCCCCTGAAAATTTATCACTAAAAAGTCAATATTTTTAGTTTTTTCCGAAATACTTCAAACAGAAGGTGAGGCAGCAGGCTGGGAAAACGGGGCGGGACTAGGTGGGGCGATGTGCGGAGGAGAAGTTGTTACGTAATCGGAGCGTTGACCTTACTAGTTGAGGGGAGGTATCAGCTGTTACAAGGAGCGAGCGATACCCGTCTCGTAAGAAAATTTGTATTGCTGTTGTTGTTCTGTTGTTGTTGAAATTGCATGCAATGTCTTGGGACGTTATGACCGGTAGTATTGTGTAGCCTACTTTGTAAGTGTCATTGCCGTCCGCCATGGTAATGAAATACAGTATGACAAAATTCCGACATCCCGTATTCTGTTCAGAACTAGCATTTAAGACGGAAGGAATATACTTGATGTTTTGTTTGAGAGGCTTGGCAATTTTGCTCATTTAGCCCCATGTGGTAGGGTGTGGGAAGAATTTGTCTGATAACCTGTGTTTTTGTGGTTTCTTTAGTAATGTGGGTGTTTGTAATTCAGGTGAGGATTAGGAAGGAGGTGGCCGTGGACTTAAGTTAGGAAACATCCCAGTATTTGTCTTGGGTAGAGGTAGGAAACCATGGAAAACTACTTCCAAGATTTAATACTAGTATGGTACCACATGTTAAAATTTAATTGGTATTCTGCCCGAAGGCAGGTCCGAGCCTCCGAAGAGGCTACCCCCAGCCGGAGTTTACTTGCGGTAGGGTGGCCAGGGCCTTTCCGCTCCTCCTTATGCTGGCCAACAGCGCGCAGTTCCTAGAACCGGCATACCATCCAAGTTCCGACTGCGCCCAATGTTGCTTAACTGCGGAGTTCTCATGGGATCCTGTGTTTCAACACGGCTAGGCCGTTGGCCTGTACTACATGTACATAGTAATAATAATAATAATAATAATAGCCAGCCTTGTGGTGTTGGGCTAGGGCGCCTGCCATTCACCCGGAGACCCTGGGTTCGATTCCCGGTTCCGTCAGGGATTTTAGAAACTGACGTGAGGGCTGGAACGGGATGCACTCGTGAGGGCAATTGAGTAGCTGTCTGACAGTGAGGCAGCGCCCCGATCACGAAAACCAAGATTAACGGCTAAAGGGACCCGATGTGCTGATCACGCGTCACCCCAATATCTGCAGGCCAAATGGCTGGGAAGTGGTCGCTTGGTAGGCCTAGGCCCTTCACGGGTTGTAGTGCCAGGGGTTATTTATTACTTTTAATAATAATAATAATAATAACATTAAAGCAAATATAGCGAGTTGGTTGGCCCTATCAAAAGGCAATAGCATTTAGAACGGGTAAAGACCATACCTATCGTTGTCTGAAATACGGGCGTGATCCCAAGTACCTTGCTCCAAAACCTTAAAGAACTGGTTCTGGTTACTCAAATGAACAAACTAATGCAGAAGGCAGTAGTTCTCTCAACTACCCGAATCGTCTGGAAATTCATGGGTAGCGATTTCGACTTTCCAGCTTAGAAGTGGCTGTTTCAGTAGCAATACTTTGGTTCCCTGAAGCCCGTATAGTTATGTTGTGATGTTCCAGCAATGTGTTATATGCACTGTATAAAACAATAGTAAAATTAAATGATAGTGAGGCTGCGAGCTCAGGTATTAGAGTGCTATCCTTCTCGAGGGTTCGATCTAGTCTGAGTCATGTAATACATGAAGGTGAACAAATACGACAGCCTTATGCCGATGGATGAAATGGCACGTAGCCTACATGAAATTCTGTGAACACAACATTCCGGAATCTCGACATGCCTGCCAAAAATAAAAAAAAGTCCTCTCGGCACGCCGGAAGGTGGAGGTAGGTTTCACCGGACAAACTTGGGGATAGGCGAAAATAGGCAGAATATGCAGGTTTTCGTAGAAGAATCAGACCTCATTTATTGCGAGAAGGTATTTTATAATTGGAGCTCAATTAACTTTGTTTTTCGTCATTTTATGCTTATTTTAAACATTTTATTGTCTTATGGGAACCTTCTTGTCATTTGGGGTCCATTTTTATACTTGTGGTCACACTGTCCTTATGCAAGGTTTCGACACTGATGTGTAACTATGTAACGGTCTGTTACTTCTTCACGCAAAATTATATCTCGAGCAGAGATTTTGGTTTCTTCCTCAGTTTAGGGGCTGCGACAACGCGGTCATGTAACCCCGTGTACTTAGGGATGGCTGTATTAGTCTGTAATTCAGGTAAGGACTGCAGACGGTCAATTTCAAGCAGTAGTTCCTAATGTTTCTACCAGGAACTACCGTCAACGACACCTAGCTGTGAACTTGGCTACTAGATGCCACCGCAACCAGCAACTCGCAACGAACGTTGGAACTTCCCCTCCAAAGGAAAGCATACTGAGGGATTTTTAGCGCTCTTAGAAATTCCGACGACTTCGGCTGGCTTTGAACTCGCGACCTTGGGCATAGAGATTCAGCATGCTACCAGTTACGTCACCGAAGCCGCTTCACACTTAGATGGAAATCTTAATCTGATCTCGTGCAAGTGCGTTATCTTGGTACGTCTGATGGCTCATCCCTCATCAATTAAGTAGTGTTGCCATGGCAACCACTGATAGCTCTTGGCATTTTCTTATAAGTCAATTCCGAAATCATTTTTCTCATCCCTTGGCGTAATGGTGGGTCATATCAAAAATTATTTCAGACAAAACTTTTAGGTAATTATTAGGGGAATATTGTCCATTTTGTACGGTTTTGATATTGTGCCTATTAAGGGAGATATGATTAATGTTTCCCGAAAAACCCACTTTTCCCACCCCTTTGGTCAATGGTTGGTGCTATAAAAAAAACTCTTCAAACATAAAGTTTTGGGCTTTATCCGAGACATAGTATGAACGTTGAACGGATTCGATATTTCACATATTAAGAGAGTTATAGCAATATTTCACTTTTTCGAAAAAAAAGACCCCCATTTTCACCCCCTTCGACCGTTTTATCCCAGTAACAAACTCGACCGAGATTTTATAGGTATACATATTCGGTAAAAAAATTCAAAGTGATTGGTGCAAAATTACGGCAGTTATCGTGTCCACAAGAAACTGATATACATATATATATATATATTTATTTTATTTTACACGTTACAGGCCTATTAGACCACGCGAAGCAATCATGACTTTTTGTTCTTCCTGTCTTTCCAGTACTCTTTCATTCGTGCACTAAAGGCCTTCTTCCTTTCTTCGGTCCACTTTGGTCTTTGGGCTGTAGGTGCAGCTCTCTCTGACAACACTTCCCACTTGTATACTTTGTGTCTAAATACGCTTTTGTCTATGACGTCTTCTGGGTCGACCTGTGCTTTTACTAGATCAATTTTGACTTGCATCATCCAGGGTGTAGTAATCTTGAGCCGCTGTATGTATCTAAGAATTTTGTCGGTGAGTCTGGTTTGTGGGAGTCTGCTGATGTGGCCGTAAAATTTTAGTCGCCTCTTTCTGATGTCTGCTGCGAGGTTGGACAATTTCTCTGTGGTGTCTCTGGAGTGAAGCATACATACATAAATTATATATAAACTTTTGAACTGACGGTGGTTTTGGGGTCTGAGGGATGTGAAACGCGAAGATATGTCGAAATTTTCCGGAAGTCGAAACATGGTACCCATTGCAATAGTTAGCTTTCTAATGAAATCTACCTCTGGTTGGTTCCTCAGTTTTAGGGCTGCGACAACGCGGTCATCTAACCCCGTGTACTTTGGGTGAGTGTAGAATCTGTCTTATAAACGGTGTGAATTGTAATGGCTGTATTAGTCTTAATTCAGGTAAGGACTGCAGACGGTCAATTTCAAGCAGTAGTTCCTAATGTTGCTACCAGGTACTACCGTCAACGACACCTAGCTGTGAACTTGGCTACTAGATGCCACCCCAACCAGCAACTCGCAACGAACGTTGGAACTTCCCCTCCAAAGGAAAACATACTGTGGGATTTTAGCGCTCTTAGAAAATCCGACGACTTCGGCCGGCTTTGAAACCGCGACCTTGGGCATAGACATTCAGCATGCTACCAGTTACGTCACAGAAGCCGCTTCCCACTTAGATGGAAATACTTAATCTGATCTCGTCCAAGTGCGTTGTCATGGCAACGTCTGATGGCTAATCCCTCATCAATTTAGTAGTGTTGCCATGGCAACCTCTGATAGCTCATGGCATTTTCTTATAATTCCGAAATCATTTTTCTCATCCCTTGGCGTAATGGTGGGTCATATCAAAAATTATTTCAGACAAAAGTTTTAGGTAATTATTAGGGGAATATTGTCTATTTTGTACGGTTTTGATATTGTGCCTATTAAGAGAGATATGATTAATGTTTCCCGAAAAACCCGCTTTTTCCCACCCCTTTGGTCAATGGTTGGTGCTATAAAAAAACTCCACAAACATAAATTTTTGGGCTTTATCCGACACATAGTATGAATGTTGAACGGATTCGATATTTCACATATTAAGAGAGTTATAGCAATATTTCACTTTTTCGAAAAGAGCCCCCCATTTTCACTCCCTTCGACCGATTTAGCCCAGTAACGAACTCGACCGAGATTTTATAGGTATACATATTCGGTAAAAAATTCAAAGTGATTGGTGCAAAATTACGGCAGTTATCGTGTCCACAAGAAACTGATATACATATATATATATAAACTTTTGAACTGACGGTGGTTTTGGGGTCTGGGGGATGTGAAATGCGAAGATATGTCGGAATTTTCCGGAAGTCGAACCATGGTACTGAACTCGAATTCTAAATGATTCAGGATGGACAGGATGCTATTTAGGACGTTTTGGTGAAATTTGGAGAAGATTGCGATATTTTTGGAGGAATTACGACATTTTTAAAATTTTAATACGAGAGGAAGCTTCAGATTGTGTTTGACAACAACAAAATGGCGAGCGAAGCCGCCCTTGGGCAATGCTGCGTAGTATTTTCGCTAGGCTGCCCATAGCAACTTGTAGAGTTCGAAGAGAAATGCCTTGATTGGCTAATCCAATTGCCAGAATCAGTAAGGGTAGGAGATATGAGCGCGCTTGATGAGGAGCTTCGTCGATTTATAAAATGCCATTTATTAAAGAAGAGAGAATCTGCACATTTAAAACTATTGAGAAAGGATCTAAATTAAAAGGATTTATGATAGTCACCCAGAGATGGAAGTTGGATAATCCTGTAAGAAGATATACGTAATGATTGGTTTGCCGCTTCTTTTCATGACGCGCCATTCGATTGGTTTTGAGGTGCGAGGTGACGCTCCGTTGATCGAGGTCTTTTGTGCTGAGGTGACGAGCGGAACGGACCTGCGACAATTGAGTTCCTGAAATTAGCGTGTGCGAGATAGGGGTCTCACGCGAACATAGTTTGTCGGCGAGGGAGGCAGTCCCGTCGGTCAGAAGTTAACATGAGAAGTCCGGTGAAGATGTGGGGGAACAGAATATCGTCGTAATATCAGTTCTCGTGTGAAATTAGTATTGAAAGTTTGACTAAACTAAAGAGAAACATCGTGTGCACATTACATGAAAGTTTCAAGACGAAATTCGAAAGAATAAGATAGTTTTCTTTGTTGAACGTACTTTCGTTAAATAAGCACGTTTTGCTTGGTGCGTGTCAGCTACACAGGCGAGAAGGCAAGGCCCGTTATCTTCCTGTGCTAACATTTGTATGACAGCAGCACTCATTTATAGCAAGTCTCAGTTTAGTGGCAAGCTTTTTATCGAAATGTTCGACATGCAAGCGTTAAGGGGAACAGTTAACGTTGAGTTTAACGCAGTAGTGATCATGTTTTAAGCCAAGTTATGCGCAGGGAACGTGATGTTACACTGTCGGACTGGGATACCGGGCAACCGAAATTAATCTTAAAATTATAAGATGTGGTGTAACGATTACAAGGCTACAATCCAACATTACGAGATGGAACTTGATTACCGCGTCATGGCTAGACATTATCAGACCCGAAGCGAAGCAGTTCATTATACTTCGAGACTGGGGGATTCTTGCGTTACCGCTGATCGAGGCGAGCTCCGTGTTCGAAGCCAGCCAGGGAGATTGACGAGCGGGGAGCAGGGTTCGAGTCGTGACAAGGCAATCTTCCGAAGAAAGAGGATGAAGATCTGTAAGTGTGGAATTGCTGGTGTCGTCAGTAATTCCCTCCATACTTCTTCTACAAGATGTCATCGCAAGGTAGAAAAAGATATCATCATTAGTAGCTATTGTTGGTTCTTATTGTAGTTAGTCGTAGAATAGAATATCAGAGAGCATGGCACCATTTCAACGCTAAATTATTTTGTTGTGTGTGAAATAGTTTTAGCCCAGGAATTATTTTTCAGCGTTGGACATTTAAATATTAATTTTCTTTTAGTGAGATTTTCGGATAGTAACATTTGGATTTTTGACTTATAGGTTTTGAGATTTAAGCTCATTTTATTAATAATTTCGTTTATCGAAGTTCTTTCGATCCACGTATCTTTGGGAATTTTATTGCACTTTATTGAATTTTATTGCATTTTATTGCATTTTATTGAATTTAATTGAACGTTATTGAAGTTTATTGAACATTATTGGATATTTATTGGATATTATTCAATATTCTAGAAAATGGTATTACTTTACCCAAGCAACTTAGACTTTGAAAGGAATATTTATTTGGAAATGAATTATTATTTGGACATTTCCAAGACTTTATAGTTATCTTCGAGTCTGACTTCGCTCAAGTAATTTTTTAATCAAACATTTTGAATTGGTGGAAGGATGAAACATTATTTGGACATTCCACTTTAGACAGTCATAAATAATAATAATTTATCTGTGGATAAATTTATTTATTTTATTTGAGAGATCTTATCTGCTCGGACAAATTACCACATTTGAGTATTCTACGAAATTTTATAACACTCTTGGAGATTGTTATTGACTTTAATTGCATTAACGCAATATTTTGGAAAGACCAGAGAGAAGTAACGAATGTTTATATTTATTAAATGTTAACAACAATTATTTGAAATCTAAAGTAACTTATACTAGTAAACCATTACGTCATCACTGTTTATTAGAGTCGATTATTATGTATTTTCACAACATCTGAAAGAGCTATACGCTGTAATTATTATAAGTAAATATATTATGAAAGCAAGGCATTATATGCAATTTAAATAAGTTGTTACGCCAGAATACTGTATTAAGAGATTGAAGTGAAGAATTATAGCAGCTTTATTTGTTTAATATCAAGCTGAGGAAAGTGTTATACGGAATTTACCTATGTAATTGAGAAAAGTCGTTGTTTAAGTATTCTGTGGATATTTGTTCAGTCTATTAGAGAAGGGAAGGTCATTATACGCGTTGTGAGCGTTTATTTGGAAATTATAAGTTAATATATTACAGTAAAGAATTAAGTAAGACCTTAGTTGTCCAGTATTATTGTAAAACGACTCTCAGTTGAATTGATTAGTTCTATTGGCGAAAATATTTGGGAAACGGATGGAAAGTGAAAATGTTGTTAATTATTATTAAGATATTATCAAGGATAAGACATTAATTATATAAGCTTAACTTAACCGTTCGGCGATGTATGTATGCCCAATTATGAAACGAAACATCTTTATTATGATGATAGTGATATGAAATTGTAACAGTGACACTTTATTTAAGAGCATAAAAATTTGGGATTGTCAGTAGTTGAACAGAGGAGGAAGGTTGGATGATTGAGAATCATCACGAATTATGTAAATAACATAAGACATTTGTTAACAATATTTAAATATAATACTATTAATAACTAGGAGAATTTAACGATATAATAAAGTTAACTGAATAACTTTCTTAATAAATATCTGATCCTAAAACAATAATAATAATATGGTTTATTATTTGGATTAACATGATTAATAATTATTCCTAATAATTAATAAACATTTAAATAACGAACATTTTACAAACTTAATTAATAATTTGGAAATATTAATAGTCTTTAATTAAATTATTTAATAATAATTTCTACCATTAATCATTAAATAATTTTGGGAACCTTAGTTGACATTTAAACGAAAGTTTAATATACTTAAATGTTTTTAAACGTTTAAACCATAAATTGGAGTGACGTTTAAAGAACGTGACGACGTTCTTTAAATACAGTAAGGTTGTTTACTATTGTGTAAAGGTGATCTGATGGAAGATCAGTATAAAATTAATTTCTATTAATTTTACCAATGGAGGTCATAGGAATAGTAAGTATAAATGTCATGGGAAGACATTGGATGTATTAAAACCAATCTTTGTTCATATATTACTAGGGAACAAGAGTAAAATTTAAGAGCTGTTATGCAAACAGCTGATTGATAATTTGTTTATTTAATTTTATTTAAGAAGTGGAGTACTTCTAACGTCCATGGGACAATGATTTAATTTCATAATCTTATTATGGGAATTTTCGCAGAATCATTTGCGGATTACATGTAAATGTTATAGGAATATTTGTTAATTCAATTTATTTATTATCACTTCGTTAATAAATTTATTTGTTAGTTTAGTAACTGCGTTTTGATGATTTATTTAAGTTATGAAGGAGGATTATGTTTTGGTGCATTTGAGGTTTTATTGAACCACTAATTTCGCCCACTTAACCGAGAATAGTTTGTATCTCGAGCTCTTCGTTTATTCAGTTGATATACCCATTTTGCTTTACCAAAACATGATCTTAGAAAGTGTGCACCCCCCATTTAGCTATTGTTGGTAGGATTTCCAGGTTTTTGAGCCGGGGACCTCGAGATTCTGCAATCCAGCTGATCTTCGGATACGACAAGCAGCTCTAATGGTTTAAACGGGTACACACTAAATGGCAGCCCAACGTTTAGGCTCGAACCGTGGTTCGTAGCGACGTATTTCGTGATGTCAGGCACGATTAGGCTTGTTGAGGCTTAATTGGGCGTGATTGGGTGCAATTGTTTTAATTTTGGAAGATTAGATTGAAAGAAATCCTGTGTAAGGAAGAATAAGTCGAGAAACAGAAAGCTGACTTATAATCTAAATCTGATGGTTTGATAATCCGGTTGTTGACATTTCAGTCACAGTCATGTAACGTAAATGATCAAAATTAATTAATAATATTAGAATTAGGACTTCATGATTTAAATAAATCATTAACAGAATTACTCTAGGGTTTAGCATAAGTCTGGTAAACAATAAAATTCCCAAATATTAAGTTTAAAATGGTTGCTCTTTGGTGTTCTAGTTCTGCAGTGTATGTCATGTTCCCGTAGCAGTTGAAATATTTGTAATTTTTGCAATGGCAATGAAGATTGAAGAGGTATATAAGATGTTTTCAGATGTCCAAAATAAGATTGACAATCTGACAAAAGATGTGGAAGGTGTTCGCACGTACACCCAGAAAGGTTTTAAGAGTGTTAAAGAGGACGCTGAAAAGAAATTTAAGTCGGTTAGGGAAGAAGTAGAGAAAAGTAGGGACACTATTAAAGAATCTGTAATTGAAAGCGTTAAAACAGAGGTAGATGCTGTTAAAGAAAGTGTTAGGGACGCTATAGTAGAAAACATTTCTGACACAGTAAAGGAAAGTGTTAAAGACAGTATTAAACAAGATCTAGGTGAATTACAAGAGTCTTTGGAGAAATTACAAAGCAGTGCTACTTCCGTTAGCAGCGATGTTAATAAATTGCAAGTTAGTTCTACACAAGTCACGAATACAGTCGACAAGATACAGGGTAATGTTGACAAGATGCAGGAAAACGTTGACAAGATACAGGGTAATGTTGACAAGATGCAGGAAAACGTTGACAAGATACAGAGTAATGTTAGAAAGGCCCAAGATGAGTCTACATTACTCAAAGAAAGAGTTATTAAAATTCAGAACAACACCATCGATTTACAAACTAACACAGAACAAGTTCAATCAAGATTAAGTATGATAGAGTCTAACACAGAACAAGTTCAATCAAGATTAGGTGGAATTGAGTCCAACATGCAACATAAGTTTAAAGAATTAGAAACAAGTAATGAGAATTTCCAGACTGAAATCAGAAAAGAATGGGAATCAAATAAACAACAAGCTGAGGGAAACACATCACAAACTAACATGAGGTTAACAGAACTTAAAATAGTTGTTGACAGTTTGAAAACACAAGTACAGGATCACAGTAAATTGTTGAAAGATGGAATTGATGTAGACGTGGAAAATATTGTCAAGAAAAGTTTGGAAGCATTGAAAGATGATTGGAAGAAACTCAGTTCCGATCATGTTTCAAGCATCAAACGTGATATGGAAACCAAGATAGTTTCAACTGAAGCTAGATTAAATAAGGATGTTTCTGATGCAAGGGAGGATTTAATTAAAAGAATCAATCTTGTACAGAAAACTCAAAGTGATGATATGTCAGGAGTAAGAGCAGATCTCGATAGAGAAATGAATGAAACTAAGTCTTTAGGGGATAAAGTGAATCGAATGGATAATGACTTGACGGACGATAGGGAAAGGAGGTTAATTGAGCTTGAGGAAATTAAAAGGGGCATTCAAAATATTAACTTAGGCGATGCATTGACGGCAGAAGCAATTAAGATTTCATTAAAGGACGAACTTAGGAAGGAGATTCAGGAATGCATAGGAAATCAGGTCGAGACCGAAAACGAAATAAAGGAAACAGATCAAGCTAGGATGACACGATTAGAAGATGAAATTAGAGATGTTAGAGCGAAACAAACTCCGATAGGACTTTCGATGCAACAAAGTAGTGGAGTAGTAGGGCTTCTGCTTAACTAGACACTCCTGTGCCCAACAAACCAACATGGCCGCCGCGCGAAATTGAAACATTTAAATAGACTCTTCTCTCGAACCCATGGTCGGATGTTGACAAATGAGGTGTCGTTGGACTTGGGCTGACGTCTTATTTCCTATGGACTATGTATTATATTTTTCAAAAATTTTTTGATTTTTTTTGTTTTCGAAAATAGGCAATAGTTTGAAAACCAAACATGATAGAACGTTGTGCCATGGCTCAAACGAACTGTCTTTATGACCTTTATGTTTTGTAATAAAACGTTTTAACTTTTTATGTTTTTTTGAAAACACTCGAATTTTGAAAATCCTATATTTTGGAAACTAGGAAGTTTACAAAAAAAATTGTTTGACGTAAATCAATGGTCCCTACCCCCTCTACCCCCAAAACAAATGTCAAGTCTCTAGGATGAAAACCTGTAGTAGTGTGGTAGTGGGGGAGCTACTCCATTTAGGAAGTTGTGAGCCCCTGCGACCTTGGAATGGAAGGAGCCATGCTAGGAGGGCGTGCTTGGATTCGTTTTTTTCGTCTCGTCGTGCTCTTTACGGGAATGTAGGTGTCGAAGAGGTGAAAATCTGGAAACACGGTCTTTTTGGGGTAAAAACGTGATTTTAGACTTTTTGCTATATCTCGCGAACCAAGTATGCTAGAGGCGTGTACGACGGGTCCAAGGATTCGGAGTGACGTCCTCTTTGCTATGGACCACTCGTTATATTTTAAAAAAAAATTTGGAAACTCGATTTTGGGGTAAACACGTGTTTTTTGTGATTTTTGCCGATATCTCATGAACCAATAACGCTAGAGACATGTACGAGGTGTCCTAGGACTCGGGCTAACGCCCCCTTTCAAATGTGGTAGATATTGTTTCAAAAAAAAAATTCACAAGGGCCTAACGCCATACATGTTGAAAAAAAAAATCTTTACCGTTACCTATTTATAATGTTCATGAAGCGTGGAGGTTGAGAGAGACGATACGGCTGGGTGTGTGTGTGTGTTTCAACGAACCTGTCGCTAACCACAAGGACCATGCTTAATAGAATAATCGCTATTTCGGCGGGTCGGTGTATGAAAGAGCGAGCGTGCGTTTTTCTGATATTTTACCTTTAACGTGTAAACGGTGATGAGAACTTGGTTCTATGTTGGTCGAAGCGAGTACAGAAACCAAACTTGTTGAGGAGCAGGAGGTGAAGGTCATTTGAGCTTATTGGAAGGCGTTGATCTGACTTGACAACAATGCAATGGAAAAATGACCAAGACGCTTGAAAGTGAAATAATCTGACCATTGTGGTGGCAGGGAAGTGCGAAATGCATGTGAACATGTGTGAAACCACATGTAGGCTAAACCAGTGACATCCTGTCTTGCTTCGTACGTGACAAAATGCAAGTCCATGTGAAATTTGATCTTCCACAGGTGTTCGCTTGGGTGTTATCTGTCCACGTGCGCGATAACTGTTAACAAGTCACATCCTGTTTTGCTTCGTACGTGACAAAATGCAAGTTGACGTGAAATTTGATCTGCCACAGGTGTTCACGTTGGACGTTAGCTGTCCACGTGCCTGATAACAGAATGTTCAAAGCGTGGGAAAAAAAGATTATACATGCAACGTAGCATATATAAAGACATGTCGTTATCATTTCCACACTCACTTAGGTGACTATCTTTGAACACATTGCGTTGCATGAAACGCCTGGTCTTGTTTAACAGTTTTGGTTTTGGTGGAAAATACTTAACCTTGTTGTGGGGTAGGTATATATTTATTCATTTATATATTTATTGATTTTATATAAATACATGCAATTATTTATTGATTAGGTAATTAATGATTTTATTTATTTATTTGTTTGCAGATAACCGGTATAGCATACCTGTCGTGTGTCTGTGAGAACGATATTAAAGAAAGAGAGAAAAACGGACAACTAGAAAAGGAAATCATTTCCACACTAGCCCACGAGACGGGAATATAGCAAAGCATTACACGTGAAGGTGAGATTTGTTTTTTTTTAATATATAACCTGTTTGATTTTGTTTTGTTTATGAAATGCATAAACTATATGGAATGGATATACTTATGGTGGTTTATTTTATTTCTTTTTAGATATTTGAAAAAAAAAGGGTTCACTGCTACAGCAAATACAGTTGAAAACCAAGTGGCTTTAGAGTGGAACCATTGTCAAGCAGTCTACAGCTGAAAACTCAGGTGAGAGTGTTCTTTCAAAATAATGTCTTTTACTGCTGCGGATACGTTAACTTGGGGGCCCCTTGAGTCTTGTTTCAAATCGCGTGTGTGCTCTGGCCGCGTGGTCAATGTTAGAAAAAGTTTGATTCCCAAAGCATTTTTAGAATCTTGTTTTGAAATTTTTAAAATTGAAATTTGTACAACGCAAAGGTTGCATACGGCTTTAAAGGTGAATACAGAACTGGTGTGCGATTTCATATATAAAAAGAAGGACGTAGAGCATAAAGAGACATTTTATATTTGCAGTAAAATACAAGAGCTTTTGATAGCCGATAATCTGAACGAGTGGTATCAAAGCCATGTGGTGAATGCCTTGCTATCAAAATTTGATAAACTGCAACAAGGACCCAGTGGCCTTGCCTTAGACAAAATTCACCATCTACAAATCAACATTTGTCATTTCAACCCGTTGAATGCTGGGTCTAGCTATATTGAAACACCACCAGCAATAGCATTGAAAAAGGCTGTGGTAAATATAAAGAATTATGACAATGATTGCTTCCTGTGGTGTGTGGCCGCGTATTTGCAGCCACCACAAGACCGTAATGGTTCTCGACCAGGAAAGTACAAGGCCAAGTTTGAAGAATTGAAACAAACTTTAAATTTAACTCGAGTGTTGTTCCCTATGGACTTAACCGAGATCCATAGGTTTGAACAAGACAACCAGGACTTTTCGTTCATGGTGTATGGCCTTGATGGTAATGAGATTGTGGGTCCTCTTTATGCCTCAAAAGAACCGAAACGTCACCACATTCATCTTTTATATCTGTCTGAGGGAGAGGTGAATCACTATTGCCTCATTAAAAGCTTGAGTAGATTGCTAAGCAGACAAGTGTCTAAATATAAATGTAAAAAGCATATTTGTGATCGATGCTTGCAATATTTTAAAACCCCTACGCTTTTGGAACGTCATAGGGTAGATTGCGTTTCTCAGGAAGCGGTGAGATTGATATTGCCACAAGGGGACAAGGCTGTGTTAAAGTTTAAGGACATTCATAAGCGTGACACTGTTCCCTATGTGGTATATGCAGATTTCGAAGCTCACACTACACCCATGGCGGGATGTGAACCAGATCCCACCATCAGCTCAACCACACCCATTCAAAAACATGAACCTTTTGCCATAGGATTTAATGTGGTGTGTGCCTATGACCCCACACAATCCGTTTACAAATACCGCGAGGGACCAGATTGTGCCAAATGGTTCTTGGATGAACTTGTCAAGTTGGCCGACCATGTACAGGAATTATTGGACCACCCAGTACCCATGAGCCTATCTCCAGAACAGCAGCAGCAGTATGAGCATGCCATGACATGCCATATTTGCGAAAAGCCACTGATCAGTGCTGAAGACACCGTTGGTGATCACTCACACTTTACGGGGCAGTTTCGTGGAGCTGCGCATAGTAAATGCAATTTAAACTTTCCAGCTCCTCGTTTCATCAGTGTCTTTTTCCACAATCTGGCAAATTATGACATTCAGTTTTTGATTCGTGAATTGGGCCATGTCAACAAGGGCTCGTTTACCATTATTCCCCAAAACCATGAGCGTTTTACGGCCCTGACATGGTGGTTGGGCGACTTAAGCATTCGATTTTTGGATTCCTTTAAGTTTATGGCATCCTCGCTAGACAGCCTTGTGAATGGCTTGAATGAGGAGGAATTAAAAAATACTAGAATGCATTTTAATGATCCTGAGCAATTTCAATTGTGCATTCGGAAAGGTATATTCCCGTATGATTTCTGCAATAGCTGGGACGTGTTAAAGCAAAAAAAAACTCCCACCACAAGAGAAATTTTACTCGAAACTAACACGCAGTACCGTTTCCGATGAAGACTATGCACATGCATGTCAAGTTTGGCGAATGTTTGGCATGAACACGCTAAGTGAATATGCTTTACATTACCTAAAACTGAATGTATTGCTGCTCACTGATGTGTTTGAAAAATTCCGTGAGTTGTGTCAACACATTTACGGTATTGACCCGGCTCACTATTATACGAGTCCTCGACTCTCGTTTGATGCTGCTTTGAAATACACTCAAGTGGAATTGGATTTACTCACTGATGTAGACATGGTTCTATTTTTTGAAAAGGGCATTCGTGGCGGTTTTGTGTCACTTAACCAGCGCCATGCCAAAGCGAACAATGTCTACATGCCTGATTATTCACCAGACAAACAAGAATCGTACTTAATGTACTATGACGTGAATAATTTGTACGGTTACGCCATGAGTCAGCCTTTGCCCTATGGGAAGTTTGCTTGGCTGACAGACAAACAAGTGTCAGAATTTGATGTGAACAAGGCTAGCCAAGAAACAGGCCGTGGATATGTGCTAGAAGTGGATATTGAATATCCCTCATCCTTGTATGATGAACATGCCGATTTCCCATTCTGCCTTGAGCAAATGGTCCCCCCTGACAGTAAAGTGAAAATTGAAAAACTCATGGGCACACTTTACAACAAAAATCGGTATGTGCTACATATCCAAATGTTGGTGCAATGCCTCGCCCAAGGCTTGGTGTTGAAGAAAATCCACAGGGGTATTTCTTTTTCTCAAAAAGCATGGCTTGAGCCATACATGCGACTCAACACAGAGCACCGACAAATGGCAACACAGCAGTTTGAAATTAATTTTTTTAAATTAATGAACAACTGCATCTATGGCAAGTCTATGGAGAATGTCCGCAAATACCGTGACATTAAATTGGTGAATGTCTGGGAGGGGCGGTGGGGTGCCCGGCGGTACATTGCCAAGCCAAATTTCAAATCGATCAAAATTATCGATGAGGATTTGGCTACTATTGAAATGAGTAAGACCAGCGTGACCATGGATAAACCCATTTACTTGGGTCAAGTCATTTTAGACTTTTCTAAATCGGTCATGTATCGATTCCACTATGAGTTTGCGAAACGCCATTTTGAGAACGTCTCTCTTTTGTATATGGACACGGACTCATTCATTTACCACATTCGCCACTGCAACCCCTATGACGTCATGAGGCAACATAGTGACTGGTTCGACACCTCTTGCTATAGCGCTGACAACGTGTTTCAGCTGCCCATAAAAAACAAGAAGGTAATGGGCGTTTTAAAAGATGAATGCGGTGATTCCATTATGACGGAATTCGTAGGTTTGGCTTCAAAAATGTATGCTTACCGCACACTCGACTGTAAGGAAGCCAAAAAAGCAAAAGGTGTAGGTAGGGCAGTGGTAAAATCGCTACGTGTTGATGACTATCTAGCGGTTTTATGCACGGGCAAAGCTATGTCTCATACACAGTGCAGGATACAATCCAGCAACCATCATCTGTATCTTGTGGAACAGAGAAAACGCACCCTCGCCTCCATAGATAACAAGCGTGTGTGGGCTGATGACCTGCTCACTAGCCTGCCCTGGGGTTATGATCGCAAGGAGGAGGAGGTGTGATTTCATTGTTTAATCGTTTATGGGACATAGCTTTATGTAACTTGTAGATTTAGTATTTTGCAAATATTGGTTTTTTGTCATTGTAAATAGTAGATTTTGTAAATAGTGGTAATCCACATGGACCTTTTGCTCTTTAAAACAGTTCTATGCAACCTTATTTTAAAAAAATGACTGGTTAATAGTGTGATTATTTTAACGCTGTAAAAAGTTGAGTTTTTTGTAAATATGAAATAAGTAAGGTTTCTAGTAGCTTTTTTTTCTTTTTTTTTTTGAAATTATAAAATGGTAAACTAAAAAAAGTTCTTTTGGGATGAGTGTGCATGTCGAGAATGTGCTTTTGGGAATAAATAAAGTGGTTGTGTTTGTTCCCAAAGACAGGTGTGAATGTATGAATGGAGAGAGAAAACTGGTGTGTATGATTGACCAGAGCAAACACGGTGAGGTAGGGTGGGTGGGGAGGAGGTAAATGGTCACTTATATACTCATTTTGTTTTAAATAGTTTCGTTTTTTCATTGAAATGTGGCAGACAATAGACATTATTTTGTAAAAACAGTCTTACCTGCAGTAGTCGTAGACCTCGACGTTTCTCCAAACACCCATAAACTCACTGCAGCATCGCCATGGTCATGCACTTGCATCAACATCATTATCAAATCTCAACTTTCGACATACACCAAATGGAAAAATGTGAAAACAGCAAAATGGAAAATCCATGTTTCCATATCACCAAATACGCAAAACTTAAAACGGACATTTTTAAAAACTGGAAATGGCCATGTGTTAAATTTGAAAATTCAAAAACTTCAAACGGACATTGTTTAAAATGTGTCATCAACAAACTGGAAAAATCCATATCATCAAAATCGCAAAACTTGAAACGAACATTTTTAAAATCTGTAAATTGCAAAATGACAAATGGCAGTGTGTGAATTCATTATGTGTGAAATGTGTAAAATGAAAAAATCAGCCATCAACATCACGATTTCTTAAAATTAAAAATAACACAACATCGTGCTCTGGTAAACCTTTGTTTTTATTTCATAACCATAAGGGGATTGACAAAAGAAAAATAGAATACAAACACATCCCAATTCCTCATTCCTCAATGTTTATGTCCATGCATCATCAACTTTCCTTTCATAGCACTCATGACAATTAGGGCTGCCATCCTTTCACCTACTGAGGCATCACTGTATGTGAAACGTTGTTTAGCTTTCTTCAATAACAATTTATCTGCCACATGTCTTAAACCAGGATGACTATGGCGATAAGAAAGGTCATGTTCCTTGCATGCTTGATCCAAAAGATTAATGGGTACATCACCACGTTGTAAACGTTTTTTTGAGACGAGTTCCAGGGCCGCAAAAACGATAACCTAGAAGATGGATTTCGAAAGGTAAGTATTGAATCACTTTGTCAATGACGCCATTGCCAGTACAGGTCTGGCATATCCTTTTCCATTGATGGTAAAAAGGTTTGGTCTTCCTCCTCCTCTGTGGACGATGTTTGTGTTTGTTGTTGTTGTTGTTGCTTTTTCTCGCCATGACACCCGTGGAATGATTCAATAAAGTCTTTACACGGACTTTTATGACCGTGATACAGTTTCACTAGCTGGCAAGTCGCACACTGACGCATAGACGGTATTTTTGCCATGGCCACTTGCTTATGGTGATCGTAATCCGTACAGGGTTGCAATTCACTCAGCACAGGGTCTTGAGTCCATGATTTTGGTACATGTTGCCAGATTTCTTTCACTGCGTTGGCGGCCACATAATAAATGAACGACTTGGGCAGCGCCAAGAGTTCCTCTTTGGTAAAACTGTCTAGTTTCTTTTTGCACACAAAGAACTTGCCGATGGCTTTGTCTGTAGCATTGTCTTTTTCCATGGTATTACGTGCTGTAGATGTTTACACGTCGCTTGTAGAAATCTCACTGGCGTCATTCACAGGTAAATCTTGAGTTATAATTTTGTTCAACAACTCCCAGCAGGCATAAGTGCTTAACCAATGAAAGAGATGCCACGCATGCGATAGGGCTGTATGGGTAATGTTGCCACAGGAACAAGTATTCATGAGCGTTTGCAGGGAGGGGCAGCCCAACTCCATGAGGTCGATACATTGGCAGTAAGACGCCAAAAATGGTTGCAACCATTGACGTTTTTCATTGCCTTTCACAAATACCACATTGGCCGAGGACAAGTGTGCTTTCATGACCACGTCCAAATATTTATAGGAAATGGTTCCCTGATTCCAGTCTAGTTGCCTATGGTTTTCAATCCACTGGGTTTGTTTACGGTCTTTTTCACACAACAAATCAAAAGCATGGGGTGGTTTAAATAGCAAATGCGTAGCTTGTGATATCCAAAACGCGGTACAATCGATCATGGCCACTTGTTTAAATATAAATTTGTTGTCACCAATTTTAAACCCTTGGCAATCCACAATGAGTGTGCGCAACATGTTGACGCTTGCCTGGACCAAGTTCAACTGACGACTGACTGACGATCACGTGTGATCATGACATGGACTTACCTGGCATGCTGGATTCAAATTAAGGTTAGGGTAGGACAGGGGGACATGCAAAAATAAGAATTTAAGAATTACATCATTTTATTATCATAACACGTTTTACAGGCTTTTCTCATTTTTGGATAAGGACGATAGCAACTGATACAACAATATAGTCTCTTGTGTTTGTAACGTCCATAACACCGATGATGTCCCAATGTCTCTAAACTAGGTGTTTTTGATGGTGAGCTGCTCACCGAAGCACCATGGATACCATACGGTCCACACGTATCGTAACTTGTTTTCTTTTCATCACCCAGAGACACAAGTGGTGTATTCTTTGAATACACGGTACCTGAGATATAATTTTTATTGCTCTTTGCATGTTCATTTCTTCCTTCCTCTTTGTCAACCACCAACAGTGATCATCTGTTTTCTCCTTGTTGGGCATATCTCTTATGTCTTCATAAGTATGTTTCAGATATATAACTTCTGTGACCCACCTAGCGTCATCTAGTAGCGAACCTCTGAAGCTACTCAATTCC
Organism: Meconema thalassinum; assembly: GCA_946902985.2. Lineage (NCBI taxonomy): Eukaryota > Metazoa > Arthropoda > Insecta > Orthoptera > Tettigoniidae > Meconema > Meconema thalassinum. The sequence goes on from OX336390.1 coordinate 161,260,279, forward strand.
TCATCGTGCAAGAGGACTTACATATCCATCTGGCCACCAGATCTCGTTACTATCGTCAGCTATTTTCTCCTTGAGCAAGAGGACTACGTCTACTGTTTCACTCACCATGCTGCGCTAATATCGCCTACTATCAACTCTTAGAAGACCATCCATCAAGAAGAAAATTATTTTTTGCTAAGTTGGTTATGCTGATATGTATACCTTTTGTTTCCTACCCCCACTCTTTCCCCTTCCGTGGTCTCTCCGTGCTCCGTTGAGCTGCTCTCACTTCTCCGTCTGCAGTTGACTCGTCCAGTCAAAGCTCCGCTCGAGCTTGCCTCCTCAAACCAAGAGGCTCACCCTCTTTTACGCCATGTTGGAACTCTAAGCATCAGTGAGAAATCCGACTTCAACATGAAATCAAGATAAGTACCATTTTTAAAAAGTTTTAACCTCATCTTCATGGTTTTAACTTCCAAGTGGTTTTATTATAATTTATAGGCAGTGTGAAATGATTTACTTTGGGGCAATGATCATTCTTCGTGGGATTTGCAATGTTGAGCTTTTTGCTTGTATAAGCCAACCTTACTAAAACAAAAGAGCTTTTCTTAAGCGATTCAAACGAGAAATCCTCTCGCTACGTGGGATATTATCTAATACCCACTGCCTATAATTATAAAACTATTTCCTCCGTTGGATTTTCTCAACCCCATTTTCTGCTAAGGTCGTTCTGGAACCTTCTAGACCTTGTTCTCTATCTGCGAGTCTTGTCGTCAAGTATTGTTCACGCACTGTGAAAATGCTAGTTAAAATGAGGAATCTTCCTTATAAATTTTTGCAATAGCTAACTTTCTTCCACCGCTGGAACCTCTGGAAAATTCTATGGCGCATTTAATTGTAAATTACAACTTTTTCAAGAAATAGACTCTCATCTATATAGTGCAATCAGTTCTTTCCATAATTGCAATAACTTTCTTTTTCATGAACTTTAGTGTTTCTATAGTGAACTTTGAATCCATCTTCATAGACTACAGTGATAAACAGTGCTTTCTCCACGTTTCTACCGCGTCGCGATCGTCCGGTTATATTAAATAAGGCCATGAACATTTTCCTTAATTCCCATTTCTCTTTCCTAATCCTTTCACTAACAATCTGCAATTAACTTTTAATCTAGGTCGGTTTCAATAAGGTGTCATTCTAAGAAGTGCCCTTCCATTTTTGTTGGTTTATCATTAATTATCTCTGTATAATCTTTGTGATACGTGTCTAACACACGTTTCAAACTTACATTGTTCCTCCCTTCAAAATCAGGGAAAACAATTCTCTAAACTCTCGAGTGAGTCATGTTCAGGTTTCACGAAATGGAAACTGCCCCATTTTTCTCGTGATTCCTAATTAAACATAGGAAGTCTAGAAACTTCCTTTTCACTTTCTTCAGGTTTCACAATAAGTGACCTGCCCTCTTTGTGTAATTCTCATATATTAACTCTGTATAAATATAAGAAGTTGTAGGAACTTCTATCTTATTTTCACGTTGTTGTTATCGTCATTTTCAAAGTTGTCATTTTCTCTAGAACATTCTCTCAAGAATTTCTTAAGGTACACTTTTTGTACTCTAATTCACGTTCAAGCTTTAATTATTTCATTGTTTATTGGTTTAACTCTTATGAAAATTTTAGAAACATGTAAGGTTTGAAACCTTGTAAATTGTCAGTTGCCTGGAGCAACCGTTTAATGTTGAGAGGTCTGCGACCCTATTTGTTAAAAAGTTCAAACGAACTATGTTTATTAAAATTATATTGTATAATTGTTAATTTCCTCAAACTTCTTCTAATTGTAAATAAATTAAATATTTGTTTTTGGATTCATCATTTCTCTGATACTACAGTTAGGCAGGATCCTGGCTTTCCTAGCCCTTCCTAGGTTTATGCCCTCGTTCATGCTTAATAAAGCTTTTACTATCTGTCTGGCCAGACCATCACCCTTCCCTATAGTACTTTTATTCGTGCTTGGGAGGAAAGACACTAAAGCCTCTCTCTGGCAAACTGCCCAAGTCTTAGCTGCAGTTCCCGTCAGCTTCGACCAAGCTCGTACCTATTTTAGATATCAGGAGGTTAAGTTTCTGTGGCAATCGCCTTTAAGTGTGTTTAAAGTGAAACTTATTAATTTTGTGGGACTCTCCTCCTATTTTTCTATCCTTCTTTTTCAATCCCAAATCTACTTCCTTCTCTTAATCATCTTCCCTTGGTGGGTGGGTTATTCCTCAGCCAATAAACTACCCAAAATTTGGTACCAGAAACCCGGGAGAGTCCATTTTTTATTTCCATTGTTTGTCAAGTGTCATTTGACAATACTTGGCAAATTATTAATATCTGCTTTGGATTTTTCAGTTATAACTACATCATGCAAAGCCTGTGAACGGGAAAGAGGCCGCTCCTGTCTCCTTTGGTGTGTCCTGTTCTTGCTACCCATTCTCTGCTGCAAACTTGACAGCATCTCCAAGGTTCTACAGTTTCGTGAGTTGTATTTCAATTTATTCTCTTTATCATGGCTCCTACTGAAAAAGATGAAACTCTCATTGCTAGACGTTCTTCTTATAAAGGGCAACTCACTAGATTCCGAAATTTTATCAACAAGTTAAATCCCGCCGAGTGTGATTTAGATATCTTAACGCATCGCCTTAAGCTGTACGAACGGTCTTATGATTATTATGACCAAATTCAAACCGAGATTGAATCCGCTTGCCCAGAACTCCAATCGGATCGGGACGAGGTCGAACCCTTGTACTTTGAAGGGATTGCAAAGGCCCACCAATTGATTCGCAATATCTCAGAACCGGACACTAGGGTCATCAATCCGGCCCAGTTCGCACCCGCTTCAGTTCACGAGAACAAACCGAAACCGTTACTTCCCAAGATAAGCCTACCGCACTTCTCAGGCAAGGAAGGTGAATGGTATTCTTTTTATGAACTTCACTGCTCCCTAATTCATGAAAATGCTGAGATCCCAGATATACATAAATTTTACTTCCTCCGTACGTCTTTGGAATCTGAGGCCTTAGCCTTAGTGGAGTCACTGCCTTTAAGCGCAGACAACTACCACATCGCCTTTAATCTCCTTAAAGAGAGATATGGCAATTTACGTTTGAGTGTAGCTCGTCATATCCGCTGTCTCTTCAACTTACCAGCCGTCAAACCTAATGACGTCACATCTTTAAGAGACCTCTTAGATTCTATGCAGTTAAATGTCAGAGCGTTATACAAACTAAAACAGCCTGTCCAAACATGGGACACCATACTTATTCACCTAGCTACATCAAGATTCGATTTTTCGACACTGAAGGCCTGGGAGATCGAACTGGCCTGCAACAAGGAACATTCGTTCGAACACCTTATCTCGTTTCTCAACAGTCGATGTCAATTCCTTACAGCACTCGCATTTCAGTGCGAAAAGGTCGAAACGAATCCTCAGTGTCAAATTTTTGAAAAAAAACTTGCTTCTTCAAAGGGACATCAGCCCCCATTTGTCGAAAACAAACAAACCCTTTCTTCTTTCAATCATTCAAGAGAAGATATCAGGCCGCTTAACAAATCGTTAAAATGCACGCTCTGTAAAAAGCTTCACACATTGTATTTGTGCAAATCCTTTAAAGAATTGTCTGTCGAAGATCGAAGGAAGTTTGTCTTAAATAGCAAACATTGTTTCAATTGCTTGTCACCTAAGCATTCTTCTTCGAACTGTACGTCATCAAATCTCTGTTTCCATTGTAAAAAAAACCGCATCATTCTTTATTGCACGTTCACGATAAATCGAGGTCATCAGTACCTGCCTCTTCAAGCTCCATGCAGAGCAGCTCCGAACAAACTAATGCTTCTTCCTGCATTTCTAATACCGAACCTTCTCACAGTGCGCAAACCCTTTTGACCACTGTACAATTCGAAATCCAAGATAAATTTGGAAATTGGTTTAGAACCCGTGGTCTTCTCGATTCCGCTTCAACGCACAACTTTGTTTCGCAATCGTTGATTAAAAAACTAGGTCTTTCGTCATCGCCTACTTCTATCAATGTGACCGGCATTGACAATTTGAAAACTCAAGTTTTGCAGTCTTCAAAATTGAAAATCAGAGACGTTTGCCAAAGAAACACCAATCTTAATTTAAACTGTCTCATACCAGTATTGGCAAGGACACTCCAAGTCACTCTATCAATACCTCCGGATTAAAGATTCCTTCGCACTTAAGGTTAGCCGATCCTCAGTTTAATGCTCAAGGTCCCATTGATGTACTTTTCAGTGCCAATGTTTTTTGGAATTGCATTCGCAAACAAACACGCAAGTTATCTTCAACCGTAGTCGCTAGAGACACCGATTTTGGTTGGGTTATTACTGGTGAAATCAAACATACCAGTGCTCAAACCAAAGCGCAATGTCATTTCGTTACAGCTGACATAAATCCCATTTCTGAAAAAGAGAACGCTCATTTTTCAAATCTCAATATTTTTGAAAACCACTTGTCGAAACGATGTCTTATCGTGAACAACTACGCCACCTTGTTAAGTTGTTTAAATGGTTTTTCCTTCTTCCCGCACAAGATGGCCATTCAAGTTCGCCTTGCTTTGTGTTATTTCGTCTATCTTCTTATGTCATTTTTTATAGCAGTTAATTGCTTAAACTTTTTCTCGAAAGCTATCTTCCCCTTGTGTAAAACCATGGCTATCAGTCACCATCACTTTGCTGTACGCTATGTTTCACTTCTTTCGCTATGTAGAAGGATGGCCACGGCCGGCTCCTCCCTCCTTCCTCACAATTGGAAGTCGCTTTTGAAACCGCTTGAAACTCTGAATTCTATAGCATTTAGAATAACTATTCTTATGCATAACCTTCTTCTCAATGTCCCAGCTTGTCTTCTTTGCTCGGAAGAATTAAGCTTCTTTTTGTTGAAAATTGTCCGATTTCGTGATCCTCTCAATTATGCGAAATTGATTTCATACTTTATTTCATATAGCTTTAAATTGTTTGTTCACGTCCAAGTTACGATTGACTGCATTCCGTTCAAACTGAATATCTGCTTTAAGTTACAGCTAATTCACCAAATGTTGTGTGTGTACTTCGAACTGCTTGGTTGTCAGACTTGTTTGTATACACGCCTGAGGAACGCCAAGTTGTTTATTTCCTGTACGCTTGACACAGTTCAAAGCAAGTTTCTCTTATCTCAACTTTGGCTGATTGCCAAGCATTGTCTGGCGAGTTGCTACTACAAGTACAGAAGCCGTTTACCTACTTCCCAAAATAAACTTGTTCCGCTTAAGGACTCTGTCAGCTATTTACATGTCTTATCTCGTTGTACTATGTGTGTCAAGGCCGTGCTTGTTTACGTCCCTCACTTACTCATGTTCGTATTCTATAACTGCTTCGATCCCTGTTTCAAAACTTCGTTGCGTATTTCTCACGCGCTTATGTATTGCAATTCGCTTGCATATTTTGCGATCTTAATGTTCATTGATGAACAAACTTGTTTTTTCTCGTCGTCACATTCGATGTGTTTTTGCATTTATACTTGTTATGTCACGTTTCTCGCTGACTTAAGTATTTTTCTGAGTAACCCCTTTGATGCTCATTGTAACTTAAGGTCATTGTTTATGGCTACTCGTTTGTTACCTATAGCGTTTTTGCTTTCTACTCGCATAGTTCCTTTATTTATTTGGTATATTCTTATCCTGAATAGATGTAATTGTCTCTATACGCTTTGTTTAAACTTGTCAATTCTTCTTTCGCATCGTATCGTAATCTTTACTAGTGCTTTATTTCCCTCAGCTTCTAGTTATTTTGTGATGGAAGATGTTGATAATTCTCGCCTTTTTACTCCGCTTTCCAATGATCCTGATGACCTACTTCCACTCACCCCTGGTCACTTCCTTATCGGCACTTCTCTTTCTGCCCCTCCTCCTCTTCCTAATTCTTGCAGGGATTTTAATTTACCTATTGTTTGGCGTAAACTTGAAGCCCTCCGTAATTCTTTTTGGAAGAGATGGAACTTGGAATATTTAACTTCCTTGCAACGGAGGCAGAAGTGGTTTCTTTCCAGTCCCGACATTAAAGTGGGGGACTTGGTCTTGGTTAGGGATGTTTCACCCCCCCTAGTATGGATTTCTGGTAGGGTGACCGAATGTTACCCTGGAAGAGATGGGAGAGTCAGGGTGGCCAGAATCTTGACCACAAATGGACCGATCACAAGACCACTGTCTTTGATCGCTCCGCTTCCAATAAATGTGTAACTGTTTATTTGCTCTCTGTTGGTGTTACTCCCCCCCAGTATGGTGTATTCTTTGAATACACGGTACCTGAGATATAATTTTTATTGCTCTTTGCATGTTCATTTCTTCCTTCCTCTTTGTCAACCACCAACAGTGATCATCTGTTTTCTCCTTGTTGGGCATATCTCTTATGTCTTCATAAGTATGTTTCAGATATATAACTTCTGTGACCCACCTAGCGTCATCTAGTAGCGAACCTCTGAAGCTACTCAATTCCTCATCGTGCAAGAGGACTTACATATCCATCTGGCCACCAGATCTCGTTACTATCGTCAGCTATTTTCTCCTTGAGCAAGAGGACTACGTCTACTGTTTCACTCACCATGCTGCGCTAATATCGCCTACTATCAACTCTTAGAAGACCATCCATCAAGAAGAAAATTATTTTTTGCTAAGTTGGTTATGCTGATATGTATACCTTTTGTTTCCTACCCCCACTCTTTCCCCTTCCGTGGTCTCTCCGTGCTCCGTTGAGCTGCTCTCACTTCTCCGTCTGCAGTTGACTCGTCCAGTCAAAGCTCCGCTCGAGCTTGCCTCCTCAAACCAAGAGGCTCACCCTCTTTTACGCCATGTTGGAACTCTAAGCATCAGTGAGAAATCCGACTTCAACATGAAATCAAGATAAGTACCATTTTTAAAAAGTTTTAACCTCATCTTCATGGTTTTAACTTCCAAGTGGTTTTATTATAATTTATAGGCAGTGTGAAATGATTTACTTTGGGGCAATGATCATTCTTCGTGGGATTTGCAATGTTGAGCTTTTTGCTTGTATAAGCCAACCTTACTAAAACAAAAGAGCTTTTCTTAAGCGATTCAAACGAGAAATCCTCTCGCTACGTGGGATATTATCTAATACCCACTGCCTATAATTATAAAACTATTTCCTCCGTTGGATTTTCTCAACCCCATTTTCTGCTAAGGTCGTTCTGGAACCTTCTAGACCTTGTTCTCTATCTGCGAGTCTTGTCGTCAAGTATTGTTCACGCACTGTGAAAATGCTAGTTAAATGAGGAATCTTCCTTATAAATTTTTGCAATAGCTAACTTTCTTCCACCGCTGGAACCTCTGGAAAATTCTATGGCGCATTTAATTGTAAATTACAACTTTTTCAAGAAATAGACTCTCATCTATATAGTGCAATCAGTTCTTTCCATAATTGCAATAACTTTCTTTTTCATGAACTTTAGTGTTTCTATAGTGAACTTTGAATCCATCTTCATAGACTACAGTGATAAACAGTGCTTTCTCCACGTTTCTACCGCGTCGCGATCGTCCGGTTATATTAAATAAGGCCATGAACATTTTCCTTAATTCCCATTTCTCTTTCCTAAACCTTTCACTAACAATCTGCAATAAACTTTTAATCTAGGTCGGTTTCAATAAGGTGTCATTCTAAGAAGTGCCCTTCCATTTTTGTTGGTTTATCATTAATTATCTCTGTATAATCTTTGTGATACGTGTCTAACACACGTTTCAAACTTACATTGTTCCTCCCTTCAAAATCAGGGAAAACAATTCTCTAAACTCTCGAGTGAGTCATGTTCAGGTTTCACGAAATGGAAACTGCCCCATTTTTCTCGTGATTCCTAATTAAACATAGGAAGTCTAGAAACTTCCTTTTCACTTTCTTCAGGTTTCACAATAAGTGACCTGCCCTCTTTGTGTAATTCTCATATATTAACTCTGTATAAATATATGAAGTTGTAGGAACTTCTATCTTATTTTCACGTTGTTGTTATCGTCATTTTCAAAGTTGTCATTTTCTCTAGAACATTCTCTCAAGAATTTCTTAAGGTACACTTTTTGTACTCTAATTCACGTTCAAGCTTTAATTATTTCATTGTTTATTGGTTTAACTCTTATGAAAATTTTAGAAACATGTAAGGTTTGAAACCTTGTAAATTGTCAGTTGCCTGGAGCAACCGTTTAATGTTGAGAGGTCTGCGACCCTATTTGTTAAAAAGTTCAAACGAACTATGTTTATTAAAATTATATTGTATAATTGTTAATTTCCTCAAACTTCTTCTAATTGTAAATAAATTAAATATTTGTTTTTGGATTCATCATTTCTCTGATACTACAGTTAGGCAGGATCCTGGCTTTCCTAGCCCTTCCTAGGTTTATGCCCTCGTTCATGCTTAATAAAGCTTTTACTATCTGTCTGGCCAGACCATCACCCTTCCCTATAGTACTTTTATTCGTGCTTGGGAGGAAAGACACTAAAGCCTCTCTCTGGCAAACTGCCCAAGTCTTAGCTGCAGTTCCCGTCAGCTTCGACCAAGCTCGTACCTATTTTAGATATCAGGAGGTTAAGTTTCTGTGGCAATCGCCTTTAAGTGTGTTTAAAGTGAAACTTATTAATTTTGTGGGACTCTCCTCCTATTTTTCTATCCTTCTTTTTCAATCCCAAATCTACTTCCTTCTCTTAATCATCTTCCCTTGGTGGGTGGGTTATTCCTCAGCCAATAAACTACCCAACAAGTGAGGGATAGCTTGAATGACAGGATATATTTCCCACTTCCATTCTACACAGTTAGGGGCAGGTGGGTGACCAGCGCTGATGTTCCTGCATGGGTTCATCGCCCTCCTGCCATTGGTCTATGATGATGGGACAAAAGGCACATTTCACTTCATCTCTTGTTATTAAATAGTAGAATCCAGCGGCCGCCAAGGCTTGAGGGTTTATGAAAGGCACTGTCCATGTGGCAAAAGTCTTGAAACGTTGTTTCTCAGAGTTTAAGTTCATGGATGTAACGTCTCTTGAGGCTTTAAAGCAAGACATGACTGAGCGGCTTGACATGGGTTGAGCTGTTATTTATACACTCGTCACTTGGTTGGACAGTGGATAATATTTGACTTGTTTGTGATGAATAATCAAACAGTAGGCCGTCGTATTGGCTGGTACATTGTCATGCGTTTCAAAATCTAGTCGAATGTCGATATTGGCTGGCTTGACAGACTCTTCCAGGTAAGAACAGTCAAAAACAATCAGTGGTGCTCTTGCCTTAAACGCTTGGGGTAGTAGCATGGGGCCGTTCTCTTTTTGATAATACGACCATCGAAATTTAGAAAACAAGTCGTACAGAGGGCCAAACTTATTTTTTGAAAAATCCAAATCCAGTCCTTCATAGGGAAACACAGCTCCGTTGAGGAAAAGACGTGCATTTCTCAATTGCAGGTGATCAAATTGCGTGGCATCTTTGGTTTGTTGATACTTGCGATTCGTTTGAAAACCCACGATCAGGTAGAGAGGTCTCTCTGTATAGCGAGCTGTTTTTACAGACCAACTGTGTGTGTTGGTGGTGGGCAATAGCGGATACTCATGGAGTGCCCAGCTTCTAAATTCCATTGGTAGAGGCATATCTCTCTTTACCATCTTGTGTATGTCCAGTTTTTTGCTATCGTTAAGGGTCACATGAGGCACTTTCCATAGCAAGCGTTGTAGTTGAATTTTTGAATCTATGGGGGCATTGTCGGCTCCCTTGAGTGCATTATTATCACTCCTGTCTCTCACCTGATAAAGCACTTGCCTTGCGTTAACCACAATGCGTTGGTGATCTTCGGCAAAGCCTAAAATCAGTTTAAGAGGTAAATATCCAGTAAAGGTCCCATCAGTGTGTACCATCCAGTCATTGGTCGAGTCAGGACACCAACCTGCCATGCAAAGTGTTTTAGCTTCTTCCTCACTATAAGAGGGGTATAGTTTCATGACACTGGAAATGCCCACATTTCGAGTGCTATCCACCACAATATCGTTAATGACATACCGCACTTCAGAAAACAGAAAGGCCAAACTATGGTTGGCCAACTTGGATGTGGTGGGTGTAGAGCCATCGGCTTTGGTGAGCCGACCTTCAATCTGAATGACACTTTCATGCGGTAGGGTGTAAATATCTTGGTTGTTGATAACAAATTGAATTTCATCATTGTTATTGAGTCCAGGTGTTTGAGCTTGATAGGAATGGAGATCAATTCTTACCACTCCTGGTTGCTCCTCGATGTGGTTCGCTATCTCTAGGATAGAATTCATTATGAGGGTTGACGTGGTAACCCAAATGCTGTAAAATCTGCTTGCCTTGAGATGTTAACGTGTATTCACGTGGCAAACAACTAACACTATTCCTAGACGGTGTTGTTGCTTTATACACAAATTTCATAGTGGCTTTAGCACCAACTTGTAAGTCACTGGTGTGGTAGAATCTATATCAATGAGTTGTTGCTCTCTATTGATCAGTCTTAATGTTATATTACTAATACTATTGACAGCCACAGAATGAAAAAGCACCACTGGAGGGTTTTCACGAATAATATACCCATTGGGTGATGTCACAATAAAGTCATAAAGCGAATGCGATGGTTCTTGATTGGTGTACACTTGGCTAATAATATTACACGTCACCGACACATGATGGTCCTCAATGAATTTCACTTCATGGTCTGATTCATGTTTTTTGTTGGGCTCCAACACACGTGGTTTAAATCCTAGTAATGGGCCAATGGAATCGGGGTGTGTTTTAAAGTCAATGTTGAAGGTAGAGAAAATACTGCAGCGATGAGTGTTGGTATTGCCTACAAGTTCAAACTTGTGCGTTCCGTCGAGAAATGACTTTAAACCATATTGATTGATCAACACCACATAAATGTGTTCATAAATGTCATCGATCGTGTATCCACCAGAGTTCAAGGTGAGCACAGAATCATCATAGTAAAACTTGTTGTTCACATTTTCACGTATGTTGTATATTCGATTGTACGTTTCAAGAGAAACAAGTCCTAAACCATAGGGTTTTTCACTCAATTCGATAGGCGGGTAAAAGTCTAGGCTGACTTCAGGTCCACGTCCATGCACTGTAAACGTTTTACTTTCTGCCGACATACTGGTGGCGTTTTTGCTTATGCTGCGTCTTATATAAAAAAATTAAACACAAACGTCCACACTGTTGGCTGTTAAACGTTTGCTCTCGTTTCACATTATAATATATCGTGATCCTGTTTCCAAAATAGGTCACTAGTTCCATGGGCGGGGGCAAATTCCCAAAACTGTCAAAGTACCATACAGTGGATCCCTCTTTGACATAAGCTACATAATGCGTTCCTGGTCCTCGGTGATCATCCAAATTGACAACAGCACATTCCTGTTTCCAGGGTCGTGGGGGTAATTGGTTTCGCATAAACACACCTCGAAAATGAGAAAGCTTTAGTTGTTTAGCATAGCTTTTCACTTGTTGATGCGTCAGGGCATGTTTTGCTATGGCTGAGGTTAAATTTTTTTTTTAATATTTCGAAATGGTGAAATCCCAAATCCTTGTTGATAAAAGGCTGGCTTTAAATTGGCATTTCTAGCCCCCATGGCAATCGCTTCCATCGTTTCATTGTGTCGCTGACTTTCTTTGAGTTGTTGCTTGCCCTGCTGCGCGACTTTAATGGTTTTCGCCACTGCACTGGCACCGCCCAAAAGTGAACCCAGAGCAGCCAAACCAGAAAATAATGCAGGTAAAAATCCCGCTCGTTTTGGGACGGGAATCACTCGCCCTTGGTTTGAAACCTGTCGCTGACGTTTTGGAATAACATGTCTCTGTGCTGCTCGAAAGGCTTTCCTTATGGTCAATACATTATTTTTTCTTTTTTTCTTTCGCAAGGGCTTGTCCACGAATGTTGTAAGCCCAGGCTTTGCCAAGGACAAAGTCCTTTTTTTAGTCTTTCTCACCGCATACCTTTGTTTCACCATGATGATGACCAACAACCTTTCACAAGAAAGTTTAAATCACAACTAACGTCAGATGGTTATTTCATGACTGTATATTCCAATTCCACATAAAGTGGGAAATCGTTTATGGTTTTTCCCGCTTGCTTTTCATCCCATGTCAACATGAGGTGAAAGGATAATTCGTCACCAGCATTGACCATTTCATGGTTATGGACCAACATCCTATGACCATTTATCTTTATTTGTAAATGGTTCTCATCAGGTATGGCATATTTGATGTGAATGGTTCCATCATAGTGTAATCGATAGTGGCTTAAACCCGAAGCAAGCACATAGGTCAAGTGCTGATCATGGACTAGCGGTAAATGGTTTATGTCATTCAAAGGTTTTTCATTTGTCAGATACACTAAAAATACAGATGGGATAAATTTATAAAGCCTTTTCATTTCATGGGTCATGTAACGCTTGGTACAAACATCGTCTTCGTCTTGCGGGTCTTCCACGTGAATAATCCGATGGTGATAAGCGCTATAGCCATTCACCGTAAGCTGAGGCACTTTGTCATAAAACTCATACACTTTGTTATCCACATACTTTTTCGTAGTAACGTCTGCAGACACTTGAGGATGTTTTACATGGGTTAACCGCTTTCCCTTAAAGTCGTAATCTCCCTGTTTTGTGCGTGGCACTAGTGACCTATCCACATAGTGTTTATTAGCAGGATCTGTTTCCTGTTTAGGATCATGTATGGGGACAGGCCTAGCTTTGGCCATCAACGCACGTCCAAAGACATCCATCGTCAACCTGTAGTTCCAGTCTACTGTTTCTATGACAAGGTTCGGTGTCCTGTATATAGACAGCCTGCTAGCCTGTCTAAGCCTTAGTTGACATGAAGATTATTAAGCAGCAAGAGTCATTCCCCGTGGGGGACATGGTTTCCCATCTCTGTCCCACATCACGTGAACAACGCCATGGTTCACTGTTTCCATCTTCCATTCGCTGCATCATTGTGGGGCCTTCCGGCTGTGGAAAGACTAATCTTTTGCTAACGCTCATCACAGCGCCCAATGGTCTGCGTTTTCAAAATATTTATATTTTTTCAAAATCTCTCTACCAACCCCTCTACGTGTTTCTGGATCAAGTCATGTCCGGATTACAAAAAGAGAATATGGGTTATTTTACATTTTCCATGCAAGATAATGTGATTTCACTTGATGAGGTAAAGCCCGATTCACTCATGATTTTCGATGATGTATCCACTGAACGTCAAGGAATCATTCAAAGCTATTTCAGCATGGGTCGACACAAACATATCGATTGCTTCTATCTTGGGCAAACGTATTCTAAAATGTCCAAACAGTTGATTCGTGACAATGCCAATGTCATTGTTTTATTTCGTCAGGACGAGAGGAACAGTCGTCACATTTATAATGAACATGTGAATCCAGATATGACCTTTCAAATGTTTACAGAATTGTGTGCCAAGTGCTGGAACACTCAACGTCATGCCTGTTTAGTGATTGACAAACAAAGTGAACTCAACCAAGGACGGTATCGCTTAGGGTTTGATCATTTTATTGCTATTTAAGGCCCTGTCTCATTCCCCGGCAAGTCATTTGTCAAGACACCATGGCGTTAGCAGAGAGTCAATTGAAAAAGCATATTATTAGAGCAAAAAATACTATTCGCCAAAAGTTTCGTCAATTGAAACAATCACGTGCAAATCATGCTTTGTTTATTCAGCAACATTTAGCACCTCCACTAAAAGCCATGTTGAAACCCTCTTTCAAGCCATCTGAAACGCTACCCACCGTTTCACAAGCCACGCAGACGCTACACGAGGACCCTGAGGAAGAGGAAGAGGAACAGGAAGATTTGACTAGTGTTAGTGAAATTGAGGATGAGGAGGAACAAGTGTTTACGCCTCAAAAAAAAGGCCGCACCCCTTGCAGAGTTTTTGAGAAAAAAGAAATCCTTGGCCATGGTTGATACACCTTGCCCTTCCAGGGCGTCTCCGTTTTCACAACTCTTGGCCACCCCTCAACATAAACCACAACTGAAAACCATTTTAATAAAATATTATGGATCAACATTGGAACCCTATTTCACCGATCTATTTATTGGAAACACAGATACCACGTATGGTGTTCGCTATGAGGATGATAGTTTTAAAATTGGCGATTCATCCATTAAATTTGCTCGTACTAAAGCTGTCATTAAAAATATCAACTATAAATTAACGCCAGGACTGTTAAAGCTGCTCTTTTCTCGGACCCCCTCTTCCCATGATTATACGTCAGAGGATCTTGACAAATATAAATCCATTTTATTGGATACCCATGCCCACAAAAGACAGTATGATCCCGCTCAACAAGTGAATGCCAATATATCTCAAAAATATAAAACCATCATTGCAAAAATGTTTCCCACCAGTCAAAGTACTCGTCGTAAAGCGTCCGCTTCGGGAGTGACATTTAAACCATTAAAACCCCTTGTGGATGTTACCTACTGGCACAATCCCAATAAGCTCGTCCAGCGGCTACAGTTGTTGCATGCCTCACGTCAAGCAGGCCATACCGGTCACGATTGGGAAATTCAAGAAATTGAACAAGAACTTCGAAATGCCAAAATTATTGTTTAAGCCCTCACCCATTAAAATGGGTATTGCTCACGAGTTGCATCGCCCAGCTAGGCGTCACTATCCACGACTCAAGGTGATTTCACGAGGTGTGGATGAACTTTGGCAGGCTGACTTGGTTGAAATGATACCCTATGCTGGCGTTAACGACGGTGTACGCTATATGTTGACCGTCATTGATGTCTATTCCAAAATGGCCTTTGTTGAACCTGTGCGTCGCAAGTCTGGCCCACTAGTTACCAAGGCCTTTCAACATATTATTCAACACCCCAAACGTCAACCTCAGCTGCTACAAACCGACCTGGGGAAAGAATTTTTCAACAAGGACTTCTCCAGTTTTCTCAAATCTAAGGATATTCACCATTACACCACGTATAGCAATCTCAAAGCCAGTGTGGTCGAGCGATTCAACCGATTATTGAAAACCCATATGTGGAAAGCGTTTACCGCTCAGGGCAGTTATCGCTGGTTGGACATGTTACCTGAGCTAGGATCACGTTACAATGACACCAAACATAGAACGATTGGGACCAAGCCACGCCTCGTGACTAAAAATATTCAGCGATTGGATAAACTGTTTAACCCCATAAAAACAGCCGATCCTAAACGTCACCGACTGAAAATTGGGGATTTTGTTCGTGTGAGCAAATTTAAGTCTGCCTTCGATAAGGGCTACACGCCTCAGTGGGGGACTGAACTATTTCAAAATCGTCGAGTCAACTTGGACACTCCAGTCACCTATTTACTCGAGGACCTCAACCATCAACCCATAAAAGGTAGATTTTATCTCCATGAACTTCAGAAAACAGCATTTCCTCAGCATTATCTTGTGGAAAAAGTGTTGAAACAAAAAGGAAATAAACTCTATGTCAAATGGTTAGGGTTTAACTCCACGTTTAATTCTTGGATCAATAAATTACATGTTGTGTGAACCTGTGTACTTTTTATTTATTCACACATGTTGTACACCACCTATAGCTCTATGTGTACAGTCCTCAGCTCCACATATTTCTTTCTCTTTCCACCTGTGTTCTCTCTTACATTACCCCCTCCCCCTCTCCCTCCCTTCACCTCCCACCACTGCTGTTCGCAGCTCTTACCTATCTATTGGTTGTGACATCATTCCGACAAGTTGCATCATACTTTTTACTGATTCAGCGATTCCCACGCTTTGAACATTCAGTTATCAGGCACGTGGACAGCTAACGTCCAAGGTGAACACCTGTGGCAGATCAAATTTCACATCAACTTGCATTTTGTCACGTACGAAGCAAAACAGGATGTCACTTGTTAACAGTTATCGCGCACGTGGACAGCTAACACCCAAGGTGAACACCTGCGGTAGATCAAATTTCACCTGGACTTGCATTTTGTCACGTACGAAGCAAAATAGGATGTAACTTGTTTGGCGTACAATGTCATCTCACACGTGTGTGCACGCATTTCGCACTCCCCTGCCACCACGATGGCCAGATTATTTCACCTTGAAGCGTCTTGGTCATTTTTTCCATTGCACTTGTTGTCAAGTCAGATCAACGCCTTCCAATAAGCTCAAATGACCTTCACCTCCTGCTCCTCAACAAGTTTGGTTTCTGTACTCGCTTCGACCAATATAGAACCAAGTTCTCATCACCGTTTACACGTTAAAGGTAAAATATCAGAACAACGCACGCTCGCTCTTTCATACACCGACCCGCCGAAATAGCGATTATTCTATTAAGCATGGTCCTTGTGGTTAGCGACAGGTTCGTTGAAACACACACACACACCCAGCCGTATCGTCTCTCTCAACCACCACGCTTCATAAACATTATAAACAGGTAACGGTAAAGATTTTTTTTTTCAACATGTATGGCGTTAGGCCCTTTGTGAATTTTTTTTTTGAAAAAATATCTACCACATTTGAAAGGGGGCGTTAGCCCGAGTCCTAGGACACCTCGTACACGTCTCTAGCGTTATTAGTTCATGAGATATCGGCAAAAATCACAAAAAACACGTGTTTACCCCAAAATCGAGTTTCCAAATTTTTTTTAAAAACATAACGAGTGGTCCATAGCAAAGAGGACATCACTCCGAGTCCTTGGACCCGTCGTACACGCCTCTAGCATACTTGGTTCGCGAGATATAGCAAAAAGTCTAAAATCACGTTTTTACCCCAAAAAGACCGTGTTTCCAGATTTTCACCTCTTCGACACCTACATTCGCGTAAAGAGCACGACGAGACGAAAAAAACGAATCCAAGCACGCCCTCCTAGCATGGCTCCTTCCATTCCAAGGTCGCAGGGGCTCACAACTTCCTAAGTGGAGTAGCTCCCCCACAACCACACTACTACAGGTTTTCATCCTAGATACTTGATATTTATTTTGGGGGTAGAGGGGGTAGGGACCATTGATTTACGTCAAACAATTTTTTTTGTAAACTTCCTAGTTTCCACAATATAGGATTTTCAAAATTCGAGTGTTTTCAAAAAAACATAAAAAGTAAAAACGTTTTATTACAAAATATAAAGGTCATAAAGACCGTTCGTTTGAGCCATGGCACAACGTTCTATCATGTTTGGTTTTCAAACTATCGCCTATTTTCGAAAACAAAAATATAATACATAGTCCATAGGAAATAAGACGTCAGCCCAAGTCCAACGACACCTCATTTGTCAACATCCGACTATGGGTTCAAGAGAAAAGTCTATTTAAATGTTTCAATTTCGCGCGGCGGCCATGTTGGTTTGTTGGGCACAGGAGTGTCTAGTGAAGCAGAAGCCTTACTACTCCACTACTCAACAAGATATAGATATAGGAGAGAATGA
This sequence comes from Meconema thalassinum, assembly GCA_946902985.2. Classification (NCBI taxonomy): domain Eukaryota; kingdom Metazoa; phylum Arthropoda; class Insecta; order Orthoptera; family Tettigoniidae; genus Meconema; species Meconema thalassinum. Next base: position 161,277,723 of record OX336390.1, read on the forward strand.
TTTCGGGATAGGAAGTCTAAGACAGGTACACCCTTCGAACAGAGCATCTAATGTCACTATCATTAGAAATTTTGAAGAAAAACCACGAAAATTTAATGATAAAGATGGTCTTACGCCAATTGAGTTCGTTAAGCATCTCCGTGATTATTTTTATGAAAATCATATATCTCAAGATAGAGAAATGCGTATCGTGGAACGCTATCTCGAGGGATCACCTTTGGAGTGGTATCGTGCATTCAGATATACGTTCGGAGACTTTGAGGAATTTGCCGAAGCTCTAGTCAAGAGATATTGGAGTGTGGAAAGACAGCAAGATTTGAGAGCGGAGGTTTATTCTAAGAAATACTTAGGTACTCTCCCAACTAAGTACGCTGATTTCTTTAATATGCAATTAGCGAAACTACGTTACCTTCAACCCCCTTTGACACAAACAGAATTGATAGAAGCTATTTCTAGGCAGCTTCCGGTCGATGTCAGACGTAATTTAATATCGTCAGGAGTCAATGATCTTGCCAAGATGGATGAACTACTTCGTAGACTTGACTACACAAGCTCCGTGCCTAATGTTATTCCTAGAAACAGGCAGGATAGTAGAGAGGTGAATACGATAGTCATTGATCAGACCCAACAAACGGAAGAAGTAACGAATCAAGTTCAAACTAAATCAGGTCCTGATAGGAACAATTACTTTAGAGACAGACGGTATGAACCAAGGTACCGCCGATTCAGAGAAGGTAGACCTTACCAGCAAGAGGAGCGTAGAAATGGAGAAAATAACAGAAGGACAGGTTATTTCCGCGATAACAATAACTATAATAATAACAATTATAGGAACTACAACTCCAACCAACGAAATGATCAGAATAATCGAAACAATAGAGGTTATAGCCGCTATAAAAACTATAATGATGATGTATTTTCTAGACAGCAGTGTAATGAGAGGTATCGTGAAGGTCAGGAGTACATTAGAAACGCTAACCAGGGGAATACAACTCGAGATTCCAGAAATAACAACAGGAGTGAAGTTGACCCTAAACCAGGCACCAGTCAACAGGGAAGAGCTGAAGAAACAGCCCCTGAACAAAAAAAAAAAACTCCAATCACGAAGCGCAATTAAATGAAGGTCACTTGTCATATCAGAATGTCAGGAATAATGTTTTTTTTTTACCGAACTAAGGACGAAGAAGAACCGGAAGAATAGAGATGAGGAGATGACAAATCTAGAGAAAGATATGGTAGATTTAATACCAAGATGAAGAAGGTTTTATGAGAGAGTGGATTAATAAACGAATTTAGAATTCTATTTCAAAGTTTGTTTTATGAAACCCGAATAAAAGCATTGGTCACGCTTTGATTCAAGCGTTAAGGGGAAAATGAACTCGAATTCTAAATGATTCAGGATGGACAGGATGCTATTTAGGACGTTTTGGTGAAATTTGGAGAAGATTGCGATATTTTTGGAGGAATTACGACATTTTTAAAATTTTAATACGAGAGGAAGCTTCAGGTTGTGTTTGACAACAACAAAATGGCGAGCGAAGCCGCCCTTGGGCAATGCTGCGTAGTATTTTCGCTAGGCTGCCCATAGCAACTTGTAGAGTTCGAAGAGAAATGCCTTGATTGGCTAATCCAATTGCCAGAATCAGTAAGGGTAGGAGATATGAGCGCGCTTGATGAGGAGCTTCGTCGATTTATAAAATGCCATTTATTAAAGAAGAGAGAATCTGCACATTTAAAACTATTGAGAAAGGATCTAAATTAAAAGGATTTATGATAGTCACCCAGAGATGGAAGTTGGATAATCCTGTAAGAAGATATAAGTAATGATTGGTTTGCCGCTTCTTTTCATGACGCGCCATTCGATTGGTTTTGAGGTGCGAGGTGACGCTCCGTTGATCGAGGTCTTTTGTGCTGAGGTGACGAGCGGAACGGACCTGCGACAATTGAGTTCCTGAAATTAGCGTGTGCGAGATAGGGGTCTCACGCGAACATAGTTTGTCGGCGAGGGAGGCAGTCCCGTCGGTCAGAAGTTAACATGAGAAGTCCGGTGAAGATGTGGGGGAACAGAATATCGTCGTAATATCAGTTCTCGTGTGAAATTAGCATTGAAAGTTTGACTAAACTAAAGAGAAACATCGTGTGCACATTACATGAAAGTTTCAAGACGAAATTCGAAAGAATAAGATAGTTTTCTTTGTTGAAAGCACTTTCGTTAAATAAGCACGTTTCGCTTGGTGCGTGTCAGCTACACAGGCGAGAAGGCAAGGCCCGTTATCTGCCAGTGCTAACATTTGTATGACAGCAGCACTCATTTGTAGCAAGTCTCTGTTTAGTGGCAAGCTTTTTATCGAAATGTTCGACATGCAAGCGTTAAGGGGAACAGTTAACGTTGAGTTTAACGCAGTAGTGATCATGTTTTAAGCCAAGTTATGCGCAGGGAACGTGATGTTACACTGTCGGACTGGGATACCGGGCAACCGAAATTAATCTTAAAATTATAAGATGTGGTGTAACGATTACAAGGCTACAATCCAACATTACGAGATGGAACTTGATTACCGCGTCATGGCTAGACATTATCAGACCCGAAGCGAAGCAGTTCATTATACTTCGAGACTGGGGGATTCTTGTGTTACCGCTGATCGAGGCGAGCTCCGTGTTCGAAGCCAGCCAGGGAGATTGACGAGCGGGGAGCAGGGTTCGAGTCGTGACAAGGCAATCTTCCGAAGAAAGAGGATGAAGATCTGTAAGTGTGGAATTGCTGGTGTCGTCAGTAATTCCCTCCATACTTCTTCTACAAGATGTCATCGCAAGGTAGAAAAAGATATCATCATTAGTAGCTATTGTTGGTTCTTATTGTAGTTAGTCGTAGAATAGAATATCAGAGAGCATGGCACCATTTCAACGCTAAATTATTTTGTTGTGTGTGAAATAGTTTTAGCCCAGGAATTATTTTTCAGCGTTGGACATTTAAATATTAATTTTCTTTTAGTGAGATTTTCGGATAGTAACATTTGGATTTTTGACTTATAGGTTTTGAGATTTAAGCTCATTTTATTAATAATTTCGTTTATCGAAGTTCTTTCGATCCACGTATCTTTGGGAATTTTATTGCACTTTATTGAATTTTATTGCATTTTATTGCATTTTATTGAATTTAATTGAACGTTATTGAAGTTTATTGAACATTATTGGATATTTATTGGATATTATTCAATATTCTAGAAAATGGTATTACTTTACCCAAGCAACTTAGACTTTGAAAGGAATATTTATTTGGAAATGAATTATTATTTGGACATTTCCAAGACTTTATAGTTATCTTCGAGTCTGACTTCGCTCAAGTAATTTTTTAATCAAACATTTTGAATTGGTGGAAGGATGAAACATTATTTGGACATTCCACTTTAGCCAGTCATAAATAATAATAATTTATCTGTGGATAAATTTATTTATTTTATTTGAGAGATCTTATCTGCTCGGACAAATTACCACATTTGAGTATTCTACGAAATTTTATAACACTCTTGGAGATTGTTATTGACTTTAATTGCATTAACGCAATATTTTGGAAAGACCAGAGAGAAGTAACGAATGTTTATATTTATTAAATGTTAACAACAATTATTTGAAATCTAAAGTAACTTATACTAGTAAACCATTACGTCATCACTGTTTATTAGAGTCGATTATTATGTATTTTCACAACATCTGAAAGAGCTATACGCTGTAATTATTATAAGTAAATATATTATGAAAGCAAGGCATTATATGCAATTTAAATAAGTTGTTACGCCAGAATACTGTATTAAGAGATTGAAGTGAAGAATTATAGCAGCTTTATTTGTTTAATATCAAGCTGAGGAAAGTGTTATACGGAATTTACCTATGTAATTGAGAGAAGTCGTTGTTTAAGTATTCTGTGGATATTTGTTCAGTCTATTAGAGAAGGGAAGGTCATTATACGCGTTGTGAGCGTTTATTTGGAAATTATAAGTTAATATATTACAGTAAAGAATTAAGTAAGACTTTAGTTGTCCAGTATTATTGTAAAACGACTCTCAGTTGAATTGATTAGTTCTATTGGCGGAAAATATTTGGGAAACGGATGGAAAGTGAAAATGTTGTTAATTATTATTAAGATATTATCAAGGATAAGACATTAATTATATAAGCTTAACTTAACCGTTCGGCGATGTATGTATGCCCAATTATGAAACGAAACATCTTTATTATGATGATAGTGATATGAAATTGTAACAGTGACACTTTATTTAAGAGCATAAAAATTTGGGATTGTCAGTAGTTGAACAGAGGAGGAAGGTTGGATGATTGAGAATCATCACGAATTATGTAAATAACATAAGACATTTGTTAACAATATTTAAATATAATACTATTAATAACTAGGAGAATTTAACGATATAATAAAGTTAACTGAATAACTTTCTTAATAAATATCTGATCCTAAAACAATAATAATAATATGGTTTATTATTTGGATTAACATGATTAATAATTATTCCTAATAATTAATAAACATTTAAATAACGAACATTTTACAAACTTAATTAATAATTTGGAAATATGAATAGTCTTTAATTAAATTATTTAATAATAATTTCTACCATTAATCATTAAATAATTTTGGGAACCTTAGTTGACATTTAAACGAAAGTTTAATATACTTAAATGTTTTTAAACGTTTAAACCATAAATTGGAGTGACGTTTAAAGAACGTGACGACGTTCTTTAAATACAGTAAGGTTGTTTACTATTGTGTAAAGGTGATCTGATGGAAGATCAGTATAAAATTAATTTCTATTAATTTTACCAATGGAGGACATAGGAATAGTAAGTAGAAATGTCATGGGAAGACACTGGATGTATTAAAACCAATCTTTGTTCATATATTACTAGGGAACAAGAGTAAAATTTAAGAGCTGTTATGCAAACAGCTGATTGATAATTTGTTTATTTAATTTTATTTAAGAAGTGGAGTACTTCTAACGTCCATGGGACGATGATTTAATTTCATAATCTTATTATGGGAATTTTCGCAGAATCATTTGCGGATTACATGTAAATGTTATAGGAATATTTGTTAATTCAATTTATTTATTATCACTTCGTTAATAAATTTATTTGTTAGTTTAGTAACTGCGTTTTGATGATTTATTTAAGTTATGAAGGAGGATTATGTTTTGGTGCATTTGAGGTTTTATTGAACCACTAATTTCGCCCACTTAACCGAGAATAGTTTGTATCTCGAGCTCTTCGTTTATTCAGTTGATATACCCATTTTGCTTTACCAAAACATGATCTTAGAAAGTGTGCACCCCCCATTTAGCTATTGTTGGTAGGATTTCCAGGTTTTTGAGCCGGGGACCTCGAGATTCTGCAATCCAGCTGATCTTCGGATACGACAAGCAGCTCTAATGGTTTAAACGGGTACAGTACCCATTGCAATAGTTAGCTTTCTAATGAAATCTACCTAAAATACTACCATCAACGACACCTAGCTGTGAACTTGGCTACTAGATGCCACCGGAACCAACAACTCGCAACGAACGTTGGAACTTCCCCTCCGAAGGAAAGCAAACTCAGGTTTTTTTAGCGCTCTTAGTAAATCCGGCGACTTTAGCCGGGTTTGAACCCGCGACCTTGGGCATAGAAGTTCAGCATGCTACCGGTTACGATACCGAAGTCGCTTCCCACAGACAGATGGAAATCTGAATGTTATCTCGTGCAGTGGCGTTGTCATAGCAACTGCTGATGGCTCATCCCTCATCAAATAAAAGTAAGGTCATGGCAACCTCTCTTGGCACTTGGCATTTTCTTATAATTTAAATCATTTTGCTCACCCCGTGGCGTAATGGTGGGTCATATCAAAAATTCTTTCAGACAAAGGTTTTAGGTAATTATTGGAGGAATATTGCCCATTTTGTACGGTTTTGATATTGTGCCTATTAACAGAGATATGATTAATGTTTCCCGAAAAACCCACTTTTTCCCACCCCTTTGGTCAATGGTTGGTGCTATCAAAAAACATTTCAAACATAAATGTTAGGTTCTTGTCCGACACATATTATGAACTTTGAATGTATTCAATATTTCAGATATTAAGAGAGTTATAGCGATATTTCACTTTTTCGAAAAAAGCCTCCCATTTTCACCCCCTTTGAACGATTTTGCCCATTAACGAACTCGACCGAGATTTTATAGGTATACATATTCGGTAAAAAATTCAAAGTGATTGGTGCAAAATTACGGCAGTTATCGTGTCCACAAGAAACTGATATATATATATATATACATACATAAATTATATATATAAACTTTTGAACTGACGGTGGTTTTGGGGTCTGGGGGATGTGAAACGCGAAGATATCTCGAAATTTTCCGGAAGTCGAAACATGGGACCCATTGCAATGTAGTTAGCTTTCTAATGAAATCTACCTAATAGTGTGTCCAATAACATATTATTATTATTATTATTATTATACACATTATAAGAGATTATATCTTTACTGAATGTTATTTATTTTTAAGTAGGGTTCCAATTGTTTAGGACGTTCAGTAAATAAATATATTTGGTAACAATGATGATGGAAGAGACTTGAAAGCTTGTTGTGATGGTTGATGTTAATTCATTTTAGGGGCTTGGGACATTCGTTTATCAGCCCTGCGTAGTTGGGTGAGTGTTTGATTTGTCTGATAAACTGTGTTTCTTTGGTGACTGTAGTAGTATGTGTAGCTGTAGTTATTAGGGTCGAGAATGAGGTTGGTGCTTCCGGACTCCAAGTACCATACTATCCCGGCATGTGCTTGGAAAGCGCGTGGAAGAATCCAGGGAAATCCAAACTTAGGATAACCACTGTCGGTGCTGAGTTTGGACTTCCAATTACCGGACTTGCTGCGATCGTGGTGTACGATAAAATGCACATGCCTACACCGCGGGGGTAGGAAAGAAAGCAGCCGTGGTCTTATAAAGGGACATTCCAACTTTGGACTCGTGGGATGCCACGGAAAATCATCTTGTGGTTGCAGATGGTGGGAAGTAAGGAAGCTTGTGTTTTTACATGACCGTAAATTTCGTGATAATGAGCTACTGGACCTCCTTTTTATGTGGAATCCGAACCACAAGACATGGCATTTCACTTCGAAAATCTCACATTCATTGACCGCGAATCAAACCCGGTCCGGCATGGTGAGAGGTCAAAAGCTGGACCGCTGCGCGATCACGCCCCGACGTGCATATTGGCTGGTAATGGTACGCTGTCTCAACACCAGCACCACATGTAGATGATGATAAAAATAATAATACATAATAATAATAGTCTAATAATAATAATAATAATAATAATAATGAGTCAACATGAGTAGCTCTGGTGGTAGAGTGCTAAAAATAAAAGTCTGGCAACTCGACATACCAAAAAAAAAAAACCATAAAGGAACTTAGGTTGGTTCCATAGTTTAGGGGCTGCGACAACGTGGTCAGGTAGCCCCGTATTAAAGAATTTAGTGTGTCTAAGATTCTATTATTACTATTATTAGTACAGTAGTAGTAGCCTAGTATAATAATAGTATTATTAATATTTTTGTTACAGTTGTTGTACTGTCTTCACACAAAGATAGACCAAGAGTTTCTTAAATTAATTTACCAAATCTTTAGGATTTCCATTTTCTATGCATAGGCAATGAGGACGGCGAAATCCTAAACAGATCCACCATCACTAGTCATGTAGCCACTCCCCATGAAGGTGTGAAACAGCTGTTCATAGGCTCGGTTTGTGTATTTCAATGTCATTGGCAGACAAGACGAGGAGGTCACTCAACTTCAGACTCTTATCAACATTCCTTAGCGTTGTAGGGGAGGGTGACGGGGAGAAGGCAGCTGTGCTGCTAAGGGGAACGAATACACCCTGTATATATGTGTATTTGATATGATGGAAGTCCGTTACACTGGTGATAGAAGATGGTATTCTAAGCAAATATCTTCATGAAATTCAGTCGGATCTTAATTAGTGTAGGTGGAATTAAATCACAAAAATCGTCGGTCAATGTCTTGGAAACGGGCTTTCACTTCTTTCCTCTCAGCAGCACAGCTGACTTCTCACCGTCACCCTCCCCTCCAGTGCTAAGGCATGTTGACAAGAGTCTGAAGTTGAGTGACCTCCTCGTCTTGTCTGCCAATAACATTGAAATACACAAACCAAGCCTATGAACAGCTGTTTCACACCTTCATGGGGAGTGGCTACATGACTAGTGATGGTGGATCTGTCTAGGATTTTGCCAGCTTCATGGACTGCATAGAAAATAGAAATCCTAAAGATTTGGTAAATTAATTTAAGGAACTGTTGGTCTATCTTTGTGTGACGATAGTGCAACAACTGTAATAGAAATATTAATAATACTAATAATAGTGTGTCTAAAAGCCTATTATTACTAACTTCTTTTATGTTTCTTTTTAGTATGTCGAGTTGCCAGACTTTAATGTACGTAGGATCTCTTGTATATGCCATGAAATTCATGGACATGATCGTATTAGATCCCATTCATTTACTACATGACTGAACGTAGATCGCACCCTTGGGAAGGTTAGCACTCTACCACCAGAACTACACATGCTGATTCGTATTATTGTTATCAGACTATTATTATTATTATTATTATTATTATAACACTGTATTATAACAATGTATTTGTATTTTATTTTCATTTTCGTGTATTTTCATATGTATGTACATTGTTGATTGACCAATAAATCAACACCCCCCCATTCTCCAGTTTATGGCCACCCCAGGGCTGGAGATGGGATGGGACAATTCAAAATATGTACATGTGGTACTGTACTAGTATTAAATCTTGGAAGTAGTTTTCCATGGGTTCCCATTTCTACCCCCAGGCAAATGCCGGGATTGTTCCTAACTTAAGGCTACGGCCGCCTTCTTCTCAATAACCATAACCGCTGGCAGTGCAGCCCATGAAGGGCCTAGGCCTACCAAGCGACCGCTGCCCAGCCATTTGGCCTGCAGATATTAGGGTGACGCGTGGTCAGTGCATCGGGTCCCCTCGGCCATTAATCTTAATTTTCCTGACTGGGGCACTGCCTCACTGTCAGACAGCTACTCAATTTCCCTCACGAGGCCTAGTGCACCGCGTTCCAGCCCTCACGTCAGATTCTAATATCCCAGATGGAGCCGGGAATCGAACCCAGGGCCTCCGGGTGAGAGGCAGTTGCACTGCCCCGACACCACAGGGCCGGCGCCTTCTTCCGAATCCTCACCTGAATTACAAATACCCACATTACTACAGAAACCACAAAAACACAGGTTATCACACAAATTCTACCCACACCCAGCTACATGGGGCTAAATGACCAAAATCGCCAAGCCTCTCAAACAAGACATCAAGTATTTTACTTCCGTCTTAAATGCCTAGTTCTGAACAGACTACGGGATGTCGGAATTTTGTCACACTGTATTTCATTAAGTGAATGTTTTTAGTATTTTCAGAAACTAGTCAACAGAAGGCCCGACACGGACGCCAATGATACACCAGGGCTGAGTATCAAAATTATTTTATACATGAACACTTACAAAGTAGGCTACACAATGCTACCGGTCCTAACGTCCCAAGACATTGCGTGCGTTGTCAACAACAACAACAACAACAACAACAACGGCAATGCACATTTTCTTACGAGACGGTAGCGCGCACAGTAGCGCGTATCCTCATAACAGCTGATAGCCTACCACCCCTCAAGTCAACCGGTAAGGTCAATGCTCCGATTACGTAACAACTTCCCCTCGGCGTGTCGTCACACCTGGCCCCGCCACGTTTCCCCCAGCCTGCCGCACCACTTTCTGCCTGATTAGTTTCTGAAAAAACTAAAAACATTGACTTTATCATGATTAATTATCAATTTCAAGATAGGTGACAAATTTTTTACCTAGGAAGCTTAGAATAGTCTCTTCTATCACCAGTGTAACTGACTTCCATCATATCAATTACACCCTGCATATGTACATATATCACTTTCTTGTGGACACGATAACTACCGCAATTTTGCACCAATCAATTTGAATTTTTTACATAATATGTATCCCTATAAAATCTCGGACACGAGTTCGTTAATGGGCACAATCGGTAGACGGGGGATGAAAATGGGGGTCTTTTTTTCGAAAAAATGAAATATCGCTATAACTCTCTTAATATTTGAAATATCGAATCCATTCAAAGTTCATACTATGTGTTGAATAAGGCCCAAAAATTTATGTTTGAAGAGTGTTTTGATAGCACCAACCATTGACCAAAGGGGTGGGAAAAAGTGTTTTTTTCGGGAAACATTAATCATATCTCTCTTAATAGGCACAATTTCAAAACCGTACAAAATGGACAATATTCCCCTAATAATTACCTAAAACTTTTGTCTGAAAGAATTTTTGATATGACCCACAATTACGCCAAGGGATGAGAAAAATGATTTCGGAATTATAAGAAAATGCCAAGAGCTATCAGAGGTTGCCATGACAACACTACTAAATTGATGAGGGATGAGCCATCAGACGTTGCCATGACAACGCACTTGCACGCGATCACACTCAGCTTTCCATCTGACTAAGTGAGGAGCGGCCTCGGTGACGTAACTGGTAGCATGCTGAACGTCTATGCCCAAGTTCGCGGGTTCAAAGCCGGCCGAAGTCGTCGGATTTTCCAAGAGCGCTAAAAATCCCTCATTATGCTTTCCTCTGGAGGGGAAGATCCAGCGTTCGTTGCGAGTTGCTAGTTGCGGTGGCATCTCGTAGCCAAGTTCAGAGCTAGGTGTCGTTGACGGTAGTATATGGTAGCAAAATTAGGAACTACTGCTTGAAATTGACCGTCTGTAGTCGTTACCTAATACAGCCATCACAATTCACACTGTTTATCAGACAGATTCTACACTCACCCAAAGTACACGGGGTTACATGACGGCGTTGTCGCAGTCCCTAAACTGAGGAACCAACCAAAATCTCTGCGGGAGATATAATTTTGCGTGAAGAAGTAACAGACCGTTACATAGTTACACATCAGTGTCGAAACCTTGCATAAGGACAGTGTGACCACATGTATAAAAATGTACCCCAAATGACAAGAAGGTTACTGTCCCCAAAAGACAATACAATGTTTAAATTATGCATAAAATAACGAAAAACAAAGTTAATTAAGCTCCGATTATAAAATACTTTCTCGCAATAAATGAGGTCTGATCCTTCTACGAAAACGTGCATATTCTGCCTATTTTCGCCTGTCCCCAAGTTTGACCGATGAAATCTACCTCCGCCTTCCGGCGTGCCGAGAGGACTTTTTTTAGTCAATTTTACCCTCCAGGTTGGTGGTTCCTACGGACTTAGCGAGGGAACTCACCACTACCGCCTTTCCAGGCAGTGTCCTAGAGCTGGGAACACTTGGTCGGATTGGATACAACTGAGGAGATGTGATCAGCACTTCGTCCAGGCAGACTCACCTGCAAAGTGAACAGGGGCCTCATGAGGGATGGGAAGGGAAGATTGGGATGGATAGGCAAGGAAGAGGGAAGGAGGCGGCCGCGGCCTTACAGGAGGTACTGCCCCCGTAAATTGAATTATTTTGGGACAAAATGAGAGTATTTTCCGTCCCCATGATAAAATTTAACCAGCAAATATAATTTCTGGAAGTGTGACACAGGAGTGTAGTGTTTCAAGCTCGAGGCTGTGGGAGAGCCCGATCACGTGATATATTGCACAATGGACGCTTCTAGAAGGCTATAATTGGCATAGCAACAGCGAGTCTGGAAATTAATATTATAAATATTCTTATAAATTATGCTATTGGATCTCAGCCCAGGGCCAATGAGAAGAGGTCTTATTGAAGACGGGATCAACTTTAATTACATAATATGATGAAATTATGCATTTAGGCCCTTAGAAGAAGATTTTCTTATTTGGTAATGAAGAGAATATTAAAAGAAATCATGTCTGATACTTTAAAAACCGCAGATCGGTTAATCTACGCAGTAATAAGCATTAGTAATCTACGCGCTAAAGTTATGGTGGGAGTTTGATATGGCCGCCAAAATTTCGACTTGGAGAGGGAGATCCAAGTATCGATGTTCTTATTCCAGCAGTCTTTGAAGAGTGAGGATGTGTTTTTACTGGGTTAACGGAGATCCCAAGGCTTAGTCCGAGTGCGACGACTGTCGACTTGTGGAGACGCGAGGATAGCTAGGTGGAACGTAGGAGATCACCGCACTTCCATTCTATGTGCAGTTGTGAGGAACATTGTATTAATTATATCTCTTATATAATTGAGATCTGAATATAACTAAGCGTATATATATAAAGAACAGGTCGCATACTATATTCTGCGAAAAGTCGAGCGTTTTAAAACTCACCGTTTCGACAATATAAGCCTGTTAAGTCAGATTTTCAAATGTGTTGGATATAAAGCTGAATATCATTTTAAATTGCAACGTGAAGTTGATGAACGCAGTTCAAGTGGACAGTAGCGGATAACTTTTAATATTGGCGCATCACATAAACATTAACAGAATGACTATTATTATTCTTCAAGTGTTTTCATTCAACATAAGTAGCATTTTTGATATGATGAACTAAATAGTCATGCGCCAGAGACTTATTCGATACACATTGCTGACCGGGTGCTCATCATGCTGCTCAACCCCTGTGGCCGGCCATTTTCTGAGTAACTTAGTGCTACAGCGCATGCACATAAACAAATGGGCCTAGCTTTACTAACCTTGTACTGATTGTGGCCTGACTGTTGTCACTGAAATGAAGGAATGTGAGGATCTGCTCGAATCTATTTCTGCTCATTTATTTGGTGTATATGGGAGTTTCAATTAGAGGATCACTTGACCAGTAGTCTTTCCAAAATGACTTTCGTACCTGTGCCATCAATATAAACAATGCAAAAAATTTGCGCATTTTACTACTGGTTACATCAGTCCCTTTCAAGCTTTTAGGGGACAATTTGTGTGATGAAGCTGTTTGCTGGTGATACAAGTTCGTATGCTCGGCAACATGTTCAAAAAAATCATCTCCGAAAATTAGGCCTACTACTTTGTCAATGTTTTGAGGATTATCGGGTCTTACCGTTATGCCAGGAACTCCAGGGAATCTTCCAAAGTCGGTGCACTACTATTTTCAACCCATTCATTAGTAGAAATAGAAATATCACTTACATTTACACTCACTATATCACTTTCAGCCTCACTCTCGACCACCGCTAATCACGTTGTTTTGGAGGGCGTATATCATCATTGTCACCCGAGACACTTTCGTCTGATGAGCTTTCAAAATCGAACTCGCGATCTTCAACGTCACAGGGGCAATCTGAATACTTATCCGTATATAATTCGTTAAAAATCTCGTCTGCATCTAAACTCACGGCCAGTCTGGGAAGCGCCATGTTACCCACCACATGGCTCATTATACCATGTAAACAAGAGGTTGGGAAAAGAAACAAATGAACCGCAAAATAGCGGGAAATAGCAGCAAAGAATACCCAAACCATCCAGCACGGAAGTTCAAACAACCTTGAGCAATAATTAGTTCCAGAACGTTCCGTTAGATGTCATAGAATGTACGTATTCTGTGAACACGAGTTCACTCGGGTCCCGCCACCAACGTTCGGCTAGCGAAACACGAGTCAACTCGGGTCCCGTCCGCATTGTGAAGATACAACGATGGAGCTTCGTTAGACAACGTATTCTTGAATACAGACGTAGTGTACGGTCCATCTTGTACATTTTCGTCAGTCTACGAACACTAATATAACATCAATTAGCAATGGAAATATTTCATTCACCATTTATATGAATATTTCTATAATTATATTCCAATGATGAGGCTGATACATATTTATGACGGAGAATGAAGACTCTATAGAAGAGATTTGTCAAGATGCTAGGGGGTAGCTCAGCAACACAGAAGAATTTGCCAGAAGGATGTCGTTCGAGCCCAGGCGAATGTTGGTGAATTCCAGAGAGGGACGTTTCCTATCTCTGAGGTCGCAGATCCGAGGTTCGAATGCAGATCCATCTCAGTGTATTGTACTGAGGAAACATCTAAAGAATTGTGGGTATACTTACATTGATCTTCAAGGTAGCAGTGTGCCTCATTTGTTGTATAGAGCTTGATTAGTGACATCCTGAGCCAGCGATCTTACTCCATATTTTCATATTTCCTTATTCCATATTTCTATATTTTCACATTTCATGTATTCCAGTGTTCTCATATATTTTACACTTCAGATGTGTGTTAACATTTTTATGCTTCAAGATTATTTAGGAGATGATTGCCTTTCATCTATTTTTCAATTTTATTCTACGGATCAGTTGTGGAACTGACATTAAAAATTTTGTTTGAGGAATTATATTGCCTCATAGAAGACTAGTCGTTTCGACTCTCGAATTTTCATAATTTTATTTTAAACCAAGTATTCTGACATTGTGTCATAGCTTCAAATTAAATTCTTATTACATTTAATTTGAGCACTTTAATGTAACAACATCTAACTTCAAGAACAGAAGAAACATCGAATGATATTGTTATATCATTATTGTGCATAAATTGTCGACGATCTAAGAAATACTAGTCGTTTGATAAGACCAAAGTCTTAATCCCTATGAACATTCTTTGTGTAGAGTGGAAAAACATTACGACATTGACATCTTTATATTATTTGAAAAGCTAAGAGCTTTGTTCATTTAATATGTTAGAGGAAATACCATTTGATATAAGATTATTCAAATCTTTGGCAGGGAATTCAATGCTAGTTGATTCCGGTCAAGATTGAATTCTATCTGACACTATAAATAACATGTGTGTTATTTTACTCTATTTGTGTAACATCACGTCATTTTGTGGACATGATATTACAACGATAAACAACTTAAAGCTTGACAAGTGAGGTGAGACAGGAGTATTATCACGACTGTCGAATATCGTTCATTACAATTGGAAGTTTCATTTGAAGAACTTAAGCATGTATAATTGTAGTCCAGTAGTCATGTGTAATGATACTGAGGGTCATGCCATTATTTGAGAGAATTTCCTACATAAGATATGTTAATAACAATTAATCCTTTTTGGTTATTGTTTAACATAGTGGATTATTTATTTAGCGTATGATGCTTCATTTGACAATCGTTGAAATGTATTACATATAATTGCTATTACAAAATAAAAATTAATATATACATATTTATATACATGGATGTAAAGTATTACAGACATAATAACTGGGATGCACGCACACACACACACACACACACACACACACAATGCTGCAGATTCTGATATTTCATCACAAGCTGATGTCTAGTCCTTCCAACCAAGTGAGTGCCGTAGGGGTTACTTGATGTAGCTCCTCCACAGGCCCAGTGAATGCCCGCAGAGGACATTCTTTCACGATGTGGCTGATGGTTTGCATTTCAGCACCACAGTTGCAGGAAGGAGACTCCAACCACCCCCATTGGTGTAGTGCAGAAGCAGTTCTTCCAACGCCGCAGCGTATCCTGTTTAGTCTGGTCCAGATGGTGCGCGGGATGATAATTGTTTATGCCATATATATTGTTATATGAGGATTTGTAGAGCTATGAAGAGTGCTCGTGCGAGGGAGTTCCGCATTTTAGGGAAGTCAAAGTATTGTTGTTCTTTGATAAGAAGGCATGGATCATGATGAGAGCCGTCGTATACAAGTAGTCCAGTTCTTGTGAATTAACGATTTAGCTGTGTTAACAGGAGGGTTTCAGCGGAAATGCGACTTGGGAACGATTGTCTACTCATGTCAATAATACTATTATTATATTTTATTAATCCCGAAGTTATGTAATTACGTACAGTTAACTTTAATTAGTCGACTGTATTATACCGACAATGTAATGAAACCTATATAAGACGATGTGTAAGCAGTATAGCAAAACTACGGAACGTTAGAGAAGTGTTATGTGAAAAACCATTGTATATATTTAGTTGACAATTGTATTGTAACCGAGAAGCCAGAATCTCGAAAGTATCGTGTTAGCAGCACTATATAATGTAAATTATTATGAACATATTACGTGTAAATATTTTGTTGGAAATGATTTAATTAGTTAAATAATTTAGTAGGATTTATTAATCAATTGTTTTGAAATAGCGTGTGTTTTAGGAGTGGATGTTTTTGGTATGAATGATTGTTCACTGTTAAGAGTAAATGTGGAACCGAATTGGTCATGAACAATTGCGGGGTGCGAATGAAAGAGTGTATAAAACTTTTCAGGATGATTGTTTAAGAAACAGAGTAGTTATGTGAAATTTAGTAAGATCTAAATGTTATTTTTACGTGTTTTATAAACGCACACACAAGCAGTCTCTATGTGGGCTAGCTAGAATGATTCACCGTTATAGTTGGAGAGCGATGTCATAATATGAGCATGTGGACACTCACCGCCTTGTATAAATTGTATAACCAGTTCTGAGTGCAGCGTGGTGTTAGTATTTCATTGATGAAACAAGGCCACTGCACGTGCGTTCTACAAACGCAAGCTAGTGAATGAAATCAGGTGTCTGGAATGCCACGAATGTAAGAGCCTTCATTAAACGGTTTTATTTTTACGCAATGTAGGCCTAAAACAAGCCAAGATTTTATGCTCATAATTTTTATACACAGCATTGTAGTAAGATGCAGAGTTGAAAGGAAGTGTGAATGATTGCGTGTGTTTATTTTAATTTCTATTGTTAAATTAGTTTATTGTTATTTTGTTTATACTAGTTTAGTTTACACTATTGTTAGTACATTTAATTCAGTTTGTTAACCGTTGTTGTCGGAGTGTGATTCATTTTAAATGTAAGGAGAAGAGTATTGCGGATGTATTGTAGGCGAAGCTAAATTCCCAGTCCCCGAGGAGGTAAGTAAAGGTAAGTGCCCCGTGTAGTTGGTTGTTGATCCACAATATTCTTGTAACTGCTGTATGTAAATCCCTAAAGGCCATGTTGGAAGCGATTTCTAATGTAGTATTTGCCGGAGCTGATAGAAATAGGCAATCCAGCTGGGACAATGGATATTCCAACAGGATCCTTTCTGGATTTTCGGGTACAGTACTGTACCCTTTTATAACTTACCAAGAGCTGTTGAAACCCTCCAGGAACACTGGATCGTAGGATCTGAAACTGCCCGGCTGAAAACACCCCCCAGATCCCACCAACAGGAGAAGGAAGTACAAAGGAGCATAACAACAAACCTAAATTGTGCAAAGACAAACCAAAATGCAAACAAGGAAAACTAGCTCAGGTCAAAACGTGACACGAGACGCAAACGAGATACAACTAATCTCAGAGAGTAGTGAGAAATTTTAAGAAAAGGAAAGGAAACACATTGATCTTCCCGGCACAATTTATGTAGTTATTATGAATTATGACTCTCGGATTGAATTGCTGTAGAATAAAATATTTATTCAGTAAAAATGTTACTGAAAGAATCCCTCACCTGAATATAATACAATAATGTACACGTATATACATATATAATGTTTCTTAATGAAACAAGGTCCATCTTATTTGGTTAAATTGTACAAAAAGGAATCGCCACTGAGCACGCAGTTGAGCCAAGAGAAGGAGCTCAGTTAAGTATAAATATGTCCGCACCGTGTCAAACGAAAATGCAAAATTTTAAAAAGATTACCGAGAAATGGCTGTACTTAAAGAGATCTCTCGAAAATTGCCACAGGTCTAATTAAATTTCATAGATATGAAATTTGAAGTAGAGATAAAGTTAAATCACAGTAAATATCCTAGAGATACTATCTCCAATTGATTTGAAAACAAAATGTCACAGACGTCACTCGATGACGTTTTCTAACAAGACGAAAATTAAGTACAACAAGAACCACCATTAAACTCCAACCAATCCTTTTTAAAGGATAAAACAACATGACGAAACATTTCACAAACTTTAGTTACAAATCAACTACCACTTGTCAGTCACACAGTATTTCTATCGTCTTCATTTTATAAGTTTCACAATCATAATCACTCACAGTGATCCAAAAAACCTTCTCCAGCCTAACAATATATCATGTGGTTCCAATAGTCCACGAGCTCAATTTCACAATCAATTTTACTTCACTAATAACATTAATATTACAGTTGATTAACGAGAGAAATCTTTTATATCAGTATGTTTCAAGGATCAAATTCCTTAATGGCTTAGCAAAAATACAATTTCGAAAAACACCAAGATTTAAACATACATCCTTGAGTTCGGAATCAAATAATCTTTTAGAGTAAATGTCGAACCAAAACATATCACGAAACCATGATGCTGAAGTACATTATAACGAGAGAAATCTTTTATATCAGTATGTTTCAAGGATCAAATTCCTTAATGGCTTAGCAAAAATACAATTTCGAAAAACATCAAGATTTAAACATACATCCTTGAGTTCGGAATAAAATAATCTTTTAGAGTAAATGTCGAAACAAAACCCATCACGAAACCATGATGCTGAAGTACATTATAACGTCAAACGATTTAAATGTGAAGGAAAAATTTACTTGCAGGGAATTACAGTAACACGACCATAACAGTGCAAAAATTTGATAAAATAATCATAATACTAAAACGCAAATCTTCTTCCTATATGGTGGTCTTCCCAGCGATTGAAAATTTCAGAAAATTGCGACGAACGGAAAACTGACGTAGAAGCAAGAAAGAAATACTAAATCCCAACAAGACATGGATAAACTAGTTCGTCAAACGAACTCAAAAAGAAAAATCTGGGGTCAAGAAAGACAATGATTTATTTGACTTAAAACCCCGTCATCAAATAAACTAATTACACAAACTAATTGGCAACTGGATTCAACAAATAAAAATGCTCGACTACTACCAAAGATTGTCAGATTTATACCTTAATTTCAGATGATGGAGGGGCGTCATTCGGAACTAAATATCCCGAGTCCGGCTTCCAGAAGAATCCTGGCCTTGAGTGTAGTGACTCAACATCCTGGCGTCGAACCCAGATTCACGTCTCCCTATGACCACAACCCGGGTGGAACTATGCATCAGGCCCGGCATATTCTAGAAGTTCCCACACGAATGTTGTAGACATCATTCTTCATTGACAATCTTGATAGGATAGCATAGAAGTAACTTCAAATTGCTTCCGCGGTTTACGCTCGTCTCATCCATGACTCCGAGTGAGTTACAGTTCATGGCGAAGGTATTTAGAAAATGCTCTAAAAACATATCTGGCTAAATGTACTCCACAGTTACTTCACTATGTCAGTACTCCACTCGATTATACTGTGCTCCTGTATAACATTTTAAGCGTTCATTATCGTGGAGCTCGAGCACCAAAGTCTTGTTCCTATCGTCGACCGCTTAGAATGCATGTTATACTGTGGATAAAGATCAAGCAGCGTTTAATTTCCACAGTTCACTTCAGTCCTGTTTTTCATGGCGAAATGCGTGAATAGGATATCAGTAGATCCAAATTGAAACAAGAATAAAGTTTAAACAAACTTAAAGAAGGTTTGAACCATACAGAGACCCACTCGAGTGCGTATAACGAACTTCACTTACTGTGGTATAAAGTGGTCACGCCAATCCACGCGAAGCAAAATCCGCCTGCATCAACTTACGAATCACACTCAGCGAGCATCGCACTCACTGCGGTCCCGCTCTGGTAAGCCAGCCAGCAAGAACAAGAATGTCTCTCACAGACCTCGCCAGACAACTCACCCCTCCGCCAGCTACTGACGTCACTCGACCTCGAGTCTACCCACAGTCACACGGTCCGATCAAGGCAAGAGAGGGCGATGGCCCCTGCGTTACGTCACATCAGATGTTGTAAACACAGCCCGCTCTAGTACACAAAATAACACCGCGCCATGTAGCGCTCTCTCAGACATCCATAATCGGAAATACAAATCGGTCACATCCTCCTCCCGACACAGTAAATAAAAGCGAGAATAGCTTTTATTTAAATCATTCAAGATATTCTTAATACACTGGGACGTATTTTGTATCCGTTTACTTGATCTTCTTGAAAAATCGCTTCAGGTTCTTCTACCATATCTGTTTTTTCTGTAGCTACATTTTCCGTAGCATCTTCAATTCTATGTACATAATTTAACATTGATGGAGTAAATATGTGAAGTTATCATTGGATATAAGGTCATCAGTACACTGACGTCTTTTTGTTTCCTTTAGGGGCTCTATCTTGATTCATCCCCTGTTTACTCGTGCCCGCTTGAGAATCTGCGCCTAATTCCTTTCTCTTTTCGCACTCATCTCCTCGTCTTTGCTCACGAGACTGATCCCGCTCATTTCTAGGCTGATTATTATCCCTTCTTCCGCGAGCGAATTCTTCGTCACGGTAGTTTTTATACGACCTATATCCTTGTTGCGTCCTATTCTCTGAACGATATGGAGCATCCCTATAATAATTATATCCAGGCCGTCCATATTCCCTACGTCCATCATTCCTATTGTCGTATCGACGATTTTGCCAAGGTCTATCCTGGTATTTTCGATACTGATTGTTATATCTTCTGCACCTTTGATAGTAATTCCTAATGGGTCCGGTCTCTGATTTTCCTGCCCATATACTCGATCAGTTTGCAGCGTCCTATCCATGACGACTGCATTTATTTATTTATTTCTTTATTTCTTGACGGTACACAACAGGGCTCAGTGTGCGCCCCAATAACAGTGCACCTACACAGTAAAATACACTTTCTGATATTTCTACATTAAGTATTAATATCTAAATGTAATTATTAAAACTAGGAAGTTAACACAGAATGAAATGCATAGTAGTAAAAAGCTTAATCTAAAGGTAATATAAAAACTAAATCTCAATTTTACCTAATGTCAAATATATAAAAAGCAGGTTTTGAAATTATTACATCGTAAATTAAAAGGTAACATTGATAACTTGGGTACAGGCCTATCCATATATATACATTGTTGATTCTGTTTTGTGTGATAATTTTATTTCAAGTATGAATTAGAGTGACTGGGTTATAATTTCCAAGAACGGTCTAATTGAGAGACAGAAATCTAGTTTCCAGTTAACACGAACCGCATCGTTGTAAATACTGCAAAGCCTCCATACAGGTGAATTATTATGTGAAGTAGTATTGGTTATATCATTTTTGAATGTTATAGTTTATCTTGTAGTAAAGCGAGGGATGTTGAAATTTAGGAGCGATAGGAAAAATGAGTTATCAATTTGACCGTTAATAACTTTATAAAGGAATTTCATATCATTCACTTGCCTTCGAGACTCCAAACTAGTCATGCCGAAATTCAACAAAAGTTCATCGTAGGGTACTGTCCCCGTTTACCTGGATAGTAGGCTGTCAGATATCTGCCCCCTCAATCGGATTGCCAATTATCAATTGCACCGGCACAGCTACATCAATGAAAATGGCACTGACAGATACTATCGAGATAAGAGCACAGAAGTTCACAGGAAATCATTGTGGAACACACCAAAATAGACGGGGGTTCATACTTACCGTTACTTACCTCTTAATTATCTCGGGGTTTGAGTTGACAACAGGATCACTAAAAGTCTGTTCACACAATAACCTCCATCATGACATTTAAAAATGAGCCAAGACGAAGACGAGAACTTTGAACTGTACAAAAGCTTTATTTCTAATAAAGGGTATGATTTTACTAACACAACAAAATCAACGTGGCTATCAGTAGCCCAAGTCAATCTGACTACGTCCTCAGTAGGACTTGCAAAATTATCATACACCATGATATAAAACATTTTAGCTCCCAAGAGCTCCAAATAACGTAATATTCATAACACTATTGGATTGGATAAGGACGTCAGGGTGTGACATATATAGAGCATTTGGTTTCCTTTTAATAAACATGAGAATGGTATTTATAGTCGCAAGGCCGGAGTGTGGACGACCTCACTCTGATAACCAGATGTTGGCCCAGCTGCGAGCTACCCTCGAACCTGTTGCATACTGGTCAAATGCATTCCCTTCTCACGTGCTGAGTTACGTAAGAGTACAGCTTGCTCTCTCAAACTTATAAATGTCTACAAGACAACTCACATTATATTTACGCAAATCTTTCAAGTACTTTGCTCACATCCTATTGAATCATTATATTAATTCCCTAAACTTGTTAAGTTCAATCCAAATGTTTAATTAGCTCTTAAATGTTTATAACAAAATCACATAAATTATTTATAACAATAAGAAATTGTTTATAATGTTTGTCAAAGACAATAAAAATATTATAAGCACGCCTTTAACATCACTCTCGTTCCACATTATTTTCAAAAATATTTACAGCAATTATTTACAATATTAACATTTAAATTGTTTAAATTATTAATTTAATAAATACATTAACCACATGTCCATTCGGTTGGTAATTTTCATAATCGTGATTAATATAATCGACCAATGAAGGTTAGTTATACATATTAATGTCACAATCTGGTTTAATAAAGGTTTTAATAATGATTTGTGACGGCAACCTTCATTCAAAATCTTATCTCAAATTCTTTCAAAACTCGTGTTAATTATAACAGTAAATCACTTGATTTATTTTTAACGAACTATGACAATCTTACTCCAGCGGAAAATCCTTCGACAACAAGTTAATGCACAAACTGCATTACAAATATGCCCAAAATCATCATATATCAATCTATATGGTATTCAACTTCCACATAACTTACAAAACTTCCACAAATAATTCTTTAACATTTATTCCTGTGGGAACTTCCTTCATATTCAAGGGCATTATATCTCAGCGACTTTCAACACGCGCTGCACTAGCGATTATACATTCATAGTTCCACTTAAAAATTTTTATAATCATTAATTGTTTCAAAACTGTTTTTCTATAACCTTCGTGGATTTCATTCATGAACCGAAATGAAGTCAAAACTTGCCAATCACAAACAAATTTAATAGTGAATACGCTTATATACGCCTGTCTGGTCTATCAAAATTTAAGATTAACATCTTAAAAGAAATTGTAGTATGAAAATACTATCTTCAAATAAAGTGCGACTAAAATGCAAAGTAGTCGAATAGAATCCAATTAGACTGGGGAATGCAAACATCGTTATATAAATCTCTAATTGAGAAAAACTCCTAACAAAAGTTCTTGACTTTAATGCATTCAATAATACATTATTAAAGTTAATCTTTCACAAAAGTGTCTATAATGCAATGTTCATTCATAACTGACGATAAATGTCTGTGTTGCAATCAATTCAAATAACGACTAGTATTTCCAAGATCGTCGACAACGTAAGAGATTTTAACGCTCTAAAATCATTCAAATGTTCTTCCTTCTTGATGATGACAGAAAATTGGTCAAAGTAATTAAACAGGGGTAGAATTACTTTAATAAAGTGACACGCTGTCTGAATTTAAATCTGCCATTAAAAATCATTAACTTACAGTCAAATCGTGACTACAAAAATATTAATTACTGAAAAATCCAAATATCAGTCTCAACTGATTCAAAATCGTTAACTATGCCCATGACATAACAATGTCTTAATAAATCGTCGAAAAATGCAAAACTCAACAAGGTGTACTGAGAATATGAATCTCAACAAGAAAATAGGGCAAAAAAACATGAGGATAAAAATATGGGAAAAATGGTTGCTCAAACATCATTAATATACTCAAATACAATAAACGTTCACGACTACCTTATCTGCCGATTGACGTTCCAGAGGAAAATTCCCCAAAGAAGACTGCTGATGGATCCATTTCACCACGTTAAAGCTGAGCTCCATCCTCGAAATAGGAAATAGCACCCTCGGAGAATCGAACTGCTTCCTTCTCAGTGAATCGCTCTGCTCCTCGAAGACGAATAGACATCCTTCCGGCAATAATCTTCTTTGTGAGTCGGGATATCCCTGACCTCTCTTGAAAAATTCCCTGAAGTTCCAGTAGACAATCGTCATGAAGTTTTGTAGAAATTTCCGAAGAAATTATTCATATTCAGAGTATGAAATTGTTTCTATGGCTGTTCGATGGTATTCAGCCTTTAATTACGAAACATGGGTGTAGATGGTATTCACCGCATGTTCGCTTGTGTGGAATAGCAATTAGCGAAGTTCCATGTCGCCATCTTACTCCGTTGAAGTATGTCCCAATTGCAATAAGCCCTTTTAGCCTTCCATCTGCTCTTCGGTTGTAGTGTTAGAAGAACAAACTGCCGTATTCAATTGCTCCATTATACTGTATCGTTCTGTAACCAAGCAATCTGAAGTCTTTCTATTCCACTCGCAGCGTCAGCCGTTGCGTTGATTCTGGCTATACAAAAATGCTTCTCTTGTGGCGAGATAATCACTTTTCTCAGTCGTATAAAACTGCTAATATCTTTCGAACTAATCGGTCGAAATTGTTCAGCTTTTCTCTATAACTGCATGTAGCACTGCACAATACAATTAGCTTATCGGAGACCGCTAACTGTTCGAAGCTAAACTTGTAGAAGCTTTCTAAGGTCCGTTTCAACTTCACCTAGTTTGACTTAGATCTCGTTAATATAGTGGCCTCGCCACGCGTTATAAAGACGATTCTTTTCACTGCTGTTCACTTCGACGTCTCACTATAATGAATGTATAAGAAAAGAACTTTCACAATAGACTTCGATGATCTGAGAATGAGATCTCAGAATGATCAGAGAACGAAAGGAGAGCTCCTCTCTTCTGCGCAAGCCCTTTTATTAACTTCACGAGGGGCGTTACCATCCCTTCCAGAGAGTGATACTGCGTCATCGCTAGAAGTTCCAACTTCGTTAATACATGACGGATTTTCAAAATTCAAAAACTGAAAATAAATTTCACCAAAATTCCAAATCAATGCTTTTACTTCAAATGGATTTCCACAATTCTGCATTCCAAAAGTAATAAAAATACCATAGTTTCAGCAATCTCCGTCTTCCTTTAAACTATCGTTCATTGGTTCATGCCTCTCCTCCAATAGCATAGTTTCTTCCTCAGCCGAATTCCTCGTTTCCTGCGACTGCGTCGTACATCTTGGAACATTCTCGACTAAAAGCTGACGTCACTGAGAATCTCAGCTCAAGTAGCTTGCTGGCATAACATATACGTCATCCGTGCTTACGTCATGACTACCCACGTCATAACTATGACAACCATAACTTTCATTATAATTTCAAATATAGCCACCGTGGTCTCTATATAATTCAATTACGGGGGCAGTACCATGTGTGGGTAATTGCCCGTTATTTTGAGGTGTAAATATCTGAGGAATTTCTTTTGAACTTGCTCAATGGATTTAATGCATGTTTTCTGCCAGGGACTCCATACTTGGCTGGCGTACTCGAGCTTGGATCTCACCATGGCAATATAAAGGTTTATGCAGGTACTGGTACTAATGAATGGCTTAGTGTTTCTTATTATAAACCCTAACATGCGGTAAGCATCCCCGACTGTCTTTTGCACATGAGAAGTGAAAGCAAGCTCTCGGTCAAACAAGATTCCTAGATCTTTCTTCTCGCTTACTGTTTGCAATGACTGAGGTCCAATTCCATAAACAAATGTGATTGGGTTCTTCTTACGTGTAAAGGTCATAACAACACACTTCGGTACATTTAAGTATAATTTGTTTTCTATACTCCATTTGTGTATATTATTTAGGTCATTTTGTAGTAGAGTGCAGTCATTAGCGGAAGAAATTGGTTTAAACATTTTGAAGTCATCTGCATATAAAAGACTATTTGAGTGGCAACGTGGCAAATCGTTTATCATTGCTAGAAAAATCAGAGGTCCAAGGTTCGAGCCTTGGGGTATTCCGGAATGAACTATGTATTCCTTTGAGACAATTTTCTGGAACAAAACAAATTGTTTCCTGTCTCTGAGATAGGAGCTGAATAATTTGAGTAATGGGTGGGAGAATCCCAAAATACACAATTTGTTAAGAAGGATATCATGATTTATTGTGTCGAACGCTTTCTCAAAACCTGTAAATATGACATCTATTTGTCCTCCTTTATCTAACTCTTTAGATATAATTTGAGTAAAATTAATTGCATTCGTCACCGTAGATTTCCTGGATAGGAAACCATGTTGGTTATCTGTTACGAGCGGTCTGAGAAATACTGATATTCTTCCGTGCAATATGAATTCAAATACCTTGGCTTCTGCAGATAAAATAGATATAGGACGGTAGTTATTAATTAGTGATGGATCTCCCGATTTTAGTATAGGGCAGACGCGAGTGATTTTCCAGGCGTCAGGGAACGTAGAAGTTTGTATGGCTAAGTTAAATATAAAATACAACGGGTCCCTGAGACTTTCAGCACATCCCTTCACTACATACGGTGGAATATTATCAGGACCAGCCGACGACTTAGGTTTTAATTTTTTAAATGCATTTCCAACCTCTTCCTTTGAGACAAGTTTTATGTGTAGGATGTTGGGAGTATTCGAATTGCAGGCTGGGACTTTGTATTGGGCTGACTGAGAGTCATAAACTGATTTGAAATATGTCGCAAAACCTTCAACAATGGAATCACCCCTGTCCAATTCTTCATTATTATATTTAAAGGTGTCGCATGTGTTCCTATTTTTTTTTTTCGTTTTTAATAAACGTCCAAAATTTCTTTGAGTCCCGGCTAATGTTTTGTTCAATATTACGGATATATTTCTTATAAGATAATTGAATGTCCTTTTTAATTTCTGATCTTAATTCTTCAAAACGTAGTCTATGATGACAGAGTAATTTTTAGCCTACTTTTCACATTTTGCAAAAATGAGGAAAAAGTAGACTTATGAGATCGATCCGGGAAAATGTGTGTCTGTCTGTCTGTCTGTCCTTCTGTCTGTCGGTCTGTCTGGCTGTGTGTGTGTGTGTGTGTGTGTGTGTCCCCCTATCAACTCCTAAACGGCTGCAGCAATCAAAACCAAATTTAGTATGAGTAAAGATGTGCACCGGAATATCTCACCTCCATATTTGAAAATGATGTCAGTGCTACCAACTGCTGAAAAAACGCACTAGAAATTTGAGCTCCATGTTGGATATCTTGCAAGATATGCATGGAAGCTATTCCAAATTTGGCACACATATAGATAATACTATTTCAGTTTAATTTCCAGGAGGCCAACCATGACAGTGTTGCCAAAATAATTTTAAGCCTTCTGATAGGTCCAATGTTTAAATGCATATAACTTCTACACTATCAATTGGATTTCAAGCAAATTTTGTATGTAATATCTGTACATAAACAGATATGACTGAGCGTATTCTTAAGAGCCACCAGGGCTGCCAACTGTTAATAATTGCTCTCTTTATTTTTCATCCAAATACCAATATATCAGAAATTATGCAAGCCAACAGCTTTAAACTATGCACACGTATATTCTGACATTTTAGATTAATTTGGAGTAACTTATATACGTCAGTTCTACCAACATGATTATAAGCCTGCTGATACGACCAATTTTTAAATACATGTAACTTCTATACTATCAGTTGGATTTCAACCAAATTCCGTATGTGCTTTGTGTACCATAACAGATATGACTATAAGTATTGTTAAGAGCAATCAGGGCTGCCAACTGTTAATAAATGCTGTCTATATTTATTTTACACTAATATCAATATACCAGAAAGTATGCAAGCCAACAGCTCTATACTTTGCACACGTATAGCACCTGACATTCTAGATTAATTTGGAGTAATTAATACAAGGCAGTGGTGCCAACATGATTCTATGCCTGCTGATATGTTCAATTTTAAAATACATGTAACTTCTATACTAATAAATGGATTTCATCCAAAATTGGCATAACAAGTTATCATAATATTTCAGATTATTTCTGACCAGCACACGCTTGGTATTGTTGGCAACATGCTTTTACGCGTGCCGATAGATCCAGTGTCTAACTGCATGTAACGTCCATTGGACTTCAACCAAATTTTGCATTCTGTACCTTAAGAGATTGAACTAAGAATATATTCAGTCGCCAGGGCTGCCAACTGTAGTGCTTTATTAGGCTACATTATACCAGGTATATTTTGAACTAATTAGATATTTCGATATTACCAACTTAATTTCGTCATTATTCTAGATAGGTTCATATACTGTAGAATAATCATTGGCATGAAAAGTAGGCTGTATAGTTCTTCACGGAACTTCTTGTTTCTCTTCCTATGGTATTCCTTCTCCTTCAATTTACTTTTTGTTTCCTTAGAAAACCAGACAGGATATTTTCTGCCCGTTTGTCGTTTACATATAGGAACGGTTTTGACAAGTACTGCGTTAAAAATTTGATAAAACAGGACTACTGCAGTATTTGCATCAGTGCACTCGTATATTTGACCCCAAGCGCCATTCCTCAACCGAGTGAACAGCTGCTCAAAATTGGCTTCCCGGAAGTTAAAGGTATCATTAGGCTGGATATGTACTTGGTGTTGACATATTATTCGAGATATTTCCACATCCAGGGCAGGGTGGTGGCGATCCAGCGGTAAGAGTGGATCAGTGTTTTCAGTTACATTTATGTTGGTTTTGTTGGATAAAACTAAGTCCAGCGTCCTCCCGTTATGGTTTAGTACTGAATTATAAGACTTAAGCTGAAGATAATTAATAAAATTTACGAGTTCTCTTGTTTGAATGTTGTCGTCTTTAATTAGTGTACTTTGTATTGTTGGGATGTTGAAATCGCCGAAGATTATTAAATTTTGATCATAATTATATTTCTGTTCTGGATTCCAACCACTGATATAGTTCCCTGTATGTTTCTACTTTTGAAGCTGGTGGAATGTACATATTACAGACGTACCAAATATTTCCCCTAATGACCAGTTTCACTAATAGACATTCCAATGTGCCAGTCATTCTGTCAACCTTGAGTACCGTTAATCGGCTCCTGACCAAGACAGCCACCCCACCCCCTGCTCTGGCTAACCTCTCAGCCCTGTACACTCTGTATATATCAGAACAGACCTCACTGTCAGCGATTTTACTAGATAACCAAGTTTCTGTAATTAGAATTAAGGCATACTGTTTGGTGATCAGGTTTTCATTGAATAAATCTAATTTTGTATTCATTCCTCCTACATTTTGATAATAAATGGATAATCTAGGTTTTGATACCATTAGAGAGTGTTCAGGTCATCCTCATTTCGAATTACGATGACCCGAGAACCTTCAGATTTGCGTATTTTAATATGTCCATTTCTTACCCACAAGAAAGCATACTCTTTCTCTCTTCTGATGCTCCTAGCTTGTGCCAGCAACTTCCTCTTTTCCGGGGATAAACTCTCGTTCACATAAATTACATTATCGCCAGGAAGACCAACGTGACGAGTGGAGAGATTTCGTTTCACCCGGCGTCGCTCCAAAAGATGCTCCTTGAATGCACAGTCCTAGGTTCCTGACGGATGTTCTTATTTACAACAGGAGTCGCACTTGTACTCGTGTAATCCAATTTACCCAAAAGGTCCTCCATGTGCACCAAATCAGATACACCTGATGAAATGAGGTGTCTACGGACTTCCACGGGCAATTGACGGGGTATGGCTTCAATCAATTCTCCTTGCGTAAGAGGGGGCTGCAAAAATCTGAGTTTTGAAAGCTGCATCGCGCAGTACTCAGCGTAGCTCGTTGGTCCACTATTAGAATACTTTTTGTAGTAAATCTCTGAACGAATATTCTCCTGAACCTCCACTGACAAAAATCTCTTGATAAAGGCCTCCTCGAAACTCTCAAAATCTTCGAACGTGTAACGGAATGCTTTGAACCATAAAAGAGAGCCATCCGATAAATAACGTTCCACAATACGTAATTCACTCTCTGGAGCAATATGATTTTCCACAAAATAATACCGAATACTTCTCACGAACTCAATTGGGGTCATCCCATCAAGGTTGCTAAATTTTTTAGGTTTTCCATCAAAATTGCGAATTATCGTGATATTTCGTGATCCATTTGACGATGTATTACCTCTGGCTTCCCCTGCAGTTTGATTGCCTGTCGGAATCTTGTACTGATCTCGACGAGATTGTCCCACTTGCAATCCTGATGGAGTATTTCCGTCTATTTCCCCAGTTGATTGCAAATTTGTAAAGGTTGGATATAGATTTTGGCGAGATTGTTCCACTTGCAACTGTTCCGCCCCATTCGATCTAGTCTCTTCCTGGAAGTTTGTGTGTCCCGAAGTGTATAAATCATGACCATCCTTAGGCGAAAGTTCGAGCCTAAACCGGTTAATATCCTCCTGCCATTTAACTTTTAATTCTTTCTTTAAAGCCCCTACGTCAATATGTTAAGCTAAATTAAACTCTTAAAGTTTTTCTCTAACATCATTTAATTCGGACGTTTTTCTTACTCTTTCCCCTATGAACTCGATTTTGTCCTGTTCCCCCTTGGTTTCAATCTTTTTAATCCTATCCTCTAACAGAGTCCTACATTCATTAATACGTGTGATTTGGGAATCCTGATTGACATCTATTCTCTTATTAAATTCTTCTCGAACATCAGCAATGTCCTTATTCAACCTAATTTCAACGTTAGCAAGTTTCAAATCCAATTCGGCTTTGACACCTGCTACACACTCTTGATTAATTTTAACAATTTCCTGCCTAAGTACACGAACATTTTCAACCATTATAGCCTTTACATCAATTTCAATGTCTGCTCTAAGAAGTGTTGTATGGTCCTTTACCTGCGTTTGTAAAGACAACATGTCCTTTCTTAGCAGAACAAAGGATTCCTGAGTTTTAATGGACTCGCTAGTAAATTGAGTTTGGACAGCATCAAAATTCTCTTTTTGCTCCTTTTTTTTGGCATCAAGTTCCGACCTCACCTCTACTTCAAATTGTTTATTGTCTTTGTCTAAATCAACTAATCTGGCTTGTACATTGTCCACCTTAAATTGTACAGTATCCACCATTATCTGCATATTATTAACATCGGACTTTACCCTATCTACTGTAGATTGTACCTGACCCATGTCAGATTGTACGTTATCTACAGTAGATTGCATTTGAGCCATGTTCGATTTAACCTGACCCACGTCAGACTGTACATTGTCTACTGTGGATTGCATTTGAGCCATGTTAGATTTAACCTGACCCATGTCAGACTTAACATTATCTACTTTAAGTTGCACATTTCCCACGTCAAATTGCATAGTGTCAACTTTTAATTGTACATTAACTAAATCGAGTTGTACATAATCCACTGAGGTTTGTACGTTGTCTACTGTGGATTGCATTTTAGCCACGTTTGATCTAACCTAACTCACATCAACAGTATCATTGTTCACGTTTAAATGAATATTTTTAATGTCATCATGAATCTCATCATTACTTGCCTCAACATCATTTACTTTCGATTCTACTCGTTTAGAACTGTCTTGAACACCTTTAAGGGTAGTTTGCATCAGATCTAATTCACCCTTAATGCTTTTGGCTACACTCCCTTTAATGAGTTCCTTATTGCTTTTCTGCAGTTTATCAAAACTCGATTTGTTAAACGTTTTGATACCTTCCAAATCCCGATTTAAGTTGTCTATAGTCTCACGGACGAATTTAAACATATTGTGGACATCTGCCACAGTCATCACCTCAGGTGGTGATGTAATTGTACAAAAATATGAAATACAAAGAGATAACAAGAACACAGTATTACAGAGCAGAGCATAGACATTGTGAAGTAACCAGATTGCCAATACCTCAAATTTTCAATCGTTTAGCTTTACCTTAAATTATCTTATATCTAATTAACCCTATCGAAGCATGTTCCAAAAATATCCAGAAATCCCAGACGATCGCCACAACTCATAACAATCACAGGAATGACCCTAGTAATAAATGATCTAGTTTGAAATTAAAGAATTTACCATTACTGCCATGCAAATATGATCGTAAGCCGGTCAAAAAAACCACTTCAATGAAGTTCCACCATGGACCCCATTAAGTGTTTAACTCGACTGGACACGTGAATAAAGATTCATGTGCATACCTCCATTACTCTGTCACAAGTCGCTAGTGAATTTAACACAACATGTGGCAATACCTAACATCAAAATTTTCAATAATGGCTGCAATACTACACAAATTATGTAGATCGAGTACACTCGTAATTGCTTCATTCATCACAGTGAAATCCCGACATTCATGCCTAAATATTGGTTTGCCATTATCTCCAGAATACTCATCCAACGTGTTCATAACTGATCGTTGCGAAGGTATCTGAAAATGGTGCTGTTCGACAGAATCGAACCCAACACCTAAATGTCACACCCGCTAGACACGATTTCTCAATTCGAAGCCCAAAACGTTAGCGCCAAATCTGATGTACCCTTTTATAACTTACCAAGACCTGTCGAATCCCTCGAGGAACACTGGATCGTAGGATTTGAAGCTGCCCGGCTGAAACACCCCCCAGATCCCACCAACAGGAGAAGGAAGTACAAAGGAGCATATCAACAAACCTAAATTGTGCAAAGACAAACCAAAATGCAAACAAGGAAAACTAGCTCAGGTCAAAACGTGACACGAGACGCAAACGAGATACAACTAATCTCAGAGAGTAGTGAGCAAATTTAAGAAAAGAAAAGGAAACACATTGATCTTCCCGGCACAATTTATGTAGTTATTATGAATTATGACTCTCGGATTGAATTGCTGTAAAATAAAATATTTATTCAGTAAAAATGTTACTGAAAGAATCCCTCACCTGAATATAATACAATAATGTACACGTATATACATATATAATGTTTCTTAATGAAACAAGGTCCAATGGCAACATTCACCATCACTACACCATCTTATTTGGTTAAATTGTACAAAAAGGAATCGCCACTGAGCACGCAGTTGAGCCAAGAGAAGGAGCTCAGTTAAGTATAAATATGTCTGCACCGTGCCAAACGAAAATGCAAAATTTTAAAAAGATTACCGAGAAATGGCTGTACTTAAAGAGATCTCTCGAAAATCGCCACAGGTCTAATTAAATTTCATAGATATGAAATTTGAAGTAGAGATAAAGTCAAATCACAGTAAATATCCTAGAGATACTATCTCCAATTGATTTGAAAACAAAATGTCACAGACGCACTCGATGACGTATTCTAACAAGACGAAAATTAAGTACAACAAGAACCACCATTTAACTCCAACCAATCCCTTTTAAAGGATAAAACAACATGACGAAACATTTCACAAAATTTAGTTACACATCAACCACCACTTGTCAGTCACACAGTATTTCTATCGACTTCATTTTATAAGTTTCACAATCATCATCACTCAGAGTGATCCAAAAAACCTTCTCCAGCTTAACAATATATCATGTGGTTCCAATAGTCCACAAGCTCAATTTCACAATCAATTTTACTTCACTAATAACATTAATATTACAGTTGATTAACAAGAGAAATCTTTTATATCAGTATATTTCAAGGATCAAATTCCATGATGCTGAAGTACATTATAACGTCAAACGATTTAAATATGAAGGAAAAATTTACTTGCAGGGAATTACAGTAACACGACCATAACAGTGCAAAAATTTGATAAAATAATCATAATACTAAAACGCATATCTTCTTCCTATATGGTGGTCTTCCCAACGATTGAAAATTTCAGAAAATTACGACGAACGGAAAACTGACGCAGAAGCAAGAAAGAAATACTATATCCCAACAAGACATGGATAAACTAGTTCGTCAAACGAACTCAAAAAGAAAAATCTGGCGTCAAGAAAGACAATGATTTATCTGACTTAAAACCCCGTCATCAAATAAACTAATTACACAAACTAATTGGCAACTGGATACAACAAATGAAAATGCCTACTACTACCAAGGATTGTCAGATTTATGCCTTAATTTCAGATGATGGAGGGGTGTCATTCGGAACTAAATATCCCGAGTCCAGCTTCCAGAAGAATCCTGGCCTTGAGTGTAGTGACTCAACATCCTGGCGTCGAACCCAGATTCACGTCTCCCTATGACCACACCCCAGGTGGAACTATGCATCAGATCCGGTATATTATAGAAGTTCCCACACGAATGTTGTAGACATCATTCTTCATTGACAATCTTGATATGATAGCATAGAAGTAACTTCAAATTGCTTCCGCGGTTTACGTTCGTCTCATCCATGACTCTGAGTGAGTTACAGTTCATGGTGAAGGTATTCAGAAAATGCTCTAAAACATATCTGGCTAAATGTACTCCACAGTTACTTCACTATGTCAGAACTCCACTCGATTATACTGTGCTCCTGTATAACATTTTATGCGTTCATTGTCGTGGAGCGCGAGCACCAAAGTCTTATTCCTATCGTCGACCGCTTGGAATTCATGTTATACTGTGGATAAAGATCAAGCAGCGTTTAATTTCCACAGTTCACTTCAGTCCTGTTTTTCATGGCGAAATGCCTGAATAGGATATCAGTAGATCCAAATCGAAACAAGAATAAAGTTTAAACAAACTTAAAGAAGGTTTGAACCATACAGAGACCCACTCGAGTGCGTATAACGAACTTCACGTACTGTGCTATAATGTGGTCACGCCAATCCACGCGAAGCAAAATCCACCTGCATCAACTTACGAATCACACTCAGCGAGCATCGCACACACTGCAGTCAAGCTCTGGTAAGCCAGCCAGCAAGAACAAGAATGTCTCTCACAGACCTCGCCAGACAACTCACCCCTCCGCCAGCTACTGACGTTACTCGACCTCGAGTCTACCCACAGTCACATGGTCCGATCAAGGCAAGAGAGGGCGAAGGCCCCTGCGTTACGTCACATCAGATGTGGTAAACAAAGCCCGCTCTGGTACACAAAATAACACCGCGCCATGTAGCGCTCTCTCAGACATCCGTAATCGGAAATACAAAATCGGTCACATTACCATTCAGGCATTTACCCGAAGACGAAGTGGGAAACCACGGGAAACCACTTCGAGGATGGCTGGGGTGGGAATCGAACCCTCTCTACTCATTGTGACCACCTGAGGCTGAAAGTGAGCCCGTTCCAGTGCTCATACCACTTTTCAAATTTCTTGGCAGAGCCGGGAATCGAACCCAGGACCTCCGGGGCGGCAGCTAACCATGCTAACCGTTACGCTACGGAGGAGGCTCTATATACTATCAGTGTAAGAATTGTTCAGCATGAAAATATCTACAAAAAAGTCCGCGACTGCATATCTCTATCTTTTAATACTTCGCCCACGATAAGTGTTCTTACGTTTTCATTTCTTCCAACAATCTACATTCATTGAAAATTTAAATTATCAGCTTCGGATTGAGTTTAAGAGCTAGCGAGCAAGCCTATAACCCCAGCTTCGACCAGCATCAAACTGTCAAGTTGTGTCGAGTTAAGACTTCAGAGCAGTTATATGTGTTTGGAGTTTCGCTGTTCACCTCGGTTTTTATGAATTGCGACTGGGACCTGCCGTCCGTGCGCCTTTTAAGCTTACACGGTAAACCATTAAAGATACCGGGCGATGCCGGGGTGGATTGTTAGTTTTCTTATATGTGTTTACTTTTTTTAATGAATTTCTTTTAAAATCCCCTCGTCCCGGTCGGGAATTGAACGCCGGACCCTTCGGGCCAAAGCCTTGCATACTACCAAATTAACCACGAAGCCGGACATGTTCGCTCATCTATTGGTCGAAATTACTGATGACGCTAGAAAGACGTGAGTAGTGATGCTGTGTAAGGCGCAAGACCACCGACTGTTATATCGTGTACTGCTCGGGTCTAAGCTGCGTGGACATGAGATGAATGTGAATCGCGGACCATGAGAAGTGGTGTTGAAACGAGTAATGAGGTTTCTCGGTCCGTGCATAGTACAGAACCAAATACTGTACATTGGTCGGTGACTCACTCACTCATTCGTAACACCACAGTGGTTTGAGCAACGGCCCTGTTGTTGTTGTTTGAGTCTTCAGTCTTTTGACTGGTTTGATGCAGCACTCTATTCCTCCCTGTCCTGAGCTAATCGTTTCATCTCTACATACCTACCACACCCTACGTCCGAGGCATCTGTTTAACATATTCTAAACTTGGTCTACCCCTACAGTTCTTGTCCTCGACCCTTCCTTCCATAACTAATCTTGCTATTCCTGGGTGTCTTAGTATGTGTCCTACCAACCTATCTCTTCTCTTCATTAGTAGTCGCCAGAAACATCTATCCTCTCCCACTAGTCTTAATACCACTTAGTTTGTAACCCTATCTACCCATCCGATCTTCATCATTCTCCTGTAACACCACATTTCTAACGCTTCAATTCTCCTCTTTTCTGCTGCACCAATAGTCCAAGTTTCACTTCCATAGAGTGCCACGCTCCAGACTAAGGCCTTCAAACACCTAAATCTATATTTGATGTCAACAGATTCCTTTTCTGTATAAATGCTTTCCTTGCCTGAGCTAACCTAATTTTATATCCTCTTTGCTTCGTCCATCAATGGTTATTTTGCTTCCTAAGTAACAGAGGTCTTCTACTTCCTTAGTTTATCACCTGCCAATTTGATGTCCATAGAGGCCCTATGTTAGCAGTATTGGAATATAAAGGAATACCAGATAAGATATCACGGCAGGCTCTTGACCTTCTCTTTTCGCCTGACCCTTTCCTGCTCTTTCTCCTCACCCCGCAAGTTCAAAGAGCTTGGACCTGAGCAAGTAGGTCAGTCGCTCCGCGACACTGTGCGTAATAAGACTGACAATGAAGCAGTGCAGTGCTCTTTTTATTATTATTAATGTGTTGCCAGCGACATTATGGTAAGGAAACTTAACAATGTTGTTCGTTGGTAATTCATTTGATGGGCTTAGGACATCTCGGTCATCATCCCGGTGTAGTTGAGTGTGTGTTGAACTTGTCTGATGACCTGTATTCCTGTAATGACTGAACAAGTGAGTATGTAATTGTATCCCTTACAGGGATGGGGTATCCACCCCGAGACTTAAAGTAAGTTACTATCCCGGCATTAGCCTGGAGAGAGTGTGGAAAAAAAACGGGGAAAAATACAATCAGGATAGCCGCTTTTAGCACCAGGATTCGAACCCACGATCTCCGGACTTGCTGCTGCTGCCCTCGCTGCCGTGGTGCACGATTTAACGTACACATCTCCGCCGCAGGACTGGAAGTTAATAATATACTGTACTGTATGTGCATGTGTATATAAAGGTACTAGTTCTCGGCTTCAAGATAACAGTAGCGTCGAAAGAATATTCCATTTAGGGGGCACATAGGAGTGGCAGAGAATAAAGATAAATAATATTTCACAAAGGTACCAGCCTCCGTGGCTTAGGCGGCAGCACGCTGGCCTCTCACCGCCGGGTCCGTGGTTCAAATCACGGTCACCATGTGAGATTTGTGCTGGACAAAGCGTAGGCAGACAGGTTTTTCTCCGGGTACTCCGGTTTTCCCTGTCACAATTTCATTCCAGCAACACTCTCCACTATCATTTAATTTCATCTGTCATTCATTTAATCATTGCCCCAGGGGAGTGCGACAGGTTTCGGTAGCTGGCACAGTTCATATCCTCGCCGCTAGATGAGGGCTTCATTCATTCCATTCCCTGACCCGGTCAGTCGACTGGAAGGAGGCTGTGGATTTTCAATATTTCACCAAGGTACACAGCTTTTATTAACAAAGCACCTAAACATTCCACTGTTATGGATACGGCGTTTTTAAACAAATTTGGGGCCGATAACCTATATGCTAGGCCACTTACAAAACAATTATCTTTATAGAAACTAATACATTAATTAACTCATGGCCTATTTATTTAAGCTCACTGCAAAATCTTCTTTGTCAGTAGGGGAGTATTTGTTTCTTAGGCTAAAGAAAATTGTTGATTGTTGATTGATTAAGGGCTTTGCGATATCGTGGTCATGTAGCCCCGTGTACTTGGGTGTTTGTGAAAGTTGTCTGATAACGTGTGTTATTCTGTTGGTTGTATCAGTGTGTGTAGCCTATTTGTAATATTCAGATGTGGATTGGGAAAGAGACCACCTTGGCTTTAGGTTAGGAACCATCCCAGCATTTACCTGGAGTAGAAGTGGAGAAACCACGGTAAACCACTTCTAAGATAGTTGAGAAGGGAAAACCCCTCCTCTTCTCAGTTTAGCCTCACAAGATTGAGTAGGCCTATACCACGTTCCAACACTCAGAACAGAATTAAAAGTTCTTGGGAAATACAGGAATGGAACTCGGACCTCCGCCCCGGCAGCCAAGAATGCTAGCCGTTATATAATGAGGTGGTCTAAAAGAAAATTGTTGTTGTTGTTTCTGTTGACTTATAAGACTTGAAAATGTCCTCCTGCTGTCTGGACAGCAGTCACGCTCCGACCGTCACCTGTTCACCAAAGTTAGAACCTGACTTGAGTGTATTGTCTGGGAGATCGAAGGCATTTCCTCGACCTTCCAAAAGCAACCGCAAAATGCGCCTTTCCATTTAAAAAATTGGGCAGATGACCTCACTGGTCTGCCCCTTCAATACATTTAAAGAACTAAAAAAATATCTCTTCGTTTTTCCTCCCCATGAGCCAATTAAAAACATTTTTCCAGAAGTCGTTCGAACACGCATTCACCTTTTTTGCCTATTTTCATTTATGAAAAAAAAAATAGGCTTATGAGATCACCTATTTTCCGTGTGTGTGTGTGGGTATGCATGTGTGTGTGTGTCCTCCTATAAAATCTAAACGGCTGGAGCGATTTCAATGAAACTCGGTGAGGACATAGCTCTATTTTGTTCGACCACGACCCTGCCCTTCAAATTTTATTACGTCTCACCAATCCAACAATGCGGCTGTGCGAAATATTTCACCGGCGTTCTGTATCTCCGAAACTATTACATCACCCAGAACATTTGTACGGTGATAAAGGGCACTACTAGAAGTCCGCCTATGTGACATTCAAGAACATATTAATTACAAAACAAGATGTTCAGTAAAGAACATATAGCCTACTTTCTCCTAAATGCACGGGTATTGTTATAACTCTTTGTCCTTTTCAAGGAGTATAATTGAATGTTGGTTGTAGTAGCATGTTGAAATACAACGTGCTATAGGGATATTAAACATGAATATGAGGTGCCCTTTGCTAGTGCTACCTCTGTAAAAAAAAATCATTCAATTCGGTTTCACCGTGTTTGAATTGATCCGGGGAATGGATTTGCACACATACATGGCCGCCATTTGCAAACTATTGGGCTGATGACCTTGTAGTCAGTCATAAGATGCTTTCCACAAAAAGGCATGTTGTTGCAAAATCCGGTAGAGATCAAATTATTAGGATGGTCGAAATTTGATTTAAGCTTTTAACATTTGGGTGGCCGTAATTCCGTTTCCGTCAAGATGGCGGCGATATAAAACATGACACTGAGGTGTCTTTTGCTAGTGCTACCTCTGTACCAAATTTCGTTCAATTCGGTTTCACCGTGTTTGAATTGATAGGGGGAATCGATTTGCACACATACTTGGCCACCTTCTGCAAACTATTGGGCTGATGATCTAGCAGTTTGGTCAGAATATGCTTCCCACATAAAGATTTGTTGTTGCAAAATTTGGTAGAGATTAGATTATTAGGTTGGTCGTAATTACATATTAGCCTTTAACATTTGGGTGGCCGCGATTACGTTTCCGTCAAGATGGCGGTGATATAAAACATGACATTGAGGTGGCCATTTCTAGTGCTACCTCTGTACCAAATTTCGTTCCATTCGGTTTCACCGTGTTCGAATTAATAGGGGGAATCGATTTTCACACAAAGATGGCCGCCATCCGCAAAATATTAGGCTAATGACCTATTAGTTTGGTCAAAGGATGCTCCCTCCATAATGGTATGTTGATGAAAAATTTGGTAGAGATCGGATGATTAGGTTAGTCGTAATTTGATTTAAGCTTTGAATATTTGTGTGGCCGCCATTACGTTTCCGTCAAGATGGCGGCGATATAAATCATGAAACTGAGGTGCCCTTTGCTAGTGCTACCTCTGTACCAAATGTCATTCCATTCGGTTTCACCGTGTTCGAATTAATAGGGGTAATCGATTTTGACACAAAGATGGCCGCCATCCGCAACCTATAAGGCTAATGACCTATTAGATTTGTCAAAGTATGCTTCCTCCATAAAGGTATGTTGTTGCAAAATTTGGTAGAGATCGGATGATTAGGTTAGTCGTAATTTGATTTAAGCTTTGAACATTTGTGTGGCCGCCATTACGTTTCCGTCAATATGGCGGCGATATAAAACATGACACTGAGGTGCCCTTTGCTAGTGCTACCTCTGTACCAAACTTCATTCCATTCGGTTTCACCGTGTTCGAATTAATAGGGGTAATCGAGTTTGACTCAAAGATGGCCGCCATCCGCAAACTATTAGGCTAATGACCTATTAGATTTGTCAAAGGATGCCCCCTTCATAAAGGTATGTTGTTGCAAAATTTGGTAGAGATCGGATGATTAGGTTAGTTGTAATTTGATTTAAGCTTTGACCATTTGGGTGGCCGCCATTACGTTTCCGTCAAGATGGCGGCGATATAAAACATGACACTGGGGTGCCCTAAGCTAGTGCTACCTCTGCACCAAATTTCATTCCATTCGGTTTCACCGTGTTCGAATTAATAGGGGTAATCGATTTTGACTCAAAGATGGCCGCCATCCGCAAACTATTAGGCTAATGACCTATTAGATTTGTCAAAGGATGCTGCCTCCATAAAGGTATGTTGTTGAAAAATTTGGTAGAGATCGGATGATTAGGTTAGTCGTAATTTGATTTAAGCTTTGAACACTTGGGTGGCCGCCATTAAGTTTCCGTCAAGATGGCGGCGAAATAAGACATGGCACTGGGGTGCCCTTTGCTAGTGCTACCTCTGTACCAAATTTGATTCCATTCGGTTTCACCGTGTTCGAATTAATAGGGGCAATCGATTTTCACACAAACATGGCCGCCATCCGCAAACTATTAGGCTGATGACCTATTAGATTGGTCAAAGGTTGCTCCCCCTATAAAGGTATGTTGTTGCAAAATTTGGTAGAGATCGGATGATTAGGTTAGTCGTAATTTGATTTAAGCTTTGAACATTTGTGTGGCCGCCATTACGTTTCCGTCAAGATGGCGGCGATATAAAACATGACACAGAGGTGTCCTTTGCTAGTGCTACCTTTGTACCAAATTTCGTTCAATTTGCGCTCACCGTGTTCGAATTGATAGCGGGGGACAGACATTCAGAGTCCACACACTCTCACACACACACACACACACCCACACACACACACACACACACACACACACAGACACACTTTTTTTCGCCCTGTAGTGATCTCATAAGTCTACTTTCATTTTTTTGCAAAAATCGAAAGTAGGCTAAAAATGAACATGGTGGCCAAGCGAAGTTGAAACATTTAAATGGACTTTTCCCACGATTAACAATCCGAGCGCAGTGAAACAACGCACAGTATATGTATATACACATTGTAATGCAATGACATCTAATTCCATTCAATTGTTTACATAACCTCAAGATGGCGGCTGTGTGAAATATGAAAATTAGGTTTTTATTTCTTGTGTCCTAATCATGCGATCGATGTCAACGTTTGAAATATGAACCTACGCAATAATCTTCTTCGTATGGTACATAACTCTATGGCCTATATATATATTAAAAAAAGTCCAACTTGGCGACCATCCGAAATATTTAGACGGTTCTCAATATCTACTAGTCTATGACAGAAATCAAACTGAAATTGTGTATGTTGATAGAGGCTATTAACATAAGTTCACCTATGGGAATTTCAATAACCTGGTGGGCACAAATGCAACATGAAGGCGACGCGAAATGTAAATATTTAAATGGACGTTTCTGTCGATTTAACCTTCCGAGCGCAGTGAAACGTGGTACGGTAAATGCGTATATACATTTTAATTCACTGACATCTAATTTATTTAATTTGTTTTCATAACCTCTATATGGCGGCTGTGCAAATTTTTAAAATCTCGTTTTAATTTCTTGTGTCCTAATGACGGAATTGAAGTTTGAATAATAAATCTACGCAATAATCTTCATCTAATAGTACATAACTCTATGGCCTACATAAAAATCCAACATGTTGACCACCCGAAATATTTAGACGGTTCTCAATATCTACGAATATATTACAGCAATCAAACTGAATTGTGTATGTTTATAGAGGCAATTGGCAATTAACATAAGTAGGATACATGAAAATAGGCGTTTAGTTCTTCACGGAACTACTTGTTTAAATATAACTTTTCTCCCTGAATTTTGTATTATTAGAAGCTACAGTAAATCTCGGTTAAGGAGTTCCCGCTTAAAAAGTATTTCCGATATTCTCGGACCCGTGATACCCATAAGATACAGTACATGTAAATATTTCCCGCACAAAG
Source organism: Meconema thalassinum (assembly GCA_946902985.2). Classification (NCBI taxonomy): domain Eukaryota; kingdom Metazoa; phylum Arthropoda; class Insecta; order Orthoptera; family Tettigoniidae; genus Meconema; species Meconema thalassinum. The sequence continues at coordinate 161,320,156 of OX336390.1, forward strand.
TGTTCCTGCATAAGAGGTTTTTTCCGTTTCATATTTTTTATCCCCTTAAAGTGTAAGACGTTCACTGATGACAACTGACTGTTAGAATCAAAACTCGCCAATCGGAAGATACTTCAGGTGTTCCGAGTGAAAGATTACAGCTGTTCCGAGTGTTCGCGGGTATCACGTGTATTATCGTCTGACCAGGCGAGATATGTCAAGTCTACATGACTTCACGCCATGACGTTCTAACATAACATTATTGAAATTACGAGAATTGCGTCAGTGAAGTAAAGTTTTCAAATCATTGTGAAAATGAGTGGATCTCAGATGAAAAGCATCAAAAGAAAGGCACAAAGTGTGCGGCTTCGGTGGCGTAGTCGGTAGCATGCTGAGCTTCTATGCCCAAGTTCGCAGGTTCAAACCCGACCGAAGACGTCGGACTTTTAAGAGCGTTGAAAATCCCTCAGTATGCCTTCCTTCGGATGGGAAGTAAAGCCGATGGTCCCATGTCATAGATGTATGGCATGTTAAAGAACCTTCCACTAATTACACTGGTGTGAAGCTAAAGTATAGGTTAAACATTTGACAAACGCTCTTAGGTTCCGACGTTCGTCGCCAGGAGCCGACTGCGGTGACATCTGGTAACCAAGATCTGGACTAGTAGTCGTTGACGGTAGCGTTTGGCGGCAAAAGTAGGAACTACTAGATAAAAGACAATGTCTGCAGTCCTTACTTGAATTGAAAACAGATAGCACACACTAATACAGTCATCACAATTAACACCGGTCATCAGACAGATTCTACACACACCCAAAAGTACACGGGGCTACATGACCGCGTTGTCGCAGCCCCTAAACTAAGGAACCAACCAAACCCAAGATAAAGAGGACATTATAAGGAAAGTGGAGTCGTCTACTCTTTCGCGTGTTGCTCTGGCGATGAAGTTCGGAATGCCGCCGTCTACTTTGAACGGCATCAAAGCAAAAAAAAAAGAAGGTATCTTTGCTTCTGCCGGAAATACTTCGGCAAACTGCAAGAAAATTAAAACCGGGAAACACGACGACGTAGAACAAGCTCTGCTGGTATGGTTTAAACCAGGACCATACAGACAGCGCTCCGGCCGCGCTCTAAGCCAGTGCTCCGAGCGCTTTGTTGGAAGGTAGTTCCAGAAGTGGTGGGAGGAGCTTGGCTGGCTGAGCACGCTGAAGTGTGCAGCCGATCCATCCGTCGCTAGTCTCGTCCAATGTGCTTTGTTGGCAGTGTGTAAGTAAATCTGTTTCGCAGTGGTCATGACTGAACAGCATACAAAGAAGGAGTGGTGAAGCAGCAGTCTTTAATGCAGAATGGGAAATTTCATTTCTCTGTACAGCTTATAAAGGGCATGCCAAATGTTTATTGTGCAACAGAGATGTAATGTGTTAAAAAGAACACAATTTGTTGTAGAATTTTCCTCTCTAATATGTTCACATTTCAGTTTGGAATAAATCACAATATTCTTTGTGTTGTGTTCATTTCCTGCACATTCCATACATCGGAGTACCATTCGATTTGTATATGCGGTATATTTGCTATGGCAAAACAGCCCTATTAATATGTCAACAATCCCACAAGAGCCGTCGGCCGCACGACTGTACGTACGTATCCAGTCAGCGTGGTCCGAACATAGTCCGTCTCCTCGCTGCCACAGTGTAGTGGTGGTAGGGGAAGGAGCGCTAGTCTGACTGCCCAGTGCTCCCGGAGCGCAATGACTGGATGGCCCTGGTTTAAAGAGTAGCGAAGTTTAAACATTCCAGTGCGTGCGCCGAGTTCAAGATTACGCAGTGTTGCAATGTTACGCGGCAACTACCCGTAATACGAAAGATTTGTTTCGAATACCGACCGACGTTTATGAATGACTTTGCAGGTGACGAGATTTCATGTTAGCTATTTCATACACTTGTTTTACGTGTACTGATGCCATACTATCACGCAACTCACGAAACCAGGGACGGTAAAGTGAACGAAACCTTATATTTCACTCCGGAGCAGGAGTGGAATTAAATTCAGCCAGCCAATTCAATACTATTCCGGTGTAGATTTAAACCTGTGAAACATATAATTTCACTCCGACAAGGAATTAAATTGGGAATGAAATATTGAATTCTATTCCTCTAAGAATAAATCTCGGAATGAAATTCAATTCAATTTCACTGGGAGTGAAATTATATCCATGGCATTGCATTTTATTCCTCTCGGAATTAATTGTTAAATGAAACACTCGATTTTGTTCGGAAGGGAAAAAAATTAAATCCAAAAAATGTAATCTAATTCTCCTCGGAATGAAACTCTGAAGGAAACATTGAATTCCACTCCAGTCGGAATGAAATTAAATCCATGCGCTTTAATTCCATTCCTCTCGGAATTTAATTATATTCCGACAGGAATTAAATTAAATGCATGGAATGTAATTCTATTCCTCTCGAAATGAAACTCCGAACAAAATATTTCGGTCCATTCCGGCCGGATTGAAATGTAATCCATACAATACAATTCTATTCTTCATGGAACGAGACTCTGGACGAACATCTAATTTCATTCCAGCCGGAATAAAAATAAATCCATGGAATATAATTCAAACGAACATTTAATTCTATTCCGGTCGGATTAAAACTACATCCATACAATTTACGAGTAATTCCATTCCGTTGGAATGAAACGGTGAAAAAACATTTAAATCTATTCCAGCCGGAGTGAAATTAAATTCTTACACTTAAATTCGAACGAACATTTAATTCTATTCCGGCCGGAGTGAAGATATCCATACACTTTAATTCTATTCCGGTCGGAGTGAAATTGCATTCATACAATTTACGAGTAATTCCATTCCGTTGGAATGAAACGCTGAAAAAACATTTAAATCTATTCCAGCCGGAGTGAAATTAAATTCTTACACTTAAATTCGAACGAACATTTAATTCTATTCCGGCCGGAGTGAAGATATCCATACACTTTAATTCTATTCCGGTCGGAGTGAAATTGCATTCATACAATTTACGAGTAATTCCATTCCGTTGGAATGAAACGCTGAAAAAACATTTAAATCTATTCCAGCCGGAGTGAAATTAAATTCTTACACTTAAATTCGAACGAACATTTAATTCTATTCCGGCCGGAGTGAAGATATCCATACACTTTAATTCTATTCCGGTCGGAGTGAAATTACATTCATACAATTAATTCTATTCCGTTCGGAATGAAACTCTGAACAAACATTTAATTCTATTCCAGCCGGAGTGAAATCAAATCCATACACTTAAATTCGAACAAGCAATTTAATTCTATTCCGGCCGGAGTGAATTTAAATTCATACAATGTAATTCTATTCCAGCCGGAGTGAATTTAAATTCATACAATTTAATTCTATTCCTGTCTGAGAGAAATTAAATTCATACAATTTAATTCTATTCCTGATGGAATGAAATTGTGAACGAACATTTAATTCTATTCCTGCCGGAGTGAAATTAAATTCATAAAACTTAATTATATTCCTGATGGAATGAAATTGTGAACGAACATTTAATTCTATTCCGGCCGGAGTGAAATTAATTTCATACAATTTAATTCGTTCGAATATTTAATTATTTTCTGGCCGGGGTGAAATTAAATCCATTCAATATAATTTCATTCTTGTAGGAATGAAACTGTGAATGAACATTTAGTTCTATTCCGGCCGGAGTGAAATTAAATCCAAACACTTTAATTCCAACAAGCATTTCATTCTATTCCCGCTGGAGTGAAATCAAACCCATAGGCTACACTGTAATTTGTCGAACATTTAATTCTATTCTGCCGGCTTCAAATTAAATCCCTGCAATATAAGTCTTTTCTTGTAGGAATGAAACTCTAAACAAACATTTAGTACTATTCCGGTTGGAGTGAAATTAAACCCATACAATGTAATTCTATTCCTCTCGGAATTATGGTTTATACCTCGCAAAATTACACTCTCAATGAAGATTTTGTCTTATTCAATCCAATGAATGAATGACCTCCTGAGAGGCCGAGTGGAGGTCTTTCTAGTTGACGCCCGCGCGCCGTAATGAGGATGAAGTGACGATGAAGACGTCATATACACCCAGTCCCCGAGCCATGGGAATTAACCCCAAGAGAATAAAATCCTTGAAGGACTGGACGGGATTCGAACCCGGGACACGACGGGCCAAAGCCTAGCGCGCTAACTATTTAGCCACGGTGCCATTCACTTCAATGAAATTCTGGGATACATTGTTAATACCTGACGTATCTTTCTCAACTTTATTTCACTGGATTATTCCTTTGAGCCTACTTTCATCTTATGAAATATAGACTTGTGAGATCACCTTGTATCCCCGTGTGTATGTGTGTTGCCTACGTGTGTGTGTCCTCATAAACGCTAAACGGCTAGAGCGATTACAATGAAGCTTGGTGAGGCTTTGGCCCGTCGTGTCCCGGGTTCGAATCCCGTCCGGGCCTTCTCGTCCAATCACGCCTGTGCCTTTCAAATTTTAATGCGTTTTACCAATTCAACATGATGACCGGCGAATAATTACACCAGCATTCTATAATTATCTCCGATAGGATTTGTTATTAGGAATCATTTGTATACCAAATAGACCGACAGCGGTAGCTACGTTCGCTAACTCGCAGCGCTCGGCCATGGGGCCAAGCTGTCTCGGGACTGGGTAGACGTGAAATGGTTTTCCTGGATTTCCGATTTTCAACTCCATGCAAACGCTGGGACGGTACCTTCTGACTAGCCACGGCCGCTTCCTTCCTCATTCTTGCCCAGGTTCAATCATATTTATTCATCTCACCTCTCATCAACTCCTCCCCTGAGGTTGGCGTCAGGAAGTGCATCCGGGTGTAAAAATCACCCGCCACATAGACTTCCATCGCATCTCATCTCCGACCCCGCTGAATAATAAGAGATAGATATACATTTGTGTACCATATCATGACCATAGGCTATAGGTACTGCTCGGTTCCAAGCTCTGTGAACTTGCGGGATGAAGAGCAGAGGCAGGATAGGAGCAGACGAGAATTTAGAAGCCTGTCGACAGCACTCCGTGTCACCTGACATGCTCGTCTATTCCAATACTGCTAACATAGGTCTTTTCTGAAACCAGTGTGGCGTTGGGAACGAGTGACTGAGTCACCGACTAATATATTTGCTTCTGTTACTACGCAAGGATCGAGAAACCTCATCACTCGTCACCACCACTGCTAATAGTCTGCGATGCACATTCCTCTCAGGTCCACGCAGCTTAGACTCGAGCAGTAGAGCCCTGCGCGGATAAACAAAACGTTATTCGCATCCGCACAACTGTTATCCGCATCCACACAACGTTTTTCCGCATTTGCACGTTTGTTATACGAATCTACTGGCATTACAATACTATTTTAACTAGATAACGCATAAATTACTAAAGGAACATATTTAGACATTTGAGGAAAAAGTCGTTCCCTTGGGCTATGTATATCATGTGCTATGATTAAAATGACTGTCATACAGCCAGAATTGCAACCCTTTCCTATTCGGAGTGTTAATTATGCTTAATGATATAATTTGAATGAGATTAGCTTAAATCATCTTCTTACATTTTTCATGAAAAAAGTATATAACGGAAAAATGTGATACCGGGTCCTAATAATGTTATTAAACAAGTTCGGATTGTATTCTAAAAACCATCCGCAAATTTTCTCCAAACATCTGCTGCTTCTCCGCTATCCGCACGGCCATGCAAACAATATGCGCAAGGTGAAATATGTTGCGGATAACCGCATCCGCGCAGGGCTTTAATTATAAGTTCACTTTCATCGGCCTACTACGGTTCGGGTATCAAATGGCCTTATTCATAATTTGCCCACCCTATTTTGCCAGCAAATTCCATTATAACGTCGAACTTAGTGTGCACATACATTGTGAAAAGCTCTTGCCCGAGTCTCAACCGGTCTACTGTTTTTTTTAGTCGGTTTACCCTCCAGGTTGGCTTTTCCCTTTTTTTTTTTTTTTTTTTAAGTGGTTTTATTTACATAGTAATAACTTTACACACATAGAAAGGAATTGTCAGTGCACAATTTGAATAGTTAATACAGAAAATAAAAGTCACTGCACCATTGTTTATAAAGCAACACAGAAGCAAAATGTCACTGCACCTTTGTAAAGGTCAACACAGAAAGTAATCGTCACTGGACCATTTTAACGTCACAAGCACTTATACGCATTAAACACTCCAGGCTGACGCTAAGAACTCGTGGCTATCCAATTCAAAACATACATAACAGCCGTCCAAACGCTGCAGTCAGTGTTCCATGTTTGGCGGATTTCCATCTCTCCCTGCGGAGGTGGTCCAAGAACCCCACCAGTGTGTGGTCCCGAGACCTGTGGCGGGAGAGGTTGTAATGAATCGCTCCCGCCGTGAACCAGAGGATGGCGTTACGCTTTTCCCCAGTGGAATGTGTTACTGCAAAACGTTGCACCTTCATGCCATCGGACACGTCCAGCGGCCGTCCGCAGATTCCAGATACTGCCTGGAGGGTCCAAGTCCAGACGACTGTCGCATTCCCACACGTAGTGACTCGATGGTCTAATGTGTCAGTGCGACCACAGGCGTCACACAGGTCGACATCACTCTGCCCATGCCGAGACAGTTTTTCTCTGGTCGGCACAATTTCATTGAGGTACTCATACAATGTCGATCGCCATTCTAGTGGAATCCAGGGATTCCACAGGTTCTCCCAAATAGTCGACCAGGCTCGCGTAGGATATTTCATCTGTATATAGGGAGTGAAGAGTCTTTCGGCGAGCAGAAACCTATAAAGCACCTTGGTAGGGAGGGCGGTGAAGGGTGTGGAGACACTGGATTTCAGACGGTTAAGCATTGCGAGTTCCTTCTTGAAAACATTGGCTGGGATGAGCATCTGGGGATTCGCACCTGGGACAAGTGACTGGATGCAGACAGTGTCAAAGGGGTCCCCCATATGGTGTTGCGCTCGAAAAAGCTGTGCGGCCAGCAAGGCGGCACATTTGTGTTCAACTGCCACAAGTTGCAGTCCGCCTCTTCGGAGTGGCAGGTTCATTTGATCTCGACGAATCCGATAGCGGTATCCAGACCAGAGGAAATACCCGATGGCCATTTCCATTCGTTGGCAGAGAACGTGCGGAGCTGGGATTGCTTGTGCCAGAAACCATACTTTGGACAGGGCAAAGGTATTAATAAACCACACTTTCTGTATCAGGTTCAATCTTCTCGTCAGTTCTTCCTTTAATTGAAATCTCAGCGTATTTAGCCTCCGGTTCCAGTTGTAGCTGACAGTTTCTGCAAAATCGGGGAAGAAAGTTATCCCCAATATTGTACACCTGTCAACTATTGGAATGGCTAGGTCGTGCGGCGTCCTGATTGTTGTAGGCAAGCAGATGGGCATGAGCGATGACTTCGCAGCATTGATGCGTGCACCTGATGCTAGGGCGTAGGTGTCCATGATGCTATTCGTAGATGTAAGTTCTGACTCATCAGTGATAAAGACGGTCACGTCATCGGCATATGCCAGCAGGGTGATATGGGCACCATGCAGATCGATACCTTGGAGTTTCTCGTCCAGACTGCGGATCAGGGGTTCAATAGCCAAAACAAAGAGCACCATCGACAATGGGCAGCCCTGCCTGATGGATTTATGGACGGGAATTGGACGGGATAAAAATCCATTTATCAACACTCTGGATGAAGCGGATGCGTAGAGTCGTTGGAGGCAGTGTATGACGCCCAGAGGAATGTGAAAGTGACGCAAAGTTTGCCAAAGATATGCGTGGGCGACCCTATCAAAGGCTTTGTTTAGGTCAATATTCAGCAAGGCAGCCGCGTGATTTCCATTACCTGAAGCATAAAGAATGAGGTCTCGGATAGCAAGAATGCTATGCAGAATGGTCTTCTGGGGTATCGTGCAGGTTTGACCAGGGCCTATCAGGCTGTGGAGCACACTTTTGAGCCTAAGTGCTAGGACTTTGGCCAGCAACTTGTAATCCGTGTTGAGAATAGTTATTGGTCTGTAGTCAGCAATACCACGCACACCATTAATCTTGGGAATCAAAAGGATAACGCCTTCCGTAAAGCCGTGGGGTACTTCATGTGTGAATAGGTAGTTGAGGACTTGGGTGACCTCATCCCCAACAAGGTGCCAGAAGTGTTTGTACCATTCATACGGCAGAGCATCTATTCCCGGCGTCTTGTTATTAGCTGTGTTTCGGAGAGCATAGTCGATCTCTGCCTTCATGATTGGGGCGCCAAGTTGACGCATGCAGTCGTTGTCCAGGTGCCGGTCCGTAGACGTCAAGAGTTGGTTACCTGCCGATTCCGAGACTGGTTCCTCAGCCAGCATCTCCCGAAAATAGCGCTCACCTTCTGCAAGTAGTTCCTAACGGGTCGTTAATATGCCCCCATCCGGTCCCGTCCACTGACTAATACACTGACGCCCTTGCGAGCGGCGGAGACGGCCAAGCTGATAAACAGACATCTTTTCCCTGTCAATCAAGGAATATTTCTTGACATGCTGCTGCAGGGTGGCTAAATTGCTTTCTCGGACATGGCAGATGGTTGTCTTAATCGTGCGTAGTGCCACCGACACATTTTCCCCTAGTTGTTCTCGATGGTGGAGGTCCTGTAACACTGTGTCATAGAAGTCCAGTTTCCGATATAAACGTTGATTACGTTCAAAGGTTATGGCTTTGGCGACTGCCCGAATGGCTGGCTTCACCTTTTCTAACCACCAGTCAGCCACATTGTTGTAACGGTGTTTCAGCCGTTGACACTGCCGATACACAGCCTCAAAACGCTGTGAATCCTCTTCCCTTTCAAAGCAGTTGGTATTCATTTTCCACGTGCCTCGCCCTTGTATTGTGTGTGCAGGGACGGCACTTCGCGCCGTAAATAAAAATCCATTGTGATCACTAAAGGCGACAGGGATTATCCGACAGCCGCGTACACGTGAGGCAAGCGTACTGGACATATACGCCCGATCAATCCTGGATTTAGAGGCGCCACGGCAAAATGTATATTGGATCTGGTTGCCATGTATGTGTGGCCATATATCTATTAGTTGCATGCTCTGGGTGAGTCCCTGTAACCCAGGACAGAAATTGAAGGAACCCGTCTGATCCTGGGGACGTAAGGTGCAGTTGAAATCCCCCATCAATAGAATGGGGAGATTCGTTACCAGGTGGGGTAAGATGTCTTGCCTAAATAAAACGTTTCTCTCAGATTTATAATTGGAGCCAGATGGACTGTAAACATTTATGATCCTGACACCATGTACCGTAGCAGATGTTATACGCCCGGAAGGATCCATCACCACATCAGTTACTAGGGTGCCTTTACGGTAGATAATGGCCGTACCCCTAGCAGTGGTGCCCATGTTAACTATATAGTCATGGTCATAGAGGAAGCCAATATTGCATTCACTGACTTCTTGCAGAAAAAGAATGTCAACATCATATTCACGCAGAAAACGGCTTAACAGCGCCTGAGTGACCGGATTTCTCAAGCCAGGAACATTTACTGTGGCATAGGTCTTCAAATGTGAATTATGGTCCATAGTTGATATCGGCTAAGAGGGGAGCTAACTGTAGATCCAAATCCTGCAGTGCCTCCCGGGACTGCTCACTATATTTAGCCCGCATCTTGCTAACGAACTCGGGGACTCCCTCATGCTGACCCATTTGAGCGCACTTGCGTAGAAGTGAAAGAATGGGTCCGGGGCTAGGAAGGGTTGCCATATGACACAGGTCCGACATCATTTGCTGAACCTCAAGGGCTTCGCCGGTAGTAAGGCTCGCAGCAGGTGAGGCCTCTGTTGGACAACTTCTGGGTGTTTCCGGCACTCGGAAACGAGGGTCTATCTCACTGACACGTATTTCACCTTTCTTCAGCTGCTTAGGCTTGTTCTGTGCTCTACGGGTTTTAACAAGTTCGGTGGCGAGCGAAGCATCGGATTCATCGGAAGTAGGGTTAACCTTGCGCTTAGGTTTACGATTTTTCACGACTGGGGTTGCGAGCGAAGCATCTGAGTCATCAGAAGTATGCCCACGGCTAACGAGCATGCTTTCCTCAATGTCCTCAGACCAGGTGGTCGTTTTGCGTATCCCCGAATTTTCCTGTGCCGAGCCTTCTCCTTGGGGGGAACTATGGGTAGGTTTGGCCACTGGAGGGGGTGACCGGTCAGCATCCAAGGGTTGCTGTGAAGACTCTTCCTGGTGCAAGACCACAGACTCTGGATTCATGTCAGGCACACCTATCCTGTCAGCCAGGGTGACAGGCTCCGTCTCCATTGGAGGCGTGCTGTCTAGCGGGGGAAAACCTGTATCGTAGCATGCTTGAGTATCGCCTGGGCTGTGAAGCGGGGAGTCGTCTATACGGCGGCTGGATCTAGGGGTGACCATAGCCGCAAGGCTAGTTGTCCGTGTGTCGCGTTCAAGGCGCGTCATGGCCGAGTATCGGCGCGGACAGTCGATACGCAGATGGTCTATCGCTTGACATATGGCACATGTTTTAACTTGCCCTTCATAGCTAACCTGTCCACGGTGCCCATCAATCATGATAAAGGACGGAATTTGCTTTTTTAAATCTATTTGTATTTGTCGGATACCATTTGCAACTGGTAACTTGTAATACTGGGACCAACTTTCATTTGTGATGGATTTGACTGTACCATATTTTGCAAAATGGGTGCGTATTGTATCATTTGATACTTCAGGCGGAATATTAAAGAGCCTTACCCGCGTGGCTTCCATGCCGGCAGCGGCAATTTCTACCGAAACAGACTCCCCATTAAACAAAGTAAGCCTGTGTGTTCCCGCAAATTTACTCAAAAGTTTGTCCATAATAGATTGAGAGATTACCTTGATAAAAACAGAGTTGGACGGTGCGTCAAGTTGCAGGGTCTCCAGTTGGTCGACCGTGATTTTCAGCATCTCCGCCACAAAGGTGTGAATTTCCGCTGCCGACGGACGCGTGGTGTTCCGTTGGAAGGAACATTTCAACGTATTTTTCCTGATGGTTTGCATTTTATTCCTGGGGTTCTATCCAATTGACAAAGAGCCTGTACTAAGCGTAGGCGAAGCTATTCGGCGCACTTAACTGTTGTGTGTTGGCTGCACTCTCACTGCTCAGATGCACCAGACAAGCATGACCTTACTCGTTCGTGGCTAGAGCCACACTTGACCCTCGGACTCAGCGAAGGATCCCACAAATACTGCCTCCATGGCAGGTCGGGGGATACAACTGGGGAGGTGGTACAAGCACCTCGCCCAGGCAGCCTCACCTGCAAAGCGAAGAGGGACCTTATGAGGGATGGGAAGGAAAGGAAGGAAGGAAGATTGTAGTTTTACGTGACCGTGAATCTTGTGATTATGAGCCACGGGACCTCTTTTTTACGTGGAATCCGAACCACGGGACGTGGCATTTCACTTCAAAAATCTCAATTGCATAGGCAGGGTATCGAACCCGGTCCGCATTGGTGAGAGGCAAGCAGCTTGCCATTTCATCACCACGCCCCACTCCTCTTTCGAATTTTACCGTAAGAGCTATGAAACGTACGCAGAAATCTCATTGATAAGAAAAACAGCACGTTGTTGTTGTAATTGTATTTATTTGAAATTGAGAACAAATGAAACGCCTCCGTAGCGTAGCGGTCAGCATGATAAGCTGCCGCCACGGAGGTCCTGGGTTCGATTCCCGGCTCTGCCACGAAATTTGAAAAGTGGTATGAGGACTGGAACGGGGTCTACTCGACCTCGGGTGGCCCAAATGAGTAGAGGGGGTTTGAATCCCACTTCAGCCACCCTTGAAATGATCTTCCGTGGTTTCCCACTTCGTCTTCGGGCAACTGCCGGGATGGTACTGTACCCGTAAATTAGGGAAGTTGCCTGTCGGAAATCCATAGCAAAGCTGGATTGCTAAGTTCTAAAAAGGCTCCGGCTAAAAAATTCCATCAGAAATCACTCCAACAAGGTCTTCGGGAATTTACACTGTATTCTACAATGATATTATGGTTATACAATCAAATACACTGGGGCTCAGATGAACACCTACCTTTTATTCTCGTGGTCTTAAAAAGGGACTTAGCTCCATCCTGAAAAGGGATCCACAATACCATTGTGCCTTTTATATCTAAAACAAATTACTCGAAAGACGATATAGACAAACGAACTAAGTAAATTTATTAACAATTGTAAGCTATATCTAAAATTTAAACAAATAATAACAATTCCTAAATTAATAAATTAATTAATACATTCACACACTCTCTCCTCTCACAATACACACACTACTGAAGTAACTATACTGTCAGTTATACAGAAATACATTTTGAACGGCCTAAACCTACTACAAGTAATAAAACGTTTAACAAAATTCCGGCATGCTTGGAGTTCCTACAAAGCTATTAAAAATGGCACGCTCCATGCACTGCACATCTGTATAGCCGGCCCATTCATAGATTGACACACATTCAATCAGCCGGTAACCTGTTTCCATTCATCAAGCTGTAGCTTGCCAACAGCTCTTTCCATTTTATGTAATATACTGACCTTGAATTATAACGGGACACGTTTCTCCCTTTGCATTCGTTGCGAGCACGCTGCTTGTGCGGACAGTAGCCTTGTCCCAGAATTACATTCTCTTTTTACAAAAATGGATGTAACTTATACAATTCTCTATCAAATACACTCAAATTTTAATACAACCATCCATGCATTCCCTCGCGACATTCATGACTGCCGGAGTTATCCTCATACACTCTTAACAATCCCAAACACTCGTTTCATTCATTCTAAAATACACTATACAGTATTTCAAAAACATATGATCGAATAATTATTTTAAAAATCATTCCCTTTATTAAATAATTGTAAAAAGTATTTACAAACACTGTAATCGTTATGTTTAATGTTGAAAAACGATATCCATAGGTTATATATTAGAGTATTAGCTCTCTTACAAAATATACCTTTCTATCAAGTATATACAATGTGATCCTCATATATAAATTCTTTATCACTCACCAATTTTAATATACTGCAACACCCTGTCATAATTGGGTTTATAATCAATATCAGTCTAATGCTTACGACCAACAAAGATCAAATGTACGTAGATACTCAAATCCGTGTTTTAATAAAATATTTAATAGAAGTATTAGTTAACATAAGTAGACAACATTATTTCCCAATTTTTTTTCCGCTCATCAACACTCTCGGCATCACTTCTAAGTCGTAAATTCACATATATCGGAGTTCTTAACAGCAACGACTCCACAGCTATGATGCCATGTTCTTAACAAAAGAACTATACTTTTGTAACTTACCTCAAATGCGGAACAACCTCGCATGAGCACAAACATATCTCCACGTAGCCTCATATACACCCTGTATATGGTATTAAAACTATCATCTACTATGTTGAACAATTCCTTAACAGACATTAATTGTTATCAACATCTCTTCTGAAGAACTTGCATTTAAATTACTGGCATATTCCCCAGCATTGTAACACTCAACTGCTGGTATACTTAACACTTCCTTCTGTTCTTAAAATAAACTTTCATTTATAAAATACGACCTTAGACGTAGCGTGTATGACCTCCACGAGTTTACTTTATAAAATGTTACTTAATTGTCCACTAAACCGTTACATATACATTTAATAGAAATGCTATTATGTTCCACCACTCTTATCTAGCTTTAAAATTACACGTCTTTGCAATGTCATGTCCACAACATGATGTGACACCACATATTGTGTATAAATAACCACACACATTATTCATATGTCCAATAGAATCCAATCTTGACCGGGATGAACTAGCTTTGAATTCCCTGGCGTCTGATAAAAATTATCTTCAATGAAGATATATCTCCTAATACAATTAAATGACTCAAATTCTCAAATAAAGTAAGGATTGACATTTCCGAAATGTGTTTCCATTCTATACAAAGAACGTCTATGAGTATATGACTTCTATCATATCATGACGAATATTTCTTGTCAGATCGACGTAATGTTCATAGTAATTATAATAACATAAACATATATCATTCGTAGTTTCTTCTGTTCTTGAAGCTTTTTCTTACAATAAGATGCCCAAATTAAATTATTAAAAGGAATTTAATTGGCATCCACGACTAAATGTCTGCATCGTCAATTCAAAATAAAATTAGAAAACGTCGAAAGTTAAAATGACTGGTTTAAATAAGGAATACTGATTCCTTAAACAATTAAACATGTCAGTTCAGAAACTGCATCGTAGAATGTAAATGTGAAAATGATGAAAGACGATCATCTCACATGATCTTGTAGAATAAAATCTTGTTACTCATATGAAGTATAAATATATATCGAAACATGGAAATACAGAAAATATGGAGTAAAACGCTTGCTCTGAATGTCCTTATAAAGCTCTAACTACATAGGAAAATAACATTTCTACCTTATCAGACGCTATCTAGATGATCTGGTTAAGTATTTGGAAAATACTTAGATGTTTCCTCAATCCAAGATACTGAGTTGGACCCTTGTCCACTTCCTCAAACCAGCGACCATCGGGTAGGGAAAGAATATCCTCTGCGGTAATCACCAATCTCCGTCTGGAATCGAACAGTAATCTCCCGTTCATAGATATTATTTGTTGCCGGGTCCTCCCCGGCATATTGACAAATCTTATTATGATGAATCTTCATTCTCCGTCGTAGATATAGTTTAACGTCATTGTCGAGTAGTATTGTAGAAATATTCATAAAGATGGTTTATGAAATATTTCTATAGCTTGTTGATATTATATTAAAGTTCGTGATGCACGAGACGTAATTGTACATATTGTCTACATTTAGAAGTATTCTGGTTAACGAAGTTCCATGTTGCATCTATATCTCTGCTTCAAATGTGTCCCTGGCGCATAAAGTCGTTAGTTCATAATCTCAAATATGTGACAAATATCGAATAATAATTCTCGATGAACATTAGCAGTCATAATAATTTGGGAACCGGATGAGGATCAAGAAGGCCGAGTATGGGATCTAGCGGGCGCAGGAGTAAGCTCAGCGCCATTGTCTGAGAAAAAAAAGAAGAGAACCAATATTCCGAGTTCTGATGAGCCGCGAAACACATTCCCTTAATTCTCTACTGTATTTTAATCAGTTTCATTGTTATAATAAATAATTCAGTTCTATATTCGATGCTTGTGAGTGTCATGATCTGGATACCGTTTCCCACAAATGGGGGCTCGTCCGGGATGAAATGAAACAACGAGTTACGACGCAATCCACGACACGAAGTACGACGCAAAATACGACGCTATTTTCGACGAAGTGGACGGCTAATCATATTTGTTGCTGTTGCTTACGACGTTGACGACGAGACGACGTGCAGTTTTGTGAGCCCACGACGTGCGATTCTACGACGAGGATTCATAGGCTAGCAAAATTTGTTCTTCAGTTTCAGTGACAATTATTGGTGCCGTGACGACGACGAGGGTCGGAATCTAAACGACGACAGAGGATTGTGGATGTGGTAAGAGGATAGCGACTCGTCAGAGAGAAACGACGGGAAGCGGTATTCGACGATATCACCTACAAATATCACCGGTTTGGTGAATGAGGTAAAACAGGCTTGATAGCGAGGTTTTGAGGAAGCGATATTGACGGAAATCTACTTGATAGACGTGAGTAAACAAATAAGATGACTACACTCGGTGCAATAGAGAAAATAAATAAGAACATAAGTGATGCTCCGGTCAAAGCAATCAAAGTTTTACATAACCTCATTTTCGAGCATATACCAGACGACAGGAAGAATCGAAAGCGACTGCGAGAGTTTCCTGGATTCGATTTTGACGAAAATTCCATTGAAGAGGAAGCTAAGAAGAAATTTATCGAAGAAACATTTTCTAAGGCTGATCTGTTGCGTGTTTCTGAGATTCTTAATACCGAGATCGGGACAAAGCAGGTAATGATTAACACCATTTGTTATTACTTGAGAAATTTGGATGAACTCGCAACTAATATAGACGATGATGACTAAGATGAAGAAGACGAAGAAGACGAAGAGAGCGAAGAGGAAGACCAGCACAGAAGATATAGAGAACAACATAAGTTTTCTTTGTCGTTCCGCGACGTAGAGGGCGCTATGAAAACATTTAACGGTAAGGATGGTTACCCAGTGAAGAAATGGATCGCAGATTTTGAGGAGACGTCAATCTTAATGGGATGGAGTGAGCTGCAAAAGTTTATTTTCGCTAAGAAATCACTCGATGGTTTAGCTAAGCTTTTTATTCAAGGTGAGAAAGGACTGACGTCCTGGACTGCACTGAAGAAGGCCTTGAAAGAGGAGTTTGACGTGGCGGCAAGCAGTGCAGAAATTCACAAGTTGTTAACCCAGCGACGAAAAAAGCGCGACGAATCTCTACAGGAGTACTTTCTTGTGATGAAGGAAATCGCCAGTAGAGGTGATGTTGAGCAAGTTTCTTTGTGTCAGTACGTGATTGATGGGATCGAAGACGATTCAGGATCAAAACTTCTTCTCTATGGAGCAAAAAATTCCAAGGATTTCAAGGAGAAAATGAAAAGTTATGAGATGGCAGTGAAGTCTTTGCCAAAGAAAAGCACAAAGTATAATAACAGTAATTTTCAAGGAAGTGCCAAGAGTGCCAACGAGAAGGACGGAAAGTGCTGGGGCAGTACAAAGAAGAAAGAGGCGAGTAGTGGAGATAGATGTTATAATTGCGGTGGATCTGGTCATAGTTCAAAGGAATGTGAGCACAAGGATAAAGGCAAGAGATGTTTCAACTGCAATGAGTTTGGCCACATTTCATCCGAGTGCAAAAAAGAGAGGAAGAACGATAAGAGGAATAATCAAGGTATCAATCTTATTGATGAAAAGAAAAGCTGCCTCAAGTTCAAAGAGGTTAGTTTGGGTCAGCAGAAACTTCAGGCACTTATCGACTGTGGCAGTCCTTATAACCTACTGCGACAAAACATCCATAAGACCATGGGTTCCCCAGGATTGAAGAGCACGGATCTTGTTTTGAAAGGATTCGGTAATGGTTTTGTTGCTCCTCAAGGTTACTTCACAACAGTCGTTGAAGTAGACGAGCTGGAGTTCCAAACCAACGTCCATGTTGTTTCTGATGATACTATGGAGTGGGACATGGTTATTGGTAACGATCTATTGGATCAGGGTGAGGTCATCCTGAGCAAGCAAGGAGTTACCATCAAGAAACTAGAGGTCCCAATGATGGTGATCAGGGTAGCCGACGAACAGGAATTTGATATCGAGAACTGCGTTGATGAGGAAAAAAGGGAACATCCAGGATTTGGTAGCGAGATATGTACCAAAGAAGACGAAATCTACTGATGTCAAGATGAAGATCACATTGAAAGAAGAAAAACCAATATTTAGCAGGCCCAGACGAATGGCACCGCTTGAGAACGAATTTGTCGATGAGCAAGTCGAGGCGTGGCTGGAGGAAGATATCATAGAACCGAGTCAATCAGAATATACTGTACATGCCAAGTGGTGGTAGTCAAAAAGAAAAATGGAATTCCGTTCAAGATTGTGACTGACTGTATGGCAATCCAAAAGACAATGCACAAAAGGGACCTGGTCTCACGAGTAGCTGGATGGGCTATGGCCTTGGAGGAGTTTGACTATACCATCGAACACCGAACTGCAACCAGGATGAAACATGTCGATGTCCTGAGCCGATGTCCAGCAGTGATGTTTGGATTCCCTGATGGCCTTGCAGCGAGGATCAAAATCGCTCAGAGAAAAGACGAAGGATTGACAGCGATAAAAGCGACACTGGAGAAAGGGCCTTACGAAAACTTCATCGTCAGAGATGGACTGCTATTTAAATTTGTTGACGGGCGAGAGACGTTGGTGGTCCCGCGAGCAATGCACCATGAAATCATCAGAGATGCACATGAGAAGGGACACTACGCTGTTAAAAGGACTGAAGAAGACGTGAAGCAGGAATATTATATTCCAGACTTGGCCAACAAGGTGAAACGAGTCATAGCCAATTGTGTGAAGTGTCTGGTGGTTAACAGGAAGGCAGGCAAGAAAGAAGGTTGGTTACATCCGATGTTCAAGGAGAGTGTGCCATTGCACACCTACCACATGGATCACATTGGACCACTTAAGTCTACACACAAGGGATATGAACACATCTTCTGTGTGATAGACGCCTTCACGAAGTTCACCTGGCTGTATCCTGTAAAAACTACCAAATCGGCCCAGACGATTGAAAAGATGGAGTTTCAGAGGACGAACTTTGGAAACCCAGTTCAAGTGATCACCGACAGGGGGCCATCGTTCACCTCCCATGAGTTCCAGGACTACTGTAAATCGCAGAGTTTCAAGCACGTCTTGATCACAGCTGGACTGCCAAGAGCCAATGGTCAAATCGAGAGAGTCAACTCAACAGTGACCAAGATCATCGCTAAACTTAGCATTGACGATCCAACAAAATGGTACAAGGTTGTACCATCTGTCCAACGAGCTATCAACTCTACGTTCCAGAGGAGCATCGGAATGTCACCTTTCGAGCTGCTGACAGGAGTCAGAATGCACAACCAAAATGATCTACGTATAGTGCAACTCATCGAAGAGGAGCTGATCGATTCGTTCAACGAAAAACGTGATCAGATGAGAGAAGATGCAAAAAAGCAGATAGAAAAAGTACAATCTAAAAATCGTGCTGAATTCAACCGACGACGTAAGGAGCCTAAGAAGTATCAGGTCGACGACCTGGTTGCCATCAAACGCACTCAGATCGGTCCACATCTGAAACTAAAAACCAAAAGTCTAGGACCTTATCGAGTGACTCGAGTAAAACTCAACGACACATATGACGTCAGCAGAGAAGGAGACCATGCTGGACCAAGAATCACATAGTCCTGTGCGGAGTTCATGAGGCCCTGGCCGGGCGGATTCTCTTCATCCGGGTCGGATGAGGGTCAGGACGGCCGAGTGTGGGAACCGGATGAGGATCAAGAAGGCCGAGTATGGGATCTAGCGGGCGCAGGAGTAAGCTCAACGCCATTGTCTGAGAAAAAAAAGAAGAGAACCAATATTCCGAGTTCTGATGAGCCGCGAAACACATTCCCTTAATTCTCTACTGTATTTTAATCAGTTTCATTGTTATAATAAATAATTCAGTTCTATATTCGATGCTTGTGAGTGTCATGATCTGGATACCGTTTCCCACAATAAAATAACGTTAGTATGCTGCTCCAATGTTAAAGTCAATCACTGTTACTCACTTGGACTTTGTTCGCTGCAATCTCGTTCCAACTAATGATGTTTTACAGCTCTGCGTCCATCACTTTTGTTATACGCTTCTAAAAAGTTAATATCTTCGAAAGTATTCTATTTGTGACTTTTAAATTTCGTAGAATAATAGTATGCGTTCTGTACTATATACGTAATCAAATAGCTGAAATATAATCTCAACTAACAATGAGAAAACGCAATATCAACTCTCTTGCGAACTTCACCTAGTTTGTATGCACGGGGATCTCCAAATATCTACCCTGCAACCGCGCTATCTCCGCGAGTAGTCGAAACACCGTACTCGGATAAATCCTTCGGGACCTCGGTTACCCCGGAATACATCTCTACACTCTTCAAAGTTTGTAGGAATAAGAACTCGGATGCTTGGCCTTCCCTCTCCAAGTCGAAAATCTGGCTGCCATTTCTGCCTCCCTCCAGAAATTTAGCGCGCACTTCAAAAATGCTTATTACTGCGTAATTCGTCCTTTTGGCGACTTTCAAAATATCTGTAATATTTTCCTTTAATTTTCTTCTCATTACCAATGAATAAAATATCCTTCTTGGGGCCTAAATGTAAAAATTCTCCATATAATATAGTTGCAGGTAATCCCGTCTTCAAGAAGACCTCTCCTCATTGGCTGGGGGCTTATGTCCAATGACATAAATTATAACAATATTTATAATATTCCATAGCTAATTCACTGTTGCTATGCCAGTTTCAAGCTTCTAGAGTCTTCTATTGCGCAACATATCACGTGATTGGAATCTCCCTGCCAGCTCGAGACATTAATACAACTGGTTTGCGTCAAGTTCCAGGATTTATATTGCCATGTTAATTATATCATGGGCTCGAAAAATATTCTCATTTCAATCCCAAATAATTCTTTTTCGGGGGCAGTACTGTACCCTTTATTTTATGGCCTGCGCGTCACTAGTTTACGCGTTTTGAACGGTACTTTGTGTGGGAACATATGGTGAGCGACCGTCACGTCGTTAATGTAGGTCATGATGGAAGCCGAGATTAGCCGATTCTCCGCGAACGTGTACGAGACCGCGAGAGGAAATGTAATGTGTTACGAAGCTTTTGGACTACAGTCTTCGTGACGTCACAACATCCGACTCATTTACTGGAGAATTGATTATAATATTTGTTGCGAATTAGAGTGATTTACGCAGTATGATAAATATAAAATACTATGTTGGAATGCTAGACAGTAAATACAAATGTTTGTTTGCTTATAATAAGTTGGAAAATATAAAAAGATACGTATATCACAGTCGAAGCGATTAACATCAACTGAGACACCCCAGGGAAGGGGTAAGGAAGCTTCGCGCAGAGCGACCCACGAGGAGACGAACAGATCATAATGTGATTCCGCCCAGGAACTATAAAACACGGGAGTGCTCGTTATAGTTGAGTCGTATCAAAAAGTCATTCACGTGAAGATCACGGACTTTGTAATCTTAACATACAGTATATCACCGAGTGCACAAGCAAGGCTTATGAACATTTAAGCCTTGTGTTCGAGGCTCAAGTGATTGGACAAAGACAGTCTCCATTACAATGCAGCGCACATTGATATTTTCACCGCTGTGAACACGCCATTAAGAATGGTTTTTCTTTACGAGTGATTCTACTCGTGTTGCACCTGTGTGTCTAATCGCAGAACAGGCTGTAATTTAAGCAATATATATGTGCTAGAACTGTACATTTCCCGAACGTCATGTTGAGTGTTCAGACGTCAAGGGGAATGAGTGAACATTACACAGTCATGTTAGCCATGATGAGCTTGATAATGACATAGGCACTACATTGCACGAAATAGCAGAGCCTCCTTCTAAGTAACCAGAATTTAACATGTATTCTGAGAGCGTTGTGTTCACGTTTTAATCAGATCATAATTATAAGGAAATGTTTCACGCATCTCTGATAGGGATGAGCTTAACATGTGGTTACAAGCGAATGCCTATTAGCTGCTATGAACTGCTACTTTTCTTAGGGCAACCGCGAGTGGGTGGACTTCTAACGAGACGCCATTTCATGACAAGGGCGATCGGATGGCTGGAGTTGGGGAGCTTGGAGTGGATGGAGTTCCCTAGTTCAAACCCAGATTACTGGTGGATGCAGAGTATGCCTTGGTGGAGTTGGGAGAGAATTACCATGGTATATACATATCCTTCTTGACATCGCTTCGAGGCCCGGCTGAAAGTAGAAGGAATACAGTTTATTAAGTAGTGGCTTAGTGGGTATTCTGGAGTAACCACTATTGCCATTTTTCCTTTGTACTGTAGCATGGATGGACAGAGTTCTAGGCTCGATACTTTGTCGCGTCTGACTTTCTGGTCACCTGGATTTTGGTTTGATTAAGCAAACGCATCCATTTGTGTAGTTTTGGCAATTATATTTGATTAATTTAGTAAATCCGTTTTAAAAACATGCATATTTTCATTGTCGAGAAGACACATCATAGGAGAAACAAGTAGTTCCGTGAAGAACTATACAGCCTATTTTCATATATCCTACTTATGTTAATTGCCTCTATCTACATACAAAATTTCAGTTTGATTGCTGTAATAGATTCTTACATATTGAGAACCGACTAAATATTTCGGATGGTCGCCATGTTGGATTTTATATATGTAGGTCCTAGAGTTATGTACTGTTACATGAAGATTATTGTATACGTGTAGCATTCAAAATTCAATCGCATGATTAGGACCCAAGAAGTAACAACGAGATTTTAAAATTTCGCACAGCTGCCATCTTGTGGTTATGGAAACAATTGAAATAAATTAGATGCCAGTGGATTAACATTCGTTTAAGGATTTACTGTACCAAGTTTCACTGCACTCGGATGGTTAAATTGCGAGGAACGTCCATGTGAATATTTATAATTCGCGTCGCCGCCATGTTGGATTTGTGATCACCGGGTTATTTAAAGTCCTATAGGTGAACTTAAGTTCATAGCCCCTATGAACATAATAAAATTCAGTTTAATTGCTATAATAGATTCGTAGATATTCAGAGCCGTCTAAATATTTCGGATGGTCGCCATGTTGGATTGTTAAATGTATAGGCCATAGAGTCATGTACCATTACAGGACAATTATTGCGTAGGTTAATTATTCAACCTTTCACTTCAATCGCATGATTACGACACAAGAAATAAAAACTTAATTTTAAAATTCGCACAGTCGCCATCTTGAGGTTATGTAAACAATTGAACTAAATTAGGTACCAGTGCATTACAATGTGTATAAACATTTCCTGTACCAGATTTCATTGCGTTTGGAACATTAAATCGCGAGAAAGGTATATTTAAAATTTTCAAATTCGCTTGTCCGCCATGGTCGTTTTGTAGTTAAAGAGTTTTTGAAAATCTTATAGATGAACTTCCAGTAGTGCCCTTTATCTCCATACAAAATTTCAGGGTGATACCGCTAATAGTTTCAGAGATATAGAATGCTGGTGAAATATTTCGCACATCCGCCATCCTGTGGTTATGTAAACAATTGAACCAAGTTAGATGTCGGTGAATCACAATGTGTATAAACATATACCGTACCAAGTTTTATTGCGTTTGGTTGGTTAAATCGCAAGAAACGTCTATAAAAATCGCAAATTCGCGTGGCCGCCATGTTGGTTTTGTAGTTACCAGTTCTTAAAAGTCACATAGGTTAACTTCTAGTAGTTCCCTTTATCACCGTAAAAAATCCAGGTTATATCGGTAATAGTTTCGGAGATATTGAATGCTGGTAAAATATTTCGCACAGCCGCCATGTTGGATTGGTGAGACGTAACAAAATTTGAAGGGCACGGTCGGGGTCGTCCTGAATAGTGCTATGAACTTACCTAGTTACATTGAAATTGCTCCAGCCGTTATAAGTTATTTGACACACACACACACACACACACACGGACAAAAGGTGATCTCATAAGCCTATTTCTTCAAAATTGAAAATAGGCTAAAAATACGTAATTTTAAGAAAGCTAGGAACTATTTTGTGCTGATTGCACATATATTTTGGTGCAGCTTGCGCTCTTTGAAAATTCTTACAGGTGAAGAGATTGTCTTTTTATACACTCAACTTGCATTAACGTTTATGTAATTAAATTTCTGTATGAGAAATATAGTTGTGTGATTTTTATATGTCGTTTGGACATGGAAGTTTTCAGAATTTAGGTCTTGTGGAAGACTTTGATTACTTTTTATTTTATGAGACTTCATGTTATTCTTAAGGTCGTGAGAGGTTAGCAGTGTGTCCTAATGGTTCAATGATTAGTTCAATAACATACTTCTGTTAGCTAGGTCCATAGTGTAGGGACACTGTTCAGCATTTTCGAGTTCATCTGAATGAGTGTGCCTATAATAATTGAATTTGATCAATTTCCACTTTGATGGAGGTCACGTATTTTACGTGACATGATATTTTGAAGCATTGTTTATGCAGTTATAATAAATAACTCAACGATAGATTTGAGGTATTTCTGGCAAACAGCAACGTTCTTTTATACGCATTTTCTAGGTCAGACTTTGAAAAGTCTAGATATATTCATATTAAGACAAGATGTAATGAAATATTGTAAGCCAAGGCTTTAAACTGAGTAGGGTATTTTTCTACCGTTTCAATAACGATTTAACACAGTGCAATTGCTACAGATTTAACCACAATGAGTGTGCACTATCATTGTGTGGTATTTAATTATAATGAAGATCATTACTTGATTTTGTGGTCACTTAGGTGTAATACGGATCATTTCCGGATATTTATGGTATTAGGTCACCAATATAAGGGTGTACAAAATCGTCGAGCATATCTGTGGATAATGCTATAACTTATTATTGTTGTCTATGAATACACTGTTAAGTGATTTTAATATTGTTGAGTTGTGCTAATGAGAGCCAATTATTTGAGATTATTGTGAGAATCGCCATCGAAGAATTAATTAAATTAAGTAAATGTTATCTGGATCAGGTGTACGATGTACTTTTCTTCTGCAATAAACCAAGGCCCATATTCGCGGCAGTATTAAAGGTGCCGGGACGTCCTCATAAGACCGTCAACGCTTAGTTCGAATGGGTTATGCTCCACGCGTGGCGAGGGCTAATCCACGGTCTTTAATAGTTGTAGACCCACCTCATTCAATAACATACATCTTATCTAGGTTGGCAACACCTCACATAAACACATCGCTATCACTCCCCACAGCACGTAGGGGCAGGGGGGAGAAAGCAGGGAAAAACCAGTCGTTAAGATAACCACCGCAGTCGACCGCACAGTGAGTTCCAGTGAGCACGAAAACTGCGAGTAGCTGTTGTACGGAAGACAATCAGATAAGTAGTTAGCCTAACATTTTATAGTTTAACCATAGTTTACAACCATATAATCTCTCTAAAGTACAATCTACGGATAGCTATCACCATTTAGCATTTCACCTAACATATATACTGCATTTAGCATACACTGACAGTTGCAGTACCAATACTGCAACTAAATAATTGTACATATTGTAAATATTTTCACCTGTATTTCAAACATAGATTTTGTAGCCTAACTGTAATGGATCTGATGATGATCGCTTGACGATCGAAACTGGTCATCCTAGTGTTTTATTAATCTCATGTAATTTATTTCAGGATTAGGGCATAACCCATCTCTTTTGGGTACATTCGTGTTGACCGACTGAAAAGCACTAAACTCTTGAATTAATTAAAGTTGATCCATGTGTTGATTTAAGAATCAGCTGCTTGAGAATAGCATATTATTCTTCATCACTCCTTCTGTTTATCTGAGCATAATGCTGGATTATAATCATGATGAATGGATAGATTATACTCGATTTATACTAATGCCAGCAAATTCATTAATTAATTATTATAAATATGTTTTTATGAGTGGACAATTAAAACTTCTAATCAGCTTAAACGCTCGTTGGATTTCAACCTTATTATGATAAATGTAACCAAATTATGATACTGAAACTTCGAATAGAGTGATTGTAACACACAAATAAAATGTTAATCAAAGAATACACATAAAGTGTATTTAAACGAATTGTAATATATGTAAATAATTCAGTCTATACTTAAATAATAATAATTGGAAGATATAATGCTGCGATGATGATTATAGGTCGATAATTTATTAGGTAGGCGACGATTAGGATTATTTCATCAAGTCTATTGTATAAATTAATTATGTTAGTGTTGTACAGATATTGTTCATTAATGTGTCAAGTTGGACACTAGACAGTACGCCAGTTATCTAGGCGCACCAAAGTTGTTTTTGGAAGAGGCATTTATGATTGCTACCCTATCTGAGGGGTAGATTTGATATATTTTCACTAAGATGCAAGGATTCTCTTTGTCTTTATGTCATTCTTCCTTGAATAAATTTATTTTTCTTTTAAAAATTTTGATCCGTGATGCTTTATGGAGGTGATGGAAGGTTGTATTAGGAAGGCCATCGCGGGGTGTTTCGGAGTATTCCACGCTCCCGAGATGCTCCACTTGTGGAAATCTCTTGTTCTCTGAGCTGTTTTGCTATTTTGGCCATGGGTTTTCTTAATGCTACCTCGTTAGATATGATTGTGCCCTTTTTATCCCATTCACTGGTTGGTAGGAGCTGGGGGGGGGGGGTTCTAGCCGGGGATTTTGAGGTTCTACGATCCGGCTGTCTTCGTGGGCTGCAACAGGTAATGGTAGGTAAATACGGGCACAGTACCTACAGTAAGGCCACGGCCGCCTCCTTCCCGCTTCCTTGCCTATATATCCCAATCTTCCCCTCCCTTCCCATCCCTCATGAGGCCCCTGTTCGCTTTGCAAGTGAGGCCGCCTGGGCGTGGTGCTGATCACACCTCCTCAGTTGTATCCAATCTGACCAGTTGTTCCCAGCTCCAGGACACTGCCCGTAGAGGCGGTAGTGGTGACTTCCCTCGCTGAGTCCGTGGGAAACACCAACCTAGAGGGTAAAATCTATTTTTTTAAATCATTCATTCATTCATTCATTCATTCATTGATTATATCTGCTACCATAAAAATTTGCCACAAAATGTTTTAAGTTTTCAAACTTGAAGCTTCTCTTGTTGTCTCGCAAAAGCGTTTTATATTGGCTGAAGTTTCACTGTACCGTACAAAAACTGATTGGTGCATATTTAATATTCACTGTATCAGCAGGAGATATATCTTATTTTAGTTTTTCATTACACATTTCCTCAAAACTTGGATTTCTTGAGAACTTGCACATCTCATAGTCCAGGTCTATTTTTATAGGCACTAATACCTTATTCGAAGGGTTGCTTGATGCTCTTACAGCCACATACTTTACAAATCTTCCTTTGCTGATTTTTTTTGTAATGTACTGTACATAACTGTAAACTTGCCCTGTATTGTCATATATTCTGTCAATGAAAATGAATAGTTCTAAATATTTTTACTCCTAAGAATGAAATATGAGTCATGATTGATGAACAGAATCCTACAGAAGTGGAAATTAAAGTTAGAATACACAATATTAACAAAGTGTACTACTCTCTGCAGTTTTTATTGGGATACAAATTTTTGACGAGAAATACCAAACTGAAATTAATATACAATGCCATCATTAGGCCAGCTCTAACGTATGGTGCCGAATCATTGAGTTAAACAAAACAGGAAGAACACCAGTTGCAGGTTTTTGAAAATAAAGTGTATAGGAACATTTTTGGACCATTCTTTGACCCCGAATCTCAAAGCTGGAAAAAGATCAAATAAAAACATGCACTCACTATCACACCAAGCACCAATACTGCACATCATCAACTCCAGAAGACTTCATTTACTATGGATGGGATATGATAGGATGGTCTTACAAAACTTTAAAGAAGAACCAGGAGGAAAAAGGCTAGTAGGAAGACCAGGAAGTTCCTGTAAGAATGTAATCTCCAAACTTTGTAGACATCTGAATGTGGACAACTGGCAAGACCACGCCCAAAACAGAATTCAGTGGAGGCATTTTGTCAGATCGATGAGGGATCTTCGTGTCCCATTGAAGCCTTCTGAGTTAGTGAGTGAGTGAGTGAGCGAGTGAGTGAGTAAAGAATGAAATATATACAAATATTGCATTAAAATCATTAAATATGGATAAATATTTATTTTAAATTTTATACTAAGGAACGCTTATGACTAGTTCTTCTTTGATGCTCTCTTCCATTCCCAATATCTCTTGAACCCGACTGCTAGATTTTATTTTCTCTCCTACACTTAGACACTTTGGGAGACGGAGACAAATAGTTAGTCATACCAGCAAATTTGGAACGTTGTTGGACATCAAGGCCAGAAATCCGAGCGGAATCCAAATTTTTTTGGACTTCATTGAGCAATAGGCTTCCAGTATAGAATTTAATCAAGGAGAAGATCCGCTTGGTAAGCATGCCGTTGTCCATTCGCAGAAGGTGCCCGTAGAACTTCAGCTGCTTACATTGCATGCTGGTAATGGCCTTTTCCAACCGTCGATAGGCTACAGTTTGGAGTTTGCTTTCAGTCGGTAGGTTCCATCTGGAAGCAATCTCGGCCCATGAATTTTCCTGAGGATACGTCTTTCGGCCTTCTCCAGATCATCCATGGTACCTTTCCTGTTCATAAGGAGAGTCTCCGTGGCGTACAAAAACTGTGGCCTGACAACAGTTTTGTAATGACAAATCTTGGCATTCTTCGAATTGCACTTCTTGTTTTAACGGTTGTAATACTTATTAAGGAATATAATAATATTTAACCGGGAGGGCGCCAGTTCATAAATAGGATACTATGAACGATATTTTGATAGAGAACACAAGGACACTTTCATCTCAAGGGGTGGTGTGTTTTGAACACCAACCAGGATAGCCTACCTCAATAAACAAGGCAGGTTTATATGTACTATAACACACTGGTCACCAAACTTTTAAGCGACTGAGCTACCTTACAGCTTACCGTGAGCTACCCAACAAAGTAGGGTATCCGCAGCATCTAAAAACGCCTCTTTGATTAATTCGTAAGGTTTCTTATTTCGAGCAATACTTTTGGAAAAATGAAAAGACGCCTCAGTTGCTGCTTTGTTTCTGTCTAATTTCTTGAAAAAAGTAGATTGTTGAGCATTTAATTGAGATTCCAGTTGTAATACCTTCTCTTTCTTCAAGGAAGAATTCTGAGGGAAATCCTTTTAAATACTGGAGTGAACGGTTTTGTAATGACGTTCGACGTTTGATTTCTTCCCAACAGCTACACTTGCATTACAAAGTAAGCGCACACATTTGTCCTTTACCAGGGTAAAAAATAATTAGTTACCCATTCAACATGAAAATGATAATTTTTTGTTTTTTGCTGGAACTCGCAATAATTAGAACCATCTTTAGTCCGCAGTATGCATAAAATACAGGAAAAATAAAAAAAACCTACACTGACGATCACACACCAGACACTGACTGACAGACCCGCGGGACGCGTAGTGGGAATGAGGGGGATGAGTAGTGCAGATTAGCCAACTCAAGCGCTGCGTCTGAAATTTCCCCGCGAGCTACCAAACATTTACCTGCGAGCTACCAGTAGCTCGCGAGCTACGGTTTGGCGACCACTGCTATAACACAACTATAATTCATTGGAATGCCACTTACTATTTTGTAGAATAAAGGGCTGATATTTAAGTCGTAACAGTAACGCTGTCATAATAAGATATACTGTATTTTCCAATTTATAGCACCAATCGATTTCTCATTTATTCAAGTTTTACTTCTTTGGAGGAGCTTTATAAGAAGCTGTAGTAATACAACCAATACGGCGTAGTAAAGAAAACAGAATAACTCAAATTATATCTTTCTTCACGATTATGTCTCATACAATATATTTTTAGCCTATTTTCAATTTTGAAAAAAAAAAAGGCTTATGAGATCACCTTTTGTCCGTGTGTGTGTGCGTGTGCGTGCGTGTGTGTGTGTGTGTGTGTGAGGTGTGTGTGTGAGGTGTGTGTGTGTCTCCCCCTAATAAATTCTAAATGGCCGGAGCGATTTCAATGAAACTCGGTAAGATCATAGCACCATTCTGGCCGACCCCGACCATGCCCTTCAATTTTTATTGTGTCTCACCAATCTAGCATGGCGGCTGTGCGAAATATTTCACCAGCATTCAGTATCCCCGAAACTATTACCGATATCACCCTGAAATTTTGTACGTTGATAAAGGGAACTACTAGAAGTACACCATGAGACTTTCAAAAACTTGGTAACAACAAAATCAACATGGCGGCCAAGCGAATTTGAGACATTTAAATAGACCTTTCTCGCGATTTAACCAGCCAAACATAATGAAACATGGTACAGCAAATGTTTATACACACTCTAATGCACTGGCGTCAAATTTAGTTCAATTGTTTACATAACCTGAAAATGGCGGCTGTGCGAAATATTTCACTGGCATTCTATATCTGCGAAACTATTACAGATATCGCCCTGAAATTTTGTACAGTGATAAAGGGCACTGCTACAAGAGTATTTAAGTAAGTTTCAAAAACCTGTCGAGTACAAAACGAACATGGCGACCAAGCGAAGTTGAAACATTTTAATAGACTTTTCTCCTGATTTAACCATTTGAGCGCAGTGAAATGTGGTACAGTAAATGGTTATACATATCGTAATGCACTGGTATCTAATTTATTTCAATTGTTTACATAACCTCAAGATGGCGGCTGTGCGAAATTTTAAAATAAAGTTTTTATTTCTTGTGTCGTAATCATGCGATCGAAGTGAAAGATTTAATAATGAAACTACGCAATAATTTTCCTTCAATGGTATATAACTCTATCGCCTTTACATAAAACAATCCAAAATGGCAAGCATCCGAAATATTTGGACGGTTCTCAATATCTACGAATCTTTTAGAGCAATCAAACTGAAATTCTATGTTCTTAGAGGCTATGAACATAAGTTCACCTATATGACTTTCAGTAACCTGGTGAGCACAAATCCAACATGGCGGTGACGCGAAATATAAATATTTAAATGGACGTTTCTCGCGATTTAACCATCTGAGTGCAGTGAAACTTTGCACGTTAAATGCTTATACAAATGTTAATCCAGTGGCATGTATTTTTTTTCAATTGTTTTCATAACCACAAGATGGCAGCTGTGCGAAATTTTAAAATCTCGTTTTTACTTCTTGTATCTTAATCATGCGATTGAAGTCTGAATACCACACGTACATGTAATAGTACATAAATACAAATCCAACCTGGCGACCATCTGAAATATTTAGACGGTTCTCAATATCTACAAATCTATCAACCTTCGAACTGAAATTTTGTATGTTGATAGAGGTAGTTAACATGTGTAGCATATATGAAAATAGGCTGTATAGTTATTCACGGAACTACTTGTTATATGACCAAATAACCTATATCCACTCCTTCCTTTTTACATCCATTTGTTGCCTCCCCTATTGTCTCATTCATCTCTCTGGAATCCCCTGAGTTGACAGTCCCGCTCGACCAACTCCTCCTCTATGGAACACCAAGACTAGCACTCTTACATGCCAAGTTCAAGACACCACCACACAAGCGCTCCAAAGCACCCACACAGCTTCATGAAAATATGTTACACGGTTGCGAGACAATTGGTAGGCTGTGTTGAGTCTGTTACGTCTTTCTAGGATGAAGGTGCTGTCACTATGATTGGGATGGACCCATTCACCGAGATAACGGAAGATAACTACCCTCTCGATCGTTCCATGTATGGTCGTCAAATTGACTTTTCCGGGGTGCTGATTCTACAGGGTGATTCATTTGCTGGAGCTGGACCAGCGGCCAGTTACCAAGCGTGCGCATGCCTTCTGCCAGCCAACCGAATTCGGGCCGCAGATTGCGCGCAGGTAGAAACCGCAACAGAGTATATTAATTAATGGTAAATTCACCAGCAAATCATGACTAAATAAAGTACGTTTTCACAGAAGATGCTGAAAATGTTCTCCTTCAGCCGACAGACATGCGTTGTACCGTGTAAATAAATTAACGTTTACACGTTGTAATTCCCTTCTGTTGTGAGGGATATCTGCTGTCGTATATTGGTCTCCACCTCCACTAGAGTACGGGTAATTGATCTGTGCACTTTGTATTTTAAATTACCCCACAATAAAACATTAAACGGGCTTAGGTCCGTGCTTTGAATAATCACAGTAAACACTCAGGGTGGTACAGAAGTAGGCCTAGCTACATAATATAACGATGTAACTTCCAAAGTTTCTGTCTGTCAGCTAAAGGAGAACATTTTAAGCATCTTCTGTGAAGAGGTAAGTTCTAACATTTAACTGATGACGTGAGGTTATCCAGACCCCCAAGAAATAAAAACCATCTGTGCTTCTTTAATTAAATCTTGCAGGAAGCTGTTGTTTATGTTACCTTCTTATCTGTGTAAAGACTTAGCCATCTACTACGACGATAACTACTTCACAACCAACCCCCAAAAAAATGCGCGCTTCATCTGCACAAAAGGGAGGCGAGAAGGCAGCTGAACGTCACCTGGAATGGTCACAATCTGAAACATTTTGTTCATGCCTGCGCGCAATCTGCGACCCAAGTTTGGTTGGCTGGCGGAAGGCTTGCGCGCACCTGGTGGATGGCCGCTGGCCCCGCTACATGAAAGGAATCTCACTGTATAAATATGTACGATGTTAGAAATATGGAAAAATATGGAAAATAAATTTGTTTAATTTGATGACAACTTAATCGACGGTGATAAGTTAAAAATATATGTCTGTGTAATATTTTATTATTTATTTAGTCAATTTACCCTCTAGGTTGGTGGTTCCCACGGACTCAGCGAGGGAACTCACCACTACCGTCTCTATGGGCAGTGTCCTGGAGCTTGGAACATCTGGTCAGGATGGATACAACTGGGGAGGTGTGATCAGCACTTTGCCCAGGCGGCCTCACCTGCAAAGTGAACAGGGGCCTCATGAGGGATGGGAAGGGATGGAAGATTGGGATGGATAGGCTAGGAAGAGGGAAGGAGGCGGCCGTGGCCTTACATTAGGTACCATCCTGGCATTTGCCCGAAGACGAAGTGGGAAACCACGGAAAACCACTTCGAGGATGGCTGAGGTGGGAATCGAACCCCCTCTACTCATTTGGACCACCCGAGGCTGAGTTGACCCCGTTCCAGTCCTCATACCACTTTTCAAATTTCGTGGCAGAGCCGGGAATCGAACCCAGGACCTCCGGGGCGGCAGCTAAGCATGCTGACCGCTACGCTACGGAGGCGACGTCTGTGTAATAAAGAATGCAAATACAAATAAATCCAAGCCCTGTTTATCACAATGTAGATCGTGTACCAAATGCTATTTTGCACATCACCTGGCAAATTGTTTTAACTGGCGGGAGAGGTTTTGAACGGAAAGACCAGTCTAGTATATGAAAATAGGCTTTTTAATTCTTAACGAAGTACTGGATTTTAACCTAGGATGCCACATCATACCGCCCTTCAACTTAAACCCGTGCGACTTTTTACTTTTCTTCTTTTGATTACTTGAGAACGTTTGTTGTTTAACCTGGCTTCATCCATTCTGTTACTAGACTATGGCTGGCTCGAGGCTCAGCGGTACCATTCTCGCCTGATGGAAGAACAGAATCGAATCCTGGCGCAGCCAGTTGATATTTGAGGGTGCGCAAATGCGAGGGAGCAGTGTCAGTAGATTTACTGGAACGTTAAAGATCACCTTCGGGACACACGCCCAGCACCATGGCGTCTCTAAAAGCCATAGTTGTTAAAAGGGACGTAAAACCAATAACAATATTATTATTATTATTATTATTGTTATTAGATGAATAATTTTATTTGTGTGTGACATCCCATTTCTGTTTGTATCCTGTGTTAGTTTCCTTCATTCATAAACTTACATCGTAACATCCTGTTTTCAGTACAATCCTGACGCCTTACAAAAACGCTGAAGAGAAACCACAGGACTGCCAACCTGAGAGGAAACCTAATAGACGATACCAACCATGGTTACTGGAACTAGCCGGCATCGAATATTTATGGGATTGCTCAGCATCTCAAATATCTGAAAGAATTGCTCTCACCAGTAGTGACTGTATGAAGTGAGTATAATCATAGGTAGAGATACGAGGTGCTACAGTAGAGCGTCAATAATCTGGATTAATGCTGACCGGACCCTGTCCGGATTATCAAAATATCCGTATTTTCGAAAAGAATCAAAAATAATAGTACATTATGCAACGAGCCTATAATGGTTGAAATTAAGACACGAGTATTTTTATAAAACGAGCGTATGCGAGTGTCTTAATTACCATTATAGGAGAGTTGTATACGACTGTTTATGTTCGACGATAATTATAACTTTATTATATGTTTTAACATAAATATTCATAAATATCTGTTGAGAGTCAGCCACTTGAATTTTGTGATCGCAGTGCGAGCGCTGGGTATATCTCTGTCTTTCAAGATCTCTGAACGCTCTGTGTGCTTGCAATGCCATGTGCAGGCCACATGTTTACATCTGCCGTTCCTCAGTAATATTGTCACCGGAGTCGTTTGAAGGCAGTGCGCTGTGTAGAAATTAGGTTGGTGATATTAAGGTACAGTGCTATTTCTTGTCTCATATTCGCCAGTTTATTTACGTGAACATATGGACGGTGCGTATTCCATGTCGGTAATTTATTATAGTTCGATGTTGTGTTTATGTCCGACATGTTGGATTTTGAGCGCATGCGTGAAGGTATCGTTACCTAATTGGTCAATGAACGAACTCTGATTGGCTGGAGAAACTGTATCATAATGAAAAACAGTGTTATAATGACCATCATTATGATTCAGTTTTCTGACACATAATAGTGAGGGTCGAACATAAAAGATCGTTTGAGTTCATAACAAAAATAAATCTTGCTAAAACCGTGTATAATTCACGGAAGTGGTTAAATAATTGGAGCATATAAATAAAACCATTAATTAATATGAACTTATCATGTATTTTATGTTCGACCATGGCGAAATGTGAATATTATATGTCAGGAAACTGTACTAGAATGAGGCTCATAATTAAGTATTCATTATGATACAGTTTCTCCAGCTCAAGAAACAGTTGTGTGACCAATTAGGTGAGGATAGCATCGCACCTGCGCTCACTCTCATGGCCCCCTATTTTAAATCTCACTGCGTGGCGAGTGTCATAGTGATGTATTCCAGGAGGCCATGGTCAAATACAAGGTATTCTTTGCGTCCCGTGCGCTCTGTTTAGTACATAAAACTGGTGAAATCTCAACAGATATTTATGAATATTTATGTTCAAACATAAAAATGTTATAATTATCGTCGAACATGAACAGTCGTATGCAACTCGCCTATAATGGTAATTAAGACACTCGTATGGAAATTATAAAACTCGCTACGCTCGTTTTATAAACATACTCAAGTCTTAATTGTTGCCATTATAGGCTCGTTGCATAATTTACTATTATGTTCGACCCTGGCGAAATGTAAATATTATATGTCAGAAAACTGTACTATAATGAGGCTCATTATAGTACAAGTTTTCATTATGATACAGTTCTTCCCACCAATCAGAGCTCAAGAAACAAATGTGTAACCAACTAAGTGAGATTAGAATCGCACCTGCGCCCACTTCCATGGCCCCCTATTTAAATTTTCACTGCTTGGCGAGTGTCATAGTGAGGTATTCCAGGAAGACATGGTCAAATACAAGGTATTCCCTGCGTCCCATGCGCTCTGTACCAGTACATACAACTGGTGAAATCTCTACAGAATTTTATGAATATTTATGTTCGAACATAAAATAGTTATAATTATCGTCGAACTTGAACAGTCGTATGCAACTCGCCTATAATGGTAATTAAGACACTCGTACAGAAATTATAAAACTCGCTACGCTATACGCTATACTCGTGTCTTAATTATTGCCATTATAGGCTCGTTGCATAAAGTACTATTAATGAAAGACAGTGGCAGTCACCACAGGCAGAGCGACAAGTCAACACTACTGTGCGGCAACACCCTACTAAGTTACGTAAACATTACAAATAGAGTTTTCTAGTGCATGCTAATTTTGTTAATTATATTTATTATTACATTGTGTTATTCTAAATTGTGTACACGTGCCTATACACCATTACTCAAGTAATTCATAATACCTTTAATACAAAATAAATCTAACGTTTAACGAGATTTAAATTGCGAATCGAACACCAAAGGCAAGCTAATAAAATAGTAATGTAATAGTAATAGTATAAATTTAACCCTCCACACAGTGATCAGGAACTGATGAAGGCTACTTGAAGGTCAAACCTCGTAATCCTAAAATGCCCCATTAATAGTTATTTATTTATTTATTTACTTATTTATTTATCGTATGGCTTTTAGCGCCGGGAGTGTCCGAGGAGATGTTCGGCTCGCTTGAGTTTGTAGCTGCTTCTAACGGATACCCTTAGGGTGAGCTACAAGTTCCGTTCAATTTCAAGTAGTTCCAACTTTCGCCTCCAGATATCAATGCTACCTAGTGGTGAAAGTTGGAACTTTGATAGAGCTTTCTGTCGAAATCTAACCTAAGGATTTTGCTTTGCAAAAGTTTAGTCTGTGAAAGGATCTTTTACATGCCATACATCTATGACATGAGACCGCCGGCTTTACTTCCCCTCCGAAGGAAGGCATACTGAAGGATTTTTAACGCTCTTAAAAATGCGACGACTTCGGCCGGGTTTGAACCCGCTATCTTGCGCACAGCAGTTCAGCATACTACCAACTACGCCACTGAAGCCGCAATAAATAACTAAAAACTTTAGACACAATATAACAATCAGTAACTAAACATTAGACACAAAATAACAAAAATAACAATAAATAACTTAACATTAGACACAACATAACAATAAATAACTAAACATTAGACACAAAATAACAAAAATAACAATAAATAACTAAACATTAGACACAACATAACAATAAATAACTAAACATTAGACACAAAATAACAAAAATAACAATAAATAACTAAACATTAGACACAACATAACAATAAATAACTAAACATTAGACACAAAATAACAAAAATAACAATAAATAACTAAACATTATACACAAAATAACAAAAATAACAATAAATAACTTAACATCAGACACAACATAACAATAAATAACTAAACATTAGACACAAAATAACAAAAATAACAATAAATAACTTAACATCAGACACAACATAACAATAAATAACTAAACATTAGACACAAAATAACAAAAATAACAATAAATAACTAAACATTAGACACAAAATAACAAAAATAACAATAAATAACTTAACATTAGACACAAAATAACAATAAATAACTTAACATTAGACACAAAATAACAACAAGTAGTTCCGTGAAGAACTATACAGCCTATTTTCATATATCCTGCTCATGTTAATTGCCTCTATCAACATACAAAATTTCAGTTTAATTGCTGTAACAGATTCGTAGATATTGAGAACCGTCTAAATATTTCAGATGGTCGCCAGGTTGGATTTTTATTTTTGTACTATTACATTAAGATTATTGTGTACGTGTGGTATTCAAACTTCAATCGCATGATTAGAACACAAGAAGTAAAAACGAGATTTTTAAATTACGCACAGCAGCCATCTTGTGATTATGCTAACAATAGAAATAAATTAGATGCCAGTGGATCAACATTTGTATAAGCATTTAATGTGCAACGTTTAACGGCACTCGGATAGTTATTTCGCGAGAAACGTCCATTTAAATATTTATACTTCGCGTCGCCGCCATGTTGGATTTGTGCTCACCAGGTTACTGAAAGTCCTATAGGTGAACATATGTTCATAGTCTCTATGAACATAAAAAAAATCAGTTTGGTTGCTGTAAAAGATTCATAGACATTGAGAACCGTCTAAATATTTCGGAAGCTCGCCATTAAGGATTCTTATATGTATAGGCCATAGAGTTATGTACCATTCAAGGACAATCATTGCCTAGGTTCATTATTCAAACTTTCACTTCGATCGCATGATTACGACACAAGAAATAAAAAAATAATTTTAAAATTTCGCACAGCCGCCATCTTGAGGTTATGTAAACAATTGAATTAAATTAGATGGCAGTGCATTACAATCTGAAAAATCATTTACTGTACCACATTTCACTGCACTCAGAGTGTTAAATCACGAGAAAAGTCTATTAAAATATTTCAAATTCGCTTGGTCGCCATGTTCGTTTTGTACTTTACAGGTTTATGAAATATACATAGGTAAACTTGTGTCAGTACCCTTTATCACCGTACAAAATTTCAGGGTGATATCTGTAATAGTTTCGGAGATATAGAATGTCAGTGAAATATTTCGCACAGTCGCCATTTTGAGGTTATGTAAACAATTGAACTAAATTAGACTCCAGTGCATTAATATGTGTATAAACATTTGCTGTACCAAGTTTCATTACGTTTGGATAGTTAAATCGCGAGAAAAGTCTATTTAAAAGTCTCAACTTCGCTTGACCGCCATGTTGGTTTCGTATTCATCAGGTTTTTGAAAGTCTCATAAGTGAACTTCTAGTAGTGACCTTTATCACCGTACACAATTTCAGGGCGATATTGGTAATAGTTTCGGAGATATTGAATGCTAGTGAAATATTTCGCACAGCCGCCATGTTGGATTGGTGAGACGTAACAAAATTTGAAGGGCACGGTCGAGGTCGCCGGGAACAGTGCTATGAACTTACCAAGTTTCATTGAAATCGCTCTAACCGTTTAGATTTTATTAGGGGGGGGGGCACACACACACCTCACACACACACACACGCACACACACACGGACAAAAGGTGATCTCATAAGCCTATTTTTTCAAAATTGAAAATAGGCTAAAAATAACAATAAATAACTTAACATTAGACACAAAATTACAAAAATAACAATAAATAACTTAACATTAGACACAAAATAACAAAAATAACAATAAATAACTTAACATTAGACACAAAATAACAAAAATAACAATAAATAACTTAACATTAGACACAAAATAACAAAAATAACAATAAATAACTTAACATTAGACACAAAATAACAAAAATAACAATAAATAACTTAACATTAGGTATTAGCCTCCAGTTCCGTTATATGGGATAATTAATTAGGCTTCAAGCATGATGGATTGAGTGCGTTGTTGTTAAAATAAAGGTGTTGTTGAAATAAGAGGTGCTTTTTATAGAAATGAAAAGTTGTGCTATTTGTAAAAATAAAAAAATATGAATGCACCGTATTTTGAACATTTAGATGGTTCTCAATATCTATTAATCTATGACAGTAATCAAATTGAAATTTTGTATGTGTATAGAGGCTATATACATATGGCACGTTCAATAACCTGGTGAGCACAAATCGAACATGGCGGCGACGCGAAATTTAAATATTCAAAAGGACATCTCTCGCGATTTAACTATCCGAGCGCAGTGAAATTTGGTACGGCATATGCTTGTATAAATTTTTATCCACTGGCATCTAACTTATTTCTATTATTTTCATAACCACAAGATGGCGGATGAGCGACATTAAAAAAATCTCGTTTTTATTTCGTGTGTCGTAATCATGTGACTGGAGTTTGAATAAAACACCTACACACAATAATCTTCATGTAATACTGTAGTGCATAACTCTAACGCCTATATATAAAAATCCAACATGGCGACCATCCAAAATATGTAGACGGTTCTCAATATCTACGAATCTATTACAGGAATCAAACTGAAATTTTGTATGTTGATAGAGGCAAACAACATAAGTATGATATAAATGGGCTGTTCTTCACGGAGCTACTTGTTAATATATTACTCTTTCCTTTTCTTTTTAAAATTAACATAGCGCATCACTCATAGTAAAACTCATTCAGTGATATGCAGAATTATTTCATTTGACCTTATTTGAGTTATTGATATTGTTTCATATAGCGATTTGGACATCGTGGTCAACAGCCCCATGCATTTCCGTGTGTATAGAATTTCTCTGATAACCTGTGTCATTGTGTTATCTGCAGTAGTGTGTGTTCTTGTAATGGTTACTAGGTTCAGGAAGGCTTTTGGTTAGGAACCATCCTGGCATGTACCTGGAGTAGAATTGGGAAACCACTTTTTGCCTGGCTGAAGTGGGATTCGAACCCACCTCTTCTCAGTCTTGCGTGAAGCCGAGTATATTCCTCAACCCTCATACAACTTTTCCGAGCTAAAAATCAAATCCAGGACCTTTAAGACCGGGTTCTCAATATGTTTCTGAAGACAAAAGGTGACAATTTTGATCCAATACTCGAAATACAAATAATAAAGATGATGATTATGATGATGATGATGATGATGATAAGTTGTAAAAGACTTAAAATCTAGATTATTGGCACCTTAACAATAGAGAGGTCTGAGTTGAGCGAGCAAAACAAAATATTAGAATTTATTTAGTGTTGAGGTAATACACAATCAGAGAATCAAAATGATAAGATTAATTACATGTAAGAAACAATTGCTTACAATTACGTATTATCTTACTTGATCATATGCTGAAAATGTCTACCATCAACTGGAATTCACATTTGCAATCTCTTTTCGAGAGACAAATGCACAGACGTAAGGGTTTGCTTCGATATCTCAGCACAGGCACTGAGGATGCGATGCTCCAGATATTCCGGGGTTGTTGGGACTTGCATGTTTACTTTATCTTTAAGTGCTCCCCATAGAAAATAGTCAATATGTGTGAAATCAGGTGAACGTGGTGGCCAACGTATAATGCCTTCACGCCCAATCAGCCGACCAGGAAATACACTTGATAGTTTGTCTAGCCCCACGCTAGTTGTGAGCAGGACACCCATCGTGTTGAAACCACATACATTCCCGTACATGTAGTGGTACATCTTCTAGAACAGTGGTTCTGAACCCGTTGAAGTCAGCGGACCACTCAGCCTAAAATTGAATCATGTACGGACCACCCCTCCCCCTCCCCTCCCCCTCCCTCCCCCCAATACACCTGATCAGTTGTAAGCCTTCCTCAATAACACTTATTTTAAAGATATTTCAATTCAAAACCTGATAGTCATCGTCGCGAATACATTCGGACGATTCTCGTTCAACTCACATCATTTTCGACATCCCTATTTATTGGCCACTTTCTTATACGTGCTGGTGGACCCTTTTTTCCCGCGGACCTTCCCGAGGCACTCGTGGACCACCTGTGGTCCGCGGACCACCGGTTAAGAACCACTGTTCTAGAAGAACAGGCAACACTTCTGAAATAAATGTTGCATATCTGTCCCCCGTCAATGTTCCTTCAATGAAGTACGGACCGATCACGAATTCACCAATTCTCCCACACCAAACATAAATCGTTGCCTCTGATGTTCAACCTGCCTGAGCCATCGAGAGTTCTCACTAGCCCAATAGTGCATGTGTTTCCAATTACCATTTCCGTTATTACTGAATGTTGCTTCATCGGTGAATAGAATTCTTTGATTAAAGTGTGTATTGTCTCGTAGTTTTAATAGAAGTAAGCGGTAGAATGCTACACGGGTATGACAATTAGGCTCACAAAGTTATTGATGAAGTGATGGGTGATAGGGTCTGAACCTACGCCTAAGAAAAAATCGAATAACACTTGATTGGCTGGCAATTTCTGACGATCTAGCAACAGGATTGTGAGCTACAGCTGCTAGAACATGAATTTGCTTAAGTACTGTTTCTGTTTTTGATGTGTAACATCTTTCCACTCGGTTGCAGGATATTTTTTGTGGGAGTGATTTTGGAAAAGGGACGGAAGTGGGACGAAAATGTGTAAGAGGAAACAATGAGCGCGCGCGGTGGCGGAGATTGTTACCACGACGTACTGTCGACCATATGGCTATGTGGAATGTATATCGCATTCGGTTTACTTCAAGGTTTGGGGGCTTCATTAAAGATATTCCTACAGTAAATCATTGGTACCTCGACTTATCTCGTGCATGCACACTTGTCAGGATTTGGCACTGTAGTTTTACAAGTAGTAATTTCAATGACCAACAGAGTTCACTGTTATCAAGGGATTTCCGCTCCCGGCAGACACATAGTAGGATAACATGTCAGATGTTACACATCATATTATAGGGGCAGATGACCTTGCTGTTCCGCCCCTTAAAACAATAACAACTACATATCATATGCGACTACTGTGGGGATCGTTTTTTTTTGTATTCTCTGGAAATAATTTCAGTGCCCTTTCGTTAACAATTTACCACAAATATGAAGTATTGTTTTGCACGATGAACACTGATTGGCAGGATAGCTCTCTCCGTATAACTCCACTGCTGCATTCTCTTTATATTCTTCATACAGCAGAAGCATACGTTTCTCT
This sequence comes from Meconema thalassinum, assembly GCA_946902985.2. Lineage (NCBI taxonomy): Eukaryota > Metazoa > Arthropoda > Insecta > Orthoptera > Tettigoniidae > Meconema > Meconema thalassinum. The sequence goes on from OX336390.1 coordinate 161,361,863, forward strand.
TCATTCGTGTAAGACATTTCCTTTAGCTCTCCGCAACACATTGGAAATTCTATAATTCCACTCAGATTCGAATGCAGCATCAGCCTCCACTTATAGCCTACCTATTTAACTTTCCCCCCTCTTATAGTGATGAAACAGAATGTCTCAGTGCAGTGACTTACTTGAGTTTCCATTCAGCCTGAAGTAGCCACGCTTGAATAGGCCACTCATGTCCTGAAGAATAAGACAAATGCATTAAAAGTTTCAATTAATGTAACTCTAATAAATAAATAAATAAATAAATAAATAAAAACAGCGGTTTTATACTTTTTTCACTTGGACCATTCTGTACGCATTTGTAAAACATTTCTCCTTTCCCGTTTCTTGTTATCCACTGGTACAGTTAAAGCTCCCGAAGTATGTTACGCACCGTGTAGTATTTATTGTACCGGTACATGTTATGGCAAATCAAAAGCAATGTACGCTGCTAACTGTTACATCGTCCCATTATACCAAACAGCAAGTGACGTAAGAAATTAGACAACAAATGAAACTTCATTGTTCTATTCTTTCACTCACTTCTTTACATTTCACAAAGAACCGAACTCTGATAATAACAACTACGATTCTGATTTTAGGATATTCATTCAGTGTTGAAGCAGATTAGACCTGTTTGCGAGGCTACGCTATGCAATACACAACAAAACTTGACTCACACTCATCCGTCTCGTACCGGCCACTCGCACAACCCATCACCAAAAGAAGGCGTGGCCTAACACAATTTTTATATCCTTGATTTCTCAAAAGTTACTTGTCCAATTTTTGGAAATTCGTAATTACACCGTTGAGTTTGTCTACGTGAAATCTGCTACCCTGTACACAAACATTAGTGTAGTTCCATTTAAAAAACTAAAGTTGGTACTGTGCCCTTATTTCCAAGTAATATGAAAGCCAAAATCCGAAGATGGAAAGGATCGCAGCATCAAGTAGCACCCGGCTAAAAATACCTACCAAAGCAACTGGCATATCTCCAACTGGAATAAGGAACATAAATATATCTCCATCAAAATGCTATGGTTCAACACTACTAGGATCAGATAACTAAAATACGGGAACATGAGATACTCCCATATTACGGGTGCAACGAGAATTGGTAATAGGTTCGGGTCACTAAACTACAACCATAGCATTTTTACCCTAAACCCCACTACTATAAATCATAACGCAAAATTTATATAGAAGACCTCAAGCATACGTAACGACGTGCTTGGAGATTTATTCATGAAAAATCATACTTCTCCAAATCACACACAATATTTACAGCATGAGTTTCAAAAATCTCCAAATATTAACTAACACCGATAGTGTAATATTACCTTACCTTACCTAGATGGCCACTCAAACCTAAGCAGGTTTTTGGCCTCGCCAACAGCACGGCGCCATCTTTCTCGGTCATCCATTATGTCCTCCGTGACTCCGATTTTTCTCATATCTTTTTGAACTTGGTCCCACCAGCGAAGTCTCGGTCGTCCCAATGGTCGCCTTCCTCTGGGTACACCTTCCAAAACTGCCCTTAAATTCAATTCTCTACTTCTTCTATGTACATGACCAGCCCAGCGTAGTCTTTGGCTTTTGGCACGGGCGACGATATCCGGTTCTTTGTAGAGATCCCGCAATTCCTTATTTGTTCTAACTCTCCACTGGCCATTTTCTACTATCGGTCCGAAAATGCGTCGTAGTATTCTATTTTCAAAAGTTACTAATTTCCTTTCAGTTTGCTTGGACAATACCCAGGTTTCTGAGCCATACGTGACAACAGGAAGTATAATGCTTTTATAAATTCTCACTTTAGTTTTTCTAGATATAATTTTACTCTTTAAGAGATTTTGCAGAGACCAGTAGCTTTTGTTGCCACTGAGAATTCTTGATTTTATTTCTGTTTCTTCCATATTATTCTGGTCTATGATAATTCCCAGATATCTGAACTCAGTACATCTGTGAAAAGCGTATGAAGCAACTGTTAAGGGTTTTTGTACTTGTGCTGCATTCCTTCCTACAACTAGATATTTTGTTTTTTGTTCATTTATCATTAGACCTACCTCCTTGGCTTCTTCAATAAGGGTTTCTGTGAGTATTTTTAGATCGTATTCGCTTTCTGCCATGAGTGTTATGTCATCAGCATAAGCTAATATGTTTATCTTGGTTCCCACTTCAAGGCCTGGGTGGAGCTGGTTTACTCGTTTCAATGTTTCTTCTAAAGCTAAATTGAATAATAAAGGCGAGAGTCCATCTCCCTGTCTTACTCCAGTGTTGACATTAAATTCTTCGGTATATTCATTATTGATTCTAATTTTGCATTTGGACCCTTCTGTGCACAGTTTTGCCATAGTGATAAGTTTTTCTGGTATTCCATTCCGCTGCATGTATTTCCACATTTGTTTCCTATTGACACTATCGTATGCCTTGTTGAAATCTACAAAAAGTAGATGGGCTGTTTTGTTAAACTCCCAATATTTGGAGATTACTTGCTTTAAGACAAAAATTTGGTCTGTTGTAGATCTTTGGCTTCTAAATCCTGCTTGGTGATCTCCAAGAATTTCTTCTGTATAACATGCTAGTCTGTTGTAGATTATTCTTGAGAATACTTTATATGCGCTGCTTATTAATGATATCCCTCGGTAATTATTGCACTCGAATTTATCTCCCTTTTTGTGAATCGGAACTACTACTGCCATCTTCCATTCTACTGGGATTTCTTCCTTCTCCCAGATTTCTACAATTAAGTTATGTAACCTTTTTAGCAAAGAGTTTCCACCTGCTTTAAGAAGTTCTGCTATTATGTTATCCTCTCCAGGGGCTTTATTGTTTTTTAAACTTTTAACTACCTTTTCAACTTCTTCATAGGTAGGAGGGTTAATCTTTGGCTGGACATTTAGGTACAATTCCTCTTCAATGTTTGTTGCCACTTCTTCACAATTTAAGAGGTCTTCAAAGTATTTTTTCCAAGTTGCTAGCACTTCTGTTTGGTTGCAAACAACATTGCCATTCCTATCTTTTACTCCTACTGATCTTGCCTTGTACCCTTGTTTAAAATATCTGACAAAGCGAAAAAATTCTCTTGTATTATTTTTGTTGCTATCTTCTTCTGCTTTTCTTAGCTGATCTTTCACAAAGTTCCGTTTAGCTGCTCGTAATGTTTTGTTAGTCTCCCTATTTATCTGTTTGTAATGTTGTTTGTTGGTTAGAGTTTGTTTGGTAATATTAGAACACCAAAAACTAAAAAATATGGCACCTCTCTGATGTTCCCAAGTATCAGGATCAATACTAAAAATTGGTTTAAACGCATAAATTTCGACGAAGAATGAAGTTATATAGCGATGGCCGTTCGCTGTTACAATGGCAACATGTTAATCTGTACATCGGATCCTGATTCCTAATCCCTAATCCCAATCCAAATAATTATAATGAATACAATATTAACCCTCAAATTATTATTTATATTTGCTCTATATACAGATTAATAACATTTTCTAACATAAATGTTTCAATAACACGCATTTCTTCAATATTGATTACATTTCCATTAACCGTAGTCATCTTTAAGTATATATCGTCAATATTGGGATTAACAATCCGTTCATCAAAGCCTAGATTATTATTATACAATGCACTCCCATCTTATCTTTCCATATTTAAAATAAATATATTAATAACAATAAAACATTTAAATAAATACCTGGAACGCTATACACTTTGTTTACGATTGATCACAGACTGTACACTGACCTCCACATTTCTCTAAACAGCTGTTCGCTACTACACGCGTAGCCTGCTTCAATAGCGCGTCAAATATTGCTCGCATTCTGTCAGCGAATAATTTTCACTTACCACAACAACGCTTTCTTTAATAAGTCGTAATACAACCTCAGGCCTTCCTTAAACAACTTGCAATATAACATTAGGTCTGCCTCGTTCTACCAAACGGGATAGTGCATTCAAATAAACCTCACTTTCAACTTACTTTCAACCTACATTCACGTAGGCCACTTTTACCGTACTTACCAAAATTGTACATTATCACTCCTCCAATACGAGTGAATCGTTTACTTACCACATCTCTCTACTAATATCGTTGCTTCTCTAGGTAGCAGGGAATAGTGTACCTACCTTCAATGTTCAACTAAACTTGAATCATTCTACACCTCAAACAATACAATGCGTTGCTTCTCATTATAAATAACAGCTGATCAATAATATACACCTCAAGAAATATTTATAGGTTCCTCTTTTAATTCTGGTATTTTATAACAAACTCATGATAACAATAGGTTCTCCGAAACTTCCTAACTTTTCATTCGACGTCCATCACAACAATCGTGACATTCTCCAGTACTACCTCTTCCACAAATATGTATCTTGCTTTACTATAATATTTAAATACTTGTTGGAATAAATCCACTGTTACGACATTCATTCACGATAACAACACTAATCGTGTTCATTTCAGTTCTTTTGAATAACTAACAATCTCTGATTGTTTATGAGAATATCGTTCTCTGACTTTATCAAACAGCTGACTGCAACATATGATCAGTCATCGATCATAGACAACTATCTTAAATTCAAGCTTCAATGAAAAATGGAAATATCTGAGAATAATCAAATCAGATAATGTCAAAGCAAAATCCAAAAATAGGATTTTCATAAAATCCAGAATTATGAAAAATTCTTAAAATCCGAAAATTCCTATAATAGGGAAATATTGCTAAAATCCTAAATTCCTTGCAAAATCCAACAAGAAGTTCCGTGACGAACTAAAGAGCCTACTTTTCTTGAAATTTAAGAGTCATACCAATCTACTGTATATAGACCTATCTAGAATAATGACGAAATTAAGTTGATAATATTGAAATTTCTAATTAGTTCGAAATATACCTGGTATAATGTAGCCTATTAGAGCACCACAGTTGACAGCCCTGGTGACTGAATATATTTTTATTTCCATCTCTTAAGGTACAGAATACAAAATTTGGTTGAAGTCCTATGGATAGCATGGACGTTACATGCAGTTAAACATTAGATCTATCAGTGCCCGTAAAATCATGTTGGCAACAATGTCATGCATGTGTTGGTCAGAAATAATCTGAAATATTATGATCTCTTGTTGTGCCAATTTTGGATGAAATCCATTTGTTAGTATGGAAGTTACATGTATTTTAAAATTGGACCAATCAGCAGGCTCATAGTCTTGTTGGCAGCACTGACGTATATTAGTTTCTCCAAATTAATCTAGAATGTCAGGTACTATACGTGTGCATATTTCAAAGCCGTTGGCTTACATACTTTCTGATATATTAATATTAGGGTAAAAATAGAGACAGCATTTATTAACAGTTGGCAGCTCTGGTTGCTCTTGAGAATAAGCATAGTCATATCTGTTATGGTACACATAGCACATACGAAACTTGGTTGAAATCCAATTGATAGTATAGAAATTACATGTATTTAAAAATTTGTCCTATCAGCAGGCTTAGAATCATGTTGGTAGCACTGACGTACATACGCTACCCCAAATTAATCTAGAATGTCAGGTACTATACGTGTGCACAGTTTAAAGCTGTCAGCTTGCATACTTTCTGATATATTGGCATTTGAATTTTAACAAGTAGTTCCGTGAAGAACTATACAGCCTATTTTCATATATCCTATGTTAATTGCCACTATCAACATACAAAATTTCAGTTTGATTGCTGTAATAGATTCGTAGATATTGAGAACCGACTAAATATTTCGGATGGTCGCCATGTTGGATTTTATATATGTAGGTCCTAGAGTTATGTACTGTTACATGCAGATTATTGTGAACGTGTAGTATTCAAACTTCAATCGCATAATTAGGACACAAGAAAAAACAAGGAGATTTAAAAAATTTTCACAGCTGCCATCTTGAGGTTATGGAAACAATTGAAATAAATTAGATGCCAGTGCATTAACATTCGTATAAGGATTTACTGTACCAAGTATCACTGCACGCGGTTGGTTAAATTGCGAGAAACGTCCATGTGAATATTTATAATTCGCGTCACCGCCATGTTGGATTTGTGATCACCAGGTTATTTAAAGTCCTATAGGTGAACTTAAGTTCATAGCCCCTATGAACATTAAAAAATGCAGTTTGATTGCTAAAATAGATTCGTAGATATTCAGTATCGTCTAAATATTTCGGATGGTCGCCATGTTGGATTGTTAAATGTATAGGCCATAGAGTCATGTACCATTAAAGGAAAATTATTGCGTAGGTTCATTATTCAAACTTTCACTTCGATCGCATGACTACATCACAATAAATAAAATCTTAATTTTAAAATTCGCACTGCCGCCATCTTGAGGTTATGTAAACAATTGAACTAAATTAGATACCAGTGGATTACAATGTGTATAAATATTTACTGTGCCAGGTTTCAGTGCGCTTGGAACATTAAATCGCGAGAAAGGTCTATTTAAAATTTTCAAATTCGCTTGGCCGCCATGTTCGTTTTGTAGTTAAACGGTTTTTGAAAGTCTTATAGATGGACTTCCAGTAGTGCCCTTTATCTCCGTACAAAATTTCAGGGTTTTACCGCTAATAGTTTCAGAGATATAGAATGCCGGTGAAATATTTCGCACATCCGCCATCTTGTGATTATGTAAACATTTGAACGAAGTTAGATGTCGGTGCATTATAATGTATATAAACATATACTGTACCAAGTTTCATTGCGTTTGGTTGGTCAAATCGCGAGAAACGTCTATTTAAAAGTCGCAAATTCGCTTGGCCGCCATGTTGGTTTTGTAGTTACCAGATTTTCAAAAGTCACATAAGTGAACTTACAGTAGTTCCCTATATCACCATAGAAAATGTCAGGGTAATATCGGTAATAGTTTCGGAGATATAGAATGCTGGTGAAATATTTCGCACAGCCGCCATGTTGGATTGTTGAGTCGTAACAAAATTTGAAGGGCACGGTCGAGGTCGCCGGGAATAGTGCTATGAATTTTCCGAGTTTCATTGAAATCGCTCCAGCCGTTTAGATTTTATTAGGGGGACACACACACACGTATCACACACACACACGCACATACACACGGACAAAAGGTGATCTCATAAGCCTATTTTTTCAAAATTGAAAATAGGCTAAAAATAGAGAGAGCATTTATTTACTGTTGACAGTCCTGGTGGATCTTAAGAATACGTTCTGTCATATCTGTTCATGTACACATAGTACATACGAAATTTCCTTGAAATCCAATTGAGAGTGTAGACGTTATATGCATTTAATAATTGGACCTATCATCAGGCTTAGAATCATTTTGGCAACACTGCCATGCATGGTCTCCTGGAAATTAAACTGAAATATTATTATCTATATGTGTGCCAATTTTGGAATAGCTCCCATGCATACCTTCCATGATATCTAACATGGAGCTCAAATTTCAATTGCGGTCTTTCAGTAGTTGGTAGCACTGACATCATTTTCAAATATGGGCTTGAGATATTCAGGTATAGATCTTTACTCATACCAAATTCGGATTCGATTTCTGCAGCCGTTTAGGAGTTGATAGGGGGACACACACACAGCCAGCCAGACAGAATGACAGACAGACATTTGCCCGGATCGATCTCATAAGTCTACTTTTTCCTCCTTTTTAGCCTACTTTTCACATTTTGCAACAATGAGGAAAAAGTAGACTTATGAGATCGATCCGGGAAAATGTGTGTCTGTCTGTCTGTCTGGCTGTGTGTGTGTCCCCCCCTATCAACTCCTAAACGGCTGCATCAATCAAAACCAAATTTAGTATGAGTAAAGATGTGCACCGGAATATCTCACGTCCATATTTGAAAATGATGTCAGTGCTACCAACTGCTAAAAAAACGCACTAGAAATTTGAGCTTCATGTTGGATATCTTGCAAGGTATGCATGGGAGCTATTCCAAAATTAGCACACATGTAGATAATACTATTTCAGTTTAATTTCCAGGAGGCCAACTATGACAGTGTTGCCAAAATAATTTTAAGCCTTCTGATAGGTCCAATGTTTAAATGCATATAACTTCTACACTATTAATTGGATTTCAACCAAATTTTGTATGTAATATCTGTACATAAACAGATATGACTGAGCGTATTCTTAAGAGCCACCAGGGCTGCCAACTGTTAATAATCGCTCTCTCTATGTTTTTTTTATCCAAATACCAATATATCAGAAAGTATGGAAGCCAACAGCTTTAAACTATGCACACGTATATTCTGACATTTTAGATTAATTTGGAGTAACTTATATACGTCAGTTCTACCAACATGATTATAAGCCTGCTGATGGTACCAATTTTTAAATACATGTAACTTCTATACTATCAGTTGGATTTCAACCAAATTTCGCATGTGCTATGTTTACCATAACAGATATGACTATAAGTATTCTTAAGAGCAATCAGAGCTGCCAATTGTTAAAAAATGCTGTCTATATATTTTTACCCTAATATCAATATATCAGAAAGTATGCAAGCCAACAGCTCTATACTTTGCACACGTATAGCACCTGATATTCTAGATTAATTTGGAGTAATTAATACTAGGCAGTGCTGCCAACATGATTCTATGCCTGCTGATATGTCCAATTTTAAAATACATGTAACTTCTATACTAACAAATGGATTTCATCCAAAATTGGCACAACAAGATATCATAATAAATCAGATTATTTCTGACCGGCACACGCATGGTATTGTTGGCAACTGCTTTTATTCGTGCTGATAGATCCAGTGTCTAACTGCATGTAACGTCCATTGGACTTCAACCAAATTTTGTATTCTGTACCTTAAGAGATGGAACTAAGAATATATTCAGTCACCAGGGCTGCCAACTGTAGTGCTCTATTAGGCTACATTATACCAGGTATATTTTGAACTAATTAGATATTTCGATATTACCAACTTAATTTCGTCATTATTCTAGATAGGTTCATATACTGTAGAATAATCATTGGCATGAAAAGTAGGCTGTAAAGTTCTTCACGGAACTTCTTGTTGCAAAATGAGAAAAGTAGGCTAAAAAAGCTATCTTCATATAAGATGCGAAAATTGTTTAGAATACGAAAATCTTCCATCCACAAATCATTACCCCAAAAGCAACAAAAATGAAATCTCCAATAAAGTCGAACCGAGGACTCGAATAGTCCTTCCTAAGAATTAATCCTCTGTTAAAATGACGAAAACACAGATAAAGCTGACTTCCTAAAACATCCATCAATGACGACGAAATAATTAAAAATCTGAAAAGTACTGAACCTACTAAAATAGAAAAAAGTCCTCTCGGCACGCCGGAAGGCGGAGGTAGATTTCATCGGGCAAACTTGCGGATAGGCGAAAATAGGCAGAATATGCACGTTTTCGTAGAAGGATCAGACCTCATTTATTGCAAGAAAATATTTTATAATTGGAGCTTAATTAACTTTGTTTTTCGTCATTTTATGCATATTTTAAACATTTTATTGTCTTATGGGGACGGTAACCTTCTTGTCATTTGGGTCCATTTTTAGCCTACTTTCGATTTTTGCAAAAAATGAAAGTAGACTTATGAGATCAACACAGGGCGAAAAAAGTGTGTCTGTCTGTGTGTGTGTATGTGTGTGTGTGAGTCTGTGTGTGTGTGTATGTGTGTGTGTGAGTCTGCGTGTGTGTGTGTGTGTGTCTGTGTGTGTGTGAGTGTGTGTACTCTGAATGTCTGTCCCCCCTATCAATTCGAACACGGTGAATGCGAATTGAACGAAATTTGGTACAAAGGTAGCACTAGCAAAGGACACCTCAGTGTCATGTTTTATATCGCCGCCATCTTTACTAAAACTGAATGGCGGCCACTCAAACGTTCAAAACGTAAAATCAAATAACGACTAACCAAATCATCCGATCTGTACCAAATTTGGTAACAACATACCTTCGTATAGGATGCGTCTTGTGACCAAACTACAAGGTCATCTGCCATACCATTTCAGGATGGCGGCCGTGCGAATTATGCAAACTTTATAATCCATATCATGGGACCCACCAGTTCCGATTATCGAGCCGAGAATCGTTTTAACTGTTCTAAAGGAAGAGGCAGGTTCGAAATTAAAAGTTTATTTTGTAATACTATAGTGCAGACGTGATTTAAAAAAGCTGAGCCGATTCAGTACTAAGACAAGATGGCAGCGGATATCTTGTGCCTGACTTATATTTCACTAATTTGAGTATAGCATGCAATATAGCGTACTGATACAAAATAAATAAACTTTGTTTGAAATGCTTTATATATAAATAATATACTCCAGTGATGAAATCGTTTAGTATAAATTATTATTTGCTAACAAGTTCTATGTAAGTCATTTTAAATAGAACGATATTCGTTGACACAATTAGCTCAGTGGTAGAGCGTTAGCCTATCGCTCAAATGCCTATGGTTTAAACCCGATCAGAGCTAGGTTTTTTGCTTGAAATGTTATATGTTTATTGTTTTGTAATGACTCAGATGTTTTAAAATTAAGCGTTATATTGTGCATATTATGGTGTAAAATATATATTTAATTAAAACATAATTCGCCAGCAGATTTACTCGAGACATCTAGCTGCCAAAAAGGTAACTGCACGCCGACCAACTTATTAACTTCCAGATTTTATTGAAAAGTTTCTTCTTCTGGCCGCTAGAATGCACTCGCTCTGTTAGGATTATATTGTTCGATATTTCACCACTAGATGTCACGACTAGTCTAAGTGGGGCTCCATTGATTACTATACCATTGGCATTCTATGCGCATCGAATTTGAAGAATGACAAGATGATACTACGATACATTTTTACTTTTTATTTTAAAGGGTTTGTAACAGCCTATTGTGCGTAATTTGAAAATGTTAATTGAAGTAAAGAACAAAACGATTTCACATAGTATCTGAACTCTACCGTTGGTGCTAGTTCGGGATATTAATTAATACTTTTATTTCAGCCAAATAGCAATCGAAAATATCCACATAGTTGGTATACACACGTCTCTGTAGGGTCATGGAAAGATTTGTTAATTCAATTAGGGTTGTGAAAGTCATACGCAGCCAGACGTGTACAGACATGCCTCAACTCAAAGTTGGATGTTGCCCGCGTCAGGCCGATTATGTAATAATAATAATAATAATAATAATAATAATGTTATTGGTTTTACGTCCCTTTTAACTACTGTTGCTTTTAGAGACGCCGGGGTGCCAGAATTTTGTCCCGAAGGGGATCTTTAACGTGCCAGTAAATCTACTAACACGGCTCCCTCGCATTTGTGCACTCTCAAATGCCAGCTGACTGCGCTAGGATACGAACCTGAAACATACGGTCCAGCAAGCGAGAACGTTACCGCTGAGCCACGCCGCCAGTCCGGTCGATTATGTCTCCAGATCCATAACATTCTTTAGATACTTCTTATCTTTCTTTCTTCAATGATGGTAGCAGTTTTTATCTAGGTTGTGGCGTTTGGTAGAGGTAAATCGTTTCTAAGGTCTTCAACAAAGAATAGTTCTATTATACTCTTTGATAATAACAACGAGTTATAACTATACTCATACATTTAGGAGAAACTAGGCTATATGTTCTTTACTGAACATCTTGTTTTTTATACTTGTGGTCACACTGTCCTTATGCTAGGTTTCGACACTGATGTGTAACTATGTAACGGTCTGTTACTTCTTCACGCAAAATTATATCTCCCGCAGAGATTTTGGTTGGTTCCTCAGTTTAGGGACTGCGACAACGCGATCATGTAACCCCGTGTACTTTGGGTGAGTGTAGAATCTGTCTGATAAACAGTGTGGCTGTATTAGTCTGTAATTCAGGTAAGGACTGCAGGCGGTCAATTTCAAGCAGTAGTTCCTAATGTTGCTACCAGATACTACCGTCAACGACACCTAGCTCTGAACTTAGCTACGAGATGCCACCGCAACCAGCAACTCGCAACAAACATTGGATCTTCCCCTCCAAAGGAAAGCATACTGAGGGATTTTTAGCGCTCTTAGAAAATCCGACGACTTAGGCCGGCTTTGAACCCTCGAACTGGGCATAGAAGTTCAGCATACTACCAGTTACGTCACCGAAGCCGCTTCTCACTTAGTCAGATGGAAAACTGAATGTGATCGCGTGCAAGTGCGTTGTCATAGCAGCGTCTGATGGTTCATCCCTCATCAATTTAGTAGTGTTGTCATGGCAACTTCTGATAGCTCTTGGCATTTTCGTATAATTCCGAAATAATTTTTCTCATCCCTTGGCGTAATGGTGGGTCATATCAAAAATTCTTTCAGACAAAAGTTTTAGGTAATTATTAGGGGAATATTGTCCATTTAGTACGGTTTTGATATTGTGCCTATTAAGAGAGATATGATTAATGTTTCCCGAAAAACCCACTTTTCCCACCCCTTTGGTCAATGGTTGGTGCTATCAAAGAACTCTTCAAACATAAATTTTTGGGCCTTATTCGACACATAGTATGAACTTTGAATGGATTCGATATTTCAAATATTAAGAGAGTTATAGCGATATTTCACTTTTTCGAAAAAAGGACCCCCATTTTCAGCCCCGTCGACCGATTGTACCCATTAGCGAACTCGAGTGAGACTGTATAAGTATACATATTATGTAAAAAATTCAAATTGATTGGTACAAAATTGCGGTAGTTATCGTGACCACAAGAAAAAGATATATGTATATATATACTGGCAGAAGTACCCGTTCTACGAACGGTGTTCGTTGTTAACACAATACATTATCAATTGAGCTACTGTTGCAATGGTTAGCGGGTTGTCATTCCTTCAAGTTTATCAGAACGAAGTTAGTTTACAGGGAATAGCACACACACTGTTAATTTAAGGCCCTTAAAATGTAGTTTTCGGAGACCCTTTATAGAATCCCGAATTTTGTGTCTCACATTGAGAAGCGCAACATATGCTTTGGTTGTCCTTCTAGGATAATTTTTATATTTCGCCTATTTTAGCATATATTGAGGAGTTTTTCTGTATATCCACCCTTCTACTGTATGAAAAGTACGGTGAAGAGTTTTATAAATGATTGGTGTATTGACTCTCATGGTTACCATACCTAATTCTACGATGCACCAAGCATCCGAACACGAGGTATAGGCGTACATAAAGATACACAGAAAGACAGACAGACAATTCTATTGCCTGCAACATATTACCAAGATATCCAATATGGGTATATCTACCACACAGTATCAAATAAAATCATCCTTACGCTGAACCCGTATGTCGACAAAAAAAAAGTTAAAATGTGCTCTCAGACTAAATTTACCTAACGTGTACTTCCTGACGTGAAATACAATTGAAAGCTTTGTAGACGAAACGCAATACACGTCACATAAAAACTGACCCTCTACGTTGTGCTAGGTGCCCATACGCAGGAAGATCCCTTTCATAAATTATAAAGGCTTGTGGTGCATGAAAATTCAGGTTCTTTAGCCTCAAATTGCCCAAATTCCTAAAAGCCGCAAAAAATGCTGGTTCAATTCAGGAATTTTTGAAAATAATGTTGTTGTTTGGAGATATAATAGACCTTCTGTACTATATGTCGAACGTGAAAATTGCATGAAAAAATTCTAGGTTACCCCTTCACCCCCTTAATTGCATTGATGAATTATACGGTCTACGTTAGTTCCGTGATAACCTTATAGCCATTTGCAAACTTTCACAGAAATGTAATAAATGGAGTGACATTGATTCTTACAGAAATAGATGAAAAGTTGTATGCCACCCCTTGAGATAATGTTCTCATGGTTACCGATGTGCATTCCTTCATTAGTTTGTTAAATTAAATTAAATTAGTTTTCTGGGAATATTTCAGAAACTTTTGGATTTAGAGCCTTATAATGTAGTTTTCAAGGACCCTTTAGGGCCCCCGAGGTTTGTTGCTGTCACCGAGGGGATTTGTCTCGTCGTTGTACGGCATAATATAATACTAATAATAATATAATATAGGGAGAAATTATAACACCTATTTTTTTAAATTATTGTTAATTCAGCCAATGGCCATGTACTTTTCTTTTCAGGACGGGTCAGGGAAGGGATATTATCAGAGAAAGAAGCATTCACATCACGCATGAGCAAAATGGAAATGGCCTACCATTTAACTAAGGACATCTATAAGAAAAGGTCAATATCCTTCAACGCAAAACTAAAACATTACTGCAGTGTCATCCGTCCGGAGGTCTTGCATGCCTCTGAATGCCTCACGATGAACAAAAACGGCTTGGTCGAGAAACTGGAGGCCAAAGAAAGGAACATTTTGAGAAAGATATTGGGTTCCATCAAAGACAATGGGGAATACAGAAGACGGCATAACCATGACCTATATACTCATGTGGAGAAGATAAGCAACGTCATCCGGAAGAGAAGGTTACAATTTTTTGGGCATGTGAAACGAATGAGCCCAGCGGGACTGACCAACCGCAACATAACTTACTTTCAGGAGAGGAAAACAAAATGGGCCTGGTTCATTGAACTGGATAAAGATCTGAACGAAGTGGGGATTACACCAACAGACATTCAGGAGCGCGCCCCACTCAAAGGGAAACTTCGAGCTTGTAAAGGTTTCCAAGAAAAACCGAAGCTGAAAACGGGAAAGATTTGGACCCAGGAACGGAAGGAAATCCACCAAGAACGAATGCGGGCGTACAGGGCAAATATCAAAGCCAGTAGGAGACGGTTGGAATGACGCTGTCCATAGATAGCCTATACGAAATGAATGAATGAATGAATGAATGAATGAATGAATGAATGAATAATAAGGGGATAGTAATATAATAGACCTGCCGTACCACACCCGCAGGTGTAAATCGCGTGAAAAATTCTAGAGTACCCCTTGATCCCCTTAAGCGCATTATACGTATTGATGAATTTTACGGCTTAATTTCGTTCCGTGATATCCTTCTAGCCGTTTGCAAACTTTCACACTAATGTAATTAATGGAATTGCAGAGAAGGTTACCATTTTTTGGGCATGTGAAACGAATGAGCCCAGCGAGACTGACCAACCGCAAAATAACTTACTTTCAGGAGAGGAAAACAAAATGGGCCTGGTTCATTGAACTGGATAAAGATCTGAACGAAGTGGGGATTACACCAACAGACATTCAGGAGCGCGCCCCCACTCAAAGGGAATTTTCGAGCTTGTAAAGGTTTCCAAGAAAAACCGAAGCTGAAAACGGGAAAGATTTGGACCCAGGAACGGAAGGAAGTCCACCGAGACCGAATGAGGGCGTACAGGGCAAACATCAAAGCCAGTAGGAGACGGTTGGAATGACGCGGTCCATAGATGGCCTATACGAAATGAATGAATGAATGAATGAATAATATAATAGACCTGTCGTACCACACCCGCAGGTGTAAATCGCGTGAAAAAATTGTAGGGTACCCCTTGATCCGCTTAAGCGCATTATACGTATTGATGAATTTTACGGCTTAATTTCGTTCCGTGATAACCTTCTAGCCGTTTGCAAACTTTCACACTAATGTAATTAATGGAATTGCATTGGGTCTTACAGCAATAGATGGACCTCTGAGAATCCGTTGGCATGGTTACTGGCTTGCATTCGTTCATTAGTTTATTAAATTAAATTAATTTTCTGGAAATATCTCAAAAACAGTTGGTCTTCGGTCCTTAAAATGAGGTTTTCGGGGTCCCGAGTTTTGTCTCTCACATTGAGGGGCTGAAAATGAGTTTTGTCTCGTCCTTCTACGCCTATTTCAGCATGTATTTTTAGGGGGTATGCCCCCTTTTATGAGAGGTACGGAGAAGAGTTATATCAATGATTAGTGTCGTGCCTCTGATGGAAATCTGTACCAAATTTTACGTTGATACACCCAGCCGTTCTCGAGTTATAAGTGAACAAATTTGTCCACAGACAAACAAACAAACAAACAAACAGACAGACAAAAAAAAATATATTTTCGCGCGCATCCATCATAAAGCAGTCTGAAACGTGTAAACCACTCAAATTTCCGTAGAAATTCAGAGAAAAACACACAAATTTTCATTTTTACATATAAAGAGATATACTGCACCGCTCGGTGTTGACCGTGTTTTATTGCACAGATTTTGGTTTTACTCGCTAACCGTTGGAGATATACGAAAATTGATAAGAACCTTTCGGATAGAAAATTAAATGTTAAAGCTCATGTATATCATCAAAAGTTTGCTATTTCTTAGCGTTCTCTTTTTATTTGAAAAGGAAATATGAAATTTTGAAACCAATGGGTGTAGTGACGTCACAAATGTCGGTTTTACTCGCTAACTGTTGGAGATACACGAAAAGTGATAAGGACCTTTCGGATAGGAAATTAAATTTCAAAGCTCGCATGTACCATCAAATGTTTGCTATTTCCTACCGTTCTCTTTTTATTTGATATGGAAATATGAAATTTTGAAACAAATGGGTCTAATGACGTCACTAAAATGGTCGCCATTTTTTAATAGTGCAAAATTTCGAAATCAAAAGTATCCTATATGTAAACCTGGTAAATCAGCTACATCCATGCAAAATTTCATTTAAATCGTACTAGTGGTTCTTGAGTTATTGAGTAACAGACAGACAGACACACACCATCTCCTTTTTATATATTAGTCTGATATATATATACACATTGAACCCTTGCAAAGAAGCTTATGAGACTCAGTTTCGGGGGGTGTAACAGTCCATTTCGTAAGTTGTTGTTAAAGCGCTTCATTAACATGCAGGGTAACACATAACAAAATAACATGCAGGAAGAAGTGAATACCAGGGTTATAACAAATGAATTTAATAACAGATCAACTATTTACAAGTAAAAATAAACAAAACAAAACTCCCAAATGACTCCCAACTCAATAAATTACTTGCCAAAACTAGGCTTAATCTCAGGAGAGATTATAATTTGGACCAAATGTCCCAAATGACTTCAATGACATTGTATACGTGTGCGGCTGTTCTACATGCTTAACGATGAGTACAAATAAATGCGAGATTCGTCATCATCCGGTAAACCTTCAGAGGACGAATCTGCATTGTTTAGAGCTAGACAGACGCGGGGAACCAACTATACACTACATAAATTAAACTGACACTTCCTACACTAAATACACAACAAATAATTTCCGCACGAAATTGGAATCAAAAACTGCCGTAGCAAAAACATTAATGCCTAAAATTAGGACTTTTCAAAAATCAACACAAGTAAATTAACACGTGACCAACAAAAGAAATACACATATGACCGCGTGTCATTTTTACAAGTAAATACAACTACACCACACGGATGTCACAACAGACAAACTAACATGACGTGAGTCATAGAAAATCACTAGGCTCAAAGCCAACATTTACAACATTAAAACAATATTCCATTCATACGATATGCGATAATTCGTAACAGACATGGCGAACTCTCCAATTAATTACGATCCAAATTACCATCACAAAAGAACAGGTTTGCTAATGATAGCTTATAGGGAATAGTCGGTCAACAGGACTGTCTAACAATGAGTCACCGAACCTAGACGGGCGCTAAGTGGAAATCTGCACATCTGTCAACCCACGTGTCAATAACCTCGACCTCCCATGGCACGGGATCGAGTCTCGAAGAAGCGTGCTCCCAAAGCACAATATACGTGTGTGTGTCAGAATAAAATATCTCAGCATTTCCCCTAGGAAATCCAAGAAAATCAACATTGGACGGAGCGCTCTGCCTTTCCATCAAAAAAGAAATACCACAACAACAATATGAGGGCGGTAGCACCACCTACCCCTCATCACGAAGAATCAATACACACACCTGACACATGAACACACACAGAATCACACGTATGGGTTTGACAGAAACCTGAAATAAATGACATAGATATTTTTCCACCAGCGTTCGCTTCCGTTCTAGTCCGTGACTAAATAACCTGAAAAGGACTCAAAAAATGCTAAAAAAAAATTAGAACTAAAGTGATCTACAGTTACATCTTAATTTGTTGCGCTCGGCAACCCTAGCATGAGTAATAACCTGTTCATAAAACATCTTACAATAATTGCCTCCCTTTCCTATAACAAAATGAACTTTAATAAAGCAGCACTTATCGAATGTAACGAGTTTCGCATTCGCAAGGATAAAATCAAATACACGCGCCGTGTACACTAAATATGACTCCAAAGAAAAATATACAACAAACAAATTTGGCCACGCGCCAACGTACATTTACAGATGATAAGGTCAGCACAAAAAAATCTAAACACAAGAAAAAGAATGAATGAACTATTTACAATGTTCCCGCGCCTTATCTAACTACATATTGAGTAAATCAATTTTTGTACATCACCGTCTCAGCTTGCAGAACATTGACCTCCGTCCCGGTACATTTCCCTACGGGAAATTTAGCTCTCCATCGTCGACGTCGTTGTAGAAGCGATGCACATCAATCCATCACCTGACCAAACGTCGGACATCTTGGCGAAATTTCTTGGACAGAAATGTTCAATGTTAATAATATTTCCTAGCTATAATCGCTGTGAGCTACTACTTTCACTCACGAATATGTCCTAATGCGATTACTGATCGTAGACTTGCCCTATCTTAGCATTTGCTTAACACACGCACAAATATCACTCAAAAAATATCATACACAAATTTACATAAAATTACACACTTCAAACTCATCGCCACTAGCTTGAAAACAAGCCTTAAACATGACTATCTCGCAGTCCTTATCTCGCCTAGAGATCTCCACTGCTATACGTGAACCTTGCTCACTTGAGCACAAAGTAAAATGTTAGTAAAGTACGCTCATTAGCGTTAGAAAATCGTGACGCAGAGTGACGTGAACCTAGCTCACCAGAGCTCAATAAAGTTGTCCTCGAAACGGCTTCTCACCGATCAATTTATTGGAAACTGACAGAATGAGGTAGAGTGGGGAGAATTCGAAAAAATAATCTGGAGTTTTCATCACACAAACTTGGGACTAGTATCAATCTTCATCATTTTATCCAAACGTCTCAGTGCACAATTGCGGAATTAGTTCAGATCGGCGGTTCTTTAGATACACGTTTTCGCGCGTTTTTCGAGGGTATGCAACTTACCGCGTGGCTTTTGGCGTGGTCTCTTCTGATTGGGTGATTCAATCCTGGGTCGGTTGAAACTTTACTCAATACACTCCCTCAATGACTCTAATTTAGGTGCACGCTGTTACAAAATTTGTCCTTGAACTCGGCTTAACCGGTCGTCTTCAGGAATAACTACCAAGCTTGCTTCTGTTGTAATCATTGCAACACACTACCTTGGCTCCCCCTTTGTCAATTTCAACATGTACTGCCTGGGCATCAGTAATAATAACAATAAAATCATGAATAATTATTCATCGATTGATTAATAAGGGTTCATTTATCCTCAGCAAGGTTTTGAAATTCGAAGCAAGTGATTGATTTGGATTTTAAAAACAATATCCACAGTAGTGATGATAATATCTCTTAAGTACCTCACTCGTCTGCCTGTGTGTACATTCCACTGACCCAATTAGTGTGCGCGCTCCACGCTGCAATGTCATTCACACGTCTCACCGGACCTCCCCTCTCGCTCGCACGATTACAACTCCTGCCGGACCAGCTGCCTTGTTTACAAACAAAACTCACTCTACCCAGGTACTACATGGCCACGTATATTTGAGTGTTGTCTCTCAATAAAATTCTGCGATAATGATCTGCATTCATAGTCCTGATTATTCGTCAAATGGTTCCCTTCTGTAATACGGCTTGAGATTAGTGCTATTGAAGACAGATTTAGCGCCAGTGCTCAATTCTTCAAGTCTGTAAGCATTGTTACCCAAATTCTTAATGATGCGGATCGGGCCAATAAATTTTGGACAGAACTTGGCAAGTACTTTGTTTTTAGGATCAGATATCGGTGGTCTTCGAACAAGCACTAGTTCCTGTTCCTGTAATTCACGATGAAATTTCTTTCCTCTGTATCTCCTCAGTCTTCGGTCCGCTTGGTTCCTCATGTGCTCTCTTGTTCGCTGAATTCGCAGCTCATGTGCTAATAACGGATCCCTTGGGCATGGAATAATCTTGTCCCAAGATCTCTCAGGCAACTTGTTGTGGTGTACAACTAGTGGGACTTGACCTGTCGACTCGTGCTTTGTAGTGTTCATGCACATCTCAATATCTCCTACTTTGTCAACCCACTTATTATGATCATTAGGAATCATGACTCGGTAATACTTGGCAACACAGCGAATCGTTCTCTCGCTCGGATTTCCACAAGGATGGCGAATGCTCGACAGAACATGCTTTATCCCTAGGCTCTCTAGACCTTGCCTACAAACCTTGCTCGTAAAATAAGTACCATGGCCCGATAAGATGAATTCCGGCTTCCCAAGCATCGGAATGACTTTGTTCTGAATTCTGCTGAGGACTTGCTTTGATGTCGTCTTCTGGATTGGACAAAATACTACCATCTTGGAAAACACATCGACACATACAAGAAGGTGTCGGCATCCTCGTTTTCCTTTTACTAGAGAGCCAAAACAGTCAATAGCGACCAGCTCGCATGGTTTTTGAGGTAATAATGGTTTTGGAGGTTGTTTCAACATGAAGTTATTTGGATTAGTGCGATGACACGCGTCACAAGTTCTTATTACTTCCACAATGGTGTATCGCATCTTAGGCCAAGTAAAAGTTTCCCCTATCGTCGCTTCTGTTTTGTCCGTGCCGATATGTGCTAGGCTTTCGTGGACATGCAACGTCAATCCTCTCTGTAATGATGCTGGAACTAGAATTCGCAGTTTGGTGTGATCCTCATCCACGTACTTGTGCAAAAGGTTATTCAAGTAGTGAAATTTCGCTTCCTTGGCACGGGCTTCTCGATATTCATGTGAATCTGGCTGTAGTTCGTTCTTGTAAAACTTGATCATCATCATCATCCATGGGTCCTTTTCTTGTTCCTTCTGAATTTCTTTCAGCTTGTCCAAAAATCCACGATCCTTATGTGTTAGTGCTATGTGGTGAACCTCCGCTGGTATCTCGTTCTCATCTTTAGGATTTCTGCTTAGAGCATCTGGTATGATATTCATCCTTCCAGGGCAATGTTCTATGGTAATGTCGAACTGCTGTATGTAAATGGACCATCGCGTAACTCTTTCACTAGCCATCGTCGTCTTGAATAAGAACGTCAGTACATGGTGGTCAGTTCTGACAAAAATGGAATATCCGAAGACCATCTTGCGCCATCGTTGAAGTGAGTACAAAATCGCTAGCAACTCAAGCTCTGTCATAGTGTAGTTCCTCTCATGCTTCCTTTATTTACGACGCGTAAATGCCAAATATGATCGTTTCCTGGGTTCATCAGCGTCCTCTTGGTACAGCATGGCACCGATTCCAATCAATGAAGCGTCTGCCTGATTTATAAATTTCTTCTCAAAGTCTGGATACCCTAGCTTCACACAATTCTCCAGTAGGTCTTTCGTGGCTCTAAAGGACCTGTCGCACTCCTCATTCCATGACCATAGATTTGATTTATTTAGCATCTCTTGCATCGGTGCTACTGTTTCCGTGTATCCAGGACAATTCTCCTTAAAGAAACCTGTCACTCCCAAAAATGCTCTCACGTGTTTTACTTTAGTTGGTGTGGGAAATTTCTTGATTGCGTCAATTTTCGGCGGATTAGGTCTCACGCCTTCAACATCAATTATGTGACCCAAATACAGAATCTCGCTCTGGCAAAAGTGCGATTTCTTCAAATTAATTTTGAAATTCATGGTTCTCAAGTTGTCCAAAAGTTTGTTTAGGTTTACCAAGTGTTCCTCCATTGTTTCTTATGCAATAAGTATGTCGTCAACATACCTCGTAGTGAAGCTCTTGACCTCCTCAGTCAGATTCCTGTCTAGTGCTCTTATCAATGCACATCCAGCTGTTTTTTACACCAAAGGGCATGCGAGACCAGATATAGCTTTGGTTATCAAATAAAAACCCCGTCAATAGTTGGGATTTTTCCTCAAGTTCAAGATGGTGGAAACTATTCGTTAGGTCGACGCTAGAATAAATCTTCTTCCCACGGAAGCCCTTCAATACATCCATGATCCTTGGTGCTTGGTCATGCTCAACTAGCAGTTTACTGTTTAAAACCCGAGCGTCTAGGCATAATCTAATTGATCCATTTGGCTTGGCCACAGCCAATATTGCATTTAAGTATGGGGTTGCTGCTTTTCTTATCATGCCGGAATCTAATAAGTTACTAATAATGTCCTTCACCTGAGCAAAATGTTTCTCTGGGATCGGGTACAATTTACTCTTAAATGGAGTCCAGTCGGTAACTTGCATGGCATACTGGAAATTTAAAACTTTTCCAGAAATCGTGTCGAAAGCTCCCTTGTGATATTTCAAAATTTCTTCTAATTTTTTTTCTGTCAGGTTCCCCTACTATTGTCTCCTTAAGTCGCTCCTGAACTAAAATTTCAAATTTGGACCCGCTAATTTCTTCTTCCGCCAAATGTACCCAAGGTTCCTGCGAAATATCTCGACTGTCAATTTCAACCACTGCTGTCTGGCTTACTCGTTCCTCCGTCAAGTTCTTATCTTCGATCGCCTCATTAGTGCATTCTTCAATGACCCAAGTATTCGCCTCTCTCTCTAGTGGACTCTCTTCCATGTTCAGACCCACATGACTCAACCCCTCGACTTGTTTGAAACTCACAGTGTTATTATGTAAGTCAATTATAGCATGAAATTCACAGATAAAGTTGGCTCCCAGAATGACATTATAATTCATCTTTGGTATCACGATGAAAGTTTGCGAAAATGTGTGGTTTAATATCTCCAGGTCTAAATATGCTTGGTGCTTGCAATCTATGGTCTTGTCAGGAATGACCCCTTGGACTTTCATTAATGGTACAGGCATAATTGGAACGGTTTGTTTATTTCCAATTTCTTTCAACAATGCTTCCGTGACTAAGCTCACCTGGCTACCCGTGTCGATCAGGCACCTCACTCTAATACCTCCAATACGTGCATAAATCATCGGTAAATGTCTGATTACATTATCTCGGTCCTTCACCACTTCCTCCAGGCAATCGTCCGGGAATGCTACCCACTCTTCTATGTTTGCAACAATCAACTCCTCCCGTTCCCTGGTGTCCTCCGTTCTCAGGCTATCTGATTTTGGTTCAATCGTGCTTTTTTATTCTGGGACCCATTCATTGAGTTCCGCCGGTTGTCATCGCGTCTCTCCTGCTGCCGTAATAAGCTTTCCGCCCCCGCACCTTGGTGATTATCTGGTCTTTGCCTATTCGCCATCGCACGCCCCCACTTCTCTTTCTCTATTTCTTCGGCATTTAACTCGTCCAAATATTTCTGTGATTCAGCGTACCGCTCATTACAACCATTGCGATAGTCCCCTTGATTATCTTGCCGATAATTCCTTGTATTGTTCCACCTGCCTTCTCCGTTCCTTTGGTAAGGTCTACCCTGCCTTGGATTTCCCCTCCAGTTGGTATACTCTCTCTGGTACTTCCACTGATTGTGATTGTTCTGATTATTATTATTATAATTATCACGGCGATTCTGGAAGTTCCTATTGTTGTTATGGTATTGGTTTCGGCCATCGAACTCCTGCCATCTGGGCGTGAATTGCGTTCCGGTAGACTTTGTCTTGGTTTGATTATTTTGATTGTGATTAGTTTGATGCCCTTGAACAACTTCAGCTGTGTTTACACACTCCATGTTCCGTCTCCCTGTCTGCGGACTGACCATACTCGTCTCATCCAAATGGCGGAGTATCTCCTCGGCCTGAACTGCGGTCTTGATATTACCAGCCACTAAAAACTGCTGAATATTCATTGGAAGCTGCTTACTGATGGTTAAAACCATATTTTCTTCTGTAGGCGGGTCGTCAAAATCACGGAATTTAACCAGCTGTTGGCTAAAGAACTCGGAAAACCTGGTGGGATGTGTACTGTGATATTTCCTGGTGTATAGATCCATCCTCAACCCCTGCTGCAAAGAAGGACTCCAGAACTTTCTCAAGAATGCCTCTCTTAACTGGGCCATGTCATTAAATGTGTATTTGAAACTCTGGAACCAAATTAAACTTGGGTCCTCCAAAAATGTCTCAACCATCCGCAGCTGTTTTGCGGGACTGACGTGTTGATCGTTAAAGTAGTCATCCAGCTGACGTAAAATTGCTTTAGGAGTGGATCAGGAGTTCTCCCTGAATTTGTCGGGTTTAAAGTCGTTCCCCCTAATTACTTGTATTACTTGGGCAGGTGCCAAGCCGGGTTGTGGAGTTGATGTCTCCCCTCTGTAGTGTTGGAATGTGTCGCACGTTATCTTTGGACTCTGACCTCGGCCTGTATCCTCAGCCAGCTTCGAGCCCACCGGACTTCCAATACTTCCCTGTTTGCCTACTGTGTTTTCTGCAGAGAATAAAGTAGCGTTTTCTAAGGACCTTATCTCGTTCTTAATTATGAGATCTGTGTGTTCTTGGAGTTTGGACTTCATATTTTCCTCCAAAGCCTGGACTCTAGAATTGTACTCGCCTAGCCGCTTTAAGATCGTAGGCCTATCTCCTTTAGTTTCGTTCACCTGCTGCTCCCAATCTTTCCGGATCCTGTTCTTCAAACTACTAATTTTTTCTTCGCTCCTTTCCTGATTCTTCTCTAACTGCTCCCCTATTTGCTCTTGTATCAGCTGCTGAGTCTTGACTAATTGTTCTCCCATCTCTTCTCGTATTTGCTCTTGTGTTCTTGTTAACTGGTCTTCCAGGTTTTCGCGCAAGTGCATCCGTTCTTTCTCCGTTTTTACTTCAAGCTTGTCGAGTTCCTTTATTAATTCGAGTACATTATTATCGACTGAATTAATCTGCTCCTGTATGTATCCGTTCTTGGCCTCTAGTCTCTCAAATTGCCCCTGTAATTCGTCCTGCGTGCTTTTTATTCCAGCCGTGTTGTTTACGCATGCTGTCTCAATCTGTTTTAATTTTTCGGCTACCATTTCATCTAATTGTACAAGTTTATTGTCGAATTTAGATTCCAACTTCTTAATTTCTCCTAATTGCTTTGAGTTATTTTCCGCTACCTCACCTGCCAGTTTCTCTAATTCTCTAGTACTTTGGTTTATGTCATGGGTGATCTTTTCTAACTGCACTAATTGTACTGATGCCTGCTCTGATAGTTTATGGTTTAATTCATTTAACTGTTTATTATTATTCTCCCGCAACTCGTGTAGCTGTTTGTCATTATTTTCACGCAACTCGTGTAATTGTCTGTCAGTATCCAATTTCTGGATCTGCAATTGGACCGTAATGCTACTGTTCACGTCCTGTAATTGTTTATCACTGTCTAATTTCTGAGTTTGTATTTGTGTAGTTATGTCAATTAATTGTTTATCACTGTCTAACTTCTGGGTTTGCAATGGCACCGTAATGTTAGTGTTCATGTCCTGTAACTGTTCTTCCGTTTTTGCAGACATTTGCACAGACATCTGCTCTAACAACATTTTGATCTCTTCGATGCTAGCCATCGCACAACACACAAATATATACTCAGAGAAAAACAGGGTCATGCACTGGGATTTCAGTCATACACACGCACACATGTCTTGATATTTAAATACTGCTGATTCTAATTTAATAAAAATTTCAGTAATCAAAATTTTACTGAATAATGACTCTTATTTCCAAACAATATAATAACTCCCTTGTGATCTGCTTTTAAATTCCTAACCAACAGAATTTACGAACAACACCAATTAACCGAAGTTAATTAAATGTAAAAAAATAAAGCAACACCTTCCTGCTTTGACTGAGTTCAATAATATGCAAATTTTCTAATTTTATGCCGGGCGCCAGAACAAGTTAACAACAAATGCAATATCAACTTCTAACCTTGTTCAATATTTCTAACTTTAAGAACTCAGTGATTTTACTAATGCACATGGCGGTACAACATCGCCTCAATTTACTGAATTTACACTTGCCCGGTTGACCTGGCATTATTTCTCAGCGAAATAAGTATGAGATCAGCAAAGCAACAACAACAACAGTCCCACTTGGGCAGCCATTTTTGTATATGAAGCTTATGAGACTCAGTTTCGGGGGGTGTAACAGTCCATTTCGTAAGTTGTTGTTAAAGCGCTTTATTAACATGCAGATTAACACATAACAAAATAACATGCAGGAAGAAGTGAATACCTGGGTTATTACAAATGAATTTAATAACAGATCAACTATTTACAAGTAAAAATAAACAAAACAAAACTCCCAAATGACTCCCAACTGAATAAATTACTTGCCAAAACTAGGCTTAATCTCAGGAGAGATTATAAATTGGACCAAATGTCCCAAATGACTTCAATGACATTGTATACGTGTGCGGCTGTTCTACATGCTTAACGATGAGTACAAATAAATGCGAGATTCGTCATCATCCGGTAAACCTTCAGAGGACGAATCTGCATTGTTTAGAGCTAGACAGACGCGGGGAACCACCTATACACTACATAAATTAAACTGACACTTCCTACACTAAATACACAACAAATAATTTCCGCACGAAATTGGAATCAAAAACTGCCGTAGCAAAAACATTAATGCCTAAAATTAGGACTTTTCAAAAATCAACACAAGTAAATTAACACGTGACCAACAAAAGAAATACACATATGACCGCCTGTCATTTTACAAGTAAATACAACTCCACCACACGGGTGTCACAACAGACAAACTAACATGACGTGAGTCATAGAAAATCACTAGGCTCAAAGCCAACATTTACAACATTAAAACAATATTCCATTCATACGATATGCGATAATTCGTAACAGACATGGCGAACTCCCCAATTAATTACGATCCAAATGACCATCACAAAAGAACAGGTTTGCTAATGATAGCTTATAGGGAACAGTCGGTCAACAGGACTGTCTAACAATGAGTCACCGAACCTAGACGGGCGCCAAGTGGAAATCTGCAAATCTGTCAACCCACGTGTCAATAACCTCGACCTCCCATGGCACGGGATCGAGTCTCGAAGAAGCGTGCTACCAAAGCACAATATACGTGTGTGTGTCAGAATAAAATATCTCAGCATTTCCCCTAGGAAATCCAAGAAAATCAACATTGGACGGAGCGCTCTGCCTTTCCATCAAAAAAGAAATACCACAACAACAACAATATGAGGGCGGTAGCACCACCTACCCCTCATCACGAAGAATCAATACACACACCTGACACATGAACACACACAGAATCACACGTATGGGTTTGACAGAAACCTGAAATAAATGACATAGATATTTTTCCACCAGCGTGCGCTTCCGTTCTAGTCCGTGACTAAATAACCTGAAAAGGACTCAAAAAAATGCTAAAAAAATTAGAACTAAAGTGTTCTACAGATACATCTTAATTTGTTGCGCTCGGCAACCTGCTCATAAAACATCTTACAATAATTACCTCCCTTTCCTATAACAAAATGAACTTTCATAAAGCACCACTTATCGAATGTAACGAGTTTCGCATTCGCATGGATAAAATCAAATACACGCGCCGTGTACACGAAATATGACTCCAAAGAAAAATATACAACAAACAAATTTGGCCACGCGCCAACGTACATTTACAGATGATAGTGTCAGCACAAAAAAAAATCTAATCACAAGAAAAAGAATGAATGAACTATTTACAATGTTCCCGCGCCTTATCTAACTACATATTGAGTAAATCAATTTTTGTACATCACCGTCTCAGCTTGCAGAACATTAACCTCCGTCCCGGTACATTTCCCTACGGGAAATTTAGCTCTCCATCGTCGACGTCGTTGTAGAAGCGATGCACATCAATCCATCACCTGACCAAACGTCGGACATCTTGGCGAAGTTTCTTGGACAGAAATGTTCAATGTTAATAATATTTCCTAGCTATAATCGCTGTGAGCTACTACTTTCACTCACGAATATGTCCTAATGCGATTACTGATCGTAGACTTGCCCTATCTTAGCATTTGCTTAACACACGCACAAATATCACTCAAAAAAATATCATACACAAATTTACATAAAATTACACACTTCAAACTCATCGCCACTAGCTTGAAAACAAGTCTTAAACATGACTATCTCGCAGTCCTTATCTCGCCTAGAGATCTCCACTGCTATACGTGAACCTTGCTCACTTGAGCACAAAGTAAAATGTTAGTAAAGTACGCTCATTAGCGTTAGAAAATCGTGACGCAGAGTGACGTGAACCTTGCTCACCAGAGCTCAATAAAGTTGTCCTCGAAACGGCTTCTCACCGATCAATTTATTGGAAACTGACAGAATGAGGTAGAGTGGGGAGAATTCGAAAAAATAATCTGGAGTTTTCATCACACAAACTTGGGACTAGTATCAATCTTCATCATTTTATCCAAACGTCTCAGTGCACAATTGCGGAATTAATTCGGATCGGCGGTTCTTTAGATACACGTTTTCGCGCGTTTTTCCAGGGTACGCAACTTACCGCGTGGCTTTTGGCGTGGTCTCTTCTGATTGGGTGATTCAATCCTGGGTCGGTTGAAACTTTACTCAATACACTCCCTCAATGACTCTAATTTAGGTGCATGCTGTTACAAAATTTGTCCTTGAACTCGGCTTAACCGGTCGTCTTCAGGAATAACTACCAAGCTTGCTTCTGTTGTAATCATTGCAACACACTACTTTGGCTCTCCCTTTGTCAATTTCAACATGTACTGCCTGGGCATCAGTAATAATAATAATAAAATCATGAATACTTATGCATCGATAGATTAATAAGGGTTCAATATATATATACATAAATTATATATAAACATTTTTACTGACGGTGGTTTTGGGGTCTAGGGGATGTGAAACGTGAAGATATGTCGAAATTTTCCGGAAGTTGAAACATGGTACCCATTGCAATAGTTAGCTTTCTAATGAAATCTACCTAAAAGATCGAAATGGTCACTACAGATAGCCTCCTAAGTCACTAGCTACAATTCTGAACTACATAAAGGGACTTCTCGTCTTACTTTGTGCAGGGTTAAGTTTTTCAAACTATGAGAATCACGTATAATCTTTCGTGTTGCGGTTTGAGCTTCAGGCACTTTCCTGGGTTCGACGTCAACACTGCCGTACATCTCACAGCTCCAAGTTGTTACGCCAGGATCGCTCCAAGGAGGATCGCCAATACAGGTCCATGCTGTTACGCCATAACAGCACCAAGTTGTTACGCCATACATGTCCAAGTTGTTACGCCCGTCTGAATCGCCTCATGCGTCCACGGTCTCCTTCCTCCCTCCATCCCCGGCTTCATCTTCACTCTTGTGCTTCAACCCGTACCGTTCTTCTGCTCTTCGCATCTCGAAGTTCTCTACGTCAAATTCCATACTCATATTTAGATGTTCAGTTCAGATTGTTGCATAGCATTGTTTAACATTGAAGCAGTCGTGAAAATATCATGTCATCACCGACATATTAAGTCACTCCTGATAATCTCGAGTCTATTCTGCAGGCTATATTTCCCACTGCATAACTTAGCACATGACCATCATCTCTATCGAAGAATTACCCAATGTCCCTCTCAATCTCATTTTCATAAAATCTTCCATTTTAGTAATATATAATGTTCGGATCAACTTTCAATTTCATACAATGTTCCACTCTGATACAATGCCTTTGAATACACGCTTTCAGTTCTATTCACTTTGCTATCCCGTTGTTCACAAGTTTGCCAGTCCACTTTTTCAACTCGAACCTTTCTAGAACCCGCTTCACTGCTCGGGAGTAGATTTTCTTTGTCTACGCTCACGATATTTCTCGCTCAAATTGCACCATACAATATCATAAAACTTCACCACGAATACTTGTGTACAAATCACTACACATACATATCGATATCAAATCATTTACATCATTTACTTAGAGCACTTTCTTTGTTCACTCTGCAGTCGAACATTTTCCCGAGCGTGCTAAAAAAAAAACACGGATCGACACAACCATTCACGTCAAGTGTCGCTCGAACAATCAGCCACGAAGAGACGCTAAGATCGTCCTCCTCGCTCCAATTATTGCACCATCATGGCGTTCTGCGCGCAAATCTGTTGGGAATCTCTGAATATCTAATTTCCATTGTTCTGGGGCAAATATCTTCGGAAATCTTTTCACAATAATTCCTCAAATAGATATTCTTAATTAGTCCAAGCCTCAAATTTTGTATATATATTCGAAATATCATAATTGCATAGGCGTGTAATTAGCTTCAAAAGATTATCCATTGGTCCTCGGTTATCACGTGACCTTGCCTAGCAACAGAGGACACCCTCACTCTCCTCTATAGATTGATCGGGTTATCTACCTCGTAGTACAAATGAAAAAACCGGCTCTACCACCTATGATAATCATTTTTAGCCATCTATTTCCTGATTAGTCCGCACCTTCGCAAAGAGATCCCCTCTCTCCAAACAGGTCTCAAGTCCAATTTCCAGCTTCAATATAACTACAAAATTTCATGCATAATTTTTTGGGCGAGCATGATATAGCTCAAACCACAAATTCGAGTTCAGTATCAATATCTCAGTGATTCACAAAGAAATGAAAAAGAACGTATAAGTTAAATTATGAGCCCCTTAGCACCATTCCATAAAGTTAAAACAGAATATTGATATCTTGAACGGTTTAGGAGATAATGGCGAGGGACATCTTAGATGACTAACCCAGTATGCACTGTAGGCCTATGCCGTAAGGGATTCAATTGTGCGCTTTTTCAGAGATGCCAGTCCTATCATATTGGACTACGATGTTTCAGGTACATTTTGACCAAATCACAAATACCAGTATTATCAATCTAATTCTGTAGTTATTTTAAGCCTATTTTGATTTATGAAAAAAAAATAGGCTTATATAATCACTTTTTGTCCGTGTGTGTGTCGTCGTCGTCGTCCCCCCTCCCGCCCTCATAAAATCTAAACGGCTGGAGCGATTTCAATAAAACTCGGTATAATCATAGTACTATTTTGGCAAACCCCGACCGTGCCCTTCAAATTTTGTTACGTCTCACCAATCCAACATGGCGGCTATGTGAAATATTTCACTTGCATTCTGTATATCCGAAATTATTACTGATATCATCCTGAACTTTGGTACGGTGATAAAGGGCACTACTAAAAGTTCACATATGTGACTCTCAAAAACCTGTTAACTACAAAACGAACATGGCGGCCACAAATTTGAAACATTTAAATAGACTTTTCTCGCAATTTAACCATCCGAACGCAGTGCAAATTGGTACAGAAAATGTTTACACACGTTGTAATGCACTGACGTCTAATTTAGTTCAATTGTTTACACAACCTCAAGATGGCGGCTGGGCGAAATTTTAAAATTAAGTTAATTCCTGTGCCCTAATCATACGATCGAAGTCAACGTTTGAATAATGAACCTACGCAATAATCCTCATCTAATTGTACATAACTCTATGGCCTACATATATTAAAATCCAACATGACGACCATCCAAAATATTTAGACGGTTCTCAATATCTATTAATCTATGACAGCAATCAAACTGAAATTGTGTATGTTGATGGAGACTATAAACATACGCTCATCCATGTGACTTAATATAACCTGGTGAGCAGAAATCCAACATGGCAGTGATGTGAAATTTAAATATTTCAATGGACGTTTATCGTGATAACCATCCGAGCGAAGTGAAATTTGTTACAGTATATGCTTATACAAATTTTAGTCCACTGACATCTATTTTTTTTCATAACCAAAATATGGTGGCTGTGCGAAATTTTAAAATCTTGTTTTTATTTCTTGTGTCCTACTCATGCATTTGAATTTTGAATAATACACCTACACAATAATCTTCATGTAATAGTACATAACTCCAAGGCCTACATATATAAAAATCCAACATGGCGACCTTCTGAAATATTTAGACGGTTCTCAGTATCTACGACTCTATTACAGCAATCAAACTGAAATTTCGTATATTGATAGAGTCAATTAACATAAGTAGGTTATATGAAAATAGGCTGAATAGTTCTTCACGGAACTACTTGTTCTAAATAGGTAAATATACAGTAGATCAGCCATTGGTATGAATCTTACATTTTAAGAAGCGTAGGCTCTTTAGTTCGTCACGGAACTACTTGTTTATTATTATCATCGTCATTTTCTTCATCTTCATTTTCTTCTTTGTTACAGGAAGAGGCCACCCGTATATATCCGTCCTCAAGATAGTATAGGACCCTATTATCCGATAAAAGACAAGAAATCAATTGGAGGCATCACATTACTGCTTTTCGACATGCCACCATGTGTTGAGAATGTGTGCATGTCATCCGCATCAAATGATGCTGACAATTGGGAACATTGCTTCATTGCTGGAAAACACGGTAAGAACTATGCCATATATTTTCAAATACACAATGGGTCAAGAGTCGAAGAGGTTCCTGTATATGAGCAAAGTGAACACCAAAACATCAAGGCCTAAGAATATTCATTATTAGCAGGAGTACCCGATCTTCGAACGGCCTTTGGTACTCATAGTACTAACTCAAAAGTTTCAATGTACTGTAGTTGCGTTATTACCCGTTCTTCATTTCATTTCATAAATTATTTATTTAGCGTATAATGCATACAAGACAGCAATTAATACTGTCCTGGCCCCAGCCCTTTAGGAAAGGACTGTGCCTATAAATACATAAAATATAATAAGAGATAACTACGTAAAAGACGACATGGCAACGCGACTACGGAGTAAGCCGTAGGTCATAGACCTAGGCTCCAACAGCAAGCACTTGGACAGGACACAGCGGACATTACACTCCCAACATACCGCTGACTGGACTGACATCGCACCTTTTACTTATAAATAGAGGTACGAACACGCGCCGCGGTCTCTTAGGAACGTGGACTCTTCTGAACTGGGACGGAGTTACAGTCCTACACTCTATAGGAGTTGTGCTACGTCGGACCGATATGGGGGATGGCCCCATATCGAGTCCCAACGCCACCATCATCATGGAAGACCGGTATTAACGGTGGGGTGAGTGACATCGTGCCTGCTTAATTCCTTTTTCCCCCTAGTTTATTATTTCCATCCTCCCCTATTGCAATTGCCACTATTTCTTAATAAACCCCCTTTCTGAACAGTCTATTGACTACCTTTTTATTTCGTTTAGGTTAAGAAGCCCTTCCCTTTAGATTAGTACCTAGTTTTAAGATCTACATTGAACGCTGACATGCAGGAGGCGCTGCACCGCCAGCGTGCGGCCTAGAGGTGAGCTAGGTGAGTATTCATCCCTCCCGCCAATTCCCCTGTATGTAAATTGCTCTCTAAACGTGTCCGCAGTTCTTCCTAAAACAATCCCAACCTCTTACAAATTCGCCAAGCTAGAACCCCAATTTAGATTAATTTCATCCCCTAGATTTAGTATTTGTATTGGCATCCCTCTCAGATACAATACGAATGGTGGGAGGCGCGGGTTAGTCAAACCAACAACACCCTTAACATAACAGATACAATACAATACACTGCTCAAAACAATTATAGGGACAGGAATTTGATCGCGTGTATCATGTACATATTCCGTGATTACGATATATACTGTTGCCCGTATTTCTCCGACATGTTTTAAGTATGCGAGGACACCTTCACATGTCATTGGAAAGCCATGGATTTGTGGCAGTAGACACATCATGTTTCGTGCTATGCCGCAGAGTGAAATGGACGAGCAAGTTCGCACTCTGTCTTCCAGTGCGTGTAAGTGAAGAATACGTTACTATCCACTTGATGTACGTTGCATTAGTCGAAATGAGGCATCTGAATGAGACAGAATATGTTCGGGCAGTGACAATACTGCGGTAAGGTTGGACTTTTCGTGGAGTGTCTACAGAGCTTAATGTAGCTTTATTTATTGTTGG
The DNA here is from genome assembly GCA_946902985.2 of Meconema thalassinum. Taxonomy (NCBI): domain Eukaryota; kingdom Metazoa; phylum Arthropoda; class Insecta; order Orthoptera; family Tettigoniidae; genus Meconema; species Meconema thalassinum. Next base: position 161,395,832 of record OX336390.1, read on the forward strand.
GAGGGTTTGGAAACGATTTTGTGAAACAGCTTCACACACGAAAGCCAGGGCAAGGGAGAAAACAACAACATCGGCCAGAGACGACCGATATATGGTGAATTGTTCTCTCCGCTGGCATTCGGCGACCGTCCGGGACCTGCAAAATGATCTAAGAGCAGCAACTGGTAGCAGTGTCGTGACCAAACTATGCGCAACAGACTCCGAGGCAGGTTTAAGACCAAGACGACCTCATCAGGTCCCTCGAATAACCACTCGCCACAAGAGAGAGCTACTTCGATTTGCTGAGGAGCATAGGGACTGGCAGCTGCGTTATTGGTGGAATGTATTGTTTACGGACGAGTTCCGCTTTCGTCTAACACGGTGGGACGAGCGTATACCTGCCCATCGTCGTCGTGATGAACGATATTATGGAGCAACAGTCCAAGAAAGGGACAGCTTTGGCCGCGGCTCTGTCATGCTCTGGGGTGGCATCACAATTGACGGCCCATCAGACCTTCAGATAACCAAAGACTGACTTAATGTTCAGAGATACATCAACGAGATTGTACGAGGTCATGTTATGCCCATTGCAGTTGTAATGGGTCCCCAGTTTATCCTGCAACTCGACAATGTGAGAACTCATTCAGCAGCAGCCACCATGGAAACTCTACAGGACATCGCGATTCAAACAGTCTACTGGCCTGAGTTGAGTTCTGACCTCAATCCCATTGAGCATTTATGGGATATGATGGACAGACAACTTCGGGCCCGTCCTGTAGAGCCTCATACTCTGGGACAACTTGCAGAGGCCCTTACGGAGGAGTGGAACAAAATTCCACAAGAAACTGTTCGCAGACTCGTCAGGAACATGTCACGAAGAAGTGAGGAAGTTATACGGGCATATGGAGGGTCTAGCAAATATTGAACTGTTTCTTTTTGTGCACTCTGTGCATTCACGGAAGGACTCTCCACTTTGGTTGACGACATTGTGTTCCGTTTCTGGTCATAGCACCAACATGTGTGCTACAACATGCACAGAATATGTACATTTCCGTTAAATAAAGGTTTCATTTCCCAGAGAACATGGCTGTTTCACTCCACCCTTTCCTGGCAAAATAATGCATATATTTTAAATGTTGTCCCTCTAATTTCCTTGAGCAGTGTATGTATAAATTTACAAATAAACAATTTACAGCATTAGGACCCTTCATATATGGGCTTCCAGGTCTTGAATCCATTCAAGAGCTTGTGTAGTGGCTGCATGGAGCTCTACTAAGGTCCCAGAGTACATGTATCGAGGGCATTCCTGCACGATGTGCTTGATGGTTTGCACTTCATATCCACATTCACAACGAGGCGAGTCTATCCAACCCCACTGATGTAAGGCTGCTCTAGTTCGAGCAGTGCCACATCGAATAGGGATGTAGCCGGAGAAAGTTCGCGCCAGATAGTGCTCGTGTAGTACTGGGTAAGCGCAAGGCGATCGTCTTATGTTTCTTCCAGTCGTTTGCGAGGAATGTATAAATTGTGACCGAGTTTTCTAAGCTAAAGTAAATTATATCTTCTCTAATTTTACTCCAAGACTATATTAATTAATTCTATAGGTATATCTCCTAATATATTATGGACGATTTTCAGCGTTTAAGCGTTAAACAGCTGCAAAATGAGCTACGGACCAGAGGCGCTAAAACTACCGGGAGGAAGGAAGAATTAATACAGCGGTAAACACAAAATTCTAACACGCTTTATTATTCAAATAATGAATACCAGTCAGCATGCTTTCTCCCAAAGATTACAATTACTTGAGTATTGTAGGCCTATATTGATAAATATATCTCCATAAGACTTAAATCATAAATAGAGATTTAAATATTCACTTGGTCCCCTTGCTTGTAGACTTCGATTCATGTCTTTTTTTTAGGTTGATAGCTTACATGAAACTGTCATGTTTTAAGGTAAACATAATCAAAGAAAGTTTATACCGGTATTGTACCGGTATACCTCGAAAATGCTCGCAACGTTTGGTTCTTATGTAATGTTGTCAATTTCTCAATAACAATCGTTCCCATACCCCTGGGCGTTCAATTTTTTAAAAGTGCTAGAATCCCTGCTTTAGGGCCACGAACTGTTTCCATTCATCTGACTATGTCTCAAGAATGTAGAAGTCAGTTGCTACCACATTCTCCGTCGGGCAGATGGAAGTTGACGATTAATTCTGATCTCAAGAAACCAACCATAATACGTCTGTGACTGTTAATGTTGCGACATTTATTTTTGAAGTATTTGTCCGAGTATGGCTTTGAAAATGGGAGTCAGAAGTATTACATTCACTTCTTCGTGTATATTGACGATTTCTTCCCGTACTTCAATGGAAATGATTTCTGCAGATTCCGATATTGTAGGCTTATCGTGATAATCCTGCAAGTTTCTTGTGTATGGCCTCTTCCTTATTTTTTGTTGTGCTCGTAGTCCACGGAAAAAGCGATGGAACAGCGCCCGGTTTTAATCTTGCTCTCTCACCTTCAAATACAAACGCATAAATTCAGTGGTTGTTATCGAAATGTCTAATAAGTTTATAGGTACAAAATAGGAATTATTTCCCTTTGTAAATCACACTTAACCAACACAGTTTTCGTGAAGTCGTCGGGTTGTAAATGATGGGAACACACTTAAATATATTTGGTCAGATTTTTCTCACCGAAAATTTTCCTTGCAATAGCATGTAACCATTTCTTCCTCATTTCTTTCTTTTATGGAAATTGGTCAAACGAAAACGGGCTTCCCTGATTTTTGCAAAGAGGAACATTGCAATAGCTCGGCATAGTCACGAAAATAACAATTTAAACAACTTAAATTCGTACATATTAGCGACAGGAGAACACAGGAGACAAATGAAGAGCGCCTTGCGCTTACCCAGTAAAACAGCAGTGCGCTCTATCGGAGCTAGTTCTATACATCCCTATTCTGTTCAGACGGGGCCAGGCAGCTGGAGGGAGGCCACGAGGTGAAGAGGTAGCCCATTCAACTTTCCTTGTATTTCGGGTGTTGAATGGAGCTGAAGTAAGTTCCATAGCTGTCTTGTAGGCTGGTTTCCGTGATTTCAACCTGGATGTAGAAGGTTGATTGACGTCTTAGTGGATTGGGAGAACTTCATTATCTATACTAATACACTCACCGGCAATAAAAGCGAAACACTACAAATTTCTGACTAAACTCAATGTTGAACCGTTCCAAACCTTGTATTAATCAAATACTATGGCATTACAACAATATGGCAATGTATCCTAAGTTATTTACCTTAATTAGTACAATAATTAACAAACATTATTGATCAAGACAATCACAACAGTGCACAAACACAAATTTGGAAATGTCGAAACATGGAATCCATTTTACTGTAACACTGTATGATTACGAATGTTGTAGACAAACCCTAATGTCTACAAAAATAAGCGGCACGAGAATTCACAGCAATAAACCTTAAGACAGCCGTTTGTGGTTATTCTTGTCCAAAGGCGGGAAACGGTATAATTAGTGCCGTGATTGTCCCGATCAACAATGTGTATCAATATTATTGCGGCTTCGGTGGCGTAGTCGGTAGCATGCTGAGCTTCTATGCCCAAGATAGCGGGTTCAAACCCGACCGAAGTCGTCGGATTTTTAAGAGCGTTAAAAATCCTTCAGTATGCCTTCCTTCGGAGGGGAAGTAAAGCCGGCGGTCCCATGTCATAGATTTATGGCATGCAAAAGATCCTTTCACAGACTAAACTTGTGTAAAGCAAAATTTGTTAGGTTAGATTTCGTCAGAACGCTCTATCAAAGTTCCAACGTTCGCCACTAGGTATCATTGATATCTGGTGACGAAAGTTGGAACTACTTGAAATTGAACGGAACTTGTAGCTCACCCTTTACGGTGTCCGCTGGAAGCAGCTACAGACTCAGGCGAGCCGAACATGTCCTCGGACACTCCCTGCACTAAAAGCCATACGATAAATAAATAAATAAATAAATAATAATTGCGCTGAAACTTCTCAAATGAGCTAATTAACTCATGATTAACTCACGACACAGTGCCATGTCGCAGGAAAGTTACAACATTCAATTTATAACAGATATGAAACAGATAATCATTTGCGTTTTGTCCGAGATTCGTAGTGTTTCGCTTTTTATGCCGGTGAATGTATAATAAAGCTGAAGAGTTTGTGTGTTTAAACGTGCTAATCTCTGGAACTACCAGTCCGATTCGAAAAATTCTCTTTTTATATGATAGTCTGATTCAAGAGGAATAATCAACACAAATCATCACAAATCAACACCGTTTCTCCTAATTGCACCAAATTTTACATACACTTTGAAACCCTGCTGGTAACACAGTCCACTTTATATTTTGGACACCGTTTCACCTATCTGAACCAAAATTTGTATACTTACCCTTTGGAACCCTGATGGTAACATTGTCTACGTGAAATTTATGACAGACCAGTCCATTCCCTGCATTTAGGCCCTTTGGTTCAAATCTACACCTTTTCCCCGATCTGAACCAAAATTTGTATATTTACCCTTTGGAACCCTGCGAGTAACACTGCTTACATGAAATTTCGGACAGACCACTCCATTCCTTGCATTTAGGCCCTTTGGCACAAATCTACACCGTTTCACCGATCAGAACCAAAATGTGTATACTTACCCTTTGGAACCCTGCGAGTAACACAGTCTGCATGAAGTTTCGAACAGACCACTCCATTCTCTGCATTTAGGCCCTTTGGCACAATCTACATTACACCGTTTCACCGATCTGAACCAAAATTCGTATACTTACACTTTGGAACTCTGCGAGTAACACTGTCTACATGAAATTTATGACAGACCAGTCCATTCCCTGCATTTAGGCCCTTTGGCACAAATCTACAACCTTTCACCAATCAGAACCAAAAGTTGTATACTTACCCTTTGGAACCCTGCGAGTAACACTATTTACATGAATTTTCGGACAGACCACTCCATTCCCTGCATTTAGACCCTTTGGCACAAATCTACACCGTTTCACCGATCTGAACCACATTTCGTATACTTACCTTTTGGAACCCTGCGGGTGACACTGTCCACTTTAAATTCTGGACAGACCACTCCATTCCCTGCATTTAGGCCCTTCATCACAAATCAACACCGTTTCTCCTAATTGCACCAAATTTTACATACACTTTGAAACCCTGCTGGTAACACAGTCCACTTTATATTTTGGACAACGCTTCCCATTCACTACATTTAGAATAACAGACAAAATGAACTTGAAAACCACGTATTAAGGCCCTAGAACCATTCATGTCCGTAGTAGTGTAACTGTAAGATTATTTTAATAAGTATGTTGTTGACGGGCAGTTTGGGCTGGATCACGTCACCCCTACAAGTGTTCTGGTGCCGAATTGCGAAAATAGTTGCATCTTGCGCTGTTTATAAATTGCAGTCACGGGGGGTAATTAGTGCAAAAAGATTTATTAGGCCCCTTTAAACAGTTATCATCATGAAATATTATGCCTCTGTATAAGTGCAATGGTGTTGGTGCAGTACATTAGGTGTAGATCAGCTGCAATAAGCGTTGATGCTTTCAAATTTACCTTCATTTATTCCGAAACTTATCGTTAAGCGCTTTGTGGCGATAAATGATACTATTACTGCCTCAGTAGCTCGGGTCTGCCGAAGTTTACCAAAGTGTTCTGATTATTTTCTTACGGCGCTATGCGACAAAAGACGACACTATTGGTCTCTACATTTCTAACAGCCAATGAGATATAGGCCCAAGGCAGTGTATTTTATTTCACTTACTGCTCTTTCAATTTTTTTGTAAATTTGTTTGTAAATTACATGTGTCAGTGCTGTAGTTAGTAAATAGCTGTTTCCCTATTCATAATTATCATTACGGGAAAATTACCTGAATATTACGTCCATTATACTGTACTACTTATCACCCCACCACAACCACCACCACCACCACCACCACAAAAATATATATATATTTAAAATATTGTTTTCTGTTAGTTTAAGTATCACGTGCCAGTTCTGTAGTAGTATTTATTGTCATCCATAAAACAAATAAATCCACCGGGCGAAGCCGGGCACCACTGCTAGTTATTCATAATTCAGCGCCACAGGCGAGAAAGAGCTTGCTGTCTCCTGGTGTGAGGAGGAACAATATTACACAGTACGGTAGCCACTGTGAGGGAGTGCAATGTAGAGTGCCAGAGATAATCCGCATTGTCTGCCGGAGTTGAATATCAACCAGTTGGCAATGGGAGCTGTTCAACCATACGCCTGCATAGTATTCAGCTGGAGAATATACGACAGCCAAAGCAGTAGTCATGAGAGTGTTGGCATCAGCGCCCCATGATGTTTCAGCTAACCTACTTAGTAAGTTATTACGGCTTTTTAATTTTGCGGGTTTTTGAAATATGCTGTCTGAAAGTTAATGCCCTGTCACTCCTAAATACTTAGGGGAGCTGTTGTACTTCAGATTTTTGGTTCCCGAACTTCACTCTAGGTTGGTATTTTGCCTGTAGGTTGCTAATTTCATAAATTAACTACTATTACCAAAACTAATGTTATTAAGATAGTTCGATGGTAGTGATTTTATAGTGTTTTGTAACATTGAAGCAGAGGAGAGTGAACCAAGCTAATCTTACAGATCTGTTCAAATTATAGACTCAACACACAAATTCCCGCCATTTTTAAATTAAATTCAAGTTGGCTTTTCATGAAAGGGAATTTTTGTGTTAGATTGTTACTAGGCCTATAATTTTCAATAACTGATCCGAATACATTTGAGGTTTCATCCAAGGAGTTGGCAACTCTGTTTTGACCTTTGGCTTTTTGTTTTGGAGGTCGAGTCACTCGCTGCTTGGTGACTGAAAGTAACTGCTGTAATTTTCCTTCCAGTAACAATGAAAATGTGAGATTAAGGTCACTGTTGGTGGAGTGATAATATGGAGTTTCTGGGGAAGTCTAGATATCTTTCACCGATAATTTTCAAGTGTTATTATTGTGCCCTTGCGTACAAGAAATATGCAAATCACTGTCCAACTGCTCAGTCTTATATATTCGGGGCATAGAACGTCCTCCCACTGAGTGATTCACACATTATAGGATCAAGCTTAGGATAACACTTCAATAAAATAAAATTCAAAATCCTACTATAAAACTATTTAATTAATCAAAATTAGGCGCTACAAACACACATAATAAACTGAATAAGCTTCACACTTGTTCTAATGAACAAGGAACAATTACAACATTAATCTATAAAAATCACTATTTGAGGTTCCACTGAACCCAACAAAAATATCAAAATTGCTCTCACTTCCATTTAGCATCAATACAAAATTTACTCAAAACGAGCTCTAAAAGTCTCGGTAAAAATCATTACATAGAATTATCTATTCAAAATACATTAAATATCCTTAACTTGAATATTATTACAAATTTGAGTTAATGTTTACAATGGTGTCAACAATGATCATCTATTGGATTCCACATGATATTCACAATGTATCATCTCTCTTTCCAACACTACCAAATTGCATTTGTCCTCGGGAAACTCATGTACCACACGCTTTGGAAAGTACTGATTTACTCAACTCTAGATAGACTCCCGGCTACCTGATATTTCCAACAATTACTTGGGAACAATAGCATATACAAAGGGATTTCCATTATTGTCTTAAATGACAATTAAATATTCATTTAATGCGGATCTGAACTGTGACAGCAAGGATAAATAATCAAGCAAGAACTCGGTACTAATTACCGGTCCATTTAAAAATGTTTATACAATGGCAGACCGCAGACATCTTCTGGCTGAAATACAAGCCCACCCCAACAGTGACCTTCATTAACGTCAAGACCCTCAAGGCGTTGATTTATGACTGGGAGGGGGAATTCGCTCTTCCCTTCCTTTAGAACGATACTACAACTGGCTTTTAAACAAGCATTTACTCTTATAGCTTGGAGAGACATCACTTCACTTTTCATTTAACAAAACAATATGAGGTTCTACTGACCTAATTCTTTGGCTCAGGTATAATTATAATTGCGGAGATTTATCACTGGTAGGTAAGAATTCAATAAAACCAATATTAATTAAGGGGTTCCGACGTAAGAGAATACTAGTTCGATTCTCTGGCCTGCCTCTAGGACACTTCCATTTTCGAGGACTTAGGGCTTACACATGGAACGATGGTATCTGACCACTCGTCCGAATAACAACAGCGGCTTTCAGGGAGGCATATGCTCTATCCCTTGCGCTCAAACAATAATTAATTTAGCACACTTCAAAGTTTGTCATGGCAAATACACACATAATAATTCACCGTTTCCTGCTGGTCCCCACAATCATAATCTCCTAGCATTATTTCACTGCATTTACTAGTGTGAGAATTAACAATATAAGCGCTCACTGGCGACACTTAGTTCATTCGTGATGCCTTTCAAAGTAAATATTTATTCCAACATAAGTAATTCCTTCGTTCAAAATAATAGTTTTTCCTTTAACGCAATCTTGACTTTCATATTACAAGAACACAACTGGTTCAGTAATTATCTTTATCATTATTATTATTATTCAGCACATAACGGCTCATACTTGAATAACAATTCAACAATTTATTCATTTATTTCTTTATTATCATTATCCTGCTTGCATTTAAACAACATTATTCCTTTTCATTTTAATGGTATTCCACCGAATACCCTTTCTTTGATTATACATTTTACATTTAAGTAATTATTACTTTCATTATCAATTCATGTTCAGATCACACATTTCTCATTATTTCACAGTTATCTACATCCCTGATTTTCTATGTTGGAGAACACTCTCTCCATGATTACTATCATTACAAGAGTTTCCCGGGTCCAAAATACATAATGAAATTTGGTTTTACTCACATGATTTTATATAGCTAAGCTGCCTGGATCCCAGCGACGTGACATTTTGCCCACGCTGACATCTCACTCCATATCGACACTTACATTATCACTGATTACATTTCCCTCTGGTTCATACATATTACACACACTTAAATTGATTTTAGGGATTACACTCATTATTAAACACTAAAAAGTATCACTAAAATATATAACATTTCACTAACAAATTACATTTACACAATGAATTTCTATTTGTGGTATTTAACACTGCCTTTCACACGTGAATTCCTTCGATCCAGATCCTAGGGGTGCAATTCCAACCGCTGCCTCCTGATTCCTAATTGGGTGAATGACAGTCTCATTCTCTATTTCCCCTCCTTGGCTACGAAGTTTCTCCTACTTCTGGTATATATTTATCGGCACTTACAATTCCTGCACTATGATAATGTCTCGTTCGGTTTGCAATTGTTTATATGGTAAACTGTCTATGGTTTAACGTTTACTCCTGGAGTCGCTGTACTAACTTTACGGCGCTCTACAATTTTCTTACTTAGTTCACGTTTGAACTATATTCTGACGACTATTGTCTTTGCTTGGCGGAATACTTCCCACGTCCTTCCTGTAATTCCACGTGGCTACTGATGTCTATTTGTAGACTTCTGAATCTATCGACACTTATCACGCTAACCTCCTCAATTCAGGAAAATTAGGTGCTTGCTATTTTCGACCCTATTGTGGTTCCTTAACGCACTGGGTAAAAATGTTTAGAGTTCCACTTCTCTAATAATGTCTCGTATACTTTTGAGATACTACGACGTAACTTCAAATACTGGTGTCTGGGTTTCGATTGCCCTCGCCGGCTAACTTATGTTGCTCAAAGTATAATACTTGGCCTGAGTCCGTAGACTAATAATGTTCGAAGTTTGACGATACTTTTCCTTTTGACAAGGATTTCGATATTTTACTGCGCGGCGACACTGATGAATGTTGGAACAGTACCTCCCTCTGGAGTACTTCCACGTCGTGATACGAAGTCGCGTCCCACCAGACGGAATAATACTCTAGGTGCTATGAAGCAGCACGACCGTACGTGGTCTGATTATTACTGCATGATGCAGCACCTCCGTTCGAGGTCTGTTGTAAACTGCATGTACTTTGAAACAGTACCACGCTCTCTGGCGTCTCTGGTAAACTGAATACTTTGCGATGTAGCACTTCCGCCCAAGCGGACTAAAAGACTGCATGTACTGTTGGTGATACAGCGTCGTGCCCCCACTGGACTGACTAAAACTGCATGATTTGGCTTGGGCTCATGGCCCTTATATCTGATTCTGGTAAAAATAAATAAGTTTCCGTTCTGCCAAAAATTAATTTCCAAAATAATGGTCGCACTATCTTGAAAAAAATATCTACTGGTAGCTAACGTCTTGAACGTCTCAGTGATACTAATTATCTGAAAAATCGAACGTGGCAAGTCTGACAAAAATTAATTTAGCTCCTCAAATGAGTGGATAGTAATTTCTTATTTTCCCTCTCCACTGCCTTCTGGCGTGGGGAATAACTAATTGCGTAGTGCTGACTTGACACTTCTTTCTTGTGCAATTTTTAATAACTTGATCCCTTCTCAAAAATCTCTTTCCCATGATTATTAACAATGACGGGGTCATTACTTTAGTTTAATGCCCGCAACACGCTAATTTTTAATTATTTCTCTTCTTACATGATTGCGGCGTTGTCATTTTACTGTCGAGTAAGGGCTTTTTCCGACAACTCCTCTTTCTACTCAATGGAATTCTTCCAGATCTATTTTTATCGGGTGCTTAACCGGGTCTCCGATGACTGTTCATGACATCATCCCGCAGCTGTGGCCTGGTAATCTTTGGCTACACAACTTAACCATGTGTCACGCAACACGATTCTGTATTAACCCTTCTCAATCTTTAGAAATCTGTTCTAAAATTCACCTTAATTCCTCATTTTCTTGCATAAATGGATATGGGTTCGATAACTGTGCCACTCCACATGGGCACATTATAGAAAATAATTAAATCAATCGTTTTCATAACATCATTTAGCGTTGCGTGCAGTGTTTTTTTTTTGGATGCTGGTGGAAAGGAAAGACATTTCCCCAGGTTATTATATTATATTTCCGTGTCCGGGAGACACACTAAATTCTTTCTTTCCAGAACTCTGCAACTCTTATCCCTCGGTCTGTGGCTAACATAAGGTCTTCCTGGCTGCAGGTGCCATTCAGATCTTGATACGTGAGCAGGTGTTGTGGATTTCTCCACAGTCACATCTTGGATCTTCTGCATAACCCCACTTCACAAGGTTGCTATGACACTTAGGCACTCCTGTTCTCATCCGGTTTAAGGACCTCCAGGTGCTATAAGGCAAATGACTACATTGCTCAATTCTTCTTTAGGGATTTACTCCTCTGGTACTATTTGTTTCCAGAGTAAAACTCGCGGGATGTCTAGATTGGTATGGAGGGGTACTGTTCTCTTAATAAACTCTTGCTGGATCTTAGGCGAGGAGTGTTCACCTTGTGGTTGAACATAGAATGTCTGGGATCTGTCTCAAGCGTTTGTCTTTCATTCTCTACTGCCACCTCGCGTCGAATAGCGCAATGCCAGCGATAGAGTAGATATTCTACACTGGAGTAGATCTCAGGCAGCCAGTGCCAATACGGGTGGACTTGTTAAGAGCTATGTCCACTTGCTTGGTATGGGCAGATGCTCCCCACACTGATGATTCATACTCTCCTGCTGCGAAGCAAAGTCTCAAAGCTGTTGAACGTAGAACCTGAGGGTTCGCTCCCCATGTTCAACCTATCAACTTCCACAGTATGCTATTCCTTGTGCTGATCTTTCACTTCAATTCTCTACTATGTTTCCTGAAACTCAGGGTACGATCAAACTTGATTCCCAAATATCGAGGCATTTCACAGCTTTCGAGTGTCACTCCTTTCCAGACAAAATTCAACTTTCTCCGGGCCCCTCTGTTGCTAAGATGAAATGCACTTACTTGTGTCTTTCCCGGATTAGGTTCCAGGTAATTCTGGGTGTAATAATTGTCTAATCTCTCTAGAGCATTGGACAGTTCAAAGCTCCTACCTTGTACAGCAATAGCAGTGTCATCCGCATAAATGAATCGCCTTACCTCAAAATATTCTGGCTGGTCATTTGTATAAATGTTGAATAGTAATTGAGGATAACACACTGCCATGAGGTAACCCGTTTTTTCTGGTTCCTCCTTCGACATTTTTTCCCCTTGAAGTGTAACATGAACCTTCTGTTTTGGAGTGTCCCACGTATGACATTTGTTAGTTTCATATCCTTAGTGATGTTGGACAGCTTGGCTATGAGCTTCTTATGGCTTACTGTATCATATGCTGTGTCGGGTTCAGAATTTGGCTGCAACATGATTTCCCTGGTCTAAATCCAGCTTGATCTTGAATTAGCCAGTCATCAATGAATGTTGCAATTCTTTCAAGGATCAACCATTCAAATGGCTTGTATACAGTAGGTGGCAAAGGAGAGAGACAGGACGGAAGTCCTTTGCATCCGTTGGTTCCTTGCCTGGTTTTAACAGTGCGACCACGTGAGCTTTCCTGCACAGTTTTGGTAAGTGCATCTATTCATCAAATTCACCGGCCATTGGATTGATCCTGGTCCAAAGTTCTTGATTGTTCTTGTCCTGATGTCATCCGAGCCCGCAGCTTTAACCCCAGGTAATGTTACAGTTGTCAGTGCTAAGCTGGATGAAAGAAGATTTAGTGAAAATACGTTCCGAGTCTAATAATGTGAACAGATCTGTACACAACCATGATCCTCCAAACTATATAACAAATAATTCTGCATATGGAACTAATCTATTCAAATAGTAACCTACCTCCAGATGAGCCAGAAATTTGAAATTTGGCAAATTTACAGTTGCTAAGATGAAATGCACTTACTTGTGTCTTTACCGGGTTAGGTTCCAGGTAATTATGGGTGTAATACTTGTCTAATCTCTCTAGAGCATTGGACAGTTTTCCCTCCACCTCTTCAAAGCTGTGTGTGTGTGTGTACGTGTGCGTCCGTGTGTGTGTCCCCTCCAAATAACGTCTAAACGGCTGGAGCGATTTCAATAAAACTCGGTAAGGTCATAGTACTAATTTAGCCAACCCCGACCGTGCCCTTCTAATTTTATTACATCCCACCAATCCAACATGGCGGCAGTGCGAAATATTTCACCGGCATTTTCTTCTCTCCGAAACTATTAGTCATATCGCCCTGCAATTTTGTACGATGATAAAGGGCACTAGTAGACGTTCACTTATGTGACTATCAAAAACCTGTTAACTACAAAACGAACATGGCGGCCAAGCGAAGATGAAGCATTTAAGTAGACTATTCTCGCGATTTAACCATCCGAACGCAGTGAAACTTGGTACAGCAAATGACTACACAAATTCCAATGCACTGACATCTAGTTTAGTTCAATTGTTTCCATAACCTCAAGATGGCGGCTGTGCGAAATTTTAAAATTAATATTTATTTCTTGTGTTCTGATCATGCGATCGAAGTCAACGTTTGAATAATGAACCTACACAATAATCTTCATCTAATAGTACATAACTCTATGACCCACATGTATTAGAATCCAACATGGTCACCATCCGAAATATTTAGGGGGTTCTCATAACTTTTTTTATCTTTCTTCGTCTTTTCCCAATTAATTGGGGTCGCCGGAGCCAACCAGGCTCATTTTGGTTTTGGCCGGGGATTTAAGGCCGGACACACTTCCTGACGCCACGTGACTTTTCAGTTGAAAATTCCACCTTGATGTCACCTGGATTCAAACCCCGGCCGTCCGGGTGAAAGTCGAGCAGCTAGGCCACTGCGCCATCGCGCTCCCCAGTCGACGGTTCTCAATATCTATTATTTTATGACAGCAATAAAACTTAAATTTTGTTTGTGGATAGAGGAAATAAACATAAGTTCACCTATGGGACATTCAATAAACTGGTGAATACAAATCCAACATGGCGGCGACGCGAAATTTAAATATCCAAATGGGCGTTTCTCGCGATTTAACCATCCGAGCGCAGTGAAACTTGGTACGGCATATGCTTATATAAATTTTAATCCACTGGCATCTAATTCATTTCAATTACTTTCATAACCACAAGATGGTGGCTGAGTGAAATTTTAAAATCTCGTTTTTATTTCTTGTGTCCTAATCATACGAATGAAATTTGAATAATACACCTGCACAATAATCTTCATGTAATACTGTAGTACATAACTCTAAGGCCTATATATAAAAATCCAACATGGTGACCATCCGAAAGATGGTTCTCAATATCTACGAATCTATTACAGCAATCAACCTGAAAATTGGTATGTTGATAGAGGCAATTTTAGTAGGATATATGAAAATAGGCTATATAGTTCTTCACGGAACTACTTGTTAGATTTGAGTTTTTATTCCACATGTTTTACAAGATTTTCCACAGTTAATGGGTAGCTACAGCCTCTAAACTTGACAGCCCAATAAAAGTTATAAATGTCAACAATTTTGGTGCTATTTTTTCTCTCTTTAGTGCTATGCTTTATTTGGCGAGGCTCCATCTATTACACCTTAGATTAGTGTGTTATTTATTGAGGCTTTATGGTGCGGAACTATGAGGTCATCTGCCTCTCTTAACGCAGATTAAAGTATACAAATTTAGAATGAATTGAAAATCTAGAGGTGGACACTTAAATATGAAAAATGGATTTTTTTAAAATTAAATAAAACTAATATTTATAAGAATAAACAAAAATTACGGAAAAACAAAAAATCAGATTAAAAAAACAAGTCTTTGACACTGAAATATTTAGATTGCTGGCCCTAACCCACTCTCAGATCAACAGCCATCACGTCATTGGCTAATATTAGTTTGATTGTCATCTGAAAAACCAAGACACCTAAGATATACTTGTAGATTATTCGTTGAATTTCAATTGTACGATTTCGAAATGTAAGTGGCTATAGTATTCCTACTCGTACATTGAGAACATCTTAAACAATCAAACTAATATTAGCCAATGACGTGATGGCTGTTCATCTGAGAGTGGGTTAGGACCAGCAATCTTAATATTTCAGTGTCAAAGACTTGTTCTATTTTAAATTCTGATTTTTTGTTTTTCTGTAATTTTTGTTTATTCTTATAAATATTTGTTTTATTTTTTAAAAATTAATTTTCGATTTTTCATATTTAAATGTCCACCTCTCAATTTTTCAATTCATTCTAAATTTGTATACTTTAATAATCTGTGTTGAGAGAGGCAGATGACCTCGTAGTTCCGCTCCTTAAATCCTAAATAACTAACTAACTCTTCAAAGGTGTAATCGATGGAGACTCGACAAAAAAAAACATAGCTCTAAAGCGAAAAAATCCTAATTGGGTTATTGTAGTGCTGGTTATTTTAGGAGTTATAACATCCATACAGTAGTCTCGGTAATTCGAAGTGGACAGGACCAAAACTAACTCGAACTATGGAAAAACTCGGACTTACGAAATTACACTTTTATCAGCACTCATAGTGAATAAAATCAAAACATAACTGGCTCACTTTTGAAACCTGGCTGGGTGTTTACATTCAATGACTTCGTAGAGCTAGTGATTTCCTAGCTCAAGGCACAGCGTTGTCAACTCTCCACTGCAGCCGCTGAGAGCAAGCAGCGAGACTGGACAGAACTGCGTGAAACTGTGCAACACTGGAGTCCTTACAAGCGAGTGGGATTCTGGACTCACGTGGACTGACAGCGGAAACATGCAGCGAACAGTCAATAAATATGGTTATTGTCGGCGCGTGGTACTGCGTAACGCTGCTTGAATCACCGGTCGTTAACGAGGAATTGGAAGAAAACATAGTTGAAGTGTAAGAAGTCCTTTTTAGAGTTGCCTAATTCTTGCTTTCCAGTCGGTCAACACAAATCGCGTGCCCAATTACATTAGGCGGGAAAACAAGTATTTATACACCCTAAACTGAAATAGGTATTACATAAGATTTATTCATTTATTTATTTAGCGTATGGAACATGAAAACATTAAATTATCACATACATGAAATTTGATGAAAATTCCAACTATTAAAGAACAACTATCTACATAAACATATAGGTTATACAAATATTCAAGTTCTTTATGTAGCATACAGCATCCGTTGTTGCTGCTAAAAAGTTCTTGAAGTCTCCATAATACGCATGGTTTGGGCACTCGATCACTAAGTGGTCAATTGTCTGATTACACGCGTCCCTTGGGTGGTGCTAAAGAACGGTCATTCCGTGGGAAACATCTACACTAAGAAGTTTAGGCAGCCAAACAATCCCAGGGATCTCCTGGCTCAATATATTGAATGATTAAATACGATATTTATCACAAATAATAAGCTTTTATACTTAAGTATCTTATGTAATATTTCTTGCAAATTAGGGTGTTTAAATACAGGGTCATCGAAAATGGTTGCAGTAATTCAAAAAACTCATATCTTCCGTTGTGAGTGAGATAGATTAATAATTCGACCTGAAAACTAATTGGAAAATCGTCGAGTTTTAGTTTTAGATGTGACTGTACTCCGCCCGTGACCTACAGCCGCGACAGGTAGCTGCCACGTCACTGTTTGAGTGTGATTGCAATGGCGACAACTCAGCAGAAAGCACAGTGTGTGTTGTGGTCAGCGGAGTTTAAATCTGTTATAATTATTCAGCGCACTTTCCGACGTGTTTACGGCAAGGACCCCCCTCATGCCAATAGCATTAGACGGTGGTATGAACAGTTTCAGAAAACTGGCAGCGTTGACGTGAAGATGTCCCCCGAACGCCCTAGAACGAGTGACTAACCAAGGGAGCGCACATAGAAACATCATAATGTATGAAGAAAACTTTTCAAATTCGTGAATTTAACTAAAGTACACTCGTTTCAATATCTTAACTAGTTCCTGAGGTATGAAGTTTTGAAATTGCTGCAATCTTTTCCGATGACCCTGTACTTGTTTTCCGCTAATATAATTGGGCACAATTTGTGTTGACCAACTGGAAAGCTATTGTCTAATAGAGGGAAAAATAAAAATCCATAGACAATAGACATAACAAAATTCAAGAAAGAGGCTGCATTAGAAGCAAGAGCAAAGTAGCATGGAAAACAGCAAAATGGATGTTAGTGCTTCAAATGGAAGAAGAGGAATACTATGGTACTGAAATGTTCTAAAAACCGGAAAAATCTTGATTTTAATTTCTCCTTTCAATGTATTTCTTAATACATATTTTTGAAGAATGCTTCAACATACTGTGCCCGTTGGACAAGGCCGCCAGTGGTTCATCTGCCGCAGATGACCCTTCTGACTTCCTTACCCTCCGAACCCACACACTGAAAGGATCGGGTGCCTCCTGAGACTAGCTCCGGCACGAGACTGATAGCTCAGGAGGATCAGGCGGATGAGAAAAACGCCATAGACGAGCCCGAGGAAACACACCCCCAAAACACAAAGCTATAAATAAGTAGTCCAGATTTATTGTAAAACAACAAACCCCTATCCTTCTTCAGAGGATTAAAAATCTCGGCTAGCCCGCAAGTCAAAAAAGCAACAAAAAATAAATAAATAAATACATTTCCTAAACTGAATTCAAGTTAAGCCCTTCTGAAGTCCTTCTTACAGAAAGGTGAAGCAGCAAGCAAGCTAAGAAAAAAAATCCACCCTAAGCAAATACAGGAAATATCAGTGAAAAATACGAATAATTGCAGGTGGTGAATCTACAACAAAACAAGACATTTAATTTGCTCACATGGCTAGGGTTATTTACATTTACAGCAACAATAAGAAAAGTCGACGTTACGATGGTGTCACTTCTAACATTTACGTTAATTCATTAGCTAATCCTGTCTGACATTAATACGAGATGATAAGCATCCATAAAGAAGAAAATTCAAAGCTAAATAACAACCAGGGCTAACACAAGGAAAAGAAGGTAATCTAATACATACAGGACAAGGTTGAAAAAAATAATACACTCTTAAATGCTATCATCAAACATTAAATACCCTCCTACCTGCGCTGATCAGATCGCTCTTTGCGTCTGATGGTCATGTGAGTGAATGTAATTGGGATGGCGACTGCACAGTGAAAACTGCGACTTACGTCACATAGTTGCCAAATATCCACGCCTTACAAGGTTTCCAACGCATTGGCAACGCGGAAGTATCAAGAAAGTGTCAGCTCGGTCTAAACAATGTGTAAAAATTAACATTAGCTGCTCCTTAGTGTCGGTCATCCAATAAAAATATAGGCTCAAGTTTAGATCCATTCAACATTTTATTTAGAGGTTTGGTTTAGTAGAATATTTTTAGGAAAATTATGCTCATGATTTATTTCAGTAACATATCACATTATTTATCCCCTATAGTGTAATTTTATGTCCCTAATGACCATGGTGACACGCGACGATAACAGCAAAGACACTGCCATATGGATGTCCACTCAACGAAAAAATATATATTACCCCCTAAACGGGTAGCACAATAACACGTGGATACCTGCGGCCCTCAGCTCACTACGCCTTCGGTCAATGAGTCGAAAAAGCAAACTCCATTGCCGGCAAAAATACAAATAGCGGGTGATATTCACCTACCCCATCATCAAAATAGTATTTCAAGACACAACAATAACATCATTACCAGCCGTATACATGGCCTTATCTGGTCTCAATAAATTCACACTAACCTGAAGGGATTTCTATTAAATCTGATTCTAACATAAAGTGCACACCAATACGTGTGTCAAACTCTGGCTAAACATATCCCCAAACCATAACGTGAATGTGTCATTGTACAATTAGGCCAATCAAATTAGATCCAAAAGAAGTGTTTGAGGAATTAATTTCCAGAAAGCTGGAAATCGTTTTAATACCTTCGCTTGGTCCTAAATGCATGTAATCCGAGTTTACACCATCCCAAGAGGTGTGCATAACTTTTGGGACCCACATAACCTCAAAATGTTCCCTCTCTTTTCAGTTTTTTTCTTGTAGTTCGAGAACGGTACGTCGGACGGAAAATATCAATCAGTTAAATATTAAAGAACGTTAAATTATGCGTCGAAAGAACATCTAAAACTTGAAATTTGGTTCATTGGTATAGTCTTAATCAAAAGTTCAAAACTGGGAAAATTTCTCATTTAGGTGCAAACTTACATTTTGCGTTTTTCCAAGACCACATATCTTCGGAATTGGTTCTCCTATTGAACTCTGAAATCGTGAAATTAAAATCAACTGCTTAATACACTGTTGTTATACCTACTCGACCAAAATGTACGAAACTGCTGATTTTTCATCAGAAGGTCTGACAAGTTTTGGTCTGGTGTATTCACTGATCAGACGATTGGGCAAGTGGTAATGAGGTCTCTGAAAGCTCAAGGTGGGCTGACTCATGGACGAGGCATAACGGACAGTACTCTGGTGACTTTGGTTGCCACAATACCTACCATCATCATGGAAATTGCGGTACAAGTGGAAGACTTTGGTGGAGTGACGTATGGTACTTCAGAGCAGCACGTCGACGCTTGGTTTTCAAGGATACAGAGGGACGATCCAGACGTTGCGATCCTTCTTGACTGGTTTTCATCTCACTATCCCATCCCAACTGGACAATTTTGATGTCCATTAGCACAGGAGTAACTGGCGATGTGAAAACTGACTGCCATGAAGCGTTTGAAAACGGGATTGTATTGCTAAGGTTATTGGCAACGACTTCAGTGATGTCAAGTTTCAACGAAAAAACAGAGTGGTTCCTCTTAAAGCTTTCAGCACGAAAGTCAGGATTCATGGCGAAGATATACATGTAAATCCAGATACACTTTTCCGACCTATAACACTTCTTAAAAAATCTGAGGAACAGTTCAAACATTATTATTTGTTTGAGTTAGCTAGTTGTCCCCTTTCTATCTTTGATGAAACAGGAATGCGGAAAACAAAGAAATCTGTGTTCTACAATTTATTTTCACCAGTTGCTGATCTACCAGCTCTTGCAGGTAGTGCCATTGGAATTGATGGGGGGGGGGTCCTTCTACATCGAGTGGTTTGGGAATCCAAGGAAAAGTTTTCAACAATTCTCTCCTAATATGTTGACAACGTTAAGCAATACTACACCCCCCCCCCCCATTACATTTATCGTTTTCGGTGGTTACCCTGATGATGCATTAGTAAGGAGTACAAAATCAGCTGAGCGTCTTCGCCGTAAAAGCAAGCACTCTTCTTCTATCGTAGTGTTCCCTGAAACGATGACTGCAACCATGCCGAAAGAACAATTTTTGTCCAACGACAGCAACAAAGAATGGCTTATCTCCATGCTACGTGAGAAATTAGTACAGCAGGGGTTTGAAGTGAGGCAAGCTCTTGAGGATGCTGACACTCTCGTCATCAATAACGCCATTCAAGCAGCAGAGAACTTTGCGACGGTCTAAATAAACGGAGAGGACACCGCTCTATTGATCCTATTAATCGCCAAAGCACCAACTTCAAACATTTACGTCATGAAACCTGGAAATGGGGAACTATCAGAACACGTTCTACTCTCCGAGGTACTTCAACATCTCGTCTGCTGTGAAACAGAATCTTCTGTTTCTACATGCAATCAGTGATACAACCTCTGCATTCTATCGCCAAGGGAAGTTGAAGTTTGTCAAACTCCTTGAAAACAACACGGCTTTACAGGAGGCTGTCAAGGTTTTCCACTAAAGATTTGCTGATCCTGAGGACCTCATTTCAGCAGGTCACTATTCCTATATTCACCTAAGGACAATGAGGCCTCCTTGGACCAAATCCGCCACAAGATATTCTCAAAATCCCTCATAAAGCCAACTTTCAATCTGGCCTCTCTACCACCAACAAACGCAGCTACCACCCAACATATTATGCGTGTCTACCACCAAATCCAAGACTGGTATTGTACCCGTATATCCGGAAAGTAGCCTGTTGGAATATCCATTGCCCCAGCTGGATCGCCTATTTCTAACAGCACCGGCCTATTACTACATTAGAAATCGCTCCAAACATGGCCTTTAGGGATTTACATACAGCAGTTACAAGAATATTGTGGATTAACAATAAACTGCACGGGGCACCCCTACCTTTACTTACCTTCTCGGGGGCTTGGAATTCAGCTTCGCCTACAATACATCCGCAATACTCAACTCCTTATATTTAAAATGAATTACACGCCACCACCGACATATTACGAACTGAATAAATTTATTAACAATGGTAAACTAACCTGTATAAACAAAATAACAATAAACTAATATAATAACAAAAGAAAAAGAAAATCACACAATAATACACACTTCCTTTCTACGACACATCTTATTACAATGCCGTGTAAAAATATCAGCGTGAAAGCCTTGCTAGGAATAGACCTATACTACGTAACATAAACGTTTAAGGTAGGCTCATACATTGATGGCATTCCTGGCAAATGGTTTCATTCACTAGCCCGCGTCTGGAAAACGCACGTGCACTAGTCTGGCTTTATCAATGAATCACCAGCACCACGCTGGATTCAAAACTTTTTACATTTTATAGAAGGCTGTGAATCTTCACCTGCACATATTATGTCACACCGATCTCCAACTCTAACGGTGAATCATTATGGCCAGCCTACAATGAGACTGCTTTGTGTGAGTTTATAATACACGTGAAAATAACATTCAGATCTTACAAAAATGCTCATAACTACTATGTTTCTTTAACAATCATTCTGAAAATTTTTATACACTCTTCATTCGCACCCCGAAATAGTTCTAGACCAATCCGGTTCAAAAATTACTCTTAACAGTGGACAATCATTCATACCAAAAACATCCGCTTATAAAACACACGCTATTCCAAGACAATCGATTAATAAATCCTACCAAATATTATTTAATTAATTAAATCATTTCCAAAAAAATATTTAAATATAATTTGTTCATAATAATATATACTTTTTAGTGTTGCTAACACGTTACTTTCGAGATTCTAGATTCTCGGGTACAATACAATTCTCAATTAATTTTATACACCGGTTTTCCACATAATCATTCTCTAACATTCCACAGTTTTGATATACTGCTTACACATCGTCTTATATAGGTGTAATTACATTGTCAGTCTAATACAATCGACTGATTAAGGTTAACTGTACGTAATTACATAACTTAGGTTTTAATAAAATTTAACAATTGTATTATAGACATGAGTAGACAATCATTCTCTAGTTGTATTTCCGCTAAAACCCTTCTTGTCAACACAGCTAAAACGTTACTTCACATGAACTGGACTACTTGTATACAATGACTCTTATCATGATACATGCCTTCTTATCAAAGAACAATAATACTTTGACTTCCCTTAAAATGCGGAAATCCCTTCGCACGAGCACTCTTCATAGCTCTACAAATCCTCATATAACAGTATATATGGCATAAACAATTAACATCGACTATGCTAAACAATAATCAAAAAGGATTAATTGTTATTAACATTTCTTCTGTAGGAACTTCTCTCAAATAAAGGCGTGATCCTCAGTATCATTTCACAAGACTACTGATCTACTATTATACATGCTTAAGTTCTTCAAACGAAACTTCCAATCGTAATGAACGATATTAGACTGTCGTGATTGACCTGCTAAAGTTTACTCCACAAAAAGATAATTAACTGTTAACTCGTCTGTCGCAAATACATGTAATAAAATAATACTCCTGTCTCACTTCACTTGTCAAGCTTTAAATTGTTTATCGTTGTAATATCAGGTCGGCAAAATGACGCGATGTTACACAAATAGTGTAAAATAACACACATGTTATTTATAGTGTCAAATAGAATTCAATCTTGACCGGGATAAACTAGCTTTGAATTCCTAGCCAAAGATTTGAATAATCTTCTATCAAAAGGTATTTCCTCTAACATATTAAATGAACAAAGCTCTCAGCTTTTCGAATAATAAAAAGGTTTTCAATGTCGTAATGTTTTTCCACTCTACACAAAGAATGTTTATAGGGATTAAGACTTCGGTCTTATCAAACGACTAGTATTTCTTAGATCGTCGACAGTTTATGTACAATAATGATATAACAATATCATTCGATGTTTCTTCTGTTCTTGAAGTTTGATGTCGTTACATTAAAGTGCTCAAATTAAATTTAAAAAGAATTTAATTTGAAACTATGACACAATGCCAGATTACTTGGTTTATGTAAAAATATTAAAATTCGAGAGTCGAAACGACTAGTCTTCTATGAGGCAATATGATTCCTCAAACAACATTTTAATGACAGTTCCACAACTGATCAGTAGAATAAAATTGAAAAATAGATGAAAGGCGATCATCTCCTAAATAATCTTGAAGCATAAAAATCTTAACACATATCTGAAGCGTAAAATACCTGAGAACACTGAAATACATGAAATGTGAAAATATGGAGTAAGATCGTTGGCTCAGGTTGTCACTAATCAAGCTCTATACTAAAAATAAGAGACACGGCTACCTTATTTGGACGAAAACTTGAAGATCAATGTAAGTATTCACACAATACTTTAGATGTTTCCTCAGTTCAAGATACTGAGATGGATCTGCATTCGAACCTCGGATCTGCGACCTCAGAGATAGGAGACGTCCCTCTCTGGAATTCACCAACATTCGCCTGGGCTCGAACGACATCCTTCTGGCAAATTCTTCTGTGGTTGCTGGGCTACCCTAGCATCTTGACAAATCTCTTCTGTAGAATCTTCATTCTCCGTCGTAAATATGTATCAGCCTCATCATTGGAATAATTTATAGAAATATTCATATATATGGTAAATGAAATATTTCTATTGCTAATTGATATACATTAGTATTCTTAGACTAACGAAATTGTACATGATAGACTGTACACTACGTCTGTATTCAAG
This sequence comes from Meconema thalassinum, assembly GCA_946902985.2. NCBI lineage: Eukaryota > Metazoa > Arthropoda > Insecta > Orthoptera > Tettigoniidae > Meconema > Meconema thalassinum. The sequence continues at coordinate 161,419,685 of OX336390.1, forward strand.
AATACGTTGTCTAACGAAGTTCCATCGTTGTATCTTAACTCCTGTTATCGAATATGTCTCTGGCGCATGACTAATTAGTTCATCATATCAACAATGTTATTTATGTTGAATAAAACCATTTGAGGAATAATGATAGTCATTATAATAATGTTTATGTGTTGCGCCAATGTTAAAAGTTCTTCGCTACTGTTCACTTGAACTGCGTTCGCCAACTTCACGTTGCTATCTAAAATGATATTCAGCTTTATTTCCAACACATTTGAAAATCTGACTTAACAGGCTTATATTGTCGAAACGGTGAAATTTAGAACGGTCGACTTTCAACAGAATGTAATATGCGACCTGTTCTTTATATGTATTCACTTGTTGAACTCAAATCTCAATAATATAAGAGATATACTAATTTCAATGTTCCTCACAACTTCACATAGAATGGAAGTGCGTTAATCTCCTACGATCTACCTTGCTATCCTCGCGTCTCCACAAGTCGACATTCGTCGCAATCGGTCAAAGCCTTGGGATCTCCGTTAACCCAGTAAAAACACTCCCTCACTCTTCAAAGACTGATGTAATAAGAACATCGATCCTTGGATCTCCCCCTCCAAGTCGAAATTTTGGCGGCCATATCAATCTCCCACCATAATTTTAGCGCGTAGATTACTAATGCTTATTACTGCGTAGATTAACCGATCTGCGGTTTTTAAAGTATCAGACATAATTTCTTTTAATTTTCTCTTCATTTCCAAATAAGAAAATCTTCTTCTAAGGGCCTAAATGCATAATTTCACCAAATTATGTAGTTGAAGTTGATCCCGTCTTCAATAAGACCTCTTCTCATTGGCTCTGAGCTGGGATCCAATAGCATAATTTATAACAATATTTATAATATTAATTTCCAAACTCGCTGTTGCTATGCCAATTTTAGCCTTCTAGAAGCGTCTATTGTGCAATATAACACGTGATCGGGATCTTACACGGCCTCGAGCTTGTAACACTACCCTCCTGTGTCTCACTTCCAGAATTTATATTTGCTGGTTACATTTTATCATGGGGATGGAAAATACTCTTATTTTGTCCCAGAATAATTCAATTTTCGGGGGTATTCCTCCGTCATATCAAGTTAAAACAGTTGCAAATTGTTTTTAATCATTCTAATTCAAGACTTTTGATATGTCACTTGAACTCGAATATTGAATTATTTTAGACTATTTTCTTATGATACTTTTTTAAATTCTTAGCATTGAATTTTCCTAGAATAACGTTATTTTCATCATCAAACAACTCATAACAGTTATTCCCATAAGCATTAGTTATGCGGAATGCTCTTTCTTCTCGGTTTTATTGCATTTATCTTCGTCTGACCCGTTGCTTTTCTTCTATTCTTCTCTTCTTCAAATTCTTCTTCTTCTTCTTTTCTTGGTTCTTTAACATCTTCTTCTTTTCTTGGTTCTTCAACTTCTTCTTCTTCTTCTTCTTTTCTTGGTTCTTGAACGTCTTCTTCTTCTTCTTTTCTTGGTTCTGTGCTGCAGTATATTCTCTTCTCTCTTCTACTTCTTTTGTTCAACGTAAATGGTTTCTCCATATCGTCTATGAGAACCATTTCCATTACCTTCTCCTTTACTGGTGCTTGGTTTGGAATCGATACTCAAATCCTTTTTATCATCAGTCCCATTTTCCTTGTCTCTTAAATCTTTTAGATATTCTTTTCCTTCCTTATGACGTTCATCATACTTCTCCTTCGTCATAATTTCATCTTGGGAGTTTCTGTTACGATTATCAGTTTGGTTTTCCTATTGTTATTCCTGTTATAATAACCATTATTATTGTATCTGTAGTTATTATTATTGTGATAATAACCACTTGTACGGTTGCCATTCCTATTATCGTTACTACGTCCTTGCTGTTGCTGATATGGGCGACCTGCACGGAATCTTCTGTAACTGGGTTCTGGTCTGCGATCACGGAAATAATTATTCCTTTTAGGAGCAATATTTCCCTTTTCTGGTTCTTTCGGATTGTCTGTCTGTTGTGTTTGGTCAAGATATACTGTATTAATGTCTTTGTATTCTTGCCTTTGGTTCTTCGGAACCACGTTCGGCATTGGGCTCCTGTAATCGTGTTTTCTGAGCAATTCGTCCATACTTGCTAGATCGTTGATCCCTGACGAGATAATTAGACGTCTTAATTCAACAGGGAGCATCCTGGCTATCACGTGTATCAACTGAGCTGTAGATAACGGGGGTTGAAGAAATCTGAGTCTGGCTAACTGACTCGTGAAGAAGTCTGCGTAGCGTGTGGGAAGAGTTCCTGAATACTTTCGTGAGTATACTTCTGCGCGTAGGGAATTTTGAGCTTCAATAGACCAGAAACGCTTTATCAGTGCTTCTGCGAATTCATCGAAGTTCTTGAAGGTATATCTAAAGGCACGAAACCATTCAAGGGGCCCATCTGACAAATAGCGCTCTACGATCTTCATTTCTCTCTCTCTCTCTCTCTCTTGGAATATTCGCGTCGATTCTGTAATCTTTGAGATTTCTGATGTACTCTATCTGTGTGAAACTATCTAGGTTGCTGAACTTGAGTGGTTTGTCTTCAAAGTTCCTTATGACCGTCACGTTTCTCGGATATGAATCCTGAAGGTTTGGTCGAAAATCCCTAATGTAACTTTCGGGCTCTTTACTCCTCTCCTCTAAACCTTCCGTAAATCTGAATAATCTTTCTTCCGGCCTGATTTCCCTTTCTTCTACTTCTAGGCTACTTCTTCTAGTCAGATTCTTCGAATCTTCGAAATCTATCTTCTCCCTTTCCTTTTCTTCCATCTCAGTGATAATCTTCTTCAGCTGTTGGCCTACTTCGGTCTTTAAATCTTCCTTATAAGTCTCACGACTGGCAACATCTCCTAGATTAAGATTTTGTAATTTCTTGGTTACGTATTCCTCTAGTTCATTAGTTTTCTCCTCACTCATGACATTAACGTTAGTGACAACCTTGTTTAACCGTTCCTCTATCGTTTTAGTTTTACTCTCTAACGATTCTTTCAAAGCTTGCACATCCTGACTAGATTGAGTTCTATCTTCTACTTGCTTTTCAGTGAGCGTATCAATCCTTTTACCTAAATCCTTTCTTACTTCAATTACCACTCGATTAATTTCTACTTGAGTACTGGCTAATGTCTTTTCTATGTTACCTTGGATTTGCTTAACATGTTCCCCACTGGATTTGTTCCACTCGTCTTTCCAGACAACTACATTAGCTTTCAACATTTCAGCTATGTCTTCCTCAATATCTGCTTTAAGAATTTTATTATGATCAATAACCTGCGTTCGTAAAGTTTCTACATTACCTTTTAATTCGGCCAGAGAAGCTGTAGTTTTTAACGCATCTTTAACAAAACGTGTCGTTAAAGCAGTTATATTCTGAGTACACAATTTTTTAGAAGCCTCTACCTCTTGTTTAATTTTGTTAATGTCCACTTGGACTTTTGCTACATCCAAACCGTATTGTCTTCTGTTTGTATTTTACCTATGTCAGACTGTACATCAGTGACATCTGACTGCATATTGTTTATGTCAACCTGAACATTAGAGACATCGGCTTGAACTGAATCTACCTTAGATTGGATATTGGATACATCTACTTGGACTGTCTACTTTGGATTGGACAGTGGATACCTCTAACGTCCCATTACCAATATCGGACTGTACTATGTCTACTTTGGATTGGACTGTATCGTATTTACTTTGGACATTAGATACATCTAATTGGACTGTATCTACTTTACTTTGGACATTACTAACATCAGTTCGGACATCTCCGACATCTGTCCGTGCACCACTTACATCATCCTGAACCTGCTTTGAGCTGGCCTGTAAACCCGTGACATTTACAACCATATTAGAGGCACTAGTTTGTAAACCCTCTATAGAAGTCTGAACTTCTTGAATTTCAGGTTTGAAACTCTCTTCGACACTTTCTGCAACTTTATCTGTAATAGAATCAACAACTTTAACAATCACTATGTCAAGGTCCTCCTTTCGTTCACGCTTCAGTTGTTCTAGGTCCTGCTTCGCTTCCTGAAATTTACCTTCAACAGTTTTAAAACTGCTCTGCAGTTACTCCTTCAAATTCTTCTGCACCTCCTCCAACATCCTCTTTACATCCTCGGTTGCCATTGTAGTAACCCTTTATATAATACTATATAGACACATTCGACAATGAGGCAAAATAACAACATCTGAGCAACGTCCTACTCCATATATATTTTTGAGCTCCTTAATGTCTAAAAGTAACTTAAAATTACCTTAGCATTAACTTATAGTGCACCCTATGTTGAATAAACTTACTCATAATGTTCGTTCTCCTGCGACTCACTTTAAATATACTACCACAAAGAAAAGTCTACCATTACAGTCATTAAAACAAGTTAGATTTATTTTTAACGTGACCTTTAGCAATCGCCATGTATCAGTAAAATAAAATAAATATTCAGATCGTAGGTCGTTTTTCAAAACTGTCTACCTACTACACCTCTCTCAGGTTTCTAAGATCTGATCTTTATCTGAGTGTAACCTTCCTAACATCTATTTAAAATAAGCCTATATAATTACACTCACATCCATCCGAAACTGGACAAGACATCCATAAGTCTGGTATTTTTTTCATTCACTAGAAATGTTCAAACCAACTTCCTTTAGAGTCACTACGAAGCTAATTTCGTAGCCCCAAAGTTCACAGGGCGCCATTCCTACTGTACCCGTAAATCTGGAAAGTAGCCTGTTGGAATATCCATTGCCCCAGCTGGATCGCCTATTTCTAACAGCACCGGCCTATTACTACATTAGAAATCGCTCCAAACATGGCCTTTAGGGATTTACATACAGCAGTTACAAGAATATTGTGGATCAACAACAAACTGCACGGGGCACACCTACCTTTACTTACCATCTAGGAGACTGGGAATTCAGCTTCGCCCACAATACATCCACAATACTCTACTCCTTATATTTAAAATGAATCACACGCCAACACCGACAGATTACGAACTGAATAAATTTATTAAAAATGGTAAACTAACCTGTATAAACAAAATAACAATAAACTAATCTAATAACAAAAGAAAAAGAAAACCACACAATCATACACACTTCCCTTCTACTTCACATCTTATTACAATGCCGTGTAAAAATATCAGCGTGAAAGCCTTGCTAGGAATAGACCTATACTACGTAACATAAACAGTAGTGGAGTAGTGGGTGTTCCAAGCCACTCTAGAACCCTCCTCTTACCACTACTAAGCCTTAGTCATGTTAAATATTTGTCGAACGCGTGGTCCGATTTTGACAAATGAGGTATTGTTGGACTCGGGCTGACGTCCTCTTTGCTATGGACCACTCGTTATATTTTTCAAAATTTTTTTGAAAATTTTTGTTTTCGAAACTATGTGATAGTTTGAAAACCAAACAGGATAGAACGTTGTGCCATGGCTCAAACGAACAGTCTTTATGACCTTTATTTTTTGTAATAAAACTTTTTTATTTTTTATATTTTTTTGAAAACACTTTAATTTTGAAAATCCTATATTTTGGAAACTAGGAACTCTACAAAAAAAATTGTTTAACGTAAATCAATGGTCCCTACCCCCTCTACCCCCAAAATAAATTTCAAGTCTCTAGAATGAAAACCTGCAGTAGTGGGATGGTGGGGGAGCTGCTTACAAAAGCAAGTGGTGAGCCCCTGCGACCTTGGAATGGAACGAGCCATGCTAGGAGGGCGTGCTTGGATTCGTTTTTTTCGTCTCGTCGTGCTCTTTACGGGAATGTCGGTGTCGAAAATGTGAAAATCTGGAAACACAGTCTTTTTGGGGTAAAAACGTGATTTTAGACTTTTTGCTATATCTCACGAACCAATAACGCTAGAGGCGTGTTCGACAGGTCCAAGGACTCGGGGTAACGTCCTCTCTCCTATGGACCACTCGTTATAATTTTTAATAAAATTGGAAACTCGATTTTGGGGTAAACACATGTTTTTTTGTGATTTTGTCGATATCTCACGAAGCAATAACGCTAGAGGCATGTACGATGGGTCCAAGGACTCGGAGTGACGTCCTTTTTGCTATGAACTACTCGTTGTAATTTTAAAAAATTTTGGAAACGCGATTTTGGGGTAAACACGTGTTTTTTGTGATTTTTGCCGATATCTCACGAACCAATAACGCTAGAGACGTGTACGAGGTGTCCTAGGACTCGGGCTAACGCCCCCTTTTTTCCAAAAAAATAATTCACAAAGGGCCTAACGCCATACATGTTGAAAAAACGTTTTCTTTTTCTTTACCTGTTTATAATGTTTATAAAGCGTGGTGGTTGAGAGAGACGATACGGCTGGGTGTGTGTGTGTTTCAACGAACCTGTCGCTGACCACGGTGGCTGTGTTCAATAGATCAATCGCTATTTCGACGGGTCGGTGTATGACAGAGCGAGGGTGCGTTTTTTTTCCACACCTTTTACCTTTAACGTGTAAACGGTGATGAGAACTTGGTTCTATGTTGATCGAAGCGAGTACCGAAAACAAACGAGCAGGAGGTGAAGGTCATTTGAGATTATTGGAAGGCGTTGATCTGACTTGACAACAGGTGACGCTTGAAGGTGAAATAATCTGACCATCGTGGTGGCAGGGGAGTGCGAAAGGCATGCACACACATTTGTGAAACCACAGGCACGCTAAACCAGTGACATCCTGTTTTGCTTCGTACGTGACAAAATGCAAGTTGACGTGAAATTTGATCTACCGCAGGTGTTCGCCTGAGACGTTATCTGTCCACGTGCATGATAACTGTTAACAAGTTACATCCTGTCTTGCTTCGTACGTGACAAAATGCAAGTTCAGGTGAAATTTGATCCGGCGCAGGTGTTCGCCTGGGACGTTAGCTGTCCACGTGCACGATAAGAGAATCTTCAAAGCATGGAAAAAAAAAGATTATACATGCAACGTAGCATATATAAAGACATGTCGTTATCATTTCCACGCTCACTTAGGTGACTACCTTTGAACACACTGCGTTGCATGAAACCCCTGGTCTTGTTTATCAGTTTTGGTGTTGGTGGAAAATACTTAACTTTGTTGTGGGGTAGGTATATATTTATATATTTATTGATTTTTATATAAATACATGTAATTATTTATTGATTAGGTAATTAATGATTTTATTTATTTATTTATTTATTTGTTTGCAGATAACGTGTATAGCCTACCTGTCGTGTGTCTGTGGGAAAGAGATTGGAAAAGAGAGAAAAACGGACAACTAGAAAAGGAAACCATTTCCACACTAGCCCACGAGACGGGAATATAGCAAAGCATTACACGTCAAGGTGAGATTTGTTTTTTATATATATATAACCTGTTTGATTTTGTTTTGTTTATGAAATGCATAAACTATATGGAATGGATATACTTATGGTGGTTTATTTTATTTCTTTTTAGATATTTGGAAAACAAAAGGTTCACTGCTATTGCAAATACAGTTGAAAACCAAGTGGCTTTAGAGTGGAATCATTGTCAAGCAGTCTACAGCTGAAAACTCAGGTGAGAGTGTTCTTTCAAAATAATGTCTTTTGCCACTGCTACCGATAGCCTAACTTGGGAACGCCTAAATAGTTGTTTCAAATCACGTGTGTGCTCTGGACGCGTGGTCAATGTTAGAAAAAGTTTGATTCCCAAAGAATTTTTACAATCTTGTTTTGAAATTTTCAAAATTGAAATTTGCACAGCGCAAAGGTTGCATACGGCTTTAAAGGTGAATACAGAACTGGTGTGCGATTTCATATATAAAAAGAAGGACGTAGAGCATAAAGAGACATTTTATATTTGCAGTAAAATGCAAGAGTTATTCATAGCCCATAATTTGGAACAGTGGTATGAAACCCACGTGGTGAATGCCTTGCTATCAAAATTTGATAAACTGCAACAAGGACCGAGTGGCCTTGCCTTAGACAAAATTCATCATTTGCAAATCAACATTTGTCAATTCAACCCGTTGAACGCTGGGTCTAGCTATATTGAAACACCACCAGCCATAGCTTCGAAAAATGCTGTGGTCAATATAAAGAATCGTGACAATGATTGCTTTCTGTGGTCTGTGGCTGCGTATTTGCAGCCAGTACAACAGCATTGTTATAGACCGGGAAAGTACAAGGCCAAGTTTGAAGAATTGAAACAAACTTTAAATTTAACTCGAGTATCGTTCCCTATGGACTTAACCGAGATCCATAGGTTTGAACAAGATAACCAAGACTTTTCGTTCATGGTCTATGGCCTTAATGGTGATGAGATTGTGGGTCCTCTTTATGCCACAAAAGAACCGAAACGACATCACATTCATCTTTTATATTTATCTGTAGGAGAGGTGAATCACTATTGCCTCATTAAAAGCCTGAGTAGATTGCTAAGCAGTCAAATGTCTAAACATAAACCTAAGAAACATATTTGTGACCGTTGTCTGCAATATTTTACCACTCCTACGCTTTTGGAACGTCATAGGGTGGATTGTGTTTCTCAGGAAGCGGTGAGACTGATATTGCCACAAGGGGACAAGGCTGTGTTAAAGTTTAAGGACATTCATAAGCGTGACACTGTCCCCTATGTGGTATATGCAGATTTCGAAGCTCTCACTACACCCATGGCGGGATGTGAACCAGATCCCTCCATGAGCTCAACCACACCCATTCAAAAACATGAACCCTTTGCCATAGGATTTAATGTGGTGTGTGCCTATGACCCCACACAATCCGTGTACAAATACCGTGAGGGGCCAGATTGTGCCAAATGGTTCTTGGATGAACTTATCAAGTTGGCCGACCATCTACAGGATATACTGGACCACCCAGTACCCATGAGCCTATCTCAAGAACAGCAGCAGTGGTATGAGCATGCCACAACATGTCATATTTGCGAAAAGCCACTGATCAATGCTGAAGACACCGTTCGTGATCACTCGCACTTTACGGGGGAGTTTCGTGGAGCTGCGCATAGTAAATGCAACTTGAACTTTCCAGCTCCTCGTTTCATCAGTGTCTTTTTCCATAATCTGGCAAATTATGACATTCAGTTTTTGATTCGTGAATTGGGCCATGTCAACAAGGGCTCGTTTACCATTATTCCCCAAAACCATGAGCGTTTTACGGCCCTAACATGGTGGTTGAGCAACTTTAGCATTCGATTTTTGGATTCCTTTAAGTTTATGGCATCCTCGCTAGACAGCCTTGTGAATGGCTTGAATGAGGAGGAATTAAAAAATACTAGAATGCATTTTAATGATCCTGAGCAATTTCAATTGTGCATTCGGAAAGGTATATTCCCGTATGATTTCTGCAATAGCTGGGACGTGTTAAAGCAAAGAAAACTCCCACCACAAGAGAAATTTTACTCGAAACTAACACGCAGTACCGTTTCCGATGAAGACTATGCACATGCATGTCAAGTTTGGCGAGTGTTTGGCATGAACACGCTAAGTGAATATGCTTTGCATTACCTAAAACTGGATGTATTGCTGCTCACTGATGTGTTTGAAAAATTCCGTAACTTGTGTCAACACATTTACGGTCTTGACCCGGCTCACTATTACACGAGTCCTGGACTCTCGTTTGATGCCGCTTTGAAATACACTCAAGTGGAATTGGATTTACTCACTGACGTAGACATGGTTCTATTTTTTGAAAAGGGCATTCGTGGCGGCTTTGTGTCACTTAACCAGCGCCATGCCAAAGCGAACAATGTCTACATGCCTGATTATTCACTAGACAAACCAGAATCGTACTTAATGTACTATGACGTGAATAATTTGTACGGTTACGCCATGAGTCAGCCTTTGCCCTATGGAAAGTTTGCTTGGCTGACAGACAAACAAGTGTCAGAATTTGATGTGAACATGGCTAGCCAAGAAACAGGCCGTGGATATGTGCTAGAAGTGGATATTGAATACCCCTCATCCTTGTATGATGAACATGCCGATTTCCCATTCTGCCTTGAGCAAATGGTTCCCCCTGACAGTAAAGTGAAAATTGAAAAACTCATGGGCACACTTTACAACAAAAATCGGTATGTGCTACATATCCAAATGTTGGTGCAATGCCTCGCCCAAGGCTTGGTGTTAAAGAAAATCCACAGGGGTATTTCTTTTGCTCAAAAAGCATGGCTTGAGCCATACATGCGACTCAACACAGAGCACCGACAAATGGCAACACAGCAGTTTGAAATTAATTTTTTTAAATTAATGAACAACTGCATCTATGGCAAGTCTATGGAGAATGTCCGCAAATACCGTGACATTAAATTGGTGAATGTCTGGGAGGGGCGGTGGGGTGCCCGGCGGTACATTGCCAAGCCAAATTTCAAATCGATCAAAATTATCGATGAGGATTTGGCTACTATTGAAATGAGTAAGACCAGCGTGACCATGGATAAACCCATTTACTTGGGTCAAGTCATTTTAGACTTTTCTAAATCGGTCATGTATCGATTCCACTATGAGTTTGCCAAACGCCATTTTGAGGACGTCTCTCTTTTGTATATGGACACGGACTCATTCATTTACCACATTCGCCACTGCAACCCCTATGACGTCATGAGGCAACATAGTGACTGGTTCGACACCTCTTGCTATAGTGCTGACAACGTGTTTCAGCTGCCCATAAAGAACAAGAAGGAAATGGGCGTTTTAAAAGATGAATGCGGTGATTCCATTATGACGGAATTCGTAGGTTTGGCTTCAAAAATGTATGCTTACCGCACACTCGACTGTAAGGAAGCCAAGAGAGCAAAAGGTGTAGGTAGGGCAGTGGTAAAATCGCTACGTGTAGACGATTACTTAGCGGTTTTACGCACTGGCAAAGCTATGTCTCATACACAGTGCAGGATACAATCAAGCAACCATCATTTGTATCTTGTGGAACAGAGAAAACGCACCCTCGCCTCCATGGATAACAAACGTGTGTGGGCTAATGACCTGCTCACTAGCCTACCCTGGGGTTATGATCTCAAGGAGGAGGAGGTGTGATTTCATTGTTTAATCGTTTATGGGACATGGCTTTTTGTAACTTGTAGATTTAGAATTTTGTAAATATTGGTTTCTGCAATTGTAAATAGTAGATTTTGTAAAATAGTGACAACCCACTTGGACCTTTTGCTCTTAAAACGTTCTATGCAACCTTATTTTTTTAAATTTTTTGATTGGTAAATAGTGTGATTCTTTTAACGCTGTACAAAGTTGAGTTTTTTTTTTGTAAATATGAAATAAGTAAGATTTTTAGTAACTTTAATAACTAGTATTTAATTATTTTTCGTAATGTAAATGATAAACTAAAAAGTTCTTTTGGAATGAGTGAGCATGTCGAGAATGTGCTTTTGAGAATAAATAAAGTGGTTGTGTTTGTTCCCAAAGACAGGTGTGAATGTATGAGTGGAGAGAGAAAACTGGTGTGTATGATTGACCAGAGCAAACACGATGAGGTAGAGTGGGTGGGTGGGGTGGGGGTAAATGGTCACTTATATATTCATTTTGTTTTAAATAGTTTCGTTTTTTCATTGAAATGTGACAGTCAAAAGACATTATTTTTGTAAAAACAGTCTTACCTGCAGTAGTCGTAGACCTCGACGTTTCTCCAAACACACATCAACACATTGCAGTATTATCAAGGTCAAGCACTCGCATCAACATCATTGTCAAATCTCAACTTTCGACATACACCAAATGGAAAAAATATGAAAACAGCAAAATGGAAATTCCATGTTTCCATATCACCAAAACAGCAAAACTTAAAACGGACATTTTTAAAAACTGGAAATGGCCATGTGTGAAATTTGAAAATTCAAAAACTTCAAACGGACATTGTTTAAAATGTGTCATCAGCAAAATGGAAAAATCCATATCATCAAAAACATTAAACTTGAAACGAACGTTTTCAAAAACTGTAAATTGCAAAATGATAAATGACAGTGTGTGGAATTCATCATGTGTGAAATGTGTAAAATGAAAAAATCAGCCATCAACATCACGATTTCTTAAAATTAAAAATAACAAAACATCGTGCTCTGGAAAACTTTTGTTTTTATTTCATAGTCATAGTGAATTGACAAAAGAAAAATAGAATACAAACAAATCCCAATTCCTCACTCCTCAATGTTTATGTCCATGCATCATCAACTTTCCTTTCATAGCACTCGTGACAATTAGGGCTGCCATCCTTTCACCCACTGAGGCATCACTGGATGTGAAACGTTGTTTAGCTTTCTTCAATAACAATTTATCTGCCACATGTCTTAAACCAGGATGACTATGGCGATAAGAAAGGTCATGTTCCTTGCATGCTTGATCCAAAAGATTAATGGGTACATCACCACGTTGTAAACGTTTTTCGAGACGAGTTCCAGGGCCGCAAAAACGATAACCTGGAAGATGGATTTCGAAAGGTAAGTATTGAATCACTTTGTCAATGACGCCATTGCCAGTACAGGTCTGGCATATCCTTTTCCATCGATGGTAAAAAGGTTTGGTCTTCCTCCTCCTCTGTGGACGATGTTTGTGTTTGTTGTTGTTGTTGCTTTTTCTCGCCATGACACTCGTGGAATGATTCAACAAAGTCTTTACACTGACTTTTATGACCGTGATACAGTTTCACTAGCTGGCAAGTCGCACACTGACGCATAGACGGTATTTTTGCCATGGCCACTTGCTTATGGTGATCGTAATCCGTACAGGGTTGCAATTCACTCAACACAGGGTCTTGAGTCCATGATTTTGGTACATGTTGCCAGATTTCTTTGACCGCGTTGGCAGCCACATAATAAATGAACGACTTGGGCAGCGCCAAGAGTTCCTCTTTGGTAAAACTGTCTAGTTTCTTTTTGCACACAAAGAACTTGCCGATGGCTTTGTCCGTAGCATTGCCTTTCTCCATGGTATCACGTGCTGTAGATGTTTACACGTCGCTTGTAGAAATCTCACTGACGTCATTCACAGGTAAATCTTGAGTTATAATTTTGTTCAACAACTCCCAGCAGGCATGAGTGGTTAACCAATGAAAGAGATGCCACGCATGCGATAGGGCTGTATGGGTAATGTTGCCACAGGAACAAGTATCCATGAGCGTTTGCAGGGAGGGGCAGCCCAACTCCATGAGGTCGATACATTGGCAGTAAGACGCCAAAAATGGTTGCAACCATTGACGTTTTTCATTACCTTTCACAAATACCACATTGGCCGAGGACAAGTGTGCTTTCATGACCACGTCCAAATATTTATAGGAAATGGTTCCCTGATTCCAGTCTAGTTGCCTATGATTTTCAATCCACTGGGTTTGTTTACGGTCTTTTTCACACAACAAATCAAAAGCATGGGGTGGTTTAAATAGCAAATGCGTAGCTTGCGATATCCAAAACGTGGTACAATCGATCATGGCCACTTGTTTAAATATAAATTTGTTGTCACCAATTTTAAACCCTTGGCAATCCACAATGAGTGTGCGCAACATGTTGACGCTTGCCTGGACCAAGTTCAACTGACGACTGACTGACGATCAGGTGTGATCATGACATGGACTTACCTGCCATGCTAGTTTCAAAAAAGAAGGTTAGGGTAGGACAGGGGGACCTGCAAAAATTAGAATTTAAGAATTACATCATTTTATTATCATAACACGTCTTACAGGCTTTTCTCATTTTAGGATAAGGACGATAGCAACTGATACAACAATATAGTCTCTTGTGTTTGTAACGTCCATAACACCGATGATGTCCCAATGTCTCTAAACTAGGCGTTTTTGATGGTGAGCTGCTCACCGAAGCACCATGGATACCATACGGCCCACATGTATCATAACTTGTATTTTTTTCATCACCCAGAGACACAAGTGAGGGATAGCTTGAATGACAGGGTATATTTCCCACTTTCATTCTGCACAGGTAGGGGCAGGTGGGTGACCAGCGCTGATGTTCCTGCATGGGTTCATCGCCCTCCTGCCATTGGTCTATGATGATGGGACAAAAGGCACATTTCACTTCATCTCTTGTTTTTAAATAGTAGAATCCAGCAGCCGCCAAGGCTTGAGGGTTTATGAAAGGCACTGGCCATGTGGCAAAAGTCTTGAAACGTTGTTCCTCAGAGTTTAAATTCATGGATGTAACGTCTCTTGAGGCTTTAAAGCAAGACATGACTGAGCGACTTGACGTGGGTTGAGCTGTTATTTATACACTCGTCACTTGGTTGGACAGTGGATAATAGTTGACTTGTTTGTGATGAATAATTAAACAGTAGGCTGTCGTATTGGCTGGTACATTGTCATGCGTTTCAAAATCTAGTCGAATGTCGATATTGGATGGCTTGACAGACTCTTCCAGGTAAGAACAGTCAAAAACAATCAGTGGTGCTCTTGCCTTAAACGCTTGGGGTAGTAGCATGGGACCGTTCTCTTTTTGATAATACGACCATCGAAATTTAGAAAACAAGTCGTACAGGGGGCCAAACTTATTTTTTGAAAAATCCAAATCCAGTCCTTCATAGGGAAACACAGCTCCGTTGAGGAAAAGACGTGCATTTCTCAATTGCAGGTGATCAAATTGCGTGGCATCTTTGGTTTGTTGATACTTGCGATTCGTTTGAAAACCCACGATCAGGTAGAGAGGTCTCTCTGTATAGCGAGCTGTTTTTACAGACCAACTGTGTGTGTTGGTGGTGGGCAATAGCGGATACTCATGGAGTGCCCAGCTTCTAAATTCCATGGGTAGAGGCATATCTCTCTTTACCATTTTGAGTATGTCCAGTTTTTTGCTATCGTTAAGGGTCACATGAGGCACTTTCCATAGCAAGCGTTGTAGTTGAATTTTTGAATCGATGGGGGCATTGTCGGCCCCCTTGAGTGCATTGTTATCACTCCTGTCTCTCACTAGATAAAGCACTTGCCTTGCGTTAACCACAATGCGTTGGTGATCTTCGGCAAAGCCTAGAACCAGTTTAAGAGGTAAATATCCAGTAAAGGTCCCATCGGTGTGTACCATCCAGTCATTGGTCGAGTCAGGGCACCAAGCTGCCATGCAAAGTGTTTTACCTTCTTCCTCACTATAAGAGGGGTATAGTTTCATGACACTGGAAATACCCACATTTCGAGTGCTATCCACCACGATATCGTTAATGACATAACGTACTTCAGAAAACAGAAAGGCTAAACCATGGTTGGCCAACTTGGATGTAGTGGGTGTAGAGCCATCGGCTTTGGTGAGCCGACCTTCAATCTGAATAACACTTTCATGCGGTAGGGTGTAAATATCTTGGTTGTTGATAACAAATTGAATTTCATCATTGTTATTGAGTCCAGGTGTTTGAGCTTGATAGGAATGGAGATCAATTCTTACCACTCCTGGTTGCTCCTCGATGTGGTTCGCTATCTCTAGGATAGAATTCATTATAAGGGTTGACGTGGTAACCCAAATGCTGTAAAATCTGCTTGCCTTGAGATGTTAACGTGTATTCACGTGGCAAACAACTAACACTGTTCCTAGACGGTGTTGTTGCTTTATACACAAATTTCATAGTGGCTTTAGCACCAACTTGTAAGTCACTGGTGTAGTGGAATCTAGATCAATGAGTTGTTGATCTCTATTGATCAGTCTTAATGTTATATTACTAATACTATCAACAGCCACAGCATGAAAAAGCACCACTGGAGGGTTTTCACGAATAATATACCCATTGGGCGATGTCACAATAAAGTCATAAAGCGAATGCGATGGTTCTTGATTGGTGTACACTTGGCTAATAATATTACACGTCACCGACACATGATGGTCCTCAATGAATTTCACTTCATGGTCCGATTCATGTTTTTTGTTGGGCTCCAACACACGTGGTTTAAATCCGAGTAATGGGCCAATGGAATCGGGGTGTGTTTTAAAGTCAATGTTGAAGGTAGAGAAAATACTGCAGCGATGAGTGTTAGTATTGCCTACAAGTTCAAACTTGTGCGTTCCGTCGAGAAATGACTTTAAACCATACTGATTGATCAACACCACATAAATGTGTTCATAAATATCATCGATCGTGTATCCACCAGAGTTCAGGGTGAGCACAGAATCATCATAGTAAAACTTGTTGTTCACATTTTCACGTATGTTGTATATTCGATTGTACGTTTCAAGAGAAACAAGTCCTAAACCATAGGGTTTTTCACTCAATTCGATAGGCGGGTAAAAGTCTAGGCTGACTTCAGGTCCACGTCCATGCACTGTAAACGTTTTACTTTCTACCGACATACTGGTGGCGTTTTTGCTTATGCTGCGTCTTATATAAAAAAATTAAACACAAACGTCCACACTGTTGGCTGTTAAACGTTTGCTCACGTTTCACATTATAATATATCTTGATCCTGTTTCCAAAATAGGTCACTAGTTCCATGGGCGGGGGCAAATTCCCAAAACTGTCAAAGTACCATACCGTGGATCCCTCTTTGACATAAGCTACATAATGCGTTCCTGGTCCTCGGTGATCATCCAAATTGACAACAGCACATTCCTGTTTCCAGGGTCGTGGGGGTAATTGGTTTCGCATAAACACACCTCGAAAATGAGAAAGCTTTAGTTGTTTAGCATAGCTTTCCACTTGTTGATGCGTCAGGGCATGTCTCGCTATGGCTGAGGTTAAATTTTTTTTTTTTTAATATTTCGAAATGGTGAAATCCCAAATCCTTGTTGATAAAAGGCTGGCTTTAAATTGGCATTTCTAGCCCCCATGGCAATCGCTTCCATCGTTTCATTGTGTCGCTGACTTTCTTTGAGTTGTTGCTTGCCCTGCTGCGCGGCTTTAATGGTTTTCGCCACTGCACTGGCACCGCCCAAAAGTGAGCCCAGAGCAGCCAAACCAGCAAATAATGCAGGTAAAAATCCCGCTCGTTTGGGAACGGGAATCACTCGCCCTTGGTTTGAAACCTGTCGCCGACGTTTTGGAATAACCTGTCTCTGTGCTGCTCGAAGGGCTTTCCTTATGGTCAATACATTATTTTTTCTTTTTTTCTTTCGCAAGGGCTTGTCCTCGAATGTTGTAAGCCCTGGCTTTGCCAAGGACAAAGTCCTTTTTTTAGTCTTTCTCACTGCATACCTTTGTTTCACCATGATGATAATGACCCACAACCTTTCACAAGAAAGTTTAAATCACAACTAACGTCAGATGGTTATTTCATGGCTGTATATTCCAATTCCACATAAAGTGGGAAGTCGTTTATGGTTTTTCCCGCTTGCTTTTCATCCCATGTCAACATGAGGTGAAAGGATAAT
Organism: Meconema thalassinum; assembly: GCA_946902985.2. Classification (NCBI taxonomy): domain Eukaryota; kingdom Metazoa; phylum Arthropoda; class Insecta; order Orthoptera; family Tettigoniidae; genus Meconema; species Meconema thalassinum. The sequence continues at coordinate 161,436,995 of OX336390.1, forward strand.
TCGTCACCAGCATTGACCATTTCATGGTTATGAAGCAACATCCTATGACCATTTATCTTTATTTGTAAATGGTTCTCATCAGGTATGGCATATTTGATGTGAATGGTTCCATCATAGTGTAATCGATAGTGGCTTAAACCCGAAGCAAGCACATAGGTCAAGTGCTGATCATGGACTAGCGGTAAATGGTTTCTGTCATTCACAGGTTTTTCATTTGTCAGATACACTAAAAATACACATGGGATAAATTTATAAAGCCTTTTCATTTCATGGGTCACGTAACGCTTGGTACAGACATCGTCTTCGTCTTGTGGGTCTTCCACGTGAATAATCCGATGGTGATTAGCGCTATAGCCATTCACCATAAGCTGGGGCACTTTGTCATAAAACTCATACACTTTGTTATCCACATACTTTTTCGTAGTAACGTCTGTAGACACTTGAGGATGTTTTACACGGGTTAACCGCTTTCCCTTAAAGTCATAATCTCCCTGTTTTGTGCGTGGCACTACTGACCTATCCACATAGTGTTTATTAGCAGGATCTGTTTCTTGTTTAGGATCATGTATGGGGACAGGCCTAGCTTTGGCCATCAACGCACGTCCAAAGACATCCATCGTCAACCTGTAGTAGCAGTCTACTGTTTCTATGACAAGGCTCGGTGTCCTGTATATAGACAGCCGGCTAGCCTGTCTAAGCCTTAGTTGAAATGAAGATTATTAAGCAGCAAGAGTCATTCCCCGTGGGGGACATGGTTTCCCATCTCTGTCCCACATCACGTGAACAACGCCATGGTTCACTGTTTCCATCTTCCATTCGCTGCATCATTGTGGGGCCTTCCGGCTGTGGAAAGACTAATCTTTTGCTAACGCTCATTACAGCGCCCAATGGTCTGCGTTTTCAAAATATTTATATTTTTGCAAAATCTCTCTACCAACCCCTCTACGTGTTTCTGGATCAAGTCATGTCTGGATTACAAAAAGAGAATATGGGTTATTTTACATTTTCCATGCAAGAAAATGTGATTTCACCGGATGAGGTAAAGCCTGATTCACTCATGATTTTCGATGATGTATCCACTGAACGTCAAGGCATCATTCAAAGCTATTTCAGCATGGGTCGACACAAACATATCGATTGCTTCTATCTCGGACAAACGTATTCAAAAATGTCCAAACAGTTGATTCGTGACAATGCCAATGTCATTGTTTTATTTCGCCAGGACGAGAGGAACAGTCGTCACATTTATAATGAACATGTGAATCCTGATATGACCTTTCAAATGTTTACAGAATTGTGTGCCAAATGCTGGAACACTCAACGTCATGCCTGTTTAGTGATTGACAAACAAAGTGAACTCAACCAAGGACGGTATCGCTTAGGGTTTGATCATTTTATTGCTATTTAAGGCCCTGTCTCATTCCCCATCAAGTCATTTGTCAAGACACCATGGCCTTAGCAGAGAGTCAATTAAAAAAGCATATTATTAGAGCAAAAAATACTATTCGCCAAAAGTTTCGTCAATTGAAACAATCACGTGCCAATCATGCTTTGTTTATTCAGCAACATTTAGCACCTCCACTAAAAGCCATGTTGAAACCCTCTTTCAAGCCATCTGAAACGCTACCCACCGTTTCACAAGCCACGCAGACGCTGCACGAGGACCCTGAGGAAGAGGAACAGGAAGATTTGACTAGTGTTAGTGAAGTTGAGGATGAGGAGGAACAAGTGTTTACGCCTCAAAAAAAGGCCGCACCCCTTGCAGAGTTTTTGAGAAAAAAGAAATCCTTGGCCATGGTCGAAACACCTTGCCCTTCCAGAGCGTCTCCGTTTTCACAACTCTTGGCCACCCCTCAACATAAAGCTCAACTGAAAACCATTTTAATAAAATATTATGGATCAACATTGGAACCCTATTTCACCGATCTATTTATTGGAAACACAGATACCACGTATGGTGTTCGCTATGAGGATGATAGTTTTAAAATTGGCGATTCATCCATTAAATTTGCTCGTACTAAAGCTGTCATTAAAAACATCAACTATAAATTAACGCCAGGACTGTTAAAACTGCTCTTTTCTCGGACCCCCTCTTCCCATGATTATACGTCAGAGGATCTTGACAAATATAAATCCATTTTATTGGATACCCATGCTCACAAAAGACAGTATGATCCCACGCAACAAGTGAATGCCAATATATCTCAAAAATATAAAACCATCATTGCAAAAATGTTTCCCACTAGTCAAAGTACTCGTCGTAAAGTGTCCGCTTCGGGAGTGACATTTAAACCGTTAAAACCCCTTGTGGATGTTACCTACTGGCACAATCCCAATAAGCTCGTCCAGCGGCTACAGTTGTTGCATGCCTCACGTCAAGCTGGCCATACCGGTCACGATTGGGAAATTCAAGAAATTGAACAAGAACTTCGAAATGCCAAAATTATTGTTTAAGCCCTCACCCATTAAAATGGGTATTGCTCACGAGTTGCATCGCCCAGCTAGGCGTCACTATCCGCGACTCAAGGTGATTTCACGAGGTGTGGATGAACTTTGGCAGGCTGACTTGGTTGAAATGATACCCTATGCTGGCGTTAACGACGGTGTACGCTATATGTTGACCGTCATTGATGTCTATTCCAAAATGGCCTTTGTTGAACCTGTGCGTCGCAAGTCTGGCCCACTAGTTACCAAGGCCTTTCAACATATTATTCAACACTCCAAACGTCAACCTCAGCTGCTACAAACCGACCAGGGGAAAGAATTTTTCAACAAGGATTTCTCCAGTTTTCTCAAATCTAAGGATATTCACCATTACACCACGTACAGCAATCTCAAAGCCAGTGTGGTCGAGCGGTTCAACCGAACATTGAAAACCCATATGTGGAAAGCGTTTACCGCTCAGGGCACGTATCGCTGGTTGGACATGTTACCTGAGCTAGTGACACGTTACAATGACACCAAACATAGAACGATTGGGACCAAGCCACATCTCGTAACTAAAAATATTCAGCGATTGGATAAACTGTTTAACCCCATAAAAACAGCTGATCCTAAACGTCACCGACTGAACATTGGGGATTTTGTTCGTGTGAGCAAATTTAAGTCTGCCTTCAATAAGGGTTACACGCCTCAGTGGGGGACTGAACTATTTCGAATTCGTCGAGTCTACTTGGACAGTCCAGTCACCTATTTACTCGAGGACCTCAACCATCAACCCATAAAAGGTAGATTTTATCTCCATGAACTTCAGAAAACAGCATTTCCTCAGCATTATCTTGTGGAAAAAGTGTTGAAACAAAAAGGAAATAAACTCTACGTCAAATGGTTAGGGTTTAACTCTACGTTTAATTCCTGGATCAATAAATTACATGTTGTGTGAACCTGTGTACTTTTTATTTATTCACCCATGTTGTACACCACCTATAGCTCTATGTGTACAGCGCTCCGCGCTTCATGCATGTTCATACATGTTTGTCTTTCCCTTTCCTCCTGTGTTCTCTCATACATCACCCCCTCCCCTCTCCCTCCCTTCACCTCCCACCACTGCTGTTTGCAGCTCTTGCCTATCTATTGGTTGTGACATTATTCCGACAAGTTGCATTATACTTTTTACTGATTCAGCGATTCCCACGCTTTGAACATTCTCTTATCGTGCACGTGGACAGATAACGTCCCAGGCGAACACCTGCGCCGGATCAAATTTCACCTGAACTTGCATTTTGTCACGTACGAAGCAAGACAGGATGTAACTTGTTAACAGTTATCATGCACGTGGACAGATAACGTCTCAGGCGAACACCTGCGGTAGATCAAATTTCACGTCAACTTGCATTTTGTCACGTACGAAGCAAAACAGGATGTCACTGGTTTAGCGTGCCTGTGGTTTCACAAATGTGTGTGCATGCCTTTCGCACTCCCCTGCCACCACGATGGTCAGATTATTTCACCTTCAAGCGTCACCTGTTGTCAAGTCAGATCAACGCCTTCCAATAATCTCAAATGACCTTCACCTCCTGCTCGTTTGTTTTCGGTACTCGCTTCGATCAACATAGAACCAAGTTCTCATCACCGTTTACACGTTAAAGGTAAAAGGTGTGGAAAAAAAACGCACCCTCGCTCTGTCATACACCGACCCGTCGAAATAGCGATTGATCTATTGAACACAGCCACCGTGGTCAGCGACAGGTTCGTTGAAACACACACACACCCAGCCGTATCGTCTCTCTCAACCACCACGCTTTATAAACATTATAAACAGGTAAAGAAAAAGAAAACGTTTTTTCAACATGTATGGCGTTAGGCCCTTTGTGAATTATTTTTTTGGAAAAAAGGGGGCGTTAGCCCGAGTCCTAGGACACCTCGTACACGTCTCTAGCGTTATTGGTTCGTGAGATATCGGCAAAAATCACAAAAAACACGTGTTTACCCCAAAATCGCGTTTCCAAAATTTTTTAAAATTACAACGAGTAGTTCATAGCAAAAAGGACGTCACTCCGAGTCCTTGGACCCATCGTACATGCCTCTAGCGTTATTGCTTCGTGAGATATCGACAAAATCACAAAAAAACATGTGTTTACCCCAAAATCGAGTTTCCAATTTTATTAAAAATTATAACGAGTGGTCCATAGGAGAGAGGACGTTACCCCGAGTCCTTGGACCTGTCGAACACGCCTCTAGCGTTATTGGTTCGTGAGATATAGCAAAAAGTCTAAAATCACGTTTTTACCCCAAAAAGACTGTGTTTCCAGATTTTCACATTTTCGACACCGACATTCCCGTAAAGAGCACGACGAGACGAAAAAAACGAATCCAAGCACGCCCTCCTAGCATGGCTCGTTCCATTCCAAGGTCGCAGGGGCTCACCACTTGCTTTTGTAAGCAGCTCCCCCACCATCCCACTACTGCAGGTTTTCATTCTAGAGACTTGAAATTTATTTTGGGGGTAGAGGGGGTAGGGACCATTGATTTACGTTAAACAATTTTTTTTGTAGAGTTCCTAGTTTCCAAAATATAGGATTTTCAAAATTAAAGTGTTTTCAAAAAAATATAAAAAATAAAAAAGTTTTATTACAAAAAATAAAGGTCATAAAGACTGTTCGTTTGAGCCATGGCACAACGTTCTATCCTGTTTGGTTTTCAAACTATCACATAGTTTCGAAAACAAAAATTTTCAAAAAAATTTTGAAAAATATAACGAGTGGTCCATAGCAAAGAGGACGTCAGCCCGAGTCCAACAATACCTCATTTGTCAAAATCGGACCACGCGTTCGACAAATATTTAACATGACTAAGGCTTAGTAGTGGTAAGAGGAGGGTTCTAGAGTGGCTTGGAACACCCACTACTCCACTACTATAAACGTTTAAGGTAGGCTCATACATTGATGGCATTCCTGGCAAATGGTTTCATTCACTAGCCCGCGTCTGGAAAACGCACGTGCACTAGTCTGGCTTTATCAATGAATCACCAGCACCACGCTGGATTCAAAATTTTTACATTTTATAGAAGGCTGTGAATCTTCACCTGCACATATTATGTCACACCGTTCTCCAGCTCTAACGGTGAATCATTATGGCTAGCCTACATTGAGACTGCTTTGTGTGCGTTTATAATACACGTGAAATTAACATTCAGATCTTACAAAAATGCTCATAACTACTATGTTTCCCTAACAATCATTCTGAAAATTTGTATACACTCTTTCATTCGCACCCCGAAATTGTTCTAGACCAATCTGGTTCAAAAATTACTCTTAACAGTGGACAATCATTCATACCAAAAACATCCGCTCATAAAGCACACGCTATTCCAAAACAATCGATTAATAAATCCTACCAAAAATTATTTAATTAATTAAATCATTTCCAAAAGAAATATTTATATCTAATTTGTTCATAATAATATATACTATTTAGTGTTGCTAACACGTTACTTTCGAGATTCTGGATTCTCGGTTACAATACAATTCTCAATTAATTATATACACTAGTTTTCCACATAATTATTCTCTAACATTCCGTAGTTTTGATATACTGCTTACACATCGTCTTATATAGGTTCAATTACATTGTCGGTCTAGTACAATCGACTGATTAAGGTTAACTGTACATAATTACATAACTTCGGGTTTAATAAAATTTAATAATTGTATTATAGACATGAGTAGACAATCGTTCTCTAGTTGTATTTCCGCTAAAACCCTTCCTGTCAACACAGCTAAAACGTTACTTCACTGAACTGGACTACTTGTATACAATGACTCTTATCATGATCCATGCCTTCTTATCAAAGAACAATAATACTTTGACTTCCCTTAAAATGCGGAACTCCCTTCGCACGAGCACTCTTCATAGCTCTACAAATCCTCATATAACAGTATATATGGCATAAACAATTAACATCGACTGTGTTAAACAATAATCAAAAAGGATTAATTGTTATTAACATTTCTTCTGTAGGAACTTCTCTCAAATAAAGGCGTGACCCTCAGTATCATTTCACATGACTACTGATCTACTATTATACATGCTTAAGTTCTTCAAACGAAACTTCCAATCGTAATGAACGATATTAGACTGTCGTGATTGACCTCCTAAAGTTAACTCCACAAAAAGATAATTAACTGTTAACTCGTCTGTCGCAAATACATGTAATAAAAATAATACTCCTGTCTCACTTCTCTTGTCAAGCTTTAGATTGTTTATCGTTGTAATATCAGGTCGGCAAAATGACGTGATGTTACAAAAATAGTGTAAGATAACACACATCTTATTTATAGTGTCAAATAGAATTCAATCTTGACCGGGATAAACTAGCTTTGAATTCCTAGCCAAAGATTTGAATAATCTTCTATCAAAAGGTATTTCCTCTAACATATTAAATGAACAAATCGCTCAGCTTTTCAAATAATAAAAAGGTTTGTCAATGTCGTAATGTTTTTCCACTCTACACAAATAATTTTTATAGGGATTAAGACTTCGGTCTTATCAAACGACTAGTATTTCTTAGATCGTCGACAGTTTATGTACAATAATGATATAACAATATCATTCAATGTTTCTTCTGTTCTTGAAGTTTGATGTCGTTACATTAAAGTGCTCAAATTAAATTTAAAAAGAATTTAATTTGAAGCTATGACACAATGTCAGAATACTTGGTTTAAATAAAATTATTAAAATTCAAGAGTCGAAACGACTAGTCTTCTATGAGGCAATATGATTCCTCAAACAACATTTTAATGTCAGTTCCACAACTGATCCGTAGAATAAAATTGAAAAATAGATGAAAGGCGATCATCTCCTAAATAATCTTCAAGCATACAAATCTTAACACATATCTGAAGTGTAAAATACCTGAGAACACTGAAATACATGAAATGTGAAAATATGGAGTAAGATCGTTGGCTCAGAATGTCACTAATCAAGCTCTATACTAAAAAGAAGAGACGCGGCTACCTTATTTGGACGAAAACTTGAAGATCAATGTAAGTATTCACCCAATACTTTAGATGTTTCCTCAGTTCAAGATACTGAGATGGATCTGCATTCGAACCTCGGATCTGCGACCTCAGAGATAGGAAACGACCCTCTTTGGAATTCACCAACATTCGCCTGGGCTCGAACGACATCCTTCTGGCAAATTCTTCTGTGGTTGCTGGGCTACCCCTATCATCTTGACAAATCTCTTCTGTAGAATCTTCATTCTCCGTCGTAAACATGTATCAGCCTCATCATTGGAATAATTTATAGAAATATTCATATAAATGGTGAATGAAATATATATATTGCTAATTGATGTTACATTAGTGTTCGTAGACTGACGAAAATGTACAAGATGTACCGTACACTACGTCTGTATTCAAGAATACGTTGTCTAACGAAGTTCTATCATTGTATCTTAACTTCTGTTATCGAATATGTCTCTGGCGCATGACTAATTAGTTCATCATATCAATAATGTTATTTATGTTGAATGAAACCATTTGAAGAATAATTATAATCATTATAATAATGTTTATGTGTTGCGCCAATGTTAAAAGTTCTTCGCTACTGTTCACTTGAACTGCGTTCGCCAACTTCACGTTGCAATCTAAAATGATATTCAGCTTTATTTCCAACACATTTGAAAATCTGACTTATAACAGGCTTATATTGTCGAAACGGTGAATTTTAGAACGCTCGACTTTCAACAGAATCTAATATGCGACCTGTTCTTTATATATATATTCCCTTCGTTGAACTCAAATCTCAATAATATAAGAGATACAGTATACTAATTTCATTGTTCCCCACAACTTCACATAGAATGGAAGTGCGGTAATCTCCTACGATCTACCTTGCTATCCACGCGTCTCCACAAGTCGACAGTCGTCGCAATCGGACAAAGCCTTGGGATCTCCGTTAACCCAGTAAAAACACTTCCTCACCCTTCAAAGACTGCTGGAATAAGAACATCGATCCGTGGATCTCCCCCTCCAAGTCGAAATTTTGGCGGCCATATCAATCTCCCACCATAATTTTAGCGCGTAGATTACTAATGCTTATTACTGCGTAGATTAACCGATCTGCGGTTTTTAAAGTATCAGACATAATTTCTTTTAATTTTCTCTTCATTTCCAAATAAGAAAATCTTCTTCTAAGGGCCTAAATGCATAATATCACCAAATTATGTAGTTGAAGTTGATCCCGTCTTCAATAAGACCTTTTCTCATTGGCTCTGAGCTGGGATGCAATAGCATAATTTAAAACAATATTTATAATATTAATTTCCAAACTCGCTGTTGCTATGCCAATTTTAGCCTTCTTGAAGCGTCTATTGTGCAATATATCACGTGATTGGGATCTTCCACGGCCTCGAGTTTGTTAACACTATCCTCCTGTGTCACACTTCCGGAATTTATATTTGCTGGTTAAATTTTATCATGGGGACGTAAAATACTCACATTTTGTCCCAGAATAATTCATGTTTCGGGGGCAGTATGATAGACCAAAAGATCCTCTCAGCTGGGGTTGGAGGAGTGCGGTCCATGGCCTGCTTCCCATCATGAACACCAAGAATCCAGCTCAAGGAAATCCTCATCACAGTGTCCTGCGGATGTAAGAAGCGGTGTGCAGAGAGTTGCAGCTGCCGGAAAGTTGGTATGAAATGTTCAACAATTTGCCTCAACTGCCACGGCCAGTCCTGCTCGAATTCAGCACCATTCGAGGATGAGTGTGTTTCACATGCCGATCGCCGCAGACGCAGCAATTGGTGAGGGCAGTCCCATTGAAGATGATCTCGATGAACAGTGGCTCGACATGCCATCCCAGCTAGAGAGCTTTGTAGATGAAGGGCCCTCGACATCTAAGAAAATGCGAGCTTGAATGCTGCCTTATTTTCCGCTGCATGACTTGATATCTATAACATGTTTCTATTCATATTTTATCAATTTATGTCAATTTTAAATGTTCCTATTACTTTATTAATTAATATTAATAATGTTTACTAATTAAATAATGGCAATATACAACTTTGCTCTAATAAAAATATTTTTCATTCGTACTACTCCGAATCACTACTCAGAGTGTGCACATATATATTTAGTTTTCTGATTTGCGTATATCTTAGAAATTTGAATTGAAATGTTCTTAGCAGTGATCAGAGTAGGTAGATTGATTTTTCGTACTTACATCATTATGTCACAACATGAACATGCCTTTTTTTTTTTTGGAAAGAGTCGCTATTCTTGGAACTGAATTAAATATTATTATAGTAGTGATTAAATTAGTTAACTGGTCATTTGAAATTAAAAGGACTTATCAAAATTGTCTATATAACGTGAAATGTTATTTTCTATAACTCTACAACTTTTATTATATGGGTTTTTCAACAGGAGAATCTGTTTCAAAGACATGTGGTCTTGGAAAGTCACAAGATGTAAGTTTGCACATAAATGAGAAATTTTCCCAGTTTTGAACTTTTGATTATGACGGTACCAATGAACCAAATTTCAAGTTTTAGATGTTCAATCGACGCAGAATGACCAGTTGCGCTACATGTTACAAGTTGGCGAGAAGTCAACAGTTTGAGACTTAGGGAAGTCAAAAGACTTTCTAACGAACCGTTTGAAATACGAAGGATAAAGAAATACGTCACATAAGAACGATCAGTAAGGAACTTGAAGTCCAAAGGAACATTGGTTCAAACCAGCAACCGGAGTCTTAGGGACCCGAAGAACGAATTACAGTGCGTCTAGTAAAGACAGTTTTAAAGCGTCAAATCCCAAAGGGGAATAGCAGAACAAGTTGCGATCGCGAAGTATAAATCAAAGTAGGAGGAACCTAGGAGATTACAGATTCGGAACTCGAAGGAGTAAGCATCAGGTTAACTAGCTAGACAAGTTTAAGGTCCTCGAACGGAGACCAAGCAAGAAACTCGATACTTTGCGTTAAGCAGAAGCAAAAGGAACGGAGTGAAGGCTAATACTAGAAACATATATAGCCAAAATTGAGCAGAGCGAGTGGGAAGGGATACGAAGAGTAGAGACTTTCACGGAGAACGGAAAACCAGGAGTTTTCGAGGAACGAGGAAGGAGTAAATTCACACGTTCAATGCAGAAACGTAGGATAGCATCAGGGATCGCCAGCACGGAATGAAATTTGCGAAACCCTGAGATATGATCGTGTGTTAAGAAAGAAAAAGTGTCAATAATTAATATAAAGTGTACCATTTTTTATAAGTGTTAAAAAGTGTAATAATGTGTTTTATATATGTGCCAGTGTAATATGTGTAAGTTTAATATGAAGATTTTAGAGAAAAGAGTTGCGATGGAGTTTTGAAAGTGTAATTAAGATTCGGTCATCCACCTAAAGGAGGAAAACATCCACCTGATGGAGGAGAATGGGGTAAGTGATGATATCTCATTACTATATGCTATGTTACGCACTAACTAAATAAATGAATGATTAAGCTAAAGAAATGATTGTGAAATGCACAAAGTAATCAAGTAAATGCTATTATGCTATGTAATGAATGAATAATGACTAAAATGTGTTGGAAAACCATAAGTATGATTTTGTCAAGTGTAAGAATATAATTGTCAAGTGCAATGTAAAGTAGTGTATAACTGTCAAAGTCAGTGAAACCCCGTAATAATGAAAGGATCATAATAAGTGAATCTTAGAGAAGGAAATCGCTAAGATATCATTGGACCAATGGCAGGTCAGATGTCATATAATAATAATTGAGTTGTTATACTCCAGAATGATAAATGAATAATAAGTTGTTGCAACTGAAACATAAAATAAAAATGGGATTTTTAATTATCAAAGTAATTGAAGTAATAGTGGTCGTAGTTACCCTAATTATCAAAGTAATTGAAGTAATAGTGGTCGTAGTAACCCTAATTATCAAAGTAATTGAAGTAATAGTGGTCGTAGTTACCCTAATAATCGAAGTGTTGAAGTAATAGTGGTCGTTGGGCCCTGTAAAAGTTGAAGTATGGTTGAATAGTAATTGTCGCGAAGTAATTGTGAAGTACAGACCGTGTTGCCATGTTAAAGGGAAGTAAAAGTACCGATCGGGAAATATAGTTGAAGTAATAGTAATTGAAGGCAAGTTATGATAGTCATTGAAGGCAAGTTATGATAGTATTGAAGTTAATAGGAAATGAGTATCCAGGTGCAGTTATTGTGCCGAATAAAGGGCGCAAAAATAAACTCAAGCTAAGAGTAATTAAAAGTATGCTTGGTTAATTCATACGCATTTTTCGTGAGATAAGTCTACGGAGTCGGTCATCGTCGTATTGTGAAATGTGTTGTATTATTGCTGAAGACCAGGCTAGGTAAGGGAACTCCCCGAGTCGTTCATGCCATCGTTGTTAAATATGCATGGTAAGGCTGGATGTATGTATTGTTGTATGCCGAAGGCCGAGGCTAGATGAAAGGACCTCCCTCGAGTCTGTCGAGCCAATTAATGGGCGAACGAGCACAGCGTCTCGGGTCGTGCCAATCTCTTCGTGTTATTCCCAGCAGTGCAAGTTATAATAGCCTAAGCGGGCGAAGTATGCTATATATAAATGTATGTGTGAGCAGGTGCTCTTAAATACCGACCAATCAATAAATCTCCGAATAAATGTATAGATGGATTAATGCGCAAAGTAAAGTTATAATGAAACGAGAAGTGAAGTATTTAAAGTGGTAGGAGTATTGTAAAAAAAAAGCTTGGATAATCATTGCCATGCGAAACGAGATATGTAGTTGAATGAATGAAACGCCTTCAGAGTAGTACAAACAGTGTTGTGGTAATAAATTATGTTAAACGAGCCGGCTGAGGAAGGGAGCGAAACCTTGCCGAGGGCCGTGGCTAAGAGGGGAGAACTAGGGTTCTTTTATGAGGGTAGAGGCAGACATAATAAGTAGGATTCTGACCAGTAATTTTTGGAGTACATATGAATTTGTTAATGAGTAGAGCTACAAGGCTCAATGTTATATTTTTGAATTGCTGATGATTTAACTAACGTTCTCGGCTAAAATTAAAGTGGATTATTCCAAATTTGATAAAGATAGTCAAAGATTTTATGAAAAGAAGCTATTTCCTTGCTCTTGAGAAAATGTTTTACAGACGGGTAAACTAATTTGTTGAATTAAGTTCAGATGGAAATTGTGTAGGTTTTAGCTAGGGATTAACACTACCTAAGGGATGATGATAAAGGAGAAAAGGAGATGGGTTTCGGTTTGGAGAAAAGTATTGGTAGATACGAAGGGAATCCACCACAAAAATTGAAGCAAATTAATAAGATGTAACGAAAATTCACTGTACAAATCTTAAGAGGAACCTAACTTTAGCGGGGGCTTGTCTTAGGCAAGCGAAGAGCATAGCGTGAATTGAAGTTGCCTGAAAGCGCTCGACAATTGAATCATTCACTCGAACAACGTTGTAACCAACAGTTTTGTTAAAAGTGAGTTAAGGATGGAACAGTGTTGTCACTGCTATCCTGCATGCGATGGGAAACTTTATTCTTGCTGGAAATATTCGTCATGGTGCCAACTGTTATTTCCAGCATGAATAAAGTTTCCCATCGCATGCAGGAGATCAGTGACAACATTGTTCCATCCTTAACTCACTTTTAATAGAACTGTTGGTTACAACGTTGTTCGGGTGAATGATTCAATTGCACTTTCCCTCCCGAACCGGTATTTCGGATCTATGGGGAAGGGTGGCAGTCTGGCAAGGCAAAGTAAGCCAAAAGAAAATACGTACTAATGTTCACTTTAGAAAGGTTATTTTTATGATGCATTCAAGAATGCTGGAAAGATTTGAATTTGGTATAATAATTTTATTTCTGGGCACTGTTGGATCTCCGTCAGACCAACCCAATGCTCCCAGAAAGGGAAGCGATAAAGCAGAATGAATGTTTTTAGTAATAATTTTACTTGTTTTCTTGAAAATTTTTGGAAGAATGCCAATTGTTGCACTTAAGGAAAACTAAGCTGTTACCCAGCAAGACGCTGGTTAAAAGCTTTGAAAAGAGGAAGGACCTGAAACCTAACTCAAATAAAACTGAAATTTTAGGGAACTAACCTTAAGTAAGAGAAAGAAATCTCAACAAATAGGAAGCTTGCAGAGCTAGCTTACTGGTTTGTTAGAATTAGCTATGACAGCTAAGAGAAACTTTAAACATGTTGGTATTTGCAGTTTTAAGTTAAATGCAACAAGTAGTAAGAATGTTGACGTTTTAGAGATAGGGAAAAAGAGTTTGAGCTTAAAGGAAGAATCAGGGGTGTGAAGGTCATGCCTAATCGTCATTCTAACGGTAAAGATAAAGAACAAAGAAAAACAACGATTTATTTAAACAATTTCAAACAGTAAACTAAATAACAATAATTAAAGGTTGATTTTGGCTTTAAGTGGAGATTTAACAATTTAGAGCTATAAAATTTCAAGGTCTTAGACCTAATTAAGAAGTTTACAATTCACAAACTTGCAAAAGCACTAAACCTATACAAGGGTTTTAAACCGTGCTTAAAATTGTGAAATTTGAACGCTTAAAAACAATGAATCATGCCGTAATTATATTTTACAACTTAGGTAAGTTAAAAACGCTATTTGACTGCACTTATGGCAAGCCAACAAGCTAAAGACAAATAGATTAAATCCTGATGGTTACAGGAGAAAAAAAGAAAATAGAAAATAGAAGGCGGAAATTACTGCTATTTTACACAGTAATTACAATGTTACACGTGGAATAAATTTGGGAGGGCGCTTGCTCGCAAGCGAAGCCTCATTGGGAATTACTTAAATTTATAGTTTTATTAGATTGAGTTAGTAGGGTATTTGGGAGAAGGAAATAGGAGGTTTAGGAAAATGTTCTGGCCAAATTTATTTTCACAACCGAACGCGGCGCGGAGGATAGTTGAACGGGCACTGTTTTGCACTGAAGTCTATTGATGAGTAGGAAAAGTTCACTATTGCAGCACAGAGAGTTTATGAAAAAGAGAAGTTATTGCAGTTGTGGAGACCACTTAGTTGAATTCTGACATGTTACATGCGTTGTACAAGTTTTAAGATATACTCAAAAGTTCCAGAATTATGACAACAATTACTCGATGCAGTAGTAATCCCACGGTGGGTTAGCGTATTCCATTATTTAGTGTAGGAAATACAAGGTTTCTTGACGATTAAACAGATTAGTATACGTAGAAAGTTCTGGAGTTGTGATGGCAGTTGAATAGGGCGGTAAAGTTCTCACGGAGGAAAAGGCTAAGTTTGTTAAAGACAGTGGGTAGTTTAAGTTAAATCCCTCGTAGTGAGAAAGTATTCTCAGTTAAATTTGTACAAGAAGTACCGAATTTCATGGTGTAAAGCCAGCTTAGATAGCTAAAGCATGACAAGAAAAATCCCTCGAAGACGGTTATTGCATGATAGTTAGCAATTTCACACTGTCTATAAAATTGTATTAAAACCCTTTAAAACATGTTTAAAAATGTTGAAGTTTTGTACTTAGCTCATTTTTGTAGAGTAGGCGATGGTTCCTTGCAACCGTTGATTAAAAAACAGACATGGCGTCTGATTTTAAATGTCTCTCGAGCACAGGAGACAAGCTCTTGAGAGAGCCCAACTGTATGTCTGACGTCTGACACGAAAGTGAGAGCAGTGAGAGGGCGAGACCTCCCTGAAGCCTTGACGGCTGAACAACAACAACAGAGCGAGCGAACCACGCACGTGGAGAGGTCAGCGATATCGCACACGTCAGAGGTTGGTGGGCGAGGGGAAGGGGAAGAGAAGGGGTAGGGGAAGGAAACAAAAGAGGTTATACAAACATGAGAAATATTACAAACACAAAATCTCTTATGCAAGTAAAGCTTCTTCACGGAGTAGTTGGCTGGCGATGATGACGAAGCCTGGTGTATTGATGAGGAAGTCTTCTCGACTTGAGGCGATCGAAGAACTTCAGAGGGTAACTGCCAGGTGCCGCTAGGTTGTCCATGGAAGATATATATCTAGAACAGACTCAAGGGAAGCATAAATGCCTGTACAAAGAGAAAATACGTACAGATAGATCACTGTTGGTGTCTGCAAAGATAGGAATTAAATAAAAGGTTTAAGCAAAGAGCAGCAAGAACTAACTCTGCCTGACCGTGTATTTAAAAGAATACACCAGAAATAAGCCCACTGATAAATGATGGGAAATAGTGCGTAACATATCATGGCATATCATAACTTATTCTAATGGCATGAGAAAATGAAATGGAGTGTGAAGGACGGGATTTGATCCTGAAATATGTAGTGTAATATAAAGTGTATTGAATATATTGTGTGGTATCCTAAGGCTTGTTGGTAGTGAAAGTTGTTGAACATAAAGGTGCTAAAGGCAATAATGATAATTAAATGAGTAAAGTTTATACCCAAAAGGGGAAATAAAGAAGGTAAATGTTCACAAGCCTTAGAGAAATGTTTTAACACGAGCGATAGGCACGCTCTAAAACCTAAAGGATAAATATTCCAAGTTAATGATAACTGATAGGAAATTGAGCAAGATGAAATGTAGGACGATTTTATGTGTTTTTAAGAGTTTCATTTGTATTGGATTCCATTCAAATTGTAATTGTAAAGGTGAAATTTGTTTATTTTGTTTTTTCTTAAGATTAATAAATATGTTTTGGAATTAATATGTTAGTTATTTGTGTAGTCTTGTGAACCTAATAGTGTATAATATCCGAATGTGAGGTCATCTAGTGGGTTGAACGGTACACCCCCGAAGCCAGAGAAGCTAAGCCAGGTTATGACTGATCATTCTCCGATATAATCGGGTACATTACATAACCTCAAGATGGCGGCTGTCCGAAATATTTCACCGGAATTCCATATCTCTGAAACTATTGCCGGTATCACCATGAAATTTTGTACGGAGATAAAAGGCACTACTGGAAGTTCATCTATGAGACTTTCAAATACCGCTTAACTACAAAACGAACACGGCAGCCAAGCGAAGTTGAAAGGTTTAAATAAACTTTTCTCGCGATTTAATGATCCAAACGCAATGAAACATGGTACAGCAAATGTTTATGCACATTGTAATGCACTGGTATCTAACTTAGTTCAATCGCTTACGTAACCTCAAGATGGCGGCTGTGCGAATTTCGAAAATTAAGTTTATACTTCTTATGTTCTAATCATGCGAACGAAATCAACATTTGCATAATGAACGTACACAATAATCATCATCTAATAGTACATAACTCTATGGCCTACAAAATCCAACATGGCGACCATCCGAAATATTTAGGAGGTTCTCAATAACTATTAATCTACTACAGCAATTAAACTGAAATGTTTTAACTGTATAGAGGCTATAAGCATAAGTTCAAATATGGGACGTACAGTAACCTGGCGAGTACAAATCCAACATGGCGGCGACACGAAATTTAAATATTCAAATGGACGTTTCTTGCGTTTTAACCATCCGAGCGCAGTGAAACTTGATACGGTATATGCTTATACAAATTTGAATCAACTGGCATCTAATTCATTTAAATTGATTTCATAACCACAAGATTGCGGCTGAGCGAAATTTTAAAATCCCGCCTTTTGTTCGTGTGCCCTAGTCATGCGATTGAAGTTTGAATAAAACACATACACAATAATCTTCATGTAATCTTACATATAAAAGTGAAGGTCTGTATGTATGTATGTATGTATGTATGTGGGTGGGAGGGTGGGTGGGTCTGTTCCGTATACAAATCTACACCGTTCCAACAATCTCAACCAAATTTTGCATACACATAGTTTAGGACCCAGAAGGAACCGCTGGCTACATGAATTTTCAATAGTCTTTCTCATTCTTCTGATTTCGGCTCTTTTGCACTCAAGCACATGCTAATCAAATAATAAAATATACTCATGAAGGAATGCCAATGCAGATAGTTTCCATGGCAACATAGCTCAAGTCGAGACACGGCCGACTGGATGCCAGTTGCGCTCTGCACTACCGGTATAGAAAATGAGGATCTTTACTTGAAATCCCGTTAGTTACTCAACTGCTCACACAGCACTGTCAACCGAGTTTAGCATAACAAAGACTTGACACTATCAGCTACTGTATATTTGTCAAATACCACCCACTCACGCACTCATACATTCATCACGAAATCTCAGAAACCACCGAAAGGATTAGAATGAAATTTGGTATGCAGCTTCCTCAAGGACCGCAAATGCCCACTAAGACAGGATTTTTGGATATTCAGGTTCTAAAGTGGTGTTAAGGGGGTAGACCTGCATTTCATTGAATAGCAATATCTCCCGATTGGTTTATTGGGGGATGTGATATTCGGCATATAAATTCATCATTAAAAACAAGATGTTCAGTAAAGAACATATAGCCTACTTTCTCCTAAATGCATGGGTATTGTTATAACTCTTTGTCCTTTTCAAGGAGTATAATTGAATGTTGGTTGTAGTAGCTTGTTGAAATACAACGTGCTATAGAAATATTAAACACCGTGTTTGAATTGATCCGGGGAATGGATTTGCACACATACATGGCCGCTATTTGCAAACTATTGGGCTGATGACCTTGTGTCAGTCATAAGATGCTTTCCACAAAAAGGCATGTTGTTGAAAAATCCGGTAGAGATCAAATTATTAGGATGGTCGAAATTTGATTTAAGCTCTAAACATTTGGGTGGCCGTCATTCCGTTTCCGTCAAGATGGCGGCGATATAAAACATGACACTGAGGTGCCTTTTGCTAGTGCTACCTCTGTACCAAATTTCGTTCCATTCGGTTTCACCGTGTTCGAATTAATAGGGGGAATCGATTTTCACACAAAGATGGCCGCCATCCGGAAATATTAGGCTAATGACCTATTAGTTTGGTCAAAGGATAATCCCTCCATAATGGTATGTTGATGCAAAATTTGGTAGAGATCGGATGATTAGGTTAATCGTAATTTGATTTAAGCTTTGAATATTTGTGTGGCCGCCATTACGTTTCCGTCAAGATGGCGGCGACATAAAACATGACACTGAGGTGCCCTTTGCTAGTGCTTCCTCTGTACCAAATTTCATTCCATTCGGTTTCACCGTGTTCGAATTAATAGGGGTAATCGATTTTGACACAAAGATGGCCGCCATCCGCAAACTATTAGGCTAATGACCTATTAGATTTGTCAAAGGATGCTCCCTTCATAAAGGTATGTTGTTGCAAAATTTGGTAGAGATCGGATGATTAGGTTAGTCGTAATTTGATTTAAGCTTTGAACATTTGGGTGGCCGCCATTAGTTTCCGTCAAGATGGCGGCGATATAAAACATGACACAGGGGTGCACTTTGCTAGTGCTACCTCTGTACCAAATTTCATTCCATTCGGTTTCACCGTGTTCGAATTAATAGGGGTAATCGATTTTGACACAAAGATGGCCGCCATCCGCAAACTATTAGGCTAATGACCTATTAGATTTGTCAAAGGATGCTCCCTCCATAAAGGTATGTTGTTGCAAAATTTGGTAGAGATCGGATGATTAGGTTAGTCGTAATTTGATTTAAGCTTTGAACATTTGTGTGGCCGCCATTACGTTTCCGTCAAGATGGCGGCGATATAAAACATGACACTGGGGTGCCCTTTGCTAGTACTACCTCTGTACCAAATTTCGTTCCATTCGGTTTCACCGTGTTCGAATTAATAGGGGCAATCGATTTTGACACAAAGATGGTCGCCATCCGCAAACTATTAGGCTGATGACCTATTAGTTTGGTCAAAGGATGCTGCCCCCTTAAAGGTATGTTGTTGCAAAATTTGGTAGAGATCGGATGATTAGGTTAGTCGTAATTTGATTTAAGCTTTGAACATTTGTGTGGCCGCCATTACTTTTCCGTCAAGATGGCGGCGATATAAAACATGACACTGAGGTGTCCTTTGCTAGTGCTACCTTTGTACCATATTTCGTTCAATTTGCGCTCACCGTGTTCGAACTGATAGGGGGGGACAGACATTCAGAGTACACACACACTCACACACACACACACACACACACAGACTCACACACACACGCATACACACACACAGACAGACACACTTTTTTTCGCCCTGTAGTGATCTCATAAGTCTACTTTCATTTTTTGCAAAAATCGAAAGTAGGCTAATAAGAAGACACGTGTCTGAGGGTTTTTCGGTGTGGTGTATATTATGAGGTGAAAGGGGTGAAAAGTGGGGATTGAAAGATTCCTAACGGAGCGTGTATCTCTTAAACGACATAGGCAAGGAGTTTGAAACTCAGCGGGAAAAAAATCAACATAAAAAAGAAGTAAATATGCGTTTGACCGTTTTTTTTTTCATAAATCCAATTGAAGGGGCCCATGGGGAGGGGGTGAAATTCGGGGGGGGGGAGACAGGAAAGAAAGTGACCTAACTGATTGACTGACTCACTCATCAAACGCAGGGGGAAAGAACTGCTTTAAAGTAAGTAAATAGCTGTTCGACAGGTTTTTTTTTCATAAATAAAATTTAAGGGGTTCATGGAGAGGGGTGAAATTCTGGAAAAAGAAAATTGAAAGAAAATGTCCTGACTCACTCACTCACTCACTCTCTCACTCATCATCGCCCAGCCAAAATTATTGAAGTTAGATACATGACAGTTTGGGGATATGTTCATTGTATGTCAAAACCGTCTACTAAGGGAGGATTTTCGGATATTCAGGTTCTAAAGGGGTCGTAAGGGGGTTAAACCTGTATTTCATTGAACAACAATATCTCCCGATTGGTTTCATTGGGGGATGTGATACACGGCATATAAACTCATCATTAACAAGTAAGAAGACACGTGTCTGAGGGTTTTTCGATGTGGTGTATATTATGAGGTGAAACGGGTGAAAAGTGGGGAATGAAAGATTCCTAACGGAGCGTGTATCCCTTAAACGACATAGGCGAAGAGTTTGAAACTCAGCGGGAAAAAATCAGCATAAAAAATAAGTAAATATGTGTATGACCGTTTTTTCATAAATCCAATTTAGGGGTCCACGGGGAGGGGTGAAATTTGGGGGGGGGGGGAACGGGAAAGAAAGTGTCCTAACTGGTTGACTGACTCACTCACTCATCAAACTCAGGGGGAAAGACTGCTTTAAAGTAAGTAAGTAAGTAAGTAAATAGCTTTTCGACAGTTTTTTTTGATTAATCAAATTGAAGGGGTTCATCGGGAGGGGTGAAATTCTGAAGAAAAACAATTGAAAGAAAATGTCCTGACTCATTCACTCACTCACTCATCATCGCCCAGCGAAAAATATTGAAGTTGGAAACATGGCATTTCGGGGATATGTTCGTTGTATGTCAAAACCGTACACTAAGAGAGGATTTTTGGATATTCAGGTTCTAAAGGGGTCTTAAGGGGGTTAAACCTGCATTTCATTGAATAACAATATCTCACGATTGGTTTCATTTGTGGATGTGATACTCGGCATATAAACTAATCACTAAAAATAAGCAGACATGTGTCTAAGGGTTTTTCGTTGTGGTGTATTATTATGAGGTGAAAGGGGTGAAAAGTGGGGGTTGAAGGATTCCTAACAGAGCATGTTGGCCTATCTCTTAAACGACATAGGCGAGAAATTTGAAACTCAGCGAAAAAAAATCAGCTTAAAAAGTAAGTAAATCGGTATTCGACCGTTTTTTCATAACTCAATTTAAGGGGCCAATGGGGTGGGGTGAAATTCTGGGGGGAAAAGGAGAGAAAGTGTCATAACTGACTGACTCACTCACTCACTCATCAAACTCAGGGGAAAAAGACAGCTTAAAAAACAAGTTAATAGGTGTTCAAGCGTTTTTTCATCAATCCAATTTAAGGGGCCCATGGGAAGGGTGAAATTCAGGTCAAAATAATTGAAAGAAAATGTCCCGTCTGACTCACTCACTCATCACGCCCAGCAAAAACTATTCAAGTTGGAAACAAGAAATTTTGGGAATATGTTCGCTGTATGTTGAAAACGTCAACTAAGGAATGATTTTTGTTTATTCGGGTTTTAAAGAGGTGTTAAGGGGGTAAACGTGCATTTCATTGAATAACGATATCTCATGAGTTGTTTCTTTGGTGATTTATTTATTTATTTATTTAATAATTATTAGATACAACCATGATAGGTCATTTTACACTAATATTTTAACAATTTCAAATAGTATTAACAAAAATAACAACAATAACAATAACAATGGCAGTGATTGCAGCAAGGGACAAGTCTCGGGAAAAATGCAGGGAGTGATTGGGGTAGTGGGTGATTAGGAGGGTAAGGGGGTAGGAATCGAGGATGTAAGGGATCTTCTAATGTTATGTTTGAATGTTCTATAGGGAGAGAATATGTCAATATTTGGAAGGGAGTTACTAAGGGTAGGTAGACGGTGGAATATAGAGCGCTTCTGTACTTCAAGTCATGGGCGGGGTATATGGTGTAAATGGTTCTGACGTGTTGAACGGGAGGGAACATGGAGTGGGAAGTAGCTTAAGAGCATGTTACATTTTGTGTAACCATTCATAACTTTATGTAGGAAACACAGGTCAGTAAATTGTAAGCGGCTTCTCAGGTCGAGTATATTGAGCTGATTTAGAATGTCGGATTTGGCAAACTGCCTTAGCGAAGGATTGCGAGCTTTGACTACTGATATGAAGAAACTAAAGACACTGTTCAATTTAGAAATATTGGTTATAGCCGAAGTAGACCAAATTGGGGAAGAGAAATGTGATATTCGGTAAATAAACTTATCATTAAAAATAATCAGACATATGTCTAAGGGTTTATCGATGTGGTGTATATTATGAGGTGTAAGGGGTGAAAATGGGGGGTTGAGGGATTCTTAACGGAGCGTGTATCTCTGAAACGACATAGGCGAGAAGTTTGAAATTCGGCGGGAAAAAACAGCTTAAAATACAAGTAAATAGGTGTTCGACCGTTATTTCATAAATCCAATTTAAGGGGCCCTTAAAGAGGGGTGAAATTCTGAAAGAAAAAAAACAGGAAAGAAAGTGTCCTAACTGATTGACTCACTTACTCACTCATCAAACTCAGGGGGAAAACAGCATTAAATAAGTAAATAGGTGTTCGACCGTTTGTTTCATAAATCCAATTTAAGGGGTTCATGGGGAGTGGTGAAATTATCAAAAATAAATTAAAGAAAATGTCCTGACTCACTCACTCACTCATCATCGCCCAGCCAAAATTATTGAAGTTAGAAACATGACATTTTAGGGATATGTTCGTTGTATGTCGATAACGTCCACTAAGGAAAGAGTTTTGGATATTCAGGTTCTAAAGAGGTGTTAAGGGGTCAAACGTGCATTTCACTGAATAACAATATCTCACGAGTGGTTTCATTTGGGGATGTGATACTTGGCATATATGTTGTTTGAGTCTTCAGTCTTTTGACTGGTTTGATGCAGCTCGCCATGCCTCCCTGTCCTGAGCTAATCGTTTCATCTCTACATAGCTCCGACACCCTACATCGGAGGCAATCTGTTTAACATATTCTAACCTTGGTCGACCCCTACAGTTTTTGTCCTCGACCCTTCCTTCCATAACTAAGCTTGCTATTCCTGGGTGTCTTAGTATGTGTCCTACCAACCTATCTCTTCTCTTCATTAGCAGTCGCCAGAAACATCTCTCCTCTCCCACTCGTCTTAATACCTCTTTGTTTGTAAACCTATCTACCCATCTGATCTTCATCATTCTCCTGTAACACCACATTTCAAATGCTTCAATTCTCCTCTTTTCTGCTGCACCAATAGTCCAAGTTTCACTTCCATAGAGCGCCACGCTCCAGACAAAGGCTTTAAAAAATGACTTCCTAATACCTAAATCTATATTCGATGTCAGCAGATTCCTTTTTTGTAGAAATGCTTTCTTTGCCTGAGCCAACCTACTTTTAATATCCTCTTTGCTTCGTCCATCACTGGTTATTCTGCTTCCTAAGTAACAGAAGTCTCCTACTTGGCATATATACTAATCATTAAAAATAAGCTGACACATGTCCAATGGTTTTTCGATTTAGTGTATATTATGAGGTGAAAGGGATGAAACGTGGGGGTTGAAAGATTCCAAACGGATCGTGTATCTCTTAAACGACATAGGCGAAGAGTTTGAAACTCGTAGGAAATCAATCTGCTTAAAAATATATAAATAAATAAATAAAATAAATAGGTGTTCGACCGTTTTTTCATAAATGCAATATAAGGGGATTATGGGGAGGGGTGAAATTCTGGAAGAAAAACGTCCACTAAGGAAGGATTTTTGGATGTTCACTCTCATCGACCAACCAAAACTATTAAAGTTAGAAGAATTATATTTTGGGGATATGTTTGTTGTGGGTCGAAAACGTCTACTAAGGAGGGATTTTTGGATATTCAGGTTCTAAAGGGGTGTTAACGGGGTTAAACCTGCATTTCATTGAATAACAATATGACACGACTATGACGCGAGCGAAGCGAGGCTAAAAATGAGATGGTGTGTGTCTGTGTATTACTCAATCACGCAAGTACCACTGGTCCGATTTACATGAATTTTACATGGAAGTAGCTGATTTACCTGATTAACATATAGGTTACTTTTGATTTCAATACTTTGCACTATTTAAAGATGGCGACCATTTTAGTGACGTCACTACACCCTTTGGTTTCAAACTTTCATATTTCCATTTCAAATAAAAAGAGAACGCTACGAAATAGCAAACTTTTGATGGCATATACGAGGTTTAAAATTACTTTTTCTATCCGAAAGGTATCTGCAACGGTTAGCCAGTAAAACCTAAATTTGTGCTATAAAACACGGTCAACGCCGAGCGGTGTAGTTGGACAAAATGTTCCATCCTTACTCTCCCTCCGTGCAGCACCTCGCCTATCCTCTGTTTTAACTGTCACCTTCATATTTTAATTTATTTGTGACGCGTAGCGAAGCACGGGTACTTCAGCTAGTAGTACATAAATCTAAGGCTTATAATATAAAAATCCAACATGGTGACCATCCAAAGTATTTAGACGGTTCTCAATATATCACGAATCTATTACAGCAATCAAACTGACAATTTGTGTGTTGATAGAGGCAATTAATATTATCAGTATATATGAAAATAGGCTACTTAGTTCTTCAAGGAACTACTTGTATTATGTACGAAAAGAGTGTGAGAAGGTCTGTAATATCTACTCCTAGTTTGCATCGTTCTTAGCGTACACATAGCGCTCACCATCATATTGCAGTGTCACACTATCAAAAATATTGACCAGAAAAAAATGGCAAAAGCTGAAATGTGTTATAAATAAGTTCTACCTAGGCAAGTTGTTGTAAGTGTGGCTTTGTCCTACTCAACATGAAATTACACCCTTAGCATGGTTGGAATATGTAAAACTCACACCATCTGCATGCTGAACTCAGCCGCGCCTTCGAGCCACGGCCATACACATAGGCCTGAGCTTGATCCTCGGCTCTGCAATTTGTAATCGCATTCATCCTTCCATTTATGCGGGTTTCAAATCAGCCACTCCCTTTCTATGGGTGGGTTTTACTGCATCATCCTCAACTCTTCAAAATGAGCAGTATATGGTTCCACGTGGTTGGGTAAGAATTCCATGTTGGTTTTGGTGAAAGTATCACTACAAACCCTGGCTCTACAAAGTTCAGACTGTTGGAAAAAAACGAGCCTTACAGTAATCGCATACGATGTGTAACATCTGACATGTTATCCTACTATGAAATTGAGATGAAATATATGTAAAGTCATTTTTTTCGGCTGTACTCCTCCAATTTTTAATTTTTACTCACGTTTCTTTTGCCGATAATTTCGCATATATTCTGCTCTGGATTTACCCATCTCTGCAAATCACAAGATCATGAAAAACAAGTAGTTCCGTCAAGAACTAAAGCCTATTTGCATATAACCTACTTATGTTAATTGCCACTATCAACATACAAAATTTCAGTTTGATTGCTGTAATCGATTCGTAGATATTCAGAACCGACTAAATATTGTGGATCGACGCCATGTTGGATTTTTATATATGTAGGTCTTGGAGTTATGTACTGTTACATGAAGATTATTGTGTACGTGTAGTATTCAAACTTCAATCGCATGATTAGGATATAAGAAGTAAACAAGATTTTCAGTAAAGAACATATAGCCTACTTTCTCCTAAATGCATGGGTATTGTTATAACTCTTTGTCCTTTTCAAGGAGAATAATTGAATGTTGGTTGAAGTAGATTGTTAAAATACAACGTGTTATACAGATATTAAACATGAATATGAGGTGCCCTTTGCTAGTGCTACCTCTGTACAAAATTTCATTCAATTCGGTTTCACCATGTTTGAATTGATATGGCGAATCGATTTTCACACAATCATGGCCGCTATCTGCAAACTATTGGGCTGATGACCTTGTATTGCAGTCATAAGACGCTTCCCACAAAGAGGTATGTTGTTGCAAAATTTGGTAGAGATCAAATAATTAGTTTGGTCGTAATTTGATGTAATCTTTTAACATTTGGGTAGCCGCCATTCCGTTTCCGTCAAGATGGGGACCATATAAAACATAACACTGAGGTGCATTTTTCAAGTGCTACCTCTGTACCAAATTTCGTTCAATTCGGTTTCACCGTGTTTGAATTGATAGGGCGGACAGACATTCAGAGTACACATACAAAGACTCACAGACAGACACACAATTTTTCACCCTGTGTTGATCTCATAAGTCTACTTTCATTTTTTGAAAAAATCGAAAGTAGGCCAAAAAGAGATTTTAAAATTTCTCACAGCTGCCATCTTGTGGTTATGGAAACAAATGAAATAAATTAGATGCTAGTGGATTAACATTTGTGTATAAGGATTTACTGTACCAAGTGTCACTGCACTCGGATGGTTAAATTGCGAGAAACGTTCATGTAAATATTTACACTTCGCGTCGCCGCCATGATGGATTTGTGATCACCAGGTTATTGAAAGTCCTATAGGTGAACTTATGTTCATAGCCCCAGTGAACCGCAGTCAGCTGGCATTTGAGGGTGCGCAAATGCGAGGGAGCCGTGTCAGTACATTTACTGGCACGTTAAAGATCCCCTTCGGGGCAAAATTCCGGCACCCCGGCGTCTCTAAAAGGCAGGGTAGTTAAAAGGGACGTAAAAACAATAACATTATTATTAGCCCCAGTGAACGTAGGGAAATTCAGTTTAATTGCTGTAATAGATTCTTAGGTATTGAGAACCGTCTAAATATTTCGGATGGTCTCCATGTTGGATTGTTATATGTATATGCCATAGAGTCATGTACCATTAAAGGAAAATTATTGCGAAGGTTCATTATTCACACTTTCACTTCGATTGCATGAATACGACACAAGAAATAAAAACTAAATTTTAAAATTCGAACAGCCGCCATATTGAGGTTATGTAAACAATTGAACTAAATTAAATACCAGTGCATTACAATGTGAATAAACATTTGCTGTACCAAGTTTTTTGCGTTTGGATGATTAAATCGCGAGATAAGTCTATTTAAAACTTTCAATTTCGCTTGGCCGCCATGTTCCTTTTGTAGTTAACTGGCTTTTGAAAGTCTCAAAGATGAACTGCCAGTAGTACCCTTTATCTCCGTACAAAATTTCAGGGTGATACCGGTAATAGTTTCAGAGATATAGAATGCCAGTGAAATATTTCGCACAGCCGCCTCTTGAGGTTATGTAAACAATTGAACGAAGTTAGATGTCGCTGCATTACAATGTGTATAAACATATATTGTACTAAGTTTCATTGCGTTTGGTTGGATAAATCGCGAGAAACGTCCATTTAAAAGTCGCAACTTCTCTTGACCGCCATGTTGGTTTTGTAGTTACTAGTTTTTCAAAAGTCACATCGGTGAACTTATAGTAGTTCCCTTTATCACCGTACAGAATTCCAGGGTGATATCGGTAATAGTTTCGGAGATATTAGATAGTTTTATTAATTTATTAATTCCATACATTTTTGATATAGGACACGTCAGAATTTACATCTATAAAATAAAAGTACTAACAGGTATATACAGTGATACTAATACTATAACTATTTATAACTTATTATAATAATATGAAAACATAATTCTATAAATACAACAACTTACAACTAGGTATTACAATTAAAATATAAAAGTAAAATATAATTATAGATTTCATCGTTTCTATACACTAAGATATTCAACTACAGAGTAAAAACAATGGCACTGCAGATAAGCTTTGAACATTCTATCAAAGGTTTTTATTTTTGGGGCCAGTTTTATATACGGGTGTAGTTTATTGTATAATTTAACTCCTGTGTGATAAGTTCCTTTTTGATATATGCTTGTGTGTGTGTGTGAAATATGAAGGTTTTGATTTTGTCTTGTTTTATGCCTATGAACATCACTGTTTGTTTTAAGAAAAACATCCTTATTCATTAAATTCTTTTTACAAAACATAATACTTCCAAAGATATATATACAGGGCAGACGGAGAATGTTTAAATATTTCAACAGAGGTCTACATGATTCTCTAGTATTTACATTTGCCATAATTCTAATCGCCCTCTTTTGTATCCTAAACGTGCTTATTACATCTGGCGACATACCCCAAAATATGACCCCATATCTTAAGTATGAATGGAAATAAGCAAAATAAGTATTTCTTAATGTGTGCATGCTAGTGCAGGTTTTCAAAATACGTAACGCAAAGCACATCGCGTTCAGTTTAGTATTCAGATATTGTAGACTATATGTTTATTCCATTTCAAGTCATGTTGTATCCATAGTCCTAAAAACTTTGTTTCTGATTTATTTTCTATTTGATGACCATTTAATGTTATATTGGGCTTCGCAGGATTCCTATTCTGTATAGTGTGGAAATTTAGACATACTGTTTTTTATAGTTGATTATGAGGCGATTATCTTGTGACCATTTGATTAACTCTCCTGTAACGGAGTCAGCAGACTGCTGTATGACCTATTTAGTTTCACCTTTTATTACGAGTGTTGTATCGTCCGCAAACAAAATTTCCTTATGTGAATGAACGTTCTGTGTTATATCATTGATATATAGAAGGAAGAGTAGTGGGCCCAAAACCGATCCCTGGGGTACTCCAAATTTAATAATTCCCTCGTTGGACAGTGTTTCATTAAGTAATTTGGTTCCATCATCCTTGTGTCTTATGCTTACTATTTGTTTACGCCTTGTTAAGTAAGACTCTATCCATTTATTAGCTAGACCTCTAATACCATATTGATTTAGTTTTGTAAGGAGGATTTTATGGTCAACAACATCAGTCATTGAAAGCTAGTGTAATATTTCGCACAGCCGCCATGTTGGATTGGTGTGACGTAACAAAATTTGAAGGGCACGGTCGGGGTCGTCCGGAATAGTGCTATGAACTTACCGAGTTTCATTGAAATCGCTCCAGCCGTTTAGAAGTTATTAGGGGGACTCACAGACAGACAGACAGACAGACACACACACACGCACACACAACAAACACACGGATAAAAGGTGATCTCATAGGCCCATTTTTTCATAAATGAATTTAGGCTAAAATGGGCGTCACCCCGAGTCTTACAACACCTCATACAAGTCCCTAGCTTTATTGGTTCTTTCTTTCTGTTCTCAGCCACTTGTTTGAGTGATTCGACAAGCTGTAAGGCCCGCAAGTGCCATGAATGGTCTTACTGTGTTCAACAAACATTTTTACCCAAATATTCACACTCTTCTGCATATACTAGCAACGCTTCCAGTGTCAACCGCAACAGCAGAGAGGTCATTCTCCACTCTCAAAAGGATAAGGACGTATTTGCGGAATTCAACAGGGCAGTCTTCATATTTCATATACCGGTAATATTAATTGTTATATAACGTTACGAAAATAAATTTAAATCTTGGATAGTACGATAGGCCTATCTATTTCACTTGTAAGTCATTCCTGGTATCTTTACAGACAAGACTGAACGGATTAGCCCTTCTGTCAATTCATCGTTCAGAACCTGTGACGCCAATGGAGGTTTTGGATAACCTTACCAGAAAAAAGAAGAAGTTTTAAAATTCCAGCCGCACAAGAATTCGATGGTCAAAGGACCAATACCCCCAGTCACAAATATTATCAATGGCCCTGGAAGTACTACACTAGCCGTGTAGTGTCCGGAGTCCTGCATTCGCATCTCTGCTATGATAATTCCTTAACGTTACCATAAAAGGAACTCGAATTTATCCAATCGTAACATGTTAAACGTGTTCAGCGGAGTAATTTCCTCTAAATAAATCCTGTAGATTGAAGACAATATAATGTGCTTCAGAAAATAAAATTGTCGGTTGCCGCCGAAGTCATGCCATGTAAGTGGGCCAGGTTCGATCTCTCGACGGTTCATTCTGGCCGGTGTAAGTTGCAATACAAATTTCACAGAGATCACAATATCACCAGACATGAGGCTTACGGGCTCAATACACAGCTGAACATTTTAGAAGTACCGATATGTTAACGTTATTATTTTCAAGCACTGTTTTTGATGTGTAACATATTTCCGCTCGGTAGCTGGATAGTTTTGTGGGAGTGATTTTGAAAATTGGGAACGGAAGTGGATCGGAACGATCGAGCTGGCAGTGGTGGACCAAACGGAAGTATGCACTGCCCACTCGATCGATCAAACGGAAGTGTACTAGCTGGCAGTGGTGGACAACGGAAGTATGCACTGCCCGCTCGATCGATCGAATGGAAGTGTGCCCTAGCTGGCAGTGGTGGATCGAACGGAAGTATAAGACGCACTGCCAAATCGATCGATCGATCCAGCTGGCACTGGTAAGAGAAACAATCAGCGTGCGGTGTCGAAAATTGATACCATGACGCACTCTCGGCCATGTGGAATGTATATGACATACTGAACGGAAAACGGTCATGCGAACTCTGGTGTCAAGTGATTTAAACAAATGACATGGTAGGCCTACATGTCCGAAGTCTTCGTATCAGTATTTAAATGGTAAAATGCCTTAATGTCAAACATTGTAACTAGTCGGCATTGCATTGGCATAAGGCATTTTAAACTAAGTGTCACTCAGGAACATTATCGAAACAAGCAAAATATAAATGAAACTTAATTCCGTAATGCAGTATTATTGGAACGTGGAAATAAGTCACCATATTGTGCACGATATTTGCGTAGTCGAAATAGCCGTGGGGTTATTGCGTATGACTGTGAATCTAGATATCATGGATTCGAATCCTGGGCGGGGTAAATATTTTTGCTACCAGATTATCATTTTAAACGATATTTAACATATCAATATGACTCATTTTAACAGAATCCATATGAAATTACGTGTTGGTCTGTGAATCAAGAGGACCTGTTTATAAGGAATTTAATGTTATGAGCGGTGTCGCGTCTATTAATCTAGTTGATCCATATCGTATTCTTTATTTAGGCTAGTGCTAGTAGAAGCTACAAATCATCTAATAAAATGAGTTCCGTATTATAAACTACAATATCTGTAAAACACTCCCTTTTACAATAGATTAATATTTGTGCCAATAATACTATAAAATACCGGTGTATCAACAATTCCACGTGAGGTTTCTTCTAAGTCAGATGTTACACATCATATGCGACTACTGTAAGGCTCGTAATTTTTTTTATTAAATCTTCCTTCATCCCGCAGAGCATTAAGAACTGCGACCTTCATTGAAGAAATGGCTTTGTATTACCCCGTTATCCAAACACAATCTGATTTTACTGTACACGGTGCTAAATGATGGAAGGAATCAGTGATTTAATTATATTGTAAAATAACATTTTGAAATTCACGGTGAGAGATAGTAGCAGATGACCTCACTGTCCCGTCCTTTAAAACAACAATAACTAACTAGCTACACTTCCCTATCCACTCCCCATTAACAATATATTGCACCAACAATGACAATAACCTCAAATTTTTATTGTTGTCTTAAGCTGTTATTTCCGGTTACAGAGCAGCGATGAATAGAGATGAAGGTCAAAGCAGAGTTGCCAACATCATAGATGAATCCTTAAATCGAGTGGGAACTGTTATTGCACCAGTAGCGTCATTGGCGTTTTAAGAGAGTTAAAATCCTTCAGTATACCTCCCTTCGGAGGAGAAGTAAAGCCGGCGGGCCCATGTCATAGATTTTTGGCATGTAAAAGAACCTACCACTGCAATTGGGGGTGTGTAGCAAAATTTGTAGGTTATATTTGGCTAGTTATGAAACGCTCTATCAAGTTCCAACGTTCGCCGCTAGTGTTAGTGACAGTAACATCTGGTAG
Organism: Meconema thalassinum; assembly: GCA_946902985.2. Classification (NCBI taxonomy): domain Eukaryota; kingdom Metazoa; phylum Arthropoda; class Insecta; order Orthoptera; family Tettigoniidae; genus Meconema; species Meconema thalassinum. The sequence goes on from OX336390.1 coordinate 161,468,759, forward strand.
CCAATGTTGGAACTTCTTGAAATTCAACTTGTTGGGAGCCGTCGGGCGTTCAATCAAAAATGACCAGCTTATGGCTATTGGCTGCAATTCATATATCAATAACTATAGGGGTACGACGTAGAAAAGAATGTTGGAGACGGGACTCACCGTACGTTGCTGCTGAAGAGCTTCACCCTCCACACATGACTTCACAAGGTCCAACGACAACGACAAGGATATCAGTTGCAGCGAGAAAGAGAGACAGACACTTCCCCTACCTGACGCACTTGCGCAGAAGAAACACTAGCAGTGGAGAGACAAGGGAGCTGGAAACTCTCTCCCCTACTTTGGTGCGCTTGCGCATTGAAACATTCTTTTCTATGTTGTGACCCTATAGCAACCCACCTCGGCTTCGCCCGGAAACTGAAGCATCATTTATATAATTTATGGAGGTATCATAATTAGCCTCCGTGGCTTAGGTGGCAGCACGCCGGCCTCTCACCGCTGGGTCCGTGGTTCAAATCCCGGTCGATCCATGTGAGATCTGTGCTGGACAAAACGGAGGCAGACAGGTTTTTCTCCGGGTACTCCGGTTTTCCCTGTCACAATTTCATTCCAGCAACACTCTCCACTATCATTTCATTTCATCTGTCATTCATTTAATCATTGCCCCAGAGGATTGCGACAGGCTTCGGCGGCCGGCACTCTTCCATATCCTCGCCGCTAGATGGGGGCTTCATTCATTCCATTCCTGACCCGGTCGGAGACTGGAAGCAGGCTGTGGATTTTCATGGAGGTATCATAATTCATAGCAGAATTCTCTTTATCGGACCACAAACCATGAGCATTTCTTCCCTGTGTCATAGGAACTTTGGGGATGACTCCCTTTGTCTTAGTGAATTCTTTCTTTCACTCTCTTCTGACAATCGACAAATTGTGTTGCTCAATTTCATTGTTACGTGATAAGCGTATTTTTTTCGATTTCAATGAACTATGACCTATATACTTTTTCCGTCTCGGCATGACGGGTTAAAATCACTGACTGGACTATAAATTACATTATCATGGAGATAGCTTGTGCAACGAATTCTTGTCAGACGTAATTCAAGAATGGCGAGGTACTGAAACACAAATCCCCCTTCCGTCCAATCTAAACTTGACTGTGTATTCTGCAGAACGAAAAGTTCACAGGCGTAGTAAAGAAACGCCGAATTGCATTTCCGGGGAAACTCCTAACACATGCACTCTTCTCTGAAGTCTTAACTTGACACGACTCTACAGTGTCTGGGGTGATAGGCTCGCTTGCCAGCTAGCTAGCTCGTAAACTGTCCCGAAGCTAGTAATTGAATGTAGATTGTTGAAAGAGATGAAAACGTAAAAACACTCACAGTGGGCGATGCATTGAAGGTAGAGATATGCTGTCCCGGACTTGTTTGTAGAACTTTCCATGCTGAACAATTCTTACACTCATAGTACATAGATATTTTTAACGATTTGCCCAGCGTAAGCTTAAGACGCGCACGGACGTCAGGTTTCTTTTTCGACTTTTTCACTGAAATCGTTACTGTGCTATCCTTTGATCATAAATAAATTATTTTCTACAGAAACCTTCCTCGAGATGTCCTTGTCTACAGAATGGTGAAAACCGCATCAAAATCCATCCAGTGGTTCTCGTGATTACCCGTAACATCCAAGAATCGGGGAATTTGTTTTATACTAAGTTGAGATATCGACAATCCACTATTTTATTGCAATAACAATGAAGAAACTCATGAAATAATGTAGTGTTGCATACAATGATTTCTCTGCAGAAGGTGCAAGATACACGATTCTGTACCATCAAGATAGCGGATGACCGTTCTTTCTATTGTTTCAATCAATTCCTCTGGATGCAAAATCAGAATTCCAATGAAACGTAATAAATGAGGAGTCTCATGTAGGATAGAACACCTAACGTTGATTACAAGAGCATTCAGTTTCATTCCTTGATAAGGACAAAGAGTTATTTTTATACCCATACATTTCGAAGAAATTAGACTATACCGGTATGTTCTTTACTGAATATCTTGTTTTGAGTAAAATCAGAAAATAATATATTACATGAAGATCATTTGTCATGAGTATGTGAAATATGTATTACAGTGTTGTGTGCCATTTACCTAAGGTGCTACACACTTAGATACAGCGGAAGATAGAGTAAAATCCAACCCAAAAATGTTGAGTCTTTGGGATTAAAATCAAGGTTAATATTCAACAATGACTTTGTCTAGATATACCCTATTTATACACACACAGCCAGTAACAGCCTCTGCCCGTAGGTAGACCCCTAGGTAAATTTAAGCGGCTTTCGGAATATGAAAATTCGATTTTGAAGCCCCCAACGACTACAATTTTCAAAATAGAAAACAATATTTTTTCAATGCAAGAAGTTATGATAATATTTTTGTTGTTTGCAGCTATAAAAGACTTTTCACACAAAATGTTGCACGATTAAATCGGATCATAAAATTACATGACCCTCCTTACAGCCTAAGTTTGTTCTGGTATGACCTATCGCCACTCCCAAAGTTTTACAGAAATCTGTTTACTGTAGTCGTTCTCGAGTTATAGCATGACAGACAGACAGAACTACAATTTTATAAATATAGATATATAAGCCATTAATTTGTAGTTTCTATCCCACTCCTGCTGTGGTTAGCTTATTTGGTCAACTTATATAAATCATTTTGCAGACGAGCACTTTGGAGAAGTGGATGGAAACAACGAGGAATTTTCTTGCGAAGTACATTACAGAAAGGACGATTTGCCTATAAACTCAAGAAATACATGGCCTTCTTTCAATGATGACAGTGACACAATTGTATTCCCAGGCAAAGAGGGCCTGGGTACATGCAGGGTAAGTAGAATATCACTTCTACTCGTAGCCTATTATTGTAATACACCGGGTGAGTTAGCCGTGGTCGTTACGGCGTGGCTGCAGGCAGTTGCTCACATCCGGGAGGCGAGAAGGTTCGAATCCCCCCACCGGCAACCATGAAGATGGTTTTCTGTGGTTTCCCATTTTACTTCCAGGCAAATGCCGGGGTTGGTCCCTAACTATAGGCCACAGCCGCTACCTTCCAATTCCTCGTTCTTACATTAACACTTTCCTTCCCAGAAAACACTCCACACGTTACGGTACTTGTAGCTCACCCAATGGGTGTCCGTATAGAAGCAGCTGCAAAACTCTGGCGAGCCGAACATGTCCTCAGATACTCCCGGTACTAAAAGCCATAAGCTAAAAAGAAAAAAAAAAGTAATATTTTAGAATGTGAGCACAAGCTCTCCGCACGAAGTTGCAATTTTAAAGCATCAAACTAAAGGAAATATACATTTTTACAGTACAATGAATTTAACCCGTTGAATGCTTCGCCCGTCTATAAACGGTGCACAAGAACTGTTTTTATTTCCATATTTCCCATTCTTGCCAAGTCAATCTCTGGCATGTTCTGCAATCTGTTGGGTATTATGTAGTACTACTTGAGTTTGGATTTTAGCTTCCGGAAATAACCAACAGAGCAATTTGTAGACGACTGTCCTCTACAGCTGGAGCTCATTTGAGATGTAAACAAGCATGGCGGAATAACAAGCAAATTATTCATACCACGTTGTGATATCGCATCAAAGAATATCAATTGTTGTGCTACTAAGGAGCAACAACTATTATTTGCCTATTGATTTTAGGAAATACTGTAACACCCCGTTATTACGTTTTTCAAGGGACTATGGTTTAATCGCGTAATAAGCGGGACAGCGCACGAGGCGGGAAATGATTTGTGAGGTAGGCAAACAATTAGGACACAGTAATGTACAGTATTTCATTATAACTGTATTATCATTAAAACAACTCAAGTACAATACTTTTCTTACAATTTATACGGAATTGTGCCTTTTTAGCCTATTATCATTTTATGAAAAAATAGGCTTATGAGATCTCCTTTTGTCCGTGTGTGTGTGTGATGGCGAGTGTGTGTGTGTCCCCCCTAATAACTTCTAAACGGCTAGAGTGATTTCAATGAAACTCGGTAAAATCATAGCACCATTCTGGCCGAACCCGACGGTGCCGTTCAAATTTTATTGTGTCTCACCAATCCAACATGGCGGCTGTGCGAAATATTTCACTAGCATTCAGTATCTCCGAAACCATTACCAATATCACCCTGAAATTGTGTACGGTGATAAAGGGCACTACTAAAAGTTCACCTATGAGACTTTCAAAAACCTGGTAACTACAAAACCAACATGGCGGCCAAGCGCAAATGAGACATTTAAATAGACTTTTCTCGCGATTTAACCAACCAAACTTAATTAAACTTGGTACAGCAAATGTTTATACACATTGTAATGCACTGGCATCTAATTTACTGTAGTTCAATTGTTTACATAACCTCAAAATGGCGGTTGTGCGAAATATCTCACCGGCATTCTATATCTCCGAAACTATTACAGATATCACCTGAAAATTTGTACGGTGATAAAGGGCACTGGTACAGGTTTAACTATGTAACTTTCAAACACCCGTAAAATACAAAACGATCATGGCGGCCAAGCGAATTTAAAACATTTTAATAGACTTTTCTCGTGATTTAACTCTCTGAGCACAGTGATATGTGGTACAGTAAATGAGTATACATATTGTAATGCACTGCCATCTAATTTAGTTCAATTGTTTACATAACCTCAAGATGGGTGCTGTGCGTAATACTAAATTAAGTTTTTATTTCTTGTGTCGTAATCATGCAATCGAAGTGAAAGTTTGAGGAATGAAGCTACGGAATAATTTTCCCTTAATGGTATATAACTCTATGGCCGATACATATAACAAACCAAAATGGCGAGCATCCGAAATATTTAGACGGTACTCAATATCTACGAATTTTTACAGCAATCAAACTGATTTTTTATGTTCATAGAAGCTATGAACGTTGGCTCAGTTCACCTATAGGACTTTCAATAACCTGGTGAGCGCCAATCCAACATGGCGACGAATTATACATATTTAAGTGGACGTTTCTCGCGATTTAACCATCCGAGTGCAGTGGAACTAAGTACTGTAAATGCTTATACAAATGTCAATCCACTGGCATCTAGTTTATTTCAATTGTTTTCATAACCACAAGATGGCAGCTGTGCGAAATTTTAAAATCTCGGTTTTACTTCATGTGCCCCAATCATGCGATTGACGTTTTAATACCACATGTACACAATAATTTTCATGTAATAGTACATAAATAAAAATCCAACATGGCGACCATCTGAAATATTTAGACGGTTCTCAATATCTACGAATCTATTACTACAATCAAACTGAAATTTTGTATGTTGATAGAGGCAATTGACATAAGTAGGATATATGAAAATAGGCTGTAGAGTTCTTCACGGAACTAGGCTACTTGTTTTACATGAAAAAAAAGCGATATAAGTGGGATTTGGAAGCGTTAGAATAAGGTAAATTTATGCAGTATTGTATACGAACCGCCCAGGGTCCTTACAAAAAGAGCGTAATAGACGGGATAGCGTAAAAAGCGGGCACGTAACAACGGGGTTTTACTGTAATTTTATTTTGGGCCCTGGTGCGGAAATGTTGCAATCGTGGGCACAAAATTTTAATTTCCATTCGTCACAAAATGAAAATTAATATAAACGAAGATTTTGAATTTACATTTAGATTAATAAACCTATAGACATTTTCGCCCCCTCCTTCGCTGATATGTTCAAAAATATGACTTCTACAATTTTCCTTAAATGCAAATATAAAACTCGGCACAGAGGTAGCAGACAGCTAACTGGTTAACTCAGCACTTAAAAGGTTATGATTTTGACTTGCGTAAATGTAACCGCAATCAAACACAAACATAATCTTGGGGATGCTACGGTGAGGATAAGTAAATCGCCTTGCTGGTCCAAAAAGATATGATGTAAGCCAGGTTCAAGTTCATCGACTGAAATTGGTCATATGAAACACATAAGAACAAGGCAAAGAATCCATCATCAGTCATCACTCATATTCAATAGAGTGTCAGGCAATGCACGGACGAAGGCAGTGTGGAGACACGCCATTCAACCCACACGCAGACCTCATGATCAAAATAAAGGGACCCAGACAAACGAAAAGCCACCAGGCAAAGTTACCGCTCACGTAGTACACTCAAGAGAAAGGAGGGAGGAAGTTAAGATGGCATTTCCATCACTCACCATGGTGTGATTTGGTTTCTGTAAAATTAGCCTTGCACTATATACGAAACACAAATAAAGGTAAAATGAAGATACGTTCCAATACGGTACGTATATCACTCCACAACGACAGAAGTTAACACATGGGGAAAGGTAAAGAGCCTTCCACGCTAAACGAGGATTTAGCAAACGTCATGCTTGGTTGACGGACACGGAAAAACTATAAAGCGTGACACTAGACTAAGCGTCAAATAAGAAAGCGGGAAGGAAATATTAGATATGTCAATTATTAATAAACAAAGTTTCTATGGTTCCGCCTAGTCAATACGGATCCATAAAAACTTTGTTTATTATTACATTCTGTCAATACGGTAAAATGTGTAACTTTAAAAGTCAAAAAATGTCAATTATTAGCACACCTTCTATACTACAAGGTGCACTTCATCCGGGGCTCCACATAAATGTCCAGTGACATGACTTCGCTATCCCCCTTTTCAGAGTCCCATAACACTTGTTGGATTGCTCCATAAAAGATCGCCAAGTGACAAGGACATTCGTTGCACTGCTGGTAAGCCTAACCTTCATAATAGTTCACGCGAAGCTTACCCTTGGTCGTTCTAAGAAACACTATACAACACCACATGAAAATCATAGCAGAAATGAAATGAAACAAGTAGTTCCGTGAAGAACTAAAGCCTATTTTCATATATCCTTCTTATGTTAATTGCCACTATCAACATACAACATTTCAGCTTGATTGCTGTAATAGATTCGAAGATATTGAGAACCGACTAAAAATTGCGGATGGACGCCATGTTGGATGTTTATATTTATGTAGGTCTTAGAGTTTTTTTACTGTTACATCAAGATTATTGTGGACGTGTAGTATTCAAACCTCAATGGCATGATTAGGACACAAGAAGAAAAAACAAGATTTTAAAATTTCGCACAGATGCCATCTTGTGGTTATGGGAACAATTGAACTAAATTAGATGCCAGTGGATTAACATTTGTATTAGGATTTACTGTACCAAGTTTCACTGCTCTCGGATGGTTAAATTGCGAGAAACGTCCATGTGAATATTCATACTTCGCGTCGCCGCCATGTTGGATTTCTTATCACCAGGTTATTGAAAGTCCTATTGGTGAACTTATGTTCATAGCCCCTATGAATATAAAAAAATCAGTTTGATTGTTGTTATAGAATCGTAGATATTAAGAACCGTCTAAATATTTCGGTTGGTCGCCATGTTGGATTCTTATATGTATAGGCCATAGAGTCTTGTACCATTAAAGGAAAATTAATGCGTAGGTTCATTATTCAAGCTTTCACTTTGATCGCATGATTACGGCACAAGAGAAAACACTTAATTTTAAAATTCGCACAGCCGCCATCTTGAGGTTATGTAAAAAATGAACTAATTAGATACCAGTGCATTACAATGTGTATAAACATTTGCTGTGCCAAGTTTCATTGCGTTTGGGTCATTAAATCGCGAAAAAAGTGTATTTAAAACTTTCAAACTCGCTTGGCCGCCATGTTCGTTTTGTAGTTAACAGGTTTTTAGAGGTCTAATAGATGAACTTCCAGTAGTGCCCTTTATCTCCGTACAAAATTTCATGGTGATACCGGTAATAGTTTAAGAGATACAGAATGCCGGTGAAATAATTCGCACAGCCGCCATCTTGAGGTTATATAAACAATTGAACGAAGTTAGATGTCGGTGCATTACAATGTGTATAAACGTACACTGTATCAAGTTTCATTGCGTTTGGTTGGTAAAATCGCGAAAAACGTCTATTTAATAATCGCAACTACGCTTGGCCGCCATGTTGGCTTTTTAGGTACCAGATTTTCAAAAGTCACATTGGTGAATTTCTAGTAGCTCTCTTTATCATCGTACAAAATTCCAGGGTGATATGGGTGATAGTTTCGGAGATATTGAATGCTGGTGAAATAATTCGCACAGCCGCCATGTTGGATTGGAGAGACATAAAAAAATTTAAAGGGCACGGTCGGGGTTATCCGGAATAATGCTATGTACTTACCGAGTTTTATTGGAATTGCTCTAGCCGTTTATAAGTTATTAGGGAGGACACACACACATACACACGAATCACACTCGCACACACAGACACACGGACAAAAGGTGATCTCATAAGGCTATTTTTTTTTTTCATAAATGAAAATAGGCTAAAAACAAATAGTTGATAGCGAAGCTGATGAATGTGTATCACTTACATATTCAATTTCAGCAGTTATTATTAGGCCTATCATAGACAACATTACCTAGGATATCAATATTGCTATTATTATTATTATTTATTCATGATTTAATAGGATTATTATAAATCTCAACCTATTGTACTTATTCTGTTGATTTTGGCCTACTGTAGACCACGGTGAACAATCGGCCAACGTGCCAAACTCTTCTTCTTCTCTCAGAATCTCTTCATGCGTTCGCTTCGACTCCTCCTCCTTTCTTCAGACCACATGGCCTTGGTTTGAAATACATTTTTCGTGAAATCCTTTAAATTTATCAACCTTCCTTCGAGATAAAGACACATATATTACGTGTGGGGAACACAATATCATTCGAGTTATCAACTTATTCGAGTAATAGAACTTCGAATTATAGGAAAAACATGGCATGTGAATTTATTGTGTTGAACTTCGCCGAGAATTAAAATTACTTCGAGATACAGAAGTTCGACTTACAGAAGTTCAACTTACAGAAATTCGACTGTATATTTAAAAGCAGATGAGGATGGTATTGACGACAACATTGTATTATTTTTAACTTTAACTTTAGCTTCGTGCTTAAAAAGTACCACGCGGCGTTGCCACGTGCGTTAAATAGCTCAAGAGCCCGCCTGAGTATTAATTCACTGGCCGTAAAAGCCAATATACCATCTTTTTGGAAGCCTTCATAGGTAGGTTATGGCTGCTTGAGCTTTCAGCTCTCCAGCTCTCGCAGAAAAAAGGTGCAGTTGCACTTCATATGAAGGAAGGAAGCACGCAGTTCGCTACTCCCGTGGGGGTCTAGGCGGGGACACCAAGAGCCCGCTGATGAGCCGGCTTGGTGTCCTAGGTGAAACCCCACACAAGACATGGCACAAGCCTAGAAGAATTGCTGAGTTTAAATTCACTGACCGTGAAAGCCAGTATACCATCTTTTTTGGAAGCCTTCATAGGGAGGTTATGGCTGCTTGAGCTTTCAGCTCTCATAGTAAAAAGGTGCAGTTGCACTTCATATGAAGGGAGGAAGCACGCAGTTCGCTACTCCCGTGGGGGTCCGGGCGGGGACACCAAGAACCCGCTGATGAGCCAGCTTGGTGTCCTAGGTGAAACCCCCACACAAGACATGGCACAAACCTAGAAAAATTGCCGAGTTTTAATTCACTGACTGTGAAAGCCAATATACCATCTTTTTGGAACCCTTCATAGGGAGGTTAAGGCTGCTTGAGCTTTTAGCTCTCGCAGAAAAGATGCGCAGGTGCGCTTCATAAAAAGGAAGATAGCACGCAGTTCACTTCTCCTGTGGGGGTCCGGGCTCGGACACAAAGAGCCCGCTGATGAGCCAGCTTGGTGATCCTAGGCGAAACTGCAAACAAGACACAGCATATACTGAACTCATTATAAGCTGCGCATATAAATGATTATAATTTTTATTTCATTATACTCTGATATTTTTGCCAGAATCATACAAAAGGCCAGGCAGGATTGCGAAATGACGAGCTTAAATGGAGACAGTTTAGATGGACGTGGCCAGTCCTAAAACAAAGAGACGACGACGATCGGAATGTTTGGCAGGTGCATGAATAAGACAGAAGGTGCGTTGGGTGCTGATTCATTTCAACCGTACATTTTTTGTTACCCTAGCGTCCAGAGAAAGATAGTTGCTGGGATAAAGAGACGAGAGGAACTTTTAACCAATCATAGGACATAGGGTTCTGTTCAAATCTGCGACATTGACGTCATGGACAACCAATCAGAGAGGGACGCCATTGGTAGCGCCAAAAGCTGCATCTGACGCCATCCTAGTGATAAAAAGCGGGAAGCTTGGATTAAAGAAGCCCATGATTGATTCTTGAGCACGACGGCTCAACCGTGACCTGTGAATAATTTCGAGTTATTTGATACCTGTTGCATGCCAATAGTCGCCAAATTATAGAAATTAGTGCCGTATTTTCCCTCCGTCCTTTTGCCAGAATCACAAATACTGTCGTTTTAGTTGACGACGAGGCATTCTACTCGATTCATTCTTGAGAGAGGTTATTCGATTTTATATTTCAGTCTTGAGACACAGTCATGATTCATGTGCGAACAGCTTAGTGTGGAAAGTTATTGAGTCAGTGACATTTAGGTAGTCTACCATGACTACAAAATAATAGGGAAAGTTCTACGAATAATTTTGTACTAGACAATTGGTGAAAGAAGTAGCCTTTGGCAAAATTTAGCTAGAGAAAATATGTGTGACTATAACTAACTTTTTATTCAGCATCAAGGTGGAACCCCAGATCCAGAGGAAGATGTCAAACCAGCGTTTCTTCGGCTTCATGTGGTCTAACATGAGCTAAGCGCTCGGAAAGGAGGATGTCGGGCGATGTACGATGAGTTGATGCAGAAAGAGGAATAAGTACAAAATAATTATATTATTTGTCAAGCAGGTTATGGTTTTTATGGGACTAAAATTTTTGTGTAAATATTTTGTTTGTATTTTAATGTAATCTTTTGTTACTGGCACACTATCGTAAATGCATGAGCAGCGTGACGACTTGCATTTTAGTATTGTGGAGATATTTTGTTGATATGCAAGTACACGGGGCACACGCACACGAGTGCGTGTTCGCTACCGTAAATACGCGGCTAAGTGGCACAAATTGGGAATCGATATCATAACAGAAGCGAAACTGAATTAATTAGAATAAATAGTAGAATTGGTGGTAAATCTTTGTAGTGTATTGATTTTTATTGTTACCCAGGTTAGTGTTATTAAGTGCCTTTTGTGCAATGTATTAAGTAAGAGGGTCGTCTGCCCACTCAATATAATGATTTGAAGTAAATTCTTTTAGTGCCTCTGGACACGAATCTAGGGATATCTGACTCGAGTACCGGCCTGTGGTAGATATGTGTTGTGTTCTGCCCAAAAGCTTTTTGATGTGTAACATCTTTCCGCTCGGTTGCTGGATAATTTTGTGGGAGTGATTTTGAAAATTGGGGACGGAAGTGAATCGGGCGGAAGTGGATCGAACGGAAGTGGATCGGACGGAAGTGAAGATGCACTGCCAGAAAAATGGGACGGAAGTGAATCGGGTGGAAGTGGATCGAACGGAAGTGGATCGGACGGAAGGGAAGACGCACTGCCAGCTGGATGTACAATTGAAAATGTGTGTATTGGAAACAAGGCAGTGTGTGCTCTGTAGCGCGAGAATGTTATGGCAATACAGTAGGCAGTGCATTTAGCAGGCACTGGTTTGACGAGCACAGTGGCAAATGTTTCACCGACTTTCATATGTCATTGAGCAGTTTATAAAGCTTCACGTTCAAGGTTGAATATCACATGGGGTAGGACAAAGACGACAAATGACATTTATGTAAGCGGCATTATTGTCAAGCTGTGGGTGAGTAGTCAAATAATAAATGCAATACAGAATGTTGTTATATGAGTGGAATAAAAGCTGTATTTTCATCACATGTGAGACTAGGCCATTTCATGATTGTAGGAAGCCATGTTTTGATTGTTTACGACGAACTGTACGGGAGCCTTTACAATAATGATTGTTATAGTAACTGAGGAATGTGCTCACAGTATTTTAGAGTACTGTCGACGTTGTGTGTCACTTTGTTATTATGAATTATTAATGTAAAAGGAAGGAAGGAAGCTTGTAGTTTTGCGTGTCCGTTAATCTCACGATCATGATCCACGGTACCTCCCTTTTACGTGGACTGCGAACCACAGGACATGGCATTTCAATTCGAAAATCTCACATGTATTGACTGGGAATCAAACCCGGTCTACCTTGGTGAGAGACTAACAGCTTGACCGCTGCGCCACAAATGTGACAGTAGCATATCTCCAATTCAATCTATACATTCATCATAGTACCAGTATGAAAATGGAGTGTAAATTAACATTTTAAGAATGTCCAAGCTGTGTAGTATACGAGTAGGATAACATATCAGATGTTACACATCATATGCGACTACTGTAAGGCTCGTATCATTTTTTTTTTGAGTCTGCAATTGTTTTTTTATGGGATATTAGCTTGCCGGAATACCAAGAATCCGACTGCCGCTATTCCCGGGTCCGCATTTTAACCTCGCGAGGCAAATGTTGGGAACCCTATATGATGTTCTGGCAATTCAAAGGAATTGGCGAGATCTGGCGTGTGAATTTATGTATCGCAATTCCAGATGAGGTAACGGGACCGCGCAGGTCACCTGCTATAAATAGCACGACATAAAGCTTAAAAGAGGGGCTGGTTTGAACACAGATGTTGATGAGTGGTAAGGGAGGAATTTCTACCGGGCGGACTCCGATCAGATAAGAGCATGCAGTGCTCATTAGCATAGACGGTCCAGGTTTCCGTTCTTTGTAAAATGTTTGACTTATTTTAAATGAAAGCCCGTATAATGATAAAAGTATTGTAATCGGTAAATGGGAGCCTTTCGCGTTTTGATTGATTGATTCCCACTGTGTTAACTTATCCTTGCTTTTATTTCATGCAAATATCAACAAGGTTTTAGGCATGTTAGTTTTGGTTTGTTTACTTTTACGTTCATTGACCTCGGATGGTCTTGATTTTCCGTCACGTTGATGCCATGTTTGTGTTGAGCATTTGAGCCCGAGGGCAAGCTCTTGTTTTGTGTGGAATTTCCTGACTCACTTGCGATCTTGTTGGAGATCTGTTAATTATGTAATTTTTAAAATGGTAGCGTGTGTCAGTAGATTATTATTCTTGTTCATTTATTCTATGTAGGTGTCCCATAAAGCCATAATAATGGTTTGCAGTATGAGGATTTGCGAGCATATTGGCTGTTCCATTTGTGAGCAAATCTTCATCATAGTACGTATTCTCTTTCTAGCATAGTATACGCGCACACACACACGTTAATCAGACAAGTGGAATTTCTAATCCACATTTTATTTCTCAGGAGTGGACCTTTCTAGGCCACTCAGATCCTTGTAATTTATGTACAGTGGGAGTAAAGTTCAGGGAGGACTGTGTTTATTTTTAGTGTATCGTTATGTTTGTTTTTATTCAGTTATTAAATGGTGTCATTTTATCTGTTTTTCACTCATTTTCTTAGTTTATAGTTTTGCATATGGTCCTTGTATTAGTAAAGCAGTCGTTTGGTATTTGAGCTCTAGTGAAAGCATACCCGGACTGAACGCGCCCCGAAGACAGAATCTTGTATAATGACGCTGTTTTACCCAAGGGCACAACACCTAGAAAAGTTGTTGAGTATTAATACATACTAGCATTTTATATACGAGGGCAGATCGGAAAGTAACGCACACATATTTCTTTCCCTAAAAGTTTAATAGGTAGCAAAACCAAACAAATCACAAGTGAACTTAAATCTTTGACCAAATTCTTTACATATTCACCAACTTTCTCAACATTTTTCTGCCATCGTGGTAACATTTACAATATGCCCTGTTCGTAGAAGTCCGTTTGGTTGGAGTATAGCCATCTGCAGACTGCTGATTTCACTTCCGCATCTGTCGCAAAGTATTGGCCGGCCATGGTTTTTTTTTTCATGGAACCAAAGAGATGGAAGTCCGACTGTGCCAGGTCCGGTGGTTGCTGGAGCATTCCTACCCAAATTGGGCGATTTTCTCACGAACAGGTGCAGCACAGTGGGGGGCGGGCATTGTCATGAAGAAGTTTGACACCGTCAGCATTAATGTTGTGGCGTTTTTCACGGAGGGCACGACGCGACGCAACCTAAGCTAAGTTTTATTGTAGACTGCAGCATTCACAGTGGTCTCGTCTTCAGCAAAGTCTACCAATAACACACATATCCCAGAATACTGACACAAGCACTTTCGTAGCAAGTTGAGTCACTTTGAATTCTTTTCGTACTGGGGAACCAGCATGTTTCCACTCTCTATAGGCTTGCTTGGTTTCGGGTGTGTAGTGTTACGCCCACGACTCATCACCAGTGACGATTCCTAGAGACATTGCTACGGTCCATACAGTCGTCCCCATACACGACACGCATGTCCCTGTGAATTTCACTCGGTTTATGCCCTTTGACACACATATCGAACTACACTTCGCTGCTATTCACAAGTTGACGACAGTAAGTTAATATGCGCGCCATGTTTGTTTCGTAGTTCAGGCTTCTCTCGCTAGAGCTGCACATGAAAACAAACTGTTGCGCAAACTTCAAAATATATTGTCGTGAAATTTCAACATCCAGCTGCAATACCAGACTTAGACTTAGACTTAGTTCCACCAATGCTAGGTGGCATATCGGACAACAAGTTTCCGCCAGCGAACTCTATCAGATGCCAGGTTTTCAGCTTCCTCCCAGTTCATATCCACGCATTCAAGATCCTTTGCAAACGTTCGTTTCCAAGTGTTACGAGGTCTATTGAAACTATTTGTGCTATGCATGGGTTTCTATTGTATCAGTTGTACACGGGATGAACGGATTAAAATACACGAACACTTCTTGACTAAGATGTATTGAACAATACACAGGATACAGACAAAGGAAAAAGAACATAAAGTCAAAGAATATACATTTGACAAAAGATATATATATTGGTGAGTTAACCTTTAATGATTAATTAAAATTAAATAATTGCGTATTATAATTATTATTTATTATTATTTTATGTATTACCTTTTATTCACCACTTTTAAAATGTATAAAAATAAAACGAAAACATAAATTGCCTTTATAGGCGCCTATGACTATCGTGGCGCAAAAATCTTCAAATCGTAAAGAAAGTTTCATTCGCGGTCCGTAATATACACATACACAAAAATTCCTACACCACAGATTTAAGCTGGTTTCCCACGTGCTTTTAATGACAATCAACAATTGCTTTATTTTGAATGGTTTTATACACACCACGCGAATGTTCGTTGTTTTGATCGATATTGATGATATATATCGTAGTAAACAATACGTTTGTCAAATCAAGTTCATATTTTCAAAATCATTTATTATACGTATTTGTGGATTTTTTTTCTTTTAAAACAACAATCATCATCATCATCATCTTAATTCTCATTCTTTGATGGTTGAGGGAATTTCCTATCCCCCTGTTTCCCTTACTCTTATTTTTGTTTTCCATTTCCTCTTCTAGAATGTACAGTAAGTATGTAGTTAGTTTTAGTTGTAAGTATGTAGTTAGTTTGTTTATTAGATATAAGTCATTGTTCTATTAGACTGTAGTGGCAGTTGCATTGTTTATTAGATATAGTTCATTGTTTCTTTAGACTGTGATTTGTGAGGGTGCATGTGAGTGTGCCTGGTGACAGACTGTTTTAGTGGTAGTATTTGTTGTTGGTGGAACTTTAGTATTTTTCGTTAGTAGAATTGTTCTTTACTTATTGTGAAGGGAGTAGCAGCCTTTCAGAATAAATCAATTCTTTACTGCGTACCGTTGAGAACAACCTTTAGCCACCAAGTGTGCTTTAAATTTAGACACATTAACTTCACTATTACGTTTCACTTTAAACACCCATTTGCATCTTACAATAATTATTACAACAGGTTTCTCAACTAATGGCCATACATCATTATCATGAAATGACTTGAGTTGAGTTCTTCCTCCATCGCCTTTTTCCATTGCATACCATCCTTACCGTTAAGTCATTCAGACACAGCGGTTGGTTCCACATAACCACCACTTTCAGCAAAATACACCTCATAATCAGGAAATTGCTTTGGACGTCTCTCCCTTAAAGGGTACCTCCTACCTGCATTTTCTGGAACACCAAACTTGTCAATCTCATCATTTTAATCATCATTTACAATGCCATGCAAAAGACAATACATTGCATCGCTCATTTCAACATTTTTCTCAGCACACCTGGTGAATTTATCTTCTACAAATTTAACACTGTGCTCTACAAAAATATCTTTAGGTTTACTGGGGTCAAACAGACGGTAACCTTTCTTTTCCCCATTATACCCAACAAACACAAAACATTTGCTTCTGGGTTCCAATTTGCCAGTACGGACGTGTTTTGGAAAATGGGCATAAGCATCGCAACCGAATATTTTCATATTCTCATGACTTACAGCTTTACCAGTCCACAATTCCTCTGGTATCGCATTATCAACTATGAGGACTCCTGTTCAAAATATACACTGCCGTATTGGCTGATTCTGCCCACAGTTTTTCAGAGCATCCTGTTGTAAACAACATGCATCTAACCCTTTCGATAATAGTACGATTGTGACGTTCAGCTACGCCATTTCGCTCAGCTGTATACCTTACAGTTTTCTGTTGCACAATCCCTTTTTCCTTGAATATTTGTTCAGGTCAGAATTGACAAATTCCTTATGATTATCAGATCTAAAAATCTTTGGTGTCTTACCTTTCTGAGTTTCACAATATGCAACAAAAGCCTTGACTTTCTCCTTGGTTTCAGATTTTTGTTTCAAAGGGTAAACAAAAATCTTCCTGAAAAAATCGTAAATTATTGTCATCATGTATTTAACACCATTCCAGGTCTCAGGGAGCGGCCCACACAGATCACAGTGCACCAAGTTCAAAACCTTTCACTCCTCGAGTGACTTACGTGTGGAAATGACTGCCTTTGCTGCTTCCCGAGAACACATGGTTCACACAATTCCTTTGGTATTTCCTTGAATTTAACATCATACATTTCACTTAAGACCTGTAACTTCTGTTGTCCAACGTGGACCAATCGTTGATGCCACAAATTGTAATCAGACACATCAGCAACAAGGGTAGACATATCTTGGTTAACATTCAGATAATACAGACCATTCAAAACTGAACCAGTAGCTAGCACGCTACACTTCACTGAGCAATTCTCTGAATCCAAGATTTCACATCCATTTTTTGTTGAACACAACAACAACACCCCTTTTAATTATCTGACTTACCGACAGCATGTTGACACTCAGTCCTGGCACATGCATCACGTCTGACAGATTATTAATACTGTCGCTTACATTCAGTGCCATGTCACCAACTCCAACTTGTCATTATTACCAATTACAATGTTTATATCAGGATCATCATTGCATTTATAATTTGACATAAGTTTAACATTAGGGAACACGTGAGCACTATTACCAGAATCAATGACGAAACAATTCTTTGGTACGTGAACAGTTAAAGCACAAAACAGACTTTTATTGGATTTTGGACACTGCGGTGTACTTTGAACTTTTGTCTTCTGTGAACAAGTATCTCTTCTGTGACCCTTTTCAGCACAAATCCAACACTTCCAATTACTCTTGTCAACTGCCTTTTCACTAGAGCTCTTTGGTTTCTTGACATACCTGATTTCCTTCTTGGTGTTGCTGTACAGGGCTGGCATCAGCTGACTTCTCACCATGACTTCGACGAAAGCTTTCGTCCAACAAGATAGACTTGATGCGGTCCAACTGTAGTTCCTCCGATGTTAAGGTTACGCTCATAACTAAGTTATCGTATTCATCAGGAAGACCTATAAGTATCATAGCAGCAACTATCTTATCAGCGACAGGCTCATCAACAGATGCTATCTTCTGTGTAACTGACATAACCTCACCAATATACTTGTCCATGGAATTGAAATCTGATAACTTGAGCGAGCACTGATTTCGCATCAGCGTGATATACCTCCAATTTCCTTTATCTTCAAAAGACTTTTCAAGGGCATGCCAGGCATCCTTAGCTTTTGCACGGTCTCGAACATGGGGATAATTGTGAACAGCCACCATGAGACATATATCCGCCAGCGCTCTCTCGTCACGCCGATCATGTCCCTCAGACACATCTGTGCCTCGGACACTGGCCCACAATCCATGCTTTTTGAGATAATTTGACATCCCAAACGACCAATTCGAATAATCCTCCCGACCATTCAATTTCGGAAACCCATAGGCACAAGGACTCGAAGCATGTTCACTCATTTTGCCTTCTCACTTTAAAGTTCACCGAAGAAAATGATCACAGAACACCGTAATATCTGGGTTGATAACCTATTGAAACTACTTATGCTATGCATGGGTTTCTATTGTATCAGTTGTACACGGGATGAACGGATTGAAATACACGAACACATGTTGACTAAGATGTATTGAACAAGACACAGGATACACACAAAGGAAAAAGATCATAAAGGCAAAGAATACACATTTGACAAAAGACAAACGATATTTACATGCGAGATTAGAAAGTACGAGAAATATTCATTCTCTTCAACAAGGTCTTCATCTACTTTGGTATCCTTCCGTTGGTTTCCACAACAGCGCTGATTTGGGTATCCTTCTATCCAGCTGGCAGTGCTTCTATCATTCACACGTAGAACATGTCCCGTGAACTTCAATCTTCTTTGAGCAACGATTTTGTGCAGGCTGCGTATACTAGTTCTTCTTATTACTTCAACATTCGTTATGTTGTCACGATAACTGATTTTCAAAATTCGCCTCAAGCATCGTTGGTGAAAAACGTTGAGCTTGTGTGCTGATTTTACTGATATTTTCCAGGTCTCACACGCATATATGGCAATCGGTAAGATGATAGAGGAATATAGCCGAATCTTTGTGGACACACGTATAGAGTCTAATTGCCATATGGATCGCACTCGTTGAGAAACTGCCGAAGCTTTCCCAATTCTGCTGCTGATGTCTGCATCCACGTCCCCATTACTGCAGATAAGGCTGCCGATATGGAAGTCGGTCAACATCTTTTAGAATCTTCTGTTGCACTATAATTTGTGTAGGTATATTCCAACTTTTTATCTACATTGTATTTGTCTTGTCACCATTTATCTGTAGTCCAGCAGAACTGGCCATTCCACCCAGATTGGTTGTCATTAATTGTAAACTTTGTGGTGTTTCTGCCAGAAGGACGATGCCATCAGCAAAATCCAGATCTGTTAGCCTAGATGGCTCATTCCAACGTATCCCCATATTGGGATTGTCCATAGCTCTTCTCATTACAAAATCTATGACCAATATGAATAGGAATGGTGACAAAATGCATCCTTGTCTGACGCCTGTGAGAATGCTAAAGAAAGGGGTGTTCCCATATTCTGTTCTTATACAACATCTCGAGTCTAGGTAGAGGTTTTTGAAAACATCGATGAGATGGTAGGGATTTCCATATAAGCTCACAATACCAGGGGAGAAAAAAATGATTGTGCGTAACTTTACGATCTGCCCTCGTATATGATGGTGATATTTGTACTTGTTTTTATTCTAAACAGGTCGAGGAACACGATGTATACGGTATGAGGCTTGCCCTCTTCCCCTGACCTACCATAAATTTTGTTAAGGACACCTTGTAGAATTCACCTTGAAACTGAGCACAATATTACAATTATCATCGAGGCCATCTTACTCCTATAGGACTACCATTAATTTCAAAGCACTGAAACTTCACACAAGTATTTAGTGATATCTCTTCAACACAGGGAGAGAATATTGGTATGATTCAAATGCCCAGTTCTTACAAAATTAATTTTATATTTAACATGAAAAACTTTTTTTTGGAAAGTTTTAATCTTTTTAGGTACACTTTTCTCAGAAAGTAGCAGACAGAGAGCAACTAAACTACCCACATAATGATGTATAGGTTTAGATTTACACAGTAGGTGAAAGATTTTATTAATTGGCCAATTTTAAAAACACATTTTTGTACCAAATTTTGGTAATTTGTTTTGTAATAAGTAATATTTTGTAACAGTTAATATCAGTTTATTTCCAGTTATATTTACCCTATTGTGTTTATATTGACCCCATGCATGCCCATAAAAAATATCATGACAACAAGTTTAGTAGTTTCTGAGAAAAGTGTATCTAAATGTTAAGAAAACTTAAGTTACGGTAAATGACAAAAAACTAAAGACATTAGTGCCTGTCAGTGGAGCGCCATAATTAAATGCCCAGAGAGAGATATTTAGAGACCCGTAAGGTACAAAAATAATATGCTAGCTAATAGAATAGACCTTCCTACACATATTTATTTAAAAGGAGAAAAAGGAAAAATAATCTTCATCCCTCAACTCTTCAAGGTGTCCTTAAGGTTTATAGTAAATACATAATGAATGAATATCCTATTTCAGGCCTCTACAGGAAGTCCTGTGATGTGTGCTAAGAAGAACAGTCCAACTCACTATGTCCAAGCAGGAGTAGTAGCTCAGTATAGTGAATGTGATTGTAATGGTACTAAATGTAAAGAAGAAATACAAAATCTTTGCAATGATGAGAACTTTACGGAGGTATCCAAAAAGTGTCTTGGTAATATTACAGATGGTAATGTTTCTATAGACTACTGTCGCGGTTTCAAAGTAAATAAGATCTATACAGAGAAGATTAATAAGATATCGATTGCCGAAGCAGTGGACGAATTATTGAAAAAGCATAAAAGGTGAGTGATATCTGATTTGTATAACTACAGTAGAGTTAGCATATGAACAGTAACGTTCATTGCAAACAATCCAAGGAAATGTAGAACTATCCACCTGGTGACGTAGTGGCTAGAATTCTTGACTGTCACCGTGGAGATCCAGTTTCGATTTCCGACTCTGCCAAGAAATGTAATTCTTGTCCGAGGAATGGAATGGGTTCTCGTGAGTCAAAATTGAGAAGGCGTGGTTTCAATTCCCACCTCAGTCATACTAGAAGTAATTTGTTACAATCTTATAAAAATATGTTTGGCATATTTAAGTTAGCTAAAACTTTAATCATAAAATGTAGTCATAATAGCAATCAATCATCATCTTCATCAACTTAACCATTATCATCATCATCATCATCATCATCATCATCATCATCATCATCATGTGATTTAATAGTATTACCACTTCTTTCTCAATTGCCAATTAATGTCTTACCTAATTTGTTAATTTGTTGTTAATTCATATTAGGGACTTGGGATATACGAGGCACGTCCAGAAAGTAAGTTCCGTTTGGTTATAACAATAAATTGTGTACAGATACAGAAAAATTATTTATTGCACAACATTCTACACCTCTTAAACTACCTTTCCACATAACTGCCGAACTTTTGCAGGCATTTGTCATAGCGTGGCACAAGTTTTTGGATACCTTCTTCATAGAAGTTTGCCGCCTGTGTCTTCAACTAGTTGTACGTTCCGCTGCAGCGCAATTCCGCATATGCGCGGTAGACGCTCTGTATCAAGGAGAAGAAACGTGCGCCATTTGGAGAGCGCTGTCAGCCACGTACGCGTTGTTGTGCATGTTTACTCGTACAAAGTCGGTGTTCATTGAAAATCCCGCCGCTTGTGAAATCAGATCTGTGATTCGTTTTCTGAATGCTAGGAAAGTGAAACCAATTGAAATTTATCGGCAAATTTGTGAAGTGTATGGACAAAATGCGATGAGTGATTCAATGGTGAGAAGATGGGTCCGACAGTCCAATGAAAGACGTAGTGAACTGCACGATGAAGAACGAAGTGGTCATCATCCCTGTGTATTTGCGTGTGTTGAATTTATCTGATAACCTGTGCTCCAGTGGTGACTGTAGTTGTGTGTGTAGCTGTAATTATTGCGATTGGGGTAGGAATGGGTGTCCCGGCAGGGTCGTTAAACACGGAGAGGACAGGTGGGGAATCGCCCCCCTCAAGGTTTAGGTGCAAGACAAAATATTTCATGACCTTACCTTACCTAGATGGCCACTCAAACCTAAGCAGGTTTTTGGCCTCACCAACAGCACGGAGCCATCTTTCTCGATCATCCATCATGTCCTCTGTGACTCCGATTTTTCTCATATCTTTTTGGACTTGGTCCCACCAGCGAAGTCTCGGTCCTCCCAATGGTCACCTGCATCTGGGTACCCCTTCCAAAACTGCTCTTAAATACAATTCTCTACTTCTTCTATGTACACGACCGGCCCAGCGCAGTCTTCGTCTTTTGGTACGGGCCACGATATCCGGTTCTTTGTAGAGATCCCGCGATTCCTTATTTGTTCTCATTCTCCACTGGCCATTTTCTACTATCGGTCCGAAAATGCGTCGTAGTATTCTATTTTCAAAAGTTACTAATTTCCTTTCAGTTTACTTGGACGATACCCAGGTTTCTGAGCCGTACGTGACAACAGGAAGTATAATGCTTTTATAAATATTACATTACCCTTAAAAAATAAAATCAAAATAACCTGAAACTATTCTATAAATGATTTAATACTACGCTCGGTAGAAAATCGGAAAATCCATATTTGCCTTACTTAATTTCATTATTTTACCGAACAAACAGTCTGTTTGTCCCTCTCCCCCGTTTCCTTCCGAAGCGCCAACTGAACCGAACGCTGGGGCGCTTTGAGCTTTGTCGCTTTACCATGACGATCCGAAAAAGTGCATTTTCGAACTGTTATGTATAAGCCCCGGTTTAAAATAGAGGTAAGATACTGTGAAACAACACACAAAATCATTACTCCTGCTGGGGAACAATAGCACTTGCGCTTTTTATTTCTAAACAAACAAGGTAAAATTACATGACTCGTTCCTAGCGCATCTTGCGTTTAAAGCACACTCTGCGCAGGTGTCCTGCGTTGCGCCGACTGGGTTCGAAAAGCAGTGATGCACGTGACGTCATAAGCTTGACATTTGGTGGTACGCTTCTGTTGTGTTTACCCAAATGGGTGGAGCTCCAGCATTTCATCAGTTTCTGTCTAAATTTTGTTGATTACTTCGTTTAAACTTATGAAGTTTGTACTTTGTCACTTTGTCACTTGTCGTACCTGCTTCAAACTGTTCTTCAGAGAGAAGATTTTCGGTAATGAGAAGGGTTAAAGACTACTTCCGATCTACGATGGGACAAATAAGACAGAATCATTGCTGTCTACTGGCCACCTACTCGGAAATGGTCGACGAGCTAGATGTCACGCGTCTTGCTCAACAGTTTATAAACAATGACCGACTGCAGTCAGTGTTCGGGTCTTTTGCTGGACGTTGACTAATGTTTTATATTGTGTATTCATATTCTGATTATA
This sequence comes from Meconema thalassinum, assembly GCA_946902985.2. Classification (NCBI taxonomy): domain Eukaryota; kingdom Metazoa; phylum Arthropoda; class Insecta; order Orthoptera; family Tettigoniidae; genus Meconema; species Meconema thalassinum. The sequence continues at coordinate 161,492,119 of OX336390.1, forward strand.
TTTTGTATTTTAATTAGAAATAATGAATAACAAGTAGTTCCGTGAAGAACTATACACCCTATTTTCATATATCCCACTTATTTTAATTGCCTCTATCAACATACAACATTTCAGTTTGATTGCTGTAATAGATTCGTAGATATTGAGAACCGACTAAATATTTCGTATGGTCGCCATGTTGGATTTTATATATGTAGGTCCTAGAGTTATGTACTGTTACATGAAGATTATTGTGTACGCGTAGCATTCAAACTTCAATCGCATGATTAGAACACAAGAAGTAACAAGAAGATTTTAAAAGTTCGCACAGTGGCCATCTTGTGGTTATGGAAACAATTGAAATAAATTAGATGCCAGTGGATTAACATTCGTATAAGGATTTACTGTACCAAGTTTCACTGCATTCGGATGGTTAAATTGCGAGAAACGACCATGAGAATATTTATAGTTCGCGTCGCCACCATGTTGGATTTTTGATCACCAGCTTATTTAAAGTCCTATAGGTGAACTTAAGTTCATAGCCCCTATGAACATAAAAAAATCAGTTTGATTGCTGTAATAGATTCGTAGATATTCAGAGCCGTCTAAATATTACGGATGGTCGCCATGTTAGATTGTTAAATGTATCGGCCATAGAGTCATGTACCATTAAAGGAAAATTATTGCGTAGGTTCATTATTCAAACTTTCACTTCGATCGCATGATTACGACAAAAGAAATAAAAACTTAACTTTAAAATTCACAAAGCCGCCATCTTGAGGTTATGTAAACAATTGAACTAAATTAGATACCAGTACATTACAATGTGTATAAACATTTCCTGTACCAGATTTCATTGCGTTTGGAACATTAAATCGCGAGAAAGGTCTATTTAAAATTTTCAAATTCGCTTGGCCGCCATGTTCGTTTTATAGTTAAACGGTTTTTGAAAGTCTTATAGATGAACTTCCAGTAGTGCCCTTTATCTCCGTACAAAATTTCAGGGTGATACCGCTAATAGTTTCAGAGATATAGAATGCCGGTGAATTATTTCGCACATCCGCCATCTTGTGGTTATGTAAACAATTGAACCAAGTTAGTTGTTGGTGCATTACAATGTGTATAAATATATACTGTACCAAGTTTTATTGCGTTTGGTTGGTTAAATCGCAAGAAACGTCTATTTAAGAGTCGCGAATTCGCATGGCCGCCATGTTGATTTTGTAGTTACCAGTTTTTCAAAAGTCATATAGGTGAACTTCTAGTAGTTCCCTTTATCACCGTAAAAGAAATCCAGGGTGATATCGGTAATGGTTTCGGGGATATTGAATGCTGGTGAAATATTTCGCACAGCTGCCATGTTGGATTTGTGAGACGTAACAAAATTTGATGGGCACGGTTTGAGTTGTCCGGAATAGTGCTTTGAATTTACCAAGTTTCATTGAAATCGCTCCAGCCGTTTAGAAGTTATTAGGGGGACACACACACCTCCCTCTCTCTCTCTCTCTCACACACACACACACATACACACATGCACACACACACGGACAAAAGGTGATCTCATAAGCCTATTTTTTTCAAAATTGAAAATAGGCTAAAAAATCATCTTTATTTTAATAGCGATAGGCCTACATTACCGTGTTATTTCACGCTTTAGAGCCTTCAACTAAGAGAGAAAAAACATTCCCTGGTAGGTAGGCAACCGAAGTTTATTTGTCCCTCTCCACGTTTGCGAGGAGTTTTACGCCCCTGTGTCCCAGCACTTGAAATAAGGTACTATCCTGGCATTTGCCTGGAGGGGGTGTGGAGAAACCCGGGGAAAACCCACACTCAAGATAGCTATTGTCAGCGCCGATATTCGAACCTCCGATCTGCGGACTTGCTGCAGCTCCCCATTATGGTTGTGTTGAGCTATTTAACGCACATGGCTTCGCCACGGGGTACCTTTTAAGCATGATGTTGTTAAATTAAAAATAACTAGATGAAACCCGTCAAAACATGACGGACAATGGAAAAAAAATACTGAAGAAGCTTCTTATATAAGTCACATTCTTTGTACGATTACTTTTTAGCACTATTGCAACTTTAAGAGCGTCAAAAGATAGCACTCTCAGCATTGCAACATATTGCTGGTCATGACTGAAAACTTGATGAGGTAAATAGCCCAATACGTTAAAGAACGTTAAAGAGTTTCTCCTTGAGCTTGATTGATTGTGATATAGTAGGCCGAGCGAATAGGACATTGTTGCCTATTAAAAGAAAATGTACTGTACCTGCAAGTGTTTTATCGGAAGGTGTTAGATCATGTCGTAGGATTTGAGCTCTCTGCCTAATAATACTGCACCTATTATATCCGAATCCAAGCAATTTCTTGCATATTTCTTACAATTAATATACTACCATATAATGAGTCCTTGGGAAACTTCAGACTTCTAAGGAGCATAACTATGGCTCAAACGTTCGGAGTATGTGGAGGCGAATCACTTAATTCCAAGGAATTGAAGAATTCAATAATAGGGAAATGAAGTAGCTGGCTTTCATCTTCAGTATCCAATCTGTTAACGATGTTGTATGTGTTTGAACTACTGGATATAAGTTCAATGACTTTTATATTAATATCATTACATTGTTGCAGCTTGGCAAATATTTTATATTCCAGCAGATCAATTTTACCATCACAACACTAAAGGCCAAAGTAACCACGCGTAGATTTTACGCAAGAGAAATACAATGTAGAACAATGTTTACATTTTTGATCGTCAAAGACCTTACACTGTACTGCATAATATCTGGAATTGTTTCTGAAATGACCTATTTATATTGGATTTTAAATGTGGCTTCGTATTATTCGATAACACTATAGTGTCCTGCAATAACGGAGCCGCTAAATATTAAATGGCAAATAATACTTCCATTGCCGAAATCAACTGCGTAGTTAGACTCAGTACTCTAAACAAATAATCATTAAACAATTGTCTTATACAATGAAGTTCAACATGACCGTCCAGAGACTTTCATACTCCAGTTGGTTGGTGAGGAGAATGCGATGAGACTGATCGCTTAAAATAAATTCCATATAATTGTTCCTACCAGAGAAATTGTTTGCAATAGCTTGAAAACGCAGCTCAGAATGACGTTCTTCATTTTGTTATAAACAGTACGGAACTGCTCTAAATAAGCAATTTCCATCACCTGTTATAGGTTATGGCAGAACATTTTGCAGGGGAACATAGAATCACTTCGCCAACTACTGGAATGACCATAGGCCTATACTCAATAGTCACTTCGGCAGTCACCCTAATGGAGGCAGTTTTTGAATTCTATGTCCCGTGCATGTCAAAAATTAACACATGCAAGCCCACCCAATCTTGGCTATCGCCTCGGAGACCCGGGTTACATTTCCTGCTCTGTCAACAAATTTAATTCTGGTCTGAGGGCAAAAACGGGGCACATTCAGTCTCTTGAGGTATAACTAAGAAGAGGAAGGTTTGATTCCCACCTCGACAATCTTGGATGTGGTTTTCCGTGGTTTCCCACTTCCACTCAAGGCAAATACCAGGATGGTTCCTAACTTAAGGCCTTGGACGTCTCCTTGCCATTTCCCACCTTAATTACAAATACACACAGTAATGCAGCCAATACAATAACACAGGTTATCAGAGAAAATTTTACACATACACACCAAAGTACACGGGGCTGAGTGACCACGATGTCGCAACCCTTCAAACGAATTATGTTTGCCAAGTGTCACTCATGGCGAAAGCAATTGTGGACACGCGCGAGTGCCTGGAAAACTACTTTTTCTTTAATAATTCAAGAGTACATCGACGATGCATAATTATGACTTTTAGTCTAGGACGCTAATAACTTGACCACCGAAGCATTGGGAAGAAATTGCATAAAATTACATAAACAACATAGCCTACACATTCAACTCTCAGTTAATGTTCTTCAACATTTCCCTTCTTAAATATTCCCCTCCTTTATAATTCTCCATCACATGAAAACGCGCCATGTCTTGTGTTTTAAATATATTGATGCAATGGTGCTGCCATCTCTTGTCAGTTACTGGAACTATATGGGCGAGGTACTGCCATCTGTTGTCAGTTACTGGAACTGATTGCAGATATTCAAACGGCGTATTGAGGACAATAGTTAGCTCTTTTGATCACATGCTGTAATGCAATGGTAAAACGGAAATAAAACGTATTGAGAGGGAATGTAGAAATATGTATCTTTAACTGACATAAAACGTTACTAATACTTGATAAAACAATATTTAACTATCACGTGAAAACGCGCCATATTTTGTGTTTTAAATATATCAATGCAATGGTGCTGCCATCTGCTGTCAGTTACTGGAACTATTTGGGCGATTTACTGCCATCTGTTGTCAGCTATAGGAACTGATTGCAGATATTCAAACGGCGTATTGAGGACAACAGTTAGCTCTTTTTGATCACATGCTGTAATGCAATGGTAAAACGGAAATAAAACGTATTGAGAGGGAATGTAGAAATATGTACCTTTAACAGACATAAAACCTTACTAATACTCCTTGATTAAACAATATTTCAGTGGTAAAAAAAAAACTGGCGAGGGCTGGGATCGAACCCGAGATCCCTGGACCCACAGTCAGTCGCCTTAATCACATAGCTACTCGCGCACTCTTGTTCAGTAGCAGACGCAACCATATACTAAATTCAAAAGCCGCTGTCTGAAGGAAATAATCCATTTTATTATCCAAAACATCAATGTTGCACATTCGTATAAGTTCATACTGTTAATATATTTTATTGTCAGAACTTGGTTAATGTATGTTTTCAATTACATGGAAGCTTATTAAATAACTTATATTTTAATAGACTTCTCACCGCCATTTTGTCATGAGCCCAGGCGGATTGTGCGCATGCGTGAAGGGCAAGAATTCTGCTATTTTCTATAATAATTTAAAAATATACCGTAATTTATTTGTTTCTTTTAGAGACACTCTGCAATCTACATGCCAAGAGCTTTCGTTAGAGTGCTCTACGAAGAAAATCGGTTCTGTCGTTCTCTCAATCTCGTGGTAACAAAAATCATCTTACTGTTTTAAATATATAGATATAATTTGGTTATCAAAACCATCCGTATCTGCTTTTAAATATACAGTCGAACTTCTGTAAGTCAAACTTCTATATCTCAAATTTTCGATAACTCGAAGTAATTGTTATTTCCGAAAGTACTTCAAGATATCAAAGTTCGACTGTATTAGTATTGTTATTAATAATCTGTAATTGTTTCAAGTATTGTGTTACTGTCAGTTGTAGATGCTATAGTTCCATTCATACTTCACATTGTATTCGTGTTATTAGCCTACTTTCGATTTTAGCAAAAAATTAAAGTAGACTTATGAGATCAACACAGGGCGAAAAAAAAGTGTGTCTGTCTGTGTATGTATGTGTGTGTGTGTGTGTGTGTGTGGGTGGGTGTATGTTTGTGTGTGTGTATGTGAGTCTCTGTGTGAGTGTGTGTACTCTGAATGTCTGTCCCCCCCCCCTATCAATTCGAACACGGTGAACGCGAATTGAACGAAATTTGGTACAAAGGTAGCACTAGCAAAGGACAGCTCAGTGTCATGTTTTATATCGCCGCCGTCTTGACGGAAACGTAATGGCGGCCACACAAATGTTCAAAGCTTAAATCAAATTACGACTAACCTAATCATCCGAGCTCTACCAAATTTTGCAACAACATACCCTTATAGAGGGAGCATCCTTTGACCAAACTAATAGGTCATCAGTCTAATCGTTTGCGGATGGCGGCCATCTTAGTGTGAAAATGGATTCCCCCTATTAATTCGAACACGGTGAAACCTAATGGAACGAAATTTGGTGCAGAGGTAGTACTAGCAAAGGGCACCTCAGTGTCATGTTTTTTATTGCCGCCATCTTGACGGAAACGTAATGGCGGCCACACAAATATTCAAAGCTTAAATCAAATTACGACTAACCTAATCATCCGATCTCTACCAAATTTTGCAACAACATACCATTATGGAGGAAGCATCCTTCGACAAATCTAATAGGTCATTAGCCTAATAGTTTGCGGATGGCGGCCATCTTTGTGTCAAAATCGATTACCCCTATTAATTCGAACACGGTGAAACCGAATGGAATGAAATTTGGTACAGAGGTAGCACTAGCAAAGGGCACGTCAGTGTCATGTTTTATATCGCCGCCATCTTGACGGAAACGTAATGGCGGCCACACAAATGTTCAAAGCTTAAATCAAATTACGATTAACCTAATCATCCGATCTCTACCAAATTTTGCATCAACATACCTTCATGGAGGGAGCATCCTTTGACCAAACTAATTGGTCATTAGCCTAATAGTTTGCGGATGGCGGCCATCTTTGTGTGAAAATCGATTCCCCCTATTAATTCGAACACGGTGAAACCGAATGGAACGAAATTTGGTACAAAGGTAGCACTAGCAAAGGGCACCTCAGTGTCATGTTTTATATCACCGCCATCTTGACAGAAACGTAATCGCGGCCACCCAAATGTTAAAAGCTAAAATGTAATTACGACCAACCTAATAATCTAGAGTCTACCAAATTTTGCAACAACATATCTTTATGTGGGAAGCATATTCTGACCAAACTGCAAGATCATCATCCCAATAGTTTGCAGATGGTGGCCAAGTATGCGTGCAAATCGATTCCCCCTATCAATTCAAACACGGTGAAACCGAATTGAACGAAATTTGGTACGGAGGTAGCACTAGCAAAGGGCACCTCAGTATCATGTTTTATATCGCCGCCATTTTGACGGAAACGGAACGACGGCCACCCAAATGTTAAAAGCTTAAATCAAATTACGACCATCCTAATAATTTGATCTCTACCAGATTTTGCAACAACATGCCTTTTTGTGGAAAGCTTCTTATGACTGACTACAAGGTCATCAGCCCAATAGTTTGCAAATAGCGGCCATGTATGTGTGCAAATCCATTCCCCATATCAATTCAAACACGGTGAAACCTAATTGAATGATTTTTTTTACAGAGGTAGCACTAGCAAAGGGCACCTCATATTCATGTTTAATATCTCTATAGCACGTTGTATTTCAACAAGCTACTACAACCAACATTCAATTATACTCCTTGAAAATGACAAAGAGTTATAACAATACCCATGCATTTAGGAGAAAGTAGGCTATATGTTCTTTACTGAACATCTTGTTTATTTATTTTATTTCTCGTGTCGGAAACATACAGATGTCCAGTTCCTATACATACCAGGGGAAAATTATCTATATAGCACGTGCCCATTACTGAGCAACATCCAAGGCGCTCGGAGTGGTTAGAAGGAGATCTCCCTCTGAAAAAGATGAAGGGCACAGAGGGCTATGAAGCATGCGTTTTGTGGTTTATGATTGTCCACATTCGCAAGACGTGTCACATGTGCCCCATCTCCTCAGATTGTCTCGAGATCTTCCAACTCCCGCTCGCAACCTGTTCAGGGACTTCCACACCAACCAGCTTTCGTTGTGTCCGGGTGGTAGTTCTTCAGCTACTGGTATCCAACCGCAGAGGTGAGGGGTCGTCTTCTTCCACAAATCCAGCCTTGTCTTGTCCGGTGAGACGGTAAGCATCTCTTTCGGGACCTCAGCCGTTGCTGAGGAGGATTATATCCATGCAGTGGGTGAGCGTTGCTCTCTTCCACTCTCAGCCTATCCCTGTTGGCAGCCACCTCTCTGCCTACACAAGGTGGTGCTATTCCAAAATAAATCTGATCTAATCTACTCCAGGTAGAAGGCAGGATGGTGCCTATTTTAAGTTAAGGCCTGGGTCATCTTCTCTCCAAATTCTATCCTCAATCTTCTAATATATAAAAGTGAAAGTCTGTATGTGGGTATGTATGTGCCCGTTTATTTGAATTAGAATTTATTTGAATTTATTGTTTCTCTTATACAGGCCACTGAGGCTACAAAGCCTCTTTATGCAGCTCTCTTCATTCAGAGGGCGGTTAAATACAATAGAATAAATGAAGCAAGAAAAAACTTAACCTATACATACAGTTGATAATAGAAGTTCTTGTTATTACATCCGTTCACCTTGAACATGATAATTGTATAGCTGATAGATTACAATGAAGGGAGTGTTTTATCGCTCTGATAGGAAGTCCTGAATACTGGTGCAATTTATATTTATTCCAGAGAATACTAGCTGAAATACGGAATGAACCTTTGCATTTTTCGGTTCTGTGATGAGGTATCTGGAGCATTTGTGCAGTGTGTCTATTCGCACGGTTATGCACTGATTGCATGGGAGTTAGTGTGCAGTAAATATAAGACGGAATTTTGAATTTTAGAATTTTTATCACAGTCAGAGCCATGGCATACTGTCTTCGTTCCTTTAACTTTAGCCATCCAATCTGGACGTAAAATGGAGTTATATGAGACTCTCTTGGTACATTGAGAACAAACCGCAAGCAAGCATTTTGCATTCTTTGCAATTTTGTATTGAGGACCTCTCCCATATCATGGTAAATTATAGATCCATAGTCAAATATTGGTAATATCAAACTCTGTATCAGTATCTTTCGTACATTTTGAGGCAAATAGAAGCAAGTTCGCCTAATTTGATATAATGACGATGCAACCCTTTTCAGAATCATGTTTGTGTGATCCTGCCACGATAATCGAGAGTCAAAAATAACTCCCAGATTTCTTACTGCTGACTGGTACGGAACTGTTTGGTATGCAAGCTGTAAAGGTGGTACTGGGTCAGGTAGGGAACTGAGTAATTTGGTATAGCCGATGATGATCGGTTGCGTTTTTTCGAAGTTAAGTATTAGATTATGATCGAGTGCGTACTGAGATAGGCTTTGAATGTCACTGTTAATTAGAGCTACCTTCAAATGAATGGATTTCAGATCCGTGTGTAGATATAGCTGAAGGTCATCTGCGTATATATGATGTTGACAGAATTTAAGGACAGATGGAAGGTCATTTATATACACGGAGAACAGGAGTGGACCAAGGACCGAACCCTGCGGCACACCTGTTGTTACTTCACACCATTCTGAAACATTGTCATCTGCTAGGACTACTCTCTGACATCTGCCTGTTAGGTAAGACCTAAACCAGTTCGTTACTGACTTTGAAAGGCCTAGATTTCTTAATTTAACTAGTAGGATCTCATGGTGAACTCTGTCAAAGGCTTTTCTGAAATCGAATAAAGATAATATAGTTATTTCCTTCCGGTCCATTGCTAGACGAATGTCGTCTGTGACTTTGATAAGGGCTGTCAGAGTACTATGTTCTGATTTATATCCAGATTGGTTCGGGTTTAGGATATTGTTGGAATTTATATATTCATAAAACTGATCAAAAACAATCCGCTCTAACGCTTTCCCAATTGCACACAATATACTTATTGGTCTAAAGTCACTACAGTTTAAGGCGTTCGTGAATTTTGGTATTGCTTTGATGTTGGCTTTTTTCCATTGTGTCGGATAAATACCCATTTGCAGGCTATAGTTAAATATGTGCAATAAAACTGGCATGAGGAGGTCCATATTCCTTTTCAATAGCGTAATAGATATATGATCTGGTCCTATGGCTTTTGAAGTTATCCTAAATATGGCTAAATGAATGTCCTCTGGATATATATAGCCAAAATGAAATTCTCCCGTCGGTCAGTAAATTTTTCCCTGTAGTTAGCAACAGTTGACAAAACTCTATTGCTGTCTACAACGGTTGATACGTTTAAATAATGCTTATTAAGCTCATCAGCTCTCATTGTTGGGTTATTGCTTTTGTGTCTGGATTTTCCAACACCGAGAGTTTTTATAGCTCTCCACAAAGCCGAAGAGTTTTTAGCTGAATTAATTAGCGAATAAGTGTAACGTATCTTTGTATTACGAATAACTTGCTGGGTTCTGTTGCGTAAGCTTTTGTATTCTACAATGTCCTCGGGTTTCTGTGTTCTGTTGCACTTCTTTCTGGCTCTATTTCGAGATCTTATTAGATCTTTTATTTCTGTGTTGATCCAGGCAGCTGGTGCGTGCCTCACGTTAGCTGAGCGCACTGGGGCATGGCGATCATATAAATCAATTAAAAATGTGTTGAATGTTTCGACCTTCTCATCTATAGTTTGCTGCTCGAGAACAGTGTGCCATGGAACTGAGATGGCATCAGCCTTAAACCTTTCATAATTAAACCTGCTGAAGTCTCGAAAAGTTCGAATACTGGGCTTATATTTTGGAGTTGACAGGGTATATACTGCGTATAAGAGATCATGTGCTGAGAAGCCAGAAGCAGCTGTTTGGCCAAACTCAATCACGTGCTCATTGCAGTTGAATGCTATTAGATCCAGAGTAGAAGAGGAGGTTGCAGTGTGATGTGTATCTTGATACGGGAGCCACGACAGATTGCAAGTATTTAGAGTTTCTACTATGTTTTTCGTTTCAAATGTAGCCGACCCAAAATGGGCATTGAAATCACCGGCTAATAATACATATTTATAACTAAAAATGTGTGTAAGCATGTCATTTAATAGTAGTTCCATAAAACCGACTTTGGGTGCTCTATAAACACAAATAAATAATACTTTAGTATCTTTCAGGCAAATCTCTACGAATAGGTACTCAGGTCTGAAATTCTCATTATTTGGGGATTTGCAGATAACCCGGCACTTAATGTGCTGTCGAACATACACTGCTACTCCACCCCCTTCTCTACGTTGTCTGTCATTGCGGTAGATATTATATCCTGGCAAGGTTACAGATGAATCGGTAATGAACTTATTGAACCATGTTTCACTAACAGCGATTACATCAATACCGGAGTTAACAAATGTGTATTCAAATTCTGCGAAATGTTCTAGCATTTTAAGTGACTGCGTGTTCAGGTGAGTTACTTTAAAATCATTGGGTAATCTATCAGCTATATCACAAAGATAGGCATGCGTATCATACTCATTGGTACTAATATCCATGCAAAAGGTAATTGAAAGTTATTGTAAAATTGTTAAACAAGAAATATCAAAAATTACTAAATCTAAAACTTAAGCTATTTCTAAATATTAATCAATAATATCGGCTTGTATTTTGGCTAGACACTGTAGTTAAAATTCCACCAGTAACCATATTACATGTTTGTGCTTACACTTGTAACTTTGATCAGTTGAGCCCCCTCACACTGGCACGTATGAGGGTCCTTTACGTACGAGGAGCGGGAAACTTTTTCTTCAAAAAGTCCAATTCTCGGAGTGTTTTCTCACGATGCCTCGTGTCATCAATGCGGATCAGAACAACGCCATCTGCAGTCCAGACACCGTGTAACCCAAAGTGGCTTACTGCTTGTTTTACAATATCAGTCCGGGTTTTCGTCAGATCTTCTCTTACAGTTATGCCGGTATTCCTTAAGTATTTCTTCGACCTGAAGAGTGCTGCTCGATCTGCATAGGACACGAACCGCACTATTATTGGCCGCTTCTTTCCAGCATCCCGGAGTCCTACACGATGAGATCGGTCTATTCTTTGGGGATCGATTGTCACATTCGACTTGGCAGCAACATCCATTACTCACCTGTTGGTGTCCTCGCCTGGAGTTTCTGGAATACCAAAAATTCTCAAGTTATTTCGACGCTGGTACTGCTCAAGTTCATCAGTGCGGTCATTCAGTTGCAGCTCAAGTTGATTTATAGTGTCGTCTCGCCTGGCAAGTTCCTGTCTGAGTTCATTGATGACCTGGGTGTTAAAATCTATTGTTTCTTTTAGTTTATCAATCACCTTATTAGCAACTCGATCCACGAGCTCCTCGATTAGGTTCGTATTGCTCAGCAGGCTAAAAATGTCCGCTGAGTCTCGGAGCACATCCTGCGTAGCTTGGTTGTGGTCCGCTGAAGAAAAAGTAGTGCCACTGTCCTTCCAGTTTCTTTTTGAGCCGTCAGCTTCGCTAGCATTGCGACAACCCCCACCCTGACTGCGATCCTCCACGGTCTTCAATTGTTCTCCCGAGCTGCTACCTGCTCCGTTCCTCTCTAGGGCAGATTTTCGGCTCGATGCGGCAATAAGGATAGAAGGGAGACGTTGAAAATACCACAATTCATAAAAGAATCTCATTTTATTTATAATTTAAAATTGAATCTAAAAGAATGCCATAAAAGCATTGAGTATGCATGAAAAGATTCATACACTTTATATACAAAACAGAATTATCAACACATGAACACTGTTGGATTTGAACGAAAGCCAGAATATCAATCCTGTTGGCTTTGTTCAAATATTTTATATACAACGGTAGGTTATTCAGGGCAAATTTAATCGTCCAGCCTGAATCCTACTTGACTATTATTTACTTGTTGAAAGAAAATATATTATTTTAACTGATTCACTTGTTTGTCAAAAATCACTTTGTTTATAAGCTCATTTGTTTAAACGAAAAACTATCACTTTCCAAGAATCATCATTTGCTTTCAAAATCGGTGCATTAAATATCATAGCAATGAGTTAATTACAAAATAACGATTTGTAGGACATCTGAGCATCATTAAATAACCATGTTTAAACACTATGAGCATGGATTCGAAGAACTTCGATGGTGAGCAAAATATTTGTTACATCATCTGTTCTCGATCCAAAAATAACAATCAACTATAAATTCATGGATCAAAATATTAACCAAAACATTAATCCAAATGTTAACTAAACCATTCAAACATTAAGCTTTCAAATTATTGAAAATATCATTCTGAAAATTCTCATCAAAAATAGTAACAAATACTATCACCAAAATTATTATTCTTCAGTAGAACATTGTGAGGTTTGAAGCCATTTTTCAGTGTTGCCTAAGTACACAAAATTTTGGTGCTTTTCAGTCGGTCAACACGAATGTACCCAAAAAGAGCTGGGTTGTGCCCTAATCCTGAAATAAATTACATGAAATTAATAAATACACTAGGATGATCCGTTTCGATCTTCAAGCGATCATCATCAGATCCATTACACTTAGGCTATAACATATATGTCTGAGAATACAGGTGGAAAATATTTACAATATGTACAATTATATAGTTGCAGTATTGGTAATGCAACTGCCGGTGTATGCTAAATGTAGTATATCTAATGTTAGGTGAAATGCTAAATTGGTGATAAAAATCCGGAGTTTGTCTGTTTGGGGTGATTATATGGTTGATTTTTTTTCTTGGCAGAGCCGACTCGGACCTCCAAGGCGACAGCCGAGAATGTTAGCCGCTAATCCTCGTGGTGGTCTAAATGTGCCATTTTGAGTCTAATTTCATACTCTTGATGCCGCTGCTTTTACGGGAGATGTTGAATCTTTACCTTATGACGGAAGTTATCACGCGCAAAATATTGTAATGCATTGTTATACTCTCCGTTAAGGTGTGTTCTACTATTAATATGTTGATGTTTATGTTTCATTAATCCTAATGTTTTTATGCTGCATTTTTTTAAATTGTTGACCGTGTTAACCTGTACCGGCTGTCTTTTGTATTACAAATCAGGAATACAGTAACTGTGATAAGACTTGACTAAGACTAAGAGAACCAGAATAATTTGTAGCAACCAAAATGAAACAGTAACCTAAAATGATTGACCACGCCATGAACACTTCCTCTTTTCTACTTAAGACGTTGGGTTCAGTTTAGAGGTACTACGGCAGCTCCCTGAACACTCATGAGTCAAAAAGATGACTATAAGAGTAAATGATTTGTACAGAACATTACCTCCTTCACTGCCCTCAACAGATACAGTACCGTAGTAAACTTACAGGTAACTGACGTCACCAATAATACTCAAAGTAATCATTTGAAGCCATGACCAGGCTCCTTTTGTGCTTAAACATGGGTACTTTAAAATTACTTAGTAAATAATATAGTACGTTTTTCGTAGGGAGAGTGGGACACTTTGAACCACGGGGCACTATGAACCAGGTTACATAACTTCAGTATAAATAAAGGAATTATTTCTCCCACTCTGGGTATGTTGATAGAACTGTTCTGCAGACTTGCATTTTGTTTCTGCAAAATATGGTTCCCGCCATTAGCTCTCTGCAGCTGTTATTTGTTTGCCGCTATAATGAAGTAATTTTCTGAGAACTTGGTAGATTAACATTTGGTGACAAATGTTTGGTTGAAATTCATATTAAGTAGACTAAGTTATTAAATAACATCAGAATCGTGTCTTAAATTTATATATCTTATAATTTGAACAATGTTCATACATAACCTCACAATAGCTTTGTATAGAAATATGTACTGCTGGGGCAAGGCTAGTAAACTACAAAGGTTGCCTCAATATGGAGCTCTTAGGCGAGGGGATCGCGAAGGGAAGGGAAAGGACGTGACGTCACACGTTTCCTCGTAGCGCGCGAGGCGCGAGATATGCAAGGAAAGTCAACTTTCCCACACATTATATTCTATGGATTGCAGTGGTTTAAACACGTGTTTTAAGCCCTTTTGTTTATAATCATGCCAGGTCAAAGATATGCAGTGGCAGTTTGTCACCTAAGCCTTGCTGCTAGGGCACATTGAGCCAAGCTCTCCCAGGGCACAATGAGCCTTGGTTCAATTTTCCCTAAATGCCGTGAGTCCTTTTGTGGGTTTCTTAGCATGGGTAAATACTTGAAGTGCTGGCAATGTCTATTCATTTACATAATTTAACTAGGCCAAACGGAAGCTTTATGAGCAGGAATGTAAAGAAGAGAATAGTTAGGTTCAGTACGAAGAGAGCGATGCCAACCTGAATGAGTTTGATGAATCCAAATACAACTTTGAGGATTTGGGCAAATCTCCAGAAACAGATGATTTTGTTCTGGTTCTGACCAGGTTTGAACTGAAAAACAAAAAATATGTTTACTATGTGAGGAAAATTTTGAAAGTCATAGACGTACACTGAAGGATGATGCAGGCGACAATTAGGTGTCATTCTTGAGAAAGAGTGAAAGAATGGGTGGAAAGTTCTTATTTCTTCAGGTAATGGATGAAGAAGCATCTGTTTCAGCTTAGCTATATGATTTATAAGAGGATTGTATGTGAAGATTATATTAAATTTGGAAATAACTCTGTAATTTAGTTCTTCTAATGAAACTCTGTAGACTGGTTCATGGTACCCCATGGGTGGGGCAGAATGAACCATTCACCTATTTTAGGTAGATTTCATTAGAAAGCTAACTATTGCAATGGGTCCCATGTTTCGACTTCCGGAAAATTTCGACATATCTTCGCGTTTCACATCCCCCAGACCCCAAAACCACGGTCAGTTCAAAAGTTTATATATAATTTATGTATGTATATATATATCAGTTTCTTGTGGACACGATAACTGCCGTAATTTTGCACCAATCACTTTGAATTTTTTACATAATATGTATCCCTATAAAATCTCGGTCGAGACCGTTAACGGGCAAAATCGGTCGAAGGGGGTGAAAATGGGGGGCTTTTTTCGAAAAATTGAAATTTCGCTATAACTCTCTTAATACGTGAAATATCGAATCCATTCAAAGTTCATAATATGTGTCGGATAAGTGCCAAAAATTTATGTCAAATAAGTTTTTTGATAGCTCCAACTATTGACCAAAGGGGTGGAAAAAAGTGGGTTTTTCGGGAAACATTAATCATATCTCTCTTAATAGGCACAATATCAAAACCGTATAAAATGGACAATATTCCCCTAATAATTACCTAAAACTTTTGTCTGAAATAATTTTTGATATGACCCACCATTACGCCAAGGGATGAGAAAAATGATTTCGGAATTATAAGAAAATGCCAAGAGCTATCAGAGGTTGCCATGGCAACACTACTAAATTGATGAGGGATGAGCCGTTGCCATGACAACGCACTTGCACGAGATCAGATTCAGTATTTCCATCTGACTAAGCCGGCCCCGTGGTGTTGGGGTAGCGCGCCTGCCTCTCAACCGGAGGCCCCGGGTTCGATCCCCGGCTCCGTCAGGGATTTTAAAACTGACGTGAGGGTTGGAACGGGGTGCACTCAGCCTCGTGAGGACAATTGAGTAGCTGTCTGACAGTGAGACAGCACCCCGATCACGAATACCAATATTAACGGCCGAGGGGACCCGACGCGCTGATCACGCGTCACCCCAATATCTGCAGGCCAAATGGCTGGGCAGCGGTCGCTTGGTCGGCCTTAGCCCGTCATGGGCTGGATGGTGCCAGGGGTTGACTTTGACATCTGACTAAGTGGGAAGCGGCTTCGGTGACGTAACTGGTAGCAGGCAGAATGTCTAAGCCCAAGGTCGCGGTTTCAAAGCCGGCCGAAGTCGTCGGATTTTCTAAGAGCGCTAAAATCCCTCAGTATGCTTTCCTTTGGAGGGGAAGTTCCAACGTTCGTTACGAGTTGCTGGTTGGGGTGGCATCTAATAGCCAAGTTCACAGCTAGGTGTCATTGACGGTAGTACCTGGTAGCAACATTAGGAACTACTGCTTGAAATTGACCGTCTGCAGTCCTTACCTGAATTACAGACTAATACATCCATTACAATTCACACCGTTTATCAGACAGATTCTACACTCACCCAAAGTACACGGGGTTAGATGACCGCGTTGTCGCAGCCCCTAAACTGAGGAACCAACCAGAGGTAGATTTCATTAGAAAGCTAACTATTGCAATGGGTAGGCTACCATGTTTCGACTTCCGGAAAATTTCGACATATCTTCGCGTTTCACATCCCCCAGACCCCAAAACAACCGTCAGTTCAAAAGTATATGTGTATATATATATATATATATTGAACCCTTATTGATCTTCGATAAATAAGTATTCATATTTATTATTATTATTACTACGGCCTAGGCAGCACATAAGGAAGTCGACTTGGATATTAGGGAGGCCAGCATTTCGTAATGGTTGCAACAGAAGCTGAGTTGGTAGCTATTCCTGGGGGACGGCCAGAATTAGTCGAGTTCAAGGCCAAATTGTGCAACTACTGTACCAAAATTGGAGACATAAAGGAAGAATCACGAGGTCCTCTCAACGAACTTACGATTGAATCAGCCAATCGCAAGAGACCAAGCTGTGACCACGAGGTGGACGGCGTCAGTAGTAAAAAGCGCGCGGAAGTGTGTATCTAGGGAACCGCCGAACGGATTAATCTCCGCTCGAGTAATTTGAGACGTTGGATTTATTTGGAGAAGAATGACACTAGCCCCATCTTTGTGAGACAAAAACTCTAAAAGTTTTTATCCGACTCCGCCCCACTCCGCCGCCCTTGTCAGTTTCTCATAAATAGTCTGGCCTGACGCCTATCTAAGTCTATTCTTGTGGAGCCTTCAGAGGCATACTCCACGCCAGTTTGAAGTGTGATTTTTGACGCTCGAATTTATCTAAGTCTATTCTTGTGGAGCCTTCAGAGGTATACTCCACGCCAGTTCGAAATGTGATTTTTTTACGCTCTAAAATCAGTGAAGCTAATTTATTTTCTGAGCTCTGGGGAGCTAAAGTCGCAGCGTTTGCAATATCGAATATTTAAAAGCTATAATACATTTTGTTCTAAAATCAACTAAATTGTGTGATCTAAATATTTCACGCCAGCGCGTGATAAACTGTAACATTCTTTTAAAGACGACGAGTTCAACTTTAAGGGGGAAGTATCGTATCACCCTAATTAGCGCTTACCAGAACCGAAGTCCAAGACGGGACGGAAATACCAGACGAGATAGCGACTGCTGGTGCAGCCAGGATTTTGAACTTGTTAACGAGCCAGTGGCGCGGACTCGAGATGTATATTTTATGTATAAATTGTGTGTATTGTATGTGTGTTTTTATAGTGCGTATGTGCGATATAATTAGGGCCAGTCTTCGCTATTAATCGCAGTAGGACAATTGTGGGTGAACTGAGTAGCCTGCAAGCGATTATAGATAGGCAAATATTTAACATTGAACTTTTCTGCCAAGGAGTCGAGACCAAGATGATCAGCACGTGGTTTGAAGTTGGGATGAGCTTCAAGAAATCAACGCAGACGACTACTATGGAGTGCTAAATTGTCCATAGGGCAATGGGTTGAGGAGGATGTCCTTAGTCCTACATGCAGAAGCGGTGATGTACTAAAATTGGATTATTTCAATTATGTAGTTAGATTTGGCCGGGGAACTTTGTAAATAGTCATGTTTTTCTTTCTTGTTTTATAGCTGTTTTTCTTGTACCGACACTATATGTTTAAATGTCCGTTGGCGCGTGGCCAATGTGTTCGTTGATATTTTGATTTTTTTTCTTGAGTCATGTGTAATGTACGCGGCGTGCGTGCGTGATTTTATCCTTGCAATTGCGGAACCCGTTACATTCGATAAATGGTGCTTTATTAACGTTAATATTTGAAATAGGAATGGGAGGAATTGATTGTAAAACATTTTGCTGAACAGGTTATTATTCATGTTAGGGTAGCCGAGTGCACCAACTTAAAAGTAATTGTAGAACACCTTCGTTCTAATTTGATAGATTTTTCTTGAGTCCTTTTCAGGTGACTAGTCACGGCATAGAACGATGGCGCCAGCATGTGGATATTATTTGTGTCTTTTATTTCAGGGTCTGTCAAAACCCATACGTGTGATTAAGTGTGTGTTGATGTGTCTAGTGTGTGTTGATTCTACGTGAGGAGGGGGTAGTTGTCCTACCGCCCTTATATATTTTTGCTGCTGTTGTATTTTTAGATGGAAAGACAGAGTGCTCTTGGGAGACTGCTGATTCTTGTCCATATGTTTTTCTGACACACACGTATTATTGTGCTTTGGGGCACATTTCTTCGAGGTTCGACCCCATGTTCTGGGAGGTCGAGGTTATTGACACGTGGGTTGACAGACATGCAGAGTTCCACAAACCGCCCGTTTTGCCTGTGACTTATTTTGATAGGCAGTCCTATTTGTCCGACTGAACCCTGTAAGCTTTCATGCAGCAAACCTGTTCATTGTGATGGCTAAATTTTAAGCCATAATTAATTGGGGAGTTCGCCATGTGTGTAACGGATTGTTGTACCTTGTATGGATAAGAATATTGTGATTAACGTAAATGTTGGCTGTTTGCCTATTGCTTTGTTGATGACTCGACTTCATGTAATTTTGTTTGTCACACCCGTGTGGTGTAGTGGTAGAGTATTTGTAAATTTTGACAGCGGTCATTTGAGTATTTTTCTATTGGTCACGTGTTAATGTACTTGTGTTGATTTGTGTGAGAAGTCCTAAGATTTTTAGGCAGTAAATGTTGCTACGGCAATTTAAGTCCAATTTCACGCGGAAATTTTGTGTTTGTTTATAGTAGATTTAGGAAGTGTCGGTTTAACTTAAGTATTGTTGTTGTGTTCCCTCGTGTCGGTCTAGCTCTAGGAAATGCGGATTCGTTGTTTGAAGGGTCATTCTGGATGATAACGAATCACGCATTCAAAGTACACATCGTGGTGCATGTAGAACGGCATACGCACTTATATGGTCACTTTTGTATCGTTTTATTTAAGGACACTTGGTCCATGTAATTAATCTCTCCAGAGATATCGCCTAGTTTTTGGCATTTTTATTAAGCGGGAGTCAGTTGGGAGTTTTTGTTGTTAATTGTTTTATGTGTAAATATGGTGATTTGTTATTAAATTCAGTTGTTTTAACCCTGGCTTCACTCTTTCCTGCATGTTATTTTGTTATATGTTACCCTGCAAGTTAATGAAGCGCCCTGACAGCAACTTACGAATATGACCTGTTACGCCCCGAATCTGAGTCTCATATGCTTATTTGCTAGGGTTCATAAAACAAAAATGGCTGCCCAAGTGGGGATTGTTGTTGTTGTTGCTTCGCTGATCTCATATTTATTTCGTTGAGAAATGATGCCAGGTCAAGCGGACATGTAAATTCAGTAAATGGAGGCGATGTTGTACCGCCATGTGCATTAGTAAAATCACTGAGTTCCTAAAGTTAGAAATATTGAACAAGGTTAGAATTTGATTTGGTATTTGTTATAAACTTGTTCTGGCGCCCACATTAAAATTAGAAATTTGCATTATTGATGAACTCAGTCAAAGCAGGAAGATGTTGCCTTATATCTGACATTTAATTGACTTCGGTTAATTGGTGTTTCGTAAATTCTGTTGGTTAGGAATTTAAAAGCAGATCACTAGGGGTTATTTTGTTGTTTGGGAATAAGTGTCATTGTATTCAGTAAATTTTGTTACTGAAATTTTCATTAAATTAGAGCCAGTAATATTTAAATGTGTGACATGTATGTGCGTATAGGGCTGAAACCTTAGCCCATAACCCTGTTTTTCTCTGAATATATTTGTGTGTGTGAAATGGCGATCGTTGATGAAATTAAGGCATTGTTAGAACAGATGTCGATCCAAATGTCCGCGAAAATGGAAGAACAATTAGAACAGATGTCGATCCAAATGTCCGCGAAAACGGAAGAACAATTAGAACAGATGTCGATCCAAATGTCCGTAAAGACGGAAGAACAATTAAAAGAACAATTAGAAGCTCAGCGTGAGCATAGTGAAAAACAATTAGAACAAATGTCCGTAAAGACGGAAGAACAATTAAAAGAACAATTAGAAGCTCAGAGTGAGCATAGTGAAAAACAATTAGAACAAATGTCCGTAAAGACGGAAGAACAATTAAAAGAACAATTAGAAGCTCAGCGTGAGCATAGTGAAAAACAATTACTTGATATGAGCGGTAACATTTCGGTCCAGTTAGAAGTCCAGAAATTAGACACTGACAAACAATTCAATGAACTAAACCACAAATTGTCACAACAGGCGGTAACACAAACCGAACAGTTAGGAAAAATCACAAATGATATTAATCAGAGCGTTCAAAAAGTAGAGAAACTGGCAGGCGAGGTTGCGGAAAACAACATCAAACAGTTAGGCGAAATGAAGAAATTGGAGGCGAAATTTGATAACAAATTAGTACAATTTGACGAGATGGTGGCAGATAAACTCAAGCAGATAAAGGAAATAGATAAAGTCGAAGTTAAGGCTGAAACCGAGCGGATACACTTGCGGGAAAACTTAGAGGAGCAATTAGGCAGAACACAAGAGATCATAAGAAAAGAGATGGAAGGCCAGCTAATAAACACACAAGAGGTCATAAGACAAGAAGTAGGGGAGCAGCTCGTCAAAACTCAGGATAATTTGGAAGAACAACTAGTGAAAACGCAGGAACGGATAAGTGAAGAGCTAGAGAAAAATCAGGAGAGGAACGAGGAGAAAATAAATAGCTTAAAAAGTAGGATCCGGCGAGATTGGGACCAGCAGGCTCATGCGAATAAGGAAGACAGGCTGGCAGTTTTAAAGCGAATGCAGGCACTGGAGGAAAATATGAAGTCGAAATTACAGGAACATTCAGAATTAATCATAAAAAACGAGATTAGATCGTTAGAGAATGCGACGTTATTTTCAAACGAAAATATTCCGGAAAAGCAAACAAGTATTGGAAGTCCGGCAGGTTCGAAGTTGGCTGAGGACACGAGTCGGGGTCAAAGTCCCAGACTAACGACTAATGCATTCCAGCAGTACAGGGGGGAGACTTCAACTCCGCAACCGAACTTGGCACCAGCCCAAGTCATCCAAGTCATTCGGGGTAATGATTTTAAGCCCGATAAGTTTAAAGAACATTCAGGAACCACTCCCAAAGCATTTCTACGGCAATTAACTGACTACTTTAATGACCAACACATCGGCCCGGAGAAACAATTAAGAATGGTGGAGAAATTTTTAGAAGGACCTAGCCTGACCTGGTTTTTAAGTTTCAAGTACACGTTTACAGACATGGCTCAATTCCGCGAGGCGTTTTTGAAGAAGTTTTGGAGTCCTTCGTTACAGCAGGGGTTAAGAATGGACCTGTACACGCGCAAATACCACAGTACACATCCAACCCGTTTTTCAGAATTCTTCAGTCAGCAATTGGTAAAATTCAGGGATTTTGATGACCCGCCTAGCGAGCCGAATATGGTTCTAACCATCGGAAAACAACTCTCAATGCATATCCAACAATTATTAGTCGCAGGAAATATTCAGACCGCAGTCCAAGCCGAAGAATTACTCAGACACTTAGATGAGACGAGTATGGTAAGCCCACAGACAGGAAGAAGGAATTTGGAATGTGTCAACACGGCAGAGGTAGTTCAGGGACTCCAAAATAACCACGGCCAGGGGAACCAAAGTAAGACACAGTCCACAGGGACACAGTTCACGCCAAGAAGACAAGATTTTGACGGCCGAAACCAGTTCCATAACAACAATCAGAATTATCAGAATAACCGCGGGAGATATCATCAGAATAACCAAAATCAAAATAATCAGTGGACGTACCAGCGGGAATACACGAATTGGAGGGGAAACCAGAGACAAGGTAGACCCTACCAAAGAAATGGAGATGGTAGATGGAGTAACGGCAGGGACTATCGCCAAGAAAACAGAGGAGATTATAGGAATAACTGGGACGAACGATATATTGAATCCCGTAAATACTTGGATCAATTAAGTAATGAAGAAGCGGAGAAGGAGAAGTGGGGGCGTGCCATGGCGAACAGACAGAGCCCAGATAACCATCAAGGAGAGGGGGCAGAGAGTTTACTGAGGCAACAGGAGCGACAGAATGATAACCGGCGAAACACATCTAATGGGGCCCGGGATAAAAAAAAAAACCAAATGAACTGAAAGGAGACAGGCTAAAAACGGAGATCGCCAGGGAGCAAGAAGAGATGATAGTGGCCAATATAGAAGAGTGGGTAGCATTCCCAGACGACTGCCTGGAGGAAGTGGTGAAGAACCGTGAAAATGTTATCAGACAGCTACCAATTATTTACGCGCATATTGGAGGTATGAGGGTGAGATGTTTGATTGATACAGGTAGCCAGGTGAGCCTAGTCACTGAAATTTTGATAAAAGAAATAGCAAGAAAACAGACTGTTCCTATTATGCCGGTACCGCTAATGAAAGTCAGAGGTGTCATTCCTGACAAAACTATGAATTGTAAACAGCAAGCATTTCTAGATCTGGAAATATTGAACCATACTTTTTCGCAAACATTCATTGTTATTCCAAAGATGAACTACAATATAATTTTAGGAGCCAACTTCATCTGCGATTTTCATGCTGTAATTGATTTACATAACAACACTGTAAGCTTCAAACAAGTAGAAGGATTGGATCATGTGGGTTTAAATATGGAAGAGAATCCGCTGGAGAGAGAGGCCAATACTTGGGTTGTTGAGGAATGCACTAATGAGGCCGGAGATAAGATCTTGAGGGGAGAGCAAGTTAACCAGACAGCAGTGCTAGAAATGGACAGCCGAGATATTTCGCAGGAACTTTGGGTGCATTTGGCGGAAGAAGAAATGGGCGGAACCAAATTCGAAATTCTACTTCAGGAGCGACTTAAGGAAGCCATCGTAGGGGAATCTGATAGAAGAAGATTGGAAGAAATTTTAAGATTACATAAAGGAGCGTTTGACACCGTACCTGGGAAAGTTTTAAATTTTCAATATGCGATGCAGGTAACAGATTGGACCCCATTTAAAAGTAAATTGTACCCGATCCCAGAGAAGCATTTTTCTCAGGTGAAGGACATTATTACTAACTTATTAGATTCTGGCATGATAAGGAAAGCTGCAACTCCTTATCTGAACGCAATATTGGCTGTGACCAAGCCAAACGGATCAATTAGGCTATGCCTAGACGCGCGAGTTTTAAATAGCAAACTGCTAGTTGAGCACGACCAAGCACCGAGGATCAAAGATGTTTTGAAAGGCTTCCGCGGGAAGAAGATATACTCAAGTGTTGATTTGACGAATAGTTTCCACCATCTTGAACTTGAAGAAAAATCCCAACTGTTGACGGGATTTTTATTCGATAATCAAAGTTATATCTGGTGTCGAATGCCCTTTGGCGTGAAAAAACTGCGGGATGTGCACTCATTAGAGCACTCGATAGAAATCTGACAGAGGAGGTCAAGAACTTCACCACGAGATATGTTGATGACATATTAATCGCTTCTGAGACAGTGGAAGAACACTTGATAAATTTAAATAAACTGCTGGACAACCTGAGAACCATGAACTTCAAGATCAACTTAAAAAAGTCACATTTTTGCCAGAGCGAAATTTTATATTTGGGACATATAATTGATGTCGAGGGCGTGCGGCCTAATCCAGCCAAGATTGATGCTATTAAGAAATTTCCCACACCTACCAAAGTCAAACATGTTAGAGCATTTTTGGGAGTGACAGGTTTCTTCAAAGAAAATTGCCCTGGTTACACAGAAACAGTAGCGCCTATGCAGGAGATGTTGAAGAAAGCGAATCGATGGTCGTGGAACGAGGAGTGCGACAGGTCTTTTAAAGCCACGAAGGATTTATTGGAAAACTGTGTGAAACTTGGATATCCGGATTTTGAGAAACAATTTATCATTCAAGCAGATGCTTCGTTAATTGGGATTGGTGCTATGCTGTACCAAGAGGACGCTGAAGAACCGAAGAAGAAATCCTATTTGGCATTTACGAGTCGTAAATTACGGAAACATGAGAGGAACTACACAGTTACGGAACTTGAGCTACTAGCAATTCTATATTCTCTCCAACAGTGGCGCAAGATGATCTATGGTTATTCCATCATTGTTAGAACCGACCACCATGCACTGACATTTTTATTTAAGACAACAATAGCAAGTGAGAGAGTTACGCGCTGGTCCATCTACATACAGCAGTTTGACATCACAATAGAGCATTGTCCTGGGAAATTGAACGTCATACCAGATGCCTTGAGTAGAAACCCTGAGGACGGAAACGAAGTAACAGCGGAAGTTCACAATATTACCTTGACACCTAAGGCTCGTGAGTTTTTGGCAAGATTGAAGGATATTCGGAAGGAGCAAGAAGCTGACCCATGGATGATGATGATGATAAAATTCTATAGGAAGGAGTTACAACCAAATTCACCGGAGTACCGGGAAGCCAGTGCTAAACAAGCGAGATTTCACTACTTGAATAACTTGTTACATAAGTACGTGGATGAGCATCATACTAAACTGCGGATCTTAGTTCCAGCATCACTACAGAGGGGATTAACTTGGCATGTTCACGAGAGCCTAGCACATATCGGCACGGATAAGACTGAAGCTACGATAGGGGAGACCTTTACTTGGCCCAAGATGAGATTCACCATTGTTGAAGTAATTAGAACGTGTGACGCTTGTCAGCGCACAAAGCCGAACAACTTTATTCTGAAACAACCTCCAAGACCACTATTACCGCAGAAACCATGCGAGATGCTCGCGATTGATTGCTTTGGTCCTTTAGTAAAAGGAAAGCGTGGATGCCGACACCTCTTGGTATGTGTCGATGTATTTTCGAAGATGGTCGTGCTATGTCCTATTCAGAAGACGACATCAGGACAAGTCCTTAGTCGAATTAAGAACAAAGTCATTCCGATGCTTGGGAAGCCGGAATCCATTCTATCAGATCACGGTACCTATTTCACAAGCAATGTTTTTAGGCAAGGTTTGGAGAGCCTAGGAATAAAACACATATTTTCAAGTATTCGTCATCCTTGTGGAAATCCGAGCGAAAGAACAATTCGCTGTGTCGCTAAATACTACAGAGTAATGATTCCTAACGAACACAATAAATGGGTAGACAAAGTAGGGGAAATTGAGATGTGCATGAACACTACTAAGCACGAGTCGACGGGTCAAGTCCCACTGATTGTACACCACAACAGGTTGCCGGAAAGAACTTGGGACAAGATCATTCCTTGCCCAAGGGATCCATTATTAGCGCATGATTTGCGAATCCAGCGAACGAGGGAGCACATGAGGAACCAAGCGGACCGAAGGCTGAGACGGTACCGAGGAAAGAAGTTTCACCGAGAGTTACAAGAACAAGAATTAGTGCTGGTTCGTAGACCACCAATCTCCGACCCTAAGAACAAAGTCTTCGCCAAGTTCTGTCCAAAATTCATTGGCCCGTTCCGGGTAATTAAGAATCTGGGTAACAATGCCTACAGATTAGAAGAAGTGAGCACTGGTGCAAAATCTGTTTTTAATAGCGCCAATTTGAAACCGTACTACAGAAGGGAACCATTTGATGATTAGGAAAGATGATATGTGCAGATTCTGTATTGCAAAAAAATTTTTTTTTGAAAGCAAACACTCAAATCCACGGGGAGCGCGTGAGTACGCACTTTGTTTGTAAACAACGAGCAGCTGAGACGACGGGAGTGGCAACTACGTGAGGAGAAGGGGGAGACCTAGAGAAAATATGAATGACATTCCAGCGAGAAGGGAGCACACTAATTGAGTCAGAGGGGCATACACTCGAGCAGCTGAGTGAGATTTAAAGAGATGTGTTGTTACTACAGTGGATTTTGTTTTTGAAATCCAAACCAATAAATTGTTTCGAATTTCAAAACCTTGCTGAGGATAAATGAACCCTTATTGATCTTCGATAAATAAGTATTCATATTTATTATTATTATTACTACGGCCTAGGCAGCACATAAGGAAGTCGACTTGGATATTAGGGAGGCCAGCATTTCGTAATGGTTGCAACAGAAGCTGAGTTGGTAGCTATTCCTGGGGGACGGCCAGAATTAGTCGAGTTCAAGGCCAAATTGTGCAACTACTGTACCAAAATTGGAGACATAAAGGAAGAATCACGAGGTCCTCTCAACGAACTTACGATTGAATCAGCCAATCGCAAGAGACCAAGCTGTGACCACGAGGTGGACGGCGTCAGTAGTAAAAAGCGCGCGGAAGTGTGTATCTAGGGAACCGCCGAACGGATTAATCTCCGCTCGAGTAATTTGAGACGTTGGATTTATTTGGAGAAGAATGACACTAGCCCCATCTTTGTGAGACAAAAACTCTAAAAGTTTTTATCCGACTCCGCCCCACTCCGCCGCCCTTGTCAGTTTCTCATAAATAGTCTGGCCTGACGCCTATCTAAGTCTATTCTTGTGGAGCCTTCAGAGGCATACTCCACGCCAGTTTGAAGTGTGATTTTTGACGCTCGAATTTATCTAAGTCTATTCTTGTGGAGCCTT
This sequence comes from Meconema thalassinum, assembly GCA_946902985.2. Taxonomy (NCBI): domain Eukaryota; kingdom Metazoa; phylum Arthropoda; class Insecta; order Orthoptera; family Tettigoniidae; genus Meconema; species Meconema thalassinum. Next base: position 161,519,156 of record OX336390.1, read on the forward strand.
CAGAGGTATACTCCACGCCAGTTCGAAATGTGATTTTTTTACGCTCTAAAATCAGTGAAGCTAATTTATTTTCTGAGCTCTGGGGAGCTAAAGTCGCAGCGTTTGCAATATCGAATATTTAAAAGCTATAATACATTTTGTTCTAAAATCAACTAAATTGTGTGATCTAAATATTTCACGCCAGCGCGTGATAAACTGTAACATTCTTTTAAAGACGACGAGTTCAACTTTAAGGGGGAAGTATCGTATCACCCTAATTAGCGCTTACCAGAACCGAAGTCCAAGACGGGACGGAAATACCAGACGAGATAGCGACTGCTGGTGCAGCCAGGATTTTGAACTTGTTAACGAGCCAGTGGCGCGGACTCGAGATGTATATTTTATGTATAAATTGTGTGTATTGTATGTGTGTTTTTATAGTGCGTATGTGCGATATAATTAGGGCCAGTCTTCGCTATTAATCGCAGTAGGACAATTGTGGGTGAACTGAGTAGCCTGCAAGCGATTATAGATAGGCAAATATTTAACATTGAACTTTTCTGCCAAGGAGTCGAGACCAAGATGATCAGCACGTGGTTTGAAGTTGGGATGAGCTTCAAGAAATCAACGCAGACGACTACTATGGAGTGCTAAATTGTCCATAGGGCAATGGGTTGAGGAGGATGTCCTTAGTCCTACATGCAGAAGCGGTGATGTACTAAAATTGGATTATTTCAATTATGTAGTTAGATTTGGCCGGGGAACTTTGTAAATAGTCATGTTTTTCTTTCTTGTTTTATAGCTGTTTTTCTTGTACCGACACTATATGTTTAAATGTCCGTTGGCGCGTGGCCAATGTGTTCGTTGATATTTTGATTTTTTTTCTTGAGTCATGTGTAATGTACGCGGCGTGCGTGCGTGATTTTATCCTTGCAATTGCGGAACCCGTTACATTCGATAAATGGTGCTTTATTAACGTTAATATTTGAAATAGGAATGGGAGGAATTGATTGTAAAACATTTTGCTGAACAGGTTATTATTCATGTTAGGGTAGCCGAGTGCACCAACTTAAAAGTAATTGTAGAACACCTTCGTTCTAATTTGATAGATTTTTCTTGAGTCCTTTTCAGGTGACTAGTCACAGCATAGAACGATGGCGCCAGCATGTGGATATTATTTGTGTCTTTTATTTCAGGGTCTGTCAAAACCCATACGTGTGATTAAGTGTGTGTTGATGTGTCTAGTGTGTGTTGATTCTACGTGAGGAGGGGGTAGTTGTCCTACCGCCCTTATATATTTTTGCTGCTGTTGTATTTTTAGATGGAAAGACAGAGTGCTCTTGGGAGACTGCTGATTCTTGTCCATATGTTTTTCTGACACACACGTATTATTGTGCTTTGGGGCACATTTCTTCGAGGTTCGACCCCATGTTCTGGGAGGTCGAGGTTATTGACACGTGGGTTGACAGACATGCAGAGTTCCACAAACCGCCCGTTTTGCCTGTGACTTATTTTGATAGGCAGTCCTATTTGTCCGACTGAACCCTGTAAGCTTTCATGCAGCAAACCTGTTCATTGTGATGGCTAAATTTTAAGCCATAATTAATTGGGGAGTTCGCCATGTGTGTAACGGATTGTTGTACCTTGTATGGATAAGAATATTGTGATTAACGTAAATGTTGGCTGTTTGCCTATTGCTTTGTTGATGACTCGACTTCATGTAATTTTGTTTGTCACACCCGTGTGGTGTAGTGGTAGAGTATTTGTAAATTTTGACAGCGGTCATTTGAGTATTTTTCTATTGGTCACGTGTTAATGTACTTGTGTTGATTTGTGTGAGAAGTCCTAAGATTTTTAGGCAGTAAATGTTGCTACGGCAATTTAAGTCCAATTTCACGCGGAAATTTTGTGTTTGTTTATAGTAGATTTAGGAAGTGTCGGTTTAACTTAAGTATTGTTGTTGTGTTCCCTCGTGTCGGTCTAGCTCTAGGAAATGCGGATTCGTTGTTTGAAGGGTCATTCTGGATGATAACGAATCACGCATTCAAAGTACACATCGTGGTGCATGTAGAACGGCATACGCACTTATATGGTCACTTTTGTATCGTTTTATTTAAGGACACTTGGTCCAGGTAATTAATCTCTCCAGAGATATCGCCTAGTTTTTGGCATTTTTATTAAGCGGGAGTCAGTTGGGAGTTTTTGTTGTTAATTGTTTTATGTGTAAATATGGTGATTTGTTATTAAATTCAGTTGTTTTAACCCTGGCTTCACTCTTTCCTGCATGTTATTTTGTTATATGTTACCCTGCAAGTTAATGAAGCGCCCTGACAGCAACTTACGAATATGACCTGTTACGCCCCGAATCTGAGTCTCATATGCTTATTTGCAAGGGTTCATAAAACAAAAATGGCTGCCCAAGTGGGGATTGTTGTTGTTGTTGCTTCGCTGATCTCATATTTATTTCGTTGAGAAATGATGCCAGGTCAAGCGGACATGTAAATTCAGTAAATGGAGGCGATGTTGTACCGCCATGTGCATTAGTAAAATCACTGAGTTCCTAAAGTTAGAAATATTGAACAAGGTTAGAATTTGATTTGGTATTTGTTATAAACTTGTTCTGGCGCCCACATTAAAATTAGAAATTTGCATTATTGATGAACTCAGTCAAAGCAGGAAGATGTTGCCTTATATCTGACATTTAATTGACTTCGGTTAATTGGTGTTTCGTAAATTCTGTTGGTTAGGAATTTAAAAGCAGATCACTAGGGGTTATTTTGTTGTTTGGGAATAAGTGTCATTGTATTCAGTAAATTTTGTTACTGAAATTTTCATTAAATTAGAGCCAGTAATATTTAAATGTGTGACATGTATGTGCGTATAGGGCTGAAACCTTAGCCCATAACCCTGTTTTTCTCTGAATATATTTGTGTGTGTGAAATGGCGATCGTTGATGAAATTAAGGCATTGTTAGAACAGATGTCGATCCAAATGTCCGCGAAAATGGAAGAACAATTAGAACAGATGTCGATCCAAATGTCCGCGAAAACGGAAGAACAATTAGAACAGATGTCGATCCAAATGTCCGTAAAGACGGAAGAACAATTAAAAGAACAATTAGAAGCTCAGCGTGAGCATAGTGAAAAACAATTAGAACAAATGTCCGTAAAGACGGAAGAACAATTAAAAGAACAATTAGAAGCTCAGAGTGAGCATAGTGAAAAACAATTAGAACAAATGTCCGTAAAGACGGAAGAACAATTAAAAGAACAATTAGAAGCTCAGCGTGAGCATAGTGAAAAACAATTACTTGATATGAGCGGTAACATTTCGGTCCAGTTAGAAGTCCAGAAATTAGACACTGACAAACAATTCAATGAACTAAACCACAAATTGTCACAACAGGCGGTAACACAAACCGAACAGTTAGGAAAAATCACAAATGATATTAATCAGAGCGTTCAAAAAGTAGAGAAACTGGCAGGCGAGGTTGCGGAAAACAACATCAAACAGTTAGGCGAAATGAAGAAATTGGAGGCGAAATTTGATAACAAATTAGTACAATTTGACGAGATGGTGGCAGATAAACTCAAGCAGATAGAGGCAGCATGTGTCAGTAACACCGCGGGAGTGAAGAAAACCCAAGAGAAACTACAGCAGCAAATTAATTCGGTAGATAACAACGTGCTGGAATTAATAAAGGAAATAGATAAAGTCGAAGTTAAGGCTGAAACCGAGCGGATACACTTGCGGGAAAACTTAGAGGAGCAATTAGGCAGAACACAAGAGATCATAAGAAAAGAGATGGAAGGCCAGCTAATAAACACACAAGAGGTCATAAGACAAGAAGTAGGGGAGCAGCTCGTCAAAACTCAGGATAATTTGGAAGAACAACTAGTGAAAACGCAGGAACGGATAAGTGAAGAGCTAGAGAAAAATCAGGAGAGGAACGAGGAGAAAATAAATAGCTTAAAAAGTAGGATCCGGCGAGATTGGGACCAGCAGGCTCATGCGAATAAGGAAGACAGGCTGGCAGTTTTAAAGCGAATGCAGGCACTGGAGGAAAATATGAAGTCGAAATTACAGGAACATTCAGAATTAATCATAAAAAACGAGATTAGATCGTTAGAGAATGCGACGTTATTTTCAAACGAAAATATTCCGGAAAAGCAAACAAGTATTGGAAGTCCGGCAGGTTCGAAGTTGGCTGAGGACACGAGTCGGGGTCAAAGTCCCAGACTAACGACTAATGCATTCCAGCAGTACAGGGGGGAGACTTCAACTCCGCAACCGAACTTGGCACCAGCCCAAGTCATCCAAGTCATTCGGGGTAATGATTTTAAGCCCGATAAGTTTAAAGAACATTCAGGAACCACTCCCAAAGCATTTCTACGGCAATTAACTGACTACTTTAATGACCAACACATCGGCCCGGAGAAACAATTAAGAATGGTGGAGAAATTTTTAGAAGGACCTAGCCTGACCTGGTTTTTAAGTTTCAAGTACACGTTTACAGACATGGCTCAATTCCGCGAGGCGTTTTTGAAGAAGTTTTGGAGTCCTTCGTTACAGCAGGGGTTAAGAATGGACCTGTACACGCGCAAATACCACAGTACACATCCAACCCGTTTTTCAGAATTCTTCAGTCAGCAATTGGTAAAATTCAGGGATTTTGATGACCCGCCTAGCGAGCCGAATATGGTTCTAACCATCGGAAAACAACTCTCAATGCATATCCAACAATTATTAGTCGCAGGAAATATTCAGACCGCAGTCCAAGCCGAAGAATTACTCAGACACTTAGATGAGACGAGTATGGTAAGCCCACAGACAGGAAGAAGGAATTTGGAATGTGTCAACACGGCAGAGGTAGTTCAGGGACTCCAAAATAACCACGGCCAGGGGAACCAAAGTAAGACACAGTCCACAGGGACACAGTTCACGCCAAGAAGACAAGATTTTGACGGCCGAAACCAGTTCCATAACAACAATCAGAATTATCAGAATAACCGCGGGAGATATCATCAGAATAACCAAAATCAAAATAATCAGTGGACGTACCAGCGGGAATACACGAATTGGAGGGGAAACCAGAGACAAGGTAGACCCTACCAAAGAAATGGAGATGGTAGATGGAGTAACGGCAGGGACTATCGCCAAGAAAACAGAGGAGATTATAGGAATAACTGGGACGAACGATATATTGAATCCCGTAAATACTTGGATCAATTAAGTAATGAAGAAGCGGAGAAGGAGAAGTGGGGGCGTGCCATGGCGAACAGACAGAGCCCAGATAACCATCAAGGAGAGGGGGCAGAGAGTTTACTGAGGCAACAGGAGCGACAGAATGATAACCGGCGAAACACATCTAATGGGGCCCGGGATAAAAAAAAAACCAAATGAACTGAAAGGAGACAGGCTAAAAACGGAGATCGCCAGGGAGCAAGAAGAGATGATAGTGGCCAATATAGAAGAGTGGGTAGCATTCCCAGACGACTGCCTGGAGGAAGTGGTGAAGAACCGTGAAAATGTTATCAGACAGCTACCAATTATTTACGCGCATATTGGAGGTATGAGGGTGAGATGTTTGATTGATACAGGTAGCCAGGTGAGCCTAGTCACTGAAATTTTGATAAAAGAAATAGCAAGAAAACAGACTGTTCCTATTATGCCGGTACCGCTAATGAAAGTCAGAGGTGTCATTCCTGACAAAACTATGAATTGTAAACAGCAAGCATTTCTAGATCTGGAAATATTGAACCATACTTTTTCGCAAACATTCATTGTTATTCCAAAGATGAACTACAATATAATTTTAGGAGCCAACTTCATCTGCGACTTTCATGCTGTAATTGATTTACATAACAACACTGTAAGCTTCAAACAAGTAGAAGGATTGGATCATGTGGGTTTAAATATGGAAGAGAATCCGCTGGAGAGAGAGGCCAATACTTGGGTTGTTGAGGAATGCACTAATGAGGCCGGAGATAAGATCTTGAGGGGAGAGCAAGTTAACCAGACAGCAGTGCTAGAAATGGACAGCCGAGATATTTCGCAGGAACTTTGGGTGCATTTGGCGGAAGAAGAAATGGGCGGAACCAAATTCGAAATTCTACTTCAGGAGCGACTTAAGGAAGCCATCGTAGGGGAATCTGATAGAAGAAGATTGGAAGAAATTTTAAGATTACATAAAGGAGCGTTTGACACCGTACCTGGGAAAGTTTTAAATTTTCAATATGCGATGCAGGTAACAGATTGGACCCCATTTAAAAGTAAATTGTACCCGATCCCAGAGAAGCATTTTTCTCAGGTGAAGGACATTATTACTAACTTATTAGATTCTGGCATGATAAGGAAAGCTGCAACTCCTTATCTGAACGCAATATTGGCTGTGACCAAGCCAAACGGATCAATTAGGCTATGCCTAGACGCGCGAGTTTTAAATAGCAAACTGCTAGTTGAGCACGACCAAGCACCGAGGATCAAAGATGTTTTGAAAGGCTTCCGCGGGAAGAAGATATACTCAAGTGTTGATTTGACGAATAGTTTCCACCATCTTGAACTTGAAGAAAAATCCCAACTGTTGACGGGATTTTTATTCGATAATCAAAGTTATATCTGGTGTCGAATGCCCTTTGGCGTGAAAAAACTGCGGGATGTGCACTCATTAGAGCACTCGATAGAAATCTGACAGAGGAGGTCAAGAACTTCACCACGAGATATGTTGATGACATATTAATCGCTTCTGAGACAGTGGAAGAACACTTGATAAATTTAAATAAACTGCTGGACAACCTGAGAACCATGAACTTCAAGATCAACTTAAAAAAGTCACATTTTTGCCAGAGCGAAATTTTATATTTGGGACATATAATTGATGTCGAGGGCGTGCGGCCTAATCCAGCCAAGATTGATGCTATTAAGAAATTTCCCACACCTACCAAAGTCAAACATGTTAGAGCATTTTTGGGAGTGACAGGTTTCTTCAAAGAAAATTGCCCTGGTTACACAGAAACAGTAGCGCCTATGCAGGAGATGTTGAAGAAAGCGAATCGATGGTCGTGGAACGAGGAGTGCGACAGGTCTTTTAAAGCCACGAAGGATTTATTGGAAAACTGTGTGAAACTTGGATATCCGGATTTTGAGAAACAATTTATCATTCAAGCAGATGCTTCGTTAATTGGGATTGGTGCTATGCTGTACCAAGAGGACGCTGAAGAACCGAAGAAGAAATCCTATTTGGCATTTACGAGTCGTAAATTACGGAAACATGAGAGGAACTACACAGTTACGGAACTTGAGCTACTAGCAATTCTATATTCTCTCCAACAGTGGCGCAAGATGATCTATGGTTATTCCATCATTGTTAGAACCGACCACCATGCACTGACATTTTTATTTAAGACAACAATAGCAAGTGAGAGAGTTACGCGCTGGTCCATCTACATACAGCAGTTTGACATCACAATAGAGCATTGTCCTGGGAAATTGAACGTCATACCAGATGCCTTGAGTAGAAACCCTGAGGACGGAAACGAAGTAACAGCGGAAGTTCACAATATTACCTTGACACCTAAGGCTCGTGAGTTTTTGGCAAGATTGAAGGATATTCGGAAGGAGCAAGAAGCTGACCCATGGATGATGATGATGATAAAATTCTATAGGAAGGAGTTACAACCAAATTCACCGGAGTACCGGGAAGCCAGTGCTAAACAAGCGAGATTTCACTACTTGAATAACTTGTTACATAAGTACGTGGATGAGCATCATACTAAACTGCGGATCTTAGTTCCAGCATCACTACAGAGGGGATTAACTTGGCATGTTCACGAGAGCCTAGCACATATCGGCACGGATAAGACTGAAGCTACGATAGGGGAGACCTTTACTTGGCCCAAGATGAGATTCACCATTGTTGAAGTAATTAGAACGTGTGACGCTTGTCAGCGCACAAAGCCGAACAACTTTATTCTGAAACAACCTCCAAGACCACTATTACCGCAGAAACCATGCGAGATGCTCGCGATTGATTGCTTTGGTCCTTTAGTAAAAGGAAAGCGTGGATGCCGACACCTCTTGGTATGTGTCGATGTATTTTCGAAGATGGTCGTGCTATGTCCTATTCAGAAGACGACATCAGGACAAGTCCTTAGTCGAATTAAGAACAAAGTCATTCCGATGCTTGGGAAGCCGGAATCCATTCTATCAGATCACGGTACCTATTTCACAAGCAATGTTTTTAGGCAAGGTTTGGAGAGCCTAGGAATAAAACACATATTTTCAAGTATTCGTCATCCTTGTGGAAATCCGAGCGAAAGAACAATTCGCTGTGTCGCTAAATACTACAGAGTAATGATTCCTAACGAACACAATAAATGGGTAGACAAAGTAGGGGAAATTGAGATGTGCATGAACACTACTAAGCACGAGTCGACGGGTCAAGTCCCACTGATTGTACACCACAACAGGTTGCCGGAAAGAACTTGGGACAAGATCATTCCTTGCCCAAGGGATCCATTATTAGCGCATGATTTGCGAATCCAGCGAACGAGGGAGCACATGAGGAACCAAGCGGACCGAAGGCTGAGACGGTACCGAGGAAAGAAGTTTCACCGAGAGTTACAAGAACAAGAATTAGTGCTGGTTCGTAGACCACCAATCTCCGACCCTAAGAACAAAGTCTTCGCCAAGTTCTGTCCAAAATTCATTGGCCCGTTCCGGGTAATTAAGAATCTGGGTAACAATGCCTACAGATTAGAAGAAGTGAGCACTGGTGCAAAATCTGTTTTTAATAGCGCCAATTTGAAACCGTACTACAGAAGGGAACCATTTGATGATTAGGAAAGATGATATGTGCAGATTCTGTATTGCAAAAAAATTTTTTTTTGAAAGCAAACACTCAAATCCACGGGGAGCGCGTGAGTACGCACTTTGTTTGTAAACAACGAGCAGCTGAGACGACGGGAGTGGCAACTACGTGAGGAGAAGGGGGAGACCTAGAGAAAATATGAATGACATTCCAGCGAGAAGGGAGCACACTAATTGAGTCAGAGGGGCATACACTCGAGCAGCTGAGTGAGATTTAAAGAGATGTGTTGTTACTACAGTGGATTTTGTTTTTGAAATCCAAACCAATAAATTGTTTCGAATTTCAAAACCTTGCTGAGGATAAATGAACCCTTATTGATCTTCGATAAATAAGTATTCATATTTATTATTATTATTACTACGGCCTAGGCAGCACATAAGGAAGTCGACTTGGATATTAGGGAGGCCAGCATTTCGTAATGGTTGCAACAGAAGCTGAGTTGGTAGCTATTCCTGGGGGACGGCCAGAATTAGTCGAGTTCAAGGCCAAATTGTGCAACTACTGTACCAAAATTGGAGACATAAAGGAAGAATCACGAGGTCCTCTCAACGAACTTACGATTGAATCAGCCAATCGCAAGAGACCAAGCTGTGACCACGAGGTGGACGGCGTCAGTAGTAAAAAGCGCGCGGAAGTGTGTATCTAGGGAACCGCCGAACGGATTAATCTCCGCTCGAGTAATTTGAGACGTTGGATTTATTTGGAGAAGAATGACACTAGCCCCATCTTTGTGAGACAAAAACTCTAAAAGTTTTTATCCGACTCCGCCCCACTCCGCCGCCCTTGTCAGTTTCTCATAAATAGTCTGGCCTGACGCCTATCTAAGTCTATTCTTGTGGAGCCTTCAGAGGCATACTCCACGCCAGTTTGAAGTGTGATTTTTGACGCTCGAATTTATCTAAGTCTATTCTTGTGGAGCCTTCAGAGGTATACTCCACGCCAGTTCGAAATGTGATTTTTTTACGCTCTAAAATCAGTGAAGCTAATTTATTTTCTGAGCTCTGGGGAGCTAAAGTCGCAGCGTTTGCAATATCGAATATTTAAAAGCTATAATACATTTTGTTCTAAAATCAACTAAATTGTGTGATCTAAATATTTCACGCCAGCGCGTGATAAACTGTAACATTCTTTTAAAGACGACGAGTTCAACTTTAAGGGGGAAGTATCGTATCACCCTAATTAGCGCTTACCAGAACCGAAGTCCAAGACGGGACGGAAATACCAGACGAGATAGCGACTGCTGGTGCAGCCAGGATTTTGAACTTGTTAACGAGCCAGTGGCGCGGACTCGAGATGTATATTTTATGTATAAATTGTGTGTATTGTATGTGTGTTTTTATAGTGCGTATGTGCGATATAATTAGGGCCAGTCTTCGCTATTAATCGCAGTAGGACAATTGTGGGTGAACTGAGTAGCCTGCAAGCGATTATAGATAGGCAAATATTTAACATTGAACTTTTCTGCCAAGGAGTCGAGACCAAGATGATCAGCACGTGGTTTGAAGTTGGGATGAGCTTCAAGAAATCAACGCAGACGACTACTATGGAGTGCTAAATTGTCCATAGGGCAATGGGTTGAGGAGGATGTCCTTAGTCCTACATGCAGAAGCGGTGATGTACTAAAATTGGATTATTTCAATTATGTAGTTAGATTTGGCCGGGGAACTTTGTAAATAGTCATGTTTTTCTTTCTTGTTTTATAGCTGTTTTTCTTGTACCGACACTATATGTTTAAATGTCCGTTGGCGCGTGGCCAATGTGTTCGTTGATATTTTGATTTTTTTTCTTGAGTCATGTGTAATGTACGCGGCGTGCGTGCGTGATTTTATCCTTGCAATTGCGGAACCCGTTACATTCGATAAATGGTGCTTTATTAACGTTAATATTTGAAATAGGAATGGGAGGAATTGATTGTAAAACATTTTGCTGAACAGGTTATTATTCATGTTAGGGTAGCCGAGTGCACCAACTTAAAAGTAATTGTAGAACACCTTCGTTCTAATTTGATAGATTTTTCTTGAGTCCTTTTCAGGTGACTAGTCACGGCATAGAACGATGGCGCCAGCATGTGGATATTATTTGTGTCTTTTATTTCAGGGTCTGTCAAAACCCATACGTGTGATTAAGTGTGTGTTGATGTGTCTAGTGTGTGTTGATTCTACGTGAGGAGGGGGTAGTTGTCCTACCGCCCTTATATATTTTTGCTGCTGTTGTATTTTTAGATGGAAAGACAGAGTGCTCTTGGGAGACTGCTGATTCTTGTCCATATGTTTTTCTGACACACACGTATTATTGTGCTTTGGGGCACATTTCTTCGAGGTTCGACCCCATGTTCTGGGAGGTCGAGGTTATTGACACGTGGGTTGACAGACATGCAGAGTTCCACAAACCGCCCGTTTTGCCTGTGACTTATTTTGATAGGCAGTCCTATTTGTCCGACTGAACCCTGTAAGCTTTCATGCAGCAAACCTGTTCATTGTGATGGCTAAATTTTAAGCCATAATTAATTGGGGAGTTCGCCATGTGTGTAACGGATTGTTGTACCTTGTATGGATAAGAATATTGTGATTAACGTAAATGTTGGCTGTTTGCCTATTGCTTTGTTGATGACTCGACTTCATGTAATTTTGTTTGTCACACCCGTGTGGTGTAGTGGTAGAGTATTTGTAAATTTTGACAGCGGTCATTTGAGTATTTTTCTATTGGTCACGTGTTAATGTACTTGTGTTGATTTGTGTGAGAAGTCCTAAGATTTTTAGGCAGTAAATGTTGCTACGGCAATTTAAGTCCAATTTCACGCGGAAATTTTGTGTTTGTTTATAGTAGATTTAGGAAGTGTCGGTTTAACTTAAGTATTGTTGTTGTGTTCCCTCGTGTCGGTCTAGCTCTAGGAAATGCGGATTCGTTGTTTGAAGGGTCATTCTGGATGATAACGAATCACGCATTCAAAGTACACATCGTGGTGCATGTAGAACGGCATACGCACTTATATGGTCACTTTTGTATCGTTTTATTTAAGGACACTTGGTCCAGGTAATTAATCTCTCCAGAGATATCGCCTAGTTTTTGGCATTTTTATTAAGCGGGAGTCAGTTGGGAGTTTTTGTTGTTAATTGTTTTATGTGTAAATATGGTGATTTGTTATTAAATTCAGTTGTTTTAACCCTGGCTTCACTCTTTCCTGCATGTTATTTTGTTATATGTTACCCTGCAAGTTAATGAAGCGCCCTGACAGCAACTTACGAATATGACCTGTTACGCCCCGAATCTGAGTCTCATATGCTTATTTGCAAGGGTTCAATATATATATATATATCAGTTTCTTGTGGACACGATAACTGCCGTAATTTTTCACCAATCACTTTTTACCGAATATGTATACCTATAAAATCTCGGTCGAGTTCGTTACTGGGCTAAATCGGTAGAAGGGGGTGAAAATGGGGGGCTTTTTTCGAAAAAGTGAAATATTGCTATAACTCTCTTAATATGTGAAATATCGAATCCGTTCAACGTTCATACTATGTGTCGGATAAAGCCCAAAAATTTATGTTTGAAGAGTTTTTTTATATCACCAACCATTGACCAAAGGGGTGGGAAAAAGTGGGTTTTTCGGGAAACATTAATCATATCTCTCTTAATAGGCACAATATCAAAACCGTACGAAATGGACAATGTTCCCCTAATAATTACCTAAAACTTTTGTCTGAAAGAATTTTTGATATGACCCACCATTATGCCAAGGGATGAGAAAAATGATTTCGGAATTATAAGAAAATGCCAAGAGCTATCAGAGGTTGCCATGGCAACACTACTAAATTGATGAGGGATGAGCCATCAGACGTTGCCATGACAACGCACTTGCACGAGATCAGATTCAGTATTTTCATCTAAGTGGGAAGCGGCTTCGGTGACGTAACAGGTAGCATGCAGAATGTCTATGCCCAAGGTCGCGGTTTCAAAGCCGGCCGAAGTCGTCGGATTTTCTAAGAGAGCTAAAATCCCTCAGTATGCTTTCCTTTGGAGGGGAAGTTCCAACGTTCGTTGCGAGTTGCTGGTTGGGGTGGCATCTAGTAGCCAAGTTCACAGCTAGGTGTCGTTGACGGTAGTACCTGGTAGCAACATTAGGAACTACTGCTTGAAATTGACCGTCTGCAGTCCTTACCTGAATTAAGACTACTACAGCCATTACAATTCACACCGTTTATCAGACAGATTCTACACTCACCCAAAGTACACGGGGTTAGATGCCCGCGTTGTCGCAGCCCCTAAACTGAGGAACCAACCAGAGGTAGATTTCATTAGAAAGCTAACTATTGCAATGGGTACCATGTTTCGACTTCCGGAAAATTTCGACATATCTTCGCGTTTCACATCCCCCAGACCCCAAAACCACCGTCAGTTCAAATGTTTATATATAATTTATGTATGTATATGTGTGTATATATATATGCATATCAGTTTCTTGTGGACACGATAACTGCCGTAATTTTGCACCAATCACTTTGAATATTTTACCGAATATGTATACCTATAAAATCTCGGTCGAGTTCGTTACTGGGCTAAATCGGTCGAAGGGGGTGAAAATGGGGGGCTTTTTTCGAGAAAGTGAAATATTGCTATAACTCTCTTAATATGTGAAATATCGAATCCGTTCAACGTTCATACTATGTGTCGGATAAAGCCCAAAAATTTATGTTTGAAGAGTTTTTTTATAGCACCAACCATTGACCAAAGGGGTGGGAAAAAGTGGGTTTTTCGGGAAACATTAATCATATCTCTCTTAATAGGCACAATATCAAAACCGTACAAAATGGACAATATTCCCCTAATAATTACCTAAAATTTTGTCTGAAAGAATTTTTGATATGACCCACCATTATGCCAAAAAAGCAAAGCAAAGCCAACTCCGTACAGGCCATGGAGGCCCTGGGAGTAGTGGAAGGTAGAGGCTTCCACTTTTTGTGACATCGGCACTATATGGGATGGAGTTGTCAGCTCCACGCCCGGCCGCCTTTGCTCCCAGGAATTACCCTGGTACTCATTTCCGGTGTAGTCTGAGTGAACCCCAGGGCTATTTGCGTTTCCGAAAGTGGTAGTTTTGGTTCTAAAATCCACTACCTGGGTGGGGATCGAACCCACTCTCTTTCAGTTAGAAGCTCAGCGCCTCTACCGACTGCGCCACGCAGCCCCCTACCATTATGCCAAGGGATGAGAAAAATGATTTCGGAATTATAAGAAAATGCCAAGAGCTATCAGTGGTTGCCATGGCAACACTACTAAATTGATGAGGGATAAGCCATCAGACGTTGCCAAGATAACGCACTTGCACGAGATCATATTCAGAATTCCATCTGACTAAGTGTGAAGTGGCTTCGGTGACTTAACTGGTAGCAAGCATGCTGAATGTCTATGCCCAAGGTCGCGAGTTCAAAGCCGGCCGAAGTCGTCGGATTTTCTAAGAGCGCTAAAAATCCCTCAGTATGCTTTCCTTTGGAGGGGAAGTTCCAACGTTCGTTGCGAGTTGCTGGCTGCGGTGGCATCTAGTAGCCAAGTTCACAGGTAGGTGTCGTTGACGGTAGTACCTGGTAGCAACATTAGGAACTACTGCTTGAAATTGACCGTCTGCAGTCCTTACCTGAATTACAGACTAATACAGCCATCCCTAAGTACACGGGGTTACATGACCGCGTTCTCGCAGCCCCTAAACTGAGGAACCAACCAAAATCTCTGCGGGAGATATAATTTTGCGTGAAGAAGTAACAGACCGTTACATAGTTACACATCGGTGTCGAAACCTTGCATAAGGACAGTGTGACCACAAGTATAAAAATGGACCCTAAATGACAAGAAGGTTACCGTTCCCATAAGACAATAAAATGTTTAAAATAAGCATAAAATGACGAAAAACGAAGTTAATTAAGCTCCAATTATAAAATACCTTCTCGCAATAAATGAGGTCTGATCCTTCTACGAAAACCTGCATATTCTGCCTATTTTCGCCTATCCCCAAGTTTGTCCGGTGAAATCTACCTCCGCCTTCCGGCGTGCCGAGAGGACTTTTTTTATTTAAAGACTGTAGCTTAGAAACTACTATTCACAGTGTATTCATATGCGGGCATTTGATACTTGAATGATTAAACTTCTAAAGGGAGAAAACCACAGCTCTGTATTAAAATTACTGGATGAGTAGCAGTGAAAAATAATTTTCCCGATTCAATGCGCCCCACTCTCCCCCATGAAAAAATTACATCTATACTAATATACAAAATGAGATGGTGTGGGTCTGTGTGTCTGTGTATTACTCAATCACCAAAGAACACAGGTCCAATTTACATGAAATTTTACATGGAAGTAGCTGATTTACCTGGTTAATATATAGGCTTCTTTTGATTTCGATACTTTGCAATATTAAAAGATGGCGACCATTTTAGTGACGTCAATACACTCTTTGGTTTCAAACTTCCATATCTCAATTTCAAATAAGAAGAGAACGCTAATATTTGGCGAACTTTTGATGGCATGTACGAGGTTTAGAATTTAAATTTCTGTCCGAAATGTCCTTAACACGTTTCATGTATCTCCAACGGTTAGCGAGTAAAACCTAAATTTGTGCTATAAAACACGGTCAACGCCGAGCGGTGTAGTTGGACGAAATGTTCCATCCTTACTCTCCCTCCGCGCAGCACCTCGCCTATCCCCTGTTTTAACTGTCACCTTCACATTTCAATTTATTTATGACCAGTAGCGTAGCACGGGTACTTCAGCTAGTTACAAATAAACACACTAGTACATCCATCACAATTACACATACATAAGCACACGGGCCTACGCAAAACTAATTAACACTAAACAACAATGTGTTGAACTCTGCACTCCATACGAATAAGGAACTTTGAAGAAAGAAAAGCGGAGGTTATGAGTTCTGGTTCTGAATGTATTATACAGTGAGTCCGGGAATGTTCTCCGCAGAGCCTACATGCGTCTGCGAGCGCTAGCTACAGCAGTTGTACGTTGGTAGCACGGCTGCCGCTTGCATCCTAACAAATAAACAGTAAACTTTGTACTCACCACAGTCATTCATAACAGATGCTGGAACCATTCACAGTACATCACTCTTTTTCCGGAATCAGTTTGTTTTAATTCATGAACTACGGTAACTTAATAAGGGAACAACCGAAGCTTGTCTCTTACAGCTTTATGTGCTGTCGACTTAGAGATTCCTGTTTGTTGAGCTAATTTTCGTGTTGGTTTACTTGGACTACGCAGCATTATATCGGAGATTTCATCAAGTTTTTCGTCTGTTAAAAGCGTAGGCCTGCCTGTTCCCGGTACATCGTGAACTGAGCCAGTCACACGAAATTTACTTACCAAATCCCGAACGGTATCACGGTTTGGGCACTTTGAATTAGGAGACCGCGCCTAAAATCTTAATTTTACATTTTCTGTAAACCGATCGCCTCCGCGAAAAACGTATTCCACCAAAAAAAAAACTCTCTTCAGTAGTAAACATTACCGCCTGTATACTGTTGCACTCTTGAATAATCTATCTGAACGTTCGCTTACTGTAATACACATTGAAGACATGCAGGCTCGTTCGCTTATCGCAATTCACACAGACAGCCCACACGGGAGAGTCCCGCTTTGAAGGACACAGTGCAGTGCAGCCAACTAAACTAGAACTCAACCTCTCACAGCTGCACATACCCACTGTGGAGAACATTCTCGGGCGCCCTGTATCTTCCGAAACCACCTCATGGTGTAGCGGCTAGCATTCTTGATTGTTGTCCCGGAGGTACGGGTTCAATTCCCAGCTCTGCTAAGAAATTTTAATTCTGGTGTTGAGGGCTGGAACGGGGTGCCCTCATCCTCGTGAGGAAAGACTGAGAAGAGGAGGGTTCGATTCCCACCTCAGCCATTCTGGAAGTGGTTTTCCGTGGTTCCCCCTATCTACTCCAGAAAAATGCTAGGATGGTTCCTAATGTAAGGCCACAGCTGCCTCCTTTCCAAACCTATCCCCAATTTTCAAATACATACACTAGTGTGTGATAACACAGGTTATCACACAAAATTCACAAACTCCCAAAATAACAATGTCGCAGCCCCTAAAATAAGCAACAACATATAGTATATCTTCCATCGGTGGAATTTATAAACTGCGAAATTTAGAATTAGGGGTATCAGCCGAGGGTAAATTTGGGGACTGCGAAGATTATTTTGTGCTTTTTAGCATCATCTCATTTCTGCATAAGTTTATTACTGTAGTTTGCAATTATAGTTTTGGGCGTATTGCTTAAGTGTATCACAGCAATAGTAGCAACACCTTCATACATTAGTTCAGGCGTGGCCAACCTATTTTGAACTTAGACCAGGAATTTGATTTTTTTATACTAAACTAAATTTATATTAATATCTACAGAATTTTTAATGTTAACTGGTCTTACAGTCTGTTATTTTAATGTAATTAGCCTACTTTCGATTTTTGCAAAAAATGAAAGTAGACTTATGAGATCACTACAGGGCGAAAAAGTGTGTCTGTCTGTGTGTATGTGTGTGTGTGAGTCTGTGTGTGTGTGTGTGTGAGTGTGTGTACTCTGAATGTCTGTCCCCCCTATCAATTCGAACACTGTGAGCGCAAATTGAACGAAATTTGGTACAAAGGTAGCACTAGAAAAGGACACCTCAGTGTCATGTTTTATATCGCCGCCATCTTGACGGAAACGTAATGGCGGCTACACAAATGTTCAAAGCTTAAATCAAATTACGACTAACCTAATCATCCGATCTCTACCAAATTTTGCAACAACATACCTTTATGGGGGCAGCATCCTTTGACCAAACTAATAGGTCATCAGCTTAATAGTTTGCGGATGGCGGCCATATTTGTGTGAAAATCGATTGCCCCTATTAATTCGAACACGGTGAAACCGAATGGAACGAAATTTGGTACAGAGTTAGTACTAGCAAAGGGCACCCCAGTGTCATGTTTTATATCGCCGCCATCTTGACGGAAACGTAATGGCGGCCACACAAATGTTCAAAGCTTAAATCAAATTACGACTAACCTAATCATCCGAACTCTACCAAATTTTGCAACAACATACCTTTATGAAGGGAGCATCCTTTGACAAATCTAATAGGTCATTAGCCTAATAGTTTGCGGATGGCGGCCATCTTTGTGTCAAAATCGATTACCCCTATTAATTCGAACACGGTGAAACCGAATGGAACGAAATTTGGTACAGGGGTAGCACTAGCAAAGGGCACCTCAGTGTCATGTTTTATATCACCGCCATCTTGACGGAAACGTAATGGCGGCCATACAAATGTTCAAAGCTTAAATCAAATTACGACTACGGTAATCTAATCATCGGATCTCTACCAAATTTTGCAACAACATACCTTTATGGAGGGAGCATCCTTTGACCAATCTAATAGGTCATTAGCCCAATAGTTTGTGGATGGCGGCCATCTTTCTGTCAAAATCGATTACCCCTATTAATTCGAACACGGTGAAACCGAATGGAATGAAATTTGGTACAGAGGTAGCACTAGCAAAGGGCACCTCAGTGTCATGTTTTATATCACCGCAATCTTCACGGAAACGTAATGGCGGCCACACAAATGTTCAAAGCTTAAATCAAATTACGACTAACCTAATCATCCGATCTCTACCAAATTTTGCAACAACATACCTTTATGGAGGAAGCATCCTTTGACAAATCTAATAGGTCATTAGCCTAATAGTTTGCGGATGGTGGCCATCTTTGTGTCAAAATCGATTACCCCTATTTATTCGAACACGGTGAAACCGAATGGAATGAAATTTGGTACAGAGGTAGCACTAGCAAAGGGCTTCTCAGTGTCATGTTTTATATCGCCGCCATCTTGACGGAAACGTAATGGCGGCCACACAAATATTCAAAGCTTAAATCAAATTACGATTAACCTAATCATCCGATCTCTACCAAATTTTGCATCAACATACCATTATGGAGGGAGCATCCTTTGACCAAACTAATTGGTCATTAGCCTAATATTTTGCGGATGGCGGCCATCTTTGTGTGAAAATCGATTCCCCCTATTAATTAGAACACGGTGAAACCGAATGGAACGAAATTTGGTACAGAGGTAGCACTAGAAAAGGCCACCTCAGTGTCATGTTTTATAACACCGCCATCTTGACGGAAACGTAATCGCGGCCACACAAATGTTAAAGGCTAAAATGTAATTACGACCAACCTAATAATCTAGTCTCTACCAAATTTTGCAACAACAAATCTTTATGTGGGAAGCATATTCTGACCAAACTGCTAGATCATCAGCCCAATAGTTTGCAAATGGTGGCCAAGTATGTGTGCAAATCGATTCCCCCTATCAATTCAAACACGGTGAAACCGAATTGAACGAAATTTGGTACAGAGGTAGCACTAGAAAAAGGCACCTCAGTGTCATGTTTTATATCGCCGGCATCTTGACGGAAACGGAATGACGGCCACCCAAATGTTAAAAGCTTAAATCAAATTTCGACCATCCTAATAATTTGATCTCTACCGGATTTTGCAACAACATGCCTTTTTGTGGAAAGCATCTTATGACTGACTACAAGGTCATCAGCCCAATAGTTTGCAAATAGCGGCCATGTATGTGTGCAAATCCATTCCCCGGATCAATTCAAACACGGTGAAACCGAATTGAATGAATTTTTTTACAGAGGTAGCACTAGCAAAGGGCACCTCATATTCATGTTTAAATCCCTATAGCACGTTGTATTTCAACAAGCTACTACAACCAACATTCAATTATACTCCTTGAAAAGGACAAAGAGTCATAACAATACCCATGCATTTAGGAAAAAGTACACTATATGTTCTTTACTGAACATCTTGTTTTTGAACTTACTTTCCATTTAACAATCTCTCAATATTAGGTGTAATTTTCGATGTGCATGGAAAGAAGTGGATCTTTAATAGTTGAACGTAATTGATTCTTAATAACATTCTTGGCAGAAAAAGTTTGCTCACAAATGTATGTGGAGCCAAATCTATACACGAGCCTTAGAGCAAGATCGTGAATTTCAGGAAACCGATCTAACGGGACATATTTCCAAAATTCGGTCAAATCAGGAGAAATAGGTGATCCACAATGTTCTTTAAATTTAACACAAAGTCCTGAATGGTTTTGCATTTCCATTATTTCCATTTTCAAGGATGGGGAGAATTTATAAATCTCAGACCTGAAATACAAAAGGATTTATAAGTCAGTTATTTTTCTCATATTCGGAAGAGGAAAGTCGAGTTGATAATGCCTTGCTCAAAGTTGCAACTGCTGCTTTATATTTTAAGTGATCCAAGATAAAGTCACCGAATTTATAGCTAAGCAAGTTCAACTGAAGCCCTGAATGAGGGCGCTGCCGGCACGAGCGAGCGAAGGTGCGAGGTGGGAGAGCACGTGGTGGGCGTGGAGAGAGTGTCAATTATTGGTAAATCATCATCACGTGCACGCTACCCAGCGCCAGTTGGTTTCTGTGCAAGTCACGCCTTTCCGCGGCAGCAAATAGCGGTAGATCCAGCAACATGATGTCTAGAGGGGGTAAAGGGAAGCCTAATAGTTTGCAATTTTTTCGGGGCTTCAGATGAACTTGTCGTGCTGTACCTAGCATGTGCTGAATGCTTGGAAAATGATATTGAAAATTAGGTACGCATTGGAACTTGAGCTATCGGTGGGGCAATTAAAATGTATTGACGGCCTAAGGTTGGCCACCCCTGCATTCGTTGGTGGAGGGGAGAGGTGTGGTAGGGGCACAGCGATAACTTCCAATCGTGCCGGCAAACATCCAATCGAATGGTATGAGTTGGGTATGCTCGAAGGGTGACTGCGAATCCCCCCCATTGCCACTTCCAACGTTAACACGCCATTTTGAGCTGAGATATAGACACGTAAACATGGCTGCTACGATTGATGCTTCCACCAAGTGCGAGTTTTGTAGTGCAATTCAGTTTCTTCAAGCAGATGGGAATAGAATACTTCTGATTCATGATAACGTCCGTCCTCACAGTGCTGCTGTAATTCACCAACATCTTTGGTGGGAAGATTTTGAACTCCCGGTACTCGTAGGAGCATTTGCACTCAAAACTGGTCGAAATTATTCTATGCTCTCATTTGCAATGTGTTCAAATGTAAAACAATTCTTGGCCTTAATTACAGTAGATGTTTATTTACAATACAAACTTGGCACGAAAACTATTGCAATACCTATATCTTTATTATTATCTCGTCTTCCTCTATAGTTGGTCACTATAATTTTCATCTAGTGGTAAAGACGGTGTGCTTGTGAAAAAGAATCTACAAGAGAAAAACGAGAAAAAAATCTATATTGCCATCGTTTAACTAATTTAAAATTGAATGAATAAAAACAAACAGGCGGATGAGGGCGTACAATTTTGTGTTAAACAGTTGGGATTAGTCAAATATCAAAGCGGTTTCGGTGGCGTAGTAGGTAGCAAGCTGAGTTTATATGCCCAAGATCGCGGGTTCAAACCCTGCCGAAGTCGTCGGATTTTTAAGAGCGTTAAAATCCTTAAGTATGCCTTCCTTCGGAGGGCAAGTAAAGCCGGAGGGCCCATGTAATAGATTTATGGCATGTAAAAGAACCTTCCACTAACTACATATGAAACTAACTTTGTAGGTTAGATTTGATTAACGCTTTATTAAGATCCAACGTTCGTCATTAGGTGCTGGTTGCGGTGGCATCTACTATGCAAGTTTGCAGCTAGGTGTCGTTCACGTTAGCGTTTGAAAGCAAAAGGAGGTACTACTTGCAATTGATCGTCGGCAGTCCCTACCTGAATTACAGATAACACACTACGGTATAATACAGCCATCACAATTAACACCGGTTATCAGACAGAATCTACACACACCCAAAGTACAGGGGGCTACATGACCGCGTCTAAATGTCATGACTGTAAAAGAAATATAGCTCGACAAGACCCGACATGTAAATTTAAATATTGTTATTCGCATATTCACACAACGTACAATTTAAACAATAATTCAATAAAATTATGTTGTAAGATAATGTACATACCTTCCACTTCCATATTCATTAGGTATTTTGTAGCTAAACGTAACCACAATCGCGAAAGAAACAAATTTCACACACGAGAGCGCACGAACAAGAAGGTACAACAAGAGGCGTAAGTGGAGGGGAAGGTTTTGCCTGTCGATGGACAGGTTATCGACCTTGAATATTAATACGTTTGAAAGGATTTTAATTTAACTTGGAGATTTTGACTTTTCACCGGTTTTGGAGTGGCAAAACTCCTATGTGCGGCGTTTAGCCTCAACTTAGCGCCGAGCGACTTCCACTTCTTCCGTGAACTGAAATGGTGGCTAGAAGAGCAGACGTACAAGTTTAGTGTCGACCTTCAAAACAACGTTAAGTCTCATGTCAACTCACCGGCGGTGACATTCTATGAAAAGCGTATCAGAAAGCTCGAACACAGATATGATAAATGCTTCTTCAAGGTGATCATGTCGAGAAGCAGCAATGTTGGTACAGAAGTTTTGGTAATAAATTCGTTACAATTGTTGGTCTACAAGCTTCCAATATGAGGAGTGAACGAAGTGAGTGGTACATAAAAGGGGTTATGCTCTCGGGAAGCGCGGGAGTTATGCTTGCTAATATCCCCATACATTCAAAATTGGGATCCAAACTTCTGTTGTTCAAACATTATTCGTGTTCAATGTTTTAGAGGTAGAAGGGCTGATTCTTTTCTCAGTTCATTAAACAAATGACTGTAGTTAGGAGTATTTCATGAGTAATTTTAGTGGTGCAAGTGCTATATTTTAGCGTTTGCGTATTTGCATTGATATACCCCGCACTTATTACTTCATTCATGCATTCATTTTTTATTTATTTATTTATTTATTTATTTATTTACAGTATTTATTTATTGTGGTGCAACATCTGGCGGCCCAAGCATACAATGTATTTATCAATATCTGGGTAGCTACGTGGATAAAGACAATGTCGTAAGATTTCTATCCATTTGTTGATGGAAGTTCAAATCCCACAACTGTTAATTGTTTATATATTAATTATAATTTTGTTGTAAAATAGTACCCTGAGTTGAACCTTTTCACATTTCACGTCTTAAAAAAATGTACGTTTTATGATTGTGCGACTGTATGTTATAGAACAGCCGGTTCAAAGCTTCTCTCGTCATACTAATGTTGTATTTGTTTTTTGCTCAGCGTACGTGCTTGGAAACCAACCTGCTTGGGTAAGGGAGCCGTCAATGTTGAGCATAATGAATTTCCTTATGTGGTGCCGATCTTCAACAAATCAAGGAATGTGAACCTTTATAGAGGAAGTAAATTCAAATGCTCTGCCACAATCTTCCACTCTCAAATGGCTTTAACATCAAGAGATTGCATGAATGGGTAAGTGAATGCGACTCAGTGTGGTCTAAAGGTGTTTATTTACTGAAGTTCAGATTTTCATAAAATTGTTCTTTTTTTATTATTCTCACAAGCCAAAAACGTTGCTTCTTTAGTTTTATACATGACTAGCTATTGTACCCAGCGTTTTCCGGGAGATGTTACTGCTTAAACCTCGTTTAAGTCCAAAATGCCTCTCAGAAAGGTCTTGATTTAATTTTGCAGTTAAAACGTACTTGTATTGTAAATACAATTTGCGCGCGGTAATGCATCACTGCTTGACTACATCTGTTGAGACCATACGCTTGGCGCGGCGCGTGGTGTTGAAATTTAGAACTACTTCATCTTAACCACGGCCGACTGGATTCGAGCTGCGCTCTATACCGGCCTTGACAATCCCAGTTAGAACCCATGCATAACGTGTAATTGGAAAATTTCTACTCGTCGCCGATAGATCGCACTCCCATCCCATTATACGCGCGATTAGTAAACAGTTGTACAGTACGTATATTAAATGTGTAATCTCGAGAACCACTGGATATATTTTGATGGGGCTTTCACCATTCTGTAAAGATAATCTCGAGGAAGATTTCTGTAGAAAATAATTTATTTATGGTCAAAGGGAGCCAAGCAGTAACGATTTCAGTGAAAAGATCGAAAAAATAACCTGGCGTCCGTGCGCTTTTTAAGCTTACGCTGGACAAACCGTTAAAAATATCAATATACTATGACTGTAAGAATTGTTCTGCATTAAAAATTCTACAAAAAAGTCCGCGAGAGCATATCTCTATCTTCGATACATTGTCCACTATAAGTGTTTCTAGTTTGGACGGGAGGGGGATTTGTGTCTCATGCACCTCGCCATTCTTAAATTACGTCTGACAGGAATTCCTTGCACATTCATAACTGTTCCCGGCCGAAGCAATATCAAAATGCAAATTATATCACAAAATAAAATAGCGTGCTAACAAAACTAAGAGAAATTAGACATACCTTGCACCTTCTTCGGGTACAAGGACACAATTCCAGCACCGTCTCATCAAAAGAAAAGGGAGGAAGAAAATTACAGCCGGGTACAAGTAGCAACCAATCGAGTGTTGTGTTTTGTGCTAAGAGGTCTTTCGACAAATTATCAGATACCGTATGCCTTCTTTTTCACGAAGCATCTGTTAGGACGGGACTTACATAAACTCGTGCTGGACGTTATTCTCGAGGTTGAACAATGCGGTTTCATAATTATAAGAATTGTCTCTGATATTCACAAAACTAACACCAAAATGATGAGGCATTTAGGGGGAGGGAATTTGCAACCAATGGTCAATCACCCATATGACGAGTCTAGGAAGTTATTCCTTAGTTTTGGTCAGTGTCACATTCTAAAAAACATTAGAACGCAGTTTCTGGAACGAGAGATGACTGATGGTACTGGGATAATTTCAGGGAAATAGGCTACTTGTCATTACTATAAAAATGCAAAAGGATGAGATCGTCAAACCAGTCAGACACCTCACTAAAAACACATCGAACCCACTAATTTTGAAGAAATGAATGTTCGGCGTGCCAAGGAAGTGTTCTCATCAGAAGTTATTGGTGCCATTAGTACACTAAAAGAAAATAGGCCTATAGGCATGCACCCGGAAGCGTACAAATTCATGGACGCAGAAGCAACTATAATTTTTATGAAAAACGTTAATAAATGGTTCGCTATGCATCCAAGCATCACATATCATCATATTCCGTCTAGAAATCCAGATAAAGGGCATTTTTCCTCATTAAATGACAGTCGCCTAAAATGGCTTGAGGAATATTTTCTTTCTTACCTTGAAACTTTGAAAGCTGCTAGTAACGCTGCTAGAAAGGACTTCCTGACTTCTGAGACTTACGAAGCTATACAATTAACCACGGAATCAACTGTCCAGTGCATAAGGTATCGTATAAAAAATTGGGTATCATTATGTTCTGACTCGAACATTCTCTAGCGATACTGTTGAATCACTCTTCAGTACATTGCACCGTATGTCTGGGTCAAATGACATGCTGGACTCAAGTTCAGTGACTTTCAGTTTGCAGAAGATTTTGTAAACTGGAATTCTGAGTGCATCAACTTCCAGCAATTTAGAGGACTCTGCATCTAGCATCTCAGATAACCCAGTTCAGAATCTGATTCTTGGAAATGCACCAGCTTCAGGGAATAGACCTGTCATTCCTCAAAGTATCCTGAATATTCCACAAGATATGTTAAAGGAGCCTCGTATGTTAAATTATCTTCTATAAAGTGGACTAATGATTTGAGTTCTGCACATAACAATAATTACTAGTAAGTTGTTTAATTTACCTAAATCATACTAACTCAGTTATATTTCATTTTCAGCCATATTTTTGCCGACAATGAAAACGGCAAGTCTGGCTTACGTCGGTGGCTACATTGTACGCACAGTGGAAGAAGGAATTTCATGTACAGAATGTTTGGACTGGATTTCGCAGATCTCTAACTCCTCTCCACTCATGAGCCTTATCACAGCACAAGATTTAGGACATCTACGTTACCCTAAACCTGTTTTTGTGTCAATATTATCTGTAATTCAACTCTTCTTTGAAAAAGCTGCGCCGTGTGTTCCTGGGTGAAATGTACTAGACGTTATGTGTTCGGAAATTCTGTCGACCAAAGTATTATATGTACTCGAGTTTGAAGGTTGTTTGTGAAGTAACCAATAGATTTACATAAAATCCAATACCATCAACATTTTCGCCGTTCTATTTTACGTTAGTTCATGTAGGTTTGGAATTTTATATATATATATATATATATTAATATTTTTTATCGCAGTTGGAACACAAAAAGTGCATGTTTTTAAGAGTGTTTCAACCATGCGTCACATTTAAGAATTATTATCTCAAAAGCCTGTCATCAGATCGAATCCAAATTTAACACTATATACATTGGAATGTTGTATAACTGGTTTATTAATTTCACAATTTTGTGCGTCCAAGAAACAAAGTTGTTATCATTGTTGTAAGGTAACTTTTTCTCGGCTGGGGGTGGTTGGAAAATGTAGTTCTTGGTTGCGTTGTAATCGTTATACATCAAAACGTTATGCTGTACGACTGTGGAATACGTAAATTAATTCACTTATTTTATATCGGTTTGTATTTATACGAGGAAATAACACATGGTTCACCTGCTAGCCGCTCCGGGAAATGCTGTACAGCGTTGCTGATATGGAGCCGATCACTTCCGAGCGAGACGCGCCATGATGCGTGTGGGCACCATTTCGGCAACGCTGTACAGCTCTGCCCGGAGCGGCTAACTAGTGAACCATGTGTTATTTCCTCGTATAAATACAAACCGATATAAAATAAGTGAATTAATTTACGTATTTCACAGTCGTACAGCATTACTTTTTGATGTATAACGATTACAACGCAACCAAGAACTACATTTTCCAACCACCCCGAGCCGAGAAAAAGTTACCTTACAAAAATGATAACAACTTTGTTTCTTGAACACACACAATTTTCAAATTAATAAACCAGTTATACAACATTCCAATGTATATTGTGTTAAACTTTGGATTCGATCTGATGACGGGTTTTTTGAAATAATAATTCTCAAATGTGACGCATGGTTGAAACACGCTTAAAAAGGTGCACTTTTTGTGTTCCAACTGCGTTAAAAAATATTGAAATATAAATTAAAAATTCCAAACCTACATGAACTAACGTAAAATAGAACGACGAAAATGATGATGTTATTGGATTTTATGTAGATCTATTGGTTACTTCACAAACAACCTTCAAACTCGAGTGCACATAATACTTTGGTCGACAGTAGTTCCTGTTTTGACTAAGAGTTCACTTCCACAGTGTCCAATTTGCGACGAGCCCGGTCCAAACGGACTTGCATTCATTATTGGAGAGAAATTTGTATCGCCAATGTTGGATAATATTGCGCACACTGAAACTGAAAGGCTGGTTGCTTCCAAACGCCTACTATACAAACCGTTCAGCAGGAAAATGCATAAACTTTAATGAAAACCGAGTGATTCTGATCGAATTCAACTTTAACGAGGTGCAAGGTATGTCTAATTTCTCTTAGATTTATTAGCACGCTATTTTATTTTGTGATATAATTTGCATTTTGATCTTGCGGGAATTATAATGATAATATATAGTGTCACTAGCAACCCGCCCCGGCTTCGCCCTGGAACAGTTGTGAATATTCAGGGAATTCCTGTCAGACGTAATTTAAGAAGCGCTCGGACGCCAGGTTCTTTTTTTGACCTTTACACTGAAATCTGAAATCGTTGATCATAAATGAAATTATTTTCTACATAAATCTTCCTCGAGATTACCTTTACAGAATGGTGAAAGCCGCATCAAAATCCATCCAGTGGTTCTCGAGATAACCCGTGACAACCAAGAATCGGGGACTTTATTTTACACGAAGTAGAGTTAAGTCTTTGTCGTGCTATACTTGGTTGACAGCGCTGTATGATCAGTTGAGTAACTAACAAGATGGGCGCGTTTATTTTTGTTTTTTATATATATATATATAAAGCGGAACGTACAGCGATTCAGCAGTGTCGTACGCCGCGCGTTCTTTTATTCCTGCTGCACTCTCTGCTGCTGGCAGCGATTTACCCCCACTCTGAGCCCTCGTGCAGCGTGGTTTTACTTTGCTACTCTGCTTTGCTGCGTTGCTTCGATTATCAAAATGGCTCCAATTGAATACGTTCTTATCCTACAAGATTTTATGGAAGGTGTGATTTTATTTAAAGTGTTATTGTACATGTGTGTGTACGACTGAATATCAAGTTTGATAAAGTAGGATCACGCCTAGGAAGACGTAGTATTGCTTTGAAAGTTATAATCGCACGAGTATTCAATTGATGATTAAATTTATTTGGTTATGTTCTGTGTTATGTACTAAGGAGGAAAACCCATACTCCCATACTCCATAAGAAGTCACAGATTTGTGAATGCATCTTACTTACAGTACGTCGTTACGAAAAAATACTGCATTTTATGTCTTCGGTCTACAAACATTTTTTTGTTGGTGTACAAAGGCCCTACCTCAGTGTGGTAACAAATATCTGTACTCTGCCGGGTGGTGACAAATTCTATTAGGTTTCTCATGAAAAATAATATGGACACTAGCTTATTTTCTTTCTCTAAGGTGCATTGTTTCATTTGTCTTCCATTCCTCCTACTGTGTGTATTCATATTTACTCCAATTGGGCCTATACCGTACATATTTATTTTGGCCCTGACTGTTATGTGCTGAAGCTCTTGTAATTATGGTATTATACAATATCAACAAGGATACCACGACCCACTCGGAATACACTGCCATTAAATTCTGTACTTAACTGTAATAAGAATCGTACCAACCTCTTATCAGTTGTCCTTATGAGGCTCATTGTATGATATTCCAGAGCTGGGAATCAAACAATCTCAATACATACTTCTAGTATAACTAGAATAAATTATTCTTCTTGTGATTATGGGTCCGCCCAGTCAATACTTTTAATGGCAATGACAAGAAATTCAAACAGAAGGGACTCGATCTATGTTGGTGAAAATAATTCCTGGTTAAACCCTTGAGTACCCTGGTAGCCCTTTTATGTTCCCACAGTTGTAAGGCCTAGGTGAAGGGGATTTTGATTTTACTGACTACTTTGTAAATTTCATTCATGTGTGGAATGTAAATGTTTGTGAGAATGCTAAAAAGCCTACGGTATATGTTTTCAGGTCACAATCAGAGTTGGCCTACTTAGTTTGTAGGGCTCAAGTTTCGCAGAGCCGACACTCAACCAATATTACAAGTCTGTAAAATACTCGACTGTACATGCGCACAGGTTATGGCAGGCCACGCCAACCCAAGCACTTGGTGCTTGCGCACCCCGGTGCTTTTCCCCTCCCACCCCTCTTTCTGCACAGTCAGACTTGGATGATGAGCAATGGATCGCTGACCTCGCTTTCATGAAATACATCACGGGGTATTTAAATAACTCGTTGCAAAGCAAAAATAAATTAATCAGTACTAAGTTATGTGTGACCGTATTGAAAGTTTCAAATTGCAGCTTGTGCTTTTTAAAAGTCAGCTTCAAGAAGGAAATTGGGACAATTCTCCCTCTCTAAAATGCTTCAATGTAAGTAACACATCAGTGAGTACTCAAAAGCGTTACAGTCATTGCATAATGAATTTCAAGAGATAAAACAAGTAAAACCGGCACTCAAAGTTTTTTGACACCTTTTTTGGTACGCCCAGAGGATGTCCCATCAAGTCTCCAAGTTGAGCAGACAAAACAACAGTGCGATTCAATTTTGAAAGACCGCTGCTATTACCATTACAAAGGTGATTTGATTTCATTTTATAAAGGCGTTGTGGAAAAAGAATTCCCGAAGATTCATGCCCTTGCCCTGAAATTTGTTGTTATGTTCGGAACAACGTTCGTTTGTGAACACATATTTTCAATTATGAATATTAACAAAACAAAGTCAAGTTTGTCTGATGCTTCCTTGGAAGTTATACTTCGGATTGCAAATGAAAAAACGAATGTTCCAAATATCGGAAAATTAGCGGCTTCAAAGCGATGCCAAAAATAAAGAATGTTGAAAATTAGTGCAAAATCAGGAGCGCAAATAAGACTATTATTTCTGTCTGTACACAAAAATAGCATTATTATTATTAGTTTTCATACCGGTACGCCGCCTGACGCGTGCTGATTTGCCCGTCCCCATTCACAAATAAACAACAACACGACTCTCGCCTCGCGAAGTGCTGCTACTACAAGTTCCTCTCTTACAGCAGAGCACGGTGCTTTTCCAGGTGCTGGCTAGTGCTCGTGAAGCACCTGAGTTGGCGAGGCATGGGTTATGGAATACTCACCTGCGCGTGCATGACGGATGCAAAATTTCAGAGAACAGAAACGATATCTGAAAGCTCTCTGCGAACCTTTTTCCGCTACAATGTACTGTACATGAACTGCAGTGAGAGCCTTCCCTATAGACCGGGGCCTTGGAGTCGCTGTGTGACTGCCAGGGCACTGCGTGTAGCCACCTGTTGAGCAAGGCACTGGCAGGGTAGTGCCTAACTAGTTAAACAAATTTCAACTTTTTAACATATTTAATAATCATCATTACATAATTATATGAATTTCAGAGTAGTTGCTGGAAATGTTGTCTTTCATTTTTCAAACACACATTGCACCAACGTAGGAAGTTTTGGTACACTTGCTGTAATTTATCCTCACTGATATGACTGCAAACAATCTCAATACATACTTCTAGACCACAACAATGGCAAGAAATTCAAACAGAAGGACAGCTCAGGGCAGGGAGGCATGGAAAGCTGCATTAAACCAGCCACACGTGTGGGCTGTAGGCTGTCGAAATCGTCAGTGTGTATTGCAATAAGCGAGCGTATGTGTTTTTACCAGTAATTTATTTCTTCTGGCCCAATTTCGCCAATTGACACAGTCTAGGCCTATATGTTTTAGTCTGCCACCATAATAGCAAAAATAGGTCTACACAATGTCCAACAGTAAATTATATTCTTATGTTTCCTGCCCCACTAGAGAATCGGTAATAATTCTTTTAATGAGAGCAAAATAATTGTTCGAATAATCTTGGAATGAAGGAAAATTCATGGTATAGTTGCCTTCTAGTTCGTGAACCATGGGCAACGGCTGAGTGGCCTAGTAAGCGATCCTGACAGTCAAGATACCAGTTTTAGCTGCTGGCGCCCCTAGCGGCAACTCGCTCACTGAGTCCGTAGGAGTAGTGTGTGTGATGGCTCGTTTTGGAGAACTGAATAGGAGAGTAAAATACATTATTTAAGGGTGAAATGTACTAGCATTAGTCGCCTCCGTAGCGTAGCGGTCAGCATGGTTAGCTGCCGCCCCGGAGGTCCTGGGTTCGATTCCCGGCTCTGCCACGAAATTTGAAAAGTGGTATGAGGACTGGAACGGGGTCTACTCAGCCTCGGGTGGCCCATATGAGTAGAGGGGGTTCGATTCCCATCTCAGCCATCCTCGAAGTGGTTTTCCGTGGTTTCCCACTTCGTCTTCGGGCAAATGCCGGGATGGTTCCTACTGTAAGGCCACGGCCATCTCCTTCCCACTTCCTTGCCTAACCCTCCCACTCTTCCCATCCCTTCATCAGGCCCCCTGTTCGCTTTGCAGGTGAGACCACCTGGGCGTAGTGCTGGTCACACACCCCAGTTGTATCCCTGGCTCAGAGTCTCAAGCTCCAGGACACTGCCCTCAGTGGCGGTAGAGGTGGGATCCCTCGCTTAGTCCGTGGGAAAAGCTAACCCTGGAGGGTAAAACGATAGCGAGCGAATGTACTAGCATTAATCAACCATCTCATGCTGTTAAATTTGAGTTGCAGTGCCTTACTTTTTGCACTGTTATTCATACATATTCATTTAGAATAGTATTACTAACGTACAACTTTACTTTTCTCTTTCCCTTTTTTTTTAATATTTAACAGATTAATTGCAATAAGAAGTCTCAATCCCCTGAGAGTGGATGTAAACCATGTCTTACAAAATGTAATCCTTTGTAGGTTACGAGAGAGATTATTTGAAGTCTTCCTTCCTGCAACTATGGGAGAAACCTAAGAACATTGCCATGGAATATTGTAAACGAAAGGGTCTGAGGGTTAGAACACGTTATACTCAGACTTGTGAGGCTACATGTGTGGCCGTTTGACTGCAATAAAAAAAAAGCTGGGAGGAGGATGGTTCAATTCCCACCTCAGGTATCCTAAAGGCCGAATTGTTTTTCTTGGTTTCCCTAGGAAAATACTGGGATGATTCCTAATAACATAGGCTTTTAAACAATTTCTGCACACACGCAAGGACATGGGCACAAATAATGAGCAGGCCACTTAAGGAGTTGTTTATTGCACGAATATTGCGAAGGGGAGCTGGATTTCTAAAAAATCAACCTTTATGCTACTGCAACCGGGACAGAATATTGCTAGGTCAGGACTGTCTCACTCTTATGGAGATAGGGTGTCTTCATTCATGTTGTGGTTGATGACAACACGTGCAATGTTAGCTGTGGTGGTGACATCAATCTCACCTCAGTTTTATCACTATTTATGGTCATGATATTTGTCGATATAGGCTACTCGCGTTACATAATAATCCATATTTAAACACACATCCTTCACATCCCTCATTTTCATGAAACAGAGAATCTTCCCCAGGGGCTCACAAATAGTAGGACGTGGGTTGGTGACCACGGGACTCCAGCTGAGCATGGCATTACTTCCACTTCTGCTGGGCTACTCTCTGCCATCTTTCATTTCAACCTCTCTTCGCGCAGTTAATCTGCTACCCTCCCCTCATTCACGCTGATCTGATTAGTTTGGCTTCATATAAGACAGTGCCTGGGTGTGTCAGGACCTCTTGTCGGTGTTCTATTTATAAAAATGCCGACTACAAATACCACAATTAAGGAGGCGTTCCTTCTACGAATGTACTGTTTTTTGTTTTTGAATACGAAGAATTACGTTCCATGTGGATATTTCTGTAAGTGTAGTTACATTAAGCCACAGAACGATTTTCTCTACTCTCTGTAGAACTTTTACCATCTTTAACTTGAAATCTTTCCGCCACATGATCTAATCACGTTGCTCCACTCACACACAATTCCTACAGAATATTTGAGCGGCTTGCCGCCGGAGCGCAGCAACGTTCATTCGCACAAGGTCTATTGGTGTGGGCATCTTGGACATATTCTCAAATGTTAATGGAGACTTATCTGGCAATTTGGCAGATTTTGAGATTATGAAGGAGGAGAATGAGGACGGGAACAGGGTCACAGTTGAGGAAGTAGAGAGGGTGGTAAATAAACTACAGTGTCACTGCAGGGCTAGAGGAAATTAGGCCAGAAATTGTAAATTATAGTGGGAATCATCATCATCATCATGAACCGGCCCCAGTTTCCCGGGTGCGGTGAATGAGCGCTCTCCATTTAGTTATTTCCAAGAATGTTTCCTCCTCCATGATTTGCTGTCCATCCAGACCTCTCCCTGCAAGACCATTTCTAACCTGGTCGATCCATTTCTTCCTCGGTCAACCTCTTTGTCTCTTGCCTTTCAGTTCTTTCTGAAACCACACTCTAGCTGTTCTTTGTGTGTCCATTCTTATGAGATGACCGCGGCTGAAATGGTTGTATAGGATAATCGAACTGGCATGGGTTTCAGGAAGTGTACCATCTGACTGGGACCCTGGCAAAGTGTACTCAGGCATTGTAGAAAGGAGAGTTCGATCATTGACTGAGAGTAAGATGGATGAGAACCAGCGTGGCTTTAGACCACAAGGATGTCAAGAACAAATTTCTAGTATGTGCCAAGTTATTTAGAAATGCTACGAGAGGAATAGTTGTGTTTTGTAGATCGAGAGAAGGCGTACGATAGAGCAGATGCTACAGGCAATCAAAAGTATTAATGTTGATAATCAGGTTGCAGTGAGAGTTGATAGTAGGATGAGTTCTTGGTTCAAGGTTGTTACAGGAGTGAGGCAAGGCTATAACTACAACTGTTTATTTTATATATGGACCATTTGTTGAAGGGCATAAACTGGTTGGGTGGATTTCAAGGTAATCAGTCTGGTCTATGCTGATGAGCCAGTTGTAATGACGGACTCCGTAGAAAGCTTGGAAGCCTACATGTTTGGACTTGAACATAAAATATAGGAAGAATGGTATGAAGATCAGGATTTCAAAGACGAAGATTATGTCAATAGGGAAGAAACGCAAGAAAATAGAATGTCAGGTGGCAGGCACAAAATAGGAGCAGGTGAAACATTTTAAGTACTTGGGCTATGTCTTCTCTCAGGTTGGTAGTATAAGTTAAAAAATTACGAGCCTTACAGTAGTTGCATATGATGTGTAACATCTGACATAGAAGAAACCTCACGTGAAATTGTTGATACACCGGTATTTTATACTATTATTGGCACAAATATTAATCTATTGTAAAAGGGAGTGTTTTACAGATATTGTAGTTTATAATGCGGAACTCATTTTATTATATGATTTGCAGATTCCAGCAGCACTAGCCTAAATAAAGAATACGATATGGATCAACTAGATTAATAGACGCGACACCGCTCATAACCTTAAATTCCTTATAAACAGGTCCTCTTCATTCACAGACCAACACGTAATTTCATATGGATTCTGTTAAAATGAGTCATATTGATATGATAAATATCGTTTAAAATGATAATCTGGTAGCAAAAATATCTACCCCGTCCGGGATTCGAACACAAGATCTCTAGATTCACAGTCATAAGCACTAATCCCACGGCTATTTCGACTACGCAAATTCTGTGCACAAGATGGTGACTTATTTCCACGTTCCAATAATACTGCATTACAGAATTAAGTTTCATTTATATCTTGCTTGTTTCGATAATGTTCCTGCGTGAAATTGAGTTTAAAATGCCTTATGAATAGGCCCTCTTGTGAGTAAAGAGAATGTATTCAGTAATAGTTCATGAAAGATTACTCAATTCTCGTATAACCACAACGATTACATTATATTGATAACTGCATTACCGTTATGTGGGTTAATATTTGAATAGCCATTGTGCAGAAACATAATACCGGCAATGCCGACTACTTACAATGTTTGATATTAAGGCATTTTACCATTTAAATACTGATACGAAGACTTCGAACATGTACCATGTCATTTGTTTCAGTCACTTGACACCAGAGTTCGCATGAGCGTTTTCCGTTCAGTATGTCATATACATTCCACATGGCCGAGAGTACGTCATGGTATCAATTTCCGACACCGCGCGCTCATTGTTTCTCTTACCACTGCCAGCTGGGTCTTATCACTGCCCACTGGATCGATCGATCGAGTTGGCAGTGCATCTTATACTTCCCTTTGTTCCACCACTGCCAGCTAGAACACTTCCGTTCGATCAATCGAGCGGGCAGTGCATACTTCCGTTTTCCACCACTGCCAGCTAGTACACTTCCGTTCGATTGATCGAGCGGGCAGTGCATACTTCCGTTTTTGACCACTGCCAGCTAGTACAATTCCTTTCGATCGATCAAGCGAGCAGTGCATACTTCCGTTCGATCCACCACTGCCAGCTCGATAGTTCCGATCCACTTCCGTCCCCAATTTTCAAAATCACTCCCACAAAACTATCCAGCAACCGAGCGGAAAGATGTTACACATCAAAAAGTCAACCCCTGGCACTATACAGCCCATGAAGGGCCTAGGCCGACCAAGCGACCGCTGCCCAGCCATTTGGCCTGCAGATATTGAGATGACGCGTGATCAGCGCATCGGGTCCCCTCGGCCGTTAATCTTTTTTTTTTTTTTTTTGATCGGGGCGCTGCCTCACTGTCAGACAGCCACTCAATTGTCCTCCCCGTTCCAACCCTCACGCCAGTTTTAAAATCCCTGACGGAGCCGGGAATCGAACCCGGGGTCTTCGGATGAGATGTAGGCACGCTACCCCAACACCACGGGGCCGGCGGTTTGTAGTATGGTGAAGGAAATAGAGTCGAGATGTGGAAAAGCCAATGCATTGAGTCCTCAGTTGCGGTGTACAGCATTCTGTAAGAAAGAAGTTAGTGTAGCGAAGAAACTTTCCCTACATCGCTCAGTATTTAGACCAACCTTGATGTATGGAAGTGAGAGATGGATAGATTCAGGTTAGCTGATACATGACCTAGAGGTAACGGACATGAGGGTAGTATGAATTATTGCTGGTTCAAATAGATGGGAGCAATGGCAGGAAGGTACTCGTAATGAAGATATAAAGGCCAAGTTAGAAATGAACATTTTAGATGAAGCTATTCAGATGGTGGGGTCATGTGTAGAAAATGGGGGAGGAGAGATTACCTAAGAGGTTAATGTGTTCTTCTGTAGAGGGTAAGAAAAGCAGAGGTAGACCTAGGAGGTGATGGTTGGATTCAGTGTTTAACGATATCAAAGTGAGAGGAGTAGAATCGAAGGAGGCCGCAGTGCTAACTGTCTAACTGCTAATAGGTGACTTGGTCGCAGTTAGAGGCTTGCAGACTAGATTGGACACTGAAAGGAAAACGGTCTCAAATGAATATGTATGAAAGAAAATTGGATAGGAAACAAGAAGATTGAATTCTCGCACAACTAGGCTCAGCTAAGAGCCCCTTGGACATAACCAATGTCTCACTGGTTGTGAGTGGCAAAAGTCTAATAACACTTTGCATCATTTGGACAGGTGGTGGTGGGGTTGAATGTTTTAAGGAGTGTAACATCGAGGCCCCCTTTCCTGTTGGCATACAGTTATGCTTTAGAAGGAAGAATTTCGAACCCTTAAAAAAATTGGGGTAGTGAGTGAAGAAAAACTCCATGACAGACTCCCTAGGCCTCGAAGGTCTGAAGAAAATGAGAATTGACTAGGGGAGTTGTAGTTATTGTTTAAAGGAGTGGAAGAGTGAGGTCTTCTGCCCCATTGACCAAGGGAGATCGAGAGGAAGATGAAAGAGGAGCCTGCCACAAGTAAGTAGACGTACCGTACTGCATAATTCAGAAGAGACTCCATGTTTTTCATACTCTGTCCCACAATTGAGCACCCTGTGGAGATCATTAGTGACATGCACGGGCTATTGGTGTAGCCTATGAGACTGCAAAATGATAGGCCTACATTTCCATTAGCAGCATATCAGTAGGTTAATTAGGAAATATTTGTAAGAAGGCAAAGGAATCAAGAGTTTGGTCGTCCAATTTTGCAATTTTTAAATCCAAGTTACCTTTACATAATAGCGATGCTGATTAATATAGATATGGTAACCTTAAGTTCTGATTATTTTTTAATATCTATACGCTACCGTACTTCATTCGTGAAACGATCCTATTAATGGCTAAGCTAAGGGCATTACTTCGTAAAAGGCAACTCTAGGTAATGACATGTTCTAGGCCTAACCTAAAAATTACAAACAAGGTGATATCCTAGTGCACGGTAATTGACAAAATTGTTTATTGAGCGACATAAATATGCATTCATCATAACTTTCGTCTCCTAGTGGACGCATCGTTATATTATATTAAATTAATTTCGAAATAATGACTGAAACACGTTCTAAACGACCGCCAATTCGTGCCATCGTTGCCGTTTTTATTTACAAGTAGTTGTGATGTAGCAATTTACTTCGCTTTGATGCAGCGCTGCAATTTCTCGCTTTAAAAAACGCGGCCGATTTCATGTAAAAAGTCTCATTGTCTAGGCCGGTTGTGGTGAGCGCAACTCGCATCCAGTCGGCCGTGTCTTAACCATTGACTCATATGGAAGTTATTCGCCCTGACAGAACTTTAAACGCAACGGACTTCCTCTTTCCAAACCGCTAGACACAGCCAACTTGTTCAACTGTAAATTCAAAAATAACTTCTCTCCACCTGACACCAGTGAAGGAATGCTCCTACCAAGGCCATCATACCCTCTCTTTTCCCTAGCCAGTCTATATATTTCTCACAACAGGAAGTTCGAGACAGCCTACAGAGAACTTGACCCCATATTGCGACAGGTCCAGACTTAATCCCTGCTCGGATTCTCTACTACTGTGCAGATGCGCTGGCGCCCTCATTGTGTGCACTCTTCAACCAGTCCATTAACACCAGGGCTCTACCACAAGAGTGGAAACATACTAACGTGGTCCCTGTGTTCAAAGATGGTGACAATGAAGACATGGACAACAACCACCCAATTTCTCTAACGTCTGGTATCTGTAAACGTATGAAGCGCCTGATTGCTAAGAACATACTAATTCCTGAACGAGCGAGGCCTGTTAAATCCAAGCCAACATGGCTTCGTTCCGGGGAAATCTTGTACAACTCTTTTGACAAAAGTGATTGATGACTGGCAGAACTCCTTGGATCAGACCAACGTCTCCCAAGTAGACTGCATGGCCCTGTTAAAGCTTGGCAAATATGGCACCGGAGGCAAACTGATTACATGAATGACGTCTTTCCTGGTAGGTCGAACTCAGTATGTCATGTTCGGTGGGGCCAAGTCGCCCAACATAGTGGTAACTTCGTGAGTTTCACAAGGGTCGGTGATTGGGCCTTTGTTGTACTTGGCTTTTACTCTCGACCTTCCAAGCTGTGTGGCGTCCACGGTGGCGCAGTATGCAGACGACTCAATAATTTACAGAGCCATAAAAAATAATGATGACGTCAAAGCACTCCAGGAAGATCTGGACAGTGTGGCACTGTGGTGTGATGTAAATAAGATGAGCGCCTTAAGCTATCATATCGCTCAGTCCATAGAGCACAGGGTGTCACCCTCGTTCCTCCATTCGCTAGGACAACCGATTATCAATCTGGGTTCTACAATCGCTCTGCTCGACACTGGAATGACCTGCCTCATGCAATAAAAAAAACCTTCCTCCACGACTAGTTTGCCGCAAAGTGAAGGCTCTAAAGCAGTGATCTTCAACCCGCGGCCCCCCGCGGCCCGCCGTGTATATGTCAGTAGCCCGCAAAACGATTTACTTTCAATAATTCATATTTGATGGTATTTCGATAGCCACAACAGTGTTATGTTGATGTACCGATGATAAAATGAACAATGAGATCAGAAGATAGCATCATTTTGTTGATTTTTAAATGTTATCCTACTTCGTAGGCCGTAGTAGGGAATTTTGTAAGCGGCGAAGCAAGTGTGGCAACCCTCTGACTCAAGGTCAGTCAACTGAGACTGTTTTCAACGGTGCTCTAATCAGTATAATCTGATATCACCTAGTGAGTGAACGCTTGTTTATGTTTTGTGAATAATGGCTATGAGTAGTAACAAACAGAAAATTGCCGATGAGTATTGAGTGTTCCAATAAAAGTGGACATACCTGTACTGTTTCGTAAATATTAAAAATAAACCAGTTTGTATAATTTGTAATGAATCTGTCTCCGTTATGAAAGAGTACAATTTTAAAGTGGCATTATGACGCCAAGCACGCCTCCAAGATGGACTCAATCCAAGGACAATTTCGATTAGATAAGGTACGAGATTTAAAGAAAGAAATAGATCAACCATCATCGTTTACTTGGCAAAACGCTGAAAGTGAATTAAGTGTTAAACTTAGCTACATCATTTCTGAAAAATGTGTTAAGAAATCAGAGCCATTTACGGATGGTGAGTTTGTAAAGCAGTGCACGGAATCGGCAGCTGAAATTCTATGCCCGAAACAAAAGCATTTGTTTTCAAAGGTTAGCTTATATGGAGATACTGTGGCCAGAAGAATCGAAGAATTAGCTCAGGATATTGAAAACACACCAAAAGACCGTGCTTCAAGTTTGTGTTTTATTCAGTGGCGCTTGAGGAGAGCACTGATATTACAGATACAGCTCAGTTAGCTATTTTCATCAGAGAAATCGACCAACAATTTTCCATTACCGAAGGAATGGCCGCTCTATTTCCAATGAAAGGCACAACTAAAGGAAGTGATATGCACAAGTCTTTGACTACAACTTTAAATCGACTTGGACTAAAGCTGAACAATCTGCCTGGTCTTGTTACTGATGGTGCCCCAACAATGACAGGAAGACATGAAGTTTCTGATCAGAAAAAGACGAGTGCGAAAATCGGCAATTCATGCAATCCATCAAGAAAGTTTGTGTGCAATAAGTGTCTGTTTCAAGGATGTGAACAAAGATTATTTCCTTAGACAGATGGATGCAGAGTATGGTGATGGTAGTATATTACTCAGAGATTCGCTGGCTCAGTCGCAGAAAGTTTCTTAAAAGAAGAAACCTGTACATTCATGGAAAGTAAAGGAAAGACAGTTCACCAGTTCAACGACCCCAATTGGATGGCTGATTTTGGATACCTTACGGATATGTCAGTGCATCTCAACGATTTGAATATTCGACTGCAATGTAAGAACATCATGAATCATAACTTTTTTGACCAAGTTAGGCTTTTGAGAAAAAACTTTGTTTGTGGGGCGACTCCACACACTTTCCAACACTGTCGCAATGTGAAGTTGAAAACAAAGGAAAATACAGTGAAGCACTCACTGTTCTACGATCTGATTTCAGTAACAGGTTTGAAGATTTCAAGTTAAATAAAAACAAGTAGTTCCGTGAAGAACTATACAGCCTATTTTCATATATCCTATGTTAATTGCCTCTATCAACATACAAAATTTCAGTTTGATTGCTGTAATAGATTCGTAGATATTGAGAACCGACTAAATATTTCGGATGGTCGCCATGTTGGATTTTATATATGTAGGTCCTAGAGTTATGTACTGTTACATGCAGATTATTGTGTACGTGTAGCATTCAAACTTGAATTGCATAATTAGGACACAAGAAAAAACAAGGAGATTTTAATATTTTTCACAGCTGCCATCTTGAGGTTATGGAAACAATTGAAATAAATTAGATGCCAGTGGATTAACATTCGTATAAGGATTTACTGTACCAAGTTTCACTGCACGCGGTTGGTTAAATTGCGAGAAACGTCCATGTGAATATTTATAATTCGCGTCGCCGCCATGTTGGATTTGTGATCACCAGGTTATTTAAAGTCCTATAGGTGAACTTAAGTTCATAGCCCCAATGAACATTGAAAAAATGCAGTTTGATTGCTAAAATAGATTCGTAGATATTCAGTATCGTCTAAATATTTCGGATGGTCGCCATGTTGGATTGTTAAATGTATAGGCCATAGAGTCATGTACCATTAAAGGAAAATTATTGCGTAGGTTCATTATTCAAACTTTCACTTCGATCGCATGACTACATCACTATAAATAAAATCTTAATTTTAAAATTCGCACTGCCGCCATCTTGAGGTTATGTAAACAATTGAACTAAATTAGATACCAGTGGATTACAATGTGTATAAATAT
This sequence comes from Meconema thalassinum, assembly GCA_946902985.2. Classification (NCBI taxonomy): domain Eukaryota; kingdom Metazoa; phylum Arthropoda; class Insecta; order Orthoptera; family Tettigoniidae; genus Meconema; species Meconema thalassinum. The sequence goes on from OX336390.1 coordinate 161,560,322, forward strand.
TTCCTGTGCCAGGTTTCAGTGCGCTTGGAACATTAAATCGCGCGAAAGGTCTTTTTAAAATTTTCAAATTCGCTTGGCCGCCATGTTCGTTTTGTAGTTAAACGGTTTTTGAAAGTCTTATAGATGGACTTCCAGTAGTGCCCTTTATCTCCGTACAAAATTTCAGGGTTTTACCGCTAATAGTTTCAGAGATATAGAATGCCGGTGAAATATTTCGCACATCCGCCATCTTGTGATTATGTAAACAATTGAACGAAGTTAGATGTCGGTGCATTACAATGTATATAAACATATACTGTACCAAGTTTCATTGCGTTTGGTTGGTCAAATCGCGAGAAACGTCTATTTAAAAGTCGCAAATTCGCTTGGCCGCCATGTTGGTTTTGTAGTTACCAGATTTTCAAAAGTCACATAAGTGAACTTATAGTAGTTTCCTATATCACCATAGAAAATGTCAGGGTAATATCAGTAATAGTTTCGGAGATATAGAATGCTGGTGAAATATTTCGCACAGCCGCCATGTTGGATTGGTGAGTCGTAACGAAATTTGAAGGGCACGGTCGAGGTCGCCGGGAATAGTGCTATGAACTTTCCGAGTTTCATTGAAATCGCTCCAGCCGTTTAGATTTTATTAGGGGGGGACACACACACGAATCACACACACACACACACGCACACACACACGGACAAAAGGTGATCTCATAAGCCTATTTTTTCAAAATTGAAAATAGGCTAAAAATGATGAAGCTATGTTGTGCTCCATTTGGTGTGAATGTGGAAGACTATAGCGGAAACATACAAATGGAACTTATTGAGTTCCAGTGTACTAGCGATTTACATGAGAAATTTAAAATTTTTAAAGTTTTACTCATTGTATGTTGAAACGGATCAATGTCCACCAATCAGATCTCATGCTCTGTCGACAGCATCCCTTTTTGGCAGTACTTATATCTGTAAGCAGCTATTTTCCAAAATGAAGAATGTGAAGTCAAAATTGAAGAATCGTGTTTTGGACACTCATTTAGAGAACTCTCTTCGAATTGCTTCATCCAACATAAAAGCCAATGTTGACAGATTAGTGAAAGAGAAATAGAGTCAGATTTCTCATTGAATAAAAAAAAAATTGATATTTTTAATTTAGTTTTGTGTTTTGCAACATACCGTATTTTAATATTGAATTCACTGTAATTTTAAAATTAAATTAAAACGTATTTTAAAAAATTAAGTTTTTATCTTCCAAGTTGAAAGATAATATATAATAATAAGATTAATGCGGCCCTCAAGCCCTTCCATGACAAAAAATTGGCCCTTCATTAAAGTAAGGTTGAAGACCACTGCTCTAAAGGGACCAAAACCCAATGTAAATTGAATTCCTATATGGTTGGTTGGTTCCTTAGTTTAGGGGCTGCGACAACGCGGTCATGTAGCCCCGTGTACTTTGGGTGTGTGTAGAATCTGTCTGATAACCGGTGTTAATTGTGATGACTGTATTAGTGTGTGTATCTGTTTTTTTTTAAATTCAAGTATGGACTGCAACTTTGAATTTTCAAATCGTTCCTACTTTTGCCGCCAAACGCCACCGTCAACGACTACTAGGCCTAGTTCAGAACTAGCTACTAGACGCCACCGCAGTCGGCTCTTGGCAACGAACGTAGCAACCTAAGAGCGTTGTTTACATTCTTAACCTATCCAATTTAGTTTCACACAGGTGTAATTAGTGGAAAGATCTTTAACATGCCATAAATCTATGACATGGGACCGCCGGCTTTACTTCCCCTCCGAAGGAAGGCATACTGAGGGATTTTTAACGCTCTTAAAAAATCCGACGGCTTCGGCCGGGTTTGAACCCGCTATCTTGGGCATAGAAGCTCAGCATGCTACCAACTACGCCACCGAAGCCGCTAAGAATTCCTATATAATGTAACTTTGTGTGTGAGTGGGAGTGTATGCCTGCGTGTATGTATATGTGTACGTGTGTGTGCATGCATGTGTGCATGAGCGTGTATATGTGTGTGTACGTGTATCTTCACTTTTATTTCAGAATTGTATGATATAGACTTCATGTACAGCAGACTAAGTGTCCATAGCAATGTAAAGCTGCAAATTGTATATACTGTATGTAACATATCAGATTTGTATACATTTAATGAACGGAGATAGAGACACTGCTGTGTATGTGGGGCTTGCCCTTTCTCTATCTGCCGTCCATAAATTGTAGGCACAATAAATAATAATAATAATAATAATAATAATAATAATAATAATAATAATATTAATAATGGTTTTCTGTGGCTTCCCTACTTCCATTCCAGGCAAAAGCTGGGATGGTTTCTAACTTAACGACACGGCCGTCTCCATCACAATCCTCGCCTAAATTACAAATAGAGACCACAATAACCCAGGTTATCAGGCTAATTAAAGACAGACACACTCACACCTGAGTAAACGGGGCTAAATGACCTCGATGTGTAAGCCCCTCAAATGAAACAACAAGAACCTGCTGCTTATCGTATTGGTATATAAATACCCTTATTTGTGTACCTTAATTGCTCAGCCTCCTTCAAACTATTGTTGTGTTCCCGCCTGACGGCTCGGTCTTAAGCCGTAGGCCTATCAGAGGTTCTGCAAGTTATGTACAAGGCTCGTTATTGTATTCTTACCGATAGCTTCTGATTCGCGAACTCAAGCGACAGTGCAGCCGTTATCTGTAACTAGCGTAAGAGTGATTGAAACATACACAAACAGATGCTATAACATGTGATTTGAGTTGATAGGTGTGCTCTTCTCTCGTTTTTAGCCTACTTTCGATTTTTGCAAAAAATGAAAGTAGACTTATGAGATCAACACAGGGCGAAAAAAGTGTGTCTGTCTGTGTGTGTGTATGTGTGTGTGTGAGTCTGTGTGTGTGTGTGTATGTGTGTGTGTGAGTCTGTGTGTGTATGTGTGAGTGTGTGTACTCTGAATGTCTGTCCCCCCTATCAATTCGAACACGGTGAATGCGAATTGAACGAAATTTGGTACAAAGGTAGCACTAGCAAAGGACACCTCAGTGTCATGTTTTATATCGCCGCCATCTTTACTAAAACTGAATGGCGGCCACTCAAACGTTCAAAACGTAAAATCAAATAACGACTAACCAAATCATCCAATCTCTACCAAATTTGGTAACAACATACCTTCGTATAGGATGCGTCTTGTGACCAAACTACAAGGTCGTCCGCCATACCATTTCAGGATGGCGGCCGTGCGAATTATGCAAACTTTATAATCCATATCATGGGACCCACCAGTTCCGATTATCGAGCCGAGAATCGTTTTAACTGTTCTAAAGGAAGAGGCACGTACGAAATTAAAAGTTTATTTTGTAATACTATAGTGCAGACGTGATTTTAAAAAGCTCAGCTGATTCATTAATAAGACAAGATGGCAGCGGATATCTTGTGCCTGACTTATATTTCACTAATTTGAGTATTGCATGCAATATAGCGTACGGAAACAAAATAAATAAACTTTGTATGAAATGCTTTATATATAAATAATATACTTCAGTGATGAAATCGTTTAGTATAAATCATTATTTGCTAACAAGTTCTATGTAAGTCATTTTATATAGGACGATATTCGATGACACAATTAGCTCAGTGGTAGAGCGTTAGTCTGTCATTCATATGCCTATGGTTCAAACCCCATCAGAGATACGTTTTTTGCTTGACAATTTACATATTTGTTGCTTTGTAATGACTCAGACGTTTTAAAATTAAGCGTTATATTGTGCATATTACGGTGCAAAACATATACTTAATTAAAACATAATTCGCCAGCAGATTTAATCGAGACATCTAGCTGACAAAAAGGTAACAGATTTTATTGAAAAGTTTCTTCTTCTGGCCGCTAGAATGCACTCGCTCTGTTAGGATTATATTGTTCGATATTTCACAACTAGATATCACGACTAGTTTTTATATTTATTGTTTCTTGAGTACTGAGACGTTATAAAATAAAGCTTTATATGGTGCTTTTTGCAATGGAAATTATATATTAAAAAAACGACATTCTCCACTGGAGTGACATCTTCCAGCCTTCAGTTGTACTATGCAGAAACTATAGATTCGAGCAGCGCTCTATACCGGCCAGTTAGTGAACCCAGTCTTAACGACTGCTAGGAGTAATAATACAGTAACATTAGTTTATTCCTTGTGCACAGAGGCGTTGTTGATAATCTCAAAACTTGCAATATGGATGATTTGGAGATGGATTATTTTGTTATACCGTGTATTTAAGATTAGCCTATAAATTAACGGGTTGCGAAGTTACTTCACTTAGTTCTATATCATTCGTACACGACACAGAACAACAACGTGACGTCAGTTTCTGATCTGCTCTGATTGGCTATTACATTGCTGCAGTCGGGTAGTTGGCAGTCAAGGATAAAATTCTCGACTGCCAACTGCCAGCTACCAACTGCAACTTCATGTTGTGTATGGTGCCTATAGTATACACGGAGTCGATCGCGACTGCCGACCGAGGACTACCAACTACGGACTGCCGACTGCGCATTGTAGATGGGCCTTATTAGAGCAACGAAGTTTCAATTATTGTAAGTAGTCGGTGTTTGGAGTGTTTGCTGATGAAATTGCAAAATGCTGGGGTAAATTATAAACTATGGTTTGAACGCCACTGTTCAAATCCTGTGTGCCAATTTGCACTTCAAATAGGAAGAAATTAGGAGATGATAAGGACAGAGAGTTATAACTATACCCATACATTTCGGAGAAAGTAGGCTATATGTTCTTTCCCGAACATCTTGTTTTCAGTTATTTTCATCATAATTGAGGCTAAAAGATGACTTATATAATTGCTCAGTTCAGCTGTGCTCTTCGAATTCAACAATTGCGATATCAATGCATTCCTTTCAGAAAAGAAAGCTCTTCAGACGGAATAGAGGCGATTACTTCGCGTCGCAAAGCCTATTTCGAAGTATATGATCGTATGCGGCTGGCATTTTACAAAGGAGAATTAATTATTAATTTTACTAATGAATTTCTTACAATATCCAGTACCCTACATTCTCCCCTGCACTACAAACTAGGTCGATTTGACGGCTGTTCTTCCCATGTGCCAAACATTACTTTTAGGGGTCGCTTTATCGTAGGCCTACATGTGGTTGTCTTTATTTAACTTGCCCCATTGCTCCTTCAAATCTGTGAATTTCATGTCTTCTAAGTTTTCAATCATGTGCTTATTAAAAATTTTAAAATATGTATAGCCAACTTGTACAGTTTTTGATTTATCGACTTCAACTGTATTAAGCTATATCTTGCAAATTTAAATGTATCTACTTACTGAAGTATGTAAAGCAATGTACCGACAATATGCATATTACTTATTCCTGAACAAATTATTTTTTTTCTCGGCAACTGGTGACCGAATTTCATTATGAATCTGATTAGGTAACCCTTTCAAATTACTAGTTAGTAACCATAAAGCTTCCAGTCTCGTAACATCTTTCGTTTCTTTGACTTTCCCGCACATAATTATGTGTTCGGCATCTAAAATTGCCTGTCCTTCAACGAGAGCCTCTCTAGAATTGCCAACAACATTCAATACGGTAGCCTACATCACGAAATCTATCACCCTTGCGTCCACCATTTTGTCGCGACCGACCTGCCACTTACATTCGATTGAGTTCGCGAATAGGGATTACATTACAACCCCTACTACACAAGGAAATGGGAGTGGAAGGAGATTCTGGATTCAGGGAATGCTCCCCAATGAAAGAGATTAAAAGCTCAACTCCCAGTTTTTTTCCATATAGTGGGTGCGGTACGTAATTCTATACTGCAAATAGTCAATATACCACGCCACTTGGTAGGTTTGTCGGTGGCACTATGTTTGATGATTCTAAAAGAGGAAGCACCAAAAATGTCCCTTAGGATCCAAGATGGCGCCCGTTTTTGAACAAGCGTTAAAAACACCGGAGTAAAATTAAATTTGTTATATTTGTGGTGCTTTGTGTTGTTTTCGACTGATTCCGACCTCCTGAACACAATTGAAATATTTATTTGAACGTCTGAGGGCATATAAGCACGTTTCGGGACAACAACAAAAAGTACCGTTATTTTTCAACAAACGTTAAGAAATTTGAAAAATAAGGAATTAACAACATCTGGCATGTGGTATATTGTATTCGACTGATTTCGACATCCTAAACACAACTGAAGTATGTATTTGAACGTTTGAGGGCATATAAGTACGTTTCGGGGCAAAACGTACCATTATTTTTGAACTAACGTTAAGAAATTTGAAAAATAAGGAATTGCGAACATTAGGCATATGTTGTATAATTTTCGACTAATTTCGACATCCAAAACACAACTGAAATATTTATTTGAACTTTTGATGACGTATAAGTACGTTCCGGGATCAAGAATGCCGTTATTATTTTTAACGTTAAGCAATTTGAAATATAAGAAATGGACAAAATAGAGTACAGGTAAGTGTTATATTGTTTTTGACTAATTTCTACATTCCAAACACAACTACAATATTCTTTTTTAACTTTCGAGATCATAAAAAATAGTCTTTGTCTCTTTTTTTTTTTTTTTTTTTTTCAAATTCACTTTGGTGCTTTATTGCGAAGTGAGCTTTTTTTTTTCTTTTTATGGCATATAACATAAATGTTATCCACGTTACATTCAAAAGATAAATATTTTACACTTTATGTTCGACCCTGACAATTATGTGTCAGAAAACGGTGTCATAATGATGGTCATTATAACACTTATTTTCATTATGATACAGTTTCTCCAGCCAATCAGAGCTCGTTCATTGACCAATTAGGTAACGATACCTTCGCGCATGCGCTCAAAATCCAACATGTCGGACATAAACACAACATCGAACTATAATAAATTACCGACATGGAATACGCACCGTCCATATATTCGCGTAAATAAACTGGCGAATATGAAACAAGAAATAGCTCTGTACCTTAAAATCACCAACACTAATTTCTACACAGCGCATTCAAACGACTCCGGTGACAATATTACTGAGGCACGGCAGATCTAAACATATGGCTTGCATATGTCATTGCAAGGACACAGAGCGCATGCGTCAAAGATCTTGAAAGACAGAGAGATGTCTCGCGCTCGCTCTCCGATAACAAAATTCTTGTGGCTGACCCTCAACAGATATTTATGAATATTTATGTTAAAACATATAATAAAATTATAATTATCGTCGAACATAAACAGTCGTATGCAACTCGCCTATAATGGTAATTAAGACACTCGTATGGAAATTATAAAACTCGCATACGCTCGTTTTATAAAAAATACTCGTGTCTTAATTATAGCCATTATAGGCTCGTTGCATAATGTACTATTATGTGTTTGTCACATAATAAAAACAAGATGTTCAGTAAAGAACATATAGCCTACTTTCTCCTGAATGTATGAGTATAGTTATAACTCGTTGTTATTACCAAAGAGTATAATAGAATCATTTCTTGGTTGAAGACCTTAGAAACTATTTACCTCTACCAAACGCCACAACCTAGAAAAAAACTACTACCATCATTGAAGAAAGATAGATAAGAAGTATCTCAAGAATGTTATGGATCTTGAGACATATTCGACCGGACTGGCTGCGTGGCTCTGCGGTAACGTTCTCGCTTGCTGGACTCTAGATTGCAGGTTCGTATCCTGGCGCAGTCAGCTGGCATTTGACGGTGCACATATGCGAGGGAGCCGTGTCAGTAGATTTACTATGTGAGATCGTTTTGTTCTTTACTTCAAATAACATTTTCAAATAACGCACAATGTTGTTGTTTGTTTGTTTGAGTCTTCAGTCTTTTGACTGGTTTGATGCAGCTCTCCATGCCTCCCTGTCCTGAGCTAATCGTTTCATCTCTACATAGCTCCGACACCCTACATCGGAGGCAATCTGTTTAACATATTCTAACCTTGGTCTACCCCTACAGTTTTTGTCCTCGACCCTTCCTTCCATAACTAAGCTTGCTATTCCTGGGTGTCTTAGTATGTGTCCTACCAACCTATCTCTTCTCTTCATTAGCAGTCGCCAGAAACATCTCTCCTCTCCCACTCGTCTTAATACCTCTTTGTTTGTAACCCTATCTACCCATCTGATCTTCATCATTCTCCTGTAACACCACATTTCAAATGCTTCAATTCTCCTCTTTTCTGCTGCACCAATAGTCCAAGTTTCACTTCCATAGAGCGCCACGCTCCAGACAAAGGCTTTCAAAAATGACTTCCTAATACCTAAATCTATATTCGATGTCAGCAGATTCCTTTTTTGTAGAAATGCTTTCTTTGCCTGAGCCAACCTACTTTTAATATCCTCTTTGCTTCGTCCATCACTGGTTATTCTGCTTCCTAAGTAACAGAAGTCTCCTACTTCCTTCAGCTTTTCACCTGCCAATTTGATCTCCATAGAGGTTTCTGATTTATTTCGGCTGCATTCCATAGGCTGTTACAAACCCTTTAAAATAAAAAGTAAAAATTTATCGTAGTATCATCTTGCCATTCTTCAAGCGATGCGCATAGAATGCCAATGGTATACGGTACTATCCAATGGAGTCCCACGTAGACCAGTCATGACATCTAGTGGAGAAGTATCGAACAATATAACCCTAACAGGGCGAGTGCATTCTAGTGGCCTTAAGAAGAAACTTTTCAATAAAATCTTGAAGTTAATAAGTAGGCCGGCGTGCAGTTGCCTTTTTTGGCTGCTAGATGTCTCAAGCAAATCTGCTGGTGAATTATGTTTTAATTAAATATATATTTTCCGTCGCCTCCGTAGCGTAGCGGTCAGCATGGTTAGCTGCCACCCCGGAGGTCCTGGGTTCGATTCCCGGCTCTGCCACGAAATTTGAAAAGTGGTACGAGGACTGGAACGGGGTCTACTCAGCCTCGGGTGGCCCAAATGAGTAGAGGGGGTTCGATTCCCCCTCAGCCATCCTCGAAGTGGTTTTCCGTGGTTTCCCACTTCGTCTTCGGGCAAATGCCGGGATGGTACCTTCTTCAAGGCCACGGCCGCCTCCTTCCCTCTTCCTTGCCTATCCATCCTCACCATCCCTTACCTTCCCTCATGAGGCCCCTGTTCGCTTTGCAGGTGAGGCCGCCTGGGCGAGGTGCCAATCCCACCTCACCAGTTGTATCCCTTCCGATTCGATGTTCCCAGCTCTAGGACACTGCCCGTAGAGGCGGTAGTGGTGAGTACTCGCTGAGTCCGTGGGTTCCACCAACCTGGAGGGTAAACGACTAAAAATATATATATATATATATATATATATATATATATGCAAAATATAACGCTTAATTTTAAAACGTCTGAATCATTACAAAACAATAAATATATAAAATTTCAAGCAAAAACAAAATATATAGGCCAACGCTTTACCACGGAGCCATTTGTGCCAACGAACGTCGTTCTATATAAAATGACTTACATATAGTCTAACTTGTTAGCAAATAATGATTTAGACTAAACGATTTCATCAGTGGAGTATATTATTTATTTATAAAGCATTTCATACAAAGTTTATTTATTTTGTATCAGTACGCTATATTGCATGCAATACTCAAATTAGTGAAACATAAGTCAGGCTCAAGATATCCGCTGCCATCTTATCTTCTTACCGAGACGGCTCAGCTTTTTAAAGTCACTTCTGCACTATAGCATTACAAAATAAACTTTTAATTTCAAACGTGCCTCTTCCTTTGAACAGTTAAATCGATTCTCGGCTCGATAATCGGAACTGGTGGGTCCCATGATATGGATTATAAAGTTTGCAAAATTCGCACGGCCGCCATCCTGAAATGCTAGGGCGGATGACTTTGTAGTTTGATCACAAGACGCGGCCTATATGAAGGTATGTTATTACCAAATTTGGTAGAGATCAGATAATTTGGTTAGTCGCTATTTGATTTTACGTTTTGAACGTTTGAGTGGCCGCCATTCAGTTTTGGTAAAGATGGCGGCGATATAAAACATGACACTGAGGTGCCCTTTGCTTGTTCTACCTCTGTACCAAATTTCGTTCAATTCGGTTTAACCGTGTACGAATTGATAGGGGGGGACAGACATTCAGAGCACACACACTCACACACACACACACACACACTCACACACACACACACACACACAGACTCACATACACACAGACAGACACACCATTTTTGGCCCTGTAGTGATCTCATAAGTCTACTTTCATTTTTTGCAAAAATCGTAAGTAGGCTAAAAAATACACTGTTTATCTACTATATAAAGCTCAAATACCACTCACTAACTGACTCACTCATTCATTCATTACGAAATCTCAGAAACCACCGAACGGATTGGAATGAAATTTGGTATCCAGCTTCCTCAAGGGCCGAAAACGCCCAATAAGAAAGGATTTTTGGATATTCAGGTTCTAAAGGGGTGTTAAGGGGGTAGACCTGCATTTCATTGAATAGCAATATCTCCCGATTGGTTTCATTGGGGAATGTGATACTCGGCATATAAACTCATCATTAAAAACAAGATGTTCAGTAAAGAATATATAGCCTACTTTCTCCTAAATGCATGGGTATTGTTATAACTCTTTGTCATTTTCAAGGAGTATAATTGAATGTTGGTTGTAGTAGCTTGTTGAAATACAACGTGCTATAGGGATATTAAACATGAATATGAGGTGCCCTTTGCTAGTGCTACCTCTGTAAAAAAAATGCATTCAATTCGGTTTCACCGTGTTTGAATTGATCCGGGGAATGGATTTGCACACATACATGGCCGCTATTTGCAAACTATTGGGCTGATGACCTTGTAGTCAGTCATAAGATGCTTTCCACAAAAAGGCATGTTGTTGCAAAATCCGGTAGAGATCAAATTATTAGGATGGTCGAAATTTGATTTAAGCTTTTAACATTTGGGTGGCCATCATTCCGTTTCCGTCAAGATGGCGGCGATATAAAACATGACACTGAGGTGCATTTTGCTAGTGCTACCTCTGTACCAAATTTCGTTCAATTCGGTTTCACCGTGTTTGAATTGATAGGGGGAATCGATTTGCACACATACTTGGCCACCATCTGCAAACTATTGGGCTGATGATCTAGCAGTTTGGTCAGAATATGCTTCCCACATAAAGATTTGTTGTTGCAAAATTTGGTAGAGACTAGATTATTAGGTTGGTCGTAATTACATTTTAGCCTTTAACATTTGGGTGGTCGCGATTACGTTTCCGTCAAGATGGCGGTGATATAAAACATGCCACTGAGGTGGCCTTTTCTAATGCTACCTCTGTACCAAATTTCGTTCCATTCGGTTTCACCGTGTTCGAATTAATAGGGGGAATCGATTTTCACACAAAGATGGCCGCCATCCGCAAAATATTAGGCTAATGACCTATTAGTTTGGTCAAAGGATGCTCCCTCCATAATGGTATGTTGATGCAAAATTTGGTAGAGATCGGATGATTGGGTTAGTCGTAATTTGATTTAAGCTTTGAACATTTGTGTGGCCGCCATTACGTTTCCGTCAAGATGGCAGCGATATAAAACATGACACGGAGGTGCCCTTTGCTAGTGCTACCTCTGTACCAAATTTCATTCCATTCGGTTTCACCGTGTTCGAATTAATAGGGGTAATCTATTTTGACACAAAGATGGCCGCCATCCGCAAACTATTAGGCTAATGACCTATTAGATTTGTCAAAGGATGCTTCCTCCATAAAGGTATGTTGTTGCAAAATTTGGTAGTGTTGTTGTTGTTTGAGTCTTCAGTCTTTTGACTGGTTTGATGCAGCTCTCCATGCCTCCCTGTCCTGAGCTAATCGTTTCATCTCTACATAGCTCCGACACCCTACATCGGAGGCACTCTGTTTAACATATTCTAACCTTGGTCTACCCCTACAGTTTTTGTCCTCGACCCTTCCTTCCATAACTAAGCTTGCTATTCCTGGGTGTCTTAGTATGTGTCCTACCAACCTATCTCTTCTCTTCATTAGCAGTCGCCAGAAACATCTCTCCTCTCCCACTCGTCTTAATACCTCTTTGTTTGTAACCCTATCTACCCATCTGATCTTCATCATTCTCCTGTAACACCACATTTCAAATGCTTCAATTCTCCTCTTTTCTGCTGCACCAATAGTCCAAGTTTCACTTCCATAGAGCGCCACGCTCCAGACAAAGGCTTTCAAAAATGACTTCCTAATACCTAAATCTATATTCGATGTCAGCAGATTCCTTTTTTGTAGAAATGCTTTCTTTGCCTGAGCCAACCTACTTTTAATATCCTCTTTGCTTCGTCCATCACTGGTTATTCTGCTTCCTAAGTAACAGAAGTCTCCTACTTCCTTCAGCTTTTCACCTGCCAATTTGATCTCCATAGAGGTTTCTGATTTATTTCGGCTGCATTCCAGTATTTTTGTTTTACATTTATTTATTTTCATCATGAATTCTTTCCGTAAGACGGAGTCCATACCATTCAAAAACTCATTCAAATCCTCAGGCTTGTCGGCCAAGATGACGATGTCATCAGCAAATCTCAGAGTTGAAATTATTTCTCCTTGAATCTTCACTCCCACTTTAAATTTTTCTCTAATTTCCTTCATTGCTTGTTCAATGTAAAGATTGAAAAGTATGGGTGATAAGTTGCAGCCTTGCCTTACACCTTTCTGAATACCAGCTTCTCTCTCATGTCCTTCAACTCGAATGACTGCTGTCTGGTTTCTGTACAGATTGTATATCACCCTCCTATCCCTGTACTTTATTCCAATTGATTTCAAAATGTCAAACAATTTAGTCCAATCAACGTTATCAAAAGCCTTTTCTAAGTCTACAAAAGCCATGAACGTTCTCTTATCTTTCCTTATTCTACCTTCTAAAATCAGCCTAAGACTTAGTACAGCTTCCCTTGTTCCTACATTTCTCCTGAAACCAAACTGGTCTTCACCCAACTCCGTTTCTATCTGGCTTTCAATCCTCTTGTAAATTATTCTAGACAGGATCTTTGAAGCATGAGTAATCAAGCTGATTGTACGGTAATCTTCACATCTGTCAGCTCCCACTTTCTTTGGTATAGGGATGATTACATTCTTCTTGAAATCAGGGGGTACCTCACCTGTCTCATAAATCCTACACACCAAGTGAAATAACCTGATCAGACCTTCATCTCCTATGCAGCGTAGCAACTCAATCGGTATATCATCTATGCCTGGTGCTTTGTTCCTGCTTAAGTCTTCCAAAGCTCTATCAAATTCTGATCTCAATATTAAATCTCCTTTCGCATCCTCATCAATTTCCTCCTCCCTTTCCATTACATGATTCTCAATCTCCTTTCCCTTATACAAACTCTCTATGTAAGCTTTCCATCTGTCAACCTTTTCTTCCCTATCTGTTAGAGGCTTTCCATTTGTGTCCTTAATATTACAGCACTTAGTCTTCTTTTCCCCAAAAGTATTCTTAATCCTTCGATAAGCTGTGTCTACTTTTCCTAATTTCAGACAATTTTCTATACCTGCACATTTCTCTTTCAACCATTCTTCTTTCGCTTCCTTGCACTTCTTGTTAACCTCATTTTTCAGACGTCTGTATTCTGCTTTCCCCTTTTCATCTCTTAGATTCTTGTGTTTCCGCCTTTCATCCATCAATTCTAGTATATCCTGAGTGATCCACGGTTTTCTACCTATTCTTTCTTTCCTACCAATGTTTTCTTCTGCGGATTTTGTTATTTCATTCTTCAAAAGTGCCCATTCGTCTGCAATTGAAGTTTGTTTAGGGCTTTTCATTAGTCCTTCCTTTATACTCTTCTTGAATCTTTCGTTTACATCCTTCTCTTTCAGGCTGTCTATTGCCCACCTTTTTGGCTTTTGACTTTTCTTCAGTTTCTTCAACTTTAATCTGCATTTCATTACAACCAGATTGTGATCAGAGTTTATGTCAGCACCAGGATATGTTTTACAATCCAAAATCTGGTTTAGGAACCTCTGCTTGACCATAATGAAGTCGATTTGGTAACGCCCTGTATCTCCTGGTCTCATCCATGTGTATATTCTTCTATTATGGTTATTGAATAAGGTGTTAGCTATGACCAATTCATGCTCGGTGCAGAATTCTACCAGCCTGCTTCCTCGATCATTCCTTTCACCTAATCCGAAATCACCTACTATCTTCCCTTCTCTCCCTTTTCCTACCACAGCATTCCAATCTCCCATTACTATAACATTTTCATCACCCTTGATATACCTCAGAATTTCGTCTATTTCTTCGTAGACCTTTTCAACATCCTCATCATCAGCTTGACTGGTAGGCATATAGACTTGTACCACTGTAGTGCAGGTAGGTTTTGTATTGATTTTTGCTACAATAATCCGTTCACTATATTGCTTATAATATTCCACCCGCTGTCCAAGTTTCCTACTCAATATGAGGCCAACCCCTGCTTGGCCATTGTTTGATTTAGTGCTAATGACCCTATAGTCTCCTGACCAAAAGTCCTGTTCTTCCTGCCAGCGCATTTCACTAATCCCAACCAAATCCAACCTCAACCTGTCCATTTCCCTTTCTAAGTTTTCTATCCTTCCACTTCCTAGCAGACTTCTAACATTCCACGCTCCGATCCGTAGAATGTCAGCTTTCCTCTTTGTCACTTCTGATCGGATGATTAGGTTAATCGTAATTTGATTTAAGCTTTGAACATTTGTGTGGCCGCCATTACGTTTCCGTCAAGATGGCGGTGATATAAAACATGACACTGAGGTGCCCTTTGCTAGTGCTACCTCTTTACCAAATTTCATTCCATTCGGTTTCACCGTGTTCGAATTAATAGGGGTAATCGATTTTGACACAAAGATGGCCGCCATCCGCAAACTATTAGGCTAATGACCTATTAGATTTGTCAAAGGATGCTCCCTTCACAAAGGTATGTTGTTGCAAAATTTGGTAGAGATCGGATGATTAGGTTAGTCGTAATTTGATTTAAGCTTTGAACATTTGTGTGGCCGCCATTACGTTTCCGTCAAGATGGCGGCGATATGAAACATGACACTGGGGTGCCCTTTGCTAGTAGTACCTTTGTACCAAATTTCGTTCCATTCGGTTTCACCGTGTTCGAATTAATAGGGGCAATCGATTTTCACACAAAGATGGCCGCCATCCGCAAACTATTAAGCTGATGACCTATTAGTTTGGTCAAAGGATGCTGCCCTCATAAATGTATGTTGTTGCAAAATTTGGTAGAGATCGGATGATTAGGTTAGTCGTAATTTGATTTAAGCATTGAACATTTGTGTGGCCGCCATTACGTTTCCGTCAAGATGGGGGCGATATAAAACATGACAATGAGGTGCCCTTTGCTAGTGCTACCTCTGTAACAATTTTCGTTCCATTCGGTTTCACCGTGTTCGAATTAATAGTGGGAATCGATTTTGATACAAGATGGCTGCCATCCGCAAACTATTAGGCTAATGACCTATTAATTTGGTCAAAGAATGCTTCCTCCATAATGGTATGTTGTTGCAAAATTTGGTAGTGATAGGATGATTAGGTTAATCGTAATTTGATTTAAGCTTTGAACATTTGTGTGGCCGCCATTATGTTTCCGTCAAGATGGCGGCGATATAAAACATGACACTGAGGTGTCCTTTGCTAGTGCTATCTTTGTACCAAATTTCATTCAATTTGCGCTCACCGTGTTCGAATTGATAGGGGGGGACAGACATTTAGAGTACACACACTCACACACACACACACACAGACTCACACACACACATACACACACACAGACAGACACACTTTTTTTCGCCCTGTAGTGATCTCATAAGTCTACTTTCATTGTTTGCAAAAATCGAAAGTAGGCTAATAAGAAGACACGTGTCTGAGGGTTTTTCGATGCCGTGTATATTATGAGGTGAAAGGGGTGAAAAGTGGGGGTTGAAGGATTCCTAACGGAGCGTGTATCTCTTAAACGACATAGGCGAGGAGTTTAGAACTCAGCCGAAAAATTCAGCATAAAAATAACTAAACAGGTGTTTGACCGTTTTTTCATAAATCCAATTTAAGGGGCCCATGGGGAGGGGTGAAATTATGTGGGAGGGGGGGAAACGTAATATGTCTGAGTGTAAAATTATACATGGCCTATGTTGTAGACAATAACACATTACATCTTTTTTGTCTCTTGCTATTTCATCATACGACGAATACTTAGGGAGTTATTAATGATTTTGTACTTTTTGGCCGGAATTTTCTAAGTCCCAGGATTGACATAAAAATTGATTCGAATGAAATTTCAAAAAATAGTTTTTTTTAATACTTTTATTATATTTTTCACGTCTTTTAGGGTCCGAAACCAACATGATATTTTGATGTTTTTTTTTCGTCCCATGCATTTTTGGTTTCAGGTGATAGAATTATTTTCCACTAGGACCGATGCTTATCTATCTATATAACTAATGTTATAACGGGATTCCAAATGTTATTGCGGGTGAAGCCGCGGGTAACAGCTAGTTAAGTAATATCACTAAAACTGTTTTGGTTTTATTGATCACAAAATATTACCAACTATGCAGTGGCCTTATCACTGGAAAAAAAGATAAATCTTTCCTCTGTTATATGTTACTTACATGATTTAAAAGGGTTTCTGAGTTTGACTTTTACTTTACCTGGCATTGTGCCATTTCCCTCGGCAATTTTTGCACATCATTGTACATGGCACACCGTTTCCGAAACAAGTACTTGCTTTCGTTGAGCAGTTTTTTGGCATCCACACTTGAGCAGTACTTCCCTGGAAAATGTCGTTTTTCGGTTTTTTCCATATTAATACACCCCCATCCCCTGCGGATCATATAGCAGTGTTTTTATCCAAATTCCGCCATTTTTAAAGCCCTGGCGTAGCTTTAAAATGCACGGTGTGTCCTTTAAACGCCCCAGCACAGTAAGTGTCCTGAAGGTTCTGAGTCTTGGTGCTTCTACAATCGATGTATCGCAGCTGGTAAAACACCACAGAGTCATGACAAAATGGCTGTAGAACTTTAAGAACCCTTAGTTGTCAAGATTGTGCCTGTTTATCAAAGGCTGGCATCAGATGAGCTACTATCCAGATGCATCCGTGGTGCTGCTGAAAATCAGAATGAGTCTCTGCATTATGTTATCTGGAGGAAGTACCCAAAAGAGATTTTTATTTCACGGAAGATACTTGAAATTGCTGTTAGTAATTCTGTAGCAGAATTCAACGTGGGGTGTAGTGCAACAACAGAGTTGATATCAGGAATAAGACTAACTTCAGTATCTCATGTCACAGCACAAACACTTGAAAGATGTGACAGTCGCAGGAAGTTTGTAAGTCCTTGGTCATAATTGGAGAAGCAAAGGCATGTCGACGGAAGGTGAAACTGACAGAAATGAAGGAGGAAGCTGCAAAACAGAAGAAGGAGGGTGTCACCTATGCTGTAGGACAATCCAAATGTCATTGGTAAGCTGAAACCTTGTAAATTGTGTATCATTTTAGAAAATTGCTGTTTTCTCGGATTCACTTTTCCAGGCATTCAAAATGTTACTCGCGTCATAAATCTTATGATATTGCTTTCAAAATGGGAATTTATTATCTTCATTGCAATGGCTATAAACCTGCGGATCGTTTTTTAGATTGCACTTTTGGTATGGCTGCAAAAAAATTCAAACTGGAAAAAATACGATTATTTTGTAGAAAAAAACTTGGATATGAAAAAAAAAAATTCTTGACACTCATTAATGCAATTCAAAATCGGATCCGTAGGTTTCTTCCAATTGTTATAGTGCAATAGAATATTACCTAAAAGTTACACTATCTTGTTTTTTTTAACGCGGCTGACCTTTATAAAACTTGAATAATTAGCACAATAAATGTACAAAATAATTAATATCTGGAGAAATAATCAACTTACAATGCTCACGTTTCCCACAGTGGTTTATAATATGACTATTCATAACCATGTAAAATTTCAAAGCTGTACCTCAGTTTATATAGAATTTGAAAATTTCAGTCCCAGTGTCCCTAGGCTGTCCAAATCGGAGGCTGTGTTGTCAATCTAGAAGACCACGTATCTTCGCGCGTAAGCCATCCCCAGCCCTTAATAAAACGCAAACGCAGTTTTAAAGTTTTCTACGCGGCTTCGGTGGCGTAGTTGGTAGCATGCCGAGCTTCTATGCCCAAGATCATTGGTTCAAACCCGACTGAAGTCGTCGGTTTTTTTAAGAGCGTTGAAATCCTTCAGTATGCCTTCCTTCGGAGGAGAAGTAAAGCCGGCGGTCCCATGTCATAGAGATATGGCATGCTAAAGAACCTTCCACTAGTTACACCTGTGTGAAGCTAAATTAGGTTAAAAATGTAAACAACGCTCTGGTTACTACGTTCGTCGCCAGGGGCTGACTGCGGTGGCGTCTAGTAGCCAAGTTCTGAACTAGTAGTCGCTGACGGTGGCGTTTGGCGGCAAAATTAGGAACTACTTGAAATATTCAAAGTCTGCAGTCCTTACTTGAATTAAGAAACAGATAGCACACACAAATACAGTCATCAGAATTAACACCAGTTATCAGACATATTCTACACACACCCAAAGTACACGGGGCTACATGATCGCGTTGTCACAGCCCCTAAACTGAGGAACCAACCAACCCAAGTTTTCTACCGACAATACTCAGCAGACTTACATACACTATTGATTGAACTTACCTGTGGTGATGGTAGAATAGGTTCGTTTTTGAGGCCCTGTCCCCAAACATGGCCGGCTTGGAATGTAGACCGTAGTGCATATTGCAACAGGGCGTCTGTTGTCGGTGGAAGACTTTCTATTGATTTGTTCTCGGTTGTTAGAAGAATTTTCCTGGCATCGTTTGTCGACTGAATTTCAGGATCTCTGGTGTACAAAATAACCACATATTTCTCCAAAGTTTGAAAGACCTCATCAGGGAGATCAGGGAGTGGAGCAGATATTCTTCGGAAAGCGCTTGTTGCTTCTTCAAAGGCTAGCCACGTTTCCAAGCGCTTTTTTTTAGAGTTTGTAGCAAAAGAAGACGTTGTGTCACACCCTCTAAAGGCATGGAAACCTCTTAAGGCTGCGTATTTTTCTTCACCCAACGATTCGGCAATGTCATGAACGGCTAAGTATCGTCGGTTCTTCGACCCTGCAAAATAAATACACAACTCTTCCAATCCAGCTTGCCTGAACACAGACATGAATGAAATAGGCAGCACAATAACGTTCGTATCGCAGGAATAAATCACCACTTTTCGTGCTCCGTGATCAGCCATATCTCGAACATGAAGCATCATTCTTGCATCGGCCTTTTCTAATGCTTCACAGTCTAAGCCATCGATACTTGTTCTGCTTGAATCTGACGAAACTATGTGGCCGTCAATGTGGGTAACTAAGCATACCAGTACCTCATTACTGTTATTTGCCAATGCAAGTGAGGCGATGAGTCGAAAAAGTTCCTCCTTGTTTGAAGAATTGTTTTAAAAGTCTTGCCAATTTCGAAGCACATTTGCTTCTTCACTGATTTTTCGTCGTACGCCTACTCCTCTGGCCTCTCGCGCGGATTTTTAAAGACTGTCACCTTTGTAATGGTCCCAGACGACGTCAAGTTGCTTGCACCCCATTTTTTATGTAAATTTGTTAACAGTTCTTTTGTGTAGTAGTCATTAAAAGTTATCGCCAATTTTGGAGGGTTACCACGCACGAGAACAGCACCATCGTAGATGACTCCATCACAATGCTTCGGTAATTCCGTCGTCTTCACCAGACCTTCAAGAATGTGCGTTAAGTCGCTTTTTCCTTCATCGATGCGCAAATCTCCTTCGTAAGATAAAGATGGGGGGGGATTCTGGTTTTCATGTGCGCAGAATTTGTCGATGTCTAACTTCATGTTCAGGCAAGCGACGAAGAGGTTGGAGAAAAGCTCGACATTGGCTCAAAGTGATCTTATTTTTCCAGTTGCGGCTATTGCCTTCGACTTGGAGACGGAAAAATCCGACAGTTTTGCTTTTTAATTGGATCAAAAACAGACTTACTTCCCTCCGAAAATCGTTCCCGAACGAATTCTTCGTATCTTCTCCGGCGGTATTTTGTCAAAGCAAACAATTTTTATGATCTCCAAAGTTAAAACAATTATTATAGTTATGTTTGGAATGTCGAAATTAATCAAAACCAGTGAGGCCAAAATGTGAATGTCTTATATTTTTCAAATTGTTTCATGTTTGTTCAAGAATAACGGTAATTTTTGCCCCCCCCCCCCCCCCCCAAAAAAAACCAACTTATAAGGCCTCAGACGTTCTAATAAATATTTCAGTTATATTTGGGACGTCGAAATTAGTCGAAAACAATATAACACTTGCAATATGTTGTCGATTCCTTATTTTTCAAATTTCTTCACGTTTGTTAAAAAATAACGGTATTTTTCCCGAAAAGTACTTATATGCCTTCAGACGTTCAAATAAATATTTTAGTTGTGTTTAGGATGCCAAAATTAGTCGAAAACAACACAACGCACCCCACACTTACCAAATTTAGTTTTTTTCGTTTCTTTTTAACGCTTGTTCAAAAATGCCCCCATCTTGGATCCTAAAGGATATTTATGTTCGACCCTCACTATTATGTGTCACAAAACTGTATCATAATGATGGTCATTATAACACTCTTTTTCATTATGATACAGTTTCTCCAGCCAATCAGAGCTCGTTCATTGACCAATTAGGTAACGATACCTTCACGCGTGCGCTCAAAATCCAACATGTCGGACATAAACACAACATCGAACTATAATAAATTACCGACATGGAATACGCACCGTCCATATGTTCGCGTAAATAAACTGGCGAATATGAGACAACAAATAGCACTGTACCTTAATATAATTTCTACACAGCGCATTCATTGTCTTCAAACAACTCCAGTGACAATATTACTGAGGGGCGACAGATGTCAACATATGGCCTGCATATGGCATTGCAAGCACACAGAGCGCATGCGTCGGTCGTCCAGTGATCTTGAAAGACAGAGATATAACACACAACGCTCGCTCTGCGATCACAACATTCAAGTAGCTGACTCAACAGATATTTATGAATATTTATGTTAAAACATATAATAAAGATATAATTATCGTGGAACATAAACAGTCGTATGTAACTCGCCTATAATGGTAATTAAGACACTCGTATGGAAATTATAAAACTCGCATACGCTCGTTTTATAAAAAAAATACTCGTGTCTTAATTATAGCCATTATAGGCTCGTTGCATAATGTACTATTTCGGCGCTCCCTCTTCTAGAATCATCAAACACAGTGTCACCAACAAACCTGCCAAGCGACGTGGTATAGAAACTATTTGCAGTATCTTCTTAGAATTTAGGATGTACCGCACCCACTCATATGGGAGTAAGGGAATTTGCCACCACGGATACAAGGATTGAATTGATTTTAATTCAATCCTGAAATGAAGTAGAAATATTGGTTCTCGCCTGTTTTCTCAGCTTCGCTAGCTATGTTGCTCCCTAGTACCGCCTCAGCTCCGTGTCCCTTGGTCAACGAGCGTTTGACGACCCAACTTGCCCAATCTCCCGATCGGTAGACAATCGACCTCTGTCACTGTCAGATTTCCATCTCTGCAGTGCCTGACTGACGTCTCTGATCTGAGTCCGCAGCTTTTTATAACAAGGCAGCGCGGTTCTTGCTGACTAGGTTTAACTGGCGTTGAATGTCCGATACGGTTTCACTTTGGTTGGTTGGTTCTTGAGTTTAGGGGCTGCGACAACGCGGTCATGTAGCCCCGCGTACTTTGGGTGTGTGTAGAATCTGTCTGATAACCGGTGTTAATTGTGATGACTGTAATAGTGTGTTATCTGTTTTTAATTTAAGTACTGCAACTTAGAATTTTTCAAATAGTTCCTACTTTTGCCGCCAAGCGCCACCGTCAACGACTACTAGGCCAAGTTCAGAACTCAACTACTAGACACCACCGCAGTCAGCTCTTGGCAACGAACGCAGAAACCTAAGAGCGTTGTTTACATTCTTAACCTATCCAATTTAGCTTCACACAGGTGAAATTAGTGGAAGGTTCTTTAACATGTTCAGGGGCCGATAACCTAGATGTTAGGCCCCTTAAAACAACAATTATCATCATCATCATCATCTTTAACATGCCATAAATCTATGACATGGGACCGCCGGCTTTACTTCCCCTCCGAAGGAAAGCATACTCAGGGATTTTTAACGCTCTTAAAAAATCCGACGGCTTTGGCCGGGTTTGAACCCGCTATCAGGTTTCACTTTGAACTGACATCGGGACATAACACTATCGTCCCCTATCTGACCTACAGCCCCTCACCTTTCTCACCATCGTCAACCTTCGATATCAGATTACATTTTTTGTCTCCCCTTCTTTCCCTTAAATTAGCCCCGTGTACTTGGGTGTGTTGTGGAATCTATCTGATAGCAATAACCTGCATCAGCCTGATGGCTGTAGTAGTGAGTGTACTTATAATTGAGGCTAGGATTGAGGAGGCGGCCTAACCTTGAGTTTGAAACCATCCTGTCATTTGCTTGGAATAGGGAGTAAAGGATACAAGGATTGAATTGATTATAATTCAATCCTGGATTGAAGTAGAAATATTGGTTCTCGTCTCTAGGCGGCTGAGGTGGAAATTGAACTAGTCTCTTTTTAGTTCTATCTCACGAGGCTGCGTATACCCCTTTTCAAACCTCAGGCCAGAATTATATTTCTTGGCAGAGCTCAGGAACCTCACAGGTGAATCCAAGTATTGTGCCCAAATCCAGTTGCCCAGATTTGAGAGCACAGGCCACAATGCTAAGTCCAGAATTGAAAGTTTGAATAGAGCGCGCCGAACCTTCTAAGAAGGAAATGGAAGCTTTGTGCAGTCAAGAAATGGTTAAGTGACGTAGGCGAGAGCGTCATAGTCGAGGCTAAATTGACATTAAATATTTCCCGATGAAGTAGAATCTTGAGACTAACATCAGATTACTGGCACGGACAAGGGAGGAAGAATGTGCTTTATTTCGAGGAAATTGATTGAGCGGAAGCAGAGATATGAGATGTTTTAGTTTCAGCATATTTCGCGCATTGACCTCGAGGAGTCCGCTTGCGGGGTATATAAAGCCTGCGTGCCAGAGCTAAGTACAGTCACTTCTTCGCAAGAACTTAGTACAGTCACTTCTTCGTACGAGCTCTGTCTCTGAACACTCTACGTCGCTCCGAACACTGTTATACTGTATAAATAATCTTCGTGCACATGGTTGCAAAATCTACGTTACTACTAGCACACAGTTGCTGGGACTTAATGATTTCGACGACAGTACATGGTTACTGGTCTTATAAAAGTGTTTAACATTATAGTGATCTTCGAACTTTTCAAAAGTTATCACCAAGGTGATAGACTTTGTGGCATTGGTAATAATTTACTGCTAAAATGGACATATGAATAGACTTAGTCTATAATTTGCTTTCCACTGTCCACTAAAATTTAACTTGGATTATTTCATCCAAACAACCAGAATAAGTCTTGGACTTAATAACTTTCGACCAACCAAAATAAGTCAGTACTGTTCACCTACCAGTCTTGCACAGTTCAGTTCACTAGCCGACATAGGGAAACCAGGATGCATAGCATTGTCGGGAGAGTGAGAAACTCTGCCCAGGGAACAGATCTTCAGAACTCGAACATGTCTTGCATAAGATTGTAAGAGTAGTGACAGTATTGAAGGCATTACAGTTGGGTCGAGCTAAAACTGCTAATTTTTCATCATGGATCTTTTCGATCTAACCCCAGTCAAGATTACTTCAGCTGTTGAAGCAGCACATTTTACGAACTATTTTCTTCAAGATATTCAGGCTACACGTATGAATACCACTATGTATGACTAAGACCATTGTGGGTATAAAATGGAGGCCGATACAAGATTATAAATACGTGTCCTAATGGGGACAAGAAGACTGAAATAATCTGGTTCAGACCAGATTACCAGCATCAAGATCTACAGGAATGTAAGCTACAATTTGCATTATTTTTATGCGTAGTTAGCTGGAATTTCTCAATTTTTTCTACAGTTTTACCAACACATATTTTCTTTTCATCGATGTTTTTGCTGTTGCAAATATTTTTTTGCAATAGAAGCTTTGATCTGAGCAGTTTTTACACTCAGAAGACAATGATTCGAAATTTATGGACGAGCAGAACGAGCATTTATTTAATTTTGATAGTTTTCTAATCACGGTCATCAGCCGTCGTAACTGAAAATTTAATAATAAATTTAAGTTGAGGAATGGATATTTATCCATTATTAAGAAGTCGAGGATGATATTCTCCGAAGAGTTTGACAACTTTAAATCCATTTGTTGAGGAAATAATAATAATAATGTTGATTTATAATAATTATTATTTTCAATTTTCTGAGATAATAATAATATTTGTGATTTCTAATAATCATTATCATGTAGTGTGATTTATATATTTGACATTTAAAACAATTTTCTAAGATCGGATACTTGTTGATTCCGAAGGTTAGTGGTTAACGCATGCCCACAAACAAATAACATATTATTTCAGTGGGAGTATTTTAAGCTTGCATTATGCATTTAAATCTTTGAGAAGACACGGAAAGTAATGATACGGAAAGCCAAAAGCATGTATAAAACAAGGTTTTTGCTAGAGTTTGTATAAATATAAAATCATTATTGAGCAACGTCTTTTGATAAAACTTTGGCTAAAAATAGACACGGTGTGGAGTTATTCATGTTTTAAACTGATGGTAAAATTATTATTGTAAACTCATTGGGGGAGTTTACTAACTTATAAATCTTCCAGTTGTCGTAACAAGCAAAGGCTTGTTATTCTGTATAATTTGGGAAGAAATAATTGTTGTGTGTGCAAAGAGTTAAATATGCCATTCTGATTGTGCAATTAAGTCACAGGAATGAGGTTGTTGAAATGAAGCATCAATCATATTGTAGGTTGGATGTCTTTGAAATTAGTGGAGGAGTTGAATTTAGCCACACATTCGTCGATATATAACCAAAGGTTATTTTGTTGAGCCATCATTGTCAATTCACAGTTTACCCACATGTTCTAGAAATAATCCTAGTAAGTGCTAGCCCGAAAATTGTTATTGTTAAACTTGTACCTTTCATTATGAAAAGACTTTACCGTTGTCTAAATGCTAATTATGATTATGTGATTTTTGACGCATTTAAATCGAATGGGCCGATGCTGTAAATTATTTAAAGCTGTTACTTCTTAACAACCACTACAAACTGAGAGGATTTTTGTGATCCTGTAAAAATATACTGCTCAAAAAAATTAAAGCACCACTTTTTTCAAAGGCCACCAAATTTGGAAATTTGACCGCTCAAGCTCGAAATCTCAGTATGACGTTTGTCCTGACGCCTACCAAGCATATGCTTCAGCACAACTCCCCAACTTGAGTAGTTTCGGGGTAGCACTCCGAAAACCAGCCTTTTTTTCGAAAACCGCAAATTAAAGTTTGCGAAAAACGCTGCAGGACTTGTCGCAGGTTGCCAAAGCAGTCGAAAATGAATTAGTCTTGCTCTTAAAGGTTCCACAAACACGTTGAAATCGTTACATTTGACGTTTGGGCAATTTCAACCCCCTTCATCATCCCCTAAACATGGACTACCATTGGGGGCGTCTGAGAAGGTACCGGGTGTGTTTAACCACCTGAAAACCTGTACACCGTCCTCAGTTGCTGATTGCAGTAAGTTCTTAAGGCCTCCGGCAATGTCCACACCCCCTAACACCCTCAACTGGCATGGGACCAAACCACCCCTTCTCGATTCACCTCTAAGGAAGGTTTTAATCGAGATGTTTATCAGTGCTGCTAATGGGGGGGGGTCTTCCTCTAACGTTTCAAAAAAGGAACTGGGCCTTTGTCACCACCCCTTCCCCTGCAACCCCCGTTTGTATGATTTTTCGAATCAGGCCCTTTTTAAGGGCTGAAACGACGTCTTAATCGCTGAAAGGGCTGTAAAGGTCCTTAGAAGTAGTGGTGACACGAAATAAACCCCTTCCGATATTTGATTGACATTCCATCCCCCAAAGTTGACATTTTTGCACCCTCAACCCTCCCTGCCTGGACGCGTAATGCGTCATGGCAGAGTTTTCAGAGTTGGATGAAAATGAAGCTTATGGACTGCAATGGAGCCCAAAACAGCAGGCTGGATAGAAATTCATCGGTAGGTTGGGAAACGGGACCAAAATTTTTCAAAAAAGTGTACAGCCTACAGTAAGTACACCCATGCAGAGGCAACCCACATCACGTCCGTGCGTGTGGGTTGCCTATGATCGGCAATAGGTTACAAAGTTTGGCAATGGGAGAAAAATGACGTGATGTGGGTTGCCTATGCATTGGTGTACTTACTAGAGGCTGTTAACATTTTTGAAAACTTTTTGGTCCCGTTTCCAACCCTACCGATGAATTTCCATCCAACCTGCTGTTTTGAGCTCCATTTCAGGCCATAAGCTTCATTTTGATACAACTCTGAAAACTCTGCCATGACGCGTTACGCGTCCAGACAGGGAGGGTTGAGGGTGCAAAAATGTCAACTTTGGGGGATGGAATGTCAATCAAACATCGGAAGGGGTTGATTTCGTGTCACCACTACTTCTAAGTACCTTTACAGCCCTTTCAGCGATTAAGACCTCATTTCAGCCCTTAAAAAGGGCCTGATTCGAAAAATCATACAAAAGGGGGTAGCAAGGGAAGGGGTGGCGACACAGGCGCAGATCCTCTTTTGAAACGTTAGGGGAAGACCCCCCCATTAGCAGCACTGATAAAAATCTCGATTTAAACCTTCCTTAGGGGTGAATCAAGACAGGGTGGTTTGGTCCCTTGCCAGTTGAGGGTGTTAGGAGGGGTGAACATTGCCGGAGGCCTTAAGAACTTACTGCAATCAGCAACTGAGGACGGTGTGCAGGTTTTCAGGTGGTTAAACACATCCGGTACCTTCTCAGGCGCCCCCAATGGTAGTCCATGTTTAGGGGATGATGAAGGGGGTTGAAAATGCCCAAACGTCAAATGTAACGATTTCAACGTGTTCGTGGAACCTTAAGAGCAAGACTCATTCATTTTCGACTGCTTTGGCAACCTGCGACAAGTCCTACAGCGTTTTTCGCAAACTTCAATTTACGGTTTTCAAAAATGGGCTGGTTTTGGGGGCGCTATCCCGAAACTACACAAGTTGGGGAGTTGTGCTGAAGCATGTGCTTGGTAGGCGTCGGGGCAAACGTCATACTGTGATTTCGACCTTGTGCAGTCAACTTTCCAAATTTGGTGGCCTTTGAAAAAAGTGGTGACTTAATTTTTTTGAGCAGTATATAAACATTTTGCAAATTAACTTAACGATTAACATATTTGACATTTTGTCAAATAATTGTAATGTTGATAATAACAAATGATATTGTTTTATGATAAATTTTCTAAATAATATTTCCAAGTGATAATTGATTGAATGGTTGAATCCATATTGAATTGAATTTATATTTTGTGGATAATAATATTTTGACTATTATATTGATAATTGAGTCAGGAGCTCCGAATAGATTTTGGATCGAGAACAGATGATTCAATAAATATTTTCTGTTTACCGAAGTTCTTCGAATCCAAATGCTCGAGTGTCCATGTAAATGATATTGTGTTGTATTCCTTGTTAATAACTTTGTATTTGAAAAAATATTGAGATAACTGAATCCTGAAGTGTTAGTTAATTTGCTACTATAATTTTGAAAAACTAAAACAGTGATATATTTTTCGTCGAGTGATAAATTCTTTTTCATTTCAATATGTGAATACTCAAATAAGATAGGAATCAGGAAGGACAATTAAATTTGCACTGACAAAACCCTACTACTGTAAATAATTCTTTTGAGCGAAGTCAACAGGACTACTAATTTGACCTTCGTCTCAAATTGCCAAGTGTTCATGTGTTGGTGGAATTGTAAATCTTGTATATAACGTTTGATTCGGCATGCATCTATTATGCTAGTCTTGGCATGCCTTCAGTAATTTTTAACGTTTTAAATAAAATAAGATAATTTTACAGGTTGTGTTATTTTCAGAAAATCTCCTTCTATCCTTATTGTTGCATCGAGTCGAAAATCAGTAAAGCTTTTTTTTAAGTTATTGTAGTCACTTTAACCCATCTGGCGCCCCGGGATATTTTGATTCTCGTTCTGACTGATTTTTGGTGAAATGCATATGTGGTCGTCCGGACGTCGGTCTAAACGGGCACAGTATGTTGTCGTTGTTTCATTTGAGGGACTTGAACATCGTGGTCATTTAGCCCCGTATACTTATTTATATATATATATATATATATATATATATATATATATATATATAATAGAGAGAGAGAGAGAGAGAGAGAGAGAGAGAGAATTTGTTTATTTTGGTGTCTGTAGCAATGTGTGTGTTTGTAATTCATGTGAGGATTGGGTAGGAAGCGGTCGTGGCCTTAAGTTAGGAACAATCCCGGCATTTGCCTGGAGTAGAAGAGGAGAAACCACGGGAAACCACTTCCAGGACGGCTAAGGTGGAAATCAAACCCACCTCTTCTCAGATTTGCTTCACGAGGTTTAGTTTACCCCGTTCCAGCCCTCAGATCAGAATTAAATTTCTTGGCAGAACCTGGAATTGAACCCAGTCCTCCAGGGCGACAATCAAGATTGTTAGCCACTACTAGCTATTATTGTTGTTAATAATACCATTAAATGGTATTTTACTGATAAACATGTGCTCATTTGGAATTTCATAATACGGTATACACCTGATTTCAAAATATTGTGCATAGCAGTGATTCTTATTATGCCTATATTTTTCCCCTTCCAGCTCAGTTGAAGATCTCTACAT
This sequence comes from Meconema thalassinum, assembly GCA_946902985.2. Lineage (NCBI taxonomy): Eukaryota > Metazoa > Arthropoda > Insecta > Orthoptera > Tettigoniidae > Meconema > Meconema thalassinum. The sequence goes on from OX336390.1 coordinate 161,589,244, forward strand.
AGTCACGGGAGTTCGACACTTGGACCACGACAAAGAACGAACAGAAAAACGTACGTTGAAAGGTTGGAATGCGATTGAGGAGACTGCCATGGCAATAATATACTGGGAAGACAAGCTAAAAGTGACGCCCATTACGCTCGCAGGGAAGGATTTTAACCCACGTAATGTGTCGTGCATTACACTAGGATGGGGACATCATAAATCTCGTAAGTGTACTCTCTAGATATCTCATTTTCAATTGAATTTCCTTAAGAGCACTTGCGGTGATTTTACAATTATTGTACTGTATCTAAAGTTCTGAGAGGCTAAAAAAGTTAATTAGCACCATAAAGGAAATGGGATGCAAGAGTAGTTTTTCCGCTTTCTATATGAAGGGCGTTCCTTTAGTCTATAAGTCACCCCCTGCTAAAATCCGGCACGGTACCCAACGATTTCAGGAAGTGTAGGTTATTCTTTCAATATTCAGGGTGCGAATCAAAGGTGGGAGAGATCCACACTGCCATTGTCTTAAACATCCCAGACTCTGGGATTATGCTTCAACTGGGGTTCGTTTGTGATACTCCTACAACGCTCTAACCAACCAAGTGCCAGGTCGTTCCCTCAGGCGGTTGAACCTGGTATATGGCGATCGGTTCCCAAATTACTTCATCTTTATTTGCCACCTGCTCTACTCATGGCACTAATGTCGCATGTATCCATAGAATAAGTAGAACAGGATTCTGTGCAAATAATATAATTAAAACTTCTCGAAGAAAGCATTTCTTTGGGACTAATTATAACACACAACACAATGCTTTTTAATTGTTCAATATATTATTAATTGTACGTTCTGTTAATAGCATAATTATGTTGTTATAAATATAGCCCTCTCAATCACCAAAAGGGCTATTGCCTACTGCGTGCAGGGACGTGCTCTGAGTTAAACTAAACAGGCGAGCAAGTCCTAAAGAGTTATTATATTGTAGTCTTCGCTCCACTTAACTTTACTTCACTTCATTTTTATATCTGGGGGCACGTGTGTCTTGTCGTTGTATGGATCAGTTTGTTGTATGCGTTTTACTTCGTGTGACTGCTTGTTGTGCATCGTTTGGTTCCTCTCTGCGGTGTTGCAAAAGTGAGCCCTTTCTTGTTGTCCATGTGTGTTGTCTGCCGGCTTTTTTTTTTTTTTTTTTGAATAGCTGCTTCTCTTCTCCTTGCGCTTTATTTCCATGCGACTGTATTTTGTTCAGTTGGGTCAGGGGCGTATATAAGAGGGGGGGAGCCCGGTCGCCGCCCCCGAAATTTTTGTCACATATATTATTTGTTTATGATTTAAAACATTAAAAACTAATATACTCGTACTTATCAAGTACTATTGTTACCAAGCGACGTATGGCAACGTTGCAAAGCAAGCCGACGCGACGGTAGAGCGATGTAAACAGTGTGACAATCAGTTTGCTCTGATCTTATGTGTAACAACATAACCTCTCATTAACCTACCAACAAGGGCAACAAGTGGCCTTGAAGCGTTTGACAAACGTTTTTCCCTAACTTTTATACACTTATCAAACTTTTGGCAAATTTCCCTGTCTCTGTAGCTACCGGTAGCCTACTGCCGAACGGAGTTTGAGTTGGTTGAAAACATACTTAAGAAATTCTACCTCTGAAAACAGACTCAACGCTCTAGTATTGTTAGCTATTCACAGACATACTTCTCACTGACGATGAAGTTATAAACCGATTTGGTAATGCTTCAAGAAACCTTGATTTTATATAATAGTGTAAGTTGTAAATCAAAACAGTAACATTAATTCTTTCCATGTAAACACTATAAAGTGAGCGTGATGTTTATGGTCTTAGTTGTGTTTGACATTAACCAAACTTAGAACATCACAACAAATTATTAGAAAAAATGATGCCAGATAGCCTTAAAATTCATCATTTGGCACCAAATTATACAAAAATTTCCCGGGGAGAACTCGGGCCCCCTGTTCTTTGTGGCCTATACCATGCCCCCTAACCCACGGTTGGCACCCCCCCCCCCCCCCCGAAATATACTATATACGCCCCTGAGTTGGGTGGTTTCACTGCGTAGCCTACGTGTGTATTTCTATTTATTCCTACAGAAGTTCTGGTATATTGTAGCACATGGGAGAACTGTTAAGCCGATAGTGATCAAGGATTGTATGGGATTGTAGTATTCTATAGGTTATTGTATGCACAGTTAATCAGCATAATTATTAGCAAAATTTACAGTAATGCTATCTTGACAGAGAACAAGAAGTTTAGTGACGAACTAAAGAGCCTACTTTTAAAAAAAAATAAGATGCATGCCAAAGATTATTCTATATCGATCTATCTAGAATAATGACGAAATTAAGTTGGTAATATCGAAATTTCTAAGTAGTTCGAAATACTGTATACCTGGCATAATGTAGCCTAATAGAGCACTACAGTTGGCATCCCTGGTGACTGAATATATTCTTAGTTCCATTACAGAAGACAAAATTTGGTTGAAGTTCAATGGATAGCATGGACGTTACATGCAGTTAAACATTGGATCTAACAGCGCGCGTAAAATCATGTTGACTACAATGTCATGCATGTATTGGTCAGAAATAATCTGAAATAATATGATCTATTGTTGTGCCAATTTTGAATGAAATCCATTATTTAGTATAGAGTTACATGCATTTTAAAATTGGCTTAGAATCATGTTGGCAGCACTGACGTGTATTAGTTACTCCAAATTAATATACAATGACAGGTACTATACGTGTGTAAAGTTTAGAGCCATTGGCTTGCATACTATTATATATTGATATTAGGGTAACAAAAATAGAGACAGCATTTATTAACAGTTGGCAGCCCAGGTTGCTCTTACGAATACGCATAGTCATATCTGTTATGGTACACATAGCACATACGAAATTTGGTTGAAATCTAAATGGTAGTATAGAAGTTACATGTTTTTAAAGTTGGACCTCTCAGCATGCTTAGAATCATGTTGGTAGCACTGACGTATATAAGTTACTCCAAATTAATATAGAATGTCAGGTACTATACGTGTGCATAGTTTAAAGCTGTCGGCTTGCATACTTTCTGATATATTGGTATTTGGATAAAATAAAGTGAGAGCATTTATTAACAGTTGGCTGCCCTGGTGGCTCGTAAGAATACGCTCAGTCATATCTGTTTATGTACACATAGCACATACGAAATTTGGTTGAATTCCAATTGATAGTGTAGAAGTTATATGCATTTAAAAATTGGACTTATCAGAAGGCTTAAAATTATTTTGGCAACACTGTCATGTATGGCCTCGTGGAAATTAAACTGAAATTGTATTATCTACTTGTGTGCCAATTTTGGAATAGCTCCCATGCATACCTTTCAAGATACCCAACATGGAGCTCAAATTTATAGTGCGTTTATTCAGCAGTTGGTAGCACTGACATCATTTTCAAATATGGGCATGAGATATTCCGGTATACATCTTTACTCATACTAAATTTGGTTTTGATTGCTGCAGCCGTTTAGGAGTTGATAGGTGGGGACACACACACAGCCAGACTGACAGACAGACAGAAGGACAGACAGACATACGCACATTCGTGCCAAACATTCGTACATTCTCCTATCACAATTGTGTAGTTTTCATGTGAGGAGCTTTGACATCGTGGACATGTCACCCCGTGTACTTGAATGTGCGTGGGAGGAGGAATTGTCTGATATAGTGTGTTATTGTGGTGGTTGTACCCGTGTGTGGTAACAGTCCACGATTTTAGAACTTAAAAGGTACATTCTGGTTCCGTATTAATAAACGAATCATACTAATATATAAAAATGAGATGGTGTGTGTCTGTCTTTCTGTCTGTCTGTCTGTCTGTCTGTTACTCAATAACTCAAGAACCACTGGTCCGATTTAAATGAAATTTTGCATGGATGTAGCTGATTTACCAGGTTTACATATAGGATACTATTGATTTCGAAATTTTGCACTATTAAAAAATGGCGACTATTTTAGTGACGTCATTAGACCCTTTGGTTTCAAAATTTCATATTTCCATATCAAATAAAAAGAGAACGGTAGGAAATATCAAACTTTCGATGGCACATGTGAGCTTTGAAATTTAATTTCCTATCCGAAAGGTCCTTATCACTTTTCGTGTATCTCCAACAGTTAGCGAGTAAAACCGACATTTGTGACGTCACTTCACCCTTTGGTTTCAAAATTTCATATTTCCTTTTCAAATAAAAAGAGAACGCTAAGAAATAGCAAACTTTTGACGGTATACATGAGCTTTAACATTTAATTTTCTATCCGAAAGGTCCTTATCACTTTTCGTATATCTCCAACGGTTAGCGAGTAAAACCAGAATCTGTTCAATAAAACACGGTCAACACCGAGCGGTGCAGTATATCTCTCTATATATAAAAATGAAAATTTGTGTGTTTATCTCTGAATTTCTACGGAAATTTGAGATGTTTACACGTTTCAGACTGTTTTATGATGGATGCGCGCGAAAATATTTTTTTTCTTTTTCTGTTTGTTTGTTTGTCTGTGGACAAATTTGTTCTCTTATAACTCGAGAACGGCTGGGTGTATCAACGTAAAATTTGGTACAGATATCCATCAGAGGCACGACACCAATCATTGATGTAACTCTTCTCCGTACCTCTCATAAAAGGGGGCCTACCTCCTTAAAATACATGCTGAAATAGGCGTAGAAGGACGAGACAAAACTCACTTTCAGCCCCTCAATGTGAGAGACAAAACTCGGGTCCCCGAAAACCACATTTTAAGGACCGAAGACCAACCGTTTTTTAGATATTCCCAGAAAACTAATTTAATTTAATAAACTAATGAACGAATGCAAGCCAGTAACCATGCCAACGGATTCTCAGAGGTCCCATCTATTGCTGTAAGACGCAATGCAATTCCATTAATTACATTAGTGTGAAAGTTTGCAAACGGCTAGAAGGTTATCACGGAACCAAAGCCGTAAAATTCATCAATACGTTTAACGCGCTTAAGGGGATCAAGGGGTACTCTAGAATTTCTTCACGCGATTTACAACTGCGGGTGTGGTACGGCAGGTCTATTATATTCCTATCCCCATATTATTCATTCATTCATTCATTCATTCATTTCGTATAGGCCATCTATGGACCGCGTCATTCCAACCGTCTCCTACTGGCTTTGATGTTTGCCCTGTACGCCCGCATTCGTTCTCGGAGGACTTCCTTCCGTTCCTGGGTCCAAATCTTTCCCGTTTTCAGCTTCGGTTTTTCTTGGAAACCTTTACAAGCTTGAAGTTTCCCTTTGAGTGGGACGCACTCCTGAATGTCTGTTGGTGTAATCCCCACTTCTTTCAGATCTTTATCCAGTTCAATGAACCAGGCCCATTTTGTTTTCCTCTCCTGAAAGCAAGTTATGTTGCGGTTGGTCAGTCTCGCTGGGCTCATTCGTTTCACATGCCCAACAAATGGTAACCTTCTCTTCCGGATGACGTTGCTTATCTTCTCCACATGAGTATATAGGTCATGGTTATGCCGTTTTCTGTATTCCCCATTATCTTTGATGGAACCCAATATCTTTCTCAAAATTTCTTTGGCCTCCAGTTTCTCGACCAAGCCTTTTTTGTTCATCGTGAGGCATTCAGAAGCATGCAAGACTTCCGGACGGATGACACTGCAGTAATGTTTTAGTTTTGCGTTGAAGGATATTGACCTTTTCATATAGATGTCCTTAGTTAAATGGTAGGCCATTTCCATTTTGCTCAAGCGCGATGTGAATGCTTCTTTCTCTGATAATATCCCTTCCCTGACCCGTCCTGAAAAGAAAAGTACATGACCATTGGCTGAATAAAAAATAATAAAAAAATAGGTGTTATAATTTCTCCCTATATTATATTATTATTAGTATTATATTATGGCGTACAACGACGAGACAAAGCCCCTCGGTGCCAGCAACAAAACTCGGGGGCCCTAAAGGGTCCTCGAAAACTACATTATAAGGCTCTAAATCCAACAGTTTGTGAAATATTCCCAGAAAACTAATTTAATTTAATTTAACAAACTAATGAAGGAATGCAAATCGGTAACCATGAGAACATTATCTCATGGGGTGGCATACAACTTTCCATCTATTTCTGTAAGAAGCAATGACACTCCATTTATTACATTTCTGTGAAAGTTTGCAAATGGCTATAAGGTTATCACGGAACTGACGTAGACCGTATAATTCATCAATGCAATTAAGTGGGTGAAGGGGTAACCTAGAATTTTTTCATGCAATTTTCACGTTCGACATATAGTACAGAAGGTCTATTATATCTCCAAACAGCAACATTATTTTCAAAAATTCCTGAATTGAACTAGCATTTTTTGCGGCTTTTAGGAATTTGGGCAATTTGAGTCTAGAGAACCTGAATTTTCATGCACCACAAGCCTTTATAATTTATGAAAGGGGTCTTCCTGTGTTTGGGCACCTAGCACAACGTAGAGGGTCAATTTTTATGTGACGTGTATTGCGTTTCGTCTACAACACTTTCAATTGTATTTCACGTCAGGAAGTACACGTTAGGTGAATTTAGTCTGAGAGCACATTTTAACTTTTTTTTTTTGTCGACATACGGGTTCATCATAAGGATGATTTTATTTGATAGTGTGTGGTAGATATACACATATTTGGATATCTGGGTAATATGTTGTAGACAATAGAATTGTCTGTCTGTCTATGTATCTTTATGTACGCCTATACCTCGTGTTCGGATGCTTGGTGCATCTTAAAATTAGGTATGGTAACCATGAGAGTCAATACACCAATCATTTATAAAACTCTTCACCGTACTTTTCATACAGTAGAAGGGTGGATATAGAGAAAAACTTCTCAATATATGCTAAAATATGCGAAATATAAAAATTATCCTACAAGGACGACCAAAGCATATGTTGCGCTTCTCAATGTGAGACAGATAATTCGGGAATCTATAAAGGGTCTCCGAAAACTACTTTTTAAGGGCCTTAAATTAACAGTGTGTGTGATATTCCCAATAAACTAACTTCGTTCTGATAAACTTGATGGAATGACACACCGCTAACCATTGCACAGTAGCTCAATTGATAATGTCTTGAGTTAACTACGAACACCGTTCGAAGAACGGGTACTTCTGCTAGTTGTGTAATAAATAGGTTAAAAGTAACAGAATTACTTTTAACGATTATTTTATTTAGTGATAGCTGTTCTACCCATTGTTGACGGATCACTTGGGATATATTTGTAGAGAATATGTTAACCAATCTTTCAGCCAATAGAATACACAAGTTCCTCTCTTAGATATTGCCGCCTTAAATTCAAATAAAGATAAGCCAAGTCAAAACTGCCAATAGGTATCACTTTGTGGTCGAAGATTTAAAATTCAAATAAATATAAATTAAAGAATTCAAGCATTATAATTCTGAACATGGCATATAAATCCAAACTTTCACATGCAAAAGGTCGAACAAAGTATAAAATCTGACTAAAAATAACATTAGGAATTTCATCCACAACATCAATATCAAAAAAATCAAGTTATTTATCACAAAGATGAAACTTAAATTCGGATTATTTCACGTATTGTGCCTGTTTGACGAGAATTTCGGGGAGCCATCGACCTTAAATTACCCTTCCAAAATCCCCATCTCCCAGGAATACATATAGGGCGGGAAGGAATGCATTCTTGGACTGGTAAAGCACTCAAGAATCTGTACTCGGGGGTGTCGGGTGTAATAAGAGGTGAAACTACCAGTCCAGAGGAATACAAACACAACAAATACAATAAATACTTTTAAATCGCACTCAGTTTATTCAAAAAAGTGGCAGGCCCCTAACTACTTCGGAGAGGTGAAAACGGCTAGTCCGTGCTAAACAAATGTTGATAATAATGTAATTCGTCTCCGTGCGACAATCCTAACAAATTAAGCCTCTCGAAGTCCTACGCAAAAATGGAAAATCAAAGAATGCAATCTAAGAGAATGACACGTAGATCTTCCCTATACAATTACTTCGGAGATTCAATAATAATAATAGTACAAGCATGAATCTACAGCAAAGATAGTTATTTACTTGTTTACAATGCAAGCTATCAGTTACATTTAAAGCATAATAAGTTTAAAGCTACGCTATGATGGTGTCATCTCCAACAATTAACGTTATGATCATTTAATCTAATACCTATCGTACGTTTATAAAAACAATGATGTAAACGAGAAGCGTTTCATCCTAAATTTATTTCCAAGCTAAAGCTATGCACATTCTGAACCTAACAGAACGCATGAAAATCTATTCTAATTCAGAACACAAATGAGTAGCATGTAACCCTCTTAAATTACTTGCGCAATGGGCGCCACTGCTCTACCTTCCTACATCGCAAATTCATTGTTTGTGAACTTGGGTCATGTTTCGTGTAGGGAGAGAAAAATTAGGTCGGCGACTGCATAAGTAAAACATGTCTAACGTCGCTTTATCGTTTAGCTACCGCGTTTAAACACGTAACCAACTGATTGTAGTCGCTCAATAGGGAAAGCTATATCTGTATTTAAGTGTGTCAAAGAATCAAGTCTAAGTTATGGTCATCAAGGTTCATTTAAGTTTATAGGTTTGTTTACATTTTATTAGACTTCCTATCTCTTGGTTGATATTCAGTTTTAAGTTGAAAATCCTGTTATTTGATTATTACCTTCTTATTTATCAGAGTAGTTCAGTCCTATCAGTTTCATTGTATTTTTAATGACCATGCTAAGTTCGTAAAGTGTAAACAATTGGTGTACCAAGCATCCAATCTCAAACACATCATTGGAAGAAAAATCAATTCCAAAACATCAAATAGCACCTCTTTGTGCTGATCAATACCTCTGATCCATTGATCATCTGCTGCAATAACGAGTCAAAAGTCGTGTGCATTACCAGCTCATAAAGTAGCAAAACTTGTACTAGAATCTAAGGGTAATCATATCCTACAGCTGTAGTGCGTTTTAACATAACATGGTTCTGACTAAATGTATACAATCCAAGCTTCAGGATAAGGTTTAATCTTGCTGTAATAACAGCTGTGTACTCTGAACTTATAAAAAGGTGCATTATTTACTCATATATCAGACGTCTAATGTCTGGAAAACTTGTATTAATAAACCTGGGTCTTTTGCTTACAGTCCTATAAAATGACCCCTTCCTTCGAACTCAAGATAGCCTGCTTAGCTCATCTCGCAAAGTTGCAATTCATAGCTTGTTTGGCAGTCGTCTGAATGTCGAATTTATAAAGTTATTCTTTCACTTCTCCACAGTTCATAAACAGGTTTCCAGGTAGTAATGTCTAGTGTTCACTCCGCTCACAGCCTTCTGACTAATTTTATCAAGAAAAGAGTGCGCTGTCATCGCGTTTACAGGGTCAAAATAAAAGAAATAAAGTGTGACACTGACTTCTTTCACGGCCAACAGGTGGTCGTTGAGTTTACTGATCCAGTAAAAATGCAGTTATTCAGACATGATTATGTAACAAATTCCTACACGTTAGAGTGTGTTGGTTCGATGCACTGTCGAACTAGAAAAAGGTCTATTTACAAAAATTGTTGGCAAATGCTTTTATCCCAAGCAATTGCAAATGATACTACATAACTTGTAGTTACTCCACCACTAGGAATACATGTTAATAATTAAGCCTACCTAAGAATGTGCGGCGGAAAGTCTTATTAAACTAATCTAATCCCCATTACGAGATCGTACATAAAAAAGATATTTCGGCCATCAGCCAGACTCACGTGCGTGCTTCACATTTCCTCAGTGAAATGACTTGCCTGGTTTAGGTAGCAAGTAAGGCATAATGGTGGAATGCCTATTATACACGTGCCTTCCTCATAGTGTGATTCAGCCATCACTGAACCATTTATAATGTGATCCAGCCGTCGCTAAACCCCGCCATCCTGTGGGTTTTTATTCCATTCTAAAATCCATTGTAGAAGGAATAATTGGCATTTCTTCGTCATGAAAATTGTGTATTAGCAATGCCATAATGCTGTTGAATTCGTTGGTTAGCACTGAATTTACTGTTAGATTCTAACTAGCAATTGTACACTGAAGTTACACTTAGTTTAGCGGGTAGAAAGTAATAATGGCCGTAGATTTTCCGCTCACAGAGTTTAATAACAGCAGCTTGTGCCACTGTGCACACTAAAAACTGGGTGACTTTAATTCACACGTAATCTGTTCCTTATTGAATTGCACTGTTCCTAGCAAGATCGTTGCACTTTCGAAAAACGTGGTTGGCAGCGGGTTCGATGCCTGCGTGGAAAATTACAAGAAATATTACAAATATTCAAAATCTGCGTTTACTTATTGTTTTAAATTCACTTGACAGCTTTGCTGCACGCAATAGCGTATGTCAGTTCGTTGGATTAAGCTATATTCGACGGATATTTCTCGATTTTGACGAGCACGATTTTAACGTAGTCACAGGACCATGCCTGCATTAAGTTGCACGTCAAGCCAAGACCATACTTGTGATAAGAGTGTTTCAGCAAGAAGCCGGATGCACTCTCTAGCCATTAGTCAAATGTGCGACTGTAAAATATTTATGGCATTCTCAGTGAGTTTTTAATATTCATGTTTCCTTTTCATAGTCAATTAAATCATGCTTCTGTGCATCAAAAATATGTACAACATGGGTTAATAATTACATTCTTATCAAATACACAAAAATATATACATTCACGGCGTGGCAACTCATACGAATCAAATGAGCGCTTCTCTCAAGGATGGTAATCTCCTCATGAGCCATAGAAGTCACATGGCAAATGTGATTTCGGGTTCAGTATGAATAAATAGAAGAAAAATTTAAACCAAAATTATAAGTTATATAAATATATGATAAAATACCAAGATTGAGTAATAAATAGGTTAAAAGTTCCGCTTGATCAATACTATTTATTAAAAATGATCACTGTGTGATCTTTTATGGGACATGTTTCGAGGCATAATTATTATTTTGGCCGCTTCATCAGCCGATACGAATGAATCAATAAAATGTAATAGACACAAGATAATTGTATAGCGTAACACTCAAAAGACCCTTGTCATTAAACCTTACATGGTGCACCATGAAGGAAGATTGAAAATTGAACGCCTAATGCAACACAGTATGATGTTTGAGAACATGAATAAATTGAACATTTTTAACACATATTCAAATTCTAAAGTATGCCTGATTTACTTGCAGATCTCTGCTGTGGAAAAGAAAACTGTGTTAGTAAAAAGCCTTATAAATTAGAAACACTTTCAATAGGGTAAAACTGTGTAGTTTGAATCTTCAGAAGTGTTCATCGACAAGACAGTTATTTATGAAAACGAACATACGCTTCACTGTGGTCAACAGTTTATGTGGCGTCGCTGGGTGAGCTTAATGCGTGTAACGTATAGATTCGTTACGTATCGTAACTTGTTTTTTTTCATCACTCAGAGGCACGAGTGAGGGATAGCTTGAATGACAGGGTATATTTCCCACCTCCATTATGCACAGGTAGGGGCAGGCAGGTGACCAACGCTGATGTTCCTGCATGGGTTCATCGCTCCCTTGCCATTGGTCTATGATGATGGGACAAAATGCACATTTCACTTCATCTCTTGTTTTTAAATAGTAGAATCCAGCGGCCGCTATGACTTGAGGGCTTATGAAAGGCACTGGCCATGTTGCAAAAGTCTTGAAACGTTGTTCCTCAGAGTTTAAATTCATGCATGTGTCTTCTCTTGATGCTTTAAAGCAAGACATGACTGAGCGGCTTGACGTGGGTTGACCTGTTATCCAAAAGGTGGTACAATAGATAATGGCCACTTGTTTAAATATAAATTTGTTGTCACCAATTTTAAACCCTTTGCAATCCACAATGAGTGTGCGCAACATGTTGCCACTTGCCTGGACCAAGTTCAACTGACGACTGACTAAAGATCGGCCACTAAAGAGTATCCATAACATGGACATACCTACCATGCTAGTTTGAAAAAAAATTGAGGGTAGAGTAGGACAGGGGGACATGAAAAAATAAGAATTTAAAAATTACATCATTTTATCATTATCATATCACGTCTTACAGGCTTTTGTCATTTTGGGATAGGGACGATACCAACTGATACAACAATATAGTCTCTTGTGTTTGTAACGTCCATAACACCGATGATGTCCCAATGTCTCTAACCTAGGCGTTTTTTGACGGTGAGCTGCTCACCGAAGCACCATGGACACCATACGGTCCACACGTATCGGAACTTGTTTTTGTTCCTCAGAGTTTAAATTCATGGATGTGACTTCTCTTGAGGCTTTAAAGCAAGACATGACTGAGCGGCTTGACGTGGGTTGACCTGTTATTTATACACTCGTCACTTGGTTGGACAGTGGATAACAGTTGACTTGTTTGTGATGAATAATCAAACAGTAGGCCGTCGTATTGGCTGGTACATTGTCATGCGTTTCAAAATCTAGTCGGATGTCAATATTGGATGGCTTGACAGACTCTTCCAGGTAAGAACAGTCAAAGACAATCAGTGGCACCCCTGCCTTAAACGCTTGGGGTAGCAGCATGGGGCCGTTCTCTATTTGATCATACGACCATCGAAATTTAGAAAACAAGTCATACAGGGGGCCAAACTTATTTTTTGAAAAATCCACATCCAGTCCTTCATGGGGAATCACAGCTCCGTTGAGGAAAAGACGTGCATTTCTCAATTGCAGGTGATCAAATTGCGTGGCATCTTTGGTTTGTTGATACTTGCGATTCGTTTGAAAACCCACGATCAGGTAGAGAGGTCTCTCTGTATAGCGGGCTGTTTTTACAGACCAACTGTGTGTGTTGGTGGTGGGAAATAGCGGGTACTCATGGAGTGCCCAGCTTCTAAATTCCATGGGTAGAGGCATATCTCTCTTTACCATCTTGAGTACGTCCAGTTTTTTGCTATCGTCAAGGGTTACATAGCAAGCGTTGTAGTTGAATTTTTGAATCTATGGGGGCATTGTCGGCTCCCTTGAGTGCATTATTATCACTCCTGTCTCTCGCCAGATAAAGCACTTGCCTTGACCACAATGCGCTGGTGGTCTTCGGCAAAGCCTAAAATCAGTTTAAGAGGTAAATTTCCAGTAAAGGTCCCATCGGTGTGTACCATCCAGTCATTGGTCGAGTCAGGGCACCAACCCGCCAAGCAAAGTGTTTTACCTTCTTCCTCACTATAAGAGGGGTATAGTTTCATGACACTGGAAATACCCACATTTCGTGTGCTATCCACCACGATATCGTTAATCACGTAACGCACTTCAGAAAACAGAAAGGCCAAAGCATGGTGGGCCAACGTGGATGTGGTAGGTGTAGAGCCATCGGCTTTGGTGAGTCGACCTTCAATCTGAATGACACTTTCATGCGGTAGGGTGTAAATATCTTGGTTGTTGATAACAAATTGAATTTCATCATTGTTATTGAGTCCAGGTGTTTGAGCTTGATAGGAATGGAGATCAATTCTTACCACCCCTGGTTTCTCCTCGATGCGGTTCGCTACCTCTAGGATATAATTCATCATGGGGGTTGACGTGGTAACCCAAATGCTGTAAAATCTGCTTGCCTTGAGATGTTAACATGTATTCACGTGGCAAACAACTAACAGCATTTGCTTTATACACAAACGTCATAGTGGCTTTAGCACCAACTTGTAAGTCACTGGTGTGGTAGAATCTAGATCAATGAGTTGTTGATCTCTATTGATCAGTCTTAATGTAATATTACTTATACTATCGACAGCCACAGAATGAAAAAGAACCACTGGAGGGTTTTCACGAATAATATACCCATTGGGCGATGTCACATTAAAGTCATAAAACCAATGCGATGGTTCTTGACTGGTACACTTGGCTAATAATATTACGCGTCACCGACACATGATGGTCCTCAATGAATTTCACTTCATGGTCTGATTCATGTTTTTTGTTGGGCTCCAACACGCGTGGTTTAAATCCTAGTAATGGACAAATGGAATCGGGGCGCGTTTTAAAGTCAATGTTGAATGTAGAGAAAATACTGCAGCGATGAATGTTGGTATTTCCTACAAGTTCAAACTTGCGCGTTCCATCGAGAAATGAGTTTGAACCATATTCATTGATCAACACCACATAAATGTGTTCATAAATGTCATCGATCGTGTATCCACCAGAGTTCAGGGTGAGCACAGAAACATCATAGTAAAACTTGTTGTTCAAATTTTCACGTATGTTGCATATTCGATTGTACGTTTCAAGAGAAACAAGTCTTAACCATAGGGTTTTTCACTCAATTCGATAGGCGGGTAAACGTCTAGGCTGACTTCGGGTCCACGTCCATGCAGTGTAAACGTTTTACTTTCTGCCGACATACTGGTGGCGTTTTTATTATGCTGCATCATGTATAAAAAAATAAAAACAAACGTTCACATTGTTGGCTGTTAAACGTTTGCTCACGTTTCACATTATAATATATCTTGATCCTGTTTCCAAAATAGGTCATTAGTTCCATGGGCGGGGGCGAATTCCCAAAACTGTCAAAGTACCATACAATGGATCCCTCTTTAACATAAGCTACATAATGCGTTCCTGGTCCTCGGTGATCATCCAAATTGACAACAGCGCATTCCTGTTTCCAGGGTCGTGGGGGTAATTGGTTTCGCATCAACACACCTCGAAAATGAGAAAGCTTTAGTTGTTTAGCATAGCTTTCCACTTGTTGATGCGTTAGGGCATGTCTTGCTATGGCTGAAGTTAATTTTTATTTTAATATTTTGAAATGGTGAAATCCCAAATCCTTGTTGATAAAAGGCTGGCTTCAAATTGACATTTCTAGCCCCCATTGCAATCGCTTCCATCGTTTCATTGTGTCGCTGAATTTCTTTGAGCTTTTGCTTGCCCTGCAGCGCGGCTTTAATGGTTTTCGCCACCGCACTGGCACCGCCCAAAAGTGAACCCAGAGCAGCCAGACCGGCAAATAAAGCAGGTAAAAATCCCGCTCGTTTGGGGACGGGAATCACTCGCCCTTGGTTTGAACCCTGTCGCTGACGTTTTGGAATAACACGTCCCTGTGCTGCTCGAAGAGATTTCCGTACGGTCAATATCTTATTTTTTCTTTTTTTTTCATTCGCAAGGGCTTGTCCACGAATGTCTTAAGCTCAGGCTTTGCCAAGGACAAAGTCCTTTTTCTAGTCTTTCTCACCACATACATTTGTATCACCATAATAATGACCAACAACCTTTCACAAGAAAGTTTAAGTCACAACTAACGTCAGGTTGTTATTTCATGGCTGTATATTCCAATTCCACATAAAGTGGGAAATCGTTTATGGTTTTTCCCGCTTGCTTTTCATCCCATGTCAACATGAGATGAAAGGATAATTCGTCTCCTGCATTGACCATTTCACGGTTATGGACCAACATCCTATGACCATTTATCTGTATTTGTAAATGGTTCTCATCAGGCATGGCATATTTCATGTGAATGGTTCCATCATAGTGCAATCGATAGTGGCTTAAACCCGAAGCAAGCACATAGGTCAGGTGCTGGTCATGAACTTGCGGTAAATGGTTTATGTCATTCACAGGTTTTTCATTTGTCAGAGTTACTAAAAATACGGATGGGATAAATTTATAAAGCCTTTTCATTTCATAGGTCACGTAACGCTTGGTACAGACATCGTCTTCGTCTTGTGGGACTTCCAAGTGAATAATCCGATGGTGATTAGCGCTATAGCCATTCACCGTAAGCTGAGGCACTTTGTCATAAAACTCATACACCTTGTTATCCACATACTTTTTTGTAGTAACGTCTGTAGACACTTGAGGATGTTTTACATGGGTTGACCGCTTTCCCTTAAAGTCATAATCACCCTGTTTTGTGCGTGGCACTACAGACCTATCCACATAGTGTTTATTAGCAGGATCTTTTTCTTGTTTAGGATCATGTATGGGAACAGACCTAGCTTTGGCTATCAACGCACGTTCAAAGACATCCATCGCCAACCTGTAGTATGATTCTACTGTTTCTATGACAAGGCTCGGTGTCCTGTATATAGACAGCCTGCTAGCCTGGCTAAGCCTTAGTTGAAATGAAGATTATTAAGCAGCAAGAGTCATTCCCCGTGGAGGACATGGTTTCCCATCTCTGTCCCACATCACGTGAACAATGCCATGGTTCACTGTTTCCATCTTCCATTCGCTGCATCATTGTGGGGCCTTCCGGCTGTGGAAAGACCAATCTTTTGCTAACGCTCATCACAGCGCTGGTCTGCTTTTTCAAAATATTTATATTTTTGCAAAATCTCTCTACCAACCCCTCTACGTGTTTCTGGATCAAGTCATGTCTGGATTACAAAAAGAGAATATGGGTTATTTCACATTTTCCATGCAAGAAAATGTGATTTCACCGGATGAGGTAAAGCCTGATTCACTCATGATTTTCGATGATGTATCCACTGAACGTCAAGGCATCATTCAAAGCTATTTCAGCATGGGTCGTCACAAACATATCGATTGCTTCTATCTTGGACAAACGTATTCTAAAATGTCTAAACAGTTGATTCGTGACAATGCCAATGTCATTGTTTTATTTCGCCAGGACGAGAGGAACAGTCGTCACATTTATAATGTACATGTGAATCCGGATATGACCATTCAAATGTTTACAGAATTGTGTGCCAAGTGCTGGAACACTCAACGTCATGTCTGTTTAGTGATAGACAAACAAAGTGAACTCAACCAAGGACGGTATCGCTTAGGGTTTGATCATTTTATTGCTATTTAAGGCACTGTCTCATTCCCTCTCAAGTCATTTGTCAAGACACCATGGCGTTAGCAGAGAGCCTATTGAAAAAGCATATTATTAGAGCAAAAAATACTATTCGCCAAAAGTTTCGTCAATTGAAACGATCACGTCAAATCATGCTTTGTTTATTCAACAACATTTAGCACCTCCGCTAAAAGCCATGTTGAAACCCTCTTTCAAGCCATCTGAAACGCTACCCACCGTTTCACAATCCACTCAGACGCTGCACGAGGACCCTGAGGAAGAGGAACAGGAAGATTTGACTAGTGTTAGCGAAGGTGATGATGAGGAGGAACAAGTGTTTACGGCTCAAAAAAAGGCCGCACCCCTTGCAGAGTTTTTGAGAAAAAAGAAATCCATGGTCATGGTCGAAACGCCTTGCCCATCCAGATCGTCTCCGTTTTCACAACTCTTGGCCACCCCTCAACATAAAGCTCAACTGAAAACCAATTTAATAAAATATTATGGATCAACATTGGAACCCTATTTCACCGATCTATTTATTGGAAACACAGATACCATGTATGGTGTTCGCTATGAGGATGATAGTTTTAAAATTGGGGAATCTTCCATTAAATTTGCTCGTACGAAAGCTGTCATTAAAAACATCAATTATCAATTAACGCCAGAACTGTTAAAGCTGCTCTTCTCTCGAACACCCTCTTCCCTTGATTATACACCAGAGGATATTGTCAAATATAAATCCATTTTATTGGACATCCATGCCCACAAAAGACAGTATGATCCCACTCAACAAGTGAATGCCAATATATCTCAAAAATATAAAACCATCGTTGCAAAAATGTTTCCCACCAGTCAAAGTACTCGTCGTAAAGTGTCCGCTTCGGGGGTGACATTTAAACCATTCAAACCCCTTGTTGATGTTACCTACTGGCGCAATCCCAATAAGTTCGTCCAGCGGCTACAGTTGTTGCATGCTTCACGTCAAGCTGGCCATACCGGTCACGATTGGGAAATTCAAGAAATTGAACAAGAACTTCGAAATGCCAAAATTATTGTTTAAGCCCTCACCCATTAAAATGGGTATTGCTCACGAGTTGCATCGCCCAGCTAGGCGTCACTATCTACGACTCAAGGTGATTTCACGAGGTGTGGATGAACTTTGGCGGGCTGACTTGTTTGAAATGATACCCTATGCTGGCGTTAACGACGGTGTACGCTATATGTTGACCGCCATTGATGTCTGTTCCAAAATGGCCTTTGTTGAACCTGTGCGTCGCAAGTCTGGTCCACTAGTTACCAAGGCCTTTCAACATATTATTCAACATTCCAAACGTGAACCTCAGTTACTACAAACTGACCAGAGGAAAGAATTTTTCAACAAGGATTTCTCCAGTTTTCTCAAATCTAAGGATATTCACAATTACACCACGTACAGCAATCTCAAAGCCAGTGTGGTTGAGTGGTTCAACCGAACATTGAAAACCCATATGTGGAAAGCGTTTGCCGCTCAGGGCACGTATCGCTGTTTGGACATGTTACCAGAGCTAGTATCACGTTACAATTACACCAAACATAGAACGATTGGGACCAAGCCACGCCTCGTGACCAAAAGATTCAGCGATAGGATAAACTGTTTAACCCCATAAAAACAGCCGATCCTAAACGTCACCGACTGAAAATTGTGGATTTTTTTCGTGTGAGCAAATTTAAGTCTGCCTTCAATAAGGGCTACACGCCTCAGTGGGGGACTGAACTATTTCGAATTCGTCAAGTCAACTTGGACAGTCCAGTCACCTCTTTACACGAGGACCTCAACCATCAACCCATTAAAGGTAGATTTTATCTCCATGAACTTCAAAAAACAGCATTTCCTAAACATCATCTTGTGGAAAAAGTGTTGAAACAAAAAGGAAATAAACTAAACTATGTCAAATGGTTAGGATTTAACTCTACGTTTAATTCTTGGATCAATAAATTACATGTTGTGTAAACCTGTGCACATTTTATTTATTTATTCACACATGTTGTACACCACCTATAGCTCTGTGTGTAAAGTCCTCAGCTCCACATATTTCTTTCTCTTTCCACCTGTGTTCTCTCATACATAACCCCTCCCCTCTCCCCCCTTCACCACCCACCTCTGCTGTTCGCAGCTCTTGCCTATCTATTGGTTGTGACATCATTCCCACAAGTTGCATTATATTTTTTACTGTTTTTCAAAGTAGGCAATAGTTTGAAAACAAAACATGATAGAACGTTGTGCTATAGTTCAAACGAATGGTCTTTATGACCCTTATTTTCTATAATAAAACTGTTTTATTTTTTTGTTTTTACTGATTCAGCGATTCATACTGTCTTCTCTCTTTGTAATTTCGCGGTTTATTATACCTTTCCGTGTTTTGCCACTTCTACTCCGGAAAATGCTTGTTGTAGCTAAATTAATTCCTTGTTTTGGCGATATCTACTGTATACCTTTTAAATGCTTCTAGCTTGTCAATCAATCGCCGTTTCTAATCGTGTAACCGCGTGTGCTTGGGTGTGTAATGTATTTTCGCTTACGTAGGGTGTTTCTGTTGCCCCGCTATTGTGTTCATGTAATGGCGCTTGTTGTTTTACTGCCCGCGCCTGGCATTCGTTCTCAATTAGTGTTTGCCCTACCGGGTGAGTTAGCCGTGGTCGTTGCGGCATGACTGCTGGCAGTCCCTCACATCCGGGAGACGAGGAGGTTCGAATCCCCCCGCCGGCAACCTTGAAGATGGTCTTTCCCATCTTCCTTCCAGGCAAATGACGGGATTGGTCCCTAACTATAGGCCACAGCCGCTACCTTCCTACTCCTCGTCCTTACATTCCAACTTTCCTCCCCAACGGTACTTGTAGCTCACACATTGAGTGTCCGTCTCGAAGCAGCTACAAAACTGGCGAGCCGACCATGTCCTTGGGCACTCCCGGCACTAAAAGCCATACGCTAAAAAAAAGTGTTTGCCCTTGTATTCGTTGTTGGCCTTTCTGCTATTACGTGTATGCTCATAGTGCAAGGGTATCTAGTTAATTTACCCTCTACATTAACACTGTTCCTGTAATATATGAGTTTACGTATTGGTCTACTATTATTGTATACATTAGCTTTATGATTTGTTACTCGCATGTGTTGTTTATTGTATAACTGGTCGGCCACACCTTAGTGTAATTAACTAATACGTGTACTAGTGTACTATGTATTGTGCTCTGACATGAAATTTATTGGATCATGTGCCTCGGTAAATGTTTAATTATTATTGTCTTTTGGTATGTTTGTGCGACATGTAATTGACCTTTACAGCTGATTAAACTGTATACCCAATCGTATTAGGAACACGTGGGTAAGAAACAAGCCGAAAATTTGTCAATTACTGTAGCTGTTTGTAATAGAGTCGTCTGACATGTAACTGGTATCTTTACAGCCGATTAAACTGCACCCAATCGTATTAGGAACACGTGGGTATGAAACAAGTATTAAATTTGCCAATTAGATGTTTGTAATGTTTTTGTCAAGTTGACTTAATTTAAAATATAGAATAAAGTAGGCGGAAAGATGATCCTTGAAAAGAAAGTGTAACCCTAATGTGTAATATTGCTGGATCGTATTTAGGAGTTAAATATTCGACTCCGTTGAAATGTGGTGTTACTGAATTTGGTGAAAATTGTCCTATATTTGGCTTATTGACCGGTATTAGTGCTTGCCGCGGTGGGTGAGTGGATAGCGTGTCGGCCTACCAACCCCAAGATTGCTGGTTCGCTCCTGGCCTTGCTAAGTGATTTTTGAAAGACGGCAAAAAAACGACACGCATGTCATACGATGTTGGCATGTCAAAGAACCCATTTGAATTCAGTAGGCCGTGTTCATAATGTCAAAATTAATCTTGGGAGTTTCTGCCAACACAAAATTCCTCATTTCTCTACTAGAAAGCGCTATAGTGTTCACGGAGCTTAGATATCTAACCTGCTTGACTTTCATAGTGATTCAAGGAAAAACGAAATTCGAAATGCAAGCTACCCTCTGGGTGCCAAATTACAAAGCTTGCACCCGGCCGCCGAAGCCATACGATATTATTATTAGTGTGTTAATTGCGTATGTTCCCTAATTAGTAGTGTCTGAATTGTCTGTAATTGTAAGTGCTGTTAGTGTCGTGGAACCATTTCGAGGGTCCTGTGCATCTAGGGTCGGGTGTCTGTAGAAGCGTTATTGTAGGTTTATGCCAATAATTTTCCGTGTTGGGCGTAGGTAATGATTTATTCCAAGAAGCGTTAGTGTCATTGCCCTCATGGGGGGTTCTAGGGGCAGTTAGTTGCCGCATGTCCCGCACGAGTGCCATTTGTTTTGCGATTATGTATTGCACCCGTTCATCCGAGGTATACGATGACCCATCTGCCATTACATCGCATACCTGGCTTCCCAGGCCAGAGTGGAGTTAAATGAACATTAAATAAAATAAGGAATGTGTCGGAAATTCAGTTGAAATATCACAAAAGCAGAGGGTAACACGAGATAAAGTATCTCTAGGGTCGTTACGGGCTTAAATTTAATCATAATAGCAAATAGCAAACCACATCCTTCCTGGTTAAGCCTTAATTGAGACAAAGGAAAGGATTGGGAAAACAACATCATCATCAGATCACAACTAAGATAAAACAAAATGTATTTAAACTTAATCAGTCAGACAGAAAAAGAAACACAAACCCTGCCTAACAGTATGGTCGAATGTAAACGTTATGTTGCTATAGTCCTCAAAAATTGAACCATCTCTGTGCTTTTTCAAATTATTTTTCATCCACATAAAAAATAAAGATTACTAAAGTTCGCTTGAGTTTTCAGGGCCACCGTAGCACTATGTCTTTGCGTCACTGACATTTCGTGATCCCTGAGACCTAACTTTTCGTTAATTTAACATCAGTAATGTGTATGTCAAGAAATATGAATCTGTCTAACACAAAATGCCCTAAAAACACATATATTTAATTATTCACTCATTTCTATGGCGTAAAGGGCACTAATCAATGTTGGAAATCCCAACAGTTACTCCTTAAAATTTAACAATTATTTTATGCGCCATATTTACACTATTGCTGATCATTACTTGATTGTGAATCAAAGAAAACTTCACTATTCATCAGTCATCACCATCATTATCATGTCAAAAAATAAATGTTTCTCACATCAGTTCTCATCCCATTATTCGTTATATTCAAGTCAGAATAATTGATTAATTACCATCAGATCATTTAAATAAATATTATATTCATCAATTCATTAGATTATTCTATCATCCACACACTCTCATTTCATTATCTCATTTAAATTAAATTATCTCAATCCATCCATTTAAATTGTTCAATTCATTAATTTAAGTTGCAATTCATCACTTTATTTAAATCATATCTCTTATTTAAATTTATTTAAATGTATTTAAATTTTATTGCCATCAGCTCCTTCAATTAATTATCACCTTTTAATTCATTTATTCATCAGCTGTTTAATCACCTATTAATTTATGTAATTCAGTTAATTTATTCAACTATCAATTTATTTAATTCATCGAGTTTATTCAACTTTTAAATCATCGGGTCAGATCATTAATATGTTTAAACTTCAGATTATTGTTCCATAAATTATTATTATTATTATTATTATGAGAAAATCTTGGATAATCAAAATTATTTATTTATTTAATTTCCTAAAAATTGTTTGATATAGGTTATAGAACGTTGTCTTAAAATTTTATCAGTTCCAAGTTATACCTCATATTTAATTATCATGCCAAAATAATACGTTGCCTTCACAAAATCACGTTGGATCTCACTATCCAAAACTTCACCAATTAATCTCACTTTGTCAAATATCACATTTGAATACCATAATTATACCATATAACACCACAATTATTCAGCACACAGCATGAATCTCAAAAATATACTAGACTGAGTTCAACAACCTCATGTCTGCCTCAAAATTATCATTTGGAATATTGCAAACTTTCACCTGGCAACCTCAAAAACACCTATCAAAAATACTTCACATAATCACGTTGCATGATCCACACAAAAAATATAACTGGCTTCAGATGATTAACGCACACAATCTACAAGAACTGTAATTAATCTTGTCATATCTAGACAACTTCTTAAACAATAGGAAAATTACCTTAGTAATCGTAATCCAATTCATGATCTGGTTTAATTCAGATCATAAATTCTCTTAAGATCCTCAAGATTTACTTTAAAAAACACCAATGTGTTATATTACCTCACATCAAGAATATCTAATAATGATCTGCCTCAAAATAAATTCTGACAATAAATAACTCATCTTACATGATTCAATTACTTGAAATCCTTCTCAAAGGTATCAAATCACTCACAAAGAGTATCAAAAGTATGAACTGTTGAATGAATATACTCCCAAAGAGTATTGTAAAAAATTATTGGATTGGCAAAACAAGAATTACAAAGTGTAACCCTACTGACATTTATTTTTAATTTATTTAACAAAATTCAACTAATATGTGACTGGTAGTTTATTGTTTAATTCTCTTACGATCATAATTACACTCGGATGATAAAATGAGACCCTCGATTGGCAGGTAAGGTGAGTACCACCACACAATTACTCAAAGTAACAGGCCCCGCCTCGTAGACTATGATGAAAAATCCCTAAAATGACAAGTAAGGTGAGTGCCACCACACAGTTACTCAAAGTAACAGGCCCCGTCTCGTAGACTAATGAATGAGTGTACATGACTGGAATCAACAAGACTCTATTTGTCACATAAAAGCGATATGCATTCACTTGAGAGAATAAAATTTAATATCACCAAACAATCCAATAAAATTTAAAAAATCCCTGCTGATGAATTATACATACTCGCTAGTATGCAATGAACTAACGAAAAATTCTAATTATCCAATTGCAGATCACGAGTTCGAAACACTCGCTAAAAATATCCATAATCAAGAAATACTATCCTCGCAGAAAAATATAAAGACCAAAATCCTGTTTAATAAAGTCAACCAATGGTGAGAACGTTGGATAAATGTGCCTGCCATATCATATGGTAACACCATATTTTAGCAAATGGAGTGATAAAATATTCAAGCCATGTCGAAAAATAATAGTAGCACTCCTACCAAAAATATATACGAGTATGCCCAGTGTTCATGAAAAATCATATCAGTAATGCCATAACTCTTACAATACCTTCATATTCCAGATGTTAATAGAATGCAAAGATCGTCGGTAATCCAAGTGTTTGTCACAGATTTCTCGCTAGATCGACGAAAACGCTGTATCACCCACTGAACTAACACCTGACGCCATCCAAGTGAATTTGATGTCATATTTATCCTCTTCGTTAGGAACCGAATCCATCGCTCTGAGCCGCCATCACGTCTCCGTATCCGCCTAGCACGACATGATGAACTGAAGATTATCCATCATGGATATTGTCCAAAATCCTCCACAAAAGTTCAAAAACACAGAGTACCCCATACTCTCTTCGAATATGTCACGCCACTGTTCCATAAACTATTTGGTTGGCATTCGATAATAATGTTAGTCTTCACAGCGGCTGAATTGCACTGATAGAAAAATAATGTAGCTTCAAAAGAGTACTGATTTGTCACACACCCTGTACCTGTGTTCGTAATGAAGATATTTTATAACTCTTCATGATGTGTAGCTATTACACTGCACGTGCCACTATTCACTAAGTGCATACGCTTACATATTTTAACTTGCCAAAA
Organism: Meconema thalassinum; assembly: GCA_946902985.2. NCBI lineage: Eukaryota > Metazoa > Arthropoda > Insecta > Orthoptera > Tettigoniidae > Meconema > Meconema thalassinum. The sequence continues at coordinate 161,613,823 of OX336390.1, forward strand.
GCAGTAATGTTGGAACGGCCCCATGGTCGCCTTAAATATTTCGGTTCAAATGCATTATGAAATATGCTGTAATACATTCAAGTCCATCTGAATGTCGATAATAAAAGGTGTATAACTGTAACTGGACTGCACAATTGGACTGTTGAAATTCAAGTCCTAACATCTCAAACTTGGCAAAATGTCAGAGTAATGTTCAACTCGTTGACTAACGCGGTAACAAAATGTCGCCCACAGCACGACACGTTTCGCTTCACTGTCCATGTGTAATATGAGGTTAAATACTGGCCTCATTATACTGCTTCGCTGTGCTGTTATACATTGAGAATGTAGCTTAAAATAATGTTTCTCAATCCTAGTGTAATACTGCGTATTGCTTCGGTAAATTTTAAGCTTGAAAAAAAAACCATTGCTGTTCCACGTGAATATGTCTGCGATGTTGAAATAACATGTGTCTAAACACCGGCTTCCTTGCTAAAGTTAACGGCTTGCATGACTTGCCCTACGGACAGCATGTGCTCCACAACCGAACTCCTGATACTGCATTGCAGGCTTCGCCTAGCGACTCCCTCCTGCACGTAACTCTCCGTATTGCACTGCCTTTTAAACTGTTATGTTATAGCACAACTTGATCCACTCAACTGGACTGCTGGAATACTTATCTTCGCTAGTGTCACTGCACTCGGCCGTCTCGCCTTGACCTACCACGTGATTTCCTCCTTCCTTCCGCTGTCTGACGTCACAGATCTAACCTCGACCACACTATATTCAGCTATAAAGTCATAACATAACTTAAGGAGTTGTCTACCTTTCTTCAAGTTATTGTCAATAAGATTTCTTGATATTTCCTTCCCTTCTGAGGTTAGATAAGATTTTATTCCAAATTAATCTTTATAATCATCCAGTATTTCTCCCATAATTCCTTATGTTTGAGGGGTAGTGGCTCCATCTCCCTCGGCCTCCTACGTCATTTCCTACCATTCTTCTGACTCGATCTGAGCGCTATCTTTTCTCCTTGCCCACAAATCTCAACTATGGCTCGATCACAACTGGCATAGCCGATAGCCTCAACTAGGTATCGGGTACATCATATCAATAGTGTTGTTATTAAGTCGTTCCATGTCACGGTAGCCGTTATGGGTGTGTCCATGTTGTACCTGTATTTTCCGGGGATGTTATTTGTAGGGGTTGGTTGTATTGCTTAAATGGTGCCTCTGTAACCTTAAACGTTGAGATGGACATTGACCAATTGTTATTTAAGACCATGCTCTTTCTGCGTATGCATGATCATATTAAATGTGTTTATAGCATTTCCTTCGGCCATATGCGCCGCGGAGGCAAATAAGATGGTTTGTGCATCCCTATTTGTTTGTGTCGCGTTGGCGAGTGTTTTTATTTGATCAGTGATTGCTGTAATCGTTTCTTGGACGCTCCATGTCCAATTATTGAGTTTTATTGTTTTTTGGGTAAGATCTTTGTGGTTTGTGTGTATCAATTTATTTAAGTTGTTCGTGTAATCCGTGATTTGTTGCTGTATCATGTGTAGTGTTTTTGTATCCTCATTTGTAGCGACCCCACAGCAGTACTGAAGGAATTTGCCGATGAACATTAGTTCCCTCTTCCCTCTCTGCTGTGGCGACTGTGTATGGCTAGGTGGCTCCCGAAATTCTTTTGCACCTTTATGTGTGTTGACTGAATCGTCAATGGCCTCCCATAGTAGGTGTAATTGCGAGTTATACTCCCCTTTTCTTATAAGAGGGGCGTGGTTTTGCCTCAATAGTACATTATATGTAAGAGGTATGCTTCCTTGGTATACCGTCTGTCCTTGTATCTGATTTCAGTGTACGCCAGCGGTTATTTCTACTCGTGTCCTGATATTGTTGTCCTGACGTTTCCACGCAACCGCAGGCGATGTTGAGACTGATGTGATGACCATGCAGATTGTGTAGATGTGTGTCATATTGTTAATGGTATACGCCTGTATTTGAGTGTCGATGTCTGTTGTGTCCTGTCTATGCGCAAGATGGAAATGTTTACGATGCCGATGGTATCTTTCCAACGGTTCGCTTCTGCTTCTGGTCATGCTTCTATGCGCTAGAATGATAATAGGAACGACAGAAGGTCCTTTAACTTAGTAGTATCTGGTTATTCCCTTTGTAGCTTTAATGGGGGGTTGGAGTGGGCAGCTAATTAATGTGTTGTGGTAGGATTTGCTCGCTTGACTGTTTCCACTTGGCACTCGCGAAAATTTTCCCTAATTCTGGGATTTGCTTGGCAGCTTAAGATAGTACAGGTCGGAATCACGGAGCTTGTTAAGTTCCTTTAAATGTGATTGTCCGACGCATCCACCACTTTGTTGTAGCTTTTGGGGCTATAATTGAGTTGTAAAGGGGATATAGTCTGTTTTAATGTGTAATTAAGTGTGTGAAGGAGAATGATGGTCCAGTCGCTTATTGGGACCGTGCTCTTGGAGTACCTGACGATTCTAATGTTAATTGGGGTTAAAGGTTCCTGTCGGTAATTTGCTAAACTGCACCGGTTTCCTAAACAAGGCTAGCGGCTAGTGAGCTTGAGAATGAAGGCCGGTGATGCAGACAAGTTCAGTGAAATGCTGCGTGTTCAACTCCGCCCGTGCTCATGAAGAGAGCCGTGCTTACAAAGTCATATGTGTCGGCAGCCAGTAAATAAACCAGTCTTCAGCAGAATCAGACTGCTTAATTAACGAGCGGTGGATGGAGGTAGGGTTTTAATGAAATGGTCGGAAAGCCAGTTTTAATTAAATGTGGAATGTTTAATAATAGTGGTACTGTGAATAGACTTCACTGATAATGTTCAGTGCAGTAAATTATAATAAGTGGCGTGTGTGATAACAATGTTATAAGGGGGTGGTAGGTGTCAGTAAATAACAGGATAACCCTCGTACACACTCACCTCATGCAGACGTAGACGTAGATGGACAGCCGTAGACGGACACTCCCAGGCAGACAAACATGTGTGGGTTAAGGTCTTATTTATAGTAAGACCTTAATGCACAATCAGCCTGTTAGCACACCCGGTATTCCACTAAGTATCTCCTGTCCATGTGTGGATAAGTGTCGTAAGGGTTGGGCAAGAGTGTAGCCAACTTGCTATAAAAAGTATAGAGTGAATGGTTGTAGTTGTTGCTTGTTTTGTAGCTTGGGGTGTGAGATTAGGGTGAAGCGGGTTGAGTAGGGGCCTGATGCAAGGGGTGGTAGTAGTGTACCTATAGATGTACCCTGTGGGTTATCAGGGTATAACAATAGTAAAAGTTGCTACATCGTATAATTGTTTAATAATTGTAACCTGAGATATAATGGAAGTCATATTTCAAAATATTATTCATCCCAACCTCCCAATACCTCACACCCATAACCACCAGACCACTTTTAACCACTGATTCACCGTTAACATAAACCACGTCTCATCCCCTTCCCTTGAGGGTGGGTTATCAACTAAACTCCAGGGAAGCTCTAGTTCTATACTTAATTCCCCCCCCTTCTACCCTCCCAACGAAGCAGCGTGGTATGCATTCTTGCCAGGGACCATTCTTGTCTTCTTCTTCATTTACGAAGGTGTTTGGACAACATGTAGCCTAATGTAGTTTTTTGTGTGTGTTGTAAGGTGATCTTGCCTGGAAAGTCACTGCTTTCTCCTCCGTTTGTATCATACCGCTTTGTCAGCTTTTCTATTTGAGTATTTTTCCTTGCCTTATTTTAACCAAGTCTTAAAGTTTTTAAGGCTTCAGTCTTTTGACTGGTTTGATTCAGCCCTCCATGCTTCCCTGTCCTGAGCTAATCGTTTCATCTCTACATAGCTACCACGTCCTACATCCCAAGGCAATCTGTTAAACATATTCTAACCTTGGTCTACCCCTGCAGTTCTTATCCTCAACCCTTCCTTCCATAACTAACTTTGCTATTCCTGGGTGTCTTAGTATGTGTTCTACCAACCTAACTCTTATCTTCATTGGCAGTCGCCACAAACATCTCTACTCTCCCAATCGTCTTAATACCTCTTCATTTGTAACCCCATCTACCCATCTGATCTTCATCATTCTCCTGTAACACAACATTTCAAAACTTCGATTCTCCTCTTTACTTCTGTTCCAACAGTCCAAGTTTCACTTCCATAGAGTGCCACGCTCCAGACAACGGCTTTCAAAAATGACTTCCTAATACCTAAATCTATATTCGATGTCAACAGATTCCTTTTCTGTAGAAATGCTTTCCTTGCTAACCTACTTTTTATATCCCCTTTGCTTCGTCCATCATTGATTATTTTGCTTCCTAAGTAACAGAAGAACAGTAGCTTTTCACCTGGACATTTGACGTCCATAGGGGTTTCTGGTTTCTTTCGGCTGCATTTCAATATTTGAATCGGTCATTTCTAAAAGGCCCCATGTGCATGGAGACTAGTTTTGAGAAAAACACAAAAATATGTTTTACATTTAAACTATTTATCTGAGACCAACTATTTTTTGTACAATGCATGTAAATGTCATAATAGATTTATAGAAATAAAATTTGTATGGTCTGGTTCATTAGGAAGTACAGAATATGCTACCAAAATCTGTAAAATAACGGTCTTTTAGAAATGACTATCCTGAGTCAATATTTATATGTGCTAAATTTGTAATTTTCTGGTGGTTATTTGTTTTTTTTATAATCAAATCCGATAAACATGTCAAAAACTTTATTTTGTAATGTTGTAATTTATAATAATGTTAAGTATAATAGTATTTCATAACACAGAGTAGCATCAAGTATTCTTCTTGTGTATGGCTCTAGTTTTCTTCTGTCGGGCATTTCAATATATCGTCAAAATACTCCAAATATTCATGTGGAAAATACTTCATAACTTTCTTAATGTCTTCTATCTTGTTCGAGTTTATGGGAACACGTCCGTTGTACACAGGGCACTGAGGAAGATTAATGCGAGGATTTCCTGGCAAACTTAAATCAAAAGTGTGCTGTAGAAATCCACCAATGAAGTCGAAAGTGGTCACAGTGTGTGGAATTATTGACTTATATTTGAATTCACAGTAACTGGCAGGACTGAATGATATCCTTGACTGGCGTTCAACTCCTCTTCTTCTAGATTCCATGGAGAGTTCTCCTCTTCTGTAGAGATTTGGCCACCACCTGTTAAACTCCAATATGTCCTCTGTACCTACCATGTGAACTGTAAATTTGTTGTTCTGGGCACAGTTTACAATGATTCCCACATACTCTTTGGGTGTATTCACTTGTCTAACTTATTAACAGCACGCTTGATGAGTCCAAAATCCCTATCACATGGTAGCTATGAATGACCTCGAATTGGAAATCTATGAACAATTTTTTCAACTGACGAGTGTCAGTGAGAGCTGTCAGAAACCTAATCATTGCATGATTCTTGTTCTGACCTACACATGCGTCAGAGTACAAATGCAAGACCTTCACAGAACGTGGAACGTACTCCTCCTAGTTATAAAGGAACGAACACACCTCGCTGGCACCTTTCTTTGCTGTACTTTCATCATATACGTAAAGTATTACTTTTCCCGAGTATGTAATGAGAGCAATGCCCTTCACTTTGGCCTTCTTTAGAATGTTCCTCTGGTAATTTTCCGGATTACTGGTACGCCTTTTCCTTGTTCTACCTTCTTCCTCCATTTCTACTTATATTCATTCACGCGTTTCTGATCAAAACTATGAACTTAACACAGGTCAATCCGAGAAAGAACCTCTAATGTTACTCATTATATCATAGCAGAGCAGCTGTTAGGAAGTTCCCTTTTTCTCCGCCAGATGGAATCTGTATCTGGCTAGCAATGATTCCTTGCTAAACTGCCCCCTTCTACCGCAGAAAGGGCCCTTTAGAAATGAATGCAAATATCATTGCCGTCCTGTGACTACACTAATAGGTAGAAAGAGGCCATTTCAGCATGGAATTGTGTATTTACGTCTCAGCAACAAAAATCCATACTTAACTCATTTTCTCCAAAAATGTCAGAAAGGGCCTTTTAGAAATGACCGATTCATTTTTGTTTTACGTTTATTAATTTTCATCATGAATTCTTTCCTCAACACAGAATCCATACCATCTTAAGAAGCCATCTAATATCAAGTTCCTGGTAAGCAAATGTAATTGTACACAGTCCCACGAGTGTGTCTTGGATCAGTGAATTGAAAACATTACGTTTTAATTGTTTCTCTCGAACCTTTTTCTGTGTTTTTTTCCCCTTAAAATGATGATCAACATCATCAATTTTTCTTCTCGTTTGCTGAAATTTCTCATGTTGGATTTTAAATTGATCTTACCTGGATGATAAAGACATGGCACTCAAAATCACAAAATTCATTAAAATTACAGGAGTAATCAATCAAGTTTTCATGCCGTATCAGGTACGACACACTAGACTCTTGCTAGACCAGTTCTTGCATAATTTTGAAAGTGAGGCCTGGACCATCAGAAAGGCAAATGAAAAAAGACTAACAGCAGCAGAAATTAGATTCATGAGGAGAACGTCTGGTTACTCCTTACTCGATCATCGGAAGAATGAAGACATCCTGCAAGAACTAAAATTCACCCCAGTTGTACAGCATATACAACAGCATAGGGGAAAATGGAAAGAACGTGTGGATAGGATGAGTTCTAGCGAGTCCCTAAACAGATTCTTCTGTATGCTTCAAGTGGTCGAAGAAACCTTGGATGAGCAAAGAAGTGCTGGCAAGAGACCGTGCCATGCCACGAGGCCTAATACGTGAAGGTTAATGATGATGATGATGATTTTTAGCTGTTTTGCTACCTCTAAAATGTTGACACACAAGGAGACTGACTAGATTTGTCTAATTGTAAAGCAGCTTATTCATTTTATGTCGACTCACGATAATTTGAAACTTAGGGACCAGAGAAAAAGTTCAATTAACCCAGAGTTCAAAATAATAAGAGTTCAAATAACCAGGAGGGAGGGTCAGTAAAATTCAAATAAACAAGAGTTTGATCTCTTTTGATTTTATTACTGTACTTACTTACTGACTTTTATTTCACAACATTTGTACAATTATACACTAAAGTTCATTTTGAAAAAAAAAACATAATTTTCTTTCGTTTTTCAAAATCATCGGCAATGCCGATGGTAAAATGCCTAACTGTTTGGCGACTTTTTTAAAATTGTCCATCCGCTACAGCTTGAATTACACGCTTTTTTTTTCAATTATGAAAAAACACTTTATTATTTCTTGAACTCATTTTGATATTTTAAAATTACACAAATCAAGCATTACACTGTAACACACTCGAACGTTTAAAAGAAGACCCAAGACTGCTTACTCATACATCTCATTGATGTAAAAAAAAAGACAGCTCAGTAGATGATAACAATACTGTAATCACCGACTACAATGTCGGCGAGCAAGATGTCAATTCTACAGCTTCAAATTACCGAGGGGACCAAATCACTCTGACGTTTTTTCAATTTATCGAGTATGTTTCAAGGGACAGGGAAAAAACGTCAAATTATCGAGAGATTCAATTTAACGAGCGTCAAATTTTCGAGAGTCGACTGTACTTGATTAGATGTGTCACATATTTGTTTGGTTTCAGGTATGGGACCACAATATCACGCAACTTTGAAGAAAGCTGAAGTGCTGGCACATGATCCTAATAATTGCGTCACAATGTTTAGCACTGACGAGCGCTATAGTAAAACGGATTATAGTTTTTTCCAACAGTATATTTGTGCTGGTGGTGACCACTCTACAGACACATGCCAGGTCAGTATTGCATGGAAGGCAGTGGCCATAGCCACATAGCCTAGTGTAATGAATCCCATAATGTGTGTGTACACACACCAGTTGGAAGATTTAAAGGTACACAAGAACCTCGTTTATCCGGATTAAGTGGGACCGGAACTGATCCGGATCATCAAAAGTCCGGAAAGAACCAAAAAACAAATACATGTTTCATGATCTTCTTCTTTCCTAGCGTGTATCCCGCGATTGAACAGGGTCCGCTTGTTTGGTTGCTGTTCGCCACTTCTTCCTGTCAAGGGCATCTTCAGGATTAAGTCCACACATCACCAAGTCTTCCTTGATTCTGTCCAGCCATCTTTTCTTTGGACGTCCACGGGGTCGATTTCCTCCTGGATCGTATTGGAGAGCTGTTCTTGCCACAGAGTTCTCATCACTTCTAGTGACATGCCCATACCACCGAAGCCGTGTTTCTCTTATTTTATCGGTAATGGCTGCAACTCCCATCTGTTTCCGGATATGTTCATTCCTGGCATGATCCTGGCATGTAACACCCATGGACCAACGTAACATTTCCATCTGCATTCCACGTAGGGATTGTTCATGCTTGGTTGAAGCTGGCCAACATTCTGTGCCGTAAAGTGCCACTGGTCGAATTGTGCCCGTTTGGAACGAAATCCAAAGACCACATTTTGTAAAATACAGAAATCAGATTAGCATAAATTGTTGTTAACAATATAAATTGTTGTTATCCACTATCAGTGGATTAAATCATTATCTCCTTCATCAAAACTTTTCTCATTCAGAAAATTTACATAATATCTCACACAAAATAAATGTTAATCACAGAATTTAATATTATTATTATTATTATTATTATTAATTTCAAAATTTCTTATCAATTTATTTACAATACATTTTCTCACCCTATCATATTGTGAATATTTAATGCTCATTTCCACTGTTACTATTATTATTATTCCAAGCACAAAATAAAAATATCTTCAATCATTTATTTTATCTTTGCATTTGCAACTATTCATTTGATTTTTTTCTCGGTCAGGTTCATCAAATCTAAACTCACGTTCTTCAATTATTTAGGCATACTATTGGAAATTCAAGTTGATCCAGAAAAAAAATATTTGAATTGACAGTTTAATGCAGGGGTCTCCAAACTTTCCAGCCTTAGGGCCATACTGATTACTCCAGTAAGTTCCGAGGGTCAAAACCATATTATCATTGTTGCCGGTGGTAAAAAGTGAAATAGTCCACTGATGAAAAAAAAGTCCGAAAAAGTACGCAACGTTGAAAAAAGGCTGCAAATCGGACTAAAGTCCGCAAAACGGCAACACTGCATATTATTAATTTTCCTGTCATTATCTGTAATTTCTAGATTAGTCGTAGAGTACGAGCCATGAGGAGTAACGTGACACGACATCTGGTGGACACAAGCGGAAATAGGTAGTACCTTCTATCGCTAACAGATGGCGCTAATAGCACGTACAGAGTAATCTCGTTGGTTCGAGAGAGTTCTGGTGTCTTCCCCTCACTTCTAGATGGCAGTAATTGGAATATATAAGAAGGCTAGTTGCGCAACCACAAGCCAGTTCCTATGACACTGTTGTGAAATAAAATAGTGCGTACCTCCTTAAAACGTGTTTGTGCGTGTTAAAGTTTAAGACATCTTTGTAACAGTATATTGATTTGAATTGTTGCCTTAGTGTGTGATTTAGTAGTATGGAAAAGAAGCGAATAATTGATAGTGAATGCAGAAAATTCAAATATGAGTGGAACATTCAGTATTTCGTAATTGAGTCCAGTAACAAGGCGCTATGTTTGATTTGCAATGAAAGCATAGCCGTTCTCAAGGAATATAACATTAAACGTCATTATGAAACAAAACATTTTCAAAATTACTCAAAATATACAGGAAGTTTGCGGACAGAAAAATTCGAAGCTATGAAGCGCGGATTGAAATCGCAGCAATCTTCATTTACAAAACTCAAAACCGAACAAGAGGCTGCAACTCGTGCCAGCTTTCGTGTGGCTCTTGAAATTGCAAAACGTGGAAAACCATTCACCGATGGAGAAATGATCAAAGAATGCATAATTGCAGCAGCCGAAGAAATGTGCCCTGAAAAGGTAAATTTATTAAAAACTGTCAGTATGTCAGCAAACACTGTGGCTCGAAGGGTAGAAAACATCGCTGAAAATATATCCTCTCAACTGTTCGACAAAAATGGAGATGTTGAGTGGTTTTCTTTGGCCTTGGATGAGTCAACGGATGTGTCAGATACTGCTCAGGTGTTGATTTATATTCGAGGAGTAGATAAAACCTATGAAGTGCATGAAGAACTTCTTGATATGTATAGTATTCATGGCACAACTACTGGTACAGATATTTTTAAAGGAGTTGAAATGGCCATTAATCAAAAGAACCTTCGATGGAAAAACTTGAAATGTATTACAACTGATGGAGGCAAAAACATGAGTGGGAAAGATAAAGGAGTGGTCGCTCTTGTGTCAAAGGCTGTAGAAAATGACGGTGGTTCAAAACCATTAGTCTTACATTGTATCATTCATCAACAGTCTTTGTGCGGAAAATGTTTGCATATGTCTGAAGTTCTGAAACCAGTCATATCAACTGTTAATTTTATGAGATCTTTTGGGCTGAATCGCCGACAATTCCGACAATTTATTGAAGAGATTGGAGAAAATGACTTACCTTATCATACTGCCGTACGTTGGCTTAGTTGTGGGAAAGTCCTTCACCGCTCTTTTGAACTTCGAGCAGTGATCGAAATTTTTTTGAATGAAAAGCATCGCCCTCTTACCGAATTACAAAACAACGCATGGCTGTGGAAGTTAGCATTCTATGTTGATTTGACAAAACATGTGAACGAACTGAATTTGAGATTGCAAGGAGAAAACCAGCATCTTCCTGATTTATACACTAATATCAAATCATTCCGGAAGAAATTGATACTGTTTCAATCACAACTACGAAGTAAATGTTTTTCACATTTTAAAACATGTGAAATATTCAGCCACACCACTGAGACTGAGTTTCCTATCGATTTTGCAATCGAAACTTTGAGTGCTTTGAAAATAAATTTTGATACTCGTTTCTCGGACTTCGATGCCTTTGCGAATCAAATTAAGATTTTTCAGGATCCTTTTGATACTGACATTGAAACCCTAGCCCCGGAACTTCAAATGGAAATGATTGAACTACAGTGCAGTGATATAATTAACAACAAATATCAAAACTCATCTTTGTTGGAATTTTATAAGAGTCTTCCACTGACACAATTTGATAATTTGCATAAATTTGCTCGTGGGCTGTTTTCTGTTTTTGGTACTACTTATTTGTGTGAGAAGACCTTCTCCAAAATGAAGTAGGCTACACAAAAAATGTTTACCGATCTAAATTAACTGATGAGCATCTTAAATCTCTTTTAATAATTAGTACAAGTAAAATTAGTCCACAACTACAAACTATTGTCAGTGGAAAATCTCAATTACATAAATCTCATTAGTATTTCATATGTCTGCATGTTATACATGTCTTTACTCATTACAATTCTGTGTTTCTTTATCCAACTTATCACAAAAACAATAACAATAAGCCTACAACAATGTTATGAGTAGTAAGCCCATGACCATATCAATGTAGGTCATATTAATAATTATTCAACATAAAATTAGAATACTTCAGTAAACTAAATTTAATTTGCTATAAAAAATATGTTCTCTAAAAGGAGTTTTCAAGTATGCTAGCTCTCCGCGGGCCGGACAAAATCTGTCCGCGGGCCGGATGTGGCCCTCGGGCCGTAGTTTGGAGACCCCTGGTTTAATGGAATTTGACTAGAATATGGGGCGGTATACTTGCCTAACCCTTCTTTTACAATTGAGCCCACATGCTCTTCTTAAACACACGCACATCCATGTGTGCCCATAACTACGGGAACAAATGCCCTCTTAGATGACCCCTAGGTCTCCACACAACTTTAAGTGTCGCCAATTCGCACACTAAAATCATCATATTATTTGATTTCAAATATTCTTCTTCACAAAACATTATATTTTCTTTTATTATATTTGTTTTTTCTGTTTGTAATATTCTGTCTTATCACTGTATTGTGTGTTCTTCAATTTTATTTTGCCAATGAAAAGATGTATTTAATTCTGGTCAATTTCTCCTTGCCTCCCATTTACATGATCTCACCCTAATTTATACAGTTAATGCCTGCCACTTCCTTTTTCTTCATCTAAATAATTGTAGTGCTTTTGGAAAATTTTACTGAGCTCAAATTCTTACTATTTCACTTCATTCATAAACTCATTTAAATTTATTTACAAATCCAAACTTCTATTCCACAAATAAACAAAGTTATTTTATTCAAATTCTTCCAATTATTTAAATTCTTCCACAAATTATTATTATTATTATTATTATTATTCATTTTGTAGCATTACCGCAACACTAAAATAGGTGACTCCTCTACTCTTTAACCAAACGAATCCCTTCCCGCTCTGGATCGCCACTGAAGATAATTCATTACGGAAGAGTGCCCTACGGGCAAATATAAAATGACTCTAGCCTGAAGTAATGTGCTAAACGGTTCCAGGCTAGTGTTCAGAAGTAAAGGGGGAGTTTTAGTCGGTAGTCTGCTACTCAGTAGCAGGAGCCCGACACTCTGTGCGTAAATGCATTTCTTCCCTAAAAAATAAAAAAAAATAAAAAAAATATTATTATTATTATTACTGGGAAAACATATTTAGGCATCGTTGCTTCACTACAACATCATAAGTATTATTATTGCCCTATTTCATCCATAAATAAATAAATAAATAAATGTTCAAATCCTCTTTGCAAATGATTATTAATAACATCTCACTTTCTGATTATTAATGCAGTAACTAGTTATTCACAATTAACAATTTAATTTAATTCATAAATTAGTGCTATCACCTCCCTAAATTATTTATAACTTTAAATGGTGTAGTTATATTTTAATCTTAATAACTTATTTATTTCAGTCATTTATTATTATTAAATAAATCAAATTATTTAAATAATCCAAGTTATAATCGAGCCTCTTCTCATAATAAGAGTTAAAGAAAAATATTCCTATCCCTTGGAAATAACTTAAACATTTCAAGTCGAAACACATGAACTGACTGTTGTCCTGACTAAAATAGTAAAATAGAATAATAAATTGTCGGACTACAAGTTCCATTTGTCATCCTGGACAAATATAACAGACGTTCTCATTACGATGATAATTATGTTGATTTCTTATAGTGACAGTATAAAAATGGAATTCTCAAATACTACTATAGGCTAGTGGATAGTACATGAATAGTTGTCTTACTTCATTCTTGCTGTGTAGGTAGAGCGTGTCCTTCGGTGTTCACTATCCCAATAGTGTCCTCCCATGGTCATCTGCTGTTCCATATCACTTCGTTCGCCTCCATATCACACCTATCCTCGAGTAGTTTAACGGCACATGTTGATATATAATGTCACTCGTTCAAAAAAATACTCCCGTTATTCTCGGTACAGTCTAACATGTTGAAATGTTGTACAGTCTTATACTGATATAGTACTCTTGAAAGATTGAGAACAAGTCCCATATCCGAACAATGAGGTTTCGTTCGCCTGATATTACAGGAACGCCTGTTAGCTGCATAGAACGAACTGTAAGAATAAATTCTTCCTGATATTATTTGAAGTGCCTGACGTACCGTTTCACCACAAGAAACACATCATTTTGTAGGCTAACTTCCGTGAATGGCTTTACAAAACTACCATCACCTGACTGGTTAGAATAATTGACCTTAAAGTCAGTCGATATTCTAAGTCCTTCGCTGATATTATATATGTTCATTCACCTGAACAAAAACTAAGTCCACTGACTGCTCGTCCAGCGACTAAGTTCTTCGGCGGACAGAATCACGGCGTAAATACTCGTACTTGATGTATCGTAGATGCGCACATGAGCAAGTGCTCTGATGAAATACAATACTGTCTTGATTCTCTGGCTCCTTATATAGTCCAAGCGGTCTTCCTTCTAGAAGCTCCCATTCCGTATCTCGGTTTCTACTGAACGGATTTTCATGTTTGATAGCTCTAATTTCTTCTCATTCAATTGCCAGTAAACAGTACTACTTTTCTAGGTTCCATTCCTTCTCCTAGTGGAAATTCCAGAAAACGTATTTCCATTACGTAGGCGAGCTCCCACGTCACAGTTCCACGTCACTCGCTCCTACGTTGCATACTTCCCTCAACACTCGGAGTCTCCTAGCGCGCTATACAAAATATCAGCCGCTCCATCCCTCAAATCAATCAACCTCTCTGCTTTATAATAATGACGTCAACATGTCACGGACGTGTGAACGATCCGGGTACAGTATCATGGACTTGTAAACTTTCCCTTTCAAATGGATAGGTACATTCTTATCGCACAGCCCTCCTGTGACTTGGTGCCACGTCATCCACGAAGTGTTAACTCGTGCTCGAGCATCGAGGAGCGTTTCGCCATTTGAAGTGATAAGGGAACCTAGGTATTTAAAGAGTGTGTAGTTTCAGTGAGATGATGCTCTTCAATGCTGATAGTACCGTTGGTCTGTGTACCACATTGGAAGTATTCAGTTTTCCCAATGTTGAGTTTCAAGCCATCTTTGCTCAGACATTCCTTTCAGCACAAAGTTCGATTTTCTAGATTTTCGCGAGTTTGATCTGCGAGAAACACATCATCAGCATATACGCGTAAGATCGTCCATGGATGAGGTGTCTGATTGTCAGCTGTCACCGTATCCATAATTTATTAACATAATTTGTAATACCTTTTTTCAATTGTACAAAAAAATATAAGAACATATTAACGACTCTGTTTTGTGCACAAAAATAATGTGCAAGTATTTTCTGTTTTATATTTGTATAGCGTTTGCGCGCAGCACGATCACGAAGACGGTTTACTAACATCAGTTCTGCCGGTGTGGTTTCAGTCTGGGATTCTTATTAGGCCATCAGTTTGTCCAGCTGCATTGTTGCCTCTTAATGTCATTGTTTCTTCTGATGGAGCGCCGGTTTCATTTTTGGATTCACCATCACTCTCTGCCAAGGAGCAAGAGGCAATAATTTCATCATCTGTCATCATTAGGGCTCGGATTTTTAGGTAAATAAATATTTTCTTATGTAAATACATATTTTAAGCATTCTTTCTATAAATACATAAATTCCTGCTTTTCACTTATTACCACATAAAAGGACATAATATTTAGCTTAAAAAATCAGCACAGTATGCTAGATATCTCAGTTTATTGCATTTTTGTTTTGTGTTACTTCAACGGGGAAGAACCTGTGAGCTATCTAATCTGCATGCAGAGCGTATGTCAGCTTGCAACTGTGTTATTCTTAACTTGTCGCCCCGTGCCACTCACTGTGGAAGCCAGGGATTTCCTTGTCAATAGCCATATTGCACGACGTGCTAGAGCTACCTGGAACCAGTTTCACTCACGCGCAGTTCATTTCTGGCACTGTGAAGTGTAAGGCAGTTATACGATGCCTAAAGTAAAAGCAACTACAAATTATCGTCTGCAGCAGTATGTTGCAGAATTTAAGGATATTTTTACTTCTGATCGGGGCGTTCTGCTCTGCCAACCATGTGGGAAAGCAATCAAGGCTGACCAGCGATCTCAAGTTAGCCAACACCTCGAGGGCAAGAAACATATTGCCGCAGTTTCGCGGCTTCAGAATAAGTGTTTAACGATAATCGTCGGACATTTGTGACGGACAACCTCAAGTTGTATCACGTTGTGTATTGTAATTCTTCAGCATTCGGTGAGGTATAGCATAAATTGAATTCTTGAAATACTGCATATTGTTTATATTGTAATTAATAAACTAAATTATAATTAAATATTTTTACTTTTTGTCACATATTTCTGGTATTTTTAATACATAAAAAATAAATATTTTCCCGATTTTTAGCACCTAAAAATCCGAGCCCTAGTCATCATGCCGTAGCCTGAATTACAGTCATATTTCACCAGGCGGAAAAAAAACTTCAAGAAGAGTTGACCCCGTAAAAGGAATACTATACAGTAGGAATAGGCCTATATTTTTAGCATATTTTCAATTTTGAAAAAATAGGCTTATGAGATCACCTTTTGTCCGTGTGTGTGTGCGTATGCGTGTGTGGGTGTGTGTGGTGTGTGTGTGTGTGTGTGTGTGTGTGTGTGTGTGTCCTAATTACTTTTAAATGGCTGGAGCGATTTCAGTGAAACTCGGTATGTTCATAGCACTATTCCGGATGACCCCGACCGTGCCCTTCAAATTTTGTTTACATCACATCAATCCAACATGGCGGCTGTGCGAAATATTTCACCAGCATTCAATATCTCCGAAACTATTCCCGATATCACCCTGGGATTTTTTACGGTGATAAAGGGGACTACTAGAAGTTCGCCTATGTGACTTTTAAAAAACTGTTAACAACAAAACCAACATGGTGGCCACGCGAATTCGCGACTTTTAAATAGACGTTTCTCGCGATTTAACCAACCGAACGCAATAAAACGTGGTACAGTATATGTTTATACACATTGTAATGCACCGACATCTAACTCTGTTCAATTGTTTACATAACCTCAAGATGGCGGCTGTGCGAATTTTAAAATTAAGTTTTTATTTCTTGTGTCGTAATCATGCGATCGAAGTGAAAGTTTGAATAATGAACCTAGGCAATAATTTTCCTTTAATGGTACATGACTCTATAGCCTATACATTTAACAATCCAACATGGCGACCATCCGAAATATTTAGAAAGCTCTGAATATCTACGAATCTATTATAGCAATCAAACTGAATTTTTATGTTCATAGGGGCTATGAACTTAAGTTCACCTATAGGACTTTAAATAACCTGGTGATCACAAATCCAACATGGCGGCGACGCGAACTATAAATATTGACATGGACGTTTTTCACAATTTGACCATCCGATTGCAGTGAAACTTGGTACAGGAAATCCTTATACGAATGTTAATCCACTGGCATCTAATTTATTTCAATTGTTTCCATAACCACAAGATGGCAGCTGAGCGAAATTTTAAAATCTCCTTGTTACTTCTTGTGTCCGAATCATGTGATTGAAGTTTGAATGCTACACGTACACACTAATCTTCATGTAACAGTACATAACTCTAGGACCTACATATATAAAATCTAACAGGGCGACCATCCGAAATATTTAGTAGTTTTTCAATATCTACGAATCTATGACAGCAATCAAACTGAAATTTTGTATGTTGGAAGTGGGAATTAACATAAGTAGGATATATGAAAATAGGCTGTAGAGTTCTTCACGGAACTACTTGTTATTATTTTCGATCCGGATAAACCGGAGATCCAGATTAATGAGGGCTAGATAAACGAGGTCTTGTTAACTAAAAAGTGTTAATTGCTACTTGTTGAAGTTGGAAGTGTCGCATAACCCTAAGAGCCTACTGCTGGAATGTATTATAATCCTAGAACCACCAATGAAGACATTTTGACTACCAGTAACACTAAATGAGGGTGCCACTCAGGGTTGCCAGACGTCCCAGATGTCATGGGACAGTCCAGTATCTGTGCTATATTTCCCGCGTCCTGGATAGTTCTTATTTATCCGGGATGGTTATTGTCCCGTATTTCTGAACGCTCAGAAACTCAAGAGAAATGCGTCTGTGTTTACACCTGTGGTATAGTCTACTATTTCTTCGAAAACGTTCTCTGAGTTTTTTTTCTGTCTGAACTTTTCATTGCAAGGAGTACTTACTGTACTCTTTCTGGTATATTCGTTCATAAAGACTGAAGAAAAACTTTTATTTAGGCCTATTGTTAGACTACTAATGATTTTTGCAAAAAAAAAAAAGTAGACATGATATCTACACAGGGCCAAAAATTGTATGTGTGGGCTCTATCAATTCAAACACGGTGAAACCGAATTGAACGAAATCTGGTACAGAGGTAGCACTAGTAAAGGGCAACTCAGTGTCAAGTTTAAAAAAAAAAGTTTTATATCGCCGCCATCTTGACGGAAATGTGGGAAGCGTCTTTTGCCCAAATTACAAGGGTATCACCCAAATAGTTACAAGATGGCGGATGTATGAATCATGCAAGTATTATAGCCTAACCGTAACTTACGATTCAACAAGGCCTGGCCTTACCAAATACGTTCATCATACATAGGGAGGTTTAAACTGTCGTCAAGGAGGTGACCGGTAGGATATTAGCATTTTACAATAGAATAATATGTAACCACGGTAGTGACTAACATTTCAGGCTGACCGTGCCATATCATGCTTGTCCGTGCCGTCCCGTTGGATTAAAATGGCGGCTATTGTTTGCTCGGAAATCCTTATGTTTCTGTAACTTTATATCCTTTTAAGGATGTACTAAACAAAATAATTATTTAGTATCAAATGGTTTATAGAAACGGCAGAAAACGCTAATGAGATCGTTGATTGCAAGGCATAATATCATGGAGTTATACAAATCCAGTTGTTAACCAAGAATTAGTGTACGGCATATGTGGCGTAGTGGTAGCGACCTTGTCTCATAGGTCTGGAGGTTGGTGGATCAAATCCCAGCAGGTTCAAATGTCTATAATTCGTGTTGTTGTTTTTTTTTTTTTTTTTTTTTTTTTTATTTATTGATTTATAACTACTCACACGTTATAATGTTAAGCATATATAGTGTGTATTTTCAATGGAAAATATTATATATATGCTTATAACACCACATATTTCAACACTCGAATACAGCGATTAAAATTCGTTGTTCTTGATTCGCGGTAGAGTCTATCGTGGTTGTTGTTTTTTTATTATTCTTTAGGGGTTTTGCAGCATTATGGTCTTGTAGCCTCGTGTACTTGGGTGTGTGGGTCTAATAACCTGTGTCACTGTGATGTCTGTAGGCATACTAGTGTGTGAACGTTTATACGAGGAAGGATTTGGGTAGGAAGCTGTTGTTGTTGTTGTTGTTTCATTTGAGATGCATAGACATTATGGTCATTTAGGCCCGTGTACTTGGGTGAACGTTGAATTTTGTCTGATAACCAGCATTATTGTGATGGCTGTATTAGTGTGTGTATATGTTACAGGGAAAGTCGAATCTTAGAAGGAGTTGTCGCTGCCTAGGCATACTCAACTCTTACTAAAAGTATCAGTAACTGTTGATTGAAAACAAACAGATCAACTTTTACTAGGAAGAGTTAACTATGCCTGCTGTCGTATAGTAAAAGTTGATTCGCCGATGCTGCTCTGAAAATGTAACTGCACGCGCCAAACCTTTGCTATGAATATTAAACCATTGTCTTTGTTTGGACTACACTTCCATTATTGAATCGACCGTTATCGATCTGAACTTGTATTTGTTTTGATTACCCTACCACACAACAGGCAGTCGCCATTCGTCATTATTCGCCTCTTTATTCACAAAACAGGCAGTCGCCAGTCGTCATTACTTGTTTGTTTAATGTTATGCACTAGTGACAAAAGATGAATTTACGTCTGAATAACTAGTTTAAGTATGTAATAATTATGTCAGTAGGAACGCTCGACTTACAAGGTAAATTTACTGACATTAACCAAATTAAAAATGTTATAGCTACATTCAAAAAGTGAAAAATCTAAAAACTGCAACTAAAAAGGAAAGTAACGATATCAGGTTTTTAAGACGATATGACATCATTGAAGTAAATGGTATTAAGAAACTAATACACCCTGTCCACAGACCAAGACAGCATAAGCTATTCTGTTTTTGATGAAGAGTTGTTTGGAGTTCATAATGAAGCGAATATATCCACTGGACATGGAGGAAGAGATCGTATGCCTTAGCATTTGAAAGGAAAATTCCAAAATTTTACTACGAAGGACATATTACTATTTTAAAGCTTGTTCGAACCTTGTGTTCAAAAATTGAAACATAAGAAGAAAGGACTGGTTGTAAATCCTTTGTTATTCAAGGAAATGAATTCACGATGTCAAGTGGACTTGATTGGCTTCCAGTCGTAACGTAATTTATAATGGTGTACCAGGACCAATTAACAAAGTTTGTTGTGCTAAGCCCACAGAAATCAAAGACTGCAGACGAATTGTGTAATAATATCATTGATATATTTACTTTGTTACGCACTCCTTGTATTTTACAGTGATATAATGGCAGATAATTTGTTAGTAAAATTATTGACAGTCTGGTTAATACATGGCCGAAGTTCAAAATGATGCACGGCAAACCACGACATAGTCAAGGTAGCGTCGAAAGGGTCAACCAGGACATAGGGAATATGATAATCACCAGAATGCAAAACCACAAAAGATCAATATGTAGTGAAGGCTTAAAGTTTATTCAACTTATGAAAAACAGTGCATTGCATAGTGGGATAAAAAGATCCCCATACGAGGCAATGCTCGGTTGCCCCCCGACACACGGCTTATCTAGTTCAAAACTACCAACTGAGGTACTGACAAATTTAGAAACAGAAGAGGATCTTCACTGCGCAATTGATCAAATTCAGCAACAACAAGAAAAATAAATTGAAAGTAAAAGGAATGGAAATCCTGATGAAAATGAAACAAACCAAAATTTATCAAGTGCGGAAAAGCTCGTAGATGATAGTTATTATATCCTCCCTGGCCTGGACAAGTCTACTGAGGACATCAAGAAAGAGAGAAGTGAAACTTTCTACTATCTAGAAGAACAAGCTAAACACATGAAAAGAACCACAGTTCACAATCATCCGCCAGTAAAAAAAAGGAACATCAGTTCGAATTCCTGTCCACGATGTTGACCGCGGTAGAGGATTAAACGTTTAAAATTATACGCCAAATCAATACATCAACAAATATAAATATTTTATTTTATTTTATTGAATTTTCTTCTTCTTTCGTTTCACCCTCTTTGGGGTACGTTGAATCAATCATTTCCCTGTACGCTGTTCTTTCCGTAGAGCCCAGTACTTCTTCAGTCTTTCCGATCTTCTTTTCCTCTCTTCTTCCGAGGTAATGGGTTTGGATTTTAGTGTAGCTCTGTCTTGGAAACTTATATTTTCGTCGTTAGTAATTAATTTGGCTGTTCTATCGAGTAATGACATTTCTGTCATTTTCAATTCTACTAGGTCTTTTCAATTTCTTTAAACCAGTTGTTTTGTTTTTGTTGTTTATTTATTGATTTGGCGTATAATTTTAAACGTTTAATTCTAACATCAATACGGATATTTAAAAACATTTGTTTTCAATGGCAAATGTGTTTGCATTCTACGCGGTAGAGGAGCTGCTTGATCTATCCTTGGCGTGGTACTGGAGGTTGTCGATGATGGATTTTATCGAATTGGAACGAGAAACGGAATTCTAAAGCAGCTTTCCTCAAAGTGAGTTTTCAAAGCTAAAATAAAAGATATCCTCTCTCTCTCTCTCTCTCTCTCTCTCTCTCTCTCTCTCTCTCTCTCTCTCTCTCTCTCTCTCTCTCTGAGCCCATAGTATTAAATTGTTCAGATTTCAATGATTATATTATTTCAGGTCTCAATTTAATAAATATCCTACGAACATTATCCAAGAAAATGAAGTTCCTATGGTTAAAACAATAGCTGTGAGGACTCTTGCAACTTCACAATCACTTGGAAGTGGACAAGGATTTTTCAAATGCTCTCGCAACACTAAATGCAAATCCATTAAGTGCATGCGTAAGAAGAAAAGTATGCCTCAAAGTGCCACAAATCTTTACGTTGCTGTAATAAACGATTAACATTTATATCTCTTTATGTATTGGTTTTGCCTTTTTATTTGTTTTTAGCCTATTTTCAATTTTGGAAAAATAGGCCTATGAGATCACCTTTTGTCCGTGTGTGTGTGCGAGTGTGTGTGTGTGAGAGAGAGAGGAGTGTGTGTGTGTGTGTGTGTGTGTGTGTGTGTCCCTAATAAAATCTAAACGACTGGAGCGATTTCAATGAAACTCCGTAAGTTCATAGCACTATTCCGGGCGACCCCGACCGTGCCCTTCAAATTTTGTTACGTCTCACCAATTCAACATGGCGGCTGTGCGAAATATTTCACCAGCATTCAATATCTCCGAAACTATTAGCGATATCACCCTGGAATTTTGTATGGTGACAGAGGGAACTACTAGAAGTTTACTTATGTGACCTTTGAAAACCTGGTAACTACAAAACCAACATGGCGGCCAAGCGAATTTGCGAATTTAAATAGACGTTTCTCGCGAGTTAACCAACCAAACGCAATAAAACTTGGTACAGTATATGTTTATACACATTATAATGCACCGACATCGAACTTCGTTCAATTGTTTACATAACCTCAAGATGGCGGCTGTGCGAAATATGTCACCGGCATTCTATATCTCTGAAACTATTAACAGTTAAACCCTGAAATTTTGCACGGAGAAAAAGGTGACTACTGAAAGTTCATCTATGAGACTTTCAAAAACTGGTTAACTACAAAACGAACATGGCGGCCAAGCGAATTTGAAAGTTTTAAATAGACTTTTCTCGCGATTTAATGATCCAAACGCAATGAAACTTGGTACAGCAAATGTTTATATACATTGTAATGCACTGGTATGTAATTTAGTTCAATTATTTACATAACCTCAAGATGGCGGCTGTGCGAAATTTTAAATTAAGTTTTTATTTCTTGTGTCGTAATCATACGATCGAAATGAAAGTTTGAATAATGAACCTACGCAATAATTTTCCTTTAATGGTACATGACTCTAAGGCCTGTACATATAACAATCCAACATGGCGACCATCCGAAATATTTAGACCCTTCTCAATATCTACGAATCTATTACAGCAATCAAACTGAATTTTTTAATGTTCATAGGGGCTATGGGCATAAGTTCACCTATAGGACTTTCAATAACCTGGTGATCACAAATCCAACATGGCGGCGGAGCGAAATATAAATATTCACATGGTCGTTTCTCGCAATTTAACCATCCGAGTTCAGTGACACTTGGTACAGTAAATCCTTATACAAATGTTAATCCACTGGCATCTAATGTTTTTCAATTGTTTCCATAACGACAAGATGGCATTTGTGCGAAATTTTAAAATCTCGGTTTTACTTCTTGTGTACTAACCATGCGATTGAAGTTTGAATACTACACGTACACACTAATCTTAATGTAACAGTACATAACTCTAAGCCCTACATATATAAAAGTCCAACATGGCGACCACCCGAAATATTTAGACGGTTCTCAATATCTACGAATCTATGACAGCAATCAAACTGAAATTTAGTATGTTGATAGAGGCAGTGAACATGAGTAGGATATATGAAAATATGCTTTATAGTTCTTCACGGAACTACTTGTTTATTAGCTAGTACCGCTTCCTTGCAAATAGTTAACTTTTACTACCTCAAGACAGTGAGAGTATACTTTACCTAGGTACAGTGGCGTAGCCAGGGGGGGGGGGATAGGGGGGTTAGAACACACACCACCCCCCACCACCATTGGAAAATCGGCAGGTTGTGATTTGTGTCTGTGGTGTTGTACTGTTGTCGCCTTTCGGCCCGGATCCCCATTTGAGGCTACACACGTCTTCATGACAACGTATAACCAGTCTACCTATAGATCGCGAAGCTTGGCTCATATTTTTCTACCGCGAGACAATAATGCTCTCATGCAGCCAGCAAGAATGTGCCGACTGCGCTATGTTGGTGTATGTAATTGTTGCTGGATTTACTGTATGTGATCATTGTGTAAAGGTTATATCTTTAATTTATCATGTGCTTTACAAGAGGAGATGAGCAGTTCAATAAACAGATTTAATATCAGAAGCCATATTGCAGTGTTGCTAAGTAACCTATATGATCGCTTTTCAATCGGTCAACACGAGTGTACGGTACCCAATTACATTAGGTGGGCAGTGACAATTTAACTCCTAATCCCTAAAATAAAAATATATGAATCGTTTATTAAATGAATAAATAATTATTGTATTATGAATTACACAGGTAAATTAACTGTTACTCCTCAACCAATCTAATTGGGTGTATTCGTGTTGACCGACTGGGAAGTCAGACTGTTCAAATAGCAAGACGACACCCGAGTTTCCAAAGGACCCTAAAAGGTAAGATTTGAGCTATGGATTTTAGGCTAGTATTATAAAGGTTTTCAATGGGAGCGTGATGGTGCAGTGTCTTAGCTGCTCGTCAATCACCCGGACGGCCGAAGTTCCAATCCCGGTGACAGTGTGGTGGAATTTTCACCTGAAAAATTACGTGGCGTCAGGAAGGGCATCCGGCCTTAAATCCCCAGTCAAAACCAAAATGAGCCTGATTGGCTCCGGTGACCCCAATTAATTGGGATACGCAGTAGAAAGTATTATAAAACTTTTCAATCAAGCAACGGAACTAGGTCTTAAACAGGTTATAAAGCAATAATAATGTTATTGGTTTTAGGTCTCTTTTAACTACTGTGGCTTTTATAGAAACCTGGGTGCCGGAATTTTGCTCTGAAGGGGATCCCTTACGTGCCAGTAAATATACAGACACGGCTCCCTCGCATTTGTGCACCCTTAAATGCCAGCTGACTGCGGCAGGATTAGATCCTGCAACCTTGGGTACAGCAGGCGAGAACGTTACCGCTGAGCCACGGAGCCAGTCGGTTATAAATCAGAAGCATGTCTCGGTAGGATATCTATGCATGGCTTTGGTGGCGTAGTCGGTAGCATGTTGAACTGCTATGCCCAAGATCGCGGGTCCATACCCAGTCGAAGTCGTCGGGCCCATGCCATAGATTTATGGCACGTAAAAGAACTTATAACTACAATAGTAGTGTGTAGCCAAAATTTGTAGGTTATTGGGTTGGACACGCTCTATCAAGTTCCAGCGTTCGCCGCTGGGTTTCAGTGACAGTGGCGTCTGGTAGCTTAAGTTGGAACTACTTGACATTGAAATTGGGGAACCTACGGGCGTTCATGTGAAATGCCCTGCTATGGCCATTGGCTGCTAATCAAATATAAATATCTATGCATTTTGAAAATTAAGACATACGGTAGGCTAAGTAAACCTAAAAGATGTCATCGCAAACACGTGCCGACATTTTAATTTTCAGATGCAGAAAATGGCTTTTTAATAGTCAGAGAGCTGATTTAATGAATAAAGATTTTGTACAATAATATAAACATATTCTCGAATCATTTGGAAGCAAACCCATTTATGTCGTCAAGATAATGCTCACAAACTTGGATGTGGTAGGCCTACACTGTTTGTTAATTCTCTTATGAAATACCTGGTATCCCACATGGCTGCTCTGAAGGTACGGTACACTTGTTATTGCCGATATTTTGTAAAATTGGTATTGGATTATTTTGTCAAATTCAGAAATGAAAGGTAACAAACCCACAGAAAAAATACGAATTACCTACAATTGAGCCATTTAAGACCTTAAGATCTTTTCATACTTTTCGTTTCACTAATCACACCACTGGTATTTTTTACTAATTAGGTAACTATAAAGTTACTCAATTTTACGGAATAACTAGCTTTTGATATGGTTAAGAATATGATATTATATTACACCTATATTATCAACCCGCCCCGGCTTCGCCTGGTATCTTAAAGGGGTTACTCAGCGTAAGTATAAAGGTGCACGGACGGTAGGTCTCAGACGCAATTCATAAAAGCCGAGGTGAACAGCGAAACTCAAAACAATTATAGACTACTCTTCTCTGAAGTCTTAACTCGACACGACTTGACAGTTAATGCTGGCCGAAGCTGGGGAGATGGGCTCGCTCTCTAGCTCGTAAACTCGCTCCGAAGCTAGTAATTTAAATTTCCACTGAATGGAGATTGTTGAAAGAAATTAAAACGTAAAATCACTTATAGTTGACGATGTATTAAAGATAAAGATATGCTGTCGCGGACTTCTTTGTAGAACTTTTAATGTTGACCAATTCTTACACTCATAGTATATGGATATTTTTAATGGTTTACCCAGCGTAAGCTTAAAAGGCGCACGGACGGCAGGTTTTCCTTCGTCACGATTCACTGAAATCGTTACTGCTCGGCTTCCTTTGGTCATAAATGAATGTTTTCCTATAGAAACCTTCCTCGAGAAATTCTTTACTGAATGGTGAAAACCGTATCAAAATCCATTCAGTGGATTTAGAGATTACCCGTTACATCCAGGAATCGTGGACTTGGTTTTATGTAGAGATGCCAGCGACTATCATTAAAAAAATACATGAATTTATAACTAGTATGGACTATGAATTCTACGTAAGACTCATTAAATACCGGTACGTCATACAACTGTACCTAGGGATACTAGTAGAGGACTGAACTAATGAAAACAGAGCGTTCTTTTTATATTTCTATGAATTAAAAGTGTACAGTATATCAACATTGTGGCTTTCTTTTTCTGTAGTAGTTGGTGATTTAACTTGACTTACGTTTACAATGGAAATAATCACTCAGGTGCTTTAAAATTCAAAACATCCTTGCAAAAGTGAAATCATCTGTTCCGCGATTAACGTACTCAAGGCAGTTGCCAGCTTGCTGACCGCCGCGAGCGCTAATGTCGCTTCACCTGCAGAGAGGATACAATTTCGTAATGCAGCGAGCTTCGCGACTGTGTATTTTAGACTTTGGTAATACAACTCCGTCCTTCCAGGGTTGCCAATCTAACTTTTCCCCCACGAAATAACTTATAGCTTATTTTAAACTGAGGCTAGCGTCAAATAATTTTGAATCCCACACAGCGGGACAATATTAGCCTTTTTTCTTTTCTTGCCGGGAGAGAAGTTATATGTAAATTAATCTAGTTTTTATTAAAAATAACGCGCTTTAATAAAGACTTGGAAAATTCTATGGGTACATTAACACTAATTTTGGGATCATTATTACCATCTTGAGCATGAAATAACCGTCAGCCGAGTTGATTCACATTACGTAAATATATGTCCAGCAATTCCCCGAATTACGGTATCTCCCAGTTACGAATGAGTGAAAATTGTCGCCTGAGTAGTGAAAGCAATTAAACGTTTTTCCGGCTACATGTAGCATTTGTAAGGTAAGAAGGATATTGGTAGGTCGCAAAAACCTTCGAAAATGATACTTTAGGCATTCAGGGCTATTCATACTAATATCTAAAAATGAGATGGTGTGTGTCTACCTGTCTGTCTGTCTGTGTGTTACTCAATAACGCAAGAACCACTGGTCCGATTTATATTTAATTTTGCATGGATGTAGCTGATTTACCAGGTTTACATATAGGATACTTTTGATTTCGATATTTTGCACTATTAAAAATGGTGACCATTTAAGTGACGTCACTACACCCTTTGGTTTCAAAATTTCATATTTCCATATCAAATAAAAAGAGAACGCTAAGAAATAGCAAAGTTTTGATGGCACAGGCGAGCTTTAAAATTTAATTTCCTAACCGAAAGGTCCGTATCACTATTCGTATATCTCCAACGGTTAGCGAGTAAAACCCATATTTGTGACGTCACTACACCCTATGGTTTCAACATTTCACATTTCCATTTCAAATAAAAAGAGAACGCTAGAAATAGAAAACTTTTGATGGCATACACGAGCTTTAACATTTAGTTTTCTATCCGAAAGATCCTTATCACTTTTCGTGTATCTCCAACGGTTAGCGAGTAAAACCTAAATTTGTGCAATAAAACACGGTCAACACCGAGCGGTGCAGTATATCTCTCTCTATATATAAATGAAAGTTTGTCTTTTTTTCTGAATTTCTACGGAAATTTGAGTTATTTACGCGTTTTAGACTGTTTTATGATGGATGCGCGCGAAAATAAGGTTTTCTGTCTGTTTGTTTGTTTGTTTGTTTGTTTGTGGACAACTTTGTTCCCTTATAACTCGAGAACGGCTGGGTGCATCAACGTAAAATTTGGTACAGATATACATCAGAGGCACGACACTAATCATTGATATAACTCTTCTCCGTACCTCTCATAAAAGGGGGCATACCCCCTTAAAGTACTTTCTGAAATAGGCGTAGAAGGACGAGCCAAAGCTCATTTTTAGCCCCTCAATGTGAGAGACAAAACTCGGAGACCCTCCGAAAACCATATTTTAATGCCCTAAAACCAACCATTTTTGATATAGTCCCAGAAAACTAATTTCATTTAATAAACGAATGCAAGCCGGTAACCATGGCAACAGATTCTCAGAGGGAGGTCCATCTATTGCTATAAGACGCAATGCAATTCCATTAATTACATTAGTGTGAAAGTTTGAAAACGGCTAGAAGGTTATCACGGAAGCAATTTAAGCTGTAAAATTCGTCAATACGGATCATGCGCTTAAGGGGGTCAAGGGGTACTCTAGAATTTTTTCACGCGATTTACACCTGCAGGTGTGGTAAGGCAGGTCTATTATATTCCTATCCCCATATTATATTATTATTAGTAGTATTATATTATGGCGTACAACGACGAGACAAAGTCCCTCGGTGCCAGAAACAAAAATCGGGGGCCCTAAAGGCTCCTCGAAAACTACATTATAAGGCTCTAAATCCAACAGTTTCTGAAATATTCCCAGAAAACTAATTTAATTTAATTTAACAAACTAATGAAGGAATGCAAATCGGTAACCATGACAACATTATCTCAAGGGGTGGCATCAAACTTTCCATCTATTTCTGTGAGAAGCAATGTTACTCCATTTATTACATTTCTGTGAAAGTTTGCAAATGGCTATAAGGATATCACGGAACCAACGTACAGTAGACTGTATAATTCATCAATGCAATTAAGGGGGTCAAGGGGTAACCTAGAATTTTTTCATGCCATTTTCACTTGCGACATATAGTAACAGAAGGTATATTATATCTCCAAACAGTAACATTATTTTCAAAAATTCCTGAATTGAATCAGCATTTTTTGCGGCTTTTAGGAATTCGGGCCATTTGAGGCTAAAGAACCTGAGTTTTCATGCACCACAAGCCTTTATAATTTATGAAAGGGGTCTTCATGTGTATGGGGACCTAACACAACGTAGAGAGTCAGTTCTTATGTGACGTGTATTGCGTTTCGTCTACAAGGCTTTCAATTCTATTTCACGTCAGGAAGTACACGTTAGGAGAATTTAGTTTGAGAGCACATTTTAACTAATCTTTTTTTTTTTTGTCGACATACGGGTTCATCGTAAGGATGATTTTGTTTGATACTGTGTGGTAGATATACAAATATTTGGATATCTGGGTGATATGTTGTAGACAATAGAATTGTCTGTCTGTATTTCTGTGTATCTTTATGTACGCCTATAACTCGTGTTCGGATGCTTGGTGCATCGTAAAATTAGGTATGGTAACCATGAGAGTCAATACACCAATCATTTATAAAACTCTTCACCGTACTTTTCATACAGTAGAAGGGTGGATATAGGGAAAAACTTCTCAAAATACATGCTAAAATAGGCGAAATATAAAAATTATCCTAGAAGGACGACCAAAGCGTATGTTGCGCTTCTCAATGTGAGACACAAAATTCGGGAGGGTCTCCGAAAACCACATTTTAAGGCCCTTAAATTAACAGTGTGTGTGATATTCCCAGAAAACTAACTTCGTTCTGATAAACTTATGAAGGAATGACAAACCGCTAACCATTGCAACAGAAGCTCAATTGATAATGCCTGGTGTTAACACCGAACACCTTTCGAAGAACGGGTACTTCTGCTAGATGCAATATCAAGCACAGGATCTTGTTGGAAAAACTGAATAAAGATAAAAATGAGTACTGGTATTGAATTACTCATAAATCAACATGATACATCGTGAGAGGACATGCCCACTTTTTCTGAGACCTCTGTAAATGTTTTCTCTTGTTGAGAGATACGCAGTCTTCATGTTGGTAGCACAGATATATTTGAGTTTATTTTATTCCTGTCAGGGGAACAGGAATGTTCTAGATTTACCATTGAGGTGAGACATTTTAGTGAAAAATTAACTTATTTTTTTTAAGAACTGATTTGTTTTTGTCTTTTGAGCATATTGTATTACTCGAAAAATTCGGGATCAAAATACATAAAACTTTTCTTGTGTAATAATATATCATAAAGAAATGGAACTACTTGTTGAATTGTGGTTAATTCATTTGAGGGGCTTGAGACACCTTGGTCATCAGCCCCGTGTATTTGGGAGTGTGTTGAAGCTGTCTGGCAACCTGTATTGCTGTGATGATTGTAGTTGTGTGTTTAAATGTATCTGGGACAGGGATGGAGTAGACGCTCCGGGACTTGAGCAAGGCGCTACCCCCGGCAATTTTCTGTAGGGAGTGTGGCAAAACCAGGGGGAAAAACACACTCAGGATAACCGCTGTCACCACCGGGATTCGAACTTACGATATCCGTACTTACCGCAGCTGCCCTCGCGACCCTGGTGCACGTTTGTCGAGCGCGGCTACGCCGCGGGACAAAATGCTTGTACGGTTTGGCTTGAGTACCTATAACCCCCCCCCCCCCCACTGGTCGATCCTGGCTACGCTACTGCCTAGGTATAGTCAACTCTGACTAGTAAATGTTGATCGAAATTGAACACTTAACACTTTTAATAAACTTTTACTGAAAAGACCAGTAAAAATTGACTCTTCCTACGTAAAGTCGACTCTTAATGGAGAATCGACTTTCCCTGTAACATATATATAATTCAGGTGAGGATTCAATCAATCAGCGTATAATATCCGTATAGCACGTTGTATTTCACAAAACTACTACAACCAACATTCAATTATACTCCTTGAAAAGGACAAAGAGTTGCTGTTGCTGGTCTCAAGCCCGGAGAAAGGAGGAGGGTTGGCTTAGAGCCGTACAATTAGAGCCAGAAAACATCTTGAGGCAATAAACTCAGAAGTGGAACTCTGAGCTTAAACAGACTGAGATCTCAACTCAGTCAAAAATCCAATCCATGTAAAGCAACATGGATATTACACCTCCAAAAGAGAATAACTCCAGTGGGTCAAATCCCACGGTAGACAAACCGCAAGTGGTCTATTCGGATTCTGGGGAGACCACAGAAGTGTGTATGGAGGTAAGGCGGAGTGCCTCGAAACCCCGTAAGGGCAAAATAAAACCGAAATCAAGAATTTGGCTTATAACATTCAACACAAATTCCCTTTTGAAAATTGGTAAACTCAGAAACATCCTAGACAAATCTAGAGAACGCAAAATTAAAATTATTGCATTTCAAGAATCACGATTTAAAGATGAGTATCCTTTCGATTCAGAAGGACATAGAATATACAAAGGAAAACCAGGAGAACGAGTTATACTGTCCACAATTCGGGTCTGGATTTATCTACTATATATTTGCCAAATACAACTCACACATTCATCACTAAATCTCAGAAACCACCAAACGGATTGGAATGAAATTTGGTATGCATCTTCCTCAAGGGCCGTAGGTGCTCGCTAAGAAAGGTTTTCAAAAAATTCACTCGGGATCATGGTCAAACCGCGAAAACCGCGATAAGTCTATTGTTACAAGGCAATGCGGGCTGCATCACGTCGCCCCTACCAGTGATCTGGTGCTTTGCAGGCAGTGAGCTGTGCGGGCGCGCGAGGTAGACACAACCCCTGTGGCACTGCCGTTCCTCCTCCCTCAACTCAGGCCCACAGACGGCAGTCAGCGCCCATTGTGTTGTCTGCTCAGTGTGTTCTTTACTGTCATAACGTGCGCGTCATTGTTGTCTGCGCTCTCGACTTTTGCCCACTGTCTCTGTTCAAACAGTACTTCTCTGTAATTTCTATTTGTACTAAGTACTTTCACCATCACTTCATAATCATCATATTTCATTATATATTAGCCTTTAGTTGAAGTAACTGTAGATTTACTTTGTGTGTTGGATTAGGTTCAGCGTTTTTCATCATTTCTTGATAGTACATAGTTAGTTATAATGAAAAGTAGATTTTGGTAAACGAAAATTACCTCTACCAACGTTAATTTTGTTAAGTTAGGCTAGGTTTATTCCTTTTATCAGGTTTTTAGCCTACTTTTCACATTTTGCAAAAATGAGGAAAAAGTAGACTTATGAGATCGATCCGGGAAAATGTGTGTCTGTCTGTCTGTCTATCCTTCTGTCTGTCTGTCTGTGTGTGTGTCCCCTCCCCCTATCAACTCCTAAACGGCTGCAGCAATCAAAACCAAATTTAGTATGAGTAAAGATGAGCACCGGAATATCTCACGTCCATATTTGAAAATGATGTCAGTGCTACCAACTGCTGAAAAAAAGCACTAGAAATTTGAGCTCCATGTTGGATATCTTGCAAGGTATGCATGGGAGCTATTCCAAAATTGGCACACATGTAGATAATACTATTTCAGTTTAATTTCCAGGAGGCCAACCATGACAGTGTTGCCAAAATAATGTTAAGCCTTCTGATAGGTCCAATGTTTAAATGCATATAACTTCTACACTATCAATGGGATTTCTACCAAATTTTGTATATAATATCTGCACATAAACAGATATGACTGAGCATATTCTTAAGAGCCACCAGGGCTGCCAACTGTTAATAATTGCTCTCTCTATTTTTATCCAAATACCAATTTATCAGAAGTATGCAAGCCAAAAGGTTTAAACTATGCACACGTATATTCTGACATTTTAGATTAATTCGGAGTAACTTATATACGTCAGTTCTACGAACATGATTATAAGCCTGCTGATAGTACCAATTTTTAAATACATGTAACTTCTATACTATCAGTTGGATTTCAACAAAATTTCGTAT
Source organism: Meconema thalassinum (assembly GCA_946902985.2). NCBI lineage: Eukaryota > Metazoa > Arthropoda > Insecta > Orthoptera > Tettigoniidae > Meconema > Meconema thalassinum. The sequence goes on from OX336390.1 coordinate 161,646,356, forward strand.
GTGCTATGTGTACCGTAACAGATATGACTATAAGTATTGTTAAGAGCAATCAGGGCTGCCAACTGTTAATAAATGCTGTCTATATTCTTTTTACCCTAATATCAATATATCAGAAAGTATGCAAGCCAACAGCTCTATACTTTGCACACGTATAGCACCTGACATTCTAGATTAATTTGGAGTAATTAATACAAGGCAGTGCTGCCAACATGATTCTATGCCTGCTGGTATGTCCAATTTTAAAATACATGTAACTTCTGTACTAACAAATGGATTTCATCCAAAATTGGCACAACAAGATATCATAATATTTCAGATTATTTCTGACCAGCACACGCATGACATTGTTGGCAACATGCTTTTACGCGTGCTGATAGATCCAGTGTCTAACTGCATGTAACGTCCATTGGACTTCAACCAAATTTTGTATTCTGTACCTTAAGAGATGGAACTAAGAATATATTCAGTCACCAGGGCTGCCAACTGTAGTGCTCTATTAGGTTACATTATACCAGGTATATTTTGAACTAATTAGATATTTCGATATTACCAACTTAATTTCGTCATTATTCTAGATAGGTTCATATACTGTAGAATAATCATTGGCATGAAAAGTAGGCTGTATAGTTCTTCACGGAACTTCTTGTTTAAGTAGAGATTTGTTTTATTACGTTAAATGTATTCCATTTTTTTACGTTAGGTGTATTCCATTTTTTCTAGATTTAATAGTAAATTTGGTAAAAGAAAATTACATCTACCAACATTAATTTTGTTAAGTTAGGCTAGGTCTATTCCATTTATCAGTTTTTTTAGTAGAGGTTTATTTTATTACGTTAGGTGTATCCCATTTTTTATTTATTTTTTATTACGTTAGATGTATTCCACTTTTTATAGATTTAATACTGTTTAAGTTAGCAATTTATTACAACTCAAGTTGATTATTTTTCTTTCTATACTCACAACTTAGTTTTTAGGCTTTAATTTATTTTTATTACTCAAGAAAGGTTCTTATAATTTTTTGTATTTGCTGTTCATTGATTGTTTTCACGATGGCTGCAGTAGAAATGGTAGAGGTAGATGGCACCCAAGGTCCCTACCAAGTCTATAAAATTCCCGGGGATGGTGCCTGTCTCATTTCTTCCCTATCTTACGCAATGTACAGCAAGATATCACATGAACGTACAGTGCGTGCTGACATTGTCAGACACGCCTCTAACAACTGGGAAAGACTACAGGTGTATTCTGTGACACGAGATTGCCAGCCTTACCTAAACAAAGCTGAATATGTATCTGTTATGTCTATGCCTTACATATACGGTACATCTTTCGAATTATAAGAAGTGGCAGAGATTTATCCATTCCAATTCCAGGTCTACTGTAAGCCTAATCGTGTACTCCGAACTTGAAAAACTTATGGTTCTGAAGCTTCTGTTAAAAGGTTTAGGTTTACGGGAGAGTTCACGCAGGGATATTTTGATGTTTACGAGCCATTCACGCCTACAATTTTACCATGTGAATACCCGCTTCTCATTCAGCCTTCTTCATTAACATCTTCTCCTTCTACCGCGAAAATACTCCTCGAGTCAGCGCCTCAAACTAAATCAAATAATGGTTCAAAACGTAGAAACCGATTTACTAACAACATACGTAAAAACGAAAGAACATCCTGAAGTAAACCGTAGGGCAGTTAAGAAGTATTTTGAAAGCAATCGGAAAGTCAATAGGGATGCAGTGGCCAAATATACAAAGAGCCACCCAGAAGTAAATAGAAAGGCTGCTGTTACACATAATTTTAAATGAGCTCAAGTCAAGTTTCTTCCATGGACAGTACTAAAAATGTCCGGATTTCAGTACAATCCACAAACTAATTATTCTGCGAACAAAACATTGAATATCGGCTCTCAGGTGGTTTGTACACTTTGCAAAGCCAAGAAATGGAAGAACGAATCTCCTGGAATATGTTGCATTAATGGAACAAGTAGTTCCGTGAAGAACTAAATAGCCTATTTTCATATATCCTACTAAAATTAATTGTTCCTATCAACATACAAATTGTCAGTTTGATTGCTGTAATAAATTCGTTAATATTGAGAACCATCTAAATATTTTGGATGGTCACCATGTTGGATTTTATATTATAGGCCTTAGATTTAAGTACTATTACATGAAGATTATTGTGTAGGTGTTATATTCAAACTTAAATCGCGTGATTACGACACAAGAAATAAAAGCGGGATTTTAAAACTTCGCTCAGCCGCCATCTTGTGGTTATGAAATAAATTTAAATGAATTAGATACTGGTCGATTATAATTTGTATAAGCATATACCGTATCGAGTTTCACTGTGCTCGAATGGTTAATACGCAAGAAACGTCCATTTGAATATTTAAATTTTGTGTAGCCGCCATGTTAGAATTGTGCTCGCCAGGTTATTGAACGTCCCATAGGTGAACTTATACTTATAGCCTCTATACACTTACAAACTTTCAGTTTGATTGCTGTAGTAGACTAATAGATATTGAGAACCGTCTAAATATTTCGGATGGTCGCCATGTTGGATTTTATTATATGTAGGCCATAGAGTTATGTACTATTAGATGATGGTTATTGTGTACGTACATTATGCAAATGTTGATTTCAATCCCATGATTAGAACACAATAAATAAAAACTTAATTTTCGAAATTCACACAGCCGCCATCTTGAGGTTACGTAAACAATTGAACTAAATTAGACACCAGTGCATTACAATGTGTAGAAACATTTCCTGTATGAAGTTTCATTGCGTTTGAATCATTAAATCGCGAGAAAAGTCTATTTAAAACTTTCAAATTCAATTGGCCGCCATGTTCGTATTGCAGTTAACCGGTTTTTGAAAGCCTCATAGATTAACTTCCAGTCTAAATATTTATCTCCGTACAAAATGTCATGGTGATACCGGTAATATTTTCAGAGATATAGAATGCCGGTGTAATATTACGCACAGCCGCCATCTTGAGGCTATGTAAACGATTGAACGATGTTAGATGACGGTGCATTACAATTTGTATAAACATAAACTCTACCAAGTTGGTTGGCTAAATCGCGAGAAACGTCTATTTAAAAGTCGCGAATTAGCTTTGCCGCCATGTTGGCTTTGTATTTACCAGATTTTCAAAAGTCACATAGGTGAACTTCTAGTAGTTCCCTTTATCAACGTACAAAATTCCAGGGAGATATCGCTAATAGTTTTGGAGATATTGAATGCTGGTGAAATACTTCGCACAGCCGCCATGTTGGATTGGTGAGACGTAACAAAATTTGAAGGGAACGGTCGGGGTTGCCCGGAATAGTGCTATGAACTTTCCGAGTTTCATGGAAATAGCTCCAGCCGTTTAAAAGTTATTAGGGGGGACACACACCTTCACACACACACGCACACACAGACAGGCACATGGACAAAAGTTGATCTCATAAGCCTATTTTTTTCATAAATGAAAATAGGCTAAAAACGAGATTTTAAAATTTCGCCCAGCTGCCATCTTGTGGTTATGGAAACCATTGAAAAAATTATACGCCAGTGGATTAACATTTGTATAAGGATTTACTGTACCAAGTGTCACTGCACTCGGATGGTTAAATTGCGAGAAACGACCATGTGAATATTTTTACTTCGCGTCACCGCCATGTTGGATTTGTGATCACCAGGTCATTGATAGTCCGATAGGTGAACTTATGTTCATAGCCCCTATGAACATTAAAAAATTCAGGTTGAATGCTGTAATAGATTCGTAGGTAATGAGATCCGTCTAAATATTTGGATTATTATATGTATAGGTCATAGAGTCATGTACCGTTAAAGGAAAACTATTGCGTAGGCTCATTATTCAAACTTTCACTTCGATCGCATGATTACGACACAAGAAATAAAAACTTAATTTTAAAATTCGCACAGCCGCCATCTTGAAGTTATGTAAACAATTGAACTAAATTATATATAAGTGCATTACCATGTGTATAAACATTTACTGTACCAAGTTTCATTGCGTTTGGATCATTAATTCGCGAGAAAGGTCTATTTAAAATTTTCAAATTCGCTTGACCGCCATATTCGTTTTGTAGTTAACCGGTTTTTGAAAGTCTTATAGATGAACTTCCAGTAATGCCCTTTATCTCCGTAGAAAATTTCAGGGTGATACCGCTAATCGTTTCAGAGATATAGAATGCCGGTGAAGTATTTCGCACGTCCGCCATCTTGAGGTTATGTAAACAATTGAACAAAGTTAGATGTCGGTGCATTACAATGTGTATAAACATATACTGTACCAAGTTTTATTGCGTTTGGTTGGTTAAATCGCGAGAAAAGTCTATTTAAAAGTCGCAACTTCGCTTGGCCGCCATGTTGGTTTTGTAGTTACCAGGTTTTCAAAAGTCACATAGGTGAACTTCTAGTAGATTCCTTTATCACCGAAAAATATTCCAGGGTGATATCCATAATAGTTTCGGAGATATTGAATGCTGGTTAAATATTTCGCACCGCCGCCATGTTGTATTGGTGAGACGTAACAAAATTTGAAGGGCACGGTCGGGGTCGTCCGGAATTGTGCTATGAACTTACCGAGTTTCATTGAAATAGCTCCTGCCGTTTTGAAGTTATTAAGTGGGGACACACACCATCACACACACACGCACACACAGACATACACACGGACAATAGGTGATCTCATAACCCTATTTTTTTTTTCATAAATGAAAATAGGCTAAAAATACAGCTTCCCCCGATCCAACAATAACCTGAACCCTTGCACAGCCTCCTTAACCATCAGCACCCAGAATCGGAACACTCCCTGTGTAATACACGTAAATATAATAGTTGACTTCAAACTACATCTTTTGGTGCAAAGGAAGTAAAAGAAGTAAATTTCATATCAACTTTTAAATTGCAAGGGCAGGTATACCATCGAATCGGGAGGTTGTTACCATTATCTGAACAGCAGCCTCAATTTTTAAAAAGTTACTTTGTTGGAGATGAAGACATAGAAAACAAGATGTTCAGTAAAGAACATATAGCCTATTTTCTCCTAAATGCATGGGTATTGTTATAACTCTTTGTCCTTTTCAAGGAGTATAATTGAATGTTGGTTGTAGTAGCTTGTTGAAATACAACGTGCTATAGGGATATTAAACATGAATATGAGGTGCCCTTTGCTAGTGCTACCTCTGTAAAAAAAAATCATTCAATTCGGTTTCGCCGTGTTTGAATTGATCTGGGGAATGGATTTGCACACATACATGGCCGCTATTTGCAAACTATTGGGCTGATGACCTTGTAGTCAGTCATAAGATGCTTTCCACAAAAAGGCATGTTGTTGCAAAATCCGGTAGAGATCAAATTATTAGGATGGTTGAAATTTGATTTAAGCTTTTAACATTTGGGTGGCCGTCATTCCGTTTCCGTCAAGATGGCGGCGATATAAAACATGACACTGAGGTGCCTTTTGCTAGTGCTACCTCTGTACCAAATTTCGTTCAATTCGGTTTCACCGTGTTTGAATTGATAGGGGGAATCGATTTGCACACATACTTGGCCACCATCTACAAACTATGGGCTGATGATCTAGCAGTTTGGTCAGAATATGCTTCCCACATAAAGATTTGTTGTTGCAAAATTTGGTAGAGACTAGATTATTAGGTTGGTCGTAATTACATTTTAGCCTTTAACATTTGGGTGGCCGCGATTACGTTTCCGTCAAGACGGCGGTGATATAAAACATGACACTGAGGTGGCCTTTTCTAGTGCTACCTCTGTACCAAATTTCGTTCCATTCGGTTTCACCGTGTTCGAATTAATAGGGGGAATCGATTTTTACACAAAGATGGCCGCCATCCGCAAACTATTAGGCTAATGACCTATTAGATTTGTCAAAGGATGCTTCCTCCATAAAGGTATGTTGTTGCAAAATTTGGTAGAGATCGGATGATTAGGTTAGTCGTAATTTGATTTAAGCTTTGAACATTTGTGTGGCCGCCATTACGTTTCCGTCAAGATGGCGGTGATATAAAACATGACACTGAGGTGCCCTTTGCTAGTGCTACCTCTGTACCAAATTTCTTTCCATTCGGTTTCACCGTATTCGAATTAAAAGGGGTAATCGATTTTGACACAAAGATGGCCGCCATCCGCAAACTATTAGGCTAATGACCTATTAGATTTGTCAAAGGATGCTCCCTTCATAAAGGTATGTTGTTGCAAAATTTGGTAGAGATCGGATGATTAGGTTAGTCGTAATTTGATTTAAGCTTTGAACATTTGTGTGGCCGCCATTACGTTTCCGTCAAGATGACGGCGATATAAAACATGACACTGGGGTGCCCTTTGCTAGTGCTACCTCTGTACCAAATTTCATTCCATTCGGTTTCACCGTGTTCGAATTAATAGGGGTAATCGATTTTGACACAAAGATGGCCGCCATCCGCAAACTATTCGGCTAATGACCTATTAGATTTGTCAATGGATACTCCCTCCATAAAGGTATGTTGTTGCAAAATTTGGTAGAGATCGGATGATTAGGTTAGTCGTAATTTGACTTAAGCTTTGAACATTTGTGTGGCCGCCATTACGTTTCCGTCAAGATGGCGGCGATATAAAACATGACACTGAGGTGTCCTTTGCTAGTGCTACCTTTGTACCAAATTTCGTTCAATTTGCGCTCACCGTGTTCGAATTGATAGGGGGGGGGGGACAGACATTCAGAGTACACACACTCACACACACACACACACACAGACTCACACACACACATACACACACACAGACAGACACACTTTCTTTCGCCCTGTAGTGATCTCATAAGTCTACTTTCATTTTTTGCAAAAATCGAAAGTAGGCTAAAAACATCCGATGTGTCATCTTCCCTGACGTTAAACGTCAGATAGTTCTCCAATTGCAGGATCTGTTACACAAGCATAATAGATACATTCAGGATTTTATAACAGCAATGGAATCAGATCCTGACTTACGGGTGGTTATCAAAGCTGACAAAAGACCTCTTGGCGTGCACAGAGGCCGCTACAACGCCCCTAGCACTAAGGAAGTGGCGGTTTTAATTGTTGGTCAGGAGTTTGAGAAAAGGGATATTGTACTCCACTGCAGAGATAGCAGGTTGCTTCGTATTAGTGAAACACATCGCGCGCATGATGCTCTGCTATATCCGCTTATGTTCTGCTGTGGAGAAGATGGCTACTGCATTAATATCCCTCAACGTCACAACAGCACTCAATCACCTTTGAAGAAAACCGTGTTTGCCGCTAACTTTTAAAGCTTCGGAATATTTGAGCGTGAGGGTGATAATTCTTATATTTTGTTATTTCGCAATCTTCTCAATCAGTTTCTGGTTGATGTGTATGCAAAGATTGAGACAGAGAGACTACTTTGGATTCGCATCAATCAGAAAAAGTTGAGAAGTGAGGATTTTGTGCCCCTGAAGGACGCAATGAGTAAAGCTGACAGCCGTTTGTCAGATATTGGTAAAATGGTCGTGTTGCCGTCGACTTACACTGGAGGCCCGCGCTATATGCATGAACGCACTCAGGATGCTATGACTTACGTGCGCCATTTAGGACGTCCTGACATTCACCTGCAATCCAAAATGGTCTGAAGTAGTCGAGCACCTGAAACAAGGCCAACAACCTCAAGATAGGCATGATTTGGTAGCGCGGGTATTCCATTTGAAAGTCAAGCACATGATAAGACTTCTTACTAAGGGCTGTATCTTTGGTCCTTCAAGGTGTCACATGTATTCCATTGAATGGCAAAAGCGCGGATTACCTCACGTTGACATACTTCTGTGGCTGGAAGAAAAGCTAAGGCCTGAAGACATCGAAAAGGTGATCAGTGCTGAGATTCCTGACCCAAATCTAGACCCTCCTCTCCATGAGATCGTAAAGGCAACCATGATCCACGGTCCATGTGGAGTTCTCAATAGGAGCTTGTCTTGCACGGTGGAAGGAATATGAACCAAGAAGTACCCCAGACCACTCATCAAGGAAACCCAAACCGGGGAAGATGGGTATTCCAAATATCGCAGGCTGCCCACTTCGGAGGGTGGGGTTTCTATTATTAAAAAGGGAGTGGAAATTGACTATAGCTGGGTGGTACCCTATAACCCATTCCTATCTCGCTCCTTCTCAGCTCATATCAATGTTGAGTACTGCAACTATGTAAAGTCAATAAAATACATTTTCAAGTATGTTAACAAAGGTTCCGACCAAGCTACTTTTATCATCGGAGAGTTTGACGAAGTTGCGAGATATGAATCAGGACGCTACATCAGCAGCTCAGAGGTGGCTTGGCGCATTTTCTCCTTCCTCATGCATGAACCCTATCCTTCGGTCATGCAACTTGCCGTCCACCTCGAGATCAGCCAGCGGGTATACTTGAATGAAGACGACGTTCGTGACCAGTTTAACAGCCCTCCAAATGCAAATCTTCTTGCTTTCTTCGAACTATGCCGATCCGATAAATTTGCTTCAACACTTTTATATTGTGAAGTTCCATCCTATTTCGTTTGGAAAGGTAAGAAGTTCTGGAGAAGGAATCAGGCCATCCTGGTGTGAAAAAAGATCAGACCCTTGGCAGAGTTTACACCGTTCACCCTGGTAATGCCGAGTGCTACTACCTCCGCCTCCTTTTACATAAAATCCCTGGCCCTCAGCCTTTTACTGACCTCAAAACCGTGGCAGGGGTGGTTCAACCAACATTTTAAGCGGCATGTAAAGCACTTGGCTTGCTAGAGGATGATGCGCACTGGGACCGCACACTAGAGGAAGCGTCCTCCACCGACTATCCCCAAAAGATACGCGATATGTTTGCCATCTTACTGGTGTTTTGTCAAGAGAGTGATCCCATCATACTCTGGAAAAAACATAAAGACAGCCTCGGGGAAGATGTGATGAGAGAGGTTCAGAGGCAGTGTGCTGATGTCAACCTGGTCATGGGCGTTATCTACAACAGGTGTCTGGTGCTTCTTGAGGATTTAGTACTAAAAATGTCTGGTTAACAACCAAAGCACTTTCGTCGCCTTCTCGAGAACAAGACTCCCTCGTTGTTCACCGAGAATATGTCAGTGAACTAGCTTACGACACAATTAAGTTGTCCAAAGTGGTTGCTGATAATGTTCCAAAATTGAACAACGAGCAGAGATTGTCCTATGACGAAATAGTTCGAAGTGTTGTTTCAGAATGTGGTCAGCTCTTTTTTCTGGATGCACTAGGCAGAAATGGCAAATACTTCCTGATTAATCTCCTGCTCAGTACATTTAGAAGTCGACAGAACGTTGCCATCGCAATCGCCTTCTCGGGTATTGCAGCAACCCTACTGGATGGTGGAAGAACAGCGCTTTCTGCCTTCAAGCTTCCTCTTAACCTCAGTCACGCTGCATCTGCCCTTTGTAACATCTCTAAGCAAAGTGGCACGGCTTGCGTGCTTAGAGAAACAAAACTCATTGTTTGGGATTCATGCACGATGGTGCACAAAGGAGGAGGCGAGGCATTGACAGAACGCTTAGGGACATTAGGGGTAACAATCAACTTATGGGTGGAGTCACAGTACTTCTTGCTGGTGACTTTAGACAGACCCTCCCTGTTTTACCCCGTGGAACACGGGCTGACGAAGTAAATGACTGTCAAAAATCGTCTTACATATGGCCCAAATTTAAATCAATTCCCTTTACTGTTAACATGCACGTACACCTCCATGGTGATTTTAGGGCTGAGGAGTTTTCCCGTCACCTTCTAAGCATTGGAGATGGAAAGTTGGAGGAAAATGACGGAAAATAACCATTCCAGCTCAACTGTGCGAAGTTGTTGACAGTTTAGAGAATTTGATCGAAAAGATCTATCCCAAAGTGTTTGTAAATTCCAACCTTGATAATTCATGGATGGAAGAAAGAACTATTCTTACCCCAACAAATGACTCTGCTGATAGTATAAATATCGCCCTCCTTAAGAAGTTATCAACAACAAAAATGGTATACGAATCAGTAGACTCAGTTGTAGACGTTGAAGATGCAGTTCATTATCCTGTGGAGTTTTTAAACACTCTTAACCCGCCCTGAATACCGACTCATGTCCTGATCCTCAAGATTGGTGCTCCTGTCATGTTATTGCGCAACCTAGATCCTCCTAAACTCTGCAATGGAACCAGGTTGCAGGTTAAAGCACTGCATACATTTGTGCTTGAAGCCGCCATATTTACAGGTGTTGGCCAAGGCGAAACTGTCTTCATACCCCGCATTCCTCTAATTCCATCAGACTACCATTTTCAATTCAAACGTCTGCAGTTTCCTTCGAAAGTCTGCTACGCCATGATAATTAACAAGGCTCAGGGGCAGAGTTTAAAAGTAGCTGGTGTGGATCTAAGAAGTGACTGTTTCGCACATGGTCAACTGTACGTGGCATGCTCCAGAGTCAGTTCTTCTGGTGGCTTAGTCATTCTGCAGCATGAGAGAAAGACAAGAAAAGTAGTTTACCGAGAAGTGCTTAGGCTTTAAAAACACTCTTGATAGACATGACAGTAGGCCTTAAATCAAAGCTCCCCGTCGTATATTGCACCCGATTTTCAATTTCAACGCTCCATGTTGCCGTCATTATCTTCCACTACAGGAAATATCCATATAACTAATGTTATAACGGGATTCCAAATGTTATTGCGGGCGAAGCCACGGGTAACAGCTAGTAGTAGATAAGTCAATACTTGATTCAGTTGCATCTTTCAAGTCCTACTCAGGTCGCCTTTCCACATTGACAATAAAATCAGCAAACAAGATCTACACGCTAATTAATGGGCATGCGCCAATTAATGTCGCTAACAAAAACAACCCGGAAAAACAACCCTAAAATCATGTCAAGATCCTCGTTGGTGACTTCAATGCGCAAATCGGCAAAGAAAGGAAATATAGATACTGGGTCGGTGAATGGTCAGGACGTCAGCAGACTAACAAAAATGGTATGCGACCCATTGAGATCTGCAAACCCCATGACCGGTTTTTCAAATCTACATTTTTCAAGAAAGAATATTCTAAAACCAAAATATGGATCTCGCCTTATCCACTATTAGGTGAATACCAACTGGACCATGTAATGATCTCCTGCCAAAACAAAGTAGAAATAATGAACCTTAAAGTTCTTAAAGACTAGATCTAGATTCAGACCATTATCCCACAAAAATCTCCTTGGACATCATTCCTGAAAAGAGGAAGCTCACTCAGAAAGCCTCACACCATAAATACGATGCACAAAAGATAAAAGGCAATGGCCAGTTTAGAAAATAAACACAAAAGTTAAATCCGCAAACCTGGCAACAGCTTCAAGCAGGACTTGTAAAAAATAGCAGAAAACATAGCGCCACAATCGAAGACACGCAAACACGCATGGTGGACAGATTAGTGTGATCAACTCATGAAACTCAGACAAATTGGTCATACAACTAGGCAGGACCTCAAGGACGTCAGAAAAACAGTCACTAAATCTATAAGCAAGATTCGCAAACAACACGAGGACACAAAATTACAAGAAATAGAATCTGACTTCAGGAAACACAATTCACGAAACTACTACAGAACATTCAAACAAAAATTAACCAAGTATTCTCCCTCATCACACCAATTCAAAAATGAACTCGGGGAAATTGCTCATAACAACGCCAAAAGCCGTGAAATCCTGGGGAAATATTCTTTCAAATTATTAAATTGTGAAAAATCACAATAAAATTCAAATTTTACCTTGCACAACGAAACCCTGACTCAGGACAACCCAGTATACAGGAAATTAAAGAGATAATTCACTCTTTAAAAATGACAAAGCATCAGGAGGCAATCAAATCACTGCAGAACTATGGAAAAATGCAGGGGAAAATCTCATCACAAAACTGAAAGAAATTATGGATGAAATCTGGCGAACTGAAAAAATCCCTGCAGAATGGAAAATGGCGATCATACATCCACTGCACAGAAAAGATAGCAAGACAGACCCCAACAATTATCGTGGAGTTTCACTACTTTCAATAGCTTATAAAATTCTGACCAAAGCTCTCTTGAACCGTGCAGAATCTCAACTGGATCCAGAAATCAGCGAATACCAAGGAGGATTCAGAAAAGGACGGCCATGCGTAGAGCAAATTATAAATCTAAAGGACTGTATGAAATATTTCCACAGCTCATCAAACAAGAATTATGTCATCACATTCGTCGACTTCAAGAAAGCATACGATAGTATAGACAGGGATCATGTTTTAAAGTATTAGCATAAATTGGACTTGATCAGAAGACGAAATCCATTATCAATGAAACACTCACGGAGACCAAATCCAAGGTGAAATATATGGGTGAACTGAGCACAGACTTTCAAATAGAAACAGGAGTACGACGAGGCGATGGATTGTTCCCGTTGCTCTTCAATTGTGCTCTTGAGAAAGTTGGCGAAAAGCTGGTGCACCAACACACCGACTGGGGCCAAAACTGAAAGGCATAGAATTAGACCGCTTAGCATTTGCTGATGGCATGGCACTAATTGCCCAAAATATCTCTGACGCGCAAAAGCAAATTGAACTACTATATGAAAAGCGGCGAAAATTGGATTACAAATCTCGTTTGAAAAAACAAAATTTATGACTGACATCAAAACGCATCAAGTGAACTTCAAATTGGCAACAAAAAAACCTTCGAGTAAACGAATTTAAATATTTAAGTGAATGGATTGCAACAAACTGTAACGAAAGGAAATCAATTAAATGGAGGCTTCAGAAAATGGAAACTGCTTTTCAATCAACAAATGATATTTATAACAAAAGCAGACTCTCCTGGAACTGCAAATTTCGCCATTATACAACTGTAATCAAATCAGAAGCTCTCTATGTTTCAGAGACACTCAATCTCCAACACAAAACACTAAAACACCAAATAGAAGTGAGGGAACGTAAAATAATGAGAAAAATCCTTGGACCTAGAACAAAAGATGGTGTACATTATCCAAAGCCTAATACGGAAATATACCAAAAAAAATCCAAAATCTCAGACACAATGCAAATGCGAAGAATCCAATTTATGGGACACAGAAAGAATGGACCCCAACAGACTGACGCACAAAATGCTTTTTTATAAATCAAGGCTACTAGACCAAATTGGTATAAATTTACAGAAAAGGACTTAAAGGAATTAGGATCACCAAACTTACATGACCGGAAGGAAATCAGGACAATCGCTCAGACGCGGGGTTTCGAGGAAGAAGAGAAGAAGACTACACAACATCAATGAACAGAGCAACGAAACAGACCCACTCGTTGCGAATGAAGGAGTACTGGGCCAACAGGAAGGCTAGAAAGTGTTGATTTCGCGTGGTCCTAAGCGACCCATTCGCGAATAAGAAGAAGAAGAAGAAGTATGGATCGTGATATTTCAGATTAATTCAGAGCATCACATACATGACATTGTTCCCAACATGATTTAACACGCACTAATAAATCCAATATCAAACAGCATGTAACGCCCATACTATCCATTAAGACTTAAACCAAATTTTGTATGTGCATTCTATACCTTAAGATATGGAACTAAGAATATATTCAGAGTCATCAGGGCTGCCAACTGTAGTAAGTTACTCTATTGGGATACACTATTTTAGATGTATTTCAAACTGCATTACTTAGAAATGTTAGTATTACCAACTTGATTTCGTCATTTTTTTAGATAAGTCTGCATAGATTGACACGAATCTTAAATTTAAAGAAAAGTAGGCTCTTTAGTTCGTCACGGAACTACTTGTTTGTTTATTTCGGTTAATTTATTTATCTTCAGTTTTATGCAAAGACTTTTATACAATTGTTATGAAAGACAATAAACTATTCAAATCTGTTCAGAGTAACAAAAATATGCTGAATAACGTATAGCGGAACCCCGTTAATCCAAACCCAGGTAATCCGAAAATCCTGTTAATCCAAACGGAAATATTCCATTTATTTTTTTTCAAATTTTTCTCCTTATTGAAATGAAAGAACATATTATAGAATGATGATTTACTTGCATTTTATTAGTCATACTGTACTAGAATAACTTATTGCAAACATAATTACACATCATAAACCATTAATCACTGGTCGTTATCATTACAAAGTCTGTTAGTTACTTTTGCCGCAGTGATTGGAACCTACTCGAAGGTGCAGTGTTAAACCATCGTCTCATAAACATCACATCAGTGTGCATAGCAGCAGAGTGTTGCTCGACGTAGCATATGGCAAGTTTTAAGGCAGCCGTGGCATCTGAATGTGACACTAGTTGTTCATTGTTGTTTTCTTCGTCGTCATTCTTTTCCTCATCAACTCCAGATAATATCTCCACAGAACTTTTAATAATAATCGTTTTAGTAATTTTGTCCTCTGCGGGTTCTTAACTACTGTAATGTTACACTGCACTGCATTGTAGAAACTATTTTCCAGTTCATTCGAAAATGTCGTAATCCGAACAGACTCTGGTCCCAATTAGTTTGGATTAACACGACTCCACTGCAGTATTGGCAAGGAAAGAAAATGTTAGTTTCAGTATATGTATTATTTATTAATAAAAAAAAGTTCATGACGAACATCAGTGATGCCTCTCAAAATATCATAATCCATAACAACACAATGTGTGAAACAACTTGCTTTAAATACCTCGGGGAATGGATAAAAGAAAAAAACAGCTATAGAAACTAGAGTGCACAAATTAGAAAGGATGTTTCATATGACAAAGAATGTATAGGTATATAGCAAAGAAGAAACCTATCCTGGAACAAGAAATTAAAACACTATCAAACAGTGGTCAAGTCCGAAACTCTGTGTGCGGCAGACACGCTTAAACTCACAAGAATTGGTGATCTATAAATTAGAGAAGGCAGAAAGGAGAATTGTTAGAAAAATACTGGGAGCTAAAAGAATTGCTACTACAGAATATAGGTTAAGACAAAGTCGAGAGTTATATTTAAAATTTTAAAAAATAACAGATGTAATGAAGAAGAGACGATTGCAGTTTTTCGGGCATATCAAGAGAATGTGCAATAATAGACTAACTAAACAGATCTTCAATCTACCGAACGGTTACAAGTCTAAACTCACACGGTTTGTTGAAATTGGAAAAGATATGAAACAGACTGGAATCACAACAGACGCCATAGAAAACAGAACATTCCTCCGAGAAGTTACTCAAAAGGCAGGATTTCAGAGGAGAAGGAAACTAACAACCAGAAAAAAGTGGACTCAAGAGGTAAGGAGCGCCACTCGAGCGGGGAGAAGGAAATTTGGAAGCAAAGGAAATTGAATACAGTGAAAAATAGCCAAAGTTGATTCATCGTACCCTCCTAATGGGTTATTCGAAATAAGAAGAAGAAGAAACTGTCCTTTGAAATAAATATACGTCTGCAAAATCATTCTTAAAGGAAGTTCACTATTTGTCGATTATATCACGCACCGATTTCCTCGACAACACACCTGTCTCTTATTAAGTGTTCAGGAATCTGCCTGTGGAGACTGACATACTGAGGGTGACCTCATTTGAACATTGTAGCTTCAAACATTAAATGCTCTTTGTTTCAGGTTGACCTGGGCGGGCCCCTTATCAGCAAAACTGCTACGAACATACCTGTCCTAATAGGGATCTTGACCCGTTCAACTGGATGTCGCCGCAAAGGCATACCCAATTTATACAGTAACATAGTGGATCACAGAGAAGCAATCGACACCCAGAAGAAGGAAATATGCAGCGCAATAAGTTCATATGCTTATACCCAGGCAAGAAAGCGACCTTCCAGTCCCGTTTATCCCTTCATCCGCACCACGACACCTTCAATTCAATATACCCAGGCAAGGAAGCAACTTTCCAGTCCCGTTTATCCCTTCATCCGCACCACGACACCTTCAATTCAATATAGCAAGGCAAGAAAGCAACCTTCCAGTCCCGTTTTATCCCTTCATCCACACCACGACACCTTCAATTCAATATACCGAGGCAAGAAAGAAACCTTACAGACCGTCTTATCCCTTCAACCGCCGCAAGACACGTTCAATTAAATATACCCAGGCACAAGCGCCAACTTACAAACCCCCTCGTTCCTTCAACCACCTGGATTATACCCAGGCACAAGCGCCAACTTACAAACCCCCTCGTTCCTTCAACCACCTGGATTATACCCAGGCACAAGTGCCGACTAACAAACCCACTCGTTTCTTCAACCACCTGGATTATACCCAGGCACAAGTGCCGACTAACAAACCCACTCGTTTCTTCAACCACCTGGATTATACCCAGGCACAAGTGCCGACTAACAAACCCACTCGTTTCTTCAACCACCTGGATTATACCCAGGCACAAGTGCCGACTAACAAACCCACTCGTTTCTTCAACCGCCTGGATTATACCCAGGCACAAGTGCCGACTAACAAACCCACTCGTTTCTTCAACCACCTGGATTATACCCAGGCACAAGTGCCGACTAACAAACCCACTCGTTTCTTCAACCACCTGGATTATACCCAGGCACAAGTGCCGACTAACAAACCCACTCGTTTCTTCAACCACCTGGATTATACCCAGGCACAAGTGCCAACTTACAAACCCACTCGTTTCTTCAACCACCTGGATTATACCCAGGCACAAGTGCCGACTAACAAACCCACTCGTTTCTTCAACCGCCTGGATTATACCCAGGCACAAGTGCCGACTAACAAACCCACTCGTTTCTTCAACCACCTGGATTATACCCAGGCACAAGTGCCGACTAACAAACCCACTCGTTTCTTCAACCACCTGGATTATACCCAGGCACAAGTGCCGACTAACAAACCCCCTTGTTCCCTCAACCGCCTGGATTATACCCAGGCACAAGTGCCGACTAACAAACCCACTCGTTTCTTCAACCACCTGGATTATACCCAGGCACAAGTGCCAACTTACAAACCCCCTTGTTCCCTCAACCGCCTGGATTATACCCAGGCACAAGTGCCAACTTACAAACCCACTCGTTTCTTCAACCACCTGGATTATACCCAGGCACAAGTGCCGACTAACAAACCCACTCGTTTCTTCAACCACCTGGATTATACCCAGGCACAAGTGCCGACTTACAAACCCACTCGTTTCTTCAACCACCTGGATTATACCCAGGCACAAGTGCCGACTAACAAACCCACTCGTTTCTTCAACCGCCTGGATTATACTCAGGCACAAGTGCCGACTTACAAACCCCCTCGTTCCTTCAACCGCCTGGATTATACCCAGGCACAAGTGCCGACTTACAAACCCCCTTGTTCCCTCAACCGCCTGGATTATACCCAGGCACAAGTGCCGACTTACAAACCCACTCGTTTCTTCAACCACCTGGATTATACCCAGGCACAAGTGCCGACTTACAAACCCCCTTGTTCCCTCAACCGCCTGGATTATACCCAGGCACAAGTGCCGACTTACAAACCCCCTTGTTCCTTCAACCGCCTGGATTATACCCAGGCACAAGTGCCGACTTACAAACCCCCTCGTTCCTTCAACCGCCTGGATTATACCCAGGCACAAGTGCCGACTTACAAACCCCCTTGTTCCCTCAACCGCCTGGATTATACCCAGGCACAAGTGCCGACTTACAAACCCCCTTGTTCCCTCAACCACCTGGATTATACCCAGGCACAAGTGCCAACTTACAAACCCACTCGTTTCTTCAACCACCTGGATTATACCCAGGCACAAGTGCCGACTAACAAACCCACTCGTTTCTTCAACCGCCTGGATTATACCCAGGCACAAGTGCCAACTTACAAACCCCCTTGTTCCCTCAACCGCCTTTAATATACCCATGCAAAAGTACTAACTTTCAAACCCCCTCGTCCCTTCAACCGCCTTTAATATACCCATGCAAAGTGCCAACTTTCAAACACCATCGTCCCTTCATCCGCCTTCATTATACCCCGGCAGTAAAGCAAACTTCCAGTCGCCCTTCTCCCTTCTCGCGACACGTTCATAATATGATTATACCCAGAAAGAAATATCGCCTTCCAGTTCCCTTTTATCCATTCAGCGTCCCCGTGACACATTCATATGAATATATCCAGAAAAAATGCAGCAAACTACTAGGGTTCCCCTTTTTCTCTTCCGCTCCTCCACAACAACAGTATCCTTACTCAGGGCTTCAGTTGAACTTCCTGAGCTATAACAATCAACACATTCTAGACAATCCAGAGTTATATCACGATCATGATGATGATCCGAGTTTGCAACAAATTAATTACAAGTAACAAAATTACTTTTAACGATTGTTTTATTTAGTGCTATCTGCTCTACCCATTGTTGACCGATCCGTTGCGATATATTTGTAGAGAATATGTTAACCACCCTTTCAGTCAATAGAATACACAAGTTCCTCTCTTATATATTACCGCCTTAAATTCAAATAAAGGAAAGCCAAGTCAAAACTGCCAATATGTATCGCTTTGTGGCCGAAGATTTAAAATTAAAATAGAATGGGACCTATAAATTAAAGAATTTAAGAATTATAATTCTGAACATGGCATATAAATCCAAACTCCCGCATGCAAAAGGTCGAACAAAGAGTATAAAATCTGACTCAAAATAACATTAGGAATTTCGTCCACAACATCAATATAAATTAAAATCAAGTTATTTATCACAAAGATGAAACTATATTCTCTCTCGGTTTATCTCACTTTGTATGAAGAAATAGAAGACAAAATTCAACACTCACCCAAGCACATGGGCCTAAATGACCATTATCTCCTCAGTGTCATGTTTTATATCGCAGCAATCTTGACGGAAACGTAATGGCGGCCACCCAAATGTCCAAAACTTAAATCAAATTACGACTAACCTAATCATCTAATCTCTATCAAATTCAACAACAACATCCTGCACCTTCATGTAGGAAGCGTCTTTTGCCCAAACTACATGGTCATCAGCCCAATAGTTTGAAGATGGCGGCCGTGTATGTGTGAAAATCGATGCCCCATATCAATTCAAACACAACGAAAACAAATCGAACCACCTTTGGTACAGAGGTAGCACTAGCAAGGGACAACTCAGTGTCATGTTTTATTTCACCGCCATCATAACAAAAAAGAAATGGTACCCATCCAAATGTTCTGAGCTTAAATCAAATTACGACCAACCTAATCATTCGATCTCTACCAAATTTTGCAACAATATACCTTAATGTGGGAAGCGTCTTTTGCCCAAACTACAAGGTCATCAGCCAAATAGTTTCAAGATGGTGGATGTATGAATCATGCAAGTATTATAGCCTAACCGTAACGTACGAGGCCTGCTCTTACCAAATACGCTCATCATACATAGGGAGGTTTAAATGTCCTCAAGAAGGTGACCGGTAGGCTATTAGCATTTAAGAAAAACAGAATATTTAGCCGCAGTAGTGACAAACAGTTCAGGCTGACCGTGCCATATCCTGCTTGTCCGTGCCGCCCCGTTGGATTAAAATGGCGGCTATTGTTTTCTCGTAAATTCATATATTTCCGTAACTCCATAAGTTCATATCCTTTTAGGAATGTGCTGAACAAAATAATACATATTTAGTATCAAATGGTTTATAGAAACGGCAGAAAACGCTAATGAAATCGTTGATTGGAAGGCATAATATCATGGAGTATCAGTCATTAACCAAGTGTTAGTGTACGGCATGTGTGGCGTATTGGTAGCGACCTGGACTCTCAGTTTGGAGGTTCGTGGATCACATCCCCGCCGGTTCAAATGTCTTTACCTCGTTGGTATCGTTTGTATTCATTGATTAATAACTACTCACACGTTATGATGTTAAGCATATATAGTGTGTATTTGCAAACGAAAATACATCCCTATATTATTCTGCTAAGGTCCCATTCCAGTTTTGTACCGAAAATAAGGTCCCATTAACACCAACCTACACATATGGGGTACCTGCAGGTTCAGCATAACCCAATGCGTAAGCGAAACGCACTCACTTACTCTTTAAATGTCTCACAATTAAATACAGTAAATACCTTAAAACATGTGTATTTGCAATGAAATAATGAAAGAATGCAACACGGAAACCATGGTAAGAGAATCTCACAGGTACATCTATTTCTGTAAGACGCAATGCAATTCCAATTATTATTACATTACTGAGAAAGTTTCCAGACGGTTATAAGGTTATCACGGAACCAAATTAAGCTGTAAAATTCATCAATAGATACAGTATAATGCGCTTAAGGAGGTCAAGGGGCACTCGAGAATTTTTTCACGCAATTTTCACGTGTGAGTGTGGTACGAAAGGTATTTTTCACCCGACTATAAAGGGTCTCCGAAAACCACATTTAAAGGCCCTTAAATTAACAGTGTCTGTGATATTCCCAGAAAACTAACTTCGCTCTGATATACCTATGAAGGAATGACAAACCCCTAACCAGCTGAATTGCTAAAGTCTGATTATTCATACCAAGGATAAATCAGTCATAGCATTCATGATTGAGATTTTGCTAAGTGTACTCTTTACAACTAGAATATTCGCGGGCGAAGCCGCGACGGGTAATGCTAGTTATTATATAAATACTTATAACACCACATATTTGAACACTCAACTACAGTGATTAAAATTCGTTGTCCTTGATCCGCGGTAGAATCTATTGTTGTTGTCGCTGTTGTTTCTGTTGTTGATTCTTTAGGGGTTTGCACCATCATGGCCGTGTAGCCCCGTGTACTTGGGTGAGTGTAGCAGTTGTCAGAAAATCTGTGTCACTGATATATCTGTGAGCTTACTAGTGTGTGTACATTTATACGAGGAAGGATTTGCGTAGGAGGCTGATGATGTTGTTTCATTTGAGATGCATAGACATCAAGGTCAATTAGGCCCATGTACTTGGGTGAGTGTTGAATTTTGTCCGTTAACCTGCATTATTGTGTGTATACATAATTCAGGTGAGGATTCAATCAGTCAACGTATAATATCCGTATACCACGTTGTATTTCAACAAGCTACTACAACCAGCATACAATTATACTCCTTGAAAAGGACAAAGAGTTATAACTATAGTCATGCATTTGGGAGAAACTAGGATATATGTCCTTTACTGAACATCTTGTTTTTATTTTTTGTTTATTCCTGAGAATTTACTTATCTTCAGTTTTATGCAAAGACATTTTTATACAATTGTTATGAAGGACAATAAACTATTAAAATCTGTTTAGAGTAACAAAAAATATCCTGAATAACGTATAGCGGAATCCTGTTAATCCAAACCCGGGAAATCTAAAAATAGGGAAAAATATACCTCTTTGTTTTCTAAATTTTTCTCCTTATTGAAATGAAAGAACATATTTTAGAATGAAGATTTACTTGCATTTTATTAGTCATACTTTACTAGAATAACTTATTGCAAACATAATTACACATCATAAACCATCAATCATTGGTCGTTTATCATTACAAAGTCTGTTAGTTACTTTTGCCGCGGTGATTGGAACCTACTCGAAGGTGCAGTGTTAAACCATCGTCTCATAAACATCACATCAGTGTGCATAGCAGCAGAGTGTTGCTCGACGTAGCATATGGCAAGTTTTAAGGCAGCCGTGGCATCTGAATGTGACACTAGTTGTTCATTGTTGTTTTCTTCGTCGTCATTCTTTTCCTCGTCAACTCCAGATAATATCTCCACAGAACTTTTAATAATAATCGTTTTAGTCATTTTGTCCTCTACGGGTTCTTAACTACGGTAATTTTACACTGCACTGCATTGTAGAAACTATTTTCCAGTTAATTCGAAAATGTCGTAATCCGAACAGACTCTGGTCCCAATTAGTATGGATTAACGCGACTCCACTGTAGTATTGGCAAGGAAAGAAAATGTTAGTTTCAATATATGTATTATTTATTAATAAACAAAGTTCATGACGAACATCAGTGATGCCTCACAAAATATCATAATCCATAACAACACAATGTGTGATACAACTTGCTTTAAATACCTCGGGGAATGGATAAAAGAAACAAGTAGTTCCGTGAAGAACTAAACCTATATTCATATATCTCACTTATGTTAATTGCCACTATCAACACACAAAATTTCAGTTTGATTGATGTAATAGATTCGTAGATATTGAGAACCGTCTAAATATTTCAGATGATCGCCACGTTGGATTTTTATATATGTAGGTGTTAGAGTTATGTACTGTTACATTAAGATTAGTGTGTACGTGTAGTATTCAAACTTCAATCGCATGATTAGGAAACAAGAAGAAACAAGATGTTCAGTAAAGAACATATAGCCTACTTTCTCCTAAATGCATGGGTATTGTTATAACTCTTTGTCCTTTTCAAGGAGTATGATTGAATGTTGGTTGTAGGAGCTTGTTGAAATACAACGTGCTATAGGGATATTAAACATGAATATGAGGTGCCCTTTGCTAGTGCTACCTCTGTACCAAATTTCGTTCAATTCGGTTTCACCGTGTTTGAATTGATAGGGGGAATCGATTTGCACACATACTTGGCCACCATCTGCAAACTATTGGGCTGATGTTCTTGCAGTTTGGTCAGAATACGTTTCCCACATAAAGATATGGTGTTGCAAAATTAGGTAGAGACTAGATTATTAGGTTGGTCGTAATTACATTTTAGCTTTTAACATTTGGGTGGCCGCGATTACGTTTCCATGAAGATAGCGGTGATATAAAACATGACACTGAGGTGCCCTTTGCTAGTGCTACCTCTATACCAAATTTCGTTCCATTTGGTTTCAGCGTGTTTGAATTAATAGGGGGAATCGATTCTGACACAAAGATGGCCGCCATCCGCAAACTATTAGGCGAATGACCTATTGGATTGGTCAAAGGATGCTCCCTCCATAAAGGTATGTAGTTGCAAAATTTGGTAGAGATCGGATGATTAGGTTAATCGTAATTTGATTTAAGCTTTGAACATTCGTGTGGCCGCCATTACGTTTCAGTCAAGATGGCGGCGATATAAAACATGACACTGAGGTGCCCTTTGCTAGTACTACCTCTGTACCAAATTTCGTTCCATTCGGTTCCACCGTGTTCGAATTAATAGGGGGAATCAATTTTGACATAAAGATGGCCTCCATCCGCAAACTATTAGGTGAATGACCTATTAGATTGGTCAAAGGATGCTCCCTCCATAAAGGTATGTAGTTGCACAATTTGGTAGAGATCGGATGATTAGGTTAATCGTAATTTGATTTAAGCTTTGAACATTCGTGTGGCCGCCATTACGTTTCAGTCAAGATGGCGGCGATATAAAACATGACACTGAGGTGCCCTTTGCTAGTGCTACCTCTGTACCAAATTTCGTTCCATTCGGTTCCACCGTGTTCGAATTAATAGGGGGAATCAATTTTGACATAAAGATGGCCGCCATCCGCAAACTATCAGGTGAATGACCTATTAGATTGGTCAAAGGATGCTCCCTCCATAAAGGTATGTAGTTGAAAATTTGGTAGAGATCGGATGATTTTTTGCAAAAATCGAAAGTAGGCTAAAAACGAGATTTTAAAATTTCGCACCGCAGCCATCGTATGATTATGGAAATAATTGAAATAAATTAGATGCCAGTGGATTAACATTTGTATAAGGATTTACTGTACCAAGTTTCACTGCACTCGGATGGTTAAATTGCAAGAAACGTCCATGTGAATATTTACACTTCGCCTCACCGCAATGTTGGATTTGTGATCACCGGGTTATTGAAAGTCCTCCTATAGGTGAACTTTTGCTTATAGCACCGATGAACATAGGAAAATTCAGTTTGATTGCTGTAATAGATTCGTAGATATTGAGAACCGTCTAAATATTTCGGATGGTCGCCATGTTGGATTGTTATATGTATAGGCCATAGAGTCATGTGCCATTAAAGGAAAATTATTGTGTAGGTTCATTATTCAAACTTTCACTTCGATCGCATGATTACGTTACAATAAATAAAACTTAATTTTAAAATTCGCACAGCCGCCATCTTGACGTTATGTAAACAATTGAACTAAATTAGGTACCAGTGCATTACAATATGTATAAACATTTGCTGTACCAAGTTTCATTGAGTTTGGATAATTAAAACGGGAGAAAAGTCTATTTAAAACATACAAATTCGCTTGGCCACCATGTTCGTTTTCTACTTAACCGGTTTTTTAATGTCTCATAGATGAACTTCCAGTAGAGTTCTTTATCTTCGTACAAAATTTCAGGGTGATACCGGTAATAGTTTCAGAGATATAGAATGACGGTGAAATATTTCGCACAGCCGCCATCTTGAGGTTATGTAAAAAATTGAATGAAGTTAGATGTCGGTGCAATACAATGTGTATAAACCTATACTGTACCAAGTATCATTGCGTTTGGTTGGTTAAATCGCGAGAAACGTCTATTTAAAAGTCGCAACTTCGCTTGGCCACCATGTTGGTTTTATAGTCACCAAGTTTTCAAAAGTCACATGTGTGAACTTCTAGTAGCTTCCTTTATCACCGTACAAAAATCTAGGGTGATATCGGTAATAGTTTCGGAGATATTGAATGCTGGTGAAATATTTCGCACAGCCGCCATGTTGGATTGGTGAGACGTAACAAAAGTTGAAGGGCACGGTCAGGGTATTCCGGGATATTGCTATGAGCTTACTGAGTTTTATTGAAATCGCTCCAGCCGTTTTGATTTTATTAGGTGGAGGAAGGACGGACACACACAGGAATCACACACACACGCACACACACACAGACAGGCACACGGACAAAAGGTGATCTACTAAGCCTATTCTTTCATAAATAAAAATAGGCTAAAACAGCTATAGAAACTAGAGTGCACTGATAATAAAGGATGTTTCATATGACAAAAAAAAATGTATTGGTATATAACAAACAAAAAACTATCCTGGAACATGAAATTAAGACACTATCAAACAGTGGTCAGGCCCGAAACTCTGTATGCGGCAGACACATTACTCACAAGAATTGGTGATCCAGAAAAATTAGAGAATGTAGAAAAATGAATTTTAAGAAAAATACTGGGAGCTAAAATAATTACTAGTACAGAATATAGGTTATGACAAAATCGAGAGTTATATTTCAAATTTAACAAGTTCCGTGACGAACTAAAGAGCCTACTTTTCTTAAAATTATATATTCATGCCAATGACTAATCTATAAGGATCTATCTAGAATAATGACGAAATTAAGTTGGTAATATCGAAATTTCTAATTAGTTCGAAATACTGTATACATGGCATAATGTAGCCTAATAGAGCACTACAGTTGGCAGCCCTGGTGACTGAATATATTCTTAGTTCCATCTCTTAAGGTACAGAATACAAAATTTGGTTGAAGTCTAATGGATAGCATGGACGTTATATGCAGTCAGATATTGGACCTATCAGCGTGCGTAAAATCATGTTAGCAACAATGTCATGCATGTATTGGTCAGAAATAATCTGAAATAATATGATCTATTGGTGTGCCAATTTTGAATAAAATCCATTAGTTAGTATAGAAGTTACGTGCATTTTAAAATTGGACCTATCAGCAGGCTTAGAATCATGTTGGCAGCACTGACGTACATTAGTTACTCCAAATTAATCTAGAATGCCAGGTACTATACGTGTGCAAAGTTTAGAGCTGCTATATTGATATTAGGGTGACAAAAATAGAGACAGCATTTATTAACAGTTGGCAGCCCTGGTTGCTCTTAAGAATACGCATAGTCATATCTGTTATGGTAAACATAGCACATACGAAATGTGGTTGAAATTCAAATGATAGTCTAGAAGTTTCATGTATTTAAAGTTGGACCTCTCAGCAGGCTTAGAATCATGTTGGTAGCACTGACGTATATAAGTTACTCCAAATTAATATAGAATGTCTGGTACTATACGTGTGCATAGTTTAAAGCTGTCGGCTTGCATACTTTCTGTTATATTGGTATTTGGATAAAATAAATTGAGAGCATTTATTAACAGTTGGCAGCCCTGGTAGCTCTTAAGAATAGGCTCTGTTATATCTGTTTATGTACACATACTACATACGAAATTTGGTTGAATTCCAATTGATAGTGTAGAAGTTATATGCATTTAAAAATTGGATCTATCAGCAGGCTTACAACCATTTTCGTAACACTGCCATGAATGGCCTCCTGGAAATAAAAATGAAATATTATTCTCTATACGTGTGCCAATTTTGAAATAGCTCCCGTTCACACCTTCCATGATATCCTACAAGGAGCTCAAATTCTAATTGCGAATTTTCAGCAGTTGGTAGCACTGACATAATTTTTAAATACGGCATTGAGGTATTCATGTATAGGTCTTTACTCCTACCAAATTTTGTTTCGATAACTGCAGCCGGTTAGGAGTTGATAGGGGGGGACACACACAGCCAGACAGATAGAAGGACAGACAGACACACATTTGGCCGGATCGATCTCATAAGTCTACTTTTTCCTCATTTTTGCAAAATGTGAAAATTGGCTAAAAATTAACTGATGTAATGAAGAAGAGACGATTGCAGTTTTTCGGGCACATCTACAGTATCTGCAATAATAGACTAACTAAATATATCTTAAATCTACTGAACGGTTACAAGTCCAAACTCACATGGTTTGTTGAAATTGAAAAAATGAAAGACACTGGAATTACAACAGACGCCATAGAAAACAGAACACTCTTCCGAGAAGTTACTCAAAAGGCAGGATTTCAGAGGAGAAGGAAACTAACAATGAGAAAAAGTGGACTCAAGAGGAGAAGAAGCGCCACTCGAGCAGGATGAAGGCAAATTGGAAGCAAAGGTTATTGAATACAGTGAAAAATAGCCAAAGTTTTTTCATCGTACCCTCCAAATGGGTTCTTCGAAAGGAGGAGAAGAAGAAGAAGAGGAAGAAGAAGAAGAAGAAGAAGAAACTGCCCTCTGAAATGAATATAACGTCTGCAAAATCATCCTTAAAGGAAGTTCACTATTTGCCGATTATATCACGCACCGATTTCCTCGACAACACACCTGTCTCTTATTAAGTGTTCAGGAATCTGCCTGTGGAGACTGACATACTGAGGGTGACCTCATTTGAACAGTGTAGCTTCAAACTTTAAATGCTCTTTGTTTCAGGTTGACCTGGGCGGGCCCCTTATCAGCAAAACTGCTACGAACATACCTGTCCTAATAGGAATCTTGACCCGTTCAACTGGATGTCGCCGCAAAGGCATACCCAATTTATACAGTAACATAGTGGATCACAGAGAAGCAATCGACACCCAGAAGAAGGAAATACTTACAAAGATATACAGCGCAATAAGTTCATATGATTATATCCAATCAAAAATGCCACCTTCCAGTCCTGTTTATCCCTTCAGCGCTCCCACGACACGTTCATATGATTATGCCCAGGCAAGAAAGCAATCTTCCAGTCCCTATTATCACTTCAGCCGCACCACGACACCTTCAATTCAATATACCCAGGAAAGAATAGGAACTTCCCGTCCCGATTCTCCCTTCAGCCGCCTTCAATATACCCAGGCAAGAACTTCCCGCCCCTTTTCTCCCTTCAGCCGCCTTCAATATACCCAGGAGTATATAAGCCGAAGCTGGGGCAGGGGCTAAAGGGCAAGATGGCGGCCACGCCCTGAGACCGTGGATAACGTCATAGGGAGAGGTTGACCGTGTAACTTGCTAAATGGAATATTTATTATTATTATTATTAAAATTATTATTATTATTATTATTATTATTATTATCATTATTTTTATTATTATCACTTATACATTTTTATATTTTAGCCTACTTTACTTATGAGATCGATCCGGGAAAATATGTGTCTGTCTGTCTGTCCTTCTGTCTGGCTGTCTGGCTGTGTGTTTCCTCCTCCCCTATCAACTCCTAAATGGCTGCAGCTATGGAAACTAAATTTGTTATGAGTAAAGATCTATGCCGGAATATCTCACGGCCATATTTGAAAATGATGTCAGTGCTACCAATTGCTAAAAAATCGCAATTGAAATTTGAGCTCAATGTTGGATATCCTGGAAGGTATGCATGGGAGCTAGTCCAAAGTTGGCACACATATACATAATAATATTTCAGTTTAATTTCCAGGAGGCCATATATGACAGTGTTACCAACATGTTTCTAAGCCAGCTGATAATGCATGTAACTTCTACACTATCAATGGGATTTCAACCAAATTTCGTATGTACTATGGGTACAATAACAAATATGACAGTACATATTCTCAAGAGCAACCAGGGCTGCCAACTGTCAATAAATGCTCTCTCTATTATTTTATCCTAATACAAATATATCAGAAAGTATGCAAACGAAGAGCTCGAAACTTTGCACACGTATATTCTACATTAATTTGGAGTACCTAGAATACGTCAGTACTGCCAACATTATTCTAAGCTTGTTGATAGGTCCAAATTTTAAATGCGTGTAACTACTATACAAACAAATGGATTTCAACCAAATTTCGTGTGTGACTTTTGTACCATAACTCATATCAATATGCGTCTTCTTAAGAGCCAGCAGGGCTGCCAACTGTAAATAAATGCTCTCTCTCTATATATATATTTTTACCCTAATATCTATAAATCATAAGCCTCCGTGGCTTAGGCGGCAGCACGCCGGCCTCTCACCGCTGGGTCCGTGGTTCAAATCCCGGTCACTCCATGTGAGATCTGTGCTGGACAAAACGGAGGCAGACAGGTTTTTCTCCGGGTACTCCGGTTTTCCCTGTCAAAATTTCATTCCAGCAACACTCTCCACTATCATTTCATTTAATCTGTCATTCATTTAATAATTGCCCCAGAGGAGTGCGCCAGGCCTCGGCAGCTGGCACAGTTCATACCTCGCCGCTAGATGGGGGCCTCATTCATTCCATTCCTGACTCGGTCGGAGACTGGAAGCAGGCTGTGGATTTTCATTTTCATCTATAAATCAGAATATATGCAAGCCAAAAGCTCTAAACTTTGCATACGTATAGTACCTAACATTCTAAATTAATTTGGGGTAACTAATGTACGTCAGTGCTGCCAACATTATTTAATCCTTCTGATAAGTCCAATTTTTAAATGCATGTAACTTCTATACTCACAAATGGATTTCATCCAAAATTGGCACAATAATAGATCATAACATTTTAAATTAATTCATAAATTCTAAGAAAAGTAGGCTCCTTAGTTCGTCACGGAATTACTTGTTATTATTATTATGCGTTAATTGTTGATTGATTTGTATATAGATAGGTAGGTAGTCCAAGAGGGTAGTCTAAGTGGGAGAAGGAGAATATTTTTAATAGCTTGATTTAGAATGATTACCCGCTAATTTGTTATTATCCATTATTATTATTATTTATGTATTTATTTAATATTTGTATTTAATCTTCTAAGCCTCCGTGGCTTAGGCGGCAGCACGCCGGCCTCTCACCGCTGGGTCCGTGGTTCAAATCCCGGTCACTCCATGTGAGATCTGTGCTGGACAAAACGGAGGCAGACAGGTTTTTCTCCGGGTACTCCGGTTTTCCCTGTCAAAATTTCATTCCAGCAACACTCTCCATTATCATTTCATTTCATCTGTCATTAATTTAATCATTGTCCCAGGGGAGTGCGTCAGGCCTCGGCAGCCGGCACAGTTCATATCATCGCCGCTAGATCGGGGCTCCATTCATTCCATTCCTGACCCGGTCGGAGACTGGAAGCAGGCTGTGGATTTTCATTTTCATTTAATCTTCTCCCTGTATACTCTATCATACGCCTTCTTTAGATCTACAAAACACAAACGTCTATTCCTCTCGTACATTGCTCAATAAGTTGGCGCATAGTAAAAATTTGATCTTCACATCCTCGTTATGGTCTAAAGCTACACTGGTTTTCATCCATCTTACTCTCGGCCAATGACCGAACTCTCCTTTCTACAATCCCTAAGTACACTTTGCCCGGGACACTTATCAAAGAAATGGCTCTATAATTGTTGGAATCTTTCATGTTACCTTGCTTATAAATTGGGGCGATTACTGCTTTTGTCCAGTCAGAGGGTACCTTTCCTAAATCCCATGCCAATTCGAGTATCCTATGCAACCATTTCCTCCCTGATTTCCCACTATACGTTACTATTTCTGGCCTAATTTACATCTACGCTTTGTGACATTATTGTAGTTTATTTAGCACCCTCACTACTTCCTCAATCGTGATCCTGTTCCCGTCATCATTCTCCTCCTGCATAATCTCACAGATTGTCAGATAGATCTCCATTTACATTTAGCAAGTTTTCAAAGTATTCTTGCCGTCTTTCCAGTGCTTCCTTGGTATCTACAATGAGTTTCCCAGAATTATCCATAACACTGCACATTTCTCTTTTCCCCCATTTCTAAGATTCTTTATAACACTATAGATTTTTTTCTGCCGTTAGATCTAACGTTTCTAATTTATCTCCAAATTCCTCCCATGATTTCCTTTTGGACTATACTATTATTTATTTTGTTCTGTTCCTTACCACTGCATATACAGTAGATCTCTGCCTGCCAGAGTCCTTGTTTGGAGCAATTTATTATAAACATTTCTTTTTTACAAGCAGACGTCACTATGTCATTCCACCAGGATGTGCGCTTTTTCCTGTCTTGGCACACTGTCGTCCCAAGACATGCCTTTGCTACTTCCAATCTGCATCCCTATATCCTGACTACTCCGATTCTATGTCCTGCAATTCTTCACCATCTAGGCCTACTGTTTGGAATTTCTCAACAACCATGTCCATATATTTCTGCCTAAGTTCCTTATCCGGGAGATTTTCATCCCTTATCCGTCTTCAAACAGCCCTCACTTTCTGCACTTTAAGTCCAAATATGCTTAATTCACAGCAGATCAGTTTGTGGTCTGTTTCATAAAAAAAACTGAATACCAGGCAATTCCTTATCAATTTCTTAAATTGAAAGTCAGTAATGACATAGTCTATTATTGACCTGGTTCCTCTACCCTCCCATGTGTACCCGTGAAACTCCCTATGCTTCGAGAATGAGTTCGCAACAGATAACCCCATTATGGTATTTGAAGCCATTTTTCATTGTTGTCTTAGTAAACAATAGTTTACAACCAGATAAGAAGCCTGTGGAATACAATCTGTATTGACCATTTACAACAACCACATATTCACTCCAAACAAGCAAATTCCGGATATAAATCACCACTTCCAGTATCTCAACAAACCATCACATAGACTACAGCTAACAATTATTGACGAGTTGCATTATTAACACATAAAGTGATAAAAATGTCCTGCATAACTCAACAAATTGCTAGCGTTTCGTCCCAGTGTGCCAATTGGGCTCTTCAGTTGGTAAAGGTACACCTACCAAGACGCGTAGCAGGCACACACTGAGAAGGCCATGCAACACAACACGCTTTGCTACATATGTAGCCACGTCACGAGCATGCCAGTGTACCAATGGGATTATAGTCAATGCCAAAGCAAGGTTTATTGTTTTGGAGTGGAGTTTTTGACTCCCGTGGTACACTAGCATGCTCGTGACTTGGCTACATGTGTAGCTAAGTGTCTTGCATTGCCTTCTCAGTGTATGCCTGCTACGCGTCTTGGTAGGTGTGCCTTTACCAACTGAAGAGACCAATTGACACACTGGGGCGAAACGCTAGCAATTTGTTGAGTTATGCAGGACATTTTTATCACTTTATGTGTTAATTATAATGGCTCAATGGACAATATTCAGTTTGATTCTCTTTCGAGAACAGTTGATAAGAGTTGCATTATCTCAACTAATACTGCAACTATTTAAGTGTATACTGTATATGGTAAATATTTTCACCCATACTTTCAGACAGATTTTATAGCCTAAGTGTAATGGATCTGATGATGACCGCTTAACGATCGTGTTGACCGACTGAAAAGCATCGAACTTTTGTTTTAGATAACCCCATGTTAGCACAGAAGTCCAGTTGACATTTCCCATTGGTGTTCACTCCCCTATCTTCCCTCCACTTACCCATTACCTTCTCATGGCCCCTAGTCCTATTTCCTATCATAGCATCGAATCCCCCATCAGTACTACATTATTCTTATTATTAACTCTCAATACCACATCACTCAGTGACTCATAAAATCTGTCTACTTCGTCTTGATCCGCCCCTTCACATGGAAGGTACACTGAAACAATCCTGACCCGATTTCCTAACATTTCCAAATCCATCCTCATTAATCATTCATTTACGTACCTTACAGAAACTAGGTTACGCTCTAATGTTCTCTTGACATACAGCTCTACTCCCCCCCTTTGCCCTTCCTCGTTTTACACCTGACATGTTCATTTTGTAATCTCCTACTTTCTCACCTCTCCCTTTATCTGAACATCACTAATCCCTAGAATATCCAATCCCGTCCTACTTGCAGACTCAGGTAGCTCTACTTTCATCCTTCCATAACCACCCTCGATGTTTATAGGTCTAGCATTGCACCCCATCGAATACCAGCTCGATTTCCTGTTCGTTTCCAAGGAGTCCATGAACTGTCATATGAGAGTACGACTCCATCAATCCCATAGCAGGTTTATAGAGTACAAATGAAGCAGGTTGCTAGCCTTACTTACACAGGGCCCCTGAGTTTCACTTCAGAGAACAAAGAAGTGAGTTGGTTAGTCCTAGCCGCTTAATAACAAGGAGGGGCCCATGGTTCACGAACTAGAACGTGACTATACCACGAACAATATACATGTATTAACATTAAAATCATAAATATAAAACATTTGTACAAATAAATATCAAATTAAAATTGTATAGAAATAATATGTAATTTATATAAAATCAATACCGTACAAATTACAAAACTTAAAATTAGAAAACAAAAATTAAGTTGAAATAGGCTTAGTAATTAAAATTAAATAAACGTTTGGCACCAAACTTTTGTTTACTAAGGCAACATTGAAAAATGGCTTCAAACACCATAAAATTACAGTAAATTAAATTTAAACAAAAAAATAGCTATTTGAAACTCGATCTACCCTGGTCGTGAGCTAAACGTTATCAAGTCTTCCTCGAATTTCAAGGTAATTATATTATTTCGCATTTACCTCCACAAGAAGAAAAATATGAGGAGGAAGTTTATCCCATTCCTACTTCGGGGAGTCACCAATGCTTATTTTCCACCCTCATGCTCCAAGAGAGTTGGTAATTCGTCGTAATAATAAACCAATTAGTACTGAGCTGTCACGGAGTCGGCTCAAATGATCCGGCCAAACACCAGTCACATTACTACACATTAGATGTATTGATCCATATTACAATACATAAATACCAGCGGTACGCGATGAAATATGGTCTAGAAAATGAGGACAAGCCTTAACAATGGACACTAAAATCCTCAGGAGGTGAGTGCATTACGAAACATTAATGGATAAGGAATATACAACGTAATCCGTACCCAGTGCAAAGAGTCATTCTCATACGCACAGTATAAATTTGCCTCCAGGTTCTTAAAGTAAGCTAGGTACTTTTTAGGGTGTGCATTTTCTTGCAAGTCGCCTTCTGTGGCATTACGGTACTTATTGAGCTTCATATCCCCAACTGCTGTGAGGGTTGAAACAACGTACTACCAGCCTCGTGGGGAAAATCTGAAAAGAGGTGAGTTTGAATCCCACCTTAGCCATCCTAGAAATGGCTCCCCCACTTATTTTCCATGTAAATATCGGGATGGCCCTTTACTTAAGGGCATGGCCGGTTCCTTCTCAATCCTAGCCTCAATTATTAACACACACGACACACTCTACTACCATAGATACCAACATAACACAGGTTGTCAGACAAAATTCTACACGTACTCAAGGCTGATTACCACGATGTCCAACTCCCGAAATGAAACTTTAACTCTGAAACCACTCCCCTTATCGTCATAAAATAAATAAATAAATAAATAAAAACTCTTGTCTTAAATGTTAAGGTACATTTCTATAGCTTATGAATAATTAGAACACGATCTCAGTTGATGTTGGTGAAAATTTGTTCAAGCAGTGGTGACCATAAAATGAGGAGAAACACGCCCGGAATATGATATTGCATCTTTTCAGTCGGTCAACTCAATATAATCCCAATTACAGGGGCATGGAAAAAACTGGAAAATTTTACAGGTGATTTATTTATTTATTTATTTACTTATTTATTAAATATCCGAACAGTTTGAACCCTATTGTACATGAGTGTATTAGGGTTATAGTTTTGATCAGTCAATTATCGGTCCTTAACACAAAATTATGAAACTAGATTATGGATGTGGTGAATGAACTTAAGGAATTGTTTGTAGCAGCAGAATTTCTTAAACAGGTAGAATAATGGTTTTCAAAGTTCCATATTACAATTGTTTAGATGCCACTCAAGTTTGAATCGTGTCCTGCTAAACATGGCACAGTCGAAGAGTAAATGGTCCACTGTTTGAGAACATCCACAAAATCACAAGTAACCGCCTGCAATGTTAATTTTAAAACGTTCGAAGTAGCACTTAAACTTTCCATGACCAGAGAGAAACTGCGTAAGGATGAATTCGGGCACTAATGTTTTGCACTGGAATCGGGGGAAAATAATTATCTTGTGACAGACTCTTTTGTATTGGATATCCAGAGGTTGTTCTACTGTCTCATTAGATGGTTTTTGATTTGGGCTTTGGCATAACTTAGGGGTGGTTTATTGTATGTAAATTCTATGCTGGAAGAGGAGGCTGCTTTTGCAAGGATATCTGCCTTTTCATTTCCAGGAGAACCAATGTGTCCTCGGATCCAGGAAAGACAGACATGGGGGCACAGCTGTGCTCTAGAACTTAGTGTAGCAGCAATTGGGTTGAGATTGTGCTTGTCGTTGATTGTGATCAAATCAGCCTGTGATTTAATATGTGTGACTAAATGTGTCCCCCTGTGGGTGGGGACGGTAGAACAACACCCTTGGTAACCCCTGACTGTCGTAAGAGGTGGCAAAAAGGGGACCGAGTGGCCACTGGTATAAGTGGCACCACTCAATGTCGCCAACAGCCTCTTCTGAGGGTGGATGAGGACATTGAGGTCAGGGCACTCTCTTGTCCTTGGGGTGAGAAATCGCCCCTAAAGGTGGATGAACCAATGCATCTTTGTCAACGGCATAGAATGGAGAAGGCAACGGGAAACCACTCCATTAAAGATCTTGAGAGATATCCCCGGGAAAAAAACATCATGGCTGGTTTCAAAGTAAAATGTTCCGGAGTTTCAATTCCCTCATTCGGATCTCCGGGAGGGAATGCGACGAAAAGAGCTATGAGAATTATGAATATAGGTACGTGGAATGTGAAATCATTATATCAGTCAGGAAAGTTGCAGAACGGGATGCAAGAAATGCAGCGACTCAAGATAAACATATTGCGACTAAGTGAAGCAAAATGGCCTAGCTCAGGTGAAATGCGTAGCAACAAAATGAAGATATATTACTCTGGTAATGATGATAACTATCACTGGAATGGAGTTGCTATTATTGTTGACAAAATCACGAGTCAATGTGTGACAAGATTTTTGCCAATCTCAGACAGGGTAATCGCTTTACAACTAGGAACAAAAAGATCAAAAGTTAACATTATACAAGTCTATGCTCCAACTGCTGACAAGAGTGAAACAGAGTTGCAGCAGTTCTATAAAGAAATTGAGCAAGTATTGAGCACCACAAATTCTAGAGACATCACAATCATCATGGGCGATTTCAACGCAAAAATTGGCAAGGGACGTTAAGGTGACTTAATAGGAGATTTTGGTCTGGGTTCAAGAAATGAACGGGGAGGAATCCTGGCACAGTATTGTGAGGACAATAAGTTACTTGTTACAACCACTTTCTATAAGCTACTAGAAAGAAGATTGTACACCTGGAAAGCACCTGGAGATAGCGTTAACAACATTATCCGGAATCAAATTGATTACATCCTAATCAATAAACGCTATAAGAATGCCATCAAGGCAGTGAAAACTTATCCGGGAGCAGATGTGTCATCAGACCACAATCCACTTGTGGCTAGATTCGAAATAAAGCTTAAGAAAATATTACCAAAACAAAATAAGGATATGCTATGCATCTCACAACTTCAAGATCCTATAGTGAGAGAAAAAATTACAGAACGAATCAATGCAGAGCTCTGTAAAGTAGAGAAAAAATTCTTCAGGGATGTTAATGACAAATGGAAATCCTTCAAGGGACTACTCCAGCATACAAGTCAAGAGATTCTGAAAGATTGTAAAACACGAGTCAATGAAAAAAGACTTGGATGACTGATGAAATAAAACAATTGATGGAAAAGAGGAGGCTCTGTAAAAACCGAGATGAAGATCTTTACAGAAGTACACATGCAGAAATGAGAAGGAAGATACAGTTAAAAATGGAGATATGGTACACAGAAAGATGCAAAGAGATTAAAGACTTAATTTCAAAAAACGACAATTTCAATATCCATAAGAAAGTCAAAGAACTAACTAGTATCAATAAGATACGGAAAGGGAGTATATTGCTTGACAAAAATGGTGACATCATTATTGGTAATAAAGAAAAACTCGAGAGATGGAAGGAATACATAGAAGAACTGTTTGAAGATGATATGAAAGAACCTTATGCTACTGAAATTATACATGTCGAAAATGGACCAGATATAACAAAAGAAGGAGTAATACATGCTATAAAGTTGGAAATATCTGTTCCCGGAGGAAACAGGATGTAAAAATGTCCGATTGAGCTATGTACATTAACAAATTTACAAAGAAATTTGATACAATGGTCCGGCTAGCTCAAAACAGTTGCCAGCGTTTCGCCCCAGTGTAGAGCCCATTGGTACACTGGGGCGAAACGCTGGCAACTGTTTTGAGCTAGCCGGACCATTGTATCAAATTTCTTTGTAAATTTGTTAATGCTATAAAGTTGTCAAAAAATAATAAAGCCCCTGGTCCTGATCTCATAACAGCTGACATCAGCAATATTTATTACAAACTCATTAATGAAGAACATTTAGATGTCTTAGTAGACTTGTATAATTCAATCTACAACACAGGAGTCATTCCTCATGAATGGCTACAGTCTATATTTGTTACATTGCCGAAAAAGGCAAATGCCCGTCAATGCAGCGAGCATAGAACAATCAGTCTCATGAGTCATACTTTAAAAATATTCCTAACAATTATCCATCAAAGGATCTTCAACAAGTTGGAACAGGATATCAGTGAAACACAATTGGTTTCAGAAATGCACTAGGAACAAGAGAAGCCCTGTTTACCTTCAATGTGCTGCCCCAGAGATGTTTAGATGTCAATCAATTGAAGTATGTCTGCTTTTTGGATTATAATAAAGCTTTCGACAAAGTTCGTCATGATTGCCTCATCCAAATGCTCCAGAAGAAGAACGTGGATGTGAAGGACATTAGAATCATCAGCAATATTTATTACAAACAGACTGCGGTCATAAAGGAAGGTAGGGAATTACCTGAAAAGGTGGAAATAAAACGCGGTGTTAGACAAGGCTGTGTCTTGTCTCCTATGCTGTTTAATCAATACTCAGAAGAAATATTACAAGCAGCTTTAGAGGAAGAAACAGCAGGAATTAAAGTTAATGGAAAAATAATAAATAACTTAAGATGTGCAGATGACACGTTGTTATTCGCAGAAAGTCTACAAGATTTACAGCGACTGGCTAACAAAGTCGGAGAGGCAAGTGAACAATGGTGATTAACACATTTTATGGTAGTATCACGAACACAACATCAAGAGAGCTTGATAATCAATGGGGAGACAGTACAGCAAGTGACAAAGTACAAGTATTTAGGGACAAATGTGAACTACTACATTGACTGTACTGAGGAGATCAAGTCCAGGATCGGTCAAGCCAGAAATGCATTCAATAAAATGAGGAGAGTGTTCTGTAGCAGAGACCTTAATTTACATCTAAAAATTAGACTTCTGAGATGTTATGTCTTCTCCACCTTGTTCTATGGAGTTGAGACATGGACCATAAAGAAAAGAGAAATGGACAGATTGGAGGCATTTGAGCTATGGGCGTACAAAAGGATACTGAGGCTGAGTTGGAAAGATAAGGTCACGAACGATGAGGTGATGAGGTGGATGGGAGAGAGAAAGGAAATATTAAATACTGTCAAAATTAGAAAACTGCAGTATCTGGGTCATGTGATGAGAGGAGGGAAATATCATCTGCTGCAGCTGGTCATTCAAGGAAAGTTACAAGGCGAAAGAAGACCAGGAAGAAGACGCATTTCTTGGATCGATAATCTGAAAACTTGGTTCAATTGTTCCATTATTTAGCTGTTTCGTGCTGCATCATCTAAAGCAAGTGTCTCTATGATGGTTGCCAACCTCCTGAGAGGAGATGGCACATAAAGAAGAAGAACTAAATGTGTGGGAAATCTCCGGAGATTCGATAGAGGACCTGATAACAAGCAAAACATGTCCTGTAAACATATGGTGTATTTGCTTCCGTTTCCGTGTTACAAGCATTGTTTGTGGTGTACGTAACACAGACTGCTTCATTATGCAGGTTGGTAATTTGTGTTGATAAAGTGTACGTTACTACTTACAGTTCTCTACAGAAGGTGCTCAAAATGGCTACCACGAGATGTAATGCAGGCGTCTATGCGCTTCATCATTGACTGTCTCATACGCTCCCATATTCGGGCGTCTGTCGTATCTGCTGATATCCTTCTCTATTTGCTGACGTAGCATGTCCACGTTATGGATAGGTGTGGCATACACAATGGCATTTAAATGACCCCATAAGTAGAACTCTAGAGGGTTGAGATCCGAAGAACGAGCAGGCCACGGTGCACCTGACATCACGCGGCTTTGAATGCAAAGCAAATGCACACAGGCTTGAATAGCGACGAGGCGTACAAGTGGCCTGTGTGCCCTCCACAAGTGACCAACTAGCATCCTCCTGCCGTTTGTGTTATGCACACCACAAACAATGATTGTAACACGGCAAGTTAGTTAGTTAGTTATTGTTGTTTTAAGGGGCGGAACTACGAGGTCATCTGCCCCTCTTAACACAGATTAAAGAATACAAATTTGGAATTAAATTTAAAATTTTGAGGTGGACGCCTAAATTTAAAAAGACCAAAAATTAATAAAACAAACACAAAAACATTAAATAAAAAATTAAAAATTATAAAAATAAACTAAAATTACGGAAAAACAAAACATTATCATTCAAAAACGAACAAGTCGTTGAGTCAATTTATACTAGAAAATTTAGATTGTTGGCCCTAACCCACTCTCAATTATAAAGCGGATAACGCGATCAGCAGCCACCGCGTCAACGGCTAATAAAAGTTTGAGTGTCATCTGTAAACCAAGGTTTCTTCGTAAGACAGCAAGATCCACACACTCGGTGAAAATGTGGACCACGGTGAAAACGGCTCCACAGGTACAAAGTGGGGTGTCTTCCCTTCTCATCAGATACGAGTGGGTGGATCTTGTATGACCTATCCCTAGCCTACACAAAATGACGGACTCTCTCCGTGACCGGAAAGAGCTCCGCCACACGCGAGTAGTTCCCTTGATCGCTCTCAGTTTACTGGGCAGTGGGTCAGCTAGCCACTGACTCTCCCAAAAAGCCGAACTTGTAGGCGTAACTGAGAGCGAATATCTCTAGCAGGTACCTCCATTTGTCGAGGTGGTAGTGATACCGCCTCTTTTGCAGCTTGATCAGCTAACTCATTTCCCGCAATTCCCATGTGGCTTGGAAGCCACAGAAAGGTGATTCGAGTGTCAGCGTGGTACAGCCCGGCTAGTAGGTCGTGGATTCGCTGCACTAGGGGGTGTTGCGGGAAACATGTAGCAATTGACTGCAACGAACTCAAAGAGTCGGTACACACGAGAAAGTGGATTCGTGCAAACTGCAGACCTTCAACGATGACAACGAGCTCCGCAGTAAACACACTACAGGCCTCAGGCAAATAGATATTGGTATTTGCACCATCAATAACGTAAGCACAACCCACTTTCTCGTCCACCTTCGAACCACCCGGGTAGAGAATGCCAGCGTCCGGAAATTGGTGAACTATGCTGTGGAACTGCCTCCGGTAAACGTAGGCATCCGTAACACGGCAACGAACACACACACACCACATGTTTACAGGGCATGTTTTGCTTGTTGTCAGGTCCTCTATCGAATCCCCGGAGCTTTCTCACATATTTAGCTACACCCTGTATAAGAGAGGGAGAAATAACAAATACAGTAGAAGCCGCTTATGAGAGACGCCTGATAAGGGAGACAGTCGTTTAATGGAGACAAATACTCAAAAAAGTCAACCCCTGGCACTATCCAGCCCATGACGGGCTAAGGCCGACCAAGCGACCGCTGCCCAGCCATTTGGCCTGCAGATATTGGGGTGACGCGTGATTAGCGCGTCGGGTCCCCTCGGCCGTTAATCTTGGTATTCGTGATCGGGGCGCTGTCTCACTGTCAGACAGCTACTCAATTGTCCTCACGAGGCTGAGTGCACCCCGTTCCAACCCTCACGTCAGTTTTAAAATCCTTGACGGAGCCGGGGATCGAACCCGGGGCCCCCGGGCGAGAGGCAGGCGCGCTACCCCAACACCACGGGGCCGGCGGAGACAAATACTGAAAAACAAAAACAAATGTACCAAAACAAGGTTATTTCAGTACGCTGTAGTGATACAACACGTCGGTTTTCAGAGACAACAGCGGTTTTCTACTGTTCATAACAAAGCCCAAGTCAGATATGTGCAGTAGCTTATTAACAGCTAAGCATTGTTCCTGGTCTTCATGTCACCATTGTCAGTTTAACTTTGAGTGTCGGCTGTGTCACATCGCACGTAAAGGTTTGTCGCTGTGCGAAACGAATTCTGTTTTGGGCAAAATCAAATCCCAGCCGGTCAACACTCCAGTTCCAGAACTTGCAAAAATCACGGGCGTCTCCAAAGATATGATTTCGCGTTGGAAAGCAAATGAAGTGAACTTGCATGAAGAATGGAGTCGTACAGAGAAGGGCAGTAATTCGGCGGGAATGAAACGGAAAAGAGAAGGTAAAAAGCAGCTGTACAGTAATGTATTTATAGGCTTATGAGATCATCTATTGTCCGTGTGTCTGTCTGTGTGTGCGTGTGCGTGTGTGTGTGTTTGTGATGGTGTGTGTGTGTGTGTGTGTGTGTCCCTAATAAATTCTAAACGGCTGGAACGAGTTCAATGAAACTCGGTAAGATCATAGCACCATTATGGCCGACCCAGACCGTGCCCTTCAAATTTTATTGTGTCTCACCAATCCAACATGGTGGCTGTGCAAAATATTTCACCAGCATTCAGTAACTCCGAAACTATTACCGATATCACCCTGAAATTTTGTACGGTGATACGGGGCACTACTACAAGTTCCCCTATGAGGCTTCCAAAAACCTGGTAACTACAAAACCAACATGGTGGCTAAGCGAAGTTGAAACATTTTAATAGACTTTTCTCGAGATTTAACTCTCTGAGCGCAGTGAAATGTGGTACAGTAAATGATTATACATATTGTAATGCACTGGCATTTAATTTAGGTCAATTGTTTACATAACCTCAAGATGGCGGCTGTGCGAAATTTTAAAAGTAAGTTTTTATTTCTTGTGTCGTAATCATGCGATCGAAGTGAAAGTTTGAATAATGAAGCTATGCAATAATTTTCCTTTAATGATACATAACTCTATGGCCTATGCATACATCAATCCAAAATGGCGAGCATCCGAAATATTTAGACAGTTCTCAATATCTACGAATCTTTTACAGCAATCGAACTGAACTTTTTTATGTTCATAGGAGCTATGAACATAAGTTCACCTATAGGACTTTCAGTAATCTGGTGATCACAAATCCAACATGGCGGCGACGCGAATTATAAATATTTAAATGGACGTTTCTCGCGATTCAACCATCTGAGTGCAGTGAAACTTTGCACGTTAAATGCTTATACAAATGTTAATCCACTGGCATTTAATTTATTTCAATTGTTTTAATAACCACAAGATGGCAGCTGTGCAAAATGTTAAAATCTCGTTTTTACTACTTGTGTTCCAATCGTGCGATTGAACTTTGAATACCACACGTACACAATAATCTTCATGTAATAGTACATAAATCAAAATCGAACCTGGCGACCATCTGAAATATTTAGATGGTTCTCAATATCTACGAATCTATCACAACCTTCAAACTGAAATTTTGTACGTAGATTGAGGCAATTAACATAAGTAGGATATATGAAAATAGGCTGTATAGTTCATCACGGAACTACTTGTTACATTTATGTAGTGTACGCAGTACAGTGCATACCGAATCTGTACACATTGCAGTTATTTTCCTTTCATTTCAGTTGACATGTATGTGGTATACAGTAATTACATAATTCACATGTATCACATTATTTTAGCACCTACTCTCCCAAATGCAAAATTCTATGAATTTCGCTTTAGTGAGACATCCGGTTAATAGAGACGAAGTGGCTTCCGCCCCATGTGTCTCTCATTAGCGGCTTCTACTGTAGGCCTATACCAGGTGAATCAGCTGCCCCTAATATTATCGTTTTATGCAGCCCAACTAGCGTTGTTATCAGGAAGGTCAATATTTCTCTGCTGCATCCCGTATGGTACTGTCCGTTAGGTAGTCAGCCCGAAGGCTGGTTGGACCCTCAAAAAGCACCGCCGTATGGTACTAATGCGTTGCAAATATAGCGATACTGAACACTATTAGTTTTCCCTCGATGAGACTACATACCATTACTCGGGAAACATAGTAGTATAAAGTATCGTTTGTGGGATATGCTTAAAGCGCATTAGTACCAAACGGGATGCAGCAGAGAAATATCGACCTTCCTAATAACACGCGTTTGTTGGGCTGCATAAAATAACATTATTAGGGGCAGCTGATTCACCTGGTAAGTAGGCCTATATTAGCCTATTTTCGATTTTTGCAAAAAAAAAATCCTCTCGGCACGCCGGAAGGCGGAAGTAGATTTCACCGGGCAAACTAGGGGATAGGCTATAATAGGCAAAATATGCAGTTTTCGTAGGAGGATCAGACCTCATTTATTGCGAGAAAGTATTTTACAATTGGAGGTTAGTTAACATTTTTTCGTCTTTCTATGCATATTTTTAACATTTTACTGTCTTATGGGGATGGTAACCTTCTTGTCATTTGGGGTTCACTTTTATACTTGTGATCACACTGTCCTTATGCAAGGTTTGGAACTAATGTGTAACTATCTGTTACTTCTTCACGCAAAATTTTATCTCCCGCAGAGATGTTGGTTGCTTCCTCAGTTTAGGGGCTGCGACAAGGTGGTCATGTAACCCCGTGTACATTGGGTGTGTGTAGAATCTGTCTGGTAAACGGTGTTATTTGTGATGACTGTATTCGTCTGTAATTCAGGTAAGGTCTGCAGAAGGTCAATTTTAAGTAGTAGTACCTAATTTTGTACCAAATACTTACATCAACGACACCTAGCTGTGAACTTGGCTGCTATATGCCACCACAACCAGCAACTTGCAACGAACGTTGTAACTTCCCCTCCGAAGGAAAGCATGCTGACAGATTTTTAGCGCTCTTAGAAAATCCGGCGACTTTGGCCGGCTTTGAACCAGCGACCTTGAGCATAGAAGTTCAGCATGCTACCAGTTAGCCGCTTCCCTCATAGTCAGATGGAACAAGAAGTTCCGTGACGAACTAAAGAGCCTACTTTTCTTAAAATTAAGATTCATGCCATAGATTAATCTACAGTATATGAACCTATCTAGAATAATGACGAAATTAAGTGGGTAACATCGAAATGTCTTAATTAGTTCGAAATAAGGTATACTAGGCATAATGTAGCCTAATAGAGCAATACAGTTGGCAGCTCTGGTGACTGAATATATTCTTACTTCCATCTCCTAAGGTACAGAATACAAAATGTGGTTGAAGTCCAAAGGACGTTACATGGATTTAGACATTGGATCTATTAGTACACGTAAAAGCATGTTGGCAACAATGTCATGCGAGTGCTGGTCAGAAATAATCTGAAATATTATATCTATTTGTGCCAATTTTGGATGAAATCCATTTGTTGTTATAGAAGTTACATGTATTTAAAAATTGGTCCTATCAGCAGGCTTAGAATCATGTTGGTAGAACTGACGTATATAAGTTACTCCAAATTAATGTAAAATGTCAGGTAATTTACGTGTGCATAGTTTAAAGCTGTCGGCTAGCATACTTTCTGATATATTTGGATACAAAATAGAGAGCAATTATTAACAGTTGGCAGCCCTGGTGGCTCTTAAGAATACACTCAGTCATATATGTTTATGTACACATATTACATACAAAATTTGGTTGAAATCCAATTGATAGTGTAGAAGTTATATGCATTTAAAAATTGGACTTATCAGATGGCTTAAAATTATTTTGACAACGCTGTCATGTATGGCCACCTGGAAATTAAACTGAAATAGTATTATCTACATGTGTGCCAATTTTAGAATAGCTCCCATGTATACCTTCCAAGATATCCAACATGGAGCTCAAATTTCTAGTGCGT
The DNA here is from genome assembly GCA_946902985.2 of Meconema thalassinum. NCBI lineage: Eukaryota > Metazoa > Arthropoda > Insecta > Orthoptera > Tettigoniidae > Meconema > Meconema thalassinum. The sequence continues at coordinate 161,690,936 of OX336390.1, forward strand.
TTTTTTAGCAGTTGGTAGCACTGGCATCTTTTTCAAATATGGGCCTGAGATATTCCGGGATACATCTTTACTCATACTAAATTTGGTTTCGATTGCTGCAGCCGTTTAGGAGTTGATATGGGGACACACACACACACAGCCAGACAGACAGAAGGACAGACAGATAGACAGACAGACAGAAGGACAGACACATTTTCCCTGATATATCTTATAAGTCTACTTTTTCCTCATTTTTGAAAAGTGTGAAAAGTAGGCTAAAAATGAATGTGATCTCGTCAATGGCGTTGTCTTGGCAACCTCTGATAGAACATCACTCATCAATTTAAAAGCGTTGTTATGGTAACCTCTGATGGCACTTGACATTTTTTAAAATTCCGAAATCATTTTTCTCATCCCTTGGCGTAATGGTGGGTCATATCAAAAATTCTTTCAGACAAAAGTTGTAGGTACTTATTAGGGGAATATTTTCCATTTTGTACGGTTTTGATATTGTGCCTATTAAGAGAGATATGATTAATGTTTCCCGAAAAACCCACTTTTTTCCACCCCTTTGGTCAATGGTTGGTGCTATCAAAAACTTATTTGAAATAAATTTTTGGCACTTATCCGACACATATTATGAACTTTGAATGGATTCGATATTTCATGTATTAATAGAGTTATAGCGAAATTTCACTTTTTCGAAAAAAGCCCCCCATTTTCACCCCCTTCGACCGATTTTGCCCATTAACGAACTCGACCGAGATTTTATAGGGATACATATTATGGAAAAAATTCAAAGTGATTGGTGCAAAATTACGGCAGTTATCGTGTCCACAAGAAACTGATATATATATCCCTATATATTATAAAAAGTCCTCTCGGCACGCCGGAAGGCGGAGGTAGATTTCACCGGACAAACTTGGAGATAGGCGAAAATAGGCAGAATATGCAGGTTTTCGTAGAAGGATCAGACCTCATTTATCGCGTGAAAGTATTTTATAATTGGAGATTAATTAACTTTGTTTTTCTTCATTTTAAACATTTTATTGTTTTACGGGGACGGTAACCTTCTTGTCATTTGGAGTCCATTTTTAGCCTATTTTCAATTTTGAAAAAATAGGCTTATGAGATCACCTTTTGTCCGTGTGCGTGTGTGTGTGTGTGAGGTGTGTGTGTGTGTCCCCCTAATAAAATCTAAACGGCTGGAGCGTTTTCAGTAAAACTCGGTAAGTTCATAGCACTATTCCCGGCGACGTCGACCGTGCCCATAGAATTTTGTTACGTCTCACCAATCCAACATGGCGGCTGTGCGAAATATTTCACTAGCATTCAGTATCTCCGAAACTATAACGGATATCGCCCTGAAATTGTGTACGGTGATAGAGGGCACTACTAGTAGTTCACCTATGAAACTTTCAAAAACCTGGTTACTACATAACCAACATGGCGGCCAAGCGAAGTGGAGGCTTATAAATAGACTTTTCTCGCGATTTAACTATCCAAACGTAATGAAACTTGGTACAGCAAATATTTATACACATTGCAATGCACTGGAGTCTAATTTAGTACAATTGTTTACATAACCTCAAAATGGCGGCTGTGCGAAATATTTCACTGACATTCTATATCCCCGAAACTATTACAGATATCACCCTGCAATTTTGTACGGTGATAAAGGGTACTGATACAAGTTTACCTATGTATAATTCATAAACCTGTCAAGTACAAAACGAACATGGCGACCAAGCGAATTTGAAATATTTTAATAGATTTTTCTCGTGAGTTAACTCTCTGAGCGCAGTGAAATGTGGCACAGTAAATGATTTTGCAGATTGTAATGTACTGCCATCTAATTTAATTCAATTGTTTACATAACCTCAAGATGGCGGCTGTGCGAAATTTTAAAATTAAGTTTTTATTTCTTGTGTCGTAATCATGCGATCGAAGTGAAAGTTTGAATAATGAACCTAGGCAATAAGTGACCTTGAATGGTACATAACTCTATGGCCTATACATATAACAATCCTAAATGCCAAGCTTCCGTAATATTTAGACGGTTCGAATATATATGAATCTTTTACAGCAACCAAACTGAAAATTTTATGTTCATAGAGACTATGAACATATGTTCACCTATAGGACTTTCAGTAACCTGGTGAGCACGAATCCAACATGGCGGCGACGCGAAGTATAAATATTTAAATGGACGTTTCTCGCGAATTAACTATCCGAGTGCTTACACAAATGTTGATCCACTGGCATCTAATTTATTTCAATTGTTTGCATAATCACAAGATGGCTGCTGTGCGTAATTTTAAAATCTCGTTTTTACTTCTTGTGTTCTAATCATGCGATTGAAGTTTGAATACCACACTTACACAATAATCTTAATATAATAGTACAAAAATAAAAATCCAACCTGGCGACCATCTGAAATATTTAGACGGTTCTCAATATCTACGAATCTGTTACAGCAATTAAACTGAAATTTTGTATGTTGATAGAGGCAATTAACATGAGCAGGATATATGAAAACAGGCTGTACAGATCTTCACGGAACTACTTGTTATACTTGTGGTCACACTGTCCTTATGCAAGGTTTCGACACTGATGTGTAACTATGTAACGGTCTGTTACTTCTTCACGCAAAATTATATCTCCCGCAGAGATGTTGGTTGGTTCCTCAGTTTAGGGGCTGCGACAACGCGGTCATATAACCCCGTGTACTTTGGGTGAGTGTAGAATCTGTCTGATAAACGGTGTGAATTGTGATGGCTGTATTAGTCTGTAATTCATGTAAGGAATGCAGACGCTAAATTTCAAGCAGTAGTTCCTAATGTTGCTACCAGATACTAACGTCAACGCCACCCAGCTGTGAACTTGGCTACTAAAATCCGACGACTTTGGCCGGCTTTGAACCCGCGACCTTGGGCATAGAAGTTCAGCATGCTACCAGTTACGTCACCGAAGCCGCTTCACACTTAGTCAGATGGAAATCTGAATCTGATCTCGCGCAAGTGCGTTGTCATGGCAACGTCTGATGGCTCATCCCTCATCAATTTAGTAGTGTTGCCATGTCAACCACTGATAGCTCTTGGCATTTTCTTATAATTCCGAAATCATTTTTCTCATCCCTTGGCGCAATGGTGGCTCATATCAAAAATTCTTTCAGACAAACGTTTTAGGTAATTATTAGGGGAATATTGTCCATTTTGTACGGTTTTGATATTGTGCCTATTAACAGAGATATGATTAATGTTTCCCGAAAAAAACACTTTTTCCCACCCCTTTGGTCAATGGTTGGTGCTATCAAAAAACGTTTCAAACATACATTTCTGAGCTTTATCCGACACATAGTATGAACTTTGAACGGATTCGATATTTCACATATTAAGAGAGTTATAGCAATATTTCATTTTTTCGAAAAAAAAAAGGTCCCCCATTTTCATCCCCTTCGACCGATTTAGCCCAGTAACGAACTCGTCCGAGATTTTATGGGTATACATATTCGGTAAAAAATTCAAAGTGTTTGGTGCAAAATTACGGCAGTTATCGTGTCCACAAGAAACTGATATACATATATACATATATTACATAAATTATATATAAACTTTTGAACTGACGGTGGTTTTGGGGTCTGGGGGATGTGAAACGCGAAGATATGTCGAAATTTTCCGGAAATCGAAACATGGTACCCATTGCAATAGTTAGCTTTCTAATGAAATCTACCTAAAATACTGCCGTCAACGACACCTAGCTGTGAACTTGGCTACTAGATGCCACCTCAATCAGAAACTCGCAACGAACGTTTGAACTTCCCCTCCGAAGGAAAGCAAACTCAGGTTTTTTAGCGCTCTTAGTAAATCCGACGACTTCAGCCGGGTTTGAACCCGCGACCTTGGGCATAGAAGTTCAGCATGATACCAGTTCCGATACCGAAGTCGCTTCCCACTGACATATGAAAACTGAATGTGATCTCGTGCAGTGGCGTTGTCATAGCAACTGCTGATGGTCATCCCTTATCAATTAAAAGTAAAGTTGTCATGGCAACCTCTCTTGGCACTTGGCATTTTCTTATAATTTAAATTATTTTGTTCACCCCGTGGCGTAATGGTGAGTCATATCAAAAATTCTTTCAGACAAAAGTTTTAGGTAATTATTGGAGGAATATTGTCCATTTTGTGCGGTTTTGATATTGTGCCTATTAACAGAGATATGATTAATGTTTCCCGAAAAACCCACTTTTTCCCACCCCTTTGGTCAATGGTTGGTGCTATCAAAAAACTTATTTGACATAAATTTTTGGCACTTATCCGACACATATTATGAACTTTGAAGGGATTCGATATTTCATGTATTAAGAGAGTTATAGCGATATTTCACTTTTTCGAAAAAAGCCCCCCATTTTTACCCCCTTTGACCGATTTTGCCCATTAACGAACTCGACCGAGATTTTATAGGGATACATATTATGTAAAAAATTCAAAGTGATTGGTGCAAAATTACGGCAGTTATCGTGTCCACAAGAAAGTGATATATATATAGATACATATATACATAAATTATATATAAACTTTTGAACTGACGGTGGTTTTAGGGTCTGGGGGATGTGAAACGCGAAGATATGTCAAAATTTTCCGGAAATCGAAACATGGGACCCATTGCAATAGTTAGCTTTCTAAAGAAATCTACCTAAAAGTCCCCCATTTTCATCCCCTTCGACCGATTTAGCCCAGTAACGAACTCGTCCGAGATTTTATGGGTATACATATTCGGTAAAAAATTCAAAGTGATTGGTGCAAAATTACGGCAGTTATCGTGTCCACAAGAAACTGATATACATATATACATATATTACATAAATTATATATAAACTTTTGAACTGACGGGGGTTTTGGGGTCTGGGGGATGTGAAACGCGAAGATATGTCGAAATTTTCCGGAAATCGAATCATGGTACCCATTGCAATAGTTAGCTTTCTAATGAAATCTACCTAAAATACTGCCGTCAACGACACCTAGCTGTGAACTTGGCTACTAGATGCCACCTCAATCAGAAACTCGCAACGAACGTTGGAACTTCCCCTCCGAAGGAAAGCAAACTCAGGTTTTTTAGCGCTCTTAGTAAATCCGACGACTTCAGCCGGGTTTGAACCCGCGACCTTGGGCATAGAAGTTCAGTATGATACCAGTTCCGATACCGAAGTCGCTTCCCACTGACATATGAAAACTGAATGTGATCTCGTGCAGTGGCGTTGTCATAGCAACTGCTGATGGTCATCCCTTATCAATTAAAAGTAAAGTTGTCATGGCAACCTCTCTTGGCACTTGGCATTTTCTTATAATTTAAATCATTTTGCTCACCCCGTGGCGTAATGGTGAGTCATATCAAAAATTCTTTCAGACAAAAGTTTTAGGTAATTATTGGAGGAATATTGTCCATTTTGTGCGGTTTTGATATTGTGCCTATTAACAGAGATATGATTAATGTTTCCCGAAAAACCCACTTTTTCCCACCCCTTTGGTCAATGGTTGGTGCTATCAAAAAACTTATTTGACATAAATTTTTGGCACTTATCCGACACATATTATGAACTTTAAAGGGATTCGATATTTCATGTATTAAGAGAGTTATAGCGATATTTCACTTTTTCGAAAAAAGCCCCCCATTTTTACCCCCTTTGCCCGTTTTTGCTCATTAACGAACTCGACCGAGATTTTATAGGGATACATATTAGGGTAGAGCGGGGCTATTCCGCTCATTTCAAATTGTAAACATTATAAATCAAAAACTATTCATTTTTCTAAGATGGAACCAACAGCATAGCACACCTTATTTATTGCTTATTACATACGAATGTTGTCAAAATACAGTTATAACAATATACCGGCTTGATGAAATAAAATATAAATCAAAGCAAAAATGACGAATCACAAATTTAATGGGGCTATTACGCCCATTCTTGGGGCTATTTCGCTCACTGTAATAATGCCCTTTCCTCAACGGCATTTACCACAAATGAAGTTTTCCCTTCCTGTAGCCCCAACATACATGTCATGATACCAAGTTTCACAGTCTTTGCATTGAATCCAACCACCCTTTAATGATGGCTGAGCGGTATAAAAAGTTACGCCACAAAATCCACATGGTGTTTCTTCCTTGTCAAAGTCTTTTGGTCGTACGTATTGAAGGTCCCGGTCATTTGTCTTGCAAATGTCTCGAAAATGTTTTGGCAACCTTTCCTTTACGGGCCTTATCAAATTTTAAGCTCTGTTTTGCCCTTCGAATCTGTTCTGGTGTGCATCCAAAACCTCGTGCTGCCAAGCATTTTGGCCGGGAAGCTAACTCCGTCTCCTCTTGCATACTAAATGCTGTGGGATGACCCGGTGGTTTGTCCACTATGATTTTCCCTAAGTGTCCTTGTCGTTTACGCAAATGAACACGATTTTTAAGTGTTGAATAAGGCACATTGAATTGTCCAGCTGCACCTCTCATGCTCACTTCGCCTCGTAATAGAGTTGAAATAGCTCGGTCAATATCTTCCTCCGTCCATTTTCGAACTGACCCTTTCCTTTTATACGTCCGTAACATCTCTAACGTAACAAGAAAGAGATACTAATCTGCTATCTGAAATAATTTGGTTGCAATATTATAACAAGAGAGAAGTCTAGGCCGAGCGGAATAGCCCCCATATTTCTGGGCGGAGTAGCCCCAATTACTGGAATTTACAATAGCGCGTCTTGTGATAGCTGTGACCAAGGAAACGCGCTACCTGCTATGTCCAGATGTAACTTAACCTTCAGACTGCCAGGCGCCACACTTCCGGGAAAAGAAAAGCCGCTACTGTGGACACTAATCCTTAAGTTGCAAGCACAAATTCTTAATGACGACAAATTCCACAACATGAACAATGTACCTTGCAGTATTCTTCCTTAGTTTTACTCAACACTCAAGCTGTCACTCTCAAACAAACGATAGATGTAGTAGCACAGAGACCGAGGGTCACACTGAACACAAAGGGCGATATCAGCTGAGCAGGGTGGCTGCTCAGTGCAACGTCAAGCTTATTTTGAGCGGGAAAGCCCCGTGGGCGAAATAGCCCCGCCGTACCCTATGTAAAAAATTCAAAGTGATTGGTGCAAAATTACGGCAGTTATCGTGTCCACAAGAAACTGATATATATATATATATATATATATATATATATATATATATATATATATATATATATATATATAGATACATATATACATAAATTATATATAAACTTTTGAACTGACGGTGGTTTTGGGGTCTGGGGGATGTGAAACGCGAAGATATGTCGAAATTTTCCGGAAGTCGAAACATGGGACCCATTGCAATAGTTAGCTTTCTAAAGAAATCTACCTAATTGTGAAAATCTGTGTGTCCGTGTGTGTGTGTGAGTGTGTGTTAGTTTGTTACCTCTTGACACTAAAACGGCTGGACGGATTTGGATGAAATTTGAAATGGAGACAGCTTATAACATGGGATAACATATAGGCTGCCTTTCGTCCGGAAATAAATCATTGTTCCCGTGGAATGGGCAACATAACTGAAAAGTCACCAAAAATACTCAAACAGGACAAAATATCGAAGTTGTTGCATAAAGACCGGACAAAGCTCATTTTACTCCCCTCGATGCAAGAAACAATACTCGGTGTGTCCCTACGGGACACCGAAAACTACGTTTTAAGGCTCTAAAACCAACAGTTTCAAAGATATTCGCAGAAAACTATCTTCGCTCTGATTGATGAACTAATCGCAAGTCCGTTTCCATGGCAACACTACCTCAAGGTATGACATCCGATTTTCTATATATCCCTCTAGGAGGCAATGCCAATTCATTTATTATCATTTTCAAGATATATATATAAACACAATAAGAACAGGGTAGCGCGCCTGCCTCTCATCCGGAGGCCCCGGATTCGATTCCCGGCTCCGTCAGAGATTTTAGACACTGACGTGAGGGCTGCAACGGGCTGAACTCAGATTCGTGAGGACAATTGAGTAGCTGTGAGGCAGCGCGCCGGTCACGAAGAACAAGATTAACGGCTGACGGGACACTATGCACTGACCACGCGTCACCACAATATCTGCAGGCCAAATGGCTGGGAAGCTGTCGCATGGTAGGCCTAGGCCCTTCATGGGCTGTGGTGCCAGGGGTAAAAAAAAAAATAGGGGAAGCGCCTTCTAATACCACCTTTAATTTTTAAACACTACAGTAGCGGCTATTAAATAAAGGTAGCGATATAGCTACGTTCAATTTCATAAACACTGGGCTCACAAATCCCGTATAGTTAAGTACAAATATCGGTCTGGTCATAATTTCAATAGCAACGAAGCTCTGAGGCGGCTATTGCCGTTTCCTTAACACTTAAGGCATCCCGCCGTCATATACCTCAATGTGCACTTACCAAATTGTGAACCAGTCTATTTTACTGAAAAGAATTTCTACTGGCATCCCGCCGTCATATACCTCAATGTGCACTTACCAAATTTTGAACCAGTCTATTTTACTGAAAAGAATTTCTACTAGCGAGTATCCACTCCGGCAAAAACCACACTCACTATATTTTCCAAAATTTACACAAGACATGATTTTTAAAGCACTCTTCTGTATGTTGAGGTACAGAGACATACCACATGGAAAGATACAATAAAATGTTGGCAAATCTGAGTTCAAGGAACTGCTGTCCAGAATAGGCTTTCGGTACAGGTTATGCGGCCCATGTTCGTAACATGGAATGTTTTCCTTTGACAATGCATCTACACCATGTGCGAGGGCAACGCATTTCAAAGATCTCTAAAAACACAATAATCAGGAAATTGGAGAACAATTTAAAGTCGGAGTGAAGATTCAAGGAGAAATAATTTCATCTCTGAGATTTACTGATGACATCGTCATCTTGGCCAATACGCCAGAAGATTTGAACGAGTTTTTGAATGGTATGGACTCCGTCTTGACGAATGAATTCATGATGAAAATCAATAGATGTAAAACAAAATTATTGGAATGCAGCCGAAATAAATCAGAAACTTCTATGGACATCAAATTGGCAGGTGAAACGTTACGGGAAGTAGGAGACTTCTGTTACCGGTACTTAGGAAGCAAAATAACCAGTAATGGACGAAGCAAAGAGGATATAAAAAGCAGGTTGGCTCAGGCAAGGAAAGCATTTCTACACAAAAAGGAATCGCTTGACATCGAATATACATTTAGGTATTAGGATGTCATTTTTGAAAGCTTTTGAGTCACTATAAGGAAGTGAAACTTGGACTAATGGTGCTGCAGTAAAGAGGAGAATTGAAGCGTTTGAAATGTGGTGTTACGGGAGAATGATGAAGATCAGATGGTTAGATAGGTTATCAAATGAAGAGCTATTAAGACGAGTGGGAGAGGAGAGATGTTTCTGGCGACTGCTAATGAAGAGAAGAGATAGGTTGGTACGACACTTATTAAGACACCCAGGAATAGCAAGCTTAGTTATGGATGGGAGGTTCAAGGACAAGAACTGTAGGGGTAGACCAGGGTTATACAGATTGCCTCGGATGTAGGGTGCGGTAGCTATATGCAGATGAAACGATTAGCTCAGGAGAGCGAGGCATTGAGGGCTGCATCAAACCAGTCAAAAAACTAAAGACTCAAACAGCTACAATCGGGAATTTAAATTACTAAGAGAGGCATGTGAGGCAAAAGGGTTGTTGGAGAATTTCAATCCCTGGGATGTAACACTGGAAGTGACTGCATAATGTACATCAGCGACCAAGGTGAGAGATATTTTACTATAGGTCTATTAATAGCGACATGTTGACGTTCAAATCATCAATAAGTGTGGCAAAATTATACCCAGAATAGCTTAAGGAAAAATACTTTTAATTCCCCATATTCAGATAGATTTGCCATTCCAGTGTGCAAGAGTGCATTTCCCTCCTCAAACAATATTCGCAATTTATATCAACAAAGCGCAATGACACACACTTAACAGCAGTAGGTGTACATTTAGACAAAACCAATTTTTCCCATGGACAACTGTATGTGGCGTGCTGACGAGTATCCGGACAACAAAATCGTTATGTCTCAGCAGAAGATGGCAAAACCAAAATTAAGTTTTCAAATGTGTTCACAACTCTATAAAATTCCCACTTTGCTGGTCATATCTATATACTGTATGTATCAGAATTTTCAGAATTTGAATCTACCCACCTGTAGCCGCGATTGCTGTAATAGAATAAACCAATTATCAGCAATAATGCATCGTCCCCATTGTCTTGATCGCGAGCGAAGCCGCGGGTACCTGCTAGTATATACATAAATTACATATAAACTTTTGAACTGACGGTGGTTTTGGGGTCTGGGGGATGTGAAACGCGAAGATATGTCGAAATTTTCCGGAAGTCGAAACATTGTACCCATTGCAATAGTTAGCTTTCTAATGAAATCTACCTAAAATGAAAGTAGACTTATGAGATCAACACAAGGCGAAAAATTGTGTGTCTGTCTCTGTATGTGTGTGTGTGTATGTATGTGTGTGTGTGTGTGTGTGTGTGTGTGTGTGTGTGTGTGTGTGTGTGTGTGTGTGTGTGTGTGTGTGTACTCTGAATGTCTGTCCCCCCTATCAATTCGAACATGGTGAAACTGAATTGAACGAAATTTCGTACCGAGGTAGCACTAGCAAAGGGCACCTCAGTGTCATGTTTTATATCGCCACCATCTTGACGGATACGTAATGGCGACCACCCAAATGTTCAAGGCTTAAATCAAATTACGACTTACCTAATCAATTGATCTGTACCAAACTTTGCAGCATCATACCATTATGTAGGAAGCATCCTTTGAACAAATTGCAAGGTCATCGCCTCAATAGTTTACGGATGGCGGCCATGTTTGTGTGCAAATCGATTCCCTCTATTAATTCAAACACGGTAAAACCAAATTGAACGAAATTTGGTGCAGAGGTAGCACAAGTAAAGGACACCTCAGTGTCATGTTTTGTATCGCCGCCATCTTGACGAAAACGTAATGGCGTCCACCCAAATGTTAATAGCTTAAATTAAATTACGACCAACCTAACCATCCGATCTCTACCAAATTTTGTAACGTTATACCTTTATGTACTAAGAATCTTTTGACCGACCTACAAGGTCATCAGCCTAATAGTTTGCGGATGGCGGCCATGTTTGTGTGCAAATCGATTCCCTCTATCAATTCAAACGCGGTAAAACCGAATGGAACCAAATTTGGTGCAGAGGTAGCACAAGTAAGGAGCACCTCAGTGTCATGTTTTGTATCGCCGCCATCTTGACGAAAACGTAATGGCGTCCACCCAAATGTTAAAAGCTTAAATCAAATTACGACCAATCTAATCACCCGATCTCTACCAAATTTTGCAACATTATACCTTTGTATACGAAAAATATTTTGAACGACCTACAACGTCATAAGCCCAATAATTTGCGGATGGCGGCCATGTATGTGTGCACATCGATTCCCCTATCTATTCAGTCACTGTGAAACCGAATTGAACGAAATTTGGTACAGAGGTAGCACTAACAAAGGGAACCTCAGTGTCATGTTTTATATCGCCGCCATCTTGATGGAAATATAATGGCGGTCACCCAATTGTTAAAAGCTTAAAGCAAATTACGACCAACCTAATCATATGATCTCTACTAAATTTTGCAACAACATACCTTTATGTGGGGAGCATCTTTTGACTGAAGTACATGGTCATCAGCTCAATAGTTTGCAGAGAGTGGACATGTATGTGTGAAAATCGATTCACCATATCAATTCAAACACGGTGAAACCGAATTGAATGACATTTTGTACAGAGGTAGCACTAGCCAAGGACTCCTTGCATTCATATTTAATATCCGTATAACACGTATTTCAACAAGCTACTACAACCAGCATTCAATTATACTCCTTGAAAAGGACAAAGAGTTATAACAATTCCCATGCATTTAGAAGAAAGTATGCTATATGTTCTTTACTGAACATCTTGTTTTATAACATGGTATCTCTTTCTGGTTATTTTTTCGCATATCCCAGTAATTGGGATTATATTGTATTGACCGACTGAACAGTTGGAATACCATTAAAGCAACACTGAAAAATGACTTCAAAGCTCTCTATATCAGGAAAAGAAAGGGAAGTCTTATCAAAGACTCGTTAGCACTCCTCAAACATTTCTTTCAGGGCCGTGTGTTGAATTTGGGGGGTTAGATAACGGAGATCAGAGAAGAGGAAGGAACTCCAGACTCAGCTGGAACCCCATGGTTGCTAAACCACGTCTCACAAGAGCTGAGATTTGGACAGTCGGAATATGGTATATAAAGAGCAAGTGAAACACCAAGTGAAACGGCAGGTTATGGCCTTTGACAAGTAGAACGCTTCAGAGAATGCAAATACATTGTCATTGATAGCACAAATGTTTGTAGATATGCGTATTGATAGATGAATTCAAAGTTTAAATTATACGACAGTAAATTCTTACACATAAGTATTGATTGGCGTATAATTTAAACATTTATTTATTTATTTATCGGATGGCTTTTAGTGCCAGGGACACGTTCGGCTCGCCTGAGTCTGTAGCTGCTTCAGCGGACACCCTTAGGGTGAGCTTCAAGTTCCGTTCAATTTCAAGTAGTTCCGACTTTCGCTTCCAGATATCAATGATACCTAGTGGTGAACGTTGGAACTTTGATAGAGTGTTCCGATGAAATCTCACCTAACAATTTAGCTGCACACAAGTTTAGTCTGTGGAAGGATCTTTTACATGCCATAAATCTATTACATGGGAGCGCCGGCTTTACTTCCCCTCACGCTTCAGAGTTAATCATTTTAGTCCCATCAGTGGTGGCTGGCGGATAATTGTCCTGGGTGTTGCACTACTTTCACCAAGGAAGGGAGGGGGTTAAATAGTGCTTGATATCAGAGAAGACGGTATGCACGTGCACTGTAAAACTGATGTAGCTCATTCGTCACGAATGCTGCTGTCCAGAGAACATCACATTCATTCGGAATTAAATTGATAATAAGTTATTGATGTGTAACATCATTCCGCTCGGTTGCTGGATAGTTTTGTGGGAGTGATTTTGAAAATTGGGGACGGAAGTGAATCGGGCGGAAGTGGATCGAACGGAAGTGGATCGGACGGAAGTGAAGACGGACTGCCAGCTGGATGTACAATTGAAAATGTGTGTATTGGAAACAAGGCAGTGTATGCTCTGTAGCGCGAGAATGTTATGGCAATACAGTATGCAGTGCATTTAGCAGGCACTGGTTTGACGAGCACGGTGGCAAATGTTTCACCGACTTTCATTTGTCATTGAGCAGTTTATGAAGCTTCGCGTTCAAGGTTGAATATCACATGGGGTAGAAGACGACAAATGACATTTAAGTAAGCGGCATTATTGTCAAGCTGTGGGTGAGTAGTCAAATATTAAATGCATAACAGAATGTTGTTATATGAGTGGAATAAAAGCTGTATTTTCATCATATGTGAGACTAGGTCATTTTATGATTGTAGGAAGCCATGTTTTGATTGTTTACGACGAATTGTATGAGAGCCTTGAGAATAATGAATGTTATAGTTACTGAGGAATGTGCTCTCAGTATTTGAGAGTACAGTCGACGTTGTGTGTCACTTTGTTATTATAAATTATTAATGTAAAAGGAAGGAAGGAAGCTTGTAGTTTTGCGTGTCCGTTAATCTCACGATCATGATCCACGGTACCTCCCTTTTACGTGGAATGCGAACCACAGGACATGGCATTTCAATTCGAAAATCTCACATGTATTGACCGGGTATCAAACCCGGTCTACCTTGGTGAGAGACTAACAGCTTGACCGCTGCGCCACAAATGTGACAGTAGCATATCTCCAATTCAATATATACATTCATCATAGTACCAGTATGAAAATGGAGTGTAAATTAACATTTTAAGAATGTCCAAGCTGTGTAGTATACGAGTAGGATAATATGTCAGATGTTACACATCATATGCGACTACTGTAAGGCTCTTATCTTTTTTTGGAAACCTTCCGGAGAAATAAAAAGTCCTCTCGGCACGCCGGAAGGCGGAGGTAGATTTCACCGGACAAACTTGGGGATAGGCGAAAATAGGCAGAATATGCAGGTTTTCGTAGAAGGATCAGACCTATTTATTGCGAGAAGGTATTTTATAATTGGAGCATAATTAACTTTGTTTTTCGTCATTTTATGCTTATTTTAAACATTTTATTGTCTTATGGGAACGGTAACCTTCTTGTCATTTGGGGTCCATTTTTATACTTGTGGTCACACTGTCCTTATGCAAGGTTTCGACACTGATGTGTAACTATGTAACGGTCTGTTACTTCTTCACGCAAAATTATATCTCCCGCAGAGATTTTGGTTGGTTCCTCAGTTTATGGGCTGCGACAACGCGGTCATGTAACCCCGTGTACTTAGGGATGGCTGTATTAGTCTTTAATTCAGGTAAGGACTGCAGACGGTCAATTTCAAGCAGTAGTTCCTAATGTTGCTACCAGGTACTACCGTCAACGACACCTACCTGTGAACTTGGCTACTAGATGCCACCGCAGCCAGCAACTCGCAACGAACGTTGGAACTTCCCCTCCAAAGGAATGCATACTGAGGGATTTTTAGCGCTCTTAGAAAATCCGACGACTTCGGCCGGCTTTGAACCTGCGACCTTGGGCATAGACATTCAGCATGCTTGCTACCAGTTACGTCACCGAAGCCGCTTCACACTTAGTCAGATGGAATTCTGAATATGATCTCGTGCAAGTGCGTTATCTTGGCAACGTCTGATGGCTCATCCCTCATCAATTTAGTAGTGTTGCCATGGCAACCACTGATAGCTCTCGGCATTTTCTTATAATTCCGAAATCATTTTTCTCATCCCTTGGCATAATGGTGGGTCATATCAAAAATTCTTTCAGACAAAATTTTAGGTAATTATTGGGGGAATATTGTCCATTTTGTACGGTTTTGATATTGTGCCTTTTAAGAGAGATATGATTAATGTTTCCCGAAAAACCCACTTTTTCCCACCCCTTTGGTCAATGGTTGGTGCTATAAAAAAAACTCTTCAAACATAATTTTTTGGGCTTTATCCGACACATAGTATGAACGTTGAACGGATTCGATATTTCACATATTAAGAGAGTTATAGCAATATTTCACTTTTTCGAAAAAAAAAGCCCCCCATATTCACCCCCCTTCGACCGATTTAGCCCAGTAACGAACTCGACCGAGATTTTATAGGTATACATATTCGGTAAAATATTCAAAGTGATTGGTGCAAAATTACGGCAGTTATCTTGTCCACAAGAAACTGATATGCATATATATACACATATACATACATAAATCATATATAAACTTTTCAACTGACGGTGGTTTTGGGGTCTGGGGGATGTGAAACGCGAAGATATGTCGAAATTTTCCGGAAGTCGAAACATGGTAGCCTACCCATTGCAATAGTTAGCTTTCTAATGAAATCTACCTCTGGTTGGTTCCTCAGTTTAGGGGCTGCGACAACGCGGTCATCTAACCCCGTATACTTTGGGTGAGTCTAGAATCTGTCTGATAAACGGTGTGAATTGTAATGGCTGTAGTAGTCTTAATTCAGGTAAGGACTGCAGACGGTCAATTTCAAGCAGTAGTTCCTAATGTTGCTACCAGGTACTACCGTCAACGACACCTAGCTGTGAACTTGGCTACTAGATGCCACCCCAACCAGCAACTCGCAACGAACGTTGGAACTTCCCCTCCAAAGGAAAGCATACTGAGGGATTTTAGCTCTCTTAGAAAATCCGACGACTTCGGCCGGCTTTGAAACCGCGACCTTGGGCATAGACATTCTGCATGCTACCAGTTACGTCACCGAAGCCGCTTCCCACTTAGACGAAAATACTGAATCTGATCTCGTGCAAGTGCGTTGTCATGTCAACGTCTGATGGCTCATCCCTCATCAATTTAGTAGTGTTGCCATGGCAACCTCTGATAGCTCTTGGCATTTTCTTATAATTCCGAAATAATTTTTCTCATCCCTTGGCATAATGGTGGGTCATATCAAAAATTCTTTCAGACAAAAGTTTTAGGTAATTATTAGGGGAATATTTTCCATTTCGTACGTTTTTGATATTGTGCCTATTAAGAGAGATATGATTAATGTTTCCCGAAAAACCCACTTTTTCCCACCCCTTTGGTCAATGGTTGGTGATATAAAAAAAACTCTTCAAACATAATTTTTTGGGTTTTATCCGACACATAGTATGAACGTTGAACGGATTCGATATTTCACATATTAAGAGAGTTATAGCAATATTTCACATTTTCGAAAAAAGCCCCCCATTTTCACCCCCTTCTACCGATTTAGCCCAGTAACGAACTCGACCGAGATTTTATAGGTATACATATTCGGTAAAAAGTGATTGGTGAAAAATTACGGCAGTTATCGTGTCCACAAGAAACTGATATATATATATACTTTTGAACTGACGGTGGTTTTGGGGTCTGGGGGATGTGAAACGCGAAGATATGTCGAAATTTTCCGGAAGTCGAAACATGGTAGCCTACCCATTGCAATAGTTAGCTTTCTAATGAAATCTACCTCTGGTTGGTTCCTCAGTTTAGGGGCTGCGACAACGCGGTCATCTAACCCCGTGTACTTTGGGTGAGTGTAGAATCTGTCTGATAAACGGTGTGAATTGTAATGGATGTATTAGTCTGTAATTCAGGTAAGGACTGCAGACGGTCAATTTCAAGCAGTAGTTCCTAATGTTGCTTCCAGGTACTACCGTCAATGACACCTAGCTGTGAACTTGGCTTCTAGATGCCACCCCAACCAGCAACTCGTAACGAACGTTGGAACTTCCCCTCCAAAGGAAAGCATACTGAGGGATTTTAGCGCTCTTAGAAAATCCGACGACTTCGGCCGGCTTTGAAACCGCGACCTTGGGCATAGACATTCTGCATGCTACCAGTTACGTCACCGAAGCCGCTTCCCACTTAGTCAGATGTCAAAGTCAACCCCTGGCACCATCCAGCCCATGACGGGCTAAGGCCGACCAAGCGACCGCTGTCCAGCCATTTGGCCTGCAGATATTGGGGTGACGCGTGATCAGCGCGTCGGGTCCCCTCGGCCGTTAATAATGGTATTCGTGATCGGGGTGCTGTCTCACTGTCAGACAGCTACTCAATTGTCCTCCCGAGGCTGAGTGCACCCCGTTCCAACCCTCACGTCAGTTTTAAAATCCCTGACGGAGCCGGGGATCGAACCCGGGGCCTCCGGGTGAGAGGCAGGCGCGCTCCCCCAACACCACGGGGCCGGCTTAGTCAGATGGAAACACTGAATCTGATCTCGTGCAAGTGCGTTGTCATGGCAACGGCTCATCCCTCATCAATTTAGTAGTGTTGCCATGGCAACCACTGATAGCTCTTGGCATTTTCTTATAATTCCGAAATCATTTTTCTCATCCCTTGGCGTAATGGTGGGTCATATCAAAAATTCTTTCAGACAAATGTTTTAGGTAATTATTAGGGGAATATTGTCCATTTTGTACGGTTTTGATATTGTGCCTATTAAGAGAGATATGATTAATGTTTCCCGAAAAACCCACTTTTTTCCACCCCATTGGTCAATGGTTGGTGCTATCAAAAAACGTATTTGACATAAATTGTTGGCACTTATCCGACACATATTATGAACTTTGAATGGATTCGATATTTCACGTATTAAGAGAGTTATAGCGAAATTTCAATTTTTCGAAAAAAGCCCCCCATTTTCACCCCCTTCGACCGATTTTGCCCATTAACGAACTCGACCGAGATTTTATAGGGATACATATTATGTAAAATATTCAAAGTGATTGGTGCAAAATTACGGCAGTTATCGTGTCCTCAAGAAACTGATATACATATATACATATATATATATATATATATATATATACATAAATTATATATAAACTTTTGAACTGACGGTGGTTTTGGGGTCTGGGGGATGTGAAACGCGAAGATATGTCGAAATTTTCCGGAAGTCGAAACATGGGACCCATTGCAATAGTTAGCTTTCTAATGAAATCTACCTAAAAACTGAGTAAGCTATACCGTGTATACTGTAGTATACACGAGGACGAGAAAGAACCGCAAGTGTTGCACTCACGCGCAAATTACATCACGAGACAATCGGCAGTAGACGGAGTATCTCGGGTGTCTTCGTCCGCCCTTCATCTCCCTTGTTTAATCAGAGAGCAACGACCAGCCGAGCTGGGATTGGACTCTGCTATAAGCACTGTAGAGATCTGGTCAGAACCTGGCATCAACCACACGGTGCGCTTCGCTTTGACAGTACTGCAAGCGTTCCTGAATTACTAAAGAAAAAACTATGAATGCCTATGCATGTGAGGGGAAACGCATAGATTTTTTTGCTAAAAGATTAGAGGATAATTACGATATTATTTGTCTTCTTATTGATATAATCTGGTCGTTGTGCAACACTGCAGCTTTATTACCGGCCGACACTGAGTCTCATTCATGTACACGATAGGGCGATTTTCTTGCATCGAGCCTACTCCTTTATCTTCCGCAAATTTTGCAAAGTGCCCCTAACATCCGATTTCTCAATCAACAATTTGTGGTTTTCTTCATCTGAATCCAGAGCTGATAATCATCACATTTCTTAAACTGTAAACACTGTGTGTGTGTGTGTTCTCTTAGCACTCTCAGATTTCCATCAAAGACGATCGCTCTCCCTCCAAATTGTAAAGCTCGTTAATAACACGACCACAATGTAGACATGGTAGTCGTCGAGAGCCTTCTTTTTTATCCTATGCTTATTGATGTGTAACATTTTTCCACTCAGTTGCTGGATATTTGTGGGAGTGATTTTGAAAAATAGGACGGAAGTGGATCGGACGATCCACCTGGCAGTAGTGGCATTGCTGAACACTTTCATTCTGACGGTAAACGGCCATGCGAACTCTGGTGTCGAGTGATAGAAACAATGCACATGACACATGTTCGAAGTCTTCGTATCAGTATATAAAGGATAAAATGCTTTAATATCAAACATTGTAAGTAGTCTCTATTGCCGGTATTATGTTTCTGCACAATGGCTATTCAAATATTAACCCACATAACGGTAATGCAGTCATCAATATAATATCATCGCTGTGTTTATACGAGATTCGCCTCCGTAGCGTACCGGTCAGCACGGTTATCTGCCGCCCCAGAGGTCCTGGGATCGATTCCCGGCTCTGCCACGAAAATTTGAAAAGTGGTATGAGAACTGGAGCGGGGTCTACTCAGCCTCGGGTGGCCCAAATGAGTAGAGGGGGTTCGATTCCCCCTCAGCCATCCTCGAAGTGGTTTTCCGTGGTTTCCCACTTCGTCTTCGGGCAAATGCCGGGATGGTACCTTCTTCATGGCCACGGCCGCCTCCTTCCCTCTTCCTTGCTTATCCATCCTGACCTTTCATAGCCTTCACTCATGAGGCCCCTGTTCGCTTTGCAGGTGAGGCTGCCTGGGCGAGGTGCCAATCCCACCTCACCAGTTGTATCCCTTCCGATTAGATGTTCCCAGCTCTAGGACACTGCCCGTAGAGGCGGTAGTGGTGAGTTCCCTCGCTGATTCCGTGGGTTCCACCAACCTGGAGGGTAAACGACTAAGAAAAGAAGAAAAAAAAAAGAAGGTTTTGAAAAATAGGACGGAAGTGGATCGGACGATCCAGCTGGCAGTGGTGGCATTGCTGAACACTTTCATTATGACGGTAAACGCCCATGCGAACTCTGGTGTCGAGTGATTGAAACGATGTACATGACACATGTTCGAAGTCTTCGTATCAGTATTTAAAGGATAAAATCCTTTAATATCAAACATTGTAAGTAGTCGGCATTGCCGGTATTATGTTTCTGCACAATGGCTATTCAAATATTAACCCACATAACGGTAATGCAGTCATCAATATAATATCATCGTTGTGTTTATACGAGAACTGAGCAAGCCTTCGTGAACTATTGCTGAATACATTCTCTTTACTCACAAGAGGGCCTATTCATTAGGCATTTTAAACTCAATTTCACGCAGGAACATTATCCAAACACGCAAAATATAAATGAAACTTATTTCCGTGATGCAGTATTATTGGTACTTGAAAATAAGTCACCATCTTGTACCTATTATTCGTGTGGTCGAAATAGCCGTGGGGTTAGCGTCATGGTGAATCTGGAGGTTTCAGGTTCGAATCCCGGACGTTTTGGATATTTTTGCTACCTGATTATCGTTTTAAACGATATTTATCATATCAATATGACTCATTTTAACAGAATCCATATGAAATTACGAGTTGGTCTGTGAATCAAGAGGTCCGGGAACGGGGCAAACCTTTCATGATCTACTGCTGTGCCCATTGCATTTACTCACAAGTTGGTCTATTTATAGGGAATTTAAGGTTATGAGCGGTGTCACGTCTATTAATCTAGTTGATCCATATCGTATTCTTTATTTAGGCTAGTACTGGTGGAAGCTACAAAACCTCTAATAAAATGAGTTCCGTATTATAAACTACAATATCTGTAAAACACTCCCTTTAACAATAGATTAATATCTGTGCCAAAAATATTATAAAATACCGGTGTATCAGCAATTTGCCGTCCTTGAAATGGTTTTCCGTGGTTTCCCATTTTCAACTCCAGGCAAATGCTGGTCCGGTACCTTCTGATAGGCCACGGCTGCTTCCTTCCACAGCCTTGCCAGTTTCATTCGTTTCACCTCTCATTAACTCCTCTCGTGAGGTTGGCGTCTGGAAGGGCATCCGGCCGTAAAAACCATCCGCGACAAATACTTCCATCGCATCTCATCCCCGACCTCGTAGGAAAACGGGAATAATAATACAATACCGGTGTATCAACAATTTCATGTGAGGTTCCTTCTATGTCAGATGTTACACATATGCGACTACTGTAAGTCTCGTAAAGTTTTTGATGTTTAACATCTTTCCACTCGGTTGCTGGATATTTGTGGGAGTGATTTTGAAAAATGGGACGGAAGTGGATCGGACGATCCAGCTGGCAGTGGTGGATCGAACGGAAGTGTGTAAGACGCACTGACAGCTGGATCGCATTGCTGAACACTTTCATTCTGACGGTAAACGCTCATGCGAACTCTGGTGTCAAGTGATTGAAACAAAGCACATGGCATACGTTCGAAGTCTTCGTATCAGTATTTAAATGTTAAAATGCTTTAATATCAAACATTGTAAGTAGTCGGCATTGCCGGTGTTATGTTTCTGCACAATGGCTATTCAAATATTAACCCACATAACGGTAATGCAGTCATCAATATAATATCATCGTTGTGTTTATATGAGAACTGAGCAAGCCTTAATGAACTATTGCTGAATACATTCTCTTTACTCACAAGAGGGCCTTTTCACAGGGCATTTTAAACTCAATTTCACACAGGAACATTATCGAAACAAGCAAAATATAAATGAAACTTAATTCTGTCATGCAGTATTATTGGTACGTGAAAATAAGACACCATCTTGTACCTAATATTCGTGTGGTCGAAATAGCCGTGGGGTTAGCGTCATTGACTGTGAATCTAGAGATCTCGTGTTCGAATCCTCGACGGATTAGATATTTTTACTACCAGATTATCGTTTTAAACGATATTTATCATATCAATATGACTCATTTTAACAGAATCCATATGAAATTAAGTGTTGGTCTGTGAATCAAGAGGTCCGGGAACTGGGCAAGCCTTTCATGATCTACTGCTGTGCACATTGCATTTACTCGCAAGTTGGGCTATTTAGCCTATAGGGAATTTAAGGTTATGAGCGGTGTCCCGTCTATTAATCTAGTTGATCCATATCGTATTCTTTATTTAGGCTAGTACTGGTGGAAGCTACAAAACCTCTAATAAAATGAGTTCCGTATTATAAACTACAATAGGCCCTATCTGTAAAACACTCCATTTTACAATAGATTAATATTTGTGCCAATAATATTATAAAATACCGGTGTATAAACAATTTGCCGTCCTTGAAATGGTTTTCCGTGGTTTCCCCATTTTCAACTCCAGGCAAATGCTGGGACGGTACCTTCTGACAGGCCACGGCCGCTTCCTTCCACATCCTTACCCAGTTTCATTCGCCATCATTCATTTCATCTCTCATTAACTCCTCTCGTGAGGTTGGCGTCAGGAAGGGCATCCAGCCGTAAAAACCATCCGCCACAAATACTTCCATCGCATCTCTTCCCCGACCCCGTAGGAAAACGGGAATAATAAGGGGTAGACATACAATAGCGGTGTATCAGCAATTTCATGTGAGGTTTCTTCTATGTCGGATGTTGCACATCATATGCGACTACTGTAAGGCTCGTAAA
This sequence comes from Meconema thalassinum, assembly GCA_946902985.2. NCBI lineage: Eukaryota > Metazoa > Arthropoda > Insecta > Orthoptera > Tettigoniidae > Meconema > Meconema thalassinum. The sequence goes on from OX336390.1 coordinate 161,713,347, forward strand.
GATTTTTTTTTTTTGGAGGATAATATTTTTTTCTTCTCCTGGCGGCTGTGCTGCATTCTACACAATTCTGTACTCTGTGCTGTAAGGCAATGTAGCCTACATCCTTCTCCCATTTCTAAAGATAATTTTCTTCTCTGATTTTAGTGTCGGTTCTTTTTCTTCATGTACTCATACGCATTGTAGACGATTCTCCTCGCTTCCTCGCTCGATTTCGGTAAATTTCTCTTGGTGGAACTTCCCAGCCATGCATCTATTTCACAAAAATATACAACGCATTAAAAATTGACATGAAAAGATCCACATTACTAGCCCTTCAGGCAAGCGACTCAATTTTGAAAACATCCCTTAATGTCATAGACTAGACCTTCCGATTATACCCCGTTTAGACGTCCCGGTTGCGACCGCAATCAAGCCCCGATCCAGATTAACTTGGGACGTCTAAACGCAACAAGATTACATTATCGCGATCAACTTTTAATCCAACAGGATCAGCCACAAGTAGATAATCGCGTTCGTGGCCATTGCGATGATCGGTGTGTTGTATTTATGTTGGTCTATATCAGATATATGAAGATTCAGAGACACGAAATGATGGATGGAGACAAGCATACCAGTATTTAGACACGGAAAGAAATGTATTATCGTTGGGGAAAGTCGATAAAGACGATTAATAAAGACATAAATGTATTGTCATAGACATAGAAGGGATTCCGATAGGGCCAAATGACTCTGGGCGATCAAAGAAGTATTTATGCAATAAATATCCTGGACCTGTGCATAAATATTTTAAAATATTTTTATTTCCTCACCAAGAGTAGGCCTTGCCTACACATCTCCTCAGGATTTGTATATTCTAAAGAATATACGAGGCACGTCCAGAAAGTAAGTTCCGTTTGGTAATAAAATTAAATTGTGTACAGATACAGAAAAATTATTTATTGCACAACATTCTACACCTCTTAAACTACTTTTCCACATAACTGCCGAACTTTTGCAGGCATTTGTCATAGCGTGGCACAAGTGTTTGGATACCTTCTTCATAAAAGTTTGCCGCCGACTCGTAAACGAGAGTGAAGACTCCCCTGTAAGATATCCTACAGTTTGGCCACAACCGTTAGGCAAATTGCGTGCTTACCAGGAGAACTGCGTATGTTTAGGAGTTCTCCTGACCACATATGCAATTTGCCTAACAGTGGAGGCCAAACAGTAGGATATCTTACAGGGGAGTCTTCACTCTCGTTTACGGGTTGGCGGCAAACTTCTATGAAGAAGGTATCCAAAAACTTGTGCCACGCTATGACAAATGCCTGCAAAAGTTCGGCAGTTATGTGGAAAAGTAGTTTAAGAGGTGTAGAATGTTGTGCAATAAATATTTTTTCTGAATCTGTACACAATTTAATTTTATTACCACGGAACTCACTTTCTGGACGTGCCTCGTACATTGGTAGGTTGAATTATGTAAAAAGAATAACTGAAATACTTCATAACTGGAGGAAACAAACTACTGTAAATTTCTGCTATAACACTTGGAATTCAAAAGTTGGCAGACCTTAGCGATGTCAGGCTGTTTTACTCGATTATCCTGTTGTTTCATGATGGGACGTCTAAACACGTACCAATGAGAAATGCCGTTGATCGTGATTGGACATTATCCAGATCAGAGATAATCGGGATCGCGACCGTGACGTTTAAACGGGGTATTACTTACTCGAACCCGGTTCATAACTGAATCTTATTGTTGGTGCATTTGTAATTAATTTTCGTTGTTATCTCCACTTTTCCAAACGTAAAGGACACACTAAACGTTTCTTACGAGGTACCGACATGATGACACGTGCTAGACAGATGATGGTTCACTGGAAACTTAACCATATCCGGTCGATTAGATCAGCAGTTTGCCTTTTTCTACCACTACAAACGCTGGTGTGACTTAATGAAACTCAATCATATCCACAAATTCACTGACCATATCCGAGCATTTTGATTAGCAGTTTGCCTTTTCTACCACTACGACCACTAGTGTGAGTCAATGCAGTTTTCGCTTAAGCCCTTATAAGAACTTCCGGTGTGAAGGTTTTTCAAAAAAATAAATTACCTGAGGGCATCGAACCAAGGAACATATTAAAGAAAGAATTATAATAATCATTTATTGCAGCAAATAGCCATGCCGAGATACAAAACTAATACTAATAACTTAAATCTTACTCATCAAAGTGTCTATATACAAAGTGTCTGACAGGTTCTTTGCTATATGTATAGTTATTCGCAGCAGAAGCGTGTTAGCGATACTTTCCTCTGGGCGCAGGAAATGGCGTGATATCTATCACAAGCACTACCACACAGAGAGCAGGTGCATTGGGGGCCTGGGTCATGAAATCCTCTTGCTGTGCATATCTTAAAATGAAAACCGTGGACTGCAAAACGGGTGATCGTATGCCGCAGTTCAAAGTTGGCATTCATCCAGTCCGTCGACATAAGAGCTTCTGTGGAATAGAAATCAGGCCATATGTCATTACGCTTGAGGTTTAGTTCTTCGATCAGTCTCTGGTATTGCACTGTTGATGGTAGGGAGTTCTCCAAACGCAGGTCTTCTATGAAGAAAGTCTCCCTTGCTAGTACGTACGTTAGACGAGATGGCGTGTATTTTGATAAGTGCAGAATTTTCTTTAGAAAAGTAGACTTAACTCTTTCTATCTCTCGAAGGTTACTTTGTGTCAAATGATCCCAAGTTATTTGAATGCCGTATGTCACTATTGGAGTTATTTTCGTTCTGAATAAATTCATTGCGGTTTGTAAAGATAGATTTCCCAGTTGCATTATGTCTTGCATTGCTTTTATGGCGGATGTTGTTCTATCCCTGACATGTCGCGTGAATACGTTCCCTTGCATTTGCATTACTACTCCTAGGTATTTGAAATGATTTACATTGACTAGCGGTTCTCCGTTTAGTAGTATATGCTCATCTGCGGATAGTTTCCCGCCTTTACGGAATGCCAGCATTACTGTCTTGGTGCAGTTTATCGTCATATCATTTTCTTGAGCCCATGTGGCAAGTTTATCAATGGACGATTGCAAGGTTTCCTTTGATGTCGATGCCACAACCATATCATCCGCGTAGATGTAAATTTTCGCTCCCTCAAGGTAAATAGCCTCAATGACATCAGCTGTAGCGATGTTAAATAGTAACGGACTCAAAGGGTCACCCTGAAGTACACCATTTGTTTGTTCTATTCGTTCTGATTGAACTATACTGTCATCTATTTGTAGGCTGTTTTTGTGGAGAATGTCCCTTATTATCCCAAAAAGGTAATGTTCTTTTCCGATCATATTTTCAAGTTTCCTGAGCAAAGTGTTTCTACTCACTAGATCAAACGCCTTGGTGTAGTCGACGAATACTGCATATAGCTTTCCTCTTTTCTGTCTTAGCGCGTCTTCTACATTCGTTAAAAGACAGTTAACGGCTTGTAGTGTATTCCTTCCTTTCCGGAAGCCAAACTGTTCTTCAGGTATCTTGTTGTCAACTAAATCTGTGAGTCTTCTAGTGAGTATTTTCGTAAAGATCTTAAAGATTGTGTTTTCCAAAGCGATACCACGATAGGAATTTGGGTCTCCTGTATTACCTTTTCCTTTATATAGCATCTTCAAAGTCGAGGTTCTCCAGTTTGACGGTATGTGACCTTGAAGTAAACATTCGTTCATGAGCTCTGCCCATAGCCCTTTTAACAGCGGAGCTGTCATCTTCAGGTGCTCGTAGTGAATAGTATCTGGACCACATGCTTTCTTTTCTGCGCAGTTGTTTATCTCAATTAGGACATCTTGTGCCGTGATCGGCACTGGTAGTTGAGAAGGGTTGCTAACCTGAATAGGTCTGGTGTCCCGCGCTTGTAGGGTTGCTGTAAGATGCTGAATCCACGTTGTCATAGGAATGTCCTTTGGGAATTTGGGTCTTCTGGGATTTAGGGCTGAGAAAGGGTTTGTTTCAGCCTCCTGTATTAGTTGAGCTTCCTTCAATTGTTGATAGCTTTCCTTTGCTCTTTTAACTACCTCCTTATAATATCTTCTTTTCTCGACATACTCTTGTAGTGCTGTATGTGTACTTGCCCTTTTTATCTTGTGTAATGCTGCTAGCGTCTCCTTCCTCCGTTGGTAACATTCGGTAGTGAACCATGGTTTTGCTCTTCTTGTATTTTGACCTATCTTAGGAGTTGCGTCCTTGATATGATTCTCGATCAGTGTTAGCGCGGCGTCTATGTTTCCAGATTTGATTATGTTCGTGATTCCTTCCATGTCTATAGTGCTCAATTTGTTCATGTCTATTTTCCGCGAAATAGGGGTTCTGGAGCTTTTTTGAATGTTTATATTGATGTTAACTGAGAGGGTGGTTGCTAATGGGAGGTGTTTTCTTGCTACAACATTGGATAGTACTTCTTGATGCAATATTTCTATGTCGTTGCTTATGAATAAGAGATCTATCGTGCTTGTGCCATTGAAAGCTATGTATGTCTTCTCATCACTTTTGTTCGTTAAGGAAAAGCCCTCTTCTTCTAAGTATTCAAGTAACGCGTTTGTTTTCCTGCATGGGACATCAATGCGGCAGTTGAAGTCTCCGGCTATCATTATCGGATTTGTGGTAGGTACTATCGACATTACTGTGCCTAATTCGTCTATAATGTCTACTTCTGTTAGGTCTGGTTGGAAGTATGCACACAATATTGATAGCCTGTTCGTTAGCACCAGCATCACATTGTCAGTTTCAAACGGTTTTGTGAATGGTGATAGAGACGGTTTGAGTAGGCAAGAAATGCCGCCTTTAGGCCTGCCTTTGTCTCCCTTTGATGCGTACCTGTGGAGGCAGTAAAAATTATGCGTTTCCCAATGTTTTGTGAGGTAAGTTTCATTAAGAATCACAATGTCGTATCGTTGTAGTAGGTTGTTCGGGGCAAGGTCTAGCGCACTAGTAATTCCTTCAATATTCCATAGTAATGTCTGTAACCTGATTGAATTAGTCTTATCTCTCAGTTCGCTAATACTTATTAGAATTATGTAAATAAGTTAATTTAACTAGGAGTAAAGAAAAGAAAACGAGTAAAGAATGAAATAACAGGCTCATGAGATCACCTTTTGTCCGTGTGGCTGTGTGTGCGTGTGTGTGTGATTCGTGTGTATGCCCCCCCCAATAACTTCTAAACGGCTGGAGCGATATCAATGAAATTCGGTAAGATCATAGCATCATTCTGGCCGACCCCGACCGTGCCCTTCAAATTGTGTTGTCTTTCACCAATCCAACATGGCGGCTGTGCGAAATATTTCACCAACATTCAGTACCTCCGAAACTATTACAGATGAAATGAAAATCCACAGCCTGCTTCCAGTCTCCGACCGGGTCAGGAATGGAATGAATGAAGCGGCGAGGATATGAAGTGTGCCGGCTGCCGAAGCCTGTCGCACTCCTCTGGGGCAATGATTAAATGAATGACAGATGAAATGAAATGATAGGGGAGAGTGTTGCTGGAATGAAATTGTGACAGGGAAAACCGGAGTACCCGGAGAAAAACCTGTCTGTCTCCGTTTTGTCCAGCACAGATCTCACATGGAGTGACCGGGATTTGAACCACGGACCCAGCGGTGAGAGGCCGGCGTGCTGCCGCCTAAGCCACGGAGGCTCCCCGAAACTATTACAGATATCACCCTGAAATTTTGTACGATGATAAAGGGCCCTACTAGAAGTTCGCATATGTGACTTACTAAAACCTGTTAACTACAAAACCAACATGACTGCCAAGCGAAATTGAGACATTTAAATAGACTTTTCTCGCCATTTAACCATCCAAACGTAATGAAACTTGGTACAGCAAATTTATATAGAATTGTAATGCACTGGCGTCTAATTTAGTTCAATTGTTTACATAACCTCAAAATGGCAGCTGTGCGAAATATTTCACTGGCATTCTATATCTCCGAAACTATTACAGATATCACCGTGAAGTTTTGTACGGTGATAAAGGGCACTGCTACAAGTTTATCTATGTAACTTTCTAACACCTGTAAAGTACAAAACGAACATGGCGGCCAAGCGAGGTTGAAACATTTTAATAGACTTTTCTCGTGATTTAACCATCTGAGCGCAGTGAAATGTGGTACAGTAAATGATTATACATATTGCAATGCACTGGCATCTCATTTAGTTCAATTGTTTACTTAACCTCAAAATGGAGGCTGTGCGAAATTTTAATATTAAGTTTTTATTTCTTGTGTCGTAATAATGCGTTCGAAGTGAAAGTTTGAATAATAAAGCTACGCAATAATTTTCTCTTAATGGTACATCACTCTATTGCCTATACATATAACAATCCAAAATGGCGAGCATCCGATATATTTTGACGGTTCTCAATATCTACGAACCTTTTACAGCAATCAAGCTGGTATGTTTTATGTTCATAGAGGCTATGCACATAAGTTCACATATAGGACTTTCAGTAACCTGGTGAGCACAAATCCAACATGGCGGCGACGCGAATGACAAATATTTAAATGGACGTTTCTCGCGATTTAACCATCCGAGTGCAGTGAATCTTTGCACGTTAAATGCTTATACAAATGTTAATCCACTGGCATCTAATTTATTTCAAATGTTTTCATAACCACAAGATGACAGCTGTGCGAAATTTTAAAATCTCGTTTTTACATCTTGTTTCCAAATCATGCGATTGAAGTTTAAATACCACACGTACACAATAATCTTCATGTAATCTCTACTTAGTATAAAACAAAGTCCCCGATTCTTGGATGTTACGGGCAAACTCGAAAACCACTGGATGGATTTTGATGCGGTTTTCACCATTCTGTGAGGGATATCTCGAGGATGATTCCTGTAGAAAATAACATATATGTAATCAAGCCGAGCAGCAACGATTTCAGTGGAAAAGTCGAAAAAAAACCTGGCGTCCGAGCGATTTGTAAGCTTACGCTGGGCAAACCGTTAAAAATATCTAAATACTATGAGCGTAAGAATTGTTCAGCATGAAAAGTTCTACAAAAAAGTCCGCGAGAGCATATGTCTATCTTCAATATATCGCCCACTGTAAATGATTTTACGTTTTAATTTCTTCCAACCATGTCCATTCAACTACTGAGGCGACAGTTTACGAGCTAGCTAAGGGCGAGTCTATCATCCCTGTTACAGCCTAGCTAGCGGGCGAACCTATTGCCCCAATTACAGCCAGCAGCTAACCGTTGAGTCAAGTTGAGTTAAGACTTCTGAGAAGGGTGGTTGTGTTTGGAGTTTCCCTGGAAGTGCAACTCTGGTTTTCTTCATGTCGCCTGTGAAACACAGTCAAGTTAAGATTGGACGGAAGGGAGATTTGAGTTTCATTCACTTCGCCATTCCCTGGAAGTGCAACTCTCATTTCGCCTGTGAACATTTCGTTCCGCAAAATGCACAGTCAATTTAAGATTGGACGGAAGGGGGATTATATCCTATTAAATTATAGACTACTGATTGGCGTATAATCTCTACTTAGTATAAAACAAAGTTCCAGATTCTTGGATGTCACGGGCAATCTTGAGAACCACTGAATGGATTTTGATGCGGTTTTCACCGTTCTGTAAAGGATATCTCGAGAAAGGTTTCCGTAGAAAATAATTTATTTATGACCAAAGGAAGTCAAGCACTAACGATTTTAGTGAAAAGGTCGGAATAAAAACTGGCGCCCGTGAACTTTCTAAGCTTACGCTGAGCAAACCGTTAAAAATATCTTTATACTATGACTGCAAGAATTGTTCAGCATGAAAAGTTCTACAAAAAACCGGGAGAGCATATCTCTATCTTCAATACATCGCCTACTATAAGTGTTTTTACGTTTTCATTTCTTCCAACAATCTCCATTCAGTTACTGAGGCGACAGTTTACGAGATAGCTAGGGGCGAGTCTATCACCCCAGTTACAGCTTAGTTAGTGGACGAGCTTATTGTACCAGATACAACCAGCAGCAAACTGTCGAGTCGTGTTGAGTTAAAAACTTTATAGAAGAGTGGTTGTGTTTGGAGTTTCCCTGGAAGTGCAACTCGGCCTTTCTTCATTTCGCCTGTGAACTTTTCGTTCCGCAAAATTCACAGTCAAGTTAAGATTGAATGGAAGGGGGATTTGTGTTTCATGCACCTCGCCATTCTTAAATTACGTCTGACAAGAATTTGTTGCACATGCAACTCATTGATAATATAATTCATAGTCCAGTCAGTGATTTTAACCCATCATGCCGAGACGTAAAATGGATATTGGTCGTTGTTCATTGACATTGGAAAAAAAACTGCTTATCACGTAATATATTCGTAACTGTTCCCGGGCGAAGCCGGGTCGGGTTGCTAGTAGTACATAAATAACAAGAAGTTCCGTGAAGAACTATACAGCCTACTTTTCATGCCAATGATTATTCTACAGAATATGAACCTATCTAGAATAATGACGAAATTGAGTTGGTAATATCGAAATATCTAATTAGTTCAAAATATACCTGGTTTAATGTAGCCTAATAGAGCACTACATTTGGCAGCCCTGGTGACTGAATATATTCTTAGTTCCATCTCTTAAGGTACAGAATACAAAATTTGGTTGAAGTCCAATGGACGTTACATGCAGTTAGACATTGGATCTATCAGCACGCGTAAAAGCATGTTGGCAACAATGTCATGCGTGTGCTGGTCAGAAATAATCTGAAATATTATGATATATTTTTGTGCCAATTTTGGATGAAATACATTTGTTAGCATAGAAGTTACATGTATTTTAAAATTGGACATATCAGCAGGCATAGAATCATGTTGGCAGCACTGTCTTGTATTAATTACTCCAAATTAATCTAGAATGTCAGGTGCTATACGTGTGCAAAGTATAGAGCTGTTGGCTAGCATACTTTCTGATATATTGATATTAGGGTAAAAAATATATAGACAGCATTTATTAACAGTTGGCAGCCCTGATTGCTCTTAACAATACTAATAGTAATATCTGTTACGGTACACATAGCACATATGAAATTTGGTTGAAATCCAACTGATAGTATAGAAGTTACATGTATTTAAAAATTGGTACTATCAGCAGGTTTGTAATCATGTTGGTAGAACTGACGTATATAAGTTACTCCAAATTAATCTAAAATGTCAGAATATACGTGTGCATAGTTTAAAGCTGTTGGCTTGCATACTTTCTGATATATAGGTATTTGGATGAAAAAAATAGAGAGAGCAATTATTAACAGTAGGCAACCCTGGTGGCCTTAAGAATACGCTCAGTCATATATGTTTATGTACAGATATTACATACAAAATTTGGTTGAAATCCAATTGATAGTGTAGAAGGTATGGAAATTAAACTGAAATAGTCTTATCTACATGTGTGCCAATTTTGGAATAGCTCCCATGCATACCTTGCAAGATATCCAACATGGAGCTCAAATTTCTAGTGCGTTTTTTCAGCAGTTGGTAGCACTGACATCATTTTCAAATATGGACGTGAGATATTCCGGTGCACATCTTTACTCATACTAAATTTGGTTTTGATTGCTGCAGCCGTTTAGGAGTTGATAGGGGGGGACACACACACAGCCAGACAGACAGAAGGACAGACAGACAGACAGACGGACAGACAGACAGACACACACACATTTTCCCGGATCGATCTCATAAGTCTACTTTTTCCTCATTTTTGCAAAATGTGAAAAGTAGGCTAAAAATCCAACCTGGCGACCATCTAAAATATTTAGACGGTTCTCAATATCTACGAATCAATCACAACAATGAAACTGACATTTTGTATGTTGATAGAGGCAATTAACATGAGTAGGATATATGAAAATAGGCTGTATAGTTCTTCACGGAACTACTTGTTTCTAGTTTGATAGAGCTTTCCAAGACTCACAATTTGAAACCATTTTGGGCCCTTTAGACCTTCAACGTTGGGCACAATTGAGGGAATTGCTTAATTTTACGTTTTTACTAAAAAATGTTTTCAGCATTAAAACAAGAAGTTCCATGAAGAACTATACAGCCTACTTTTCATGCCAATGATTATTCTACAGTATATGAACCTATCTAGAATAATGACGAAATTAAGTTGGTAATATCGAAATATCTAATTAGTTCAAAATATACCTGGTATAATGTAGCCTAATAGAGCACTACAGTTGGCAGCCCTGGTGACTGAATATATTCTTAGTTCCACCTCTTAAGGTACAGAATACAAAATTTGGTTGAAGTCCAATGGACGTTACATGCAGTTAGACACTGGATCTATCAGCACGCGTAAAAGCATGTAGCCAACAATACCATGCGTGTGCTGGTCAGAAATAATCTGAATTATTATGATATCTTGTTGTGCCAATTTTGGATGAAATCCATTTGTTAGTATAGAAGTTACATGTTTTTTAAAATTGGACATACCAGCAGGCATAGAATCATGTTGGCAGCACTGCCTTGTATTAATTACTCCAAATTAATCTAGAATGTCAGGTGCTATACGTGTGCAAAGTATAGAGCTGTTGGCTTGCATATTTTCTGATATATTGATATTAGGGTAAAAGAATATAGACAGCATTTATTAACAGTTGGCAGCCCTGATTGCTCTTAACAATACTTATAGTCATATCTGTTATGGTACATACGAAATTTGGTTGAAATCCAACTGATAGTATAGACGTTACATGTATTTAAAAATTGGTACTATCAGCAGGCTTATAATCATGTTGGTAGAACTGACGTACATAAGTTACTCCAAATTAATCTAAAATGTCAGGTACTATATGTGTGCATAGAGAGGGCAATTATTAACAGTTGGCAGCCCTGGTGGCTCTTACGAATACGCTCAGTCATATCGGTTTATGTACAGATATTACATACAAAATGTGGTTGAAATCCAATTGATAGTGTAGAAGTTATATGCACTTAAACATTGGACCTATCAGAAGGCTTAAAATTATTTTGGCAACACTGTCATGGTTGGCCTCCTGGAAATTAAACTGAAGTAGTATTATCTATATGTGTGCCAATTTTGGAATAGCTCCCATGCATACCTTGCAAGATATCCAACATGGAGCTCAAATTTCTAGTGCGTTTTTTCAGCAGTTGGTAGCACTGACATAATTTTCAAATATGGACGTGAGCTATTCCGGTGCACATCTTTACTCATACTAAATTTGGTTTTGATTGCTGCAGCCGTTTAGGAGTAGATAGGGGTGGACACACACACAGCCAGCCAGCCAGACAGACAGACAGAAGGACAGACAGACAGACAGACAGACAGACAGACACACATTTTCCCGGATCGATCTCATAAGTCTACTTTTTCCTAATTTTTGCAAAATGTGAAAAGTAGGCTAAAAATCACCAGTCAGTCTGAAGGACTAGACATCATTTCAAATGACGCATGCCACAAATGCTACACATGTTAGAAAGGCTCATCTTTCAACAGACTGCATTACCCATTAACTTAGGCTTCCCGCGTGGGCACCTCTTTAAGGGTCACGGGAAGAAATGTGTTTCTTGTACTAGTATCAGAGATGTGTTTGGTTGAATAAAGCGTAAATTGTGTACTTTTTGATAGCGGTTTTGTGGCCTATCATCCCAGGCAAGCCAGAGGAAACCTTTGCCTCCCTGTCAGAAGGATCATTTGGCCGTAAATTTGAATTAGTGTAAGGATGTAGTATGAGTGTCCAGATTTAGACAATAGCCTACTCCATGAAGGGGTCATGACTATGCCTTATATGTTTGTTTAATGAATAGTGTATCTGAAATAAGGGAAGAATATTGATTTACAGATTTGTGGAGTGAGTTTCTGATTTTTAAATAGAGTTTATGAAATTTATGGTAAAGGTGAAGGAGAGGTGAACATGATTAGACAATAGCCTACTCCATGAAGGAGTCATGACTATGCCTTCTGTGTCTGTTTAAAGTATAGAGTAACTGAAATAAGGGAAGTTTACTGAATTTGGTGTTTGTAGAATGTAATTTTCGATTATAATTTGGATTTCGTGAAGCTTGTTGCGGAGTTGTTATTTCTCTGAAAAGGAGTGTTTTTGCCCCACGCAGGCTTGTGTTCGATCTGGCTAGACTAGTGTAACGGTAGAGAGTTGGGAGATGAGTTGCAGAACCTGGGAGCGAGCAGTGGCGGGCTGAACAGTATGGGGGGGGGGGGCAATTTTTTTGAGTGAGAGTAGGGATGGAATATTGGGACTGGTTCGATGCTTTGCTCTGACATCCTGCACACCTCTTTAGGAGGCACCCTGTATTCTTATTTCAGACTGACTGTAATTTTTTGCTCTGACATCCTGCACACCACTTTAGGAGGCACCCTGTATTCTTATATGGTATCTTATATATCTCTTTAGAAGTCACCCTGTATTCTTGTGTTCGCTTCGCTCAAAGCCCCAGGTCGCTCGACGCCAGGCCTCTTTCAACAGACTCAATAATCATTAGCGTCTGCTTCTCGCTCCCCGCGTGAGCATGATCTGATGCTCAGTGAAAATGAAAATGAAAATCCACAGCCTGCTTCCAGTCTCCGACCGGGTCAGGAATGGACTGAATGAAACCCCCATCTAGCGGCGAGGATTTGAACTGTGCCGGCTGCCGAGGCCTGACTCACTCCTCTGGGGCAATGATTAAATGAATGACAGATGAAATGAAATGATAGTGGAGAGTGTTGCTGGAATGAAATTTTGACAGGGAAAACCGGAGTACCCGGAGAAAAACCCGTCTGCCGCCATTTTGTCCAGCACAGATCTCACATGGAGTGACCGAGATTTGAACCACGGACCCAGCGGTGAGAGGCCGGCGTGCTGCCGCCTGAGCCACGGAGGCATTTGATGCTCAGTGATAATTTTAAAAATAGGTTATCAGGATCAAGCCTCTGTGGCTTAGGCGGCAGCACGCTGGCCTCTCACCGCTGGGTCCGTGGTTCAAATCCCGGTCACTCCAAGTGAGATCTGTGCTGGACAAAACGGAGGCAGACAGGTTTTTCTCCGGGTACTCCGGTTTTCCCTGTCAACATTTCATTCCAGCAACACTCTCCACTATCATTTCATTTCATCTGTCATTCATTTAATCATTGCCCCAGAGGAGTGCGTCAGGCCTCGGCAGCCGGCACAGTTCATATCCTCGCCGCTTGATGGGGGCTTCATTCATTTCATTCCTGACCCGGTCGAAGACTGGAAGCAGGCTGTGGATTTTCATTTTTTCATTATCAGGATCACACAAAATTCCACACATACCCAAGTATACGGGCTGAATGACCAAGATGTCCAAGCCTCTCAAATGAAACAACATCAATATAGAGACTGGCATTCATTTCATGAACTGGCAGCTTATTATAAGCCCTACAGCTTACGCCAAGAACGATCTTTTTGCCAGCCTTCGTCAGTAATTAAAACTGTCAGGGTTGTGACCAAGTAATCTGCAAGGAAAATAATATATTGATTGATTTGTATCACTCACTGATCTCTATACATGGATGGCTGGTAGCTAAGGCAGCAGTAAGCCGAATAGACGATGACAGGTATAGCAAGATGGCAGCGAGCGCATGCTGCAATATTGCGAATCCGGCTCTGTGATTGGTTACTGGTAGTTTGATGTTATACTTGTATTTATACTGGCAGTAAATATTTTGTGTTTCTTGTAGTTGTAAAATGGGCTGAATTTGGTTATTTAAAGCGTAAAATCTCAGTTTTAAGTACCGGTTTGGTGACCCATCATCCCAGGCAAGCCGGTAATACCTTTACTTCTCAGGCAGATAGGTCGCTTAGCCGTAATTTTGAAGTTATTGTGAAGTTAAGCATACATATGCGGTGGTGCTGAAGCAGACGTGATCGGGCTAGGCTATTGCGTGTTTAAATTTGATCCCATTTCAGGGTTTTTCGGTTCTGGGTGCGAATAGTTCGCTTAATAGTTGTAAAACGGTGGGGAGAGTATCTTTTGAGTAGGTTTTTGGTTGTGTTAAGTTTTATGTGGAGCTGAGGAGTGAAATTGGTTTGGCTTCAAGTGCATTTTTGGCTTTGATCTACTTCCCGTTATTATTAAGTTTATTGTGCTGCTAGCGTGATTAAAACCTGTAGTATTTGATGTAGAGTGCTGGGATTACATGGAGGAAATGTTGGTTATTTCATGGAAACAGGAATTCATTACCAATTACCGATTACGATATGTCGAATCTAGGCCTGTATAGTGAGCTACGTTTAGGCCTATAGGTACATCATTTGAAGAATGCATAATTTTGTGGCATTTAGCCTATACATGTATACCGTATATACAATTTACAAGAATGTTTCCAGAAATTGTTTTTCACTCGTTACTCTGTTACTGATCGCTAATTGCGTGTACTCAGCACCTAAGTTGATATTTGTCAGCCGTTATTATACATTCATTTTTATAGCTATTCCGGAGATTTACTGACCTCGGAATGGCGTGTCAGTGATCCCAATGCTCTTATGCTATGAGTGAACATATCGCTATATTTTTATGTGCTCCAAAGCACCATTAATTACGATTTTAAAATTGACTAGATTATCATTGCTTGCCCATAAGGACGGCTCGAGAATGGGTAGACCAACATGGCGGACCGCGCGCTCAACCTGGCGTACATTCTCTTGCAGCGGAGAGCTGCCATCAGCGATCCATGTATAGAGATCAGTGGTATCACTCCATACTAACCAGTCTGTACGAACACATTCTCCATTCTGTAGTTCTGAAAATCAAACTGTTCTCAGGAAGGCTCTTGTTCCATCACTGGGAAGGTCATTATGCAATGAAGGGGGACCTCTTCGAGCAATATCTTCAATAACACTTACACTTGTCCTACCAGGTTTTAAATAAAAATAAATTTAAATAAATTAAACAATATTCTCAAGGAAATGTAAAGAATCACTAACGGGCCATCATTGCTTACGGGCCCTCACCTCTTGCCGGCCCCTCTGCATCCCCCCCCCCCCCCTTTGCTCCCTCCTCACCCCCCCCCCCCCCCCCGAATGACCCCCCCCCCCTTCTCAGTGGCCCTGCAGGCTGTTCAAGCGCACTAACTACCTTCCTCCGATGCATAGGCATATAGCTAGCCGCTTCTTCAGGTAACTTTCCCCATCTACCTACTCGAAAGCTCATTTTTAGCCTACTTTCGATTTTTGCAAAAAATGAGAGTAGACTTATGAGATCTACACATGGCCAAAAATTGTGTGTCTGTCTGTGTGTCTGTGTGTGAGTGTGTGTGTGAGAGAATGTGTGTGTGTGTGTGTGTGTGTGTGTACTCTGAATGTCTGTCCCCCCCTATCAATTCGAACACGCCGAAACGGAATTGAACGAAATTTGGTACAGAGGTAGAACTAGCAAAGGGCACCTCAGTGTCATGTTTTATATCGCCGCCATCTTGACGGAAACGTAATGGCGGCCACCCAAATGTTCAAAGTTTAAATCAAATTACGACTAATCTAATCATCCGATCTCTACCAAATTTTGCAACAACATATATTTATAAGGCGATCGTCTTATGACAAAACTACAAGGTATTCAGCCCAATAGTTTGCAGATGGCGGCCATGTATGTGTGCAAATCGATTCCCCCTATCAAATAAAAACATGGTGAAACCGAATTGAACTAAATTTGGTACAGAGGTAGCACTAGCAAACGACACCTCAGTGTCATGTTTTATATCGCCGCCATCTTGACGAAAACGTAATGGCGGCAACACAAATATTAAAATATTAAATCAAATTACGACCAACTTAATCATTTGATTTCTACCAAATTTTGCAACGTTATACTTTTATCTATGAAGAATCTTTTTTCCAAACTACAAGGTCATCAGCCCAATACTTTGCGGATGGCGGCCGTGTATGTGTGCAAACCGATTCCCCCTATCTATTCAAACACGGTGAAACAGAATTGAACAAAATTTGGTACAGAGGTAGCACTAGCAAAGGGCACCTCAGTGTCATGTTTTATATTGCCGCTATCTTGATGGAAACGTAATGGCGGCCACCCAAATGTTCAAAGCTTAAATCAAATTACGACTAACCTAATTATCCGATCTCTACCAAATTTTGCAACAACATATATGTGTATGTCGAGCGTCATTTGCCTAAACTACAAGGTCATCATACCAATTGTTTGCAGATGGCGGCCATGTATGTGTGCAAATCGATTCCCCCTATGAATTCAAACATGGTGAAGCAGAATTGAACGAAATTCGCTACAGAGGTAGCACTAGCAAAGGGCACTCCAGTGTCATGCTTTATATTGCCGCCATATTGACGGAAACGTAATGGTGGCCACCCAAATGTAGAAAGCTTAAATCTAATTACGACCCACCTAATCATCTGATCTATACCAAATTTTTCAGCAACATACCTGCATGTGAGAAACGTTCTTTGACCAAGCTACAAAATCATCAGTCCAATAGTTTACATATGGCGGCCATGTATGTGTGCAAATCGATTCCCCCTATCAATTCAAACACGGTAAAACCGAATTGAATGAAATTTGGTACAGAGGTAGCACTAGAAAAGGACACCTCAGTGTCATATTTTATATCGCCGCCATCTTGACGGAAACGGAATGGCGGCCACCTGAATATTAAAAGCTTAGATCAAATTACGACTAACCTAATCATTTGATCTCTACCAAATTTTGCAACACCATGCCCTGTTGTGGGAAGCAACTTTTGACTGAACTACGGTCATCAGCCCAATAGTTTGCAGATAGTGGCCATGTATGTGTGCAAATCAATTCCCCATATCAACTCAAACACGGTGAAACCGAATTGAAAGGTTTTATTTTTTTATTTTTTACAGAGGTAGCACTAGCAAAGGGCACCTCATATTCATGTTTAAAATCCGTATAGCACGTTGTATTTCAACAAGCTACTACAACCAACATTCAATTATACTCCTTGAAAAGGACAAAGAGTTATAACAATACCCATGCATTTAGGAGAAAGTAGGCTATATGTTCTTTACTGAACATCTTGTTAACTCGTAAAAGTCTTATTCACCTATTTCACTGTATTTATTCTGTTAATACTTCACTAATTATTATATTCAGTACGGTACCCTACCATGATTTTTAATGTTTGTCTTTCACTTTATTTTTAGTTCTCGAAGTGCACTGGGAGATGAGGCACCACTTCCCATTAATACTTCTAATATGGATATCACGATGTCTAACATCTTCTGCAAGAAGTATTTTAATGGATGAAAATAAGGACTTTCGTATAACAGAATATGTAGAGGCAATCAGTGACCGATTCTTATTGCAGGATAACAATTATCTGGCACTCTCGACAAATATAATTCTGGAACAGTCCCTCAGTCTCTTGCTAAGACGCCTTCATTCGCAGCAGCGTAGAACTTTGGTGGTGCATTACTTCAACAATCAATCACATGATCTCAAGGATAAACTAATACGAAGACCCTCTGGTATCCTTCTTCTGGTCAGCAATAATACTCATCCTGGTGAAATCTCCAAACACATGATTGCTTTGGAACTAAGTCGGATATGGAACCCTCGTGCAAGATTTGTTGTTCTTGTTATTGGGTTTGTACATTCCAAAGACCACCAGAAAATGGCACGTTTATTTTTGAAAGAAATGTGGAAGTTCTACGTGTTAAACATTATAGTTTTGATTTCGTCAAACGTTCGTGACCCAACGCTTCAATTTTACACATGGTTTCCGTTCAGTTCCTCGGGAGACTGTGGAAGAAATCTGGAAGATTTGATTGTTATAGACAGATGGGTGATTAGAAAAAACAAGCGTTCAGAAATTGGTCCTAATCTATTTCCAGATAAGGCACCGCATAAAGAAAGTAATTGTGAAATAACAGTCTCCACCATAGAAGGGGAGCCATTTGTCAGCGCTATTAAGACATCAAATTTCTGCAAATATGATGCTGGTGTTGAGATTCAAATGTTGAGTGTACTTGCAGAGTCATCTGGCTACCGTCTAGTTTATAACGATCCTCCTCCGAACCCTTGGGGAGGGAAACTGGGAAATGGTTCCTGGGTCGGAATAGTAGGCGCTGTTGTTAATGGGAAAGCTGATGTAACATTGTGTGGTCTTGAACTAAAAGGAGAGCGATTTGATGTGATGGATGTTACCATTCCATATCTTAGAGATGGCTGGGCTTGGTATGTTCCCCAAGCTAAACTAATCCCTCACTGGAAATCCCTAACTATTATATACAGTTGCAATGCATGGATACTGATTATCCTGTCCTTCTTGTTGCACTCAACAGCAATGCTCCTGTTCTATAAATTGTATAGTACACACACAGCAGTCCCTTCTGCACTTCATAACTGGTCAATTTTGCTGGGTATATCTTTGAAGGTGTTACCGTCAGCTTCAGCACTAAGGCTGTTAATGGGTCTGTGGATATTCTACTGTTTGTTGATCAATTCTGCATATCAGTCTATGATCGTTGGAGTCCTGACAAATCCAGGTCGAGAAGGTCAAATGACAACCGTCGAAGAACTTGTGAACTCGAACTTCCATTTTGGTTCTCTAGCACCAATGCGTGAAGGATTTGCACACGGTGATGATCCAGTATCAAAAGCTATTTATGACGGATTTGAGGCGTGTGGCGATTATATTAGTTGTGTACAAAAGTCTTTTCAGGACGATAATTATGCATTGTACATGACTGAGTCTTATATAGAATACAAGCTGTACAACCACCGAGACGAAATGCGTAACAAAACTTACTTCAAACTTGACGATGGCCGAGGGGTAGGTCCGTTGGTAATGTATCTCCGAAAGTACAGCCCGCACACAGAAAGATTTAATTTCGTCTTCACAGCTCTCAATGAAGCTGGAATTTTGGACTGGTGGTGGTCAGAACGGCTAGCGTCAGGAAATAAAGATACAAATACAAGAACTGTAGCTTTCACGATGTATCATCTAGAGGGAGCATTTGGTATCTTACTTTTGGGTCTGTGTGTTTCGTTTGGTGTATTCATATTAGAGATTATGTGCAATAGAAGACAGCTTCCGTTGATTTTATGTCAACGTTGTTGTTTGTGTTCTACGCAATGCCCGTAAACACATAAATCCCGTATACGAGACTCTGATCACAGAAGTGGATAGATTTTTGGGCAGTTGTTTTGTCATTTTCTCAATTTTTAAAGTTTTGGGTCATTATGTGTACATTTGAGGACTTCCTATGTCATTTTCTTAACATTTTACGAAATGTGCAGGTCTTTTTTTAAAACATTTGTGATAATTATTAATTATTCGTATCACAGTAACTTAAATAATCTCTTCCCTTCGCAAGGACTCATTTTGGATTGCATGGCATCATAAGGCGAGATTTATATATTGTCGAGAAGGTCTTAAGGAAATTTAGAAACGTATTAGACGAAAATCCAGGATACAAAACTTTTTGCACGATAGTCGAAGTACTTTCAGGAGATAGTTTTAGAACTGTGGAGATAAACGTGGCATTGACACCCAATGAATTGTCGCTGTTTAAGCATGCACCTACGGTCTCTGCGGAAGTGGAAAGAAGTTGCCCTCTCCGACAACCGCCGTTCCTTCACATTCGACAATCTTCGAATGTACATGGTCATTTACTGCAATGGAGAGGATAGCTGTTGATAAGGTAAGATTTTCAATTTTTATCATGATTTTGTTTGTGTTAAGTCATTTAAAAGTAAGTTTTTAAGTCATTTTTTTAATTCAGGTCATTTCCTGAAGATTTTGGGGGATTTTTAGGTAATCAAAATCCACGCCCTATTGATAACTATCCAGAGACACCCGCCCGCTCTCTTGATAATTTACCGATTTCTCACAGTAGTGACTTGAATGAAGTGCTGGAAGGGGATTCCCTGGATGATACGAAGCACCATGGTGAAATTAGATCATATTATTGACTATTAATATTATTTATGTATCTATCTGTCATCACATCATCATCATCATCGTCATCATCATCAAACAGTAGTTACTTTCTCAGCCTAATGTGTGTCTAAACTAAATAACTAATAGATTATACCTAGGGACCTTGAATCATGGTAGTATAAAAGGCTCCAAAGCGGTGAAATAAAATTATCAAAGCGGTGAAATTTTAAAAAAAAAAATGTGAGGTTTGAGTGTGTGCAGTGCACGGATTTGGTCAAATTATGAACAATATACAAACATTTGGAGGAATAACCAAGAAGTTTCTGTGTTTAAGACCTAACCTAACATTTAATTCAACAAATACTCTCCATGAGTGCCATATACATTTTCTCGCTAACTCGTAAAACTTACGTTGTGCTCAAAGTTTAAGAAAAGCAGGGTTTCCATCATTTCAGGATGCACAATTCTACGCATATCTGAGTAGACAAAAGAGCCTCTTTCACTGTTTTATCTAGCTTGCCACGGTGGGTGAGTGGATATCGTGTCGGTCTACTAACCCCAAGATTGCAGGTTCGCTCCTGGCCGTGGTAAGTGATTTTTTTTTAAGGCGGCAAAAATACGATACGCATGTCATGCGATGTTGGCATGTCAAAGAACCCATTTGAATTCAGTAGGCCGAGTTCATAATAGCAAAATTAATCTCGGGAATATCCGCCAACGCAAAGTTCCTCATTTCTCTGCTAGAAAGCGCTATAGTGTTCAAGGAGCTTAGATATCTAACATCTAACCTCCTTGACTTTCATAGTCAAGGAACAACGAAATTCGACACGCAAGCTACCCCCTAGGTGTCAAATAACAAAGCTTGCACCCGGCACCCGAGGCCATACGATATTATTATTATTATTATTATTATCATTATTATTATTACTGTTTTATCTTATAAAACACTTATTTAAGATCTCTTATTGTCTAGCAAACGACAGATTGTGGAATTATTTAAATTAATTTAAAAGTAAATGAAAATCCACAGCCTGCTTCCAGTCTCCGACCGGGTCAGGAATGGAATGAATGAAGCCCCCATCTAGCGGCGAGGATATGAACTGTGCCGGCTGCCGAGGCCTGACGCACTCCTCTGGGGCAATGAGTAAATGAATGACAGATGAAATGAAATGATAGTGGAGAGTGTTGCTGGAATGAAATTTTGACAAGGAAAACCGGAGTTCCCGGAGAAAAACCTGTCTGCCTCCGTTTTGTCCAGCACAGATCTCACATGGAGTGACCGGGATTTGAACCACGGACCCAGCGGTGAGAGGCCGGCGTGCTGCTGCCTAAGCCACGGAGGCTTAATTTAAAAGTAAATACTGCATTTAAAACAAAAAAATTGTATTAGCAGCATTTCGTTGGTATTTCGCATTTTAGGATGAAAGTAACAAATTTCGCAAAATATTTCTTTTCGCGATATTTCGCGACTTAGATAACGAAATAAATGGCATATTTAGGGTATGCTAGCTGAAAAAATTCGCGGATATCGTTAAAACCAGAAATTCGGGATTCGAATTAGGCCTATATCTCGCCTCGCTGTTCTTCTAGCTACATGCTAGCTACAAGAGTAATGTGAAAACAATTTTCGAGCTTGAGTATTGCTAATTTAGCAAAGTTTTTCTTACTTGTTTGGTTTCAATTAAAGGAAGAGAGCTCGTAGTTTTACAGTACATGACCGTTAAACTCACGATCATGAGCTACGGAATCTCCATGTTTACGTGGAGTCCAAACCACAGGACGTGATATTTCACTTTGAAAATCTCACATTGACCGGGGGTCGAACCCGGTCCACCTAGGTGAGAGGCAAGCAGCTTGACCATTGCACCATTTGACGATGGCCGAGGAGTAGGTCCGTCATGTATCTCCAAAAATACAGCCCGCACACAGAAGATGAGAGGCAAGCAGCTTGACCACTGCACCACTTCGTCCCCTATTGACACACTATTGTTACTTCTAATATTTTTATTAGCCTAACTTTTCACATTTTGCAAAAATAAGGAAAAAGTAGACTTATGAGATCGATCCGGGAAAATGTCTGTCTGTCTGTCTGTCTGTCTGTCCTTCTGTCTGTATGTCTGCCTGCCTGTCTGTGTGCGTGTCCACCCCCCCCCCCCCCCCCCCCACCCCCCACCCCCACCCCCCTTTCAACTCCTGAACGGCTGGAGCAAGCAAAATCAAATTTGGTATGAGTAAAGATCTATAATGGAACATCTCAATGCCATTCTTGAAAATGATGTTAGTGCTACCAACTGCTGAAAAATCGCAATTGAAATTTGAGCTCCATGTTGGATATCTTGGAAGGTATACATGGGAACTATTCCAAAATTGGCACATATATAGATAATAATACTTCAGTTTAATTTTTGGGAGGCTATATATGACAGTGTTGCCAAAATGATTCTAAGCCTACTGATAGGTCCAATTTTTAAATGCGTATAACTTCAACACTATTAATTGGATTTCAACCAAATTTCGAATGTACTATGCGTACATAAAGAGATATGACTGAGCATATTCTTAAGGACCAGCAGGGCTGGCAACTGTTAATAAATGCTCTCTCTATTTTTTATCCAAATACCAATATATAAGAAAGTATGCAAACCAAGAGCTCGAAACTTTGCACACGTAGCCTATAGTACCTAACGTTCTAGATTAATTTGGAGTACCTAATGTATGTCAGTGCTACCAACATGATTCTAAGCCGGCTGATAGGACCAATTTTTAAATTCATGTAACTTCTATACTATCAATTGGATTTCAACTAAATTTCATATGTGCTATGTGTACCATAACAGACATGACTTTGCGTATTCTTAAGAAAAATCAGGGCTGCCAACTGTTAATAAATGCTGTCTCTATTTTTACCCTAATATCAATATAAATCAGAAAGTATGCAAGCCAACAGCTCTAAACTTTGCGCACGTATAGTACCTGCCATTCTAGATTAATTTGGAGTAACTAATATACATCAGTGCTGACAACATGATTCTAAGCCTGCTGATAGGTCCAATTTTAAAATACCAGCAACTTCTATACTAACAAAAGGATTTCATCCAAAATTGGCACAACAATAGATCATAATATTTCAGATTATTTCTGACTAGCTCATGCATGTCATTGTTGCCAACATGATTTTACGTGCGCTGATAGATCCAATACCTAACTGCATGTAACGTCCATGCTATCCATTGGACTTCAACCACATTTTGTATTCTGTACGGTACCGTAAGAGATGGAACTAAGAATATATTCAGTCACCAGGGCTGCTAAATGTAGTGCTCTATTAGGCTACATTATGCTAGGTATATTTCGAACTAATTAGAAATTTCGATATTACCAACATAATTTCGTCATTACTCTACATAGGTCCGTATAGATTAATCATAGGCATGATTCTTAAATTTTAAGAAAAGTAGGCTGTGTTTAGTTCGTCACGGAACTTCTTGTTTTAGTTTGTGTTCGCAGTGAGTCCTCAGTTGCGATCTACTGTATTCAGCAGGAAAGAAGTTGGCAATGAAACACTCTATATTGCTCAGCACTTAGACCGACCTTGCTGCATGGAAGTGAGAGCTGGGTAGATTTAGGATATGAGGGTAGCACGAATGATTGCCGCAACAAATAGGTGGGAGCAACGGCAGAAGTGTACTCGTAATAAAGAGATAAATGATAAATACGAAATGAACACGCTAACTGAAGCTCTTCGTATAAGCCGACTCAGATGATGGGATCATTTGATGAGACTGGGAGAGGAGATAATACCTATGAGGTCACTGAGTTTGGCTGCAGAAGCTAATAGAGAAACCGAGGTAGCCCTATGAGGCGATGGATGTCCTTATAATTTTAGATTATGGTAGGGGTCCATTATGCCAGTCTTCACAATGATGTGATAATTCATTGACGAATTGGGTGAATTCATGTTTGAGGAATACACATGCACGTCATCTATGATTTATGAAAAGTAAGATTTAAATTTACGTAACTGTAGGATTAGAACGTAGCAGTAGTCCGTTATACCAAGTATCTCAAAGATAGGATCATTCCGTAACAAGTTAGAGGAATTCATCCCGGAATAATTGACATGCGCACCATCTATACATTATTAAATTTAAGCCACTAGTAACTAACTATTATGGTCGCGGTTCATTATGCTAAGTTTAATTTCAATCGCTTGAATAAGACACGAGAAATACAAATATATTTAAGAAATGTTACGCAGCTGCCATCTTCAATTTTGAAAAGAATTTGACAGCGTTAAACACCAATGTACTAAGCTCTAAAAGATAATATTCGCTTCTCCAAGTTTCATTGTCCTCGGATGATTAGATCGCCTGAAAGGTCATTTTAAATAACTTATTTGAGTTTCGCGTGGCCACCATGTTGTTTCAGTACTTACTTAGCCTATCAGGTTTTGAAAGTCATGTTTATGAAGAAACAGATGACTCCACTGTTCCTCCCCGTAAAATAACAACAATCATCATCAGCATCATCACATTTATGAACGTACTAGTGTACAGTCAGGTACCGTATGCAAAATTTGAGCTTGATTGCTTCAATACGGTCGTTTCGGAGATATTGAGTACTGGAGAAATTACCACCATATTGGATTGGTGAAGAAGATTTAAAAAGCGGATGAGATGTCCTGAGATGGAGCTAACCTACTAACAAATTTCATTAACATCGATCATCATCATCATCAGCTTCTAAGGCTAAAAGCCTTGTCGGTGCAGCTATTTCTTACGATCTTCGGCAGTCCTCTTCATATTGGCATACGAGTCACAATCTCCTTGACAATGTTCTAGAGATACGATTGTCTTAGTCGTCCCCTTGTTTTTTTTTTCAAAAATTGTTCCTTCAAAAATTACCTGGAGGACAGAGACGTGTCCCATGAATTTTGTTTTCCTTTTCTTGATGGTGATCAACAGGCATCGATTCTCCTGAATTTGGTTCACGACAAGCTCATTTGTCTTTCTTTGCATCCAGCTTGTTCGGGTCATTCGTCTCCAAAACCACATTTCAGCTGCCTCAAGTTTCGGTTCTTCTCTTTTCCCATGTGTTACTTCAAGTTGAGGTGCTCATTGAGCAGCAAGTTCTTCTTATTTTGAAAGGCTTTCTTCGCCAACACTATTCTTTTCTTGATTTCTGAGATGCATATGTTGTCATAATTAATCACATCGATCACGTCGACCAAAAATATTAGAAAATCCCGCGAAAGCTGAGAGAATTAACTTTTAAGCGCTACGCCCACCTTACAGTATGAGGAGTTGATTCGCAGTAAGCATATGTACACCATTCTAGTCAAAGATACTTGATTTACAATACAAAGAGCATCATGGTAGGAGGGGCAAAGATACACATTAATACATTGTAACCGAATTTATTCAGTTACAGTAGCTCACCCTCGGGTTTTGTGCCTTGTGCAGTTAGTTTGGGGTATTTTATTCGTATCTTATTATATTGGGTTAACGTGGGGTTGCCGAGGTGATTTTTATTGTGCCTGCGTGTGTTTTTGTGGACGGATTCATCTTTGGATGGTCCGGACAACCTAGGATCACTGTTAATTAATTATCGGTTTATGGATATTTGATATTATAAAATACGGGGTTTTGCGATTTATTACGTTTTGGGAATAAGGATATAAGACTGTATAAGTAGAAGCATTATTTCATTTTGGTTTGGGGTTGATGGCTTTATTTTGACCTAGTAATGTTAAATATTAGATTCGTGGCTGTACTATAAAGGTACAATGTATTGGTATTTTCGAGTGCTGGATATGTGACATACCCGGAAAAGACAGGCAGTAATTCGGCTTGTGTGGGATTACCTAGGCTATTTATGGCATGAACTCCCATGAACTTCGTGTGGAAACTACTGTGTGACGTCAGTGTGTGGATTTTGACTGTCTGATGTTCATTTGTTGACACGGATGTTCCGCTAGGAGCGGGCCACGCGCAACTTAGTTCCGGCAGAAACTTTGGGGTTATGTAGATCCCTGCGCCAGTGCATATAAGGGCGTGTCTGGCGTTCAGAGCTCGTTTTATTGCTTTATCGGCAGAACACTGATCTACTAACGCCCAGGGTCGTTTTACGTGACATGGTTTCCGTAACGAACAGTTAGAGATCGTCTTCTTGCTTTTACAGCGAAAGTCCGTTTGTCTACTTGCATTTTAGTGTCGTTATTACTCGATCATGGTATCGTAATACGAACGAGCAGTGACTAATGTTTAGCTATCCACTGAGCTCTTACTGGCTATTGGATGCTACGTGCATTTCATGGGTCCATCCATACCATGGGCTGTCGGTAATAACTTACCACGCCTAAAAGGATAATTCTGTCGTAAACATTTCATCGAAGTCATGCGAGAATGGAGACGTGAACGTGCAGTTCCAGAAGAAAGAAAGTAGAATGAACCAGTCTAACGTGTGTAGATATTTTGTGTACGGACGGTACAGTGTATATACGTAGGTGGCTGTTATGCCTGGGTCGGATATGGCCGTCAGTGTTTTCCTGCTCTCAGAGCCTAAATTCAGTGGCAAGGTACTGTATTATTTCACGAGTGTATGAAGGGTATTTTGTGTTGTATATTGTGTATATATGTGTTAGTACAGCCAATAGATTATCTCTTTAAAATTCATGTGTGTTTATATTCCTGTCTTGCATGAACCTGGTACATCAGCAAACGCATGCCAAATGCCCTACACCTGGGATATGGAGTTTCATAGTCGGGGCAACAGTTGTGTACCGTATTTTATCCTATTTTATTCAGGAAGACCCATATGGTCAACCTTGGCGCCCATTCAAAGTCGGGAGTAATGTTAAAATCACGTGTGGCCTGTATTTAAAGGCAGTAAATTCTGTAGGTTTGTGGTAATGAGGGTAGTTAAATTGTAAATCAACTCCAGCGAGGAGGAGAGAGTGTTTCAACATAATGTGTCCACGGTGGAGCTCTTTTAGCATTCCCCAACATCCTCCCCACCCTGGTCTACCTCGAGGGGGATGACCAGCTGGACCGGCCGTGTCAAATGCTTGCCTTCTGAGGTACGGAGCACAACCGTTCTTATTTTCTCGTCTCGACCTTGACGCAGTTCTTCCACTAGTGCCCGCTTCCACGTGTGCCTTCCTGCAACAAGGCCACGTCACCAACTCTAAGTCTTGTGCCTTTTCCATGAGGCTGTCGCACTTGGTGGAAGCTTTGCAGTTGCAACAAGCCAACAAGTATTATTTGCTACAACGTTCCAGAAGTCGTCGGCTTGTTGTTGCTGAAGTCTGAATCCTCGTACTAGGTCACCACTTCATGACTCTGGTCCAGTAGGCAGTGTAGTGAGACGATCCCCAATAAGGAAATGAGCTGGGGTTAGAACGTCGCCTCTGTCTGCGTCCTGTGTCAGGGGTCTCGAGTTTAGTGCTGCTTCGATACTTATCAGTACAGTCCGTAATCCTTCTTCGTTGGTCGTGGAACGCCCTAGGACCTTCCGAAGACATCGCTTGGTGGAACCAACTATTCGCTCCCACCGGGTTTCGGCACCAAAAGTGAGGAGTTTATTCGCAGTAAGCATATGTACACCATTCTAGTCAAAGATACTTTATTAACAATACAAAGAACATCATAAAAGAAGGGACAAATATTCACATTAATACATTATGTGTCCACGGTGGTGCTCTTTTAGCATTCCTCAACATACAGCATGAACTAAGAGCCATAACAATTAAACTAATTGAGATATCATCATGAAATAAGTTGATTTTGCTAAAGCAACATAGTGGAATATAAATGAGCCAATAAAAAATTGATATAATTTTGGTTAACGCCCCTTTAACATTATGTGTATCAGCCAACATGTACGGTACTAGTTTTTAATTGGTGTGTGAAATTAGTTTCACGTTTGCCATTGTAGAAACATTAGGTATTTTGTTTTCAGTAAAGCTGTTATTGTGTGATATTTGGCACATCGGAAATATGTTGTCGCTTTCACTTTTGCATAAGAAGGGAGACACGTAAATGAATGACCATACGTTTTGTGCGTGAAACAGTCCAGAGTTGACGTGAGCATAATTTTGAAAGGAAACGTGTTGCTGCTCTTTCCTAGCCCCTCCCTCCCTTCATGTGACAAGCAATTTGATTAATGGAAAATAAAATAAAAATTCAACAACAATACGTTCGGTGTTCTCGCCACGTTGCCTGCAAAACACATTCGTCACCTACGATTTGACCTCTACAAGTTTCTTGAACGAGGACACTCTCCCACCACGCAGAGTGGAGGGAAGTAAGAACGTACGGTAAGGAAGGAGATGCACACCCGCTAATCCGAGACGCACGCTGTCTGCACAGTGCGTTTCGACCTTGGACGGTGCTGGTTAGAATATGTTAAACAGATAGCATCGGATGTAGGGTGTGCTAGCTATGTAAAGATAGAAAGATTAGCTCAGGACAAGGAGGTATGGAGCGCTGCATCAAACCAGTCAAAATACAATAATTATGTTATTGGCATTGCGTCCCTTTTAATTGCTGCGGCTTTTAGAGACGCCGGGGTGCCGGAATTTTGTCCAGATGGTGATAAAATCTACTGGCAGGGCTCCCTCGCATTTGCGTCACCCTCAAATGCTAACTGGCTGCGCCAGGATTTGATCATGCAATCTTGGGAACAGCAGGCGAGAGCGTTACCGCTGAACCCCGCAGCCAGTCTGCAGTCAAAGGAGTGAAGGCTCAACACACAAGGTTAAACTACAGCATATACAAAGATTGAAGTTTTCTAGTTTCTTCCTACGTTTCTTTTCTTGGTGGAGGGGACCTTAAAGGAATTTGGTGGATTGGAGTATAATTATTATCACCAGTTACCTAAATTAATGACCCATACTTCACTTTTTATGTGGTATAGCATCGCAAAGATAATTGGCAGTATGTTTAATATCTTATAACACTATCTTTACTTTTATTTTCTTTCTTTCTTTCTTTCTTTCTTTCTTTCTTTCTTTCTTTCTTTCTTTCTTTCTTTCTTTCTTTTTTCTATTGCAAAAAGAATGTACTAATTCATAAACATTCACAAGAGTGTACACAATAACTCACCAACGTTTCATCGCAATCGGATGAATTGTATATGAACGCATATGGGACTTTGTTGAAACGATTCGGGCGCCATCACTCATTTGTGCGCTACCTATTGTAAAATCGGATGAATGGCATATAAACGCACACGAGATTTTGATGAAACGATTCGCCTGCCGTTACCCATTTGTGGAACCTACTATTGTAAAATGTATTTACTAAGTCAGAAACTTTCGCATGAGTGTACACAACAACAGACCCATTTTCCATTGGTGTAAAGATTTGGATTTGTGCCAAAGGGCCTAAATACAGGGAATGGAGTGGTATGTCCGAAATGTCAATCTGACAGTGTTACTCGTCGGGTTCCACAGGGTAAGTAAATAAAGATTGGTTGAGAGCCTAAATGCAGTGAATGGAGTGGCCTATTCGAAATTTCATTTAGACAGTATGTATACAAATTTTGTTTCAGATCGGTGAAACGATGTAGATTTGTGCCAAAGGGCCTAAATGCAGGGAATACAATGGTCTGTCCGAAATTTAAAGTGAATAGTGTTACTTGTCGGGTTCCAAAGGGTAAGTATGTAAAATTTGGGTCAGATCGGTGAAACGGTGTAGATTTGTGCCTAAGGGCCTAAATGCAGGGAATGGAGTGGTCTGTCCGCAATTTCAAGCAGACAGTGTTAGTCGCAGGATTCCAAAGGATAAATATACAAATTTTGGTTGAGTTCGATGAAACGGTGTAGATTTGGGACAAAGGGCCTAAATGTAGGGAATGGAATGGTCTGTCCGCAATTTCAAGCAGACAGTGTTACTCGCAGGGTACCAAAGGGTAAGTATGCGAATTTTGGTTCTGATCGGTGAAACGGTGTAGATTTGTGCCAAAGGGCATAAATGCAGGGAATGGGGTGGTCTGTCCGAAATTTTAAGTGGACAGTGTTACTCGCAGGGTTCCAAAGGGTAAGTATACAAATTTTGGTTCAGATCGGTGAAACGGTGCAGATTTGTGTCAAAGGGCCTTAATGAAGGGAAGGGGGTGGTCTGTCCGAAATTTCAAGTGGACAGTGTTACTCGCAGGGTTCCAAAGGTTAAGTATACAAATTTTTGTTCAGATCGGTGAAACGGTGCAGATTTGAGTCAAAGGGCCTAAATGCAGGGAAGGGGGTGGGCTGTCCGAAATTCAAGTGGACAGGGTTACCCACGGGGTTCCAAAGGGTAAGTATAGAAATTTTGGTTCAGATCGGTGAAACGGTGTAGATTTGTATACATAACAGACAGACAAACACACAGACAAACTTTGAGCTTTATATGCTGTACTAGCAGTAGTGCCCGGCTCCGCCCGGTGGATTTATATGTTTTATGGATGATAATGAATACTACTACAGAACTGGCACATTATACATAAACTAACAGAAAGAAACAAATGTAAAAATATAACTTTTTGTGGTGATAGTGGGGGTGATACGTAGTACGGTATGATGGACAAACATTCACATCATTTTCCCGTAATGATAATGAAAATAATGAATAGGGAAACGGCTATTTACTAACTACAGTACTGACACAATGTAATTTACAAACGAATGGAAAAATATGATTAGAAAGAGGAGTGAGTGAAATAAAAGACACCTGCTAGGGCCTATATCTCATTGGATGTTAGAAAAGTAGAGACCAATAGTGCCGTCTGTTGTCGCATAGCGCTGTAGGAAAATAATCAGAGCACTTTGGAAACCAGAGCTGTCCCGAGCTCTTGAGGTAACAACAGTGTCATTTAGCGCCGCATAGCGCTGAAGGATAAGGATCGGAATAAATGAATGTAAATTTGAAAGCACCAACGCTTATTGCAGCTGATCTACACCTCAATGTACTGCACCAACACCATCGCACTTATACAGAGGCATAATGTAATCATGATGATAACTTTTTTCGGGGGCCTAAGAAATCTTTTTGTACTAATTACTCCCCGTGACTGCAATTTATAAGCAGCGCAAGATGCAACACTATTTTCGTATTTCTGCACCAGAACACGGGTAGGGGCGGCGTGATGCAGCACGCTTTGTCAGTCAACAATAGACTTATTAAAATATTCTTACAGTTATACTACTACGTACATGAATGGTTCTAGGGCCTTAAAACGTGTTTCTCAAGTTCCTTTTGTCTGTTATTCTAATTAGGTGAAACGGTATAAATTTGTGCCAAAGGGCCTAAATGCAGGAAATGGAGTGGCCTGTCCGAAATTTCAAGTAGACATTTTTACTCGTCGTGTTCCAAAGAGTAAATACATAAAGTTTGGTTCAGATCGGTGAAACGATGTAGATTTGTGCCAAAGGGCCTAAATGCAGGGAATGGAGTGGCCTGTCCGAAATTTCATGTAGACAGTGTTACTCAGAGAGTTCCAAAGGGCAAGTATACAAATTTTGGTTCAGATCGGTGAAACAGTTTAGATTTGTGTCAAAGTTCCAAAATGCAGGGAATGGAGTGGTCTGTCTGAAATTTCATGTAGACAGTGATATTCGCAGGGTTCCAAAGGGTAAGTATACACATTTTGGTTCAGATCGGTGAAACGGTGTAGATTTGTGCCAAAGGGTCTAAATGCAGGGAATGGAGTGAGTGGTCTGTCCGAAATGTCATGTAGACAGTGTTACCCGCAGGGTTCCAAAGGGTAAGTATACAAAATTTGGTTGTGATATGTGAAACGGGGTAGATTTGTGCCAAAGGGCCTAAATGCAGGGAATGGAGTGGTCTGTCCGAAATTTCATGTAAACAGTCTTACTCGCAGGGTTCCAAATGGTAAGTACTGTATACAAATTTTGGTTCAGATCGGTGGAACGGTGTAGATTCGTGCAAAAGGGCCTAAATGCAGGGAATGGAGTGGTCTGTTCAAAATTTAAAGTAGACAGTGTTTTCGTCGCGTTCCAAAGGGGAAGTATACAAATTTTGGTTCAGATCGGTGAAACGGTGTAGATTTGTATAAATAATAGACAGACAGGCATACCAACATTAGTTTTATATAATATAGATTTACACATGCTAGTGCAACAATCACAATAACGAGGGTTATCACAAAAGTTCTACACATATACCCATGTATACGGGGCAACATGACCACGATGTCTAAGCCCCGCAAATGAAATATTAACTGTGGATACGATAGGACAGAGAATGCTGCAGACCAATAAATCCTTGAGCAACACTGAAAAATGGCTTCAAATACCATATCCTATCTCCAATTTACACTTGCTAGTACAACAATCACAATAACGCAGGTTATCACAAACATTCTACACACACGCCCATGTGCACGGGGCAACATGACCACGATGTATAAGCCCCGCAAATGAAATAACAACTGTCTACACATGAAAACTGCAAAATAGTGATTGGAGAATGTAGGTATGTTTGCCACTATGTTTCTCTGACAGGATAAGATTACATTACGTTTTGCTAATATGGTGATTAATTGTGCATACAATAGCAAGGAGATGTCAATTGGTCAGTTTTCTCATGTGTCCTTTAGCAAATTTTACCGGACTATCATGATACAGAGTAAATCGTTGTTGCCTTGTGACAACCTGTCCATCAATGGTGCGGCGTTGACTATCATGATATAGTGCTAGTCGTTGTCGCCTAGCGACAATATGTCCGTCAAGTTATTAGATCAGTGAAACGGTGTAGATTTGTGCAAAAGGGCCTAAAAGCAGGGAATGGAGTGGTCTGTCCGAAATTTAAAGTAGATAGTGTTACCCGCTGGGTTCCAAAGGGTAAGTAAACACATTTTGGTTCAGATCGGTGAAACAGTGTAGATTTGTATAAATAACAGACAGACAAACCAACATTGAGTTGTATATATAGATAGATAGATAGATAGATATAGATTAATACATAGATAGATGGATTTTTGTCCGAAGTTAATGGACTCCGACACCGATTGCATTGAAATTTTGTAGGGTTGTAGTGCACACCCCCAAAGAACGTTTTTGGCAACAATAATTTTAGATAGCCCTCTCCATTCCCTTCATTTAGGCCCTTTGGCACAAATCTACACCGTTCCACCGATCTGAACCGAATTTTACGTACCTACCTACCCCTTGGAATCCGATGAATAATACTGTCTGCTTGAAATTTCAGACAGCCCTCTCAATTCCCTATATTTAGGCCCTTTGTCACAAATCTGAACCAAATTTTACATACTTAGCCTTTGGAACCCGTGTCTACTTGAAATTTTGGACAGCCCTCTCTATTCCCTTCATTTAAGTCCTTTGGTACAAATCTACACCATTTCATCGATCTGAACCAAATTATACGTACTTACCCTTTGGAACCCGACGGTTATCACTGTCTACTTGAAATTTTTGACAGCCCTCTCTTTCCCTTCATTTGAGTCCTTTGGCACAAATCTTCACCGTTTCACCGGTCTGAACCAAATTTTACGTACTTACCCTTAGGAACCCAACGAGAAACACTGACTACTTGAAATTACGGTCAGCCCTCTCCTTTCCCTTCATTTAGGTCCTTTGTCACAAATCTCCATCGTTTCACCGATCTGAACCAAATTTTACGTACCGTACTTACCCTTTGGAACCCGACGATTAACACTGTATAGTTGAAATTTTGGACAGCCCTCTCATTTAAGTCCTTTGGCACAAAATGTTCACCGATCCGAACCAAAATTTTACGTACTTACCCTTTCGAACCCAACGAGTATAACTCTGTCTACGTGAAATTTCGGACAGTCCTCTCAATTCCATTCATATATATCCTTTGGCACAAATCTACACCGTTTCACCGATCTGAACCAAATTTCACATACTTACCATTCTAAGCCCTGCAGGTAACACCAAAGAATATGGGTTAACACTGTCTACTTGAAGTTGTACAGCCCTCTCCATTCCCTAGATTTAGGCCGTTTGGCTCGTAGACTAAATATCCAATTTGTCATAGAAGGACCAATCTAGGCTCATTTTAAGCCTCGCAAAGGAAGAAACAAAACTCGGGACGTAAACATTGGTTCAGTTTGGGGGAACGGAGTAGATTTGTATAAATAACAAAGGGACCCAAAAACCACGATTTAAGGCCCTAGAACCAATCGTGTCGAAAGATTTATGGTGTACTAGCGGTCCAGAGATGCTGGGAATTAAGGTGTAACTGTACGAATATTTAAATAAGTATATTGTTGACTTGCAAAGCGGGCTGCATCACGCTATTCCTACCACCGTTCTGGTGCGGAATTGCGAGAATACAGTAGTTACATCTTACGCTGCTTAAAAATTATTTGTACAGCCCTCTCCATTCCCTAGATTTAGGCCGTTTGGCACACGAACAAAATATCGAACAGAGCTATGTGGCGAAAAATGACACTGTTGCACCCTTAGGACGAGCTCGGGACGGCCGAAATTTTCAGTTGTGCTCCGTTTTTTCTACAGCGCTATGCGGCAAAAGACGATTGCTCTCTCTTTCCCTTACAGCCAATGAGATATAGGCAGTGTCTTTTATTTCACTTACTCTTTCTAATCAATTTTTACAATTTGTTAGTAAACTACATGTTCATTAATATCATTATAATTGCGGGAAAATGACCTAGACGTTACGTCCATTTTACTATTTATCACCAGGCTGCGGGGTCTTAGTACGTAAATTGTGCTACCAGATTAGTATCGCTCGAAGTTGAGATGACGCACGCCCTATGAACTGCCGGTCCGTCCACAACAGATGACGAACCATGCGATCAGTCCATTTATCCGCCGTAAGTCACATGTGTTCATAGGGACACCCGAAGGTCACAGGAGGATCTTCTACGTGCCCTATAGCATGGTACGTTCTAACTTCATTGCACACGTACTAAAACCCTGCAGGCTGCTTATCACCACCACGAAAAGGCTTTCTCAACTGTTATTTTTAAAATATTATTTTCTATTTGTGTCAGTAGTAGTATTCATTATCATCCATAAACAAATAAATCCACCGGGTGAATCCGGGTACTACTACAAGTTTTTATATAGAGAGACTAATAATTTATTACCATTCATAAAACTGAAGGGCCGAAACATGCACTTCTAATTGAATATAAATGTTTCATGAATTTGTATTGTGCCCGCTTCTCCAATGGGATAGGCGATCACCCGGCTAGCATCCCGGCCCCATCAGAAGAAACAGCCAAGGGAGTGGGTACAAAAAAAATTAGGGCATGAATCTTGGTTCATACAGACAAGACTGAAAGAAAAGCTCCAGTGAGCTAGAGACAAAGGGTCTCGGGTCGTTTACGGGTCGGGATGGTAAATAGACTGAACCAGGATTCACAAGCAAAACCCTGACTTGAACTGACAAACAGAAAAGAAAGTAAAAGCCCTCGTAAAATCACATCTACTCCTTTATTGGCCAAAGGATAAATAAATATGCAACCTGCCTATCACGCACGAGTATAATGTTATGGTGGGACAAATTCCGAAAAAAAAATAAAGTTCATAGTCCCTAAACAAAGAAAGGAAAATTACGCTTATTCAAACTCGTGGGTGTCCTCTCTTAAAGTTCCGACAAGGAGATCGTCTTTCAAAAGCTAAATTAACCCTTCATTTATCGGTGCACACGCATGTAAACATCACTAACCACTTATCACGAAGTTCACCTGCGGCAAAAAAAAAACTCTAAGAAAATATCGAATATCTATGTAAATTACAACTGTCTACCCTTATACAGTAATGGACGGATCTCCTCCACCGAACTGCAAATTAATAATTAAAGAGCATCATGTTACATCAAATAGCACTCAAACATCGACTCAGCTTCACATACTATGACATTTCAACAATTAATTATAACCTATCATAAATTATTAACACACCCAGATTGTGCTTACATATTTACACTACTAATTCTTATTATTATTATTAATTTCTCTTCGCCTTTCCAACAACCTTGATCCACACGGTCATATTTGTCATTGTAATTAAATTATAGCATTGTCAAATGTTTATGAAAGGTTAAGAACTTCGTAATAAGGCGCCCTAGCGTCTTTCATACACATAACAAACATTTAATCGTAACCCTTCCGCCGAACACTCTGTGTAAAGATCCAAACAACCTGACTGTCGAGCACACCATCAATTACACCCCTGCGCTATTCAATACAACTCATCAATGAACGTGGCACGTTCGTCAAGAGGACCCTGTCCTTACAACTACAATTCCACGGACATCCGTCGCCCCGTGAATAATCTCGTCACATATGACGGAATAATACCATTTTTAATTACCACATAATTATCACATAAACTTTACACAACATCATTACAAAATAAATCATGCATTATTAGCATGTCTCAAGAACCCACACTAACAGAGCGTATCAACTTTATCGGGACCACGTGGTCGTATGATAATATGGCATCCTATCCAAGGAATCTTATCCGACAATCTTCAACCATATTCATTTGCAATAAAAATCTATGCAATCCGTGACAAACCTTTCAGAATAAAATTCGAATAATGACCTCTGAAATCGTCAGGCTAGAATCTCCCAGCAAAAATGGGATAATTTCAAATTATTATTATGATTATGATTATTATGTCTCAGAGAATAAATACATGTCTTACTCCTACCATTGATGCTGTAAATTTATGTAGGTCAAATGACCCGAAAAGAAAGACAAAAAAACATCTGCACGACCCTATGGAAAAAAATGATGCTCTTATTCAACCTGGAATAAATGATTATAAAGGGCGTTAAGTTACACGATCTCAGGTTATCTCATGGCATGGCTATCCGAGGTAGAAGTTCTCTTCTTTCTGATGAACAAGGATGGAAAGGAAACGTCTTACTTTATATCCGGCGTCCTCGGAAATCCATGGCGTCGGCGTCGTCATCGTCTGCGGCATCAGGGCGGCGGCGTCCCTCCAGCGTCCCCGCGATGTGGTCTCCCAGCGTACTGGTAGAGGTAATTGCCCATGGCACCTCTCGATCTCCTGGCGACGCCCATGTCTGCCCACAGGTTGTCCCCGGTCACCTTCATCAGCGGCGTCTCCCGACGTCCCAACCATGGTCCACTCGTCCATCTCGTTGCGACCGTTCATCCCATTATGGCCCCTTTAGAAGTTCAGTGCAGCATAATTCGCGTGTTAATATGCATGTTGATGCCCAGAATATATGAGTCCATGGTTATTAAGTTCATGCCGCCGTGTAGCAATATTACATTTCACTATATCAGAGCACATTCACGCTCGCACCCTATGGCGTCTAGTTCCTGGTTCACTTGAGTTATATGTTTTCACTTCCTTTAACCCGGTGACACACTTCCTTCCACGAGGAGCTATTTCCAGCTGGCCTTGACCGACATATCAAGTTGCCTACGGCCTACCGTCTTCCAACACGAGCTTAAAGTAGATGTGGCCTTTCTTACTGCGTTCTCACTGCGTTTCTTAAAACGCCGTACTGCTATGCTATTTCCGAATGGATGTCTGTTACCATATAGGGCCTCGCGATAATGCTTCGCCTCGACTATCGTTATATAGTTCTTCCCCTGATACTCGTAATTTTAAACACCTCCTGGTATCAATCTTTAATAAACATAAATTGTCGGCATAAACGGACTTCCTTTATCAGTTCTAACTGTTTCCTCACATACTAGCGAGTCCGAAATCGTCTTGAAATTCACACTGTTCGACCAACAAACTGACATACTTCACTGTAAAAAAAACTCACTGGCAATACATGCACGCTAGTTTCAGGCTTCATGGCCTGCTGGTCACTCACGAAAACCATTCAAGTTCCCGATGTAAAATCACTGTCTACATGACATGGGCTAATCTTCCGTGCTCCGCTGTATGACATTCTCGTCCACGCACTACTGACTCACATACTGCTGACTCACATACTGAGCATTCCGGAACCGCGTCCTTCTTCGAGAAAAAGAAAGTGGGAGGGGTTGGAACCTTCTGGAGCATACCCCTGCTCTCGCGGTTACCTCGCCGCGTCATGCCATGACGTCATACTGACTCTCCGAGTTCCTTCCGATCTCCTGTCATCCGGGGCCGGTAATTGACCCTGACTGGATCGGTCACATCTCTCCCGCGGCCTTCAAAATATAAGCGGTGGGAACATAGCTTATGTTTTTCCTCAAATGATGCATGTGAACGATATTTTCAGTCATCTCCTCAATGCTGACTAACGGGCTTGCCGGTGATACTTCCGCAGATTCGCAGCATTGAAATTCCCAACAAGTGCATTCGTGACGTTGTCAACCACCCTATAGCAATTGTTGTCCATCACTCTGGCAATCCTATGGGGTCCCGAAAATGGGCGCGCAAATTTCCCATACACTCTGAATGGTAAGTTTGATGACGTAGGTTTCCGAATCAGCAGCAGGTCATTGACTCGAAGTGGCTCGCGAAAACGGCGGCCAGCCTTCCTTCTCTCCCGTTTCTGCGCCTGTAGCTGCATCCTCTCCCGAGCCAGTTCGTTTCTCCTTTGCACCGACGGCTCAATCTCTGGGGGTGCCTGTATAACAGCATGCCAAGGTCTACTTGGTTTTCGTCCATGGTGCAGAAGACAAGGAATTTGTCTGGTACTCTCATGTGTTGTAGAATTCAAGCAACGTTCAATTATGGGTACCACTTCCATCCATCGATGATGCTGTTCATGACAGTAAATCCGGCAGTACTTTCCAATCTCCGCATTTACTCTTTCAACTGGATTTCCTTCTGGGTATCTTATGGAGCTCAAGATATGCCTTATGCCGAGTCGTGCCATAGCTTCTTGAAATTCAGCGCTCGTGAACTGCGTTCCGTGATCGCTCAGAAGGAACTCTGGCTTCCCTGCAGTTGGAATCACGCCGGTTTCGATCCTGCGAATCACGTATCGGGATGTTGCCTTCTGGATAGGGTGCAACATGACTAATTTGGTAAACACATCCATCGTCACCAAGATGTATTGGTTACCCCTGGTGGACCTCGGAAGGGGGCCATACAGGTCCGTAGCCATTAATTCATTCGGACGAGTCGGTATAATAGCCCTAGGCTTCTCCTTAGATACGTCCGATGGGAATTTGCATCTCTGACAGATGTCGCATGTCCTGATTACCGCTCGTACGGTTTTTCCCATATACTCCCAGGTAAATGTTTCTCTTATGGCATGTAAGGTTTTATCACATCCTCCGTGCCCAATAGATCGGTGAGCCAACCAAACCACTGCTGAAATCAACTTCGGCGGTATTACAATACGTAGCCTTGTGTGGTCTTTATCGACAAACTTGTGAATCACGTCACCAACAATGTGATAAAAGTGAGCAATCTTCGCCGTTCCAGCATAGTCGGGATCATCTGCACCCATGCGATTCTTCAAATACCGGTATATCCGTCTTAACGGAGTATATCGCCGTTGCGCCTGGCTCAGGCGTTTCAAACGTTCCACCGTTTCCTGATCGTCCGGTATTAGCTCTACCTGGTGCAAAACAGCCTCCTCACATGGGTTTCTGCTCAAAACATCCGCCAGAAAGTTTTGCTTTCCGGGCCTATGAATAACTTCTGCATCGAACTGTTGCAGGAACAGGGTCCAGCGCGTGACTCTTTCGCTTGAAATGTCAGACTTTAACATAAACTGTAACGCGCGATGGTCCGTCACAATCACGACCTTATGCCCTAGAAGAATCTTCTTCCACATCTTTAGAGCATAAATTATAGCCAGCGCCTCCAATTCCATGGCAAAGTAATTAAGCTCAGGCTGTCGCAATTTCCTACTGGTAAATGCCAGGTAATGTTGTTTCTTCTCGTCATCCACCTGGTACAACACAGCGCTCACTCCTACCTTTGAAGCATCGGTGTCAATATAAAATGTTTTGGAGAAGTCTGGGTACTCCAGTTTAACGTTGTTAAGGAGCATGTGTTTAGCTTCCGTGAAGGCCTCTTCACACGCCTGATCCCACTTCCAACGATTGTTTTTCCTGAGCATGCTCTGTAGAGGGGCAACTACATCCGTGTAACGGGGACAATGACTAGAAAAGAATAAAGTCATTCCCAGGAACTGCCTCACTTGTTTCACCCTTTCTGGTCTGGGAAACTCAGCTATCGCTTCAATTTTCTCCGGGTTCGGCCGATATCCATGTTCGTCAATGAGATGTCCCAAAAATCGAATTTCTCGATGAAAGAAATTGCATTTCTCCAGGTTTGCCTTGAATCCGGCCGTAAGCAAGTTCTCAAACAACAATCTCAAGTGTTTCAGGTGCTCCTCTACTGACGTGGATGCCAAGATCAAATCGTCCACATAACATAGTACGTGTTTCTTGACCTCTTCACTCAAGTTGCTGTCCAGCGCTCGAATCAGCACAGGGCCACTGTTTTTCAAACCGAAGGGAAGGCGGTTAAAGACGTGGGTCTTCTGCTCATGCAGGAAGCCAGTGTATTGCTTGCTGTTCTCGGTTAATTCGACATGATAATAGGAATTTGTGAGA
The DNA here is from genome assembly GCA_946902985.2 of Meconema thalassinum. NCBI lineage: Eukaryota > Metazoa > Arthropoda > Insecta > Orthoptera > Tettigoniidae > Meconema > Meconema thalassinum. The sequence goes on from OX336390.1 coordinate 161,753,726, forward strand.
TCTACGGTTGAGAAATGTTTCTTTCCTTTAAAGCGCCTCAGCAGCTCTCTAATTTGCGGTGGGCGGTCATATTCTGGCAAAATGCGTGCATTTATTCAACGTGCATCTAGACAAATCCTTAGGCGACCGTTTGGCTTCCTTACAACCGCTAAAGGGTTTAGGAAAGAAGTCGGAGCCTTCTTTATTATGCCACCCTTCTCCATGGCGTTTATCATGGCCTTTACCTCCTCCTTCCATTTCTCTGGGACTGGATATATGTGTCTCCTGTATGGTGAGTCATCATTCAATTTGATATCGTACTGAAAGTTCTTGATAACTCCAGGTTTGTCGCTAAATACCTCCCGAAACTCCTGTATTAGGTCATCAAACTGTTCCTGGACGGTTGGATCCAAAATCTCCTTTACACCAACGGGCATGTGGGTGATCGTCTCTTCCTCACGTTCCACGATATTCTCAAGTGTGTTCTCCAAAAAGGGCGTGCTCGAGCTGGCATTGATATAACCTTTCGATCCTCTGCTCGGCGATTCGTTTCCGACATACATAACACCCTCTTGCATATTTATAATCCATCCGTACTCCGAAATGAAGTCAACACCCAGAATTATTTGAAAATTGATGTTGGAGATGGCCACGAACACGTGCTCATAAAACCTCCCCGCAATCTTGATCGTCAACAGGGCCTGCAGCTTGCATCTCACTGAACGATCGGGAATTACACCTCTAACCTTTACATTCGCTACAGGTAGAGTATGTACGGGTCCTGCCTCCATTATCTCGTCCAAACATGACTGAGACACCACACTAATCATCGCTCCGGTGTCAACCAGGGTTTTTATTTGTTTATCGAGCACCTCTACTGTTATGATTGGCAAAGGATACACTTTCCCGCGGCGGATAACGTCTTCCTCATGAATCAAGTCTTCGTCGGTAGCCTGAAATATCTCTTGAATTTCAATCAGTTCGGGAGGACCAAGGTTTGAGGAATTTCTTAATTTGAAGTTGTTTTTTTTTGTTGATCTGACCGACTTGTGTCAGGTGGTCGGTCAGCTTCCCCCGGTGGTGCGGATGGATTACTCCGTAATTGTTGTAAATATGCCTGGCTCTCTCGATGTCTTTCCGTATAGCTCGGCCGCGACCCCTGCGAACGAGAATCCCTATAAGCATTCTGTCTCTGATAATATTGATTTGACTGCCTTCGCTGATATTCACCATATCGTCCCTTCGTATTGTTGAATCGGGATCTCCTACGTTCTTCATACGGTTTATTCCTCCATCTGGGTCGCTCGTCTGTTCCACCGTAGCTCCTATCTCGGCTCCGATAGTACCCCGTGTCTCTTGGCCTGTCCGTCTCCCGCGGCGTTCGCTCTTCCGTCTGCGCAATTTTGTCAATCACGACCGCGTTCACATCTCTATTTTCCGGTCGTCCGGACCTCGCCTGTAACTGTGCGCTAGTGTGGTCCAGTTTTCGAAGAATCTCTTCACATCCCTCTAAAGTCTCGGCTCCTGACGCTATTACACTCTTCTGGACCTCTACAGGTAACTGTCGTATAATGGCTTGGACCAATTCGTCCTCCGGCACTGGTGGAGTCAAATACTGCAGCCTGGCGAGTTGCGACGCGAAGTACCCCGCGTACCTAGTCGGATTGGACGTCGCATACCGTTTAGCGTATAGTTCCGCCCGTATGTTCAATTGTTCTTCAGGGCTCCAAAAACGTTTGATTAATAATCGTTCGAACTCATCCGTGCTCGTGAACGTGTATCGAAATGCGCGAAACCAAGTTAATGCCGTCGATTCCAGGGACCTCTCAATAACTCTTAGTTCCCTCTCACGTGGTATCTTATTCTCCGCCATGTATTCACGGACCTCCCTCATAAATTCGATAGGTGTGACGTTATTAGTCCCATTGTTCCCCGAGAATTTCCTCGGCTGGTGGTCTATACTTCTAATGATAGTTAGGTGTCCCGCGGGATTTGTACTCCGTATTCTCGGCGTTGCAACTACCTCACCCGCCTTTCTAGAAGATGAGGCGTTTTCACTTTCCGTCCCGTTAAGATGTGGCGTGTTTTCAATTTCGGACCATCTAACCCTTTCTGACTCCGATTTGTCTTTTATCTGCGTCATTTCCGCCTCTAAGTTGCCTAATCGAGTGAGTTGCCTTCCCTGTTGAATAATGATCTTCTCCTCCAACTCAACAATGGAAGTGTGGATAGATTCTCTCACATGTTCGAGTAATGTCGTTTGTGAATGAGTGATTTTCCTGTCATACGTGTCCTGGAATGATTCAACCTGTATCTGCATGTTTTTCACGTCCTTCGCAACCTCTTCTTTCCAACCTGACACGTCCTGTTTCAACTTATCCAGGGTTTCCTCGCTAGACTGACCAATTTGCTCAATTTTTGCCGTCAAATCTTGTCCCATGCCTTTAATATTACTGTTCAACTTCTCCTCAAGTCCTTCAATATTCCCCCGAAGCGAACTCTGAGTATCCCTGATTTGCCGTGCCATAGAATCTTTGAGCTCCGCGGTGAGCACTTGGAATGTAGTTTCTACCTTTTTATCGAGTAGATTAATCTTATTATCTATAGCCTTTCCTGATAGTCTAAGATTACGTTCTACAGCATCAATGTTTTTCTGCAAATGAGATTCTAAACTCTTAAGATTAGATCCCATGACTTCTAATAAGTCGGTTCTGAGACCATCAACTTTATCACTAACATCTTTTTTTATTCCTGCTATTTGAGTGCTGACACCCTCTTGTGTCCTCTGTACCTCTGCTACCTGAATACCGACACCCTCTTGTGTCCTCTGTACCTCTGCTACCTGAATGCCGACACCCTCTTGTGCCGTCCATAAGCGATCCATATCGCTCTTCATGTTTGTTTTAATTGACCCAACACTATCCTTAACATTATTCATTTCAGTGGTTAGACCAGTTAATCCAACTTGGATTTGTTTTAGTATATCAGCAATATTTTCTGCGGTTACTACTTGTGACATCTTACAATACAACTTAAATATAGGGGCCTACATGGGAATGTAGGTCGTCGAGTATAGCCATAACCTGAGATCGTGTACCAACCCTGTCAAATGGTTCACTAAAGGCTCAGTGTGATACGAGGTTAATTTTACACAAGAATTACACATGGCAAGTATCGCGCTCCCATCAAAGGCACGAATCTGACCACACAGTATACTCCCATCACCACAACAAATGATTGAGTACAAAAAACATGCCCATGACGGAAACGAAACACCCCATCGTCGTCGAGCCCAACACGTTGGCGGCGCCACTTCCCCCCCCCCCCTTGTGCCCGCTTCTCCAATGGGATAGGCGATCACCCGGCTAGCATCCCGGCCCCATCAGAAGAAACAGCCAAGGGAGTGGGTACAAAAAAAAATTAGGGCATGAATCTTGGTTCATACAGACAAGACTGAAAGAAAAGCTCCAGTGAGCTAGAGACAAAGGGTCTCGGGTCGTTTACGGGTCGGGATGGTAAATAGACTGAACCAGGATTCACAAGCAAAACCCTGACTTGAACTGACAAACAGAAAAGAAAGTAAAAGCCCTCGTAAAATCACATCTGCTCCTTTATTGGCCAAAGGATAAATAAATATGCAACCTGCCTATCACGCACGAGTATAATGTTATGGTGGGACAAAGTCCGAAAAAAAAAAAAAAGTTCATAGTCCCTAAACAAAGAAAGGAAAATTACGCTTATTCAAACTCGTGGGTGTCCTCTCTTAAAGTTCCGACAAGGAGATCGTCTTTCAAAAGCTAAATTAACCCTTCATTTATCGGTGCACACGCATGTAAACATCACTAACCACTTATCACGAAGTTCACCTGCGGCAAAAAAAAAACTCTAAGAAAATATCGAATATCTATGTAAATTACAACTGTCTACCCTTATACAGTAATGGACGGATCTCCTCCACCGAACTGCAAATTAATAATTAAAGAGCATCATGTTACATCAAATAGCACTCAAACATCGACTCAGCTTCACATACTATGACATTTCAACAATTAATTATAACCTATCATAAATTATTAACACACCCAGATTGTGCTTACATATTTACACTACTAATTCTTATTATTATTATTAATTTCTCTTCGCCTTTCCAACAACCTTGATCCACACGGTCATATTTGTCATTGTAATTAAATTATAGCATTGTCAAATGTTTATGAAAGGTTAATAACTTCGTAATAAGGCGCCCTAGCGTCTTTCATACACATAACAAACATTTAATCGTAACCCTTCCGCCGAACACTCTGTGTGAAGATCCAAACAACCTGACTGTCGAGCGCACCATCAATTACACCCCTGCGCTATTCAATACAACTCATCAATGAACGTGGCACGTTCGTCAAGAGGACCCTGTCCTTACAACTACAATTCCACGGACATCCGTCGCCCCGTGAATAATCTCGTCACATATGACGGAATAATACCATTTTTAATTACCACATAATTATCACATAAACTTTACACAACATCATTACAAAATAAATCATGCATTATTAGCATGTCTCAAGAACCCACACTAACAGAGCGTATCAACTTTATCGGGACCACGAGGTCGTATGATAATATGGCATCCTATCCAAGGAATCTTATCCGACAATCTTCAACCATATTCATTTGCAATAAAAATCTATGCAATCCGTGACAAACCTTTCAGAATAAAATTCGAATAATGACCTCTGAAATCGTCAGGCTAGAATCTCCCAGCAAAAATGGGATAATTTCAAATTATTATTATGATTATGATTATTATGTCTCAGAGAATAAATACATGTCTTACTCCTACCATTGATGCTGTAAATTTATGTAGGTCAAATGACCCGAAAAGAAAGACAAAAAAACATCTGCACGACCCTATGGAAAAAAATGATGCTCTTATTCAACCTGGAATAAATGATTATAAAGGGCGTTAAGTTACACGATCTCAGGTTATCTCATGGCATGGCTATCCGAGGTAGAAGTTCTCTTCTTTCTGATGAACAAGGATGGAAAGGAAACGTCTTACTTTATATCCGGCGTCCTCGGAAATCCATGGCGTCGGCGTCGTCATCGTCTGCGGCATCAGGGCGGCGGCGTCCCTCCAGCGTCCCCGCGATGTGGTCTCCCAGCGTACTGGTAGAGGTAATTGCCCATGGCACCTCTCGATCTCCTGGCGACGCCCATGTCTGCCCACAGGTTGTCCCCGGTCACCTTCATCAGCGGCGTCTCCCGACGTCCCAACCATGGTCCACTCGTCCATCTCGTTGCGACCGTTCATCCCATTATGGCCCCTTTAGAAGTTCAGTGCAGCATAATTCGCGTGTTAATATGCATGTTGATGCCCAGAATATATGAGTCCATGGTTATTAAGTTCATGCCGCCGTGTAGCAATATTACATTTCACTATATCAGAGCACATTCACGCTCGCACCCTATGGCGTCTAGTTCCTGGTTCACTTGAGTTATATGTTTTCACTTCCTTTAACCCGGTGACACACTTCCTTCCACGAGGAGCTATTTCCAGCTGGCCTTGACCGACATATCAAGTTGCCTACGGCCTACCGTCTTCCAACACGAGCTTAAAGTAGATGTGGCCTTTCTTACTGCGTTCTCACTGCGTTTCTTAAAACGCCGTACTGCTATGCTATTTCCGAATGGATGTCTGTTACCATATAGGGCCTCGCGATAATGCTTCGCCTCGACTATCGTTATATAGTTCTTCCCCTGATACTCGTAATTTTAAACACCTCCTGGTATCAATCTTTAATAAACATAAATTGTCGGCATAAACGGACTTCCTTTATCAGTTCTAACTGTTTCCTCACATACTAGCGAGTCCGAAATCGTCTTGAAATTCACACTGTTCGACCAACAAACTGACATACTTCACTGTAAAAAAAAACTCACTGGCAATACATGCACGCTAGTTTCAGGCTTCATGGCCTGCTGGTCACTCACGAAAACCATTCAAGTTCCCGATGTAAAATCACTGTCTACATGACATGGGCTAATCTTCCGTGCTCCGCTGTATGACATTCTCGTCCACGCACTACTGACTCACATACTGCTGACTCACATACTGAGCATTCCGGAACCGCGTCCTTCTTCGAGAAAAAGAAAGTGGGAGGGGTTGGAACCTTCTGGAGCATACCCCTGCTCTCGCGATTACCTCGCCGCGTCATGCCATGACGTCATACTGACTCTCCGAGTTCCTTCCGATCTCCTGTCATCCGGGGCCGGTAATTGACCCTGACTGGATCGGTCACAGTATTGATAGGTGTTATATGTAATAAGAATGCATTAATAAAATTATTTACTCTGTAGTATTAAAATATGTGCACCTGTGCATGACATTAAGGGGATAACATATTTTGTCTACATACTTAATGTAAAGCTGTGAACTGCTATGCCCAAGATCGCGGGTTCAAACCCGCCGAAGTCGTCGGATTTTTTAAGAGCGTTAACATCCTTCAGTATGCCTTCCTTCAGCGGGGAAGTAAAGCCGGTGGGCCCATGTCATAGATTTATGGCATGAAAAAGAACCTGCCACTACAATTGGTTGTGTGTAGCTAAATTTGTAGGTTATATTTCGTTAAAAACGCTCTATCAAGCCCCAACGTTCGTTGCTAGGTGTCAGTGGCATCTGGTAACCAAAGTTGGAACTAATTGAAATTGAACTTGGTCATTCATCTTCAGTGATTTTATCTCATCCACACGCGACGGTACTTGTAGCTCACCCCCATGGGTGTTCGCATTGAAGCAGCTACAAACTCTGGTGAGCCGAACATGTCCTCGGACACTCCCAGCACTAAAAGCCATACGCTAAATAAAAAAATATGTAAAGCTGATACCAGTAGGCTACTCCTAAAATCGTTTGCTATTCTGTTGTTTAAACCATGCCAGTTACAGCTGTTGGCACGGAGTGTTTTCTGGCCTGATTACCATAGTCATTTTAGGCGACCGCAGTAACTAGTTTTTAAAAAAGTGATAATTTGTGTTGCCAATAATGCAATTGGCTGCGGTTGGTCCAACATGGTCGGGATAAGTAGGATAAAGGGACTCAATAACATGTGATTGCTATGGAACACTTTTGTATTATCCTGTTATAATCAGTGAATGCGATTTTTAAATTACTGACAGTTGTTTTATGTATAACAGTGCGATACACGCGATCTAATATGTGTGTTCCACTGGATTTTATGTGTGAACTACATATTATCAAGACGTATTGCTTGGCTGCTCGGAATTGTTTTTGTGCATTTCGAATCATGATGCTGTTACGTTTGAAAGCTATATTTGAGTTTGCTGACTCTACCATAGAGTCCAGAAAATCCACAGAAGGGGAAGAAGTGTATTTTTGTCAAACATGTTGTGTGGAAGATTACCGGTACAACGGGTACATCATGAATCATGATGAACATGTTTGGACAATTTACGCTCTTGTGCTCCAGACGTCGCTGCTCTGTCCCACATGGTTACAGGAGAAATTGAAAGGAGAACGCTAACAATTAAGCAGTTTCAATGTTCATGTAAGACAGGTGCATCAGAATGTTGCAAACATGTTTTATCTGTGCTTCTTTTCTGTCACAGGTAATTAGGGCCTTAGTCCACCTTATGTGGCTAGACTATTCCCCCAACGTCCGCACCAGCTGTATTCCAACTCGTTCATATTCTCCGTTTTTATTCGCTATCCTTACCTTTCGGCCATTGATATTTGCATCTTTTGGAATATAATGAAAATATCCGTAGTCCTCTTATGCATCGGCAATATAAAGTACGGTACGGTACTTTGATTTTACTCATTTTGTATTCGAACGATGAGTAAATCTAATTAATTGTGTTTAAAACCACGAACAAATTAACACGCTCTGTTCACCCATTCAAGAAACAATACAAACATGGCCCTTGATACAATCTTTCACCACGTGTAAATTTATAATAATTATTTATTGCAGCCAAGTGGCCATAATGGACGGTTGCACGGTGTGCTTACAAATGATTATTACAGGTAGACTAATCTTTACTGTACAGTGCTCAACTATGCTCTTTGTCCGTTTCCTGCATGCTGTTATGTGGTATTTGTCGCAGGGGTTATTGCACAGAGAACATAAGCATTCTTCATTCGGTTCATAGCATTGCTTTCTACAATTTTCAAGTCGTGTCATAAGGTTTGGCAACACCGCCCATCTGTCATCTGGGAGGCGCCAAATGTTTCCGAAAATACAACAGAGCATAACGCCCGCTTAATCTACACACACACATATCACAAATAAAGGATACATATTATCATGCTAAGTACTGTCGATTACCGATAAGGTAATAATAAAAGGCTGTACTGTACCTCAATGTCCCAATGTCTGAAGTTTCCTTTTATTGTTGCTATGTTCCCTGCTGTCATTGACGTGCTCAGAAAAAATATTTAAGACTATTCTTACGAACTTAGAGACTGTCTTTGATAATAAATTCTTCACTTTTTGCCCACACATGCACTCATTATAGTCACAATAGGCCTCCAAGCTCAATGCTGACAGTCTAACAATAATGCTCCACTGGTCACTTAATTTAAAAATAAGTAGGTTTCTAATGAAATCTACCTAAAGGCACTTGCCAACTGAGTACAGTTCATAATGTACTGGAATATAGAGACCACATGAATATATATTCCAAAACTGAATTACTAGGCACTGAAAGTCCACCTCGCTGTAGTGATACACATGCAACTTAATACGGGAAATACTCACTTCTACAACTTTCAGCAGTTCTGATTTACCACGATGAATTTCACGGGTGTTGAAATAGTTAGTACGAACTGCTTTTAGATGCTGTCATAGGCCTATCAAAATAAACGATATGTATGAATAACACTTAGCATGTGGTCTTACGTGTTTAGAGAAATTACGGACTCTTCTAAACGTTGCCAATTCTACCAACAGCACGGCTTGAGAATTATAGGCGGCGATGTTCATGGTATTTAACATTTCTACGAATCTTGTGGTGAAAACCATGGATGACGAGTCTTGTTATCACATGTCTCACCTCTTGGTTCTCGTTTGTCCATCTTCTATCCACCATTGCTTCTGTTGCGTTTGCGTATAATTCGAGAGGGATTTCGTTCTGGTTCTGATGTCTTATCTCGAGGAGTTTCTTCATATGCTTGGTAGATGGCAGTTGTAGTCTTACTCTGAGATCTCCGATGTAGTATGTTTCTTTTCTTAGAACATATGCCAGCCTGGACGGGGACGTTCTTGCAATTCCTAGCACCCTTTTCAAGAAAGAAGCCATTTTATATTGTGATTAGGTCTGTCATAGTTAGCCTTTCCCACATAAGTTCTAGACCATATGTAATGACGGGGGTTATTTTCGCGTGGAAGAGAATCATTGCTGTTTGTAAAGATAGTTTGGTAATGTTGTTCAAATCGTACATTCCTCTAATCGCTGCTGCTGCTCATTCCTTTATATGCAGTCTAAAGGATTGACACGTTGTCTGTAGGGTGAGGCCAAGGTATTTGTAGGAATTGAATGTCTCGATTTCAGTCTCTCACAGGATCATTTTGTTTTCGGTGGCTAATTTTCCTCCTTTTCGGAAGGCCATATACACTGTCTTCTTTTCATTTATACTGAGCTCATTTTCCTCAACCCAGCCCTGCAGTTTTTGAAGAATTCTTGTAGCTCCTGCCTGTTTGTAGACCCCAGAACCATGTCATCCGCGTACAGGTAAAGGGATATTGATTTTGTTTTTTAATAGTCCTTATAACATCCACTGTCGCGACGTTGAACAGAGTGGGACTCAGTGGGCCACCTTATAGTACTCCGTTGCTATGGGTGATCTCTCTTGAGGTTCATACCCCATCGTTTATCTCTGCTTTGTTGAAAGCTGGGATGTTTTTAATCATATACGTGATTTCGGACTTTTCATCCATCATTTTCTCCTGTTTTATAATGAGCTTCGATCTGTTTAGTGGGACGAAGGCCATCGAGAAGTCGACAAATATTGCATGGAAAATTCCTTTAGGGTGTCTAAGCGCTTGTTCTATGTCATTCAGTAGCTTGTAGGGTGAACCTTCCTTTCCTGAACCCGAAATGTTGATCGGGAATCAGTTGATCTATTATCAGGATGAGCCTTTTGACGAGAATGTTGGAAAATACTTTGAATATATTGTTCCCTAGAGCGATTCCTCCGTACTGGTATGAGTTTGGGTCGTTTTCTTCTCCTTTGCCTTTATATAGAACCTTAATGATGGATTTTCTCCATTCGTCGGGTATTTCCCCTGTTGCTAGGCATCTGTTAAACAGACCTGACCATAGTTCACTAGGAATTTCAGCCGAGTCTTTCAGGATCTCATTGGAGAAGCCGTCTGGGCTTGTCTCTTTCTTGTCTTGTTGATTGTCGCAATTACTTCTTCTTGTGTGATGGGGGAGCCAAATTCTACACTTGTGTGACAGGTTGCGTTATACACCGCTTGTGACTGAGTTAGATTCAGTACTTGTGAGAAGTGATTTTCCCTTATGTCCATCTGAATTTGGCCAGATTCCCTCGTAGTCTTTCTTCTGATGGCTAGCGGCTTCGGTGGCGTAGTTGGTAGCATGCTGAACTGCTGTGCCCAAGATAGCGGGTTCAAACCCGGCGTAAGTCGTCGGATTTTTAAGAGCGTTAAAATCCTTCAGTAGGCCTTCCTTCGGAGGGGAAGTAAAGCCGGCGGTCCCATGTCATAGATTTATGGCATGTAAAAGATCCTTTCACAGACTAAACTTGTGTAAAGCTAAATTGTTAGGTTGGATTTCGTCGGAACGCTCTATCAAAGTTCCAACGTTCACCACTAGGTATCATTGATACCTGGTGGCGAAAGTTGGAACTACTTGAAATTGAACGGAACTTGAGCTCACCTTAATAAGGGTGTTCGTTGGAAGCAGCTGCAGACTCAGGCGAGCCGAACATGTCCTAGGACACTCCCGGCACTAAAAGCCATACGATAAATAAAAAATAAAATAGAAATTCTGATGGCTATAAAGGGGTCCTTTAGTGCTTCTTCTGCCTCCATGTATTGAGCCTTATTTATTTTTCAGGAGAGTTTTATATTCTTTTCTTTGTGCTGCATATTCTTCTAGAGGACCTTTTGTGTCGTGGAGTTTGGCCATGTGTAGTTTTAGGAGGACTTTGTTTCTATGTGTGTAGCATTCCGTATCAAACCATGGTTTAGCTTTTGGTTGATTGGGATTGTTGATGTTCGTATGGCTTCCTGAATTGTTTTGTTTTCGTTAAGGCATTGTTTTGTTGCCTGTTTCTCCTCAATTTTAGGATTCGCCTTGATCTTTGCAAGAAAAGACTTAAATCTACTGTAACTTTACTTACTGCTTTTTGTGGTTATCAGGGCCGTGGTGGTAATTATTACCATATGGGAGAGCCAACTTGTATCATTTAATTTCCATATCATTTATTATCTTCCATCCATGAACATCTCAATCAACTTAATATATCACTTTATATATAAAAGAACAGAGGAAAGAATTCAATAATAATCCTATCTTTTTAGTACAGAATAAACATCTCAATAATCATCCCTCATGGAATTCAAAACTCAACCACTTCTCTCTTCTTCCTTTCCACATTTTTCACCTCTTCCTCGTCTGTCTTGTCGTACTCAACAGTTCCTTTCTCTTCTTCCACTTTGTTCTCCACTGTTTCTTATTCACCTGATTTTCTTCTAGTATGTTGTCTTCTCCATGACCTTCTCTTGCACTTTTACCCTCAGCTTTAACCTCTTTTTCTTGACTGCTACTGTCCTCCTCATGACCAATCTCATCTGCTTCTCCTTTCTCGTCTTCAGTTTCATCCATCTCACCTCCTTCGTTATCCATCTCTCCTTTCTTTCCCACCATGCTCTCTATCTCATCTTCTTTCTTGTCTTCAGTTTTATCCTCCTCCATTTGACCTTGTTCTCTCTCTTGTCCGTCTTTCATTTCTTCTTCGCGCCCCCCACCTCGTTGATACTTTTCTTGCTTCTTATTCCCTTCTTCATTTAATTTTCTATCATTTCCTTCTATTTCAGCAACTGCAGCATCACATACTTCACATATTTTCTCCATTTGTACTTACATTGAGTCTATCCGCTCACATATCCGTTCACTCCCCTTATCAATAATGTCACTCCACTAATCAATGATGTCACTCCTCTTGGTCAACTGCTCCATGATCATTTGGAAATCACTAAGGTTCATCTCCCCCATTCGTGCTCCTCGTTGGTGCGTCATATTATAACTTTACTTCTTCTTTCCTTATCGGGGTTGTGGTTGATTATACTACATCGGAACGAATTAAATGGTAGCAATTGAAACATCACATCCAGCTGAAAACATCTATAGCTTCTCTAGCTACGCCAGAACAACGTCAACACGTTGATGAAATCTGGACAAAGGCCTTCACACATATTAAGAATTGTGCTACTAACATCATGAGTAAATCAAAACCTGGACGCAGTTTTATCAATAAAGAGATATGGTGGTGGAATTCTCATGTCCAAGATGCCATCAGGATGAAGAAGTTAGCGTATAAGACGTGGCTCCAATCGGAACTGGATCTTGATCGTCAGCAATATAGAAGATTGAAGTCGGTGGCAAAACAGGAAGTGTCAAAGGCTAAAGCAGACCATTACAGTAACATGTACGAAGAGCTCAACACAGCAGAATGAGCAAATACTATCTACAGACTAGCGAAGAACCGCTATCGTTCCAGTCAAGATGTTGGAAATGTTATGATCATTAAGAATGAAAATCAACAACCTGTACGGAAACTTAATAAGATCCTTAATCGATGGAAACAACACCTCGAAAATATTAGCAACGAAGAATTTGCGCATCGCCACTACCAGCTGCGGATCCTGTACTTGATACAGTACCATCACGGTTGCCTAAGTGGAGACCGCTATGAAGAAAATGAAAAATGGAAAGGCAACTGGACCGGATGATCTTCCATCGGAGGTGTGGACGATGCTTGGGCCACAAGCAGTTCAGTTTCTAGAAGATCTCTTCAACAAGATCATCAATGAAAACGAAGCTTCTCTTACTTGGCTCAGCAGTGTAACAATACCAATTTGGAAAGGTAAAGGAAATGTGCACAACTGCTCAAATTATCGGCCGATTCACCTGCTTTGCCACACTATGAAGATATTTGAGCGTATCGTTGATACACGCCTTCGTGACATAATCAAGATTGCCTCAAACCAATGTGGTTTTATGAAAGGTACAGGGACAATCGATGCTATTCACGCCACTCGTCTTTTGATGGAAAGGCACCTAAAAAAGAGGAAACCACTCCATATACCCTTCTTGGATCTTGAAAAGGCCTTCGACAGGGTACCTCGTGATCTAATATGGTATGCACTACGACAGCATGGGGAACCAAAAGCATATGTTCAATGTGTTCAGCTTCTTTATCGGAATGTCACCAGCTATGTCGGATGTGCTCCAGGAAACTCCGCAACTTTTCCCATCAGAGTTGGTAATCATCAGGGGTCAGCTTTGTCCCCGCTCCTGCTCATCATCTGTCTTGACACCATCACAGCCGAACTACTGCAACCACATCCCTGGACCTTGCTCTATAATGACGATATCATTAGCAAGTCTCGCCAAGAATTGGAACAGCATGCTCAATGTTGGAAAACTGCACTAGACACCCATGGTCTACGACTTAACATTGGGAAGACAGAGTATATGGAATGTGGAGTACCAAGTGAAGGATCTATTCACATTGATGGCACTGAACTCCAAAAATCATCTGTATTCAAATACTTGGGTACTCTAATCGGTTCAGATGGGCAAACACTCCCAGATGCCCGAAACAGAGTCAACGCTGCATGGCTGAAATAGCGTCAAGTCTCTGGAGTCCTTTTTTGACCGGAATGTGCCACTATATTTGAAGTCGAAAATTTACAGAACCATCGTTCGACCAGTTGCACTGTATGGTACTGAATGCTGGCCAGTAACGAAGAGACATGAACAACAACTACATGTCATGGAGATGAAGATGATTCGCTGGACACAGGGACTTACTAGACTGTGTAACCGTACACATCTATTCCGGGGTGTGGTAGTATTTGATTACCCTGAGGGACACATTTCCTACAAATATAACCAACCTTAGTAGGAATAAAAGAGCGGTTCTGGGACAGGGGCTAATGGGCAAGATGGCCGCCGCGCGCAACTGCCCTATGTTATTCTTACGGAGAGGTCAGTCATAGCTGGGTCAGGGGCTAATGGGCAATATGGCTGCCACGCCCTGAGACATTGGATGACGTCACAGAGAGAGGTTGACAGTGTTACGTTGCTAAATAGAATATTTATTATTATTATTATTATTATTATTATTATTTATTTTGCGCATGCGCTTACACATTCTCAGCATTTGCTGGAAAGAAAACATTTACAATACCAGATACCGTACATATCACAAGGAGCAAATTCTTGGTGACTGCATTGAGTAGTAGCTTCATATTTCCCTCATTGCTTCAGGCCTGATTGCCCAAGAACAGCCTTACTACGCGACACGTAGAAAGTATGACTGTTTTCTGCATCAGTTTGACATGGCCTGGGTCTAATTTCAACGCCGTGAGCGATTCCTTTAAGTTGTTGGGAATCACGCCAGTGCTGGAGATAATAATAGGAACTGTCCTGACTTGTGCCATGTGCCATTGCTTCCTTATCAGTTCTGAAAGCTCTGTGTATTTTGACAGCTTTTCAACATGCTTTGTTAGTATGTTGCCACTGTTTGGGATCGCCACATCCATGAAGGTGGTGTGCTTCATGCATTTGTCAACAAGAACAAAATCAGGTCTGTTGTGCACAGCTGATTGGTCTGTCAATACAGTACGATCCCAGTACAACGTAAAGCTGTCATTTTCCAGTACACTTTCAGGAGCATATTTGTAGTACGGTACTTTCTCTTGGCTCAGCAGTTGAAGTTGTATAGCCAATTCTTGATGGACTATCTTGGCAACCAAATCATGTCTCTTCCTATATTCTGTCCCTGCAAAATGGCGACAACCTGATATAATATGCTGAACAGTCTCAGATGTTGGGCAACCGTATCTGCAATGGTCATCTTGCACAGATGCATCCTTGATTATGAACTTTAGGTAGTTCCTCGTGGGGACAACCTGGTCCTGAATAGCCATCATAAAGCCTTCTGTTTCAGGAAACATCTGCCCAGAAATCAACCAAAAGTTCGACGCTAGCTTGTCGACGTGAGTTTGGATGACTTCATTGGGATGTCTTCCGTGTAGTGGCTTGGACAACCAGGCATTGAATCTATCCAAATCACTGCGCACCTGAATTTGAGTCTCTTGCTGACTTAAGAGTAGTGGAGTTGAATCATCTGCTTCTGTGACAGCCTTGTGCAGCATCGAATGGTTCGATACAGAACAGAAGTATTTTCTTAGTTCATAGATCTATCGAGCTACTTGGTTGTTTATATCAACAATTCCTCTCCCACCCATATGTCTCGGTAACATGACTCGTTCCACAGATGTCCTGGGATGGTGTTTTCGTGACTTGGTCAGTGATGTTCTAATTTTCTGTTCTAAACTTGCAATGTCAGTTTTACTCCACTTGATGACCCCAAACGAGTAACTAAGAATAGGGACAGCATAAGCGTTGATTGCCTTAACCAAGTTTTTACTGTTGAGGCTGGTGTTAGAAACAAGCTTAATTCTTCTGACAAATTCCTTCGTCAGATCTTGTTTCACTACTGAGTGTTCTATGTGTCTGGCTTGCTTCATTCCCAGATACTTGTAGGTCTCGCTAGTGAGCAGTGTTGCAATCTGCTGGCCCTGAGCTGTTTCATATACACCTTCCTGCAGCCTGCCTTTCATAATGTTCAGCGTCTTACATTTCTCCAGCCCGAATTCCATTTTCACATCCTGTGAAAAGGTTTCCACTATCTTCAACAGAAACTCTAGTTGTTCTCTGGTGGCAGCATATAGCTTTAGGTCATCCATATACAGGAGATGGTTGAGCTTTGCAAGCTCCCTGGAGTTCTTCTTGATACTGAAGCCATATTTTGTTGAATTAAGTTGGTTTGATAGTGGGTTCATCGCAAGACAGAACCATAATGGGCTCAAGGAGTCTCCTTGGAATATTCCCTTGTGGATTGGGATCATACTTGTTGTAATACTGCCATTTGTAGTACTAAGGCACATCACTGTACGCCACGTTGTCATGGCGTGTTCCAAGAAATATATAATCTGAGGATCAATCTTATACACTGACAAAATATGGATCAACCAATCATGGGGCACGGAATCATAGGCCTTCTTGTAGTCAATATATGCCGTGAATAAATTTCTGTTATTGGTAAAGGCCTGATTAGAAACCACTGAGTCAATGATAAGTATTTCTTTACACCCTTTGGACCCTTTCGTGCATCCTTTTTGTTGTGTTGCTATGATGTTATTTTTTTTCACAGTGAGCATATATCCTCCTACTAAGACGGGCCGTGATGATCTTATACATCGTGGGAAGGCATGTAATTGGACGGTATTTTCCAGGATCTTGCATATTTTGTGGGTCTTTCGGAAGTAGATGTGTTACACCTTGTGTAAGGAAATTTGGCATCTTCTGTGGATGAGCAACAACTTCATTCACCAGAGTAGACAGAAGATCGTATACGCACCAGAATTTCTTATACCAGTAATTCTGTATCTGATCAAAACCAGGTGCTTTCCAGTTCGGAAGACCTTTAATGATGGAAGAAATTTCAGTGGATGTTATTGGATCATATTGCATCGGATTAAATTCTTTAGAGATGTTTGTTACTTCCTGAACCCAATGAGAGTCTGAGTTAAAATTGGTGGCTTTGGATAGTTGATTGCTCCAAAACTCATCAATTTCTTCTCTTGTTGGATAAGGAGCATTTAAGGATACATGGTTTTCACTCAGTGCTCTGTAGAATTTCTTCTCGCCTTTGACAAATAAGTTGTTGTCCTGTCTCCGTTTCCTACTGGCTCTGTATCTGGAAAGTCTGTTCGCTATCAACGTAAGTTTTTGCTTGAGTGTATCTAAACACTGTTCGGCTTTTGTGTTTGGATCATCTCGGTCGGTGTGGATTTTGGACCGCCTCATTATTGCCTTACAGAGTCTCACCAGTCTTCTTGTGTGCGTTCCTCTGATAAACTCAGTCAAACGGCCAATATCTGTTCGCAATTTGTCGATATTGCCTATCAGACGTCTCTCGCACTTAGCAGTAACAGGAGCACATTTCTTACTGCAGGAATTATTCCTTTCTCTCAGTTGGATGCCCATAGTTCTGATAACTGTGACGGCTCCACAGTACAGAACAGTGTGAAGAGATTCTAAGTCATTCACATCTATCAAGTGTTTGGGTAGGATGGCTTGATTCATGATATTTAAAATTTTTGATACCTTCCTAGACGAATTTACTCGAGGCAAGGCAGGTCTAAGCATTGGGTTTGTTCCATTGAACTGAGTCATAGCCGTCATCATTTCATCTGCTAGGATCTTGGTATGTGACTCATCTTCATGATGTGTATCCGGCTGTATGCCACTGAATGGCTCAATGTGTTCTTCTTGATGTTGTTACTGCTCATGGAGCTCTTGTGCTAATTCACTCTCCAGATTAGTTCCTTGATCACAATCAAACATTCTTCTGACCTCCTGCTTGATTGTATTAAGTCTTGCTTCTGGCACTAAATTATTACGGACTATCGCCCTATATTGGTCCGCCACTCTCTGTTCAGTCACACGGAGTTCGGGGTATGCTTCATGGAACTCATTGAATAATTTCTGCCTATATCCAGTTAGTTCTGTTCCAATGCGAGTCACCTTATAATAAATGCGCATTATGGTCTCGTTCATTGCGATTGACCATTTTAAGCCCTTTCTTGGCAGGCCGGCTTGGGTGAGTGCCGGAAGTGGTTTGGCACAGCACTTTCAGCAGGCAAAGTACTTGACGTTGGTTGGCTTTGTTGTAGTTGTTGGGCTGTATCTTCTTGTGCGACAGGAGCCCGCTTCATCAGCATCCTGCCACCGACGATTCGCTTGCTGTCATGTCCATCGCCGGCTCTAGACATGCCCTGACGAACCTCAGGCAGCGGCCTTTCATTAATTTTTAAATTTATTTTCTCCATATTATGGGTGGGTGCGTTTTTGACCTACAGCCAGGTGTTCATCTTCAGCCGCTCCTAACATGGAGAACAGACGGTGTTTGCAGCCGCCCGCTACGGATCAGACACTGCAGTTAAGGTTTGTTATCAGGGTTTTCCCTCCCCTAGGCAGGTTGCCTTCACCACGGCTGCGGAGTCCTGCCTACCCCATTTAGTATATCTCGTCATTTCTGGTTTATTATTATTATTATTATTATTATTATTATTATTATTATTAATATTATCATTATTATTAGTTAATCATGCATTGATCATGTACAATCACGACCAGCCTTATATTGTCCACTTTTTGGTGTAGTGGCTAGCATTCTTAGCTGTTACTCTAGAGGCCCGGGTTCGAGTCCTGGCTCTGTCAAGAAATTTAATTCTGGGCTGAGGGTTGAAACGGGGTAGACTCAGCCTTGTGAGGCAAAAAAATCAGAGCAGCTGGGTTTACTTCATACCTCAGCATTTCTGCCTAACCCAACTAAACCTAACCTAACCTAACTTGAAAGTAAAAAGAAAAAAAAAAATAGAGAGCAAAGAGTGTGATCAAAAAGTGAGAGCAAATGTAAGAGAACAAATAATAAACGTAGTTATAACCTAACCTAACTTTACCTAACCTAACCTAACCTAACCTAACCAAACTTAACCTAACTTAACCTAACCTAACCTAACTTCAAAGTGCAAGAAAAAAAAGTGAGAGCAACAAGTGTAATAAAAAGGTAAGAGCAAATATAAGGGCACAAATAATAAACTTAGTTATAACCAAACCTAACTTCACCTAACCTAACCCACAGAAACTTCATTTAAAGATTTTAGATTTTACATTTTAACATTTTAGATTTTTGATTTTTTCATTTTACTATTTTTAGATTTTACATTTTTGATTTTGGAAATTTTAGATTTTAGTTTTTTTTAGATTTTACATTTTAAATATAATATTTTTTGATTTTAGATTTTACATTTTACACTTTCCGAAAAGAGTACAGAGGTGGCCAAATTATTAGACTAAAGCTTGGAAAATAACATATTTAATTTTCCTGGGTAGCCTTACAAATAAAATTTAAACATGCATGTGCCTCAATACTTTGTATGCATTCCTTTGTTGGAAATAAGCATTTTCTTCCTTTTGGGCATACTTTTAATGAGTGTTTGGCAATTGTTTTTGTAGTCATTGTCATGGTGCCAAATCCATACTAAGGTTTCAATCAGCCCAATTTTTGTTGTAACAGTGGTATTCTTGATTATCTTCTTGACAATAGCCACCAAATTTTCAATGGGGTTCATGGCCAGGCTATTTCTGGGCCTCGGAAGCATAGAAATGTTTTTATCACTGAGGAATTGAGCCACTTTCTTTTCCGCATGACAGGGTGCACCATCAAGCATGAAGACACAAGTAGTATCCCCAAACCAAACTCTTATCTGAGGAAAGAGATGCTTCTCAGGGACTTTTATATATTGGTCTTGCATCATGGTACCCTTTACAATATACAATCTTCCGGTTCCATACACATACATCATACTCCAGACCATAACTTTTATTGGATATTTTACTTTCTCTTGTATGCACTGGTGATGAAACTCTTCTTCTGGCCTCCTACGAACGTACTAACTCGTGTCTTCACTTATTTCAAATATAGATTCATCACTGAAGCAAACCTAGGGTCAAATTCTCATTTTAGTAGTGCATTGGCGGCATTATTACAATCAATAGAGGAACAATAATAATAACAACATTTTTAAAAAAAATTTCAATGAACATTGTTAAATATTTGATAAGAGTAGTTAACGTTTGTAAAACTATTATTTTGATGTTACATGTACCTTCCAATCGTCTGTAGAGCAATCTGCAGGCCCTTTGCCCTTTCCAATCTATTTTTTGCCAAAACTGGAGTGATCTTTGCTTTTCTTCTGAGTCGTCTAGATTTTAATCCGCTATTGAACAATGTTCTTCTTCCAGTTCTTGCACATACATCTTTGCCACTACTCTTCAAATTATTTCTTAGTTCATTGCTAGTAGCTGAGCGATAGTTTCGAGAATTTGACATCAGTTTTCGTACAGCTCTAGGGCTTAATTTACTTTTCCTACCACGTTTTTCTTTTCGTCGTGACTGGTAAACCTCACAGTTTTCTTCCATTTTCTTAATTCTACTTACTGATTTTTGTGCAATATTAAGTCTTGTTGCTATCTCCTGCTGTGTGCAGTAAGCAATGTTCTATTATCCCAATTTTCCTTGGGGACATATCAATTTTTTCTCCCCATAAACATAAAATTCCTTTAATAGGTCGTTGTTATGCACTACCTCCTAATCACGTCCCAAATATAGGTTTAAATAAGTCAGGATAAAGCACCAGAGCTCTTCTGATGGAATTAAGTGAAGATAGTAACTAAGCAATCACTAAATTCTTGGTAAATTTCAAACAACCAACAACATGTGCACAGAAATAAATAGTTCCTTGAGACAGCAGACAATCAATTGTAACGGTTTTGCCAAACTATGAGACAGATAATCCTAAAATCATTATCCAAATGTCCCTATATCATTGTAACATACCCAGTGTCAGTTCCCATAGAAACACAAATAAATGTGTACTCAGCAAAATTAAATAATGCATTTTCAGAACTTTAGTCTAATATTTTGGCCACCTCTGTAAACTACAAGGTCACATACCTAACCTCACAAACCTGACTTTACCAAACCTAACTAAAGCTAATCCAAAGGCTAATTCACATACACAAAGTATATAAGGACACATGCAACTATCCTTATGCTAGTCTTATAGGCTACTGTACAAAATGATCACTACCCCAACCGGGGTATTTTTTTCATTTCGTTGTTTACACATTTGTCAATTTTCCAATTTCCCATTTTCAGTTTTTTTAAATGTCAGTTTCAAGTTTTTCAATTTCATGATATACAAACATGGATTTTCCAATTTGTTGTTTACACATTTGTCAATTTTCCAATTTCCCATTTTCAGTTTTTTTAATGTCAGTTTTAAGTTTTTATAATATGGAAACATGGATTTTGCATTTTGTTGTTTACACATTTGTCAATTTTCCAATTTTCAGTTTTTTTCAATGTCAGATTTAAGTTTTTCAATTACATAATATGGAAACATGGATTTTGCATTTTGTTGTTTACACATTTGTCAATTTTCCAATTTCCTATTTTCAGTTTTTTTAAATGTTAGTTTTAAGTTTTTCATTTTCATAATATGGAAACATGGATTTTCAATTTTGTTGTTTACACATTTATCAATTTCACAGTTTCCCATTTACAGTATTTAAATGTCAGTTTAAAGTTTTTCAATTTCATGATATAGAAACATGGATTTTCCAATTTGTGTTTTACATGTTCATTTTGCATTAGGAGTGGAGAGAGGTGGGTAGTAATTAACAAGATGTTCAGTAAAGAACATATAGTCTACTTTCTCCTAAATGCATGGGTATTGTTATAACTCTTTGTCCTTTTCAAGGAGTATAATTGAATGTTGGTTGTAGTAGCTTGTTGAAATACAACGTGCTATAGGGATATTAAACATGAATATGAGGTGCCCTTTGCTAGTGCTACCTCTGTAAAAAAATTCATTCAATTCGGTTTCACCGTGTTTGAATTGATCTGGGGAATGGATTTGCACACATACATGGCCGCTATTTGCAAACTATTGGGCTGATGACCTTGTAGTCAGTCATAAGATGCTTTCCACAAAAAGGCATGTTGTTGCAAAATCCGGTAGAGATCAAATTATTAGGATGGTCGAAATTTGATTTAAGCTTTTAACATTTGGGCGGCCGTCATTCCGTTTCCGTCAAGATGGCGGCGATATAAAACATGACACTAAGGTGCCTTTTGCTAGTGCTACCTCTGTACCAAATTTCGTTCAATTCGGTTTCACCGTGTTTGAATTGATAGGGGGAATCGATTTTCACACATACATGGCCACCATCTGCAAAATATTGGGCTGATGATTTAGCAGTTTGGTCAGAATATGCTTCCCACATAAAGATTTGTTGTTGCAAAATTTGGTAGAGACTAGATCATTAGGTTGGTCGTAATTACATTTTAGCCTTTAACATTTGGGTGGCCGCGATTACGTTTCCGTCAAGATGGCGGTGATATAAAACATGACACTGAGGTGGCCTTTTCTAGTGCTACCTTTGTACCAAATTTCGTCCCATTCGGTTTCACCGTGTTCGAATTAATAGGGGGAATCGATTTTCACACAAAGATGGCCGCCATCCGCAAAATATAAGGCTAATGACCTATTAGTTTGGTCAAATGATGCTCCCTCCATAATGGTATGTTGATGCAAAATTTGGTAGAGATCGGATGATTAGGTTAATCGTAATTTGACTTAAACTTTGAATATTTGTGTGGACGCCATTACGTTTCCGTCAAGATGGCGGCGATATAAAACATGACACTGAGGTGCCCTTTGCTAGTGCTACCTCTGTACCAAATTTCATTCCATTCGGTTTCACCGTGTTCGAATTAATAGGGGTAATCGATTTTGACACAAAGATGGCCCCCATCCGCAAACTATTAGGCTAATGACCTATTAGATTTGTCAAAGGATGCTTCCTCCATAAAGGTATGTTGTAGCAAAATTTGGTAGAGATCGGATGATTAGGTTAGTCGTAATTTGATTTAAGCTTTGAACATTTGGGTGGCCGCCATAACGTTTCCGTCAAGATGGTGGTGATATAAAACATGACACTGAGGTGCCCTTTGCTAGTGCTACCTCTGTACCAAATTTCATTCCATTCGGCTTCACCGTGTTCGAATTAATAGGGGTAGTAGATTTTGACACAAAGATGGCCGCCATCCGCAAACTATTAGGCTAATGACCTATTAGATTTGTCAAAGGATGCTCCCTTCATAAAGGTATGTTGTTGCAAAATTTGGTAAAGATCGGATGATTAGGTTAGTCGTAATTTGATTTAAGCTTTGAACATTTGGTGGCCGCCATTACGTTTCCGTCAAGATGGCGGCGATATAAAACATGACACTGGGGTGCCCTTTGCTAGTGCTACCTCTGCACCAAATTTCATTCCATTCGGTTTCACCGTGTTCGAATTAATAGGGGTGATCGATGTTGACTCAAAGATGGCCGCCATCCGCAAATATTAGGCTGATGACCTTGTAGATCGGTCAAAGGATGCTCCCTCCATAAAGGTATGTTGTTGAAAAATTTGGTAGAGATCGGATGATTAGGTTAGTCGTAATTTGATTTAAGCTTTGAACATTTGGGTGGCCGCCATTACGTTTCCGTCAAGATGGCGGCGATATAAAACATGACACTGGGGTGCCCTTTTCTAGTACTACCTCTGTACCAAATTTCGTTCCATTCGGTTTCACCGTGTTCGAATTAATAGGGGCAATCGATTTTCACACAAAGATAGCCGCCATCCGCAAACTATTAGGCTGATGACCTATTAGTTTGGTCAAAGGATGCTGCCCCCATAAAGGTATGTTGTTGCAAAATTTGGTAGAGATCGGATGATTAGGTTAGTCGTAATTTGATTTAAGCTTTGAACATTTGTGTGGCCGCCATTAAGTTTCCGTCAAGATGGCGGCGATATAAAACATGACACTGAGGTGTCCTTTGCTAGTGCTACCTTTGTACCATATTTCGTTCAATTTGCGCTCACCGTGTTCGAATTGATAGGGGGGGACAGACACACAGAGTACACACACACACACATACACACACACAGACAGACACACTTTTTTTCGCCCTGTAGTGATCTCATAAGTCTACTTTCATTTTTTGCAAAAATCGAAAGTAGGCTAAAAATGTACAAGCAGTGTCCATACAATATTTTTATTATAAATACATTTCCACTATTTACACATATTACATTATTATATGTAGTCTATTCTTTTTAGCCTACTTTCGATTTTTGCAAAAAATGAAAGTAGACTTATGAGATCAACACAGGGCGAAAAAAGTGTGTCTGTCTGTGTGTGTGTATGTGTGTGTGTGAGTCTGTGTGTGTGTGTGTGTGTGTGTATGTGTGTGTGTGAGTCTGTGTGTGTGTGTGTGTGTGTGTGTGTGTGTGTGTGTGTCTGTGTGTGTGTGAGTGTGTGTACTCTGAATGTCTGTCCCCCTATCAATTCGAACACGGTGAATGCGAATTGAACGAAATTTGGTACAAAGGTAGCACTAGCAAAGGACACTTCAGTGTCATGTTTTATATCGCCGCCATCTTTACTAAAACTGAATGGCGGCCACTCAAACGTTCAAAACGTAAAATCAAATAACGACTAACCAAATCATCCGATCTCTACCAAATTTGGTAACAACATACCTTCTTATAGGATGCGTCTTGTGACCAAATTACAAGGTCGTCCGCCATACCATTTCAGGATGGCGGCCGTGCGAATTATGCAAACTTTATAATCCATATCATGGGACCCACCAGTTCCGATTATCGAGCCGAGAATCGTTTTAACTGTTCTAAAGGAAGAGACACGTTCGAAATTAAAAGTTTATTTTGTAATACTATAGTGCAGACGTGATTTTAAAAAGCTGAGCTGATTCAGTAATAAGACAAGATGGCAGCGGATATCTTGTGCCTGACTTATATTTCACTAATTTGAGTATTGCATGCAATATAGCGTACTGATACAAAATAAATAAACTTGGTATGAAATGCTTTATATATAAATAATATACTCTAGTGATGAAATCGTTTAGTATAAATCATTATTTGCTAATAAGTCCTATGTAAGTCATTTTATATAGAACGATATTCGTTGACACAATTAGCTCAGTGGTAGAGCGTTAGCCTATCGCTCAAATGCCTATGGTTCAAACCCGATCAGAGCTATTTTTTTTGTTTGAAATGTTATATGTTTATTGTTTTGTAATGACTCAGATGTTTTAAAATTCAGCGTTATATTGTGCATATTATGGTGTAAAATATATATTTAATTAAAACATAATTCGCCAGCAGATTTACTCGAGACATCTAGCTGCCAAAAAGGTAACTGCACGCCGACATACGTATTAACTTCCAGATTTTATTGAAAAGTTTCTTCTTCTGGCCGCTAGAATGCACTCGCTCTGTTAGTATTATATTGTTCGATATTTCACCACTAGATGTCACGACTAGTCTACGTGGGGCTCCATTGATTACCATTGGCATTCTATGCGCATCGAATTTGAAGAATGACAAGATGATACTACGATACATTTTTACTTTTTATTTTAAAGGGTTTGTAACAGCCTATTTTGCGTTACTTGAAAATGTTATTTGAAGTAAAGAACAAAACGATTTCACATAGTAACTGAGTTCAAGCCGTTGGTGTTAGTTCAGGTATTAATTACTACTTTTATTTCAGGCAAATAGCAATCGAAAATATCCACATAGTTTGTATACACACGTCTCTGTAGGGTCATGGAAAGATTTGTTAATTCAATTAGGGTTTTCGATTCCCGGTCAATGCATGTGAGATTTTCGAAGTGAAATGCCATGTCCTGTGGTTCGGATTCCACGTAAAAAGGAGGTCCCGTGGCTCATAATCACAAGATTCACGGCCACGTAAAACTACAATCTTCCTTCCTTTTTTTTTCAATTAGGGTTGTGAAAGCCCTGCACAACCAGACGTGTAAAGACATGCCTCAACCCAAAGTTGGATGTTGCCCACGGCAGGTCGTATATGTAATAATAATAATAATAATAATAATATTTTTATTTTTTTATTTTTTTTAGGGGAAGAAATGCATTTACGCACAGAGTGTCGGGCTCCTGCTACTGAGTAGCAGACTACCGACTAAAACTCCCCCTTTACTTCTGAACACTAGCCTGGAACCGTTTAGCACATTAAAACAATAATAATAATAATAATAATAATGTTATATAAATAATTCATGCTTTTGGGCTAATGCCGTGTGTATTTTTAATTTAAACCATACGTTTCGGAGAAACCTTGCCTCCTTTTTCAATGGAAATAAACAATGTGGCCAAAGAAAGTATATCAATGAGATTACAAAAAATATAGATAAATTCCTCTGATCGTCACCAGAGAGCAGCTGCCAGAAATAACTGTATGGACCATGGTGGAACGGCGGACAGAGTAGTAAGTAACAAGAAGGTAAAGGGGGCGGTGTGAAAATATAGAAACTCCTCGATGAATGAGGGGGGGGGGGGGGAGGTGGGAGGGTTAGATGGATATAAGGAAACATAGACAAAAGGGAATACTAGCTGAACGATACCTAACGTCATACAGTCAACGGCGAAAAAACTGATGGAAACTCCTCCAGTGACGAACAAAGGAGATCAAATCCAGGCTCTGAGCCCTAGAGGGAAAATCAAAGAGCATCAAAGGAACATCCGTCTAAACCAACCTGACAAATTAGCTATATCTGAACATGCCCTGTCTTCAGGGCACGATGTATGTTTCAAGGATGCTCATGCGCTTGCCCTTGTTAAGCACAACTGGTCTAGAATTATAAGGGAGGCAGTTGAAATTCGTAAAAATCCCAATAATTTTAACAGAGACACTGGTTATCAGCTAAGTGACACTTGGCTACCAGTTATTAAGGATCTAGGGAGATAGTTCCTCTCAGTCTCTCTGTTCTTCACATATTTAAAATTGTACATTTTCCCTCTAGGGCTCAGAGCCTGGATTTGATCTCCTTTGTTCGTCACTGGAGGAGTTTCCATCTGTTTTTTCGCCGTTGACTGTATGATGTTAGGTATCGTTCAGCTAGTATTCCCTTTTGTCTATGTTTCCTTATATCCATCTAACCCTCCCCCCTCCCCCCCCCCCCCCCCCCCCCCCCTCATTCATCGAGGAGTTTCTATATTTTCACACCGCCCCCTTTACCTTCTTGTTACTTACTACTCTGTCCGCCGTTCCACCATGGTCCATACAGTTATTTCTGGCAGCTGCTCTCTGGTGACGATCAGAGGAATTTATCTATATTTTTTGTAATCTCATTGATATACTTTCTTTGGCCACATTGTTTATTTCCATTGAAAAAGGAGGCAAGGTTTCTCCGAAACGTATGGTTTAAATTAAAAATACACACGGCATTAGCCCAAAAGCATGAATTATTTATATAATAATCCGGGCCGTGAAAGCCTTAATATGCAAATTAGAAACCTCTATGGGGAGGAAGTTGTTCGACAATCATCTAAATTTAGTAAGTTGAGGCGAAGAAGGAGCTCTCTCCTTTCATCGTTGTCCTTCTTTCTTAGATGCAGGGATCATAACATCATTCCCAACTGTGTAAAATTGAAGCAAACTATACACACTCATAAAGCTACGAGAATTTATCAGCGCGCTAGCAAGGCACTCGTTATCGAGAGGATCCAGAACTCTCGTACTGAATTGGACGCAGTTTCCCGTGAGTTATTACACTTACATCTGCTTCTTAGTAGCATTCTCTCAGAGGAATTGTGGCTGTTCTTTGAACGTATCTCCGCTATTCAGGCCGAGAATAATTTTTGTCGGGCTGTAGATAGACAAAGAGCTAAGTTCCTTCGATTGTCCTCGAGACAAACAGCTCCTCGTACGGTTCTTGATACTAGTAAAGTTGTAGTCAATCTTTCTAATACCCCTTTAGATGACTACCAAACAACTTTACTAAGCAGAGGTCTCAACTTTGCTCTCGCACCCTCCAAAATTCCTACAGAGGAGTTGATCACATCCGTTGAGGCTGCCATCTACAATTTACCTCCAGATGAAGCTGAAGAAGTTAGACAAGAAAGTGTGAGGATATTAAGATCCTCTAAAGTACCCGCACCCAATTTAACTCGGGGTGAAAGAAAGGCATTGAAGGAACTAAGAAATAATGACACCATTTCTATTCTTCATGCTGACAAGGGAAATGCGACAGTGGTGATGGATACCGTTGAATATAAAAGTAAAATCTCGATTCTGTTATCTGATCCTGTGTACAGACTGTGCACTCGTGATCCAACCACTCGTGTATCCAATGCCACTGCTAAGCTTGTTAAACTGTCATCTATTCCAAAAGAAGAGGGAAGATGTCTTATTCCGAGAGATGCTGTTCCTCCGAGATAGTATGGTCTTCCAAAAATCCATAAGCAAGACGTCCCTCTTCGACCAATTGTTAGCACTATAGGTTCTCCAACTTATGCTCTTGCGCAATATCTCAGCAAGTTGCTTCAGCCGCACTTGGGGCGCACACAGTCCTACATTAGGGATTCAACCCATTTCGTCGAAAAATTGTCAACCATCGCCGTTCAACCAAATGCTATTTTGGTGAGTTTTGATGTAGAGTCCTTGTTTACCAGAGTGCCGGTTGACTCAGTCATGTCACTCATCAAGGATTTGTTTCCTGAGGACATTGCCCGATTATTCCACCACTGCTTGTGTTCCAGCTATTTCTTGTGGGATGGTAAATATTACGAGCAGACTGATGGTGTGGCCATGGGAAGTCCACTCTCGCCTGTCGTGGCAATTTTTTTCATGGAACATTTTGAGGGGGAGGCTATATCTTCGGCGTCTTTCAAACCTGTGATTTGGTGGAGGTATGTGGATGATACGTTCGTGGTGTGGGAGGAGGGTTCTGAGAAACTGAACCACTTTCTGAACCACCTAAATCAGCAGCATCCTTCAATATACTTCACAATGGAGCTAGAGTCAGGTGGATGCTTACCTTTTTTGGATGTTCTTGTGAGGAGGAAAGCGGATGGCTCCATGGGGCACAGCGTCTACCGTAAGCCAAATCACACTAACCGTTATTTACATGCGGACTCCCACCACCACCCAGCACAAAAACAAGGAATTATAACAACTCTAGCCAAAAGAGCGGAACGTATTTGTGAGGCATCAACTCTTCAGGAAGAGTTACATGCCTTACAAACCATGTTTAAGGGTAATGGCTATAATGAATCCACTATATATAGGTCCCTACATCCCAGAAGGAGGGATAGACAACCTTCTCAGAGCTCCGACGTGAGAGGAACTGCTTACCTCCCTTATATTCACAACACCACTGACCGCGTTGCTAAGATTCTCCGCAAGCACAAGATAAAAACAGTTTTCGGCACTATGACGAAAATTGGTCAACGTTTAGCATTAAACAAAGATAAATTGTCCCCAATACTACAACCTGGGGTGTATGAAGTCCCATGTACTTGCGGAAAAGTCTACATTGGACAAACAAAACGGTCCATTGCCACTCGCATCAAAGAGCATCAAAGGAACATCCGTCTAAACCAACCTGACAAATCAGCTATAGCTGAACATGCCCTGTCTTCAGGGCACGATGTATGTTTCAAGGATGCTCATGCGCTTGCCCTTGTTAAGCACAACTGGTCTAGAATTATAAGGGAGGCAGTTGAAATTCGTAAAAATCCCAATAATTTTAACAGAGACACTGGTTATCAGCTAAGTGACACTTGGCTACCAGTTATTAAGGATCTAGGGAGATAGTTCCTCTCAGTCTCTCTGTTCTTCACATATTTAAATTTGTACATTTTCCCTCTAGGGCTCAGAGCCTGGATTTGATCTCCTTTATTCGTCACTGGAGAAGTTTCCATCTGTTTTTTCGCCGTTGACTGTATGACGTTAGGTATCGTTCAGCTAGTATTCCCTTTTGTCTATGTTTCCTTATATCCATCTAACCCTCCCACCTCCCTCCCCCCCCTCATTCATCGAGGAGTTTCTATATTTTCACACCGCCCCCTTTACCTTCTTGTTACTTACTACTCTGTCCGCCGTTCCACCATGGTCCATACAGTTATTTCTGGCAGCTGCTCTCTGGTGACGATCAGAGGAATTTATCTATATTTTTTGTAATCTCATTGATATACTTTCTTTGGCCACATTGTTTATTTCCATTGAAAAAGGAGGCAAGGTTTCTCCGAAACGTATGGTTTAAATTAAAAATACACACGGCATTAGCCCACAAGCATGAATTATTTATATAATAATCCGGACCGTGAAAGCCTTAATATGCAAAATAATAATGTTATTGGTTTTACACCCCTTTTAACTACTGCTGCTTTTAGAGACACCGGGGTGCCGGAATTTTGGCCCGAAGGGGATTTTTAACGTGCCAGTAAATGTACTGACACGGCTCCCTCGCATTTGTGCACCCTCAAATGCCAGCTGACTGCGCCAGGATACGAACCTGCAACCTAGGGCCCAGCAAGCGGGGAACGTTACCGCTGAGCCACGCAGCCAGTCCGGTCGATTATGTCTCCAGATCCATAACATTCTTGATATACTTCTTATCTTTCTTTCTTCAATGATGGTAGCAGTTTTTATCTCGATTGTGGCGTTTGGTAGAGTTAAATCGTTTCTATGGCCTTCAATAAAGAATAGTTCTATTATACTCTTTGATAATAACAACGAGTTATAACTATACTCATACATTTAGGAGAAAGTAGGCTATATGTTCTTTACTGAACATCTTGTTTTGTTATAAATTGTATAGTTGTTTTTATTTTTTATTTTCTATTTCTTTATTTTTGATTATGTATACCATTTTTTATTTTTGTAGTGCTATGGTTTTATTTCCTAAATTGTTTTGTTTTATGTATTTGCTAGTTGCAGGCAGAAGATTTTGATATTCATAACATAACTCTTAAGCATGGTTATTGATTGAGTAATGACCATAGGCATGTGTATCTATACCATCAGCATTAATCACTCTTTTATCATCACCAGGACACAAAGCAATTTTGTTTAGTCTTATAGATGATATGTCATGATGTTTAGAAGCGATAATGTTCATGGGTATTCTTTTTACATTGTTTTTTTTTTCATGACACAATCCTTATAAACTTGAAAGCTTATACAATTTTTGACAACACCTCTGTTAATACCTTTAATCTTTTTGATTTCTTTACCATTTATGTCTAAAGCGTACATTTTAGCTCTAAGTCCAACAAATGCTTTAATAATTTGTCCACAAGCCTCGTCTTTAAATTTCTCCAACGTTTTCTTGTTTGATGTAGAGTAACATATGTGATTAGTAGGATAATCTGATGTGTCCAGGTGTTCTAGGAAATCCAACTTGTCTTGATATACATCTGGGGTGTTAACCAAATAAATGAACGAGTCGGTATCCATATACATGAGTTTAAGATTGTCCATACCATAATAGGGTAGCAGGACATCATAGTGGTGGGAATACATGAGAGTTTTTGAAATATCCAGTATACACATTCCAATATATATAGGCTTATTGAATACAATGTTACGTTTAGCCATGTGGAAAGCAGCTAGGTTAGGACCATAAATTGTTCTGTCAATAAATGTCGGCTTTGCTATTAGCTTTTCTGCCTTTTTGCTGTCAGTCGCAAGACGTATGTCTATTCTTTTACGGATATGTTCCATTGTTTTTCCAAAAATGGCATTGTTGAATAATTTGAACAGATTTTTCTCAAAATCATTTTTGGCTTGTTTTCGAAGGTTGTTATTAAAATCAACGTATGCCTTTAACCAAGGTATTTGCTTAAACTTTAACACACGATGAATTTTCATCAATTTTATTCCATGATCTAAAGCCTGTTTTAATGCCATGTAGTGAACACAACATATCGCCTTCGATTTCCAAGATGAGGAATTAGTTTTTTCAGAGACGAATCCTTAGGTTGTGAAAACACTTTTCATACTTTACGTTTTGAGGATTAATGCAGGCTGTTCTTGCTTTTATAATTGCTGGTAATGGAATATATGTGCTACCACGCAAGGGATTGTACTTATTTATTTTCAATCGTACTCCTTCCACTGCAAACAAAGCCCAATTACTGCCTTTTAGCTCAGATTCTTCCATTTCAGTAGTTAACTTTGTAAATTGTGTTTCCAAGAAACTACTCAAGTCTGTTTCCAAAAATAGGGCTTGATTTCGTGTTTGAAAAGCCCGATCTGTAATTTCGTTAGTGGACGCATGAATGAATCTACATTCAGCCACAAGATTAACTTTTATCGACTTGTGCATTGCTAGTTCTTTCTGCATAGCTTGTATTATTTGCTGTTTGGACTCTTTAAAGTATGAATTTAAATACTTACACGAATCACAACGTATGAAATAGGATTTAAGTCGGCCTTCAAAAGATGTCTCATATTCAATAAGTCCAATTTTGTCAGGGACCAATGACAGTAGGTAATGTTTTGTAGGCTCCGCTTTATGTCTTTTAGCTGCCGACACAACATTACAACATTCTTCATGCCGACGTCCATTGTAGGCATTGTTGAATTTATTGCCACACGTTTTACACTCATGAAATTCCCCACACGAAACTTCATGACGCTTCCTATGATAGTCCCGAAGAAAAGTTTTTCCACATTCTTTGCACATATAGCTAGGAATGGGTTCTTCCATCATGAATGTTGATTTCTACAAGCAGCTGCTTACTGTGTATCACAGGGCTAGAGGTTGGTCGGTGAGACGGTCTTTCACGATGTGAACACCGTGAGAGGTAGTAGTCAACTTGTGATATTCTTTTTAACGGTCCTCTAATATACCCCTAGTCTAGACCAACAGCTCTTTACAGCGTTTGACAAGGCTGTTGACTGGACAGTGAGACGGTCTTTCACGATGTGAACACGTAACAAGTAGTAGTCAACTGATTACATACTTGCTAAGGGTTCTCTAATATATCATAGTCAAGACCAACAGCTACTTACTGTGTAGTACAAGGCTGTACAATAGTTGTTTTGACAGTCTTTCACGATGTGGTCACTGTGAGTGGTGGTAGTCAACTGATGATATTCTTGCTAAGGGTCCTCTAAGACACCCCTAGTTAAGGGTAACAGCTGCTTGCTGCATATAACAAGACTAAAGACTGGTTGTTTCAACGGTCTTTCACAATGTAAACACTGCGACAGGTAGTAGTCATCTGAAAATATTCTTACACCATACTCAAGGTTATCAGGTACTTACTGCATATCAAAAGGCTGTACACTCATGTGTTAGACAGTCTTTTTGCTAAAGACCCTCTATATTCCCTACACAAGGCTATACATGTTAGTTCTAAACACTTAGTGGTTAATTGTATAATAAATTTAAATACACAGCATATACGAGCACGTTTTCACGCGGTAAAACTTTACCAGATAGTCAAATGCGACACGCAAAGAATGTTGCCGCTATCTAGCGGTGAATATGAGAACTACTTGAACGACCAGCATGCTACCTAGCGCTCTACTTCAACACTCACTCACTGAACGACCAGCATGCTATCTAGCGGTCGATATCATTACTCCTCACCTACCAGCCTGCTACCTATCGATCAATATGACAACTCACTCAACTACCAGCATGCTACAAGGCTTTTTTTTTGTAAGATTTTTGTTGGCCTTGTTGGCTTTTGTTGGCTTTATTGTTGACTTTTGTATTAGCTCTCTCATATTTGCTCCTGCTCGTTGGGGGCTTATTCGGTCTTGGAAAGTATGTCAGTCCTTTTTATGGCTGCATAATGCTTAGAGCCATGTTTGTAAGCAGCAACAACAACAACACACAAAAGTCCACAAATCCAAAGTACTCTAAGGTTTATCAATGACTCTCAACTCTTACACTTACCTCTATCCCTTGCCTAGTCAAAAAAATGTGTATTTTTCAAATTCTTCAAAAATATTTGGAAAGTAGACTATATCATTAAACTAAAAATCCTAAAAAGACATATGTTAACTCCAACACCTATCTCTATACCACTCTCAGTCCAAAAATAGTGTATTTTTCAAATTTTCCAAAACATATTTCCAAAATGAAAAAGTTTACAAAAATGTTTGTTTGACATAAATGAATGGCCTTTGCCTCCTCTACCGCCGTACCAAGTCCCAGATCTCTAGGACAACAAAAATAAAATTTTGGAAATGGGTTAAATTCCAAAATTAGGAATTTGACAAAAACATTTGTCTGAGGTAAATCAATGGTCTTTACCCCCTCTACCCCGCACACTAAGTCTCAGGTCTCTGGGACAACAAAAATAAAATTTTGAAAATAGGTTTTATTTCCAAAATTAGGAATTTTACTAAAACGTTTTTCTGAAGTAAATAAATGGCCTTTCCCCCTCTATCCCCATACAAAGTCTCAGGTCTCTAGGTCAACAAAAATAACATTTTGAAAATGGACTATATTTCCAAAATTCGGAATTCTACAAAAAAGTTTGTTTCACATAAATCAATGGTCATTACCCCCTCTATCCCCCATACGAAGTCTCAGGTATCTAGGACAAAAGAAAATGAATTTTGAAAAATTGTCACTATTTTGGAAACTAGGAATTCTACCAAAAAGTTTGTTTAGCATAAATGAAAGGTCTCTATCCTCTCTACCTGTAAACCAAGTACCACGTCTGTAGGATAAAAATGAAAAAAGTTCAATTGGGAAAGTAGGCGATTTTTCATAAAACCAAGCATTCTCAAAAGTGTTCTATGGGCATAAAAGAACGGTCTCTATGTCCTTAATTTTTTATAATAAACCTTTTTTTTCTTTTTTTTACTTTTTTGAAAAAAGTGTAATTTTGAAATTCCTATATCTTGGAAACTAAAGGGTTTACAAAAAAATTTGTTTGATATAAATGAATGGCCTTGACCCCCTGTACCCCAAAATAAATTTCAAGTCTCTAGGACAAGAAAAAACAGTAGTGGAGTAAGGAGAGTTCTGCTTCACTTGGCGTGGCTGTGCCCAAAAAAAAAAAAACATGGCGGCCACGCCATGTAAAGCAGAACTATCCTTACTCCACTACTGTTATTTCTTGTCCTAGAGACTTGAAATTTATTTTTGAAGTAGAGGGGGGTCATGGCCATTTATTTATGTCAAATAAATTTTTTGTAAACTCTTTAGTTTCCAAAATATAGGAATTTCAAAATTACACTTTTTTATGAAAAATAAAAAAGGTTTATTGTAAAAAATTAAGGATATAGCGACCATTCTTTTATGCCCATAGAGCACTTTTTAGAATGTTTGGTTTTATGAAAAATTGCCTACTTTCCCAATTGAACTTTTTTCATTTTTATCCTACAGACCTGGTACTAGGTTTACAGGTAGAGGGGATAGAGACCTTTCATTTATGTTAAACAAACTTTTTGGTAGAATTCCTAGTTTCCAAAATAGTGACCATTTTTCAAAATTCATTTTCTTTTTTCCTAGATACCTGAGACTTGGTATGGGGATAGAAGGGGTAATGACCATTCATTTATGTGAAACAAACTTTTTTGTAGAATTCCTAATTTTGGAAATATATCCCATTTTCAAAATTTTATTTTTGTTGACCTAGAGACCTGAGACTTTGTATGGGGATAGAAGGGGTAAAGGCCATTGATTTACGTCAGACAAACGTTTTTGTAAAATTCCTAAATTTGGAATTATAGCCTATTTTCAAAATTGAATTTTTGTTGTCCTAGATACCTGAGACTTCGTGTGCGGGGGTAGAGGGGGTAAAGACCATTGATTTACGTCAGAAAAATGTTTTTGTAAAATTCCTAATTTTGGAAATATAACCCATTTTCAAAATTTTATTTTTGTTGTCCTAGAGACCTGGGACTCGGTACGGCGGTATAGGGGGCAAAGGCCATTCATTTATGTCAAACAAACATTTTTGTAAACTTTTTAATTTTGGAAATATAACCCATTTTGGAAATATGTTTTGGAAAATTTGAAAAATACACTATTTTTGGACTGAGAGTGGTATAGAGATAGGTGTTGGTGTTAACATATGTCTTTTTAGGATTTTAGTTTAATGACATAGCCTACTTTCCAAATATTTTTTGATAATTTGAAAAATACACATTTTTTTGACTAGGCAAGGGATAGAGGTAAGTGTAAGAGTTGAGAGTCATTGATAAACTTTAGAGTACTTTGGATTTTTGGAATTTTGTGTGTTGTTGTTGCTGCTGCTTACGAACATGGCTCTAAACATTATGCAGCCATAAACAGGACTGACATACTTTCCAAGACCAAATAAGCCCCCAACGAGCAAGAGCAAATATGAGAGAGCTAATACAGAAGCCAACAAAAGCCAACAAAAAGCCAACAAAAGCCAACAAAAAGCCAACAAAAATCTTACAAAAAAAGCCATGTAGCATGCTGGTAGTTGAGTGAGTTGTCATATTGACCGATAGGTAGCAGGCTGGTAGGTGAGGAGTAATGATATCGACCGCTAGATAGCATGCTGGTCGTTCAGTGAGTGAGTGTTGAAGTAGAGCGCTAGGTAGCATGCTGGTCGTTCAAGTAGTTCTCATAGTCACCGCTAGATAGTGGCAACATACTTTGCGTGTCGCACTTGACTATCTGGTAAAGTTTTACCGCGTGAAAACGTGCTCGTATATGCTGTGTATTTAAATTTATTATACAATTAACCACTAAGTGTTTAGAACTAACATGTATAGCCTTTAGCAAAAAAAAGACTGTCTAACACATGAGTGTACAGCCTTTTGATATGCAGTAAGTACCTGATAACCTTGAGTATGGTGTAAGAATATTTTCAGTTGACTACTACCTGTCGCAGTGTTTACATTGTGAAAGACCGTTGAAACAACCAGTTTTAGTCTTGTTATATGCAGCAAGCAGCTGTTACCCTTAACTTGGGGTGTCTTAGAGGACCCTTAGCAAGAATATCATCAATTGACTACCACCACTCACAGTGACCACATCGTGAAAGACTGTCAAAACAACTATTGTACAGCCTTGTACTACACAGTAAATAGCTGTTGGTCTTGACTATGATATATTAGAGAACCCTTAGCAAGTATATAATCAGTTGACTACTACTTGTTACAGTGTTCACATCGTGAAAGACCGTCTCACTGTCCAGTCAACAGCCTTGTCAAACGCTGTAAAGAGCTGTTGGTCTAGACTAGGGGTATATTAGAGGACCGTTAAAAAGAATATCACAAGTTGACTACTACCTCTCACGGTGTTCACATCGTGAAAGACCGTCTCACCGACCAACCTCTAGCCCTGTGATACGCAGTAAGCAGCTGTTTGTAGAAATCAACATTCATGATGGAAGAACCCATTCCTAGCTATATGTGCAAAGAGTGTGGAAAAACTTTTCTTCGGGACTATCATAGGAAGCGTCATGAAGTTTCGTGTGGGGAATTTCATGAGTGTAAAACGTGTGGCAATAAATTCAACAATGCCTACAATGGACGTCGGCATGAAGAATGTTGTAATGTTGTGTCGGCAGCTAAAAGACATAAAGCGGAGCCTAAAAAACATTACCTACTGTCATTGGTCCCTGACAAAATTGGACTTATTGAATATGAGACATCTTTTGAAGGTCGACTTAAATCCTATTTCATACGTTGTGATTCGTGTAAGTATTTAAATTCATACTTTAAAGAGTCCAAACAGCAAATAATACAAGCTATGCAGAAAGAACTAGCAATGCACAAGTCGATAAAAGTTAATCTTGTGGCTGAATGTAGATTCATTCATGCGTCCACTAACGAAATTACAGATCGGGCTTTTAAAATACGAAATCAAGCCCTATTTTTGGAAACAGACTTGAGTAGTTTCTTGGAAACACCATTTACAAAGTTAACTACTGAAATGGAAGAATCTGAGCTAAAAGGCAGTAATTGGGCTTTGTTTGCAGTGGAAGGAGTACGATTGAAAATAAATAAGTACAATCCCTTGCGTGGTAGCACATATATTCCATTACCAGCAGCTATAAAAGCAAGAACAGCCTGCATTAATCCTCAAAACTTAAAGGATGAAAAGTGTTTTATGTATGCCATTTTAGCAAAACTGGTTAAAGCGAAAGCTGAACGCGTTAGTAAATACAAGGACCTGGACAACAAGTATGATTTTTCTGTAATATCATTTCCTACATTACTAGTTAACATTCCCAAATTTGAAAAAGCCAACGATATATCCATTAATGTATTTGGATTGGAACAAGACAACAAATTGTTCCCTCTAAAGGGTGTGGATCAAGAGCTGCAAGACCATCGCGACCTCCTTCTGCTAAGTTCATCATCCGGTTAGAACCACTACGTCTTTATCAAAGATTTTGATAAACTAGTAGGACATCAGATTACCCGCTATGAACTTAAGATATATACGTGTAAACGGTGTTTTAGACACTTTGATAATCGATATGCACAACAAGGAATGGAAAAATTGAAAGAACATAGAGCTTTGTGTGTCCTGCATGACATTGCTAAGGTTGAAATGCCTATTAAAAACCCCATTCTTAAATTTTTAAACGTGGAAAGAATGCTGAGAATACCTTACGTTATCTATGCTGATTTT
The DNA here is from genome assembly GCA_946902985.2 of Meconema thalassinum. Classification (NCBI taxonomy): domain Eukaryota; kingdom Metazoa; phylum Arthropoda; class Insecta; order Orthoptera; family Tettigoniidae; genus Meconema; species Meconema thalassinum. The sequence goes on from OX336390.1 coordinate 161,792,089, forward strand.
GAAAGTATATTGTTACCCTATCAAACATGTCTACCTAATCCTGAGGCAAGTTATACAGTGCCATACCAGAGTCATGTTCCTATGAGCTTTGGTATATACGTTAAACCCTCACCTGCTGTGGAACACATAAAGACAAATCTTCCAAGCCAACCTGTTATTTATCGTGGGCCTGACGCTGCAGAAAAGTTTATGGACTGTTTGATCTCAATAGCTAATGAAATTGATCACCTTTACAGCTTAAATGTTCCAAGGGCCTTAACTCAGGATCAAGAAGCAGAGTTCCAATGTTATGAAACCTGTTATTTGTGTCAAAAGCCATTTACCCAACAGGGCTGGAAAGTTCAAGACCACTGCCATATTACAGGGGAATACAGTGGAAGTGCTCACAATAACTGTAATTTGAGGTGTAAAACACGTAACCCCGTTCATGTGTTTCTACATAATATGAGTGGCTACGACGCAAATTTCATTGTAAAGCAAATGGGATGTACTACTGAGAGAGGGGATGTTATCGCTAACTCCAAAGAAAAGTACATTTCCTTTACCAAATATGTAGGAAATTTTAAGCTTAGATTTGTGGACACGTTTCGGTTAATGCCGAGTAGTTTGGAAAACTTAGTTTCCAACTTAACATTATACCCTGAAACAGACATGTACTTTGGAAAAGAAAATGCAATGCTCATGACTCGTAAAGGGGTATTTTGTTATGACTACATTGACTCATGGGAAAAGTTAAGTGAAACGTGTTTACCTCCAAAAGAAGCATTATTTATCAAATTAAGTCAAGAAAATGTTAGTCAAGAAGACTATGAACATGCCAAAAATGTCTGGAAACAGTTCAACATTAAAACACTAGGGAAATATAGTGACCTCTACCTAACTTCAGATGTACCCCTTCTTGCAGACCGCTTTGAAACGTTTAGAAACAAAACACTAGAAACACACCCAGTGGATGCTGCACACTTTTTTACTTCGCCTGGTTTAAGTTTCGAGGCAATGCTCCTTTATACAGGAATTGAACTGGAATTGCTACAGGATTACGATCAGATTCTTCTACTCGAGTCTGGAATACATGGAGGCATATGCCAGGTGTCTCATCGGTATGCTGAAGCTAACAATAAATACATGGAAACCTATAATTCTGAGAAACCGTCGCAGTTTATTACCTATGATGATGCCGACAACCAATACGAGTGGGCTATGTGCCACTCCCTTCCTTATGGTGGATTTCAGTGGGTTTCTCCAGATACTGTTGATCTAGAAAAACTAAAGGAAGACGATCCTGTGGGATACATTCTAGACGTTGATGTTGATTACCCATCTCACCTTCATGATCTACACAACGATTTACCTTTCCTACCAGAGTGTACACAAACTAAGGATTCGTCTCTGAAAAAACTAATTCCTCATCTTGGAAATCGAAGGCGATATGTTGTTCACTACATGGCATTAAAACAGGCTTTAGATCATGGAATAAAATTGATAAAAATTCATCGTGTGTTAAAGTTAAAGCAAAGACCTTGGTTAAAGGCATACGTTGATTATAATAACAACCTTCGAAAACAAGCCAAAAATGATTTTGAGAAAAATCTGTTCAAATTATTCAACAATGCCATTTTCGGAAAAACAATGGAAAATATCCGTAAAAGAATAGACATACGTCTTGTGACTGACAGCAAAAAGGCAAAGAAGCAAAGCCGACATTTATTGACAGAACAATTTATGGTCCTAACCTAGCTGCTTTCCACATGGCTAAACGTAACATTGTACTCAATAAGCCTATATATATCGGAATTTATATACTGGATATTTCAAAATCTCTCATGTATTCCCACCACTATGATGTCCTGCTACCCTATTATGGCATGGACAATCCTAAACTCATGTATATGGATACCGACTCGTTCATTTATTTGGTTAACACCCCAGATGTATATCAAGACAAGTTGTATTTCCTAGAACACCTGGACACATCAGATTATCCTACTAATCACATATGTTACTCTACATCAAACAAGAAAACGTTGGGGAAATTTAAAGACGAGGCTTGTGGACAAATTATTAAAGCATTTGTTGAACTTAGAGCTAAAATGAACGCTTTAGACATAAATGGTAAAGAAATCAAAAAGATTAAAGGTATTAACAGAGGTGTTGTCAAAAATTGTATAAGCTTTCAAGATTATAAGGATTGTGTCATGAAAAAACAATGTAAAAAGAATGCCCATGAACGTTATCGCTTCTAAACAACATGACATATCATCTATATGACTAAACAAAATTGCTTTGTGTCCTGGTGATGATAAAAGAGTGATTAATGCTGATGGTATAGATACACATGCCTATGGTCATTACTCAATCAATAACCATGCTTAAGAGTTATGATATGAATATCAAAATCTTCTGCCTGCAACTAGCAAATACATAAAACAAAACAATCTAGGAAATAAAACCATAGCACTACAAAAATAAAAAATGGTATTAATAATCAAAAATAAATAAAATAGAAAAACAAAATAAAAACACCTGTACAATTTATAACAAAAAAAGAATAGACTATATATAAAAATGTATTATGTGTAAATAGTGTACATGTATTTATAATAAAAAATATTGTATGGACACAGCTTGTACATTTTTAATTACTACCCACCTCTCTCCACTCCTAATGCAAAATGAACATGTAAAACACAAATTGGAAAATCCATGTTTCTATATCATGAAATTGAAAAACATAAACTGACATTTTAAAAACTGTAAATGGGAAACTGTGAAATTGATAAATGTGTAAACAACAAAATGCAAAATCCATGTTTCCATATTATGAAATTGAAAAACTTAAAACTGACATTAAAAAAAACTGAAAATGGGAAATTGGAAAATTGACAAATGTGTAAACAACAAAATGCAAAATCCATGTTTCCATATTATGTAATTGAAAAACTTAAAACTGACATTGAAAAAAACTGAAAATGGGAAATTGGAAAATTGACAAATGTGTAAACAACAAAATGCAAAAGTCATGTTTCCATATTATAAAAACTTAAAACTGACATTAAAAAAACTGAAAATGGGAAATTGGAAAATTGACAAATGTGTAAACAACAAAATGAAAAAAATACCCCAGTTGGGGTAGTGATCATGTTGTACAGTAGCCTATAAAACTAGCATAAGGACAGTTGCATGTGTCCTTATATACTTTGTGTATGTGCATTAGCCTTTGGATTAGCTTAAGTTAGGTTTGGTAAAGTTAGGTTTGTGAGGTTAGGTATGTGACCTTGTAGTTTACTCTTTTCGGAAACTGTAAAATGTAAAATCTAAAATCAAAAAATATTAAATTTAAAATGTAAAATCTAAAAAAACTAAAATCTAAAATACAAAAAATGAAAAATGTAAAATCTAAAAATAGTAAAATGAAAAAATCAAAAATCTAAAATGTTAAAATGTAAAATCTAAAATCTTTAAATGAGGTTTCTGTGGGTTAGGTAAGGTGAAGTTAGGTTTGGTTATAACTAAGTTTATTATTTGTGCTCTTACATTTGCTCTTACTTTTTTTATTACACTTTTTGCTCTCACTTTTTTTTTCTTGCACTTTGAAGTTAGGTTAGGTTAGGTTAGGTTAAGTTAGGTTAGGTTTGCTTAGGTTAGGTTTGGTTAGGTTAGGTAAAGTTAGGTTAGGTTATAACTAAGTTTATTATTTGTGCTCTTACATTTGCTCTCACTTTTTGATCACACTCTTTGCTCTCATTTTGTTTTTTGCTTTTTACTTTCAAGTTAGGTTAGGTTAGGTTAGGTTTAGTTGGGTTAGGCAGAAATGCTGAGGTATGAATTAAACCCAGCTGCTCTGAGTTTTTTGCCTCACAAGGCTGAGCCTACCCCGTTTCAACCCTCAGCCCAGAATTAAATTTCTTAACATAGCCAGGACTCGAACCCGGGCCTCTAGAGTAACAGCTAAGAATGCTAGCCACTACACCAAAAAGTGGACAATATAAGGCTGATCTTGATTGTACCTGATCAATGCATGATTACCTAATAATAATAATAATAATACGGTAATAATAATAATAATAATAATAATAATAATATCATCATCATCATCATCATCATTTCCCCTTACCCAGCTCCTGCCGGGTCGGGGTATTTATGGCACTTCTCCACTTTCTTCTTTCCTTCCACCATTCTTCTTCCACGATCTTGTCCCAGTCCAGATTTCTTTTTCTCACGCTGTTCTTCACTGAATCATTCCACCTTGTTCTAGGTCTTCCCCTTGCTCTCTTACCCTTGCACTTCGCCTCCAGCATCTGTCTTGGTATTCTATTTTCCTCCATCCTCTTTACATGTCCAAACCACCTTAGTTTATTCTTCTCAATTCTCTCATTTAGTTTTCCCATCCCAACTTCCTTCCTAACATCTTCATTCCTCACTCTGTCTTTCCTTGTCTTACCTATCATACTTCTTAGGAATTTCATTTCACTGGCTTGGATTCTACTCTCTTGCCTGCTCGTCAGGGTCCAAGTCTCAGCTGCATACGTTAATATGGGTACATAGTACATTTTATACATTACCTCCTTGCTTTTCCTTGGTACTTCCTTATCCCAAACAAGTTTTCTTACACTTTGATAGAATGCATTGCTCTGCTGTACCCTCCTGCCAATCTCCATGTCCAAACTACCAGTTTGCATCAATTCACTTCCTAGGTATTTGAACGTGTCCACAATTTCCAAACTCTGACTTCCAATTTTCACAATGCCCTTTCCTTGTCTTTCCCCTCTTGTCATCACCATGGTCTTGCTTTTCTCTATACTGATTTTCAGGCCATACTTCTGAATATTTTCGTTCAGTGCATCTAGTTGTTTTTGCACTTCTTCCGTGTTCCTTCCCCAGACCACAATATCGTCTGCAAATAACAGTAACTTCATTTCTTTATGTCCATATGCTTCCTTTGTTTCCTTTACAATGTCATCCATTACCATTATGAATAAAAGGGGTGACAGCACACTCCCCTGTCTTAGTCCAGTCTTGTTCCTAAACCAATCTGTCTTTCCAACAGGGGTCAGAACCCTGCTAACACAGTTGTTGTACATTGCTTGCACCATTTCCAACATTTCTCTTCCCAGTCTCTTCTTAACTATGGTTTCCCATACCTTCTCTCTGGGGACACTATCATATGCCTTTTCTAGATCTATGAAAGTCATGATCAAATCCTCTCCATATTCCCAGTTCTTTTCCATCACCTGTCTCAAGCTAAAGATTGGGTCCACTGTGGATCTTCCACTCCTGAAGCCATACTGTTCCTCTTGCAACTCTCCTTCCACCTTTCTTCTCATTCTTCTTTCTAATATCCTTTCCAGTATTTTTACTATCTGTGATATGAGGGTGATCCCTCTATAGTTATCACACACTTTCTTGTCCCCTTTCTTAAACACTGGTATTATTAGCCCTTTCACCCAGTCTTCTGGTACACATTTCCGTTTCCACACACACTTTAACAGTCGATACAGCCATTGCATACCAACAGGTCCAGCAGCCTTTATCATTTCTACACTGATCTCATCCACCCCTGTTGCTTTTCCCATCTTCATCTTCTGTACTGCTAATTCTACCTCCAGCATTGTTATATCATCTTCTGTTATAGAGTCGTCAGGCTGTGTCACTTCGATCTCACCAGTACAATTGCTCACGTTCAATATCTTATCGAAATACTCCTTCCATCGTCCCTTTATCTCTTCCGGGTGTGTTAACAACTCTCCATCTTCCTTTTTCACCAGCTTTGTAGTAACCCTTTCTTTCCTCTTACTTCTTCGAAGCCCATACAGCATCCTTTTACTGCCACTTACATCTGTTTCCATTCTTCGTGTAAATTCTTCCCAACTTTTCTTCTTTTCTTCTCCTACCACTTTCTTACACCTCCGTTTGCTGTCGTGATACTTCCTTTTGCTTTCTTCTGTTTGATCTCGGTTCCATTCTTTCCATGCAGACTTCTTTTCTTTCACTGCTTTCCTCACTTCCTCATTCCACCACGGTGTCTCCTTCTCTTTCACTCTTGTTGACGTCCTACCACAAGCACTCTCTGCTGCACCAGCAAATGCCTTTTTAAAGTGGGACCATTCCTCTTCTACATTTTCCACTTCAGTAACTGGGATTTGTTGCTTCAATCTCTCCAGAAAATCTTCCTGTACAGCTTTGTCTTTCAATTTCCATACTTTTATTTTACTTTCTCTGATCTCCTTTAGGTTTTCCAATTTTCCCCATCTAAATTTTGCCACCACAGTTCTATGGTCCCCATCAAATGCTTCTCCTGGTAAAGCTGTCACATCCATCAGCTTTCTGCGATTAGTCCTTTCCACCAGGAAGTAGTCAATTACTGATTTTGTTCTTCTATCACCCCACCCATATCTCGTAATTTTCCTGCTGTTTTTCTTCCGAAACCATGAATTACCCACTATCAGTCCATTCCTTTCACAAAAGTTTACAAGTTCCTCTCCTTCCCGGTTCTTTTTCCCATATCCATATGGTCCAACGACTTCTTCCTTTCCTTGTCTCTCATTTCCGACTTGTGCATTCATATCTCCCATGATCACCACTTCTACATCTGAGATTACTCTTTCTACATCCTCCAGGAATACTTCAATATCTTCTTCTCTGTTTCCACTCTGTGGTGCATACACTTGTATGAAGTCCATCACGTCATTCTTCATCTTCATTCTAATTTTCGTTATTCTGTCACTCACACACTCTACCACTTCAACATACTCCTCCAGTTGTTTCGAGGTTATCAGTCCCACGCCATTTTTTGCCTCTTGGCCACCACTCCAGTATAATGTATATCCTTTCCTCAATTTCTTCCTTCCCTTACCTTTCCATTTCACTTCACTCAGCCCCATCATTCCAACCTTCTCCCTCTCCATGAAGTCTACCACCTCCTCCACCTTGCCTGTCAGGGTCATGACATTCATGATTCCCACTTTCATTTCGGTTACTGGTCGCCCATTTCTCACAGTTCCCCCAGTACCAAAGGAACTGCGCGTCGCCTGCAGGGTACGCCCTAACCTTTTCCGAATCATTGGAAGTGCCATTTCCATTTTAGGCTATTATTACGATGGGGTCGCCACTCCCAAAGGCATTTTATGAAGCTACTGCCAGCTATTATTCAGGCCGCCCCTAACATGGAGAACAGACGCCCTTGCAGCCGCCCCTAACATGGGAAACAGACGCTGCCGATTGATGCTGTACTCATACTATTCCCCGAGTACTGGGTTGCCTCTTCCGCAATCTCCACCGTTCCGAAGTCCATCTTCTCCGCTGCAGATTCCGTTGAGGTCTTCGCACGTAACCCTGTGCACGGGGCCTATGTTATACCCCATAGGACTGGGTCCTCACCAGAACTTAGCCGGTACTGTAGTTCCATGGTATATTACAGTACCGTTGCCCACCCCCGCGACGTGGACGCGCCTGGCAAGAATTATCCATGTAGCCAATTAGGATTGACTCATGGACCGGGTTAAGGAGCTGTCTAAATCCAGCCTCCAAGGCAATATTAATAATAATAATAATAATAATAATAATAATAATAATAAATATTCCATTTAGCAACGTAACACTGTCAACCTCTCTCTGTGACGTCATCCAATGTCTCAGGGCGTGGCAGCCATATTGCCCATTAGCCCCTGACCCAGCTATGACTGACCTCTCCATAAGAATATCATAGGGCAATTGCGCACGGCGGCCATCTTGCCCATTAGCCCCTGTCTCAGAACCGCTCTTTTATTCCTACTAACCTTTGTTATATTCTCTTCACAATTCCTTCATATCTTCTCATGTATAACCAATAACCAGATCTCCAACACTAAATCTAGCAGTATCTTCCTAATTAGCAGCACTTTCCAAGCACATACTTTTTTCTTCATTTATCATTGCAATAATCCCATCTTCACAAGCACCACAATAATCTCCTTAGATAAACAAAACAAATATAAAATCTTCCAGTATGGACTCATAACAAGAAGTCAAAGATATATCTAAAAACAAAACAGCATCAAAAAAAATATATAAAACATCTAACTTAGATGAGCATGGCCTCCTTCTACCTCACTGCCAGATAATTACAAGGAATGCCATAGCTCAAGGCTCAATACTCCCTGTAATGTTATATTAGCAAAGAGGTAGCCATGCTATAACCTTAACCTATAATAATCAAAGAGAAACTGTACAGTGGCAATACGCCCTCCTATATATGTAATTCTCACGTGTGAAACACGCGAGAATCACATATATATATAAAAATATACAAATAAATAATGCATTCCACACACACTTAAAAAACACAGAGAGTATAACAAATTATAGATCATCATCATCATCTTCGTGCCCTTCAGTTTCTTCCATTTTACCTTCCTGGTTCTTTCTTTTCTTCTGTTTCTCCGTCTTCCCCATTCTTCCTTCTTCCTCTGCCTTCCATCTCGTCTTTTTCTTCATCCGCCATGTCATTCTGTACCTTGTACTCCTCATCTTCCATCTCCACCGTTCCTGTTTCCTTCTCTTCCTCATTTTCTTCTTCTTCTGAGCCTTCACACTCTTATCTTCCTTTGCCTGACATCTCATCTTCTTCCTACTCCTTTTCTTTGCTTTCCATCTCATCTTTTCATCCATTCTCCTGGTCCTCTTTGTCTTCATTCTCAATCACTTCTCTTTTCTTCTTTTCCACATTTTCCACCTCTTCCTCGTCTGTCTTATCATACTCAACAGTTCCTTTCTCTTCTTCCACTTTGTTTTCCACTGTTACTTCTTCACCTTATCTTCTTCTAGTATGTTGTCTTCTCCATAGCTCACTCTTGCACTTTCAACCTCATCTTTATCCTCTTTTTCTTGATTGCTACGGTACTGTCTTCATTACCAACCTCATCTGATTATCCTTTCTTTTCTTCAATTTCTCCCATATCTTTTGCTTTCTCACGCTCTTCTGTTTCACCTTCTCCCTTATCCGTTTCTCCTTTCACTTCAGCCTTTTCCTTTCTTTCACCTGCCTCCTCTCCTTCAGTTTCTTACATTTCACCTTCTCCACTGAGTGCTGGCCAGTAACGAAGAGACATGAACAACAACTACATGTCATGGAGATGAAGATGATTCGCTGGACACAGGGACTTACTAGACTGGACCGCATCAGGAATGACAATGTTCGAGCTACCGGTACATTTGGTGTGGCTCCAATCCCTGAAAAAATGCGGGAGAGCCGTCTACGTTGGAATGGCCATGCACTGCGTAGAAATCGCCCTTCAGTCGCGAGAACTGCACTTGACATCAGCCCAGAAGGCCGAAGACCACGAGGACGACCGAGAAAGCGCTGGATGGATACTATGCGGGAGGACATGCAACTAGTGAATGCCACAACTAGAGACGCTCAAGATCGATCAGTATGGAAGATAAAGTGCAGAAAAGTAGACCCTGCATTAAAGCGGGATTATTGTTTTGTTGCCTGCATTGCATGTGCGTTGTGCTTAGGGCATTTGCGACATTTGCATCTATCTTTCTGGAGCTCTTGTGGGGTACTAGGCTCGAACCATTACTCCCGGTGGAACAATTTGGGTTCAGAAGAGGGAGATCCACGACTATAGCGGCAAAAAAAACACTAGTTCAAATAAGATACACACTAGAAAAGTCCAGGGGAAAGCTATACATAGTTTTTGTCGATTATTCAAAAGCCTTCTACTTGGTCAACCGAAAGTTGCTTATGGACAAGCTGGAAGATCTAATAGGCAGAACAAGTACGACTGTACTTATATCAAATATATTAGCTAAGAACTATCTTCAAATAGACGACGGAATAGGAAGATCGGAGTGGATATCCCAAACGAATGGCGTACTTCAAGACGATCCACTGAGCCCTATATTGTTCAATGTTCTCACACACGACGCCGCGAAAGAAATAATAGGAGCCAACACATATATCTATGCCGATGATATGGCCATCGCTACGATGGATATTGGAGCTCTACAGACAGCAGTTGACACATTAAGCAACTGGGCAGAAAGGAACGATATAAAAATAAACGAAGATAAAACTGAAATGGTAGTATTTAGGAAAGGGGGCAGGCTCACAGAGGCAGAAAATGTGAAATGTAACGGGAAACCCATCAAAAGATCAAGCTACTTCAAATATCTCGGTTTCACAATGCAGACAACTGGGAAGATCTTTAGACTCCACATCAGAACAAGGACGATGGCTGCAGTCAGAGCCATGTTCGAAATCAGGAGCATCAGACTGCTGTCAGTCAGCGCAGCCATGGAACTATTCAGACTGAAGATATTGCCCATCCTTGTGTATGGAATCAAACTGGTATGGGAACATCTCACATACAAACAGTTAGAGGAGATTGAATGAGTAAAAGTCAGGTACCTCAAGAGAGCTGTTGGAGTTTCAAAGAGTACGAGATCGAGACTGGTGTATGAACTCACCAGGGAGACGCTCCTGGTAGAAGATCTACGAGCAACGCTGCTGCTGCCATCAAGTCATGCTTACAACAAACTTCTCCAAATCTAAGAGAGAAGAAAAGAGACATACGACCAGACTTCTATAGTACCTGCGCGATGCAAGACAGAGCCTGGATGCAAGTGAACTATGAAATGTGACATGTCACTACAAGACTAGCGGTCCATAGCTTCCACCACAAGCTATGCTCCAACAAGACGTTCCACGACGCGAACGATACCTGCATCTGTGTTCTGTGTTTTAAAAAATGTGAACAATACCACATTCTAAAGTGCAAGAAACGAGATAGGTCTATCGCTGCTTATAGCAAGGACAACTAAACTTATATGTAATCTTTGCTGTAATCCTTGCACGGTCTGTGCGCATTTCTAATTATATATATATATTTCCTCTTCAGTGTTTCCGGGAATAATATTGGTCCTGATAGGTATATGTTTTGTCAGTGGGGTGCAGGATGACTTCCAGAGTCCCTGTTGGTTTTTCATGGAGATGTTGCTTCCTTTGTAGAAAAGGATAACCTACTTAATAAGATTCTTAATTTCACCGATAGATGGCACATCAGATAGCTGGAACCAAATAGCTTATAAAGATAATAGCGGAAACTCCTCGCCAAAACAGGAGACAGCGCTTCCCAGCACCGCCTAGCGGTCCGAGTTGGCAACGTAAGACCAGCTGATTTACAACCGTGAGATCCAACCACACAATTATAAGAAATTATTGACCTGTGGATGATCTAATTATCCAATTATAATGTTTGGTACGGGGAGTATTTGTGCCATATATGGCTGTAATAATTATAATCAACAAAGTGACCCAAAATCTTTCTTCAGGTTCCCAAGAAATAAGGAAATGTAAGTATGAATTTATTGTAAACAAGTAGCCTACCATTACACTGATAGTTCGGTTTTCTTTTAATACAGAATGCTTTTACAATATTTAAAAAAGTCAACAAAAGTCAACCCCTGGCACTATACAGCCCATGACGGGCTAAGGCCGACCAAGCGACCGCTGCCCGGCCATTTGGCCTGCAGATATTGGGGTGACGCGTGATCAGCGCGTCGGGTCCCCTCGGCCGTTAATCTTGGTATTCGTGATTGGGGCGCTGTCTCACTGTCAGACAGCTACTCAATTGTCCTCACGAGGTTGAGTGCACCCCGTTCCAACCCTCACGTCTGTTTTAAAATTCCTGAGCCGGGGATCGAACCCGGGGCCTCCGGGTGAGAGGCAGGCGCGCTACCCCAACACCACGGGGCCGGCTTTTACAATATAATTAAGCATATTTTAGCCTGTTCTTTATTTATTTATAGATGCACACAGTGGGTTATTCGAAGCCGAAGGGCTGACTTAGATGACGTATTGAAAAGGAATGGCCCAGAACATTTAAAGATAACTCATGTTGTATGTTCAGACCACTTTGTGGAGAAAGATTTCTGGAATAAAAACTTGTCAAGTCAAGAATAAGATCTTTATAGGTTGTTGATAGTAGGCCTAATGTTAATATTGAAATAACTGCATAATTATAGAAGGAGGTGACTCTACGGTACAGTAGGCCTAACATTTAACAACATGCTTCAATATTTCCGATTGAAAGTGTACGTAGTTATTTGTTTTTATAAGGGACGGAACAGCGAGGTCATCTGCCTCTTAAGTGTACGTATTGAACTATTAAAGCTAAAGGAGGTTGGTGCAATCTAACAAGTTCAGAAACACAAATGTTAATTTTACTGACTTTATTGGGAAATATATGAGAAGGTAACTTTTTTTTATGTAATTAAACGTGTTCAACTCGTTTTTAAATACCAGTATGTCAAAAAGGATAGATTAAAACCAATGTCCTAATATTTCCTTGCAATTTCGGTCGGTGCACACTCAAAAATGCTAGCTGTGGGTGGCAAGGAGAGAAATGCTGTCAACTCGCACCAAGAGATGGCACTGTGATCGCTGTCTCCAGGCGAGCGCATGCTTTAACGGCCGAGTTTCCGCTATTATCTTTATAAGCTATTTGCTGGAACTGCCAATTTATTTACAATCGCATTTACATCCCAACGTGAATGAGACATTTTGAGAGAGAAAGGAATTTTAGGGAGAAAATACGGAATATTGAGTCATCTGGTGTTGTCTACACTGGTTGGTGCAATATGGCTGAAATTGTGTACTGAAGTTGTTTTGGTTCATCTAGATATTTATGTGTTCGCATTCTAATGTCTTGAACATTCTATTGAATCATTCACTTAATTGGTGTTCCAAATTACCTCTGTAAACTGTAGTGAATCCTTATCTGATAATTTCAAAAAGTTTTAGTGAGGAAAATGGAGAAGGCAGAGACATCCAATAGTTCATCTGTCACTGAAAAATACGCAGATCGTATGAAACGATTGCGCGATCTTCATATAAAAAGAGTAAGTTTTGGTGCATATAAATTAGCAAGGACTGGCAGTCGTGAGAGAAGTACAATACTATATTCGAATTGTTCGGAAATCAATCACTTTTTCATATTGATGGACCTTCAAACGTTTGTGACTCTTGGGAAGATTCAGACATGTAGCCAAATGTAAACTTCAATAGTGGCAATGTTTATTTTTACGGTATTTCAGAATGTTCAGATTTTCGTTTTTGTGCAAAAAATATAGCCCATATTTAGTTAATTTTGATAAATTCCAACCTACTGCTTTGCAGAATAAGTATATTAAGTTGGTAGCCCTGATAACACTTGCTTTGTTTGCAGAAGAATCAGCTGTTGTTCCCAAGTAGAATTACAATTTATGAGAAAATATAAATTGTCCCTTGAAGTCTATGTGAAAAAAAAAAGTAAAATGAAACTATGCCGGCTGCCATTAATATCCGGAAAATTTTCTATAGGAATAGGTAATGTGACTAAGATACAGAGTTGTACCTACATTTTATTGCTAGAGAGTATTATTCCATTTTTTCAGCAATTGCTGTTTGTGTTTGGCACAGGTATTGCCGCTTAGATCTGTTATAGCCTATATTGTAGATACCAGTTGATATTGAAAAAAAGAGCCTTCCGTGCCCAAAATAGGCAGAAACGAAGTCTCATTTCATTTTCTATTTGGTAGACTTCATGTTTTGCCAGCAGTGTAAGTTATTCGACGAGTGTGTCCATAATAAATTGTTGGAAATACTGCGGCCATTGCAGTGGTGAACAAATCTAGCCAGACCCCCTTGCTTGTAGTAAGTTACAATCAGTAATCTTCGTCCAAACTGTCTTCTAACTTGGTTGCAGCAAAATGGTTGGTAGTACTGAATGAACATAGAACGAGCAATAACACACTCTATGGTACACGAATTAGCCAAAATACTGTATCAAACTATGAGAAATAAATCAGGGAATTATGTTTTAATAGATATTTCCTCCCCCGCCATCTGTGACCCACCCAGCCATATCCCAATTAGGATCACGACTTATATAGCCAAAATAACAACTGTGGCCGCCATTGTCCAAATCAATCATCATGAAAGCAGTACTGCCAACCTCGCTCTTATGGTACTATGTGAAACAAAGAAGCGCCCAGTTCATTCTCTAGTGGGATGAATTGAATCATTTATTCACTATGGATTGTCGAAGTTGCCTGATAACAATCAGTAACTTCAATCGGCGAATCTATGATCAACCTAAGAAGGTGCCGAAGCTATTGCAACAACACATTTTAGTACCAAAAACTGAAAAACGGTGCGCGAAATGCAATCGTGAAGTGGAAGTTAGGTGGATAAAACATAACCTATCTGTAACCTGCAACAAGAGGATACCCGGGCGTCAATGCCGCACCTACACCCGACCATTCTAACCTTTGTTTTGTCCAATCCAATGGTTTTGGACAATCGTTACAGCCTAACGCGCCCAGATAATGGTTTTGTGTCAACCGTGCCCCGCAAGGTGCGCGCGGCCAGGGCTGCACATACACTCTACCATTCTATCCTTTGTTTTGTCCAGTCCAATGGTTATCTACAATAGTTACAGCCTAACGCATCCAGATCAATGGTTTTTGAGAATGATTACAGCCTATCGTGTCCCGATGAATGTTTTTGTTTATCAACGGTGATTTTGTGTTCCACTTCTTTTTATCAACAGTGATTTTGGATCCCACATGTTGGCAATAATGTGTGCGCCTCTGTGTGTAATGCTAGAGTGCGCCTTGTTGACAGTTGAATGAGATACAAGCGCTGTTGGTACATGACAGCCATTTTTAAAAGAGCAATAAATAAAAACATACATTTACGTACTTTAGCACATGTATGAGGTGCAATAGTGACCAGGGTTCCTAATTTCAATATGTAATATCGCCCAGAAGATAAATCGACACAAGGTATGTAAAAGTCACATTCATGTCTGATGCAAGTGTATAAGCTGCGTTCTACTTCCATTCAGAATTAATAAATGGTTTTGGACAGAGTTATCTACCCTAGTAGTGACCTATGGTTTCATCCAAATCGTCTAATCAAGTAGCAACCAATGACTTTGTCCCACAATGGCTTTAGAAGAGCGCAGTGCAACTTCTCAATTAAATTGAACAACTAAAAGTAATTTATGAACATTCCTAACTCACCAAAACTCGCATTTGAACACATATGACTGCGTCCGCATGTAATGACGCACTGTTTGAAACCTCATTCATACAGCTGAGTAATATGGCAAGAATTCAAGCCACAACATCAAACAAACATACACCAACGACTACAAGTCATCAGTGGCGTCATCGGCTACACCAAAATTTCCCCTAGACACATACGTATCACGGTATATACTTGAACCAATCAAGAAACTCGGGGAACGTCCAAAAACATACCTGCAACAATTATTCTGTTTCCTTTTAGCAGAATGAAGGCAGCCATTAACTAGAGTCCTTAACATTTGTTCCTGGTTGTTAATGTATATAGGCCTAAACCTGGGTTGAAAAAATGCTCGGTTCACATTTTTCTTTAAAAAATCTATTGCAAACTTGCTTTACAATGAAAGCTCGTATACATTAATTGTGCACGACGTATCACTCTTTTTCCTTTTGCTTTCATTTTGACAATATATCATTTTCATACCTTACTGTATTTCATCTTTTGGGGGGACATTATGAATTGTAACCTTGATCACTTCTGCACCGGATAGATGTGCTAAATCACGTAAATATGTGTTTTTATTTATTGTTTATTTAACAATCGCAACCATGTTCATCAGTGTATTTAGTATGTGAAACTGCAGCAACGAGCACTCACAATGAGGCGCACACATTGACGTCAGTAGTTGCCAATATTTCTGATACAAATACACCAAACGACACACGTAATGTTGTAATTATGTGAGAAAAAAATAATTGGGCCTTTGTGTATTATTTGTATTTGTAAATAATGCCTGTAAGAGGCAATTGTGCCAACTTCACTTGACCGCAATCCCCTATAGGGAGGTTTGGCAACTGTCTGGATGAAAAATACTAATAAACTAAAATGGGTGTTGGACTAAACTATTCGTTGCTACTTGGTTAGACGACTGTCTGGAATAAATCATTGGTCTGGACGAAATCATTTGGTCGCTACTTGGTTATATGACGAAAATTACTGATTGCACTACAAGCAAGGGTGTCTGGTGTGTAAGCCCCAGGTTAGGTTTGTTTTGTTAGTAGAACAGTATTGGTTTGGATGAAAATTATTATTGAAAGAACACGTATAATTACAGTCGGAAAGAAACAACAAGAAAACACACATTCAGTGTGGAGAAACAAAACCAGAAACACTCCTTTCATTCAACGCTGATTGAAATTAGGCTACTTATAGTAATGAGACAGCTTACACAATCCATTGTGAACTGGTTCAAACTCAGCGCACTGTCAAGTGAACTCGGCGCTATTTTGTTTCATGGTACCGCGCATATTCAAAGTATTACCGTAAGTGTGGGCTTGGCAATACTGTACTAGTGTCTATTTAATGGCGAAAATGGCGGACACAGCTGGAATTTCTTCTATATAAGTCGTGATCCTATTTGACAGGGTGGGTTGGATATAGACATCATCTCCAGATTTTTTTCCTGGCCATTTCTACAGGTAAGTTATTGTGGTTGATTTTTGTATTTTAGAAAAGTTATGAGGGAGTGATTCGTCATGCACCGCTACGAGGATGAGAGAGGTGTAGGAACATAGTTTCAGGCGCGGATCTAGAGTTTGGTTTTGGGGGGGGTCAGAGAATCGATCTAGAGTTTGGCCTTGCGGGGGGGGGGGGGTCAGAGAATCGAAATTGTTAAGAAAAATGGTATCACTAAAAACGCAATCACAAAATAACCAAACATACAAAACCAGACCAATTTTTTTGCAAGCTACATGGATAGAAATTTGATGCGTTTAGCACACCAAAAATATTCGTACAAATTGCAACGGCGTGTTTTGCGACTTTTACATCGAGCTTCGAGAAAAGGATCAAGGTACGTTACAGTTTCGGCAAGTCGAGTTGGTACCGACAAAGGGAGAAAGTCACAGCTTATATTGCCAACCAAGCTTGCGGTTTGGAAGTCGGCAAAAATTTTTGGTGCGAAAAAAGCCCCAGTTTCCTATCCGTGCATTGCTGCACATTCATCGTGACATCACTATAGACATCGATTCGGTAATCACAAGGTTTGGTAAACAAAATAGACGAGTTGATTTTGTTGTATAACTAATAGTTTTTATACAATAGGTTTGAAGTTGTAAATATGTACAGTTGTAACAGAACATAATAATTCCAATAAAGATAATTCAGTATTGAATAAAATGAAAAAAAACCTGTTTTTCGTTTTTTGAGTTTGCAAAAAAATTTGGTCTCCGTTTGGGGGGGGGGTCATGACCCCCGTGACCCCCCCCCCCCCCCCCCCCCCCCTTGAATCCGCGCCTGCATAGTTTGGTGTCCAAGACTTGCTCAATAATTCTTCTGATCGCGGAAAATACTGTATTGCAAACGATTCTTTCAAACATTGTCTTTTGTAAATTAGAACTGTGCGTGCACATTCTAATAGGAACTACAGGGTGAGCTATTCACAATAATGTGAGAAATTTAGTTGCTTTCAAGTGTCTCAAATATCTAATGATAACATGATCTGGACCTGGCAAAGTTTCAAGTTTCAACTTTATTGACAATTGCTGAATGTTTGTTTGTTATTTATACAAGTCTACACAGTTTCTCCAAATTCAACAAAATTTTATGCACTTATCTTTTGGTACACAGCAGGTGAAATTTGGATAGCCCTCTCCATTCCATAGATTTAGACCCTTTGGCACATGGACAAAAAATTGAATGTTTCATAGGATCAAATTAGGCTTATTTTAAGCCTCATAATGTAATAAACAAAACTCGATGAGTTCCTGAGGGACCCAAAAACCATGTTTTAAGGCCATAGAGCCAACCATTTTCTAGTTATTTGGACAAGATCATACCTGTTTGGGAGACATTAAGATTTAATGGGTGTATTGATTGCTGGTAATGCAGGCTGCATCATGCCATCCCTAATGTACATTATTAGGTTGGATCGTACCTGTATTCTATGAGTGAATGTTTGTTACCAAATAGAGAACATGATTTTGGGGTCCACTAATGACAAGTCGTATGTTAAACTGCTGCCAAGGCACTCACAACGGGGTTGTTGATGAAATCGGGTTGAGTGTTCATCATTTCCAGAAGCTGTGTACAAAACGTATCATGTGCCTGCAGATCTCTGGGCAATAATTTTTGCGACGGAACTTTATATCCAGATGCAACATCCATCGTACACTTCTGTTCGAGATGTTTAGGACTTGTGAATCCCAACGAACTGAAGATCATGTTGGACTTCGCTCGAAAGCAACTGATACTCTTGCTATGTTGTCCGGGGTGTAAACCGTATGTTGTCTGCAAGGGGGGCGTCTTGTTTCTTACAGATGCTGTTCTAAACTGCTGGACCCATCTCATAATTGTCTTCTCGGATGGAACTTTATCATTTCGACCGAAGTCAAAATGTAGTCGAAACGAACTCTGCGTTCATGTGACACTATCACCTATTTTGAAGAACGCTTCAATTACAAATGCACAATGTTCGTGTGACCAATGCTCCATACTGACTAGAACTGCTTTGAACCTCACGACTCACTGGTACAACCATCAACATTCTACTCGCCCATGTCCAACAATGGCACGCTAATTAAAATAGGTCATTGTTTCTGCCGCACCCTGTATATACAGTATATATATACCGGTATTATCACAGATTGCAGATGATATTGTGGTCTGGGGAAGGAACACCGAAGAAGTGTAAAAACAACTAGATGCACTGAACGAAAATATTCAGAAGTACGGCCTGAAAATCAGTATAGAGAAAAGCAAGACCATGGTGATGACAAGAGGAGAAAGACAAGGAAAGGGCACTGTGAAAATTGGAAGTCCGAGTTTGGAAATTGTGGACACGTTCAAATACCTAGGAAGTGAATTGATGCAAACTGGTAAGTTGGACATGGAGATAAGCAGGAGGGTACAGCAGAGCAATGCATTCTATCAAAGTGTAAGAAAACTTGTTTGGAATAAGGAAGTACCAAGGAAAAGCAAAGAGGTAATGTATAAAGTGTACTATGTTCCCATATTAACTTATGCAGCTGAGACTTGGACCCTGACAAGCAGGCAAGAGAGTAGAATCCAAGCCAGTGAAATGAAATTCCTAAGAAGTATGATCGGAAAGACAAGGAAAGACAGAGTGAGGAATGAAGATGTTAGGAAGGAAGTTGGGATGGGAAAACTAAATGAGAGAATTGAGAAGAATAAACTAAGGTGGTTTGGACATGTAAAGAGGATGGAGGAAAATAGAATACCAAGACAGATGCTGGAGACGAAGTGCAAGGGTAAGAGAGCAAGAGGAAGACCTAGAACAAGGTGGATTGATTCAGTGAAGAACAGCTTATGAAAAAGAAATCTGGACTGGGACAGGATCGTGGAAGAAGAATGGTGGAAGGAAAGAGGAAAGTGGAGAAGTGCCATAAATACCCCAACCCGGCAGGAGCTGGATAAGGGGAAATGATGATGATGATGATATATTATCACATGATGTTTTTTTTTTTTGCACATGCCAGTATCATCATCATCATTTCCCCTTATCCAGCTCCTGCCGGGTCGGGGTATTTATGGCACTTCTCCACTTTCCTCTTTCCTTCCACCATTCTTCTTCCACGATCTTGTCCCAGTCCAGATTTCTTTTTCTTATGCTGTTCTTCACTGAATCAATCCACCTTGTTCTAGGTCTTCCTCTTGCTCTCTTACCCTTGCACTTTGCCTCCAGCATCTGTCTTGGTATTCTATTTTCCTCCATCCTCTTTACATGTCCAAACCACCTTAGTTTATTCTTCTCAATTCTCTCATTTAGTTTTCCCATCCCAACTTCCTTCCTAACATCTTCATTCCTCACTCTGTCTTTCCTTGTCTTACCTATCATACTTCTTAGGAATTTCATTTCACTGGCTTGGATTCTACTCTCTTGCCTGCTCGTCAGGGTCCAAGTCTCAGCTGCATACGTTAATATGGGTACATAGTACATTTTATACATTACCTCCTTGCTTTTCCTTGGTACTTCCTTATCCCAAACAAGTTTTCTTACACTTTGATAGAATGCATTGCTCTGCTGTACCCTCCTGCCAATCTCCATGTCCAACCTACCAGTTTGCATCAATTCACTTCCTAGGTATTTGAACGTGTCCACAATTTCCAAACTCTGACTTCCAATTTTCACAATGCCCTTTCCTTGTCTTTCCCCTCTTGTCATCACCATGGTCTTGCTTTTCTCTATACTGATTTTCAGGCCATACTTCTGAATATTTTCGTTCAGTGCATCTAGTTGTTTTTGCACTTCTTCCGTGTTCCTTCCCCAGACCACAATATCGTCTGCAAATAACAGTAACTTCATTTCTTTATGTCCATATGCTTCCTTTGTTTCCTTTACAATGTCATCCATTACCATTATGAATAAAAGGGGTGACAGCACACTCCCCTGTCTTAGTCCAGTCTTGTTCCTAAACCAATCTGTCTTTCCAACAGGGGTCAGAACCCTGCTAACACAGTTGTTGTACATTGCTTGCACCATTTCCAACATTTCTCTTCCCAGTCTCTTCTTAACCATGGTTTCCCATACCTTCTCTCTGGGGACACTATCATATGTCTTTCCTAGATCTATGAAAGTCATGATCAAATCCTCTCCATATTCCCAGTTCTTTTCCATCACCTGCCTCAAGCTAAAGATTGGGTCCACTGTGGATCTTCCACTCCTGAAGCCATACTGTTCCTCTTGCAACTCTCCTTCCACCTTCTTCTCATTCTTCTTTCTAATATCCTTTCCAGTATTTTTACTATCTGTGATAAGAGGGTGATCCCTCTATAGTTATCACACACCTTCTTGTCCCCCTTCTTAAACACTGGTATTATTAGCCCTTTCTCCCAGTCTTCTGGTACACATTTCCATTTCCACACACACTTAAGCAGTCGATACAACCATTGCATACCAACAGGTCCAGCAGCCTTTATCATTTCTACACTGATTTCATCCACACCTGTTGCTTTTCCCATCTTCATTTTCTGTACTGCTAATTACACCTCCAGCATTGTTATATCATCTTCTGTTATAGAGTCGTCAGGTTGTGTCACTTCCATCTCACCAGTACAATTGCTCACATTCAATAGCTTATCGAAATACTCCTTCCATCGTCCCTTTATCTCTTCTGGGTGTGTTAACAACTCTCCATCTTCCTTTTTCACTAGCTTTGTAGTAACTCTTTCTTTCCTCTTACTTCTTAGAAGCCCATACAGCATCCTTTTACTGCCACTTACATCTGTTTCCATTCTTCGTGTAAATTCTTCCCAACTTTTCTTCTTTTCTTCTCCTACCACTTTCTTACACCTCCGTTTGCTGTCCTGATACTTCCTTTTGCTTTCTTCTGTTTGATCTCGGTTCCATTCTTTCCATGCAGACTTCTTTTCTTTCACTGCTTTCCTCATTCCACCACGGTGTCTCCTTCTCTTTCACTCTTGTTGACGTCCTACCACAAGCACTCTCTGCTGCACCAACAAATGCCTTTTTAAAGTGGGACCATTCCTCTTCTATGTTTTCCACTTCAGTAACTGGGATTTGTTGCTTCAATCTCTCCTGAAAATCTTCCTGTACAGTTTTGTCTTTCAATTTCCATACTTTTATTTTACTTTCTCTGATCTCCTTTAGGTTTTCCAATTTTTCCCATCTAAATTTTGCCAGTAATTGGGTTTATTTTGTATTGACCGACTGAAAAGTTGCAATAACAAATTTTTAAACTGAATTCTTGCTGACATAACTTACTCTATGCCTTTGGAATATACCTCCTGATTCCTTGGATTCTACACGTGAGATAGTAGCGAGGATCGAGGGATGTGACATTTACACCCAGAATCAGGTGGAAGTGAGTATGGTCTCTGCTACTTCTCCATCAGGATAGCTGTAGATTTGATAGATATGTAGTCATGCTATAACTTTGGACTTCGTAGCTGTGAGCCCTGTGCACTTATTGCATATGAGATATAACTCTGATAAAAGTGGGAAAGATGCAAGGGCTATATTAATAGACTGTTGGAAACTTATTTGGTAGTAAAGGAGCCATTGGGGATAGTAAAATGCTTTATCATGACACATGCTTACAGTGTGACTTTTTGCTTTGAACAGACTTCCGTGATCTCTTACCACATTTAGCAATTATATTGGTTAATTTCCTTAATAGTCGCCTCCGTAGCGTAGAGGTCAGCATGGTTAGCTGCCGCACCAGAGGTCCTGGGTTCGATTCCCGGCTCTGCCACAAAATTTCAAAAGTGGTTTGAGGACTAGAACGGGGTCTACTCAGCCTCGGGTGGTCCAAATGAGTAGAGGGGGTTCGATTCCCACCTCAGCCATCCTCGAAGTGGTTTTCCGTGGTTTCCCACATCGTCTTCGGTACCTACTGGACTGTACTGTACTGTAAGGCCATGGCCGCCTCCTTCCGTCTTCCTTGCCTATCCCTCCTAATCTTCCCCTGCCTTCCCTCATGAAGCCCCTGTTCGCTTTGCAGGTGAGGCCGCCTGGGTGCAGTGCTGGTCACACCTCTCCAGTTGTATCCACTCCGATCAGATGTTCCCAGCTCTAGGACACTCCCCTTAGAGGCGGTAGAGGTGAGTTCCCTCGCTGAGTCCGTGCGAGCCACCAACAACCTGGAGGGTAAATTCGATTTAAAAAAAAATCCTTAATGATTCTCTGTGTGGTTAATTTCTTATTGTCACCTTTATTTTGCTATGAGTCAGTTTAGCATGAACATTGTGACTGAGTTTGATAATAAATAAATATCATTCTTAACTTAAGAGTGTTTTCAGACCAGGGAACTTAGGAGACTTAGAGACTTCATGATCAATTAACCAGGTGAAGCCGGGTACTACTGCTAGTTATGCTATATAGACTATATAGTGCTTGGGAAAATTGTCCTTGACAAGCATTACATCTTTTGGTACATGTACAGTATATTATTTGCATAATCTGAAAAGTTATTTAACATATATATATATATATATATATATACATTTTTTTTTTTTTTTTTTTTTTTCAAAATGTTTCTCGCCACTTTTTGTCTTTGGTTGTAAAAATTATATTAAGCTACCTCAGATTCAGATTTCTGCTTATTCGTGTCTCTGACTTACATTTTGAATTTATGGATTATTTAAATAAAACTATTCTTGCTGTAAATTTTATTTAATTGCTGGGTGTAGAGATCCTGGCAACTTTTGAATTTGCCTGAAAAACAATTTGTAACATGTTTGTCAGTGCTTCATATTTTTCAATATTCCTCCCTGATTTAATTATGAGACAGTCATTCTTTACCTATTTGACTAGGGCATTGTGGCTTTCTGTAGTTATCTGATAGCATTAAAACATCTTCAAATCATGTGTCTTTGATGAGTGGTAAGGTAATGAGTTTTCATGGTTATTTCAGGGACATTTCTTTTTTATAGAGTGAAGCACGCCAGTTGAATCATCAAGAAGTGGTAGAAGAGGACAAGCGAAATAAGCTGCCTACCAACTGGGAAGCTCGGAAGCGCAGAGCTGAGTGGATCTTACAGGATGAAGAAAGTAGAAAAGAAGCAGAAGAAAGGGTATGTTGTAATTGAATCGATCGGCTGAAAAGCATTCCACTATCTATTAAACTAAGAGGACTATTTCAGTTCTGCAGAAGGCCTTCTCGTTCTAATTTACATCTTACAAGACTCGTGAAAGCTAGGTCCATGCTAATTACCCAAAGGGTAGTACGAACAATTATTTCCGCAATAAAGAAGCTTGCTACTTCAGATTTGGACAGATATTACTTCACAGGACATGACCTGAAAAGGCTGGACCACATTTCTTAAATACCTAGCATTTTGCGTCCTTGTTCATGACTCCTGAATACTTAAGACGAAACAAACTATCTAACTACTGACTTGCAATAAATCGTCATTTCTAAACCCGCAAACTAGTCCTAAAAATAACTACAAGATTAAAAAGCAGTTTTGTAGATGCTACTTTTTCAGTAAACTGTTTAAGAAAGTCTGTTAAATCTGTTCTTAGCCTCATACACATGTAAGAGCAAACACCAGCATGACAATGCTTCTTCCTTTTATTCTTGTCCTTATGACTGATCACCCCCCACCCATGCTGCCATATGTTGAAATGCAGTCCGATAGAAGAAATAATTTAGTGCTATTTTCTCCTACCTTACACAGAACATTGGAAAATAAAAGGGGCATGATATCACATGGGTGAAGCTGTTCCTTAAGAGATGGTACAAGAAAGATTCAGGGATAGAACACTGAACCCCTTCTCTGTTGAGAGGGGAGGTTGCAAATACTATGGTTGCTGTTAATTCATTTTAGGGGCTTGGGATATCTTGGTCATCAGCACCATGTATTTGGGTGTGGATTGAACTTGTCAGACAACCTGTATTCCTGTGATGACTGTATAGTAAAGCCATCATTACTTCCGACTTGACGTTTCAGTTTTACCCTAGAGTTATCTAGCGGTCAGAAGGAAAACACTTTAACTAGCCAATCACAGGCACTCATTCAAATCAATATATCACGACAAATCGTTTCGTTCGCAATGTCGCAATTTAGCGAACGAAACTCTAGCCTAGCACTGAAACGTCTAGTCGGAAGTAATGATGGCTTTACTATAGTATGTGTAATTGTATTAGGGACAAGGATGAGGTAGGTGCCCCGGGACTTGAAGTAAGATACTGTCCTGGTATTTGCCTGTAGGGAGTGTGGAAAAACCTGGGGGAAATCCATACTCAGAATTGCCGCTGTCAAGACAGGGATTCGAATCTCCAGATTTGCTGCAGTACAAATACTATGGAATACCAAAACTAGACACTTCCTTAACATTGGACATTACCAAGCTTTCAACTGACAATGCACACAATGTTACCGAGTACTTTTAATGCAAATTTTGAGCATTATAAAGCATAGCTTGAATCCCATTCAAAAAATGCATTTCGAGAAAATAGGAATAAACATTGTTAAGTCAAAAATTGTGTTCTTTGGCATAGCCTATATACTGTATAATGCACAATACATACCAGAAC
This sequence comes from Meconema thalassinum, assembly GCA_946902985.2. NCBI lineage: Eukaryota > Metazoa > Arthropoda > Insecta > Orthoptera > Tettigoniidae > Meconema > Meconema thalassinum. Next base: position 161,817,160 of record OX336390.1, read on the forward strand.
TGTAACATGCAAACAGATTTACTTGTGTTAGCACAAGGTTAACAAGCCTTGCTTACCTCAACATCGTAAGTTAATAGTTTTTCTTCATTCGTGCTTTTTAACACTTCAGCTTTCTGCAATAATTTGCTCTCTCCCTCGCATAAACCCATAAGCTCACACTGCGAGAGAGCCATCTTTCATCGAAGATGAAGGGTGTTACTGGCCTCATTTACAGCATTGAGCAGTTCTTGTAAATCTTTAAGACTTGTTGCAAGTATGATTGTCATCTGGAGCCCTTCCAGTCTTCATTGTTCTTATGGCATATTCCACTTCTGCACGTGTGATATCCACACCATCGCCTTCCCATGCACCTTGATCATCATTTCTGCAGTCCATGAAGAGATTCTGAATATATTCCTTCCATTCCTTCAATTTCTTTTCTGTGCTAGATAAGATATCGCCATCTTTGTTGAAGAGGACTCCACTTGTCTTATTTTTGTATATACCTGTTGCCTGTCTCACTTTCTTGTACTGTACATGTTGAATGAGTCACGTTGGAATTCAGAAATTCTATTTCCTCACATTCCTGAGAAAGTTGTTGTTCTTTTGCAAACGTTTATTTCTGCAATATTTTATAATTGGTGGGATCTTTATTCTTAAATGCTCTTTGTTGATCTATCAGCTGCAGAATGTCATCTGTCATCCAGGTCTTGTTTTTCCTTCTCCCGGCAGCTTTTAATTTTGCTTGACTTATTTTTCATTGCAGATTTGATATGATTCCAAGTCCCTTCGATATCATTTACATTCATACTGTTCTGAATGTCCACAAGTTTTACACACTGTTCTGTCTATACTTCATTCCTCAGTTCAAGGTTTTGAAGTTTCTGAATCTCAATCCAATTAGTTCTTCCCTAGTAATTGCATTTCTTCAGCCTGATATTCATAAATGCAAACAGGAGGTTATAATCTGAGTTGATATCAGCTCCAGAATAAGTTTTCACACATTCGATGGAGTTTCTGAAACGCTTATTGATTGTGTTGTAATCAATCTGGTTCCTAATGTTGCCATCAACATTTGAGATCCACGAATAGAGATGACGTGGAGGCAGCTGAAAATGTGTGTTTGCTATAATAAGATCTTGCTCCTGACGAAACTGAACCAATCGATCACCTCGAAGATTGCTTGCACCTAAACCAAAATCACCGACAATATCAGCACATCTACCATGGCCCACCTTAGCATTGAAATCACCCATTACAATGTTGATATCATGTCTTTTAGTGAAAGACATGGCTGTCTCTATTTTGGTGTAAAAGTCTTCAACTTCATTATCTGACGAATCACATGTTGGAGCATATACTTGGATGATTTTCACCGAAATCGGACGTGCATCAAGTTGTAGTAAACATACTCTGTCAGATACGGGCACAAATGATTTCACAGACTTAATGATATTGTGATGTATAATGAAACCAACACCATTAAAGTGATGAGGATCATCATTATCAGAATAGTACAATTGATAACCATTGACTACACATTTTCCAGAATGTGGCCAGTGCATTTCACTGGGTCCAAGCTCATCAATACCGAGTCTTTCCATCTCTCTGATAGCATTATGAAATCAAGACTGAGGTGGTATGGACACTGAAAGAGAATGGAAGAGAAGAAGATTCCCAAGAGCATACATGAGATGCAGATGCAGAAGAAACGACCAAAGGGAAGACCAAGAGATAGATGGCTGAAAGGAGTGGAGGACTGTGTCAAGAAGAGAGGCGAGGACTGGACCAGAGTGACAGCGAAGAGGTGGTGGGAAGAAAGGATTAAGTGGCGAGGCCCCCAAACAGACCCAGCCTGGAGCTGGAAACTGTACAAGATGATGATGATGATGATGATGATGAAACAAGCTACAGACATGACTGGCCGGGAGATTCTTTGCACCTCCTGCCCACTTAAGAGCTGGTGGGGACTGGGGGCCTTGGCTTTTTGTTTTCCAGTCATGCTAAAGATTTTCCTGGGGATTAAATATGAGGTGGTTTCCTGTTGCCTTCCTCACGTAGTTTTGAGACTGCTTACACTACTATGCTTACGGTCTCAAATTTGTGTTACATCGCCGTATCAGCCAAAACCTAGGCTGGCGCTGCACTAATAACGAAGCTGCTGCCCCTAATAGACGCCATTTGTAGCCACCCGCTCCGGGTCAGGTGCTACACTGATACCTATCCTCAGAGTGAGGACGATACATTTTACTCTTGCTAATCCCGAGTACTAGGATGCCACTTCCGCCAGCTGCACTGTTCCAAATTCCAGCTTCTCCACTGTAGCTGCGTTGTGGTCTTCATTCATAACCCTGAGCTGGGGCCCTCCATATTTATGACCCCTGGAAAGAGGGTGTCCCAGTATTGTCAAGCCCCCAGTAGCAGGTATTTCCACCTGCCCACATTGCTGTAGGCCCCCTATCCGCCACCTGGGGACGCGCCCTCTAGGGGTTGACATCATTTTATGTAAATGGGTCAGTATTTATTCATTTCGAGATTACTTCATAAGTTTCAACCAAGGCACAAACACCAATCTAATAAATATGACAAATGTACGCCACAGTCTTCTATTTCCTCCAGGTGCGCTGCTTTTTACACGGTAGACCCACACTTTGAAATATTTCCATTTAATTTATTCTATTAATCAGTGTGTTCCATACAGACCTAAGCTTGTATGTTCAACGTGAAATGAATATTGTACCGGAAGGAAGAAATGAATGGCCTAACATCCTGAAAGGAAAAGAATCTAAATCTGAAATAATATAAAAGAAAATATAACAGGTCTTTTCGTGTCGTCTAGCTCGCCATTCTCTTGTAAAATTCTCAGGTACATTGATCTCTTAAACACAATATCGCCTTTTTCCTTTAATATTTTCCTTTTATTTTGACACTTCTTGAATTTAAAACCTATCGATGAAGCATTTGTCTCAGATGTTTGCGACTCCCCTTGTAATCCAGGGTGTTGAGCAATACGGAAAATGTACGGGAATTTTAGTAACCCGGGATAAATGTAGCCAACTTCACGACGTTTTCCTTTAATGTTTTCCTTTTATTCTGACACTTCTTGAATTTAAAACCTATCAAATTAAGCATCTGTATCAGATGTTTGCGACTCCCCTTGTAATCCAGGGTGTTGAGCAATACGGAAAATGTACGGGAATTTTAGTGACCCGGGAAAAATGTAGCCAACTTCACTACACAGCAGCGTCGTCGCGTCTCATGTGACTGCTTTGCCTGGCCGACCACCGCGCGGAGCTGCTCGCGCCTCACTCGCTGCTAGACAATGACAGACAGGACTCAACCTGCATTGTTTTTCTCGGCCGTTTGCCGAGATTCCCATTGGCCTAGCAAAGTGAAAGGTGGCAAGTTCGTAGTCGGGCATGGTCGAATGTGGCGAGTAGGTATCGGCGCCACTCGTAAGCGGCTTGACTTATTCCTCACAGTTTCTACTCTGTGGCCGCGAGTTTACGGTGGAGTGCAGTCGCACATTGGGGAAAGTCGTGATTACGGTACGCAATTGGAGGTGATCAGCACCGTTCGTATACGACGAGATTCCCGTGACTTTCACTATCACAAGTTAGACTTCGTCGTAATCTGGATAGTCTCTGATCTGGATAATGACTAAGGTTCGGATGTTAAGGAAAAGTCATATTTTTTTCCTGAGCTCATTTTACCCGAAATCTGAAAAATAAGTTTGATTGACGAATCCCTGACCTCGTATAAAGCAATTTGATGTTGCCTATAAATGCATATTTCAGCTATTTTTATTGTTTTGGTCATATTTGGTTATAATTTCAGCAATTTTGTTTAAATTGAGGCGTCGTTAACAAGGTACGTGTTATCTGCTTCGAGTTTCAAACACAGGATTTCGAATAGTGTAGTAGATATATTTTTCTTTCTTTTCCCGGAATAGGCAGATAGCAGGTTTAGAAGACCTGATTCCAAGAAGGCGCTCCTCTACGGACGTCTTTTAGCACATCTGAATATAATGGTGCATTAGGGTCCCCAGCAAAACAGGAGAGCACAAATAAGAGGACTGTACATAACGATTAAGACATGTCTGGTACAAGAATATTAATTTACTGCCATACAGAACTGCAAACACATACATACACAACAATAAACAACAACAACAAAAAAACACTAATACTCTGGTCTACCGTCGAGCGATCGAGCTGGCTGTCGAGATCGAGGCGGCTGTACTCAACATACCAGCCGCCAAGAAATACTTACTTTCTTATCACTACAAATCACACAACAAAACATGAATTACATCTAATCAAACACTGCACTAACGTGTCTGTTTGAGCAAGAAATCTACATACACAATGCAATGATACACTGAAAACAAAACTGAAGTGCTATGGTACATTAATTACACTACACTTGCTTCAGGCAGAGGACACAATTTTTCAATCGGTCGTTTGAACAATCCCTTGGCATTGCGAATGGTTGCCACACGAACCAGTCCGTTGTCTCTGGGATGAACTTGTTCGATCACTGCAACCTTCCAGTGCAGTGGAGGTAGCTTGTCTTCCTTCACAATGACAAGCGTCCCAGACGTCATACTTGGGGAAGAACTGGATCATTTAGCCCGCTGCTGCAGGTGGTGTAGATACTCATTGGACGTACTGGACCAAAATATCTGAAGTTGTTGCTGCATAATCTCCCATCTGGACAACAAGCTAAGCTTTACATTACTTAGATCTGGCTGAGGTAGACTTTATAAGGCAGTGCCAATAAAGAAATGGCCAGGAGTGAGAACTTCATTATCATTAAGATCGGAGGAGAGAGGAACGAGTGGTCTGGAGTTCAGACCAGCTTCTATTTGTCAGGTTAAAGTAGTTAATTCCTCAAAGGTAGGACGTAACGTACCCATAACACGTCTGAGGTGATGCTTGAAAGATTTGACACCTGCTTCCCATAGGCCTCCAATGTGTGGTGCTCTTGGAGGTATGAAGCTCTACTCGATGCCTTCTCTGCTGGTGAAATTCTGTACCTCCGTTCTCGTTTCTTCTGAGTCGAGAAGTTTTTGAAGTTCCTTCTTGGCTCTCACGATGTTAGTGCCATTATCACTGTAGATAGTTTGGCAACGTCCACGACGTGATATAAATCTACTCAATGCTGCCATGAAAGATCGTGTCGTAAGGCTGCTAACAACTTCGAGATGTACAGCTTTGGTAGCTAGGCACACAAATAGTGCTACGTAACATTTATCCCTTGTCTTTGACCTGAGAGAACCAGTTTTTAAAGAAAAGGTCCTGCATAGTCTATCCCACAGTTTAAAAATGGTCGAACTAACTCAACGCGAACATGTGGTAGTTGTCCCATTAGTTGAGTTGAAGATTTTGCTCTTAGTCGGAAACATGTCAAGCAATTATGAATTATTCGTCTGACTGTCGTTCTACCATTCACAATCCAGTATTTCTGCCTAAGGGAGGCCAGAAGAAGTTGACAGCCAGCATGCAAGAGACGGCTATGTTCATTTATCAATCTGGTGATGTGATGATGAGGTGGCAAGATCACAGGATGTTTTGCTCATATGGCAGATTAGACCGTTCTAACCATCCACCAACTCGTAGCAGCCCGTTGTGGTCTAAACCAGGCTGTAGACTTCTTAAGTGACTCGACAATGAATTTCTTAGTCTGATTCCAGCTGTTTGATTTCCATATGGTAAGCTAACTCCTTAGCCTGTCTGATTCATGTTGTCAGAGCATTCTACAATTCCTTTAAAGAAAGAGGTCCAGTGGCTCGCTCTGTCTTCAATTTTGAACAATTACGTACAAATCTAAAGGTGTATGCTACAACTCGTTGCAATCTCGATAAGCTAGAGAATCTTGTGACGAGTCCATCCTCGGGAGTAGTCATTAAGTAACGTACAGGCTTAATCTTCTGCTCTGGTGGTTCCTGCTGCTCTGGGAGATTGTCTAATGTAGGCCAGTGTTTAGAATCTTCACTCAACCAAGCAGGTGCATTCCACCATAACTTATTATCCTTAAGATCCTTTTGATGTACACCTCGTGATATCAGATCAGCGGGGTTAAACTGTGAAGAAACGTGTCGCCAAGTAGCACCTTCTGTAATTTCCAATTTCCTGTATTTCAACTACTAGGTTGGCTACAAAAGTCTTCCATCTTGATGACGGTGCCGAAAGCCATGCCAATACAATAGTAGTCTGTCCACACGAATATGTTCGCAAATGTAAGATTCAAGGCCTTGACTACCCTCTGCAATAATTGAGATAATAGCAATGCTCCACATAATTCCAATCGTGGAAGAGATAATTTCTTCAATGGTGCTACCCAGGACTAGGAGCAAAGAAGTCTTACAGAAGTGGTTCCATCCTTGTTTGTGGAGTTGTTACTTATTACTAGCCCTTCTTGGGTCACTGATTTAAAACTTCCCAAAATCATCCTCCTATTTTTGATCGGAAGTACTTCATCATATACCACACAATTGAAATGGCAGGGTCGTGGAGTGTTGGACACACATTTGGTCAACCTAACTGGTATCATTTGGGCGTTCAACTATTAGGTGTAATTCCCTATAAAGAAAACTAATTATAACCTTCAAAATATGTGTATTAATATCAACTTTAAACATATGGCGGGGACTCTCGTCGAACAGACTATGGTTTCCTATCTTCAATTCTCCTCGGCAATGACGAAAACATGTGACCCAAAATGAATGTTGGAATATAAAGATGTTTGTTACTCACTCATCGACGGTCTTGCAGATAATCTACGAGACATGCTCGATAGATCAGTTCTCCCCAGCATTTCTAAGATTTTCCACACGTGGTTTGAGGTTAGAGATGTTTACTGGTTTAGATAGCCACATCTCTGCGAGAGAAATGAATGTGCTTCCGTACCCAACTTGAATTGTGCTAACAGAGATAACATCGTTGTGATTTGTAGCCGTTTCGAGTACTTTCGAAAGCCATGCTTTCAACAAAACTGTTTCTCTAAATAGGCCTACGCCAAATTACGAGAACGCGACCTTTCCAACCAGACGCTACAATAGAAGTGACTCCCCGCTCCACACGAAAAAAACCACCTCTCATCTTGTAAACACATGTTTTCGTCTTTCTCCGCCAGGGTCATGATACCCTCGAACCCATGTATATTTCTTACAACTCATGGCGCGAAACTCTTCTCTGACGTCAGAACCTTACACAATTTATACAAAGCTTTCTTCAAGACAAGGGAAGTTATTCTCGGCCCAATCTAAATTTGGCCTAGAGTTTCCTGCTGTTGCAACATCTTGTAGCTTGCCTACACAATCCGCTGTCTTGTATACTGACATCTCCCATACAAATTAAATGAAATATTCCTGACTGAGTCCCCGAGATACACAAGATATATATACACTAAATAAAATGAAATCCTACAACCTAAATGATGATGATGAACAAGAAAAGAAATGGTATGAACAAATTACCCTAACCTGACTTCTCTTGCAGTCAACCAAATAAGGGTTTGGGAACATTGTGACCGGAACAGTCACAATACGCCCCCATGTGATTCACACGGGTGAAACAAGTGTGGATCACAAACACTCAAACAAACAACGCACTGAAACCACAAAGAACACACTATTACATAAATAAACCCTGGAAGACATATATACACACACACTTGTCAAATTTTCACACATTCTCACTCTCTCGAATGTCTTATTGTGTCCATTTCCTAGCCTCACTGATTTCTCTCAAGTGTCTTAGGTCTAGCACTTCATTTTCTTCGTCTCATCATGAGACCCTATCGCTTCACAAGCCATGGTATTTGCCTGCACAGGCCTTATCATACCATCTATCCATCTAACACTCGATGCCACTTTGCTGGCTAGCATTCTTCGTCACATCTCTTGAGTTTTGTCATGCCATCACGTTATGTTGACTAATTCTCTAAGAGTCCATGCCATATTATTTTACAGAGTGATATCTACGGAGATTCCTAATATTATGTGTACTGACAGACTTACCATCCTGGTCCGTTAAACTATAGGCACACTCACCAATACGTTTAACCACCTTAAAAGGCCCCTGAAATAGATGAAAAAAACAAACTAAACCAACCCCTAAACTGAAGATAGATAAGAACTCTGAAACACACCTGATCGCCTATCCAAAAAAAACTGAATTTAACCCTCCAAAAACTGTAAGCTGCCAACTTCCTACTCATCTCCCTCAAACTTACCTGCCAAAATGATACTCTCAATGAAGGTCGACATATCCTGATTCAGCATAATGCCTATTTCTTTCTCCTCTGGTTCACCTGTACTCTTTCGTTGCCACTTTCCTGATGCCCCCCACCCCTCTGATAGTTTTCCTGTGCTGATATTATCCTTATCCTGTTTCTTTCTACTTCTATAATTCCTTATTTCCACCTCCCGTTTATTCTGTCTACTAGAATCTCCCTGCTGACTTTCACCTAACATCACCTCCAAATGTTGTTCACTCTCACCTAACGTCTCCTCCCACTGCCGTTCACTCTCCTCTAAGTTATTATCACCTCCCATCCCTTTCAACTGCTGTTCACTCTCGTCCACGCTACTATCACCTACCGTCCCTTTCAACTGCTGTTCACTCTCGTCTACGCTACTATCACCTACCGTCCCCTCCAACTGCTGTTCACTCTCGTCTACGCTACTATCACCTACCGTCCCCTCCAACTGCTGTTCACTCTCGTCTACGCTACTATCACCTACCGTCCCTTTCAACTGCTGTTCACTCTCGTCTACGCTACTATCACCTACCGTCCCTTTCAACTGCTGTTCACTCTCGTCTACGCTACTATCACCTACCGTCCCCTCCAACTGCTGTTCACTCTCGTCTACGCTACTATCACCTACCGTCCCCTCCAACTGCTGCTTCTCTGCTGCTTCGTCCACACACAACTTCACAGATTCTACCTGCCTGCCTACCTCCTTTCTAATAGCCTCTCCTTGCTGCCTAACTTCTCCTACCTCCTTACTTACAGGATCTTTCACTTCTCTTTCCTGCTTGTTCACTGCCTCTATACCGGACTCCAACTTCTCTGTACTAGACTCTACCTGCTTGCTCCACTTATCCACACTAGGCTCAAACGTCTCACTCACAGACTCTCCCAGCTTGTCCAACTTTTCCCTACTGGACTTACACGTCTCACTCACAGACTCTACCAGAGATTCTAACTCCTTACTGACAAATACTCCTAAATAGTTTACTTCCTTACTTACAGATTCCTTCCAAGACTCTATCTCCTTGGTCACTGACTCTACCTTCTCATTTACAGAGCCTACCTGCTCCTTAATTTCCTTACTCATAGATTCTCCTTGCTTCTTAATCTCTTTTATTTCACTCAGTAGCATTTGGATCAAACTATCGTTCATAACCCCCCCATTTCAATTTAAGTTGCTACCTTCAGTGATCAGCTGCGACTCATTGGAGACAATGGTATCCGATTCTCCCATTGTCTGTTCCTTACCTTCCTCACTACTATTTCCCCCCGTTCCCTGATTAACTGACATTTTACTATTTTAATTTATTCACAACCCTAGACATTAATTCCATATTGTCCAATTTGGACATACCCCATAAAAGAAAACAAATTACTGTGAACTCTAATACTCCTAAGGTGTCTATCGGCTGTGTGCATATGTGCCCTAATGATACCTGCTAGGTTTCCCTACTCTTGCCCCACGTTGGGCGCCATGTTGTTACTTATTACTAGCCCTTCTTGGGTCACTGATTTAAAACTTCCCAAAATCATCCTCCTATTTTTGATCGGAAGTACTTCATCAAATACCACACAATTGAAATGGCAGGGTCGTGGAGTGTTGGACACACATTTGGTCAACCTAACTGGTATCATTTGGGCGTTCAACTATTAGGTGTAATTCCCTATAAAGAAAACTAATTATAACCTTCAAAATATGTGTATTAATATCAACTTTAAACATATGGCGGGGACTCTCGTCGAACAGACTATGGTTTCCTATCTTCAATTCTCCTCGGCAATGACGAAAACATGTGACCCAAAATGAATGTTGGAATATAAAGATGTTTGTTACTCACTCATCGACGGTCTTGCAGATAATCTACGAGACATGCTCGATAGATCAGTTCTCCCCAGCATTTCTAAGATTTTCCACACGTGGTTTGAGGTTAGAGATGTTTACTGGTTTAGATAGCCACATCTCTGCAAGAGAAATGAATGTGCTTCCGTACCCAACTTGAATTGTGCTAACAGAGATAACATCGTTGTGATTTGTAGCCGTTTCGAGTACTTTCGAAAGCCATGCTTTCAACAAAACTGTTTCTCCAAATAGGCCTACGCCAAATTACGAGAACGCGACCTTTCCAACCAGACGCTACAATAGAAGTGACTCCCCGCTCCACACGAAAAAAACCACCTCTCATCTTGTAAAACACATGTTTTCGTCTTTCTCCGCCAGGGTCATGATACCCTCCAACCCATACAAAATACACCAATAATCTCGAACCCATGTATATTTCTTACAACTCATGGCGCGAAACTCTTCTCTGACGTCAGAACCTTACACAATTTATACAAAGCTTTCTTCAAGACAAGGGAAGTTATTCTCGGCCCAATCTAAATTTGGCCTAGAGTTTCCTGCTGTTGCAACATCTTGTAGCTTGCCTACACAATCCGCTGTCTTGTATACTGACATCTCCCATACAAATTAAATGAAATATTCCTGACTGAGTCCCCGATATACACAAGATATATATACACTAAATAAAATGAAATCCTACAACCTAAATGATGATGATGAACAAGAAAAGAAATGGTAAGAACAAATTACCCTAACCTGACTTCTCTTGCAGTCAACCAAATAAGGGTTTGGGAACATTGTGACCGGAACAGTCACAGAGTGTACATACAAGCACCCTCCAAACGCAGCTTCCGATGAATCACAGAACGCATGAAGCTGTACAGTTACTGAGCTGTCACCTAGAATTCTGCGATCAGTGTAGATTTCATCAATCCATGGGAGGTGATTATAGAGTGATGTCCAAGTTGCAGCCAATTCTTCTGATAAAGGCTGGTCCCAAGATAGCCGTTCTTGCCATAACTTCTGAAGAAATATCTTGCATAAAATTTTATAGGATTGATGAGGTCTAAAGGGTCAAAAATGCTGGAAACAATGGATAAAACTAGGCGTTTTGTAAAACCGTGTGGATAGGGTTTTGGCTTGAAACCGCTAATAACTTGAAACTGGTCAGCAGCTGGGTGCCATACCAATCCTAATGTTTTAACTTCACCCTTGTCAAGCTGTAGTGGTAACTGAGTCTCCCTTAGCTCTGGTGAGACATTCTCTAGACTACCTGGGTGATTGCTGCACCACTTACATAGTGAGAACCCACCCTTCTGTAGTATGTTCTATCAACTCTTGTTGCACGTGAAGAGCCTCTTCGAAGGTCACACATCCCGAGATACAATCATCAACATAGAAATCTTCCATCACTGATTTCTGAGCTTTCGGAAAGGCATGAGCTTCTTCACTGGCCAGTTGTTGAATGCATCTAATAGCTAAGAATGGCGCACATGACATGTCATACGTAACAGTTTCAATTGATACTCCTTGGCAGGATCTGTCAATTTCTCTCTCCATATTATCCTTTAATATCCACAGTCTTGGGGATGTACCAGAATCTGACGGTACATATTTGGTACGTCCGCAGTAAAAGCAATGGCATGACTTCTGAATCTTAAGATAATAGAGTAGAGATCTTGCTGGTTGGTTGGGCCGACGAGTAGAAAGTCATTCAATGACACTCCGTTGCTGGATGCTGCAGAACAATCTAATACTACTATAGTCTTAGTGGTAGAGCTGCTTCCCTTCACCACTGCATGGTGTGGCATATAGCAACAACGTGCTGTGATATCTTTAGCAATATCCATATGACCCAAATCTTTGTACTCTTGAAGAAATCAAATATATTCTTCCTTCAGTCCTTGATGTTTGGCCAACTTCCTTTCCAACTGATGAAACCTCCTTATTGCCATCAGCTTGGAGTCTCCTAGATTTTCTGGGTTTTCCTTGAAGGGAAGATGCACTACAAATCTGCCAGAAGAGTTGCGTGAGACGTGTTGTCTGAAGTCAGCTTCACAATCCCTTTCTTCCTTAGTTCTTGGAGTATGGTGTAGCTCTTCAATTTCCCAGAATTTCTGTAGCTGCTGTTGGATGCAGCCTGCAGATTGTACTGCCCCCGTAAATTGAATTATACTGAGACCACGGTGGCTGTATTGGCATATGTGAATAAAGTTATGGCTGTCATAGTTGTGACGTGTATATTCATGACGTAGGCACGGATGACGCAGACTTCATGCAAGTAGGCTGGATGAGCTGAGATTCTTGGTGACGTCATGATATTGTTCGAGAAGGATCTGAGATTTACGACGCAGTCGCAGGGAAGCAAGGAATTGTGCTGAGGAAGAAGTTACGCTATTGGAGGAGAGGCTCGAACCAATGAATGATAGTTTGGAGGGAGACGGAGATTACTGAAACTACCATATTTAATTACTTTTGGCATGCAGAATTGTGGAAATCTATTTTCAGTTATGGCATTGATTTGGAATTTTGAAGAAATTAATTATGAGTTTTTGAAATTTGAAAATCCGTCAAGTATAGCCAAAGTTAGAACTTCTAGCAATGACGGAGGAACAAGCTATGGTAGGGATGGATACGCCCCTTAAGAAGTTGATAAAAGGCCTTGCACAGCAGAGAGCAAGTTCTCATGTCTCATGTTCTCAGTTCTCAGGGCTCATGGCTCATTTTCTCATTCTCATATTGTCAGACTTCGAGTTCTTAATTCTGATAGAACAAGTATATATTATTCAGTGAAGCAAGTCGTCATTAGCAAGTGTGGTAGAGCCCACAGCATCGAACAAGCACTGAGTGTGCAACAGTGCAATTTTACGGTTACTAAAACTAGGCGAAGTTGGAGCGCACACATAAACGAGTCTACAAGATTATCTATCAAAAGTTAGATACTGCATTTATGCTAATTCAATTGTGCATTACAATATTGAGGCGTGTACGAAAGTTGAACATTTTCACTATTATACTTTGGAAGATATTCGCATTTTAAGACTGCAGACAAAAGTGATTTTCTCGACACCTGAGAAGCACTTTTATAATACCACATTCTACGCTACGGCTGACACATGTATTGCAACCGTGATACTGAAGATTACATTTGGTGATACAACGCTACATTCTACAATGGAACTATATAATCTGGCAGTACTTTCGACTATTATTATAACGGAAGTGGAGATGGAAGACTAAAACTTTAATGCAATTGGGACATATATCAATGGAGTGAAATAGCAGCATGGAGCTTCGTTAATCGTCATTCTACAAAAGCGAGCATGTAGTGAACATCCAACTACACTCATGCATCGTAATCCATCGCTGAATTACATCAAATGGCAGTGGAAATATCTTCATACTCCACAATTATGAACATTTTTGCGGAAATAATTGCAATGAACTTCATGGCGAATTTCTACCAGAACTTCAGGGAACTTTCAAGAGAGGCCAGGGTGGACCCGGCTCACACAGAAGAGTTTTGCCAGAAGGATGTCTATCGTCTACACGGAGCAGTGCGATTTCCGGAGGAAACTGTTCTATTCTCCGAGGGCGCAGGTTCCAGGTTCGAGGTCGGAGCACATCTTTACGGTGGTGAAATGGAACCAACAGCAGTCTTCTTTGGAAATTTTCCTCTAGAACTTCAATCAACAGATAAGGTAGTCGTGAACGTTTCTTGATTTATTTGAGCCATTTAGCGATATCTGAGCAACCATTTTTCCCATATTTTCTGTCCCATATATTTTGCCCCATATTCTTGCTTGATATTTCTGTACTCGGTACACTTTGCTGATTTATGCCTTTTTCTACGATTTATTGAGACATTATTATGTCATTGGCATATTTAAATAATTTTGGATCAGTTGAGACTGATATATATATTCTTTCAGTAATTTGCATATTTTTGTAGTCACGATTAGACTGTAAAGTTAGCGATTTTCTATGGCAAATTTGAATTCAGACAGCGTGTCATTTTATTAAAGTAATTCTATTCAGTAAATTACTTTGACCAATTTTCTGTCATCCTCAAGAAAGAAGAATGATTAAAAGATTTTAGAGCGTTAAAATCTACTACTTTATCGACGATCTTGGAAATACTAGTCGTTTTATGAACATGATTGCAACATAGACATTTATCGTCAATTCTGAAATACCATTGCATTATAGACAATTTTATGAAATATGAACTTTGATTTCGATTTATTGAGTACACTATAGTAATGAACATTTGATAGGAGTTTTTCTCAATTGTAGATTGGAACAATAATGTTTGCAGTCCACAGTCTAATTGTATTCTATTCGACTATTTATGCAGTTTAGATGAACTTTGATTGAAGATAGTATTTTTATACTGCGATACTTTGATGATATTAATCTCAATTTTGATAGACCAGGGAGGCGTGTCTAATCGTATTTGCTATTAAATTTATTTGTGACTGGCAAATATTTACTTCATATCGATTCATGAATGAAACCCACGAAGGTTAAATATAATAACAGTTTTTGATACAATTGATGAATATAAGAATTTTTAAAGAGGAACTATGGATGTATAATCGTTAGTTCAGTGGACGTGTAAAAGTCGCTGATGAATAATGCCCTGTAATAAGTGAAGGAGGTTCCCACAGTAATATTGATGATGATGATGAATTTATAAATGGAGGTTTTTTGTGTGTATTGTGGAAGATTTTGATGCCATATTTAATGAGATATATGATGAATTATGGGCCAATTTTTATGCAATTTTGAGCGTTTTGAGCGAGGTATTTTTCCGCTGAGTGTATTGTTCAGGTCCATTGAAAATTATTCATGTGAAGTGACTGTTAAAATTAACAAGAGTGTTTAAATAATTTGAGATAACGATTTTGAATGGAGGTTACCGTCACAAATAATAATTATTAAATCTTATTAAACCTGAATCTAAAATTTAAATATAACTAACCTTCATTGGTCGATTATATCACCACGATTTAAGTAATTATCAACCGGATAAACGTGTGGTTTAATGTATTTCTAATATAAATAATGTAAAAAACTATGTAAATATCTTTAATAATAATTTGAAACGAACGGGATTAATAGAGGCGTGTATAAATATTTCAATTGTCGTTTGACAATGTTATAAACAATTTAAAATGTTATAAATAATTAATGAACATTTTGTTATAAACATTAAGCGTTTTCGTTATTATACTCTAAACAACGCTAGTTCAACAATTGGAATTTACAATTAAACAAGATTTGGGATTATTAGAGTAATCCATTGATATTTGAACGGAGCATTTAAAAGATTTGCGTGATAATATTTGAGTTGAGATGTGAACATTTAAAGTGTTTTGAAAAGGAGCTAGGCTCTGAGGTAACTAGCATATGCTAACATTGTTTGGACAGGTGCGTCCATTTGACGAAGCAAGCATGCGACACGGTGCAGGGTGTATTACAGGTGGCCAGATAACTGAATGTTAGAGGCCAAGGTCATCTACATAGCAGCCTTGCGGTTATAAATAAAATGTGAAGTTCATGAACAAGGAAACAAATGCAATATGTCTCGTCCCAGCTCCCTTATCCATTCCAAAATGCATTGTTATTATTATTACGTTCTTTTGAGCTAGAGAAAGCTGAATTTTTGTATGTGAAGTCTACAAGTCCTACAGGAGGACATGGTTGCATTGACAATGGCTTCTGATTGCCACGTATATTTTGTTGTTAAATTTTGTTAAATTATATTTTTCTTTATGTGAAATAAATTATTGTGCAGTTTAAATTTTCTTGTTTCCGACTTGGTTCATTTTAAATATCGTGGTGGAAGTTATTGTGAGGGCATACTATTAAGTGATCCAGTTGAAAACCCAGACCCGAGATTAAATTGAATAGGTAAGTAAAAGGTAAGTATGAACCCCCGTATATTTTGGTGTGTTCCACAATAATTTTCATGTTAACTACTGTGCTCTAATCTCGGTAGTATCTGTCAGTGCCATTTTCATTGATGTAGCTGTGCCGGTGCGATTGATTATTGGCAATCCGATTGAGGGGGCGGATTTCTGACAGCCTACTATCCGGATTATCGGGGACAGTACAAAGTAAGATACTACCGGCCGCCGTGGTCCATGTAGGGACTTACTGGAATCTGTATATTTACCTGCAAGTACCCAACCTAACTCTGTTTCTTGTAGAATAGGAATAATCTTTAGTCCTAGTTAGATTTCCTGCGAGCTGAATATTTGGACATACCTCTGCCCCAAATAAAAAGTCAATGTGACCCGGTTCGTTGAACTTCGGATCAGCAAATGGCAGATTTTTGGGTAAGTTCCACTCCTTGCTATCAATGTATTTGCCAGGAAGATCTTCAGTAAGCTTAGATAGCGCTAAGCAGTCGACTGAGGTCACAGAATCATTTATACGCGAGCCTATTTGCACCGAAACATTATGCTTAGTTTCTGACATCGTATTCCCAATACCCTGGATCGGTTTACGATCATGAGATCTGCGTAGCCTTAATCGCTGAACACAGGATTCCGAAATAAAGCAAGATTGTGAGCCACTGTCTAAAAGGGCTCTACAAGTCTGCCAGATCCCTTGAGCATCCTTGACCTTCACCAATGCTGTGGACAACAATATGGACTGACGTGGTTATATCTTAAGAGTACAGTAACTACTCGCGCCATGCTGCACCTGAGTCAAGTTCTGATTAGAGACGTTTCCCGACTTATCTACGTTTGACGAATGCTGGGACACATCAATATGCAGTAATGTGTGATGCTTCTTCCTGCATGTTTGGCAGTTACCAGCCTTGCACTGGGCGACTCTGTGTTGAACATGTAGACAGTTGAAACAGAGATTATTGCGCTTGACAAAATATCTACGTTCTAGAGTAGGAACTTGCTTAAAATCCCTACATCTAGCTAAAGCATGTGGAGCGTTGCAGTACACACAGTTTATAGTTGTGGTATCATACGTCTGATGAGTGTGTGGTGTTGTCTTACGAGTCTGAGCTGCTTGAAGGCCTGAGGAGGTTGCTTGAGTTCACTATGTCTAAAGCCTTACATTTACCTTCTAAGAATTTGATAAAATCTTCAAGAGTAGGAAGAATTTCAGAGTCTACAGTATCTTCAAATTCTTTCCTAATGTACACGTGCACTTTCTCCAAAATCAACTGCGAAACTAGTAGGTCTTCCAATGGCACTGCTAAATTTAGGGCCTTAATAGCATTTAGGTTACTCAAAGTTTGGTTAACTAGGGCGCGAAGTTCATTAACAGAATCTTTGTGAGCAACCGGTAAGTTTAACAAGTAACCTAAGTGTGCCGTAGCAATCAGTCTTATGTTATCATAACGACTGTGAATAGTTTGCAAAACAACTTCAAAATTACTGCTAGATACTGGGATATTAGCTATTAACTTATGAGCTTCCACCTTTGAGTGTAGACAGCAAGTAGTGAAATTTTTGAATATTGTCTAACTGGTCATTATTGACAACTAGGCTATCAAAGGTGTCCATATAATGCTTGAAACCAGTCACATTACCATCTTAGCTGGGAAGTTGTAGTGTCGGTAAACTAATAGCATTCCGTGTACTAGAATGTGAGTGTGGTGGAGTAATAATACCATCAGCCTTGTTTTCATTATCACGATTGATCTCGATATTCATTGCAGCTTCGAGATAAACTATGTATGCTGATTCAAAGACTTCTCTTTCAGCTGCATGCTTTTCAATACCCTCAAATAATTCTAACTGCGTTTGAGCACCTTCAAATTTATCTCTTAATGTTAGGTAATTCTTTCAGTCTAACAATCACTAATTGAATACCTGACTCATGCTGGAATTCACTAATATACAGCTTTTTCCAGCTTTGAGATGCAGGGTCAAAATATTGTCCAAACATTTTCCTATACACTTTATTTTCAAAAACCTGCAACTGGTGTTCTTCCTGTTTTGTTAAACTCCATAATTCTGCACTGGCCTAATGATAATATTGCATATTTTCAGTTTTGTATTTCTTGTCAAAAATTTGGATCCCAATAAAAACTGCAGAGAAATTAAGGTTCATTTTCTCATGAATATGTTCTCTAGCAATGTTTTACCTTGCTACCATGCTTTGAATTTTATTTAAATATTGATCAGTGCATGGGAGGTGAAGAAGTGTTCCTGGCTTCTGTTACTGTATTTTCAAATTTTCTCTGACATGACATTGCTGCGAAAAGCACATATAGGCCTACTTAATAAAATTTGATGCTATTTTCTATGTGTTTGTAGGGTGATGATTATGACCGTCTGAAACTTCTGAATGTTGGAGCGTTGGAAGCAGAAGTATTGGATAGAAAGAAGAAAAAGAAGAATCCAGACACTGGCTTTGCAGATTATGAGCAAGCTACAATCAGGTACAATAATACAGGTTATCAAATAAATAGACAGGGTGTCGAGCGATACAGGAAATACGGGATATTGCGGGAAATGTCTGGGAAATATCGGGAAATCTTGTAAAGTCTCATAATGCCCAACTTCTTAGCCTCCGAATGCTCGGTAGAGTCCTCCCACTCGGCCTTCTATTTCGCCTGCAGACCGCGCTGCCACCCACAATTTGCGCCGCCGATAGAGCGCTAAGCGGGATGATAACCCAGCCAACGTCAAATGCATCCTTTGCCTGGCTGACCACTGGCGTACCTTCTCTGTGCGGAGCTGTGCGCGCCACCTTGTTGCTGACAATTACAGACAGGAATCGGTCCGCATTGTTATTCACAGAGGAGACCAGTTGTTTTTTCAACCTGGGTTTCTCGACTAGAGCAGCCCTTAAAGTAGCTAACAGCTCAAGATCTCGAAAAATTCCAGACACGGATGTGCTGCAATTTTGCACCAACTGCCGAAAATTGTACATTCGTATGGCTGAAAAAATCAAAGAGAGGTCACCTCTTGCTTACAAGATGACCCGTGCTATTTCCTGCCTAGACCCTATAGTGGTCGCTGAGACTCCTAAATTGGCAGAAGATAGGGTCGTCATTGTCCTGATAATAGGGATGTATAGAACTAGCACCGATAGAGCTCACTGCTGTTGTACTGGGTAAGCGCAAGGCGCTCTTCATTTGTCTCCTGTGTTCTCATGCCTCTAATATCCACGAATTTAAGTTGTTTAAATTGCTATTTTCGTGACTATGCCGAGCTATTGCAGTGTTCCTCTTTGCAAAAATCAGGGAAATCCGATTTTGTGTCACCAATTTTCACAAAATAAAGAAATGAGGAAGAAATGGTTACATGCTATTAGAAGGAAACATTTCGGTGAAGAAAATCTGACCGAAAATATTTAAGTGTGTTCCCATCGTTTTCAACTCGATGACTTCACGAAAACTGTGTTGGGCAAGTGTGATTTACAAAGGGAAATAATTCCTACCTTTAAACTGAATAGACATATCGATAACAACCACTGAATTTATGCGTTTGTATTTGAAGGTGAGAGAGCAAGATTAAAACCGGGCACTGTTCCATCGCTTTTTCCGTGGACCACGAACACAACAAAAATAAGGAAGAGGCCATACACAAGAAAATTGCCAGTTTACCACGATAAGCCTACAATATCGGAATCTGCATAAATTATCTCAATTGAAGTACGGTACGGGAAGAAATCGTCAATATACAGGAAGAAGTGAATGTAACATTTGTGACTCCCATTTTCAAAGGCATCAATACTCGGACAAATACTTCAAGAATAAATGTGACAACATTAACAGTCAAAAACGTATTATGGTTGGTTTCTTGAAATCAGAATTAATCGTCAACTTACATTTGCCCGACGGAGAATGTGGTACCGGTAGTGACTGACTTCTACATTCTTGAGTCATAAGCCTAAGTTAGCCAGATGAATGGAAACAGTTCATGGCCTTAAAACAGAGATTCTCAAACTTTTTAAATACTGTACCCCTAAGTCGTTTCCAAGGGGTACGGAAACGATTTGTATTAAGAAATTGACAAATTACAAAAGAACCAAACGTTGCGATGCATTTTGAGGTAAACAATACTGGTATCAACTTTCTTTGATTATGTTTACCTTAAAACAAGACCGTTTCATGTACACTATCAACCAAAAAAATACACGAATCGAAGTCTATAAGCAAGGGGAGCCAGTGAATATTTAAATCTCTATTTATAAAAGGAAGATTATAGTTTTACGTGACCGTTAATCTATATAGAGATCATAAGGCACAGAGGACTTCCTCTTTACGTGGAATCCGAACGGGACAAGGCATTTCACTTTGAAAATCTCACATGCATTGACCGGGAAATCTCTATTTATGATTTAAGTCTTATGGAGATATAGGCTATTTATCAATATAGGCCTACAATACTCAAGCATGCTGACTCCTATTCATAATTTGAATAATAAAGCGTGTTAGAATTTTGTTATTACCGCTGTAGCCTACTAATTCTTCCCTCCTCCCACTAGTTTTAGAGCCTCTAGTCCGTAGTTCATTTTACAGCTGTTTAACGCTTAAACGCTGAAAATCGTTCATAATATATTAGAGGATATACCTATAGAATTAATTAATATAGTCTTGGAGTAAAATTAGAGAAGATATAATTTACTTTAGCTTAGAAAACTCGGTCACAATCTATACATTCCTCGTAGCTGACTGGGGGAAACATAGGACGATCGCCTTGCGCTTACCCAGTACTACACGAGCGCTATCTGGCGCGAACTTTCTCAGGCTACATCCCTATTCTTTGTGAACAGAAAAATTTGCTTTCTGGAGCAATGGCTGACCGCATCAAGAGCAGCTACTCCGCACTACTGAGACTGCCCTCCGTCACTGCGTGTTTGAAGCAGTTTGACGGAAAAGAGCCACGGCTTGACGTGCTGTGGTCTGAATTAGTGGCTTCAGCACCTTCCTCAGTTCCTGCCAAAAACGATCTCACAAGCTTCGTTAAATTTATACAGATTTTGTATTATAGCAATGCAGCTCTAGAGAGAAGTTTCTCCCTGAACAAGGAGTGCATGATTGTCAATCAGAAAGAAGCAAGTCTGATTGGCATGCGTACTGTTCTGGACGCTGTTATGGCAGCTGGTGGAGTAGAAAAGATATCCGTGAGGAAGAGCCTGGTCCATGCTGCACGAAACTCCTACGCCGTGTTAAAGGAAGAAAAACAGGTGCGAAGCCAGGAGGAAAAGGAAGCGACGGCTAAGGTGGCAGTCAAAAGAAAAGAACTCCAGGAATTGGCAAAAAAAAAAAGATATTGAACAACACCTGTGCTGAAGCAGTGAAAATTGAAGAGCAGATGAGTTCCCTAGAGAAGCTTTGAATTAATAAATCTTTGATTATTGTTTTTCTTATCTTAATTTGGTTGACTAAAGTTCCTAAACTCAATCTAGTATGGACAAAGTGACTTATTTTATTTTGTGAATGACTAGCCTACAGTTCCTACTCAGAAATTAGTACTGTCGAAAGAACTTCATTTTCTGTTGTGTATAACTGAAGTTCCTAGTGACAATCTTGTGTTTGTCAAAGTGTCTTATTTAATGTCATTTTGCATTCTTTTATTTTCTATTACCTATTTTGATAAAATAATTCTAAATTAAAAGGTATTCGTGGCGTGTGGAATTTTACAGTTTTTAGTGACAAAGAGGAAATCTGACATTCTACGGATTGGAGCGTGGAATGTTGAAAGTCTGCTAGGAATTGGAAGGTTAGAAAACTTTGAAAGGGAAATGGATAGGTTGAGATTGGATTTGGTTGGGATTAGTGAAATGCGCTGGCAGGAAGAACAGGACTTTCGGTCAGGAGACTATAGGGTCATTAGCACTAAATAACAATGGTCAAGCAGGGGTTGGCCTCATATTGAGTAGGAAACTTGGACAGCGGGTGGAATATTATGAGCAATATAGTGAACGGATTATTGTAGCAAAAATCAATACTAAACCTACGTGCACCACAGTGGTACAAGTCGACATGCCTACCAGTCAAGCTGATGATGAAGATGTTGAAAAGGTCCACGAAGAAATAGATGAAATTCTGAGGTATATCAAGGGTGATGAAAATGTTATAGTAATGGGAGATTGGAATGCTGTGGTAGGAAAAGAGAGAGAAGGGAAGATAGTAGGAGATTTCGGATTAGGTGAAAGGAATGATCGAGGAAGCAGATTGATGGAATTCTGCACCAAGCATGAGTTGGTCATAGCTAACACCCTAGTCAATAACCACAATAGAAGAATATACACATGGATGAGACCAGGAGATACAGGGCGTTACCAAATCGACTTCATTATGGTCAAGCAGAGGTTCCGAAACCAGATTTTGGATTGTAAAACATATCCTGGAGCTGACATAAACTCTGACCACAATCTGGTTGTTATGAAATGCAGATTAAAGTTGAAGAAACTGAAGAAAAGTCAAAAGACAGACTGAAAGTGAAGGATGTAAACGAAAGATTCAGGAAGAGTATAAAGGAAGGACTAATGAAAAACCCTAAACAAACTTCAATTGCAGATGAATGGGCACTTTTGAAGAATGAATTAACAAAATCCACAGAAGAAAACATTGGTCGGAAAGAAAGAATAGGTAAAAAAAACGTGGATCACTCAGGATATACTAGATTTGATGGATGAAAGACGGAAGCACAAGAATGTAAGAGATGAAAAGGGGAAAGCAGAATACAGACGTCTGAGAAATGGGGTTAACAAGAAGTGCAAGGAAGCGAAAGAAGAATGGTTGAAAGAGAAATGTGCAGGTATAGAAAATTGTCTGTAACTAGGAAAAGTAGACACAGCTTATCGAAGGATTAAGAATACTTTTGGGGAAAAGAAGACTAAGTGCTGTAATATTAAGGACACAAATGGAAAGCCTCTAACAGATAGGGAAGAAAAGGTTGAGAGATGGAAAGCTTACATAGAGTGTTTGTATAAGGGAAAGGAGATTGAGAATCATGTAATGGAAAGGGAGGAGGAAATTGATGAGGTTGCAAAAGGAGATTTAATATTGAGATCAGAATTTGACAGAGCATTGGAGGACTTAAGCAGGAACAAAGCACCAGGCATAGATGATATACCGATTGAGTTGCTACGCTGCATAGGAGATGAAGGCCTGATCAGGTTATTTCACTTGGTATGTAGGATTTATGAGACAGGTGAGGTACCCCCTGATTTCAAGAAGAATGTTATCATCCCTATACCAAAGAAAGTGGGAGCTGACAGATGTGAAGATTACCGTACAATCAGCTTGATTACTCATGCTTCAAAGATCCTGTCTAGAATAATTTACAAGAGGATTGAAAGCCAGATAGAAACGGAGATGGGTGAAGACCAGTTTGGGTTCAGGAGAAATGTAGGAACAAGGAAAGCTGTTCTAAGTCTTAGGCTGATTTTGGAAGGTAGAATAAGGAAAGATAAGAGAACGTTCATGGCATTTGTAGACTTAGAAAAGGCTTTTGATAATGTTGATTGGACTAAATTGTTTGACATTTTGAAATCTATTGGAATAAAATACAGAGATAGGAGGGTGATATACAATCTATACAGAAATCAGACAGCAGCCATTCGAGCTGAAGGTCATGAGAGAGAAGCTGGTATTCAGAAAGGTGTAAGGCAAGGCTTCAACTTTTCACCCATACTTTTCAATCTTTACATTGAACAAGCAATGAAGGAAATTGGAGAAGAATTTAAAGTGGGAGTGAAGATTCAAGGAGAAATAATTTCAACTCTGAGATTTGCTGATGACATCATCATCTTGGCCGACACGCCTGAGGATCTGAATGAGTTTTTGAATGGTATGGACTCCGTCTTACGGAAAGAATACATGATGAAAATTAATAACTTTAAAACAAAAATTCTGGAATGCAGCCGAAATAAATCAGAAACCTCTATGGACATCAAATTGGCAAGTGAAAAGCTGAAGGAAGTAGGAGAGTTCTGTTACTTAGGAAGCAAAATAACCAGTGATGCACGAAGCAAGGAGGATATAAAAAGTAGGTTGGCTCAGGCAAGGAAAGCATTTCTACAAAAAAGGAATCTGTTGACATCGAATCTAGATTTAAGTATTAGGAAGTCATTTTTGAAAGCCTTTGTCTGGAGCATGGTGCTGTATGGAAGTGAAACTTGGACTATTGGTGCAGCAGAAAATGGGAGAATTGATGCATTTGAAATGTGGTGTTACAGGAGAATGATGAAGATCAGATGGGTAGATAGGGTTACAAACGAAGAGGTATTAAGACGAGTTGGAGAGGAGACATGTTCCTGGCAACTGCTAATGAAGAGAAGAGATAGGTTATTAGGACACATACTAAGACACCCAGGAATAGCAAGCTTAGTTATGGAAGGAAGGGTTGAGGACAAGAACTGTAGGGGTAGACCAAGGTTAGAATATGTTAAACAGATTGCCTCGGATGTAGGATGTGGTAGCTATGTAGAGATGAAACGATTAGCTCAGGACAGGGAGGCATGGAGAGCTGCATCAAACCAGTCAAAAGACTGACAACAACAACAACAGCCTTTTCATGGTCTTTGGGGAAAACATACGGCTCTTCTTTTTCAGGGGAGATGCACATACCAAATTGTTAATAGTCAGTGTAAACACTCACTGCAAATGCATCACACATGCATAATTTTCTAAAACTACAAACAACATCTCGCAGCTCTCGACATTCTACTATCAAACACCCGTCACCAACATGTGGCTACAAAATACACTACACAAGTGACTGAATTCTTTTCGTGTGAACAGGCATTGTTTCAGTCCCTTATTGTCGGATTTTCTTTGTCATTGTTTCGTTTACTTTTACTTCGCCGAAGTTCGACCTGAGGACTGGACACACGCTAGAAAAACTTGATTTGTGCTTTAAGAATCATTTTTCAGCCATTCGCTGTGCGAACTCTAGTCTTAGAGAGTTCTAAAATATACGGGAATTTGTTGGATTTTCATACGGGAATTTAAAAACCGGTCATCGCTCGACACCATGATATAATACATATACAGGATGTCCCACCTAACTCTGCAACCTCAAATATTATCGAAATGAAACAAGATATGAAAAATCTACTTGCGTAGGAATGTAGCCACGTCAGGGGGTCACACAATGGAAGGATATGCACAATCCAGGAAATTATAACAATATCATGTTCAACGCAAAGTTACATTTTTTGAAATGGAACATACATGTTTTTTCTAGCAAAATCGAAAGTAAACATACAATTATTGATAACAGAATTGGTTTCACTTCTCTAAACCTCGTACCTTCTGAAATAACTAACGTTGTAGAGGATGGCAATGGAGACACTGTTTGTCAAGTTTAACACAAGTGTAGAACTGTGCACATAGTACAAAAGGTACAATTACCGATTTCCTAAACAAACTTGTGGCCTATAGCTTAAAGGAACACCATGTTTTTAAATTACATCCAGCAAGGAAAAGGCATTCACAAGTAAGCAGTAACATCTTAACTGATGAAACTGTGTCACTTCAGCAGATGTTCAATCTGACCACCGTTTGCATCAATGCACTTCTTTTGAACAAGAGAGCGTTGTACTGATCCCAGTGTTTCCACAGATATTTCCACACACGCCGCAGTAATACGCTGTTGCATATTCGCCATTGT
Organism: Meconema thalassinum; assembly: GCA_946902985.2. Classification (NCBI taxonomy): domain Eukaryota; kingdom Metazoa; phylum Arthropoda; class Insecta; order Orthoptera; family Tettigoniidae; genus Meconema; species Meconema thalassinum. The sequence continues at coordinate 161,842,849 of OX336390.1, forward strand.
AGTTGGGACTTCCTGATAGACTCTATCTTTCAATGCGCCCCAGAGAAAGTAGTCTAATGGCGTCAAATCGGGGGACCGTGCTGGCCATCTCACAGGACCACCACGTCCTATCCACCAATTTGGAAACTTCACATACATTACATCTCTGGCAACACGTGGGGGCACCCATCATGCTGGAACAGTGGTTCTTAACCGGTGGTCCGCAAGTGCCTCGGGAGTGGTTCGCGGGTGAAACGGATCCACCAGCACGTGTAAAAAAGTGGCCATTAAAAGGGGATTTCGGAAGTGATATGCGTAGAACGAGAATCGTCCGAATGTATTCGCGGCGATGACTATCAGGGTTTGAATTGAAATATCTTTAAAATAAGGGTTATTTAGGAACGGTTACAACTGATAAGGTGTATTGGGGGAGGGGGTGGTCCGTACATGATTCAATTTTAGGCTGAGTGGTCCGCAGAATTCTACGGGTTCAGAACCACTGTGCTGGAACCACATTGATACACGAGTTTCCAATCCCACGTCCTCCATGAGAAGGGGTAACGTGTCTTGAAAAAATTATGCATATCGCTGTCCGTTTAGTGTTCCCTGATAAAAATAGGGACCTACAATACGGTTGCCAATGATACCGCACCAAACAGTGTCTTCTTTACCGTCCTCTACAACTTATGTTATTTCAGAAAGTATGAGGTTTAGAGTAGTGAAACCAATTCTGTTATCAATAATTGTATGTTTACTTATGATTTTGCTAGAAAAAAAAAGTCCTCTCGGCACGCCGGAAGGCGGAGGTAGATTTCACCGGGTATGCCTGGGGATAGGCGAAAATAGGCAGAATATGCAGGTTTTCGTAGAAGGATAAGACCTCATTTATTGCGAGAAAGTATTTTATAATCGGAGATTAATTAACTTTGTTTTTCGTCATTTTATGCTTATATTAAACATTTTATTGTCTTAATGGGACGGTAACATTCTTGTCATTTGGGGTCCATTTTTTATACTTGTGGTCACACTGTCCTTATGCAAGGTTTCGACACTGCTGTGTAACTATCTAACTGTCTGTTACTTGTTCACGCAAAATTTTATCTCCCGCAGAGATTTTGGTTGGTTCCTCAGTTTAGGGGCTGCGAAAACGCGGTCATGTAACTCCGTGTACTTAGGGTGAGTGTAGAATCTGTCTGATAAACGGTGTGAATTGTGATGGCTGTATTAGTCTGTAATTGAGGTAAGGACTGCAGACGGTCAATTTCAAGCAATAGTTCCTAATGTTGCTAAGAAATACTAACGTCAACAACACCTAGCTGTGAACTTGGCTACTAGATGCCACCGCAACCAACAACTCGCAACGAACGTTGGAACTTACCCTGCAAAGGAAAGCAAACTGAGGGATTTTTAGCGCTCTTAGGAAATCCGACGACTTCGGCTGGCTTTGAACCCGCGACCTTGGGCATAGAAGTTCAGCATGCTACCAGTTAAGTCACCGAAGCCGCTTCACACTTAGTCAGATAGAAAACTGAATGTGATCTCCTGCAAGTGCGTTGTCATGGCAACGTGTGATGGCTCATCCCTCATCAATTTAGTAGTGTTGTCATGGCAACCTCTGATGGCTCTTGGCATCTATATATATAAAGCACAAAGTTTGTCTGTCTGTCTGTCTGTCTGTCTGTTATGTATACAAATCTACACCGTTTCACCGATCTGAACCAAAATTTGTATACTTACCCTTTGGAACCCTGCGGGTAACCCCGTCAACATTAAATTTCGGACAGACCACCCCATGCCCTGCATTTAGGCCCTTTTGCACAAATCTACACCGTTTCACCGATCTGAACCAAATGTTGTATATTTAACCTTTGGCACCCTGCGAGTAACACTGTCCTCTTGAAATTTCGGACGGACCACCCCATTCCCTGCATTTAGGCCCTTTGGTCCAAATCCACACCGTTTCACCGATCTCAACCAAAATTTGTATATTTACCCTTTGGAACCCTGCCAGTACCACTGACCACTTAAAATTTCGGACAGACCACCCCATTCCCTGCATTTAGGCCCTTTGGTCCAAATCTACACCGTTTCACCGATCAGAACCAAAATTCGTATTCTTACCCTTTGGTGCCCTGCGAGTAACACTGTCTGCTTGAAATTGCGGACAGACCACTCCATTCCCTGCATTTAGGCCCTTTGGCCCAAATCTATACCGTTTCACCGATCTCAACCAAAATTTGTATATTTACCCTATGGAACACTGCGACTAACACTGTCTGCTTGAAATTTCGGACAGACCACGCCATTCCCTGCATTTAGGCCCTTTTTGCACAAATCTACACCGTTTCACCGATCTGAACCAAAATGTGTATACTTACCCTTTGGAACCCTGCGAGTAACACTGTCTGCTTGAAATTGCGGACAGACGACTCCATTCCCTGCATTTAGGCCCTTTGGCCCAAATCTACACCGTTCCACCGATCTCAACCAAAATTTGTATATTTACCCTTTGGAACACTGCGACTAACACTCTCTGCTTGAAATTGCGGAGAGGCTACTCCATCCCATGCATTTAGGCCCTTTGGCACAAATCTACACCGTTTCACCGATCTGAACCAAACTTTGTATACTTACCCTTTGGAACCCTGCGAGTAACACTGTCCACTTAAAATTTCGGACAGACCACCCCATTCCCTGCATTTAGGCACTTTGGCACAAATCTACACCGTTTCACCGATCAGAACCAATATTCGTAAACTTACCCTTTGGTACCCAGCGAGTAACACTGTCTGCTTGAAATTGCGGACAGACCACTCCATTCCCTGCATTTAGGCCCTTTGTCCCAAATCTACACCGTTTCACCGATCTCAACCAAAATTTGTATATTTAGCCTTTGGAACACTGCGACTAACACTGTCTGCTTGAAATTGCGCCGAGGCCACTCCATCCCTTGCATTTAGGCTGTTTGGCACAAATCTACACCGTTTCACCGATCTGACCCCAATTTTATATACTTACCCGTAGAACCCGACAAGTAACACTGTTCACTTTAAATTTTGGACAGACCACACTATTCCCTGCTTTTTGGCCCTTTGGCAGAAAACTACACCGTTTCACCGATCTCAACCAGATTTTACATAATTACCCTTTGGAACTCGACGAGTAACACTGTCCACTCGAAATTTCGGACAGACCACTCCATTCCACGCATTTAGGCCCTTTGGCACAAATCTACATCGTTCACCGATCGAAAACAAAATGTGTATACTTACCCTTTGGAACCCGATGAGTAACACTGTCCACTTTAAAATTTGGACAGGCCACTCCATTCCCTGCATTTTGGCCCTTGGCACAAAACTACACCGTTTCACCGATCTCAACCAGATTTTACATAATTACCGTTTGGAACTCGACGAGTAACACTGTCCACTCAAAATTTCGGACAGACCACTCCATTTCTCGCATTAAGGCCCTTTGGTACAAATCTACATCGTTCACCGATCGAAAACAAAGTGTGTATACTTACCCTTTGGAACCCGATGCGTAACACTGTCCACTTGAAATTTCTGACATACCACTCCATTCCCTGCATGTAGCTCAGGAATTCCTCGGGGTTGCCAGCTTCCTAACTCACCAGTCATGAGCCCTTGAGGGTGTACCAGAAGTGGTGGGTCTACACACACCCTGCCTCTTTGAGGGCCTTGAGCAGAAGACAGGAGATATTATGAAAAGGAAAAGAAGGCAGACCCCTCGAAGAATGAGGGTATCAGGAAAGATGAGACAAAGCCAATTAAGGCGGGAAATTGAAAGACTCCCTAGCCCTCGGATACCCTAATACAGTCTGGGTCGGAAGAGAACAAGAGTTGACCAAGGGAGGCCGACAGGAAAGAGAACTGAAATGAGCCCAGCACCAGGAAGTAGAAGCGATGCCAGACTGAGCTGGGGTTCCGTGGTCGCCAACCCACGTCCCACAAGTTGTGAGACCCTGGGGGGGGGGTCAGTTGTGAGAATAGCTTGCTGATTCATCGTGAGGTACTTTCCAGAGCCCGCCGTGTTATCTCCTGCTGTCTATGCTGATGCCAGCACAGGGCCGTTGCGAAACAGTGAGTGATTCCCGGTCAATCTCTATAGGACGGGGAACCCCGAACGTGTGTCATCATATTTCGTCATCATCTGCGATCATCTCAGGTTCGGGCAGCTTGGACCTATATTCTTTGTCTTTGCCGAGCAGTACGCTCTTTCACTAGACGCATCCAGTACAGGCCTAAGCCAGAAAATAAGGTTGAGACTTTGGAAGACATCGAAGCTAGACACCTGAATTACCTATATTAGTTTTAAAATAACACCATGTTCATTTAGTAGTCATTTTTTCATTACCTTATTATTATCATCATAAGTGCAAATGACCTAGATGTTGCGTGCATCATACCAATAATCACCGCCGCATAAAGTCTTTCTCGACTGTGATTTTTAAAATATTTATTTTTGGTTGGTTGGTTCTTAAGTTTAGGGGCTGCGACAACGCGGTCATGTAGCCCCGTGTACTTTGGGTGTGTGTAGAATCTGTCTGATAACCGGTGTTAATTGTGATGACTGTATTAGTGTGTGTTATCTGTTTTTTAATTTAAGTACAAACTGCAACTTAGAATTCTTCAAATAGTTCGTACTTTTGCCGCCAAGCGCCACCGTCAACGACTACTAGGCCAAGTTCGGAACTTAGCTACTAGACGCCACTGCAGTCGGCTCTTGGCAACGGACGTAGACATCTATGAGCGTTGTTTACCTATCCAATTTAGCTTCACACAGGTGTAATTAGTGGAAGGTTCAATAACATGCCATAAATCTGACATGGGACCGCCGGCTTTACTTCCCCTCCGAAGAAAGGCATACTGACGGATTTTTAACGCTCTTAAAATATCCGACGGCTTCGGCCGGGTTTGAACCCGCTATCTTGGGCATAGAAGCTCAGCATGCTACCAAATACGCCACCGAAGCCGCCATATAGTTATTTTTATTACAGTACATTGTGTACATTATACGTTGAAGTGTCAATTCAATACCGGTAGTAGTTTCCCTTATCATCCTCATCATAAGAGCAAATGACCTACAGTAGATGTTACGCCCATTACACCATTAATCACCACACACAATAAGTCTTTCTCGCCTGTGAATTTTGAAATATGTATTTCTATTACGGCAGTTTGTAAGTTTGATGTGTCAATTCAACAGTAGTTTTTATTATCATCCTTATCAAAAGGGCAAATGACCTAGATATTACTCCCTCATTGTCTTTGGGGGCAAATGACTTAGATTTTAAGTCCATTATATTTCTAAGGAGACCTTAAAACATTATCATCATTCCACCGGGCGAAGCCGGGTACTACTGCTAGTTTTCTTATAATTCCGAAATCATTTTTCTCATCCCTTGGCGTAATGGTGGGTCATATAAAAGTTCTTTCAGACAAAAGTTTTAGGTAATTATTAGGGGAATATTGTCCATTTTGTACGGTTTTGATATTGTGCCTATTAAGAGAGATATGATTAATGTTTCCCGAAAAACCCACTTTTTCCCACCCCTTTGGTCAATGGTTGGTGCTATCATAAAACTTTTCAAACATAAATTTTTGAGCCTTATCCGACACATAGTGTGAACTTTGAATGGATTCGATATTTCAAATATTAAGAGAGTCATAGTGATATTTCACTTTTTCGAAAAAAGCCCCCCATTTTCACCCCCGTCGACCGATTCTGCCCATTAACGAACTCGACCGAGATTTTATGGGGATACATATTATGTAAAAATTTCAAAGTGATTGGTGCAAAATTGCGGTATTTATCGTGTCCACAAGAAAGTGATATATATATAGATACATATATACATAAATTATATATTAACTTTTGAACTGACGGTGGTTTTGGGGTCTAGGGGATGTGAAACGCGAAGATATGTCAAAATTTTCCGGAAGTCGAAACATGGTACCCATTGCAATCGTTAGCTTTCTAAAGAAATCTACCTAAAACATGTATGTACCATTTAAGAAAGGTAACTTTGCATTGAAAATGATATTGTTATAATTTCCTGGATTGTGCATATCCTCCCATTGTGTGACCCCCTGACGTGGCTACATTCCTGCTCAAGTAGATTTTTCATATCTTGTTTCATTTCGATAATATTTGAGGTCGCAGAGTTAGGTGGGACACCCTGTATTACCACCAAAGCCACTATTTGAAGTAACAACAAAATAATAACAGAAAAGTTCATCATAAATTAATATTGAGTATGGTACCATCATATTTAAAAATAAAATACGGTACTGTATAAAAGTTCAAAATCCTGACTAATGTGGAACTATCTTTTAGTAGTATTGTTATTAACATGTTGAGAATCCCATCAGGGATTACTCAGGTATTTTCTCTTATAAGACATTACTGATAAAACTATCAATTCTCCGTCTTTTCAATACAATGAATTCATTGTATGTATTTGATAAGTGCGTAATATTTGTTTGTGTCTTAATGCATATTTAGGCTGAGGAAGCACTAAGGTTTGTGCGAAACATGTACCCAATTGTATAAATAGACTATTAATATTGCATTGAAAAGACGGAGAATTGATAGTTTTATTAGTAAACATATTCAATACGGACCTGAAATGGATAATATTATTCTGAAGACATTACTGAGCAAAATACATATAGGCAAATTTAAGTTTATCAGTTGATGGAATATTAAACTTTTTTTTTTTTTTTCAAAAATTACTAGAGATATCAGTTTATTTTAAACTATGGAGTGAATGGAATTAAACTTTCTTCTTTACGTTTTCAGTGGTTTACTTTTAGTAATAGTTTGAATTGATTTATCTTAACTAGCGGACCCGTGCGAGAACTCTCGCATAATGGATTGTGTGCGTCCCCATGTGTACAGACTACCCGCTCGGTTTAGTGCTCTACGGGCTGTAGGCGACAGAGTTCTCGCAGGGGCTATCGTCTTGGTTTATTTGTTTAAAAACACTTTATAAACCAATAAATTATTTCCGTTGACTTTTCAAGAAATGCAAGATTTTTCCTGTACTATTGAGACGATTTGGAAGTTTTTGGTACAAACCACACCTTCTAACTCCTTCTGGTTTAGGAGCTTGAGTTTTGTGATACATACACCTTAGTCTTAGCGTATTATATAATAAGATATCTTCTTTTCCATTTCAGTGGTTTACTTTTAGTAATACAGTAGTTTGAATTGATTTATCTTAATATGGTTACCCTGAGATTTAGTCAAAGCATTCAAATTTTTCTTGCAGACAATACAACAGACTTGTAAAGAATATCAAACCTGACATGGAGAAGTATGACAGACAAAGAGAGAAAATAGGAGAAGCTTTTTATGGAGGTAGAAATACCATATTGCATGGTTTACAAGAGGATACTAAGGAAGGAATAGATCGAATGGTTGAAGATCTTGAAAAACAGTAAGTATATCTTCTTTCTTGGCAAACTTTGGTACATGAGACCTTGAAGATTCTTCCAATGGAAGTTAATAAGAAATTAATGTTAAACTGATGCTGTCATTGACAGAACCACACTATTAATAAGTCTGCTGTGTGCTAATTATGCAAGATTTGAATTTTTATGACCATGCTACTTCCTAATTAGAGTGTGTTGCAATCCTAAAAATTCAATATTGCAATTTTTCATCATGCTGCACTATGTGCAGATAGGCCTTTATTTCTAAGATTGACTGCATGGTGCAGCAGTTACATTCTCGCCTGCTGTCCGCAAAGTTGCAAAATCGAATCCAGGTAGAGTCAGTTTACATTTTTATTAATGCAGTCAATGGTTATGTATTTTCTTTTCAGGAAGGGTCAGGGTAGGGATTTTGTAAGGAAATCGGCCGTGACCCTGTAGAAAGGAACCGTCCCAGCATTTGCCTGGCAATGAAAATGGGAAAACCACGAAAACCATTTTCAGGACAGCCGAGGTGGGATTCAAACCCACGCTCTCCCAGTATTATTAATTAATCGTATGGCAATTACACATCACTTTTTGGAACACAGAGAAAATATAACCATAATTTACAAATTTACAGACATATTATTTACATAGTTTAACACATTTGCTGTAGAAAACAAAAAGTCAAAGTGGTTTCCAGGATATAAGTTCTGAGGGCACTCTTCAACTATATGCTTGATGGTCTGACACTGGAAGCCACACGTGCACTCTGGAGAGGTGATCTTTCCCCATTTGTATAGTAGATCACCACATCTCCCATGGTTGGTGCGTATCCTGTTCAGTGTACACCATGTCCTACGGGGCAGATCAAGTTCCCATGGATTGTTGTTACTATGGAGAAAACTATGTAGCTCTGGTGGAGTGTTTGTGTACCAATTTTCTGCCCAGGCTTCATGAAGATTGAAGTTATGGTCTGCCAGGTTGTTGGCTGTTCTGATTGCAGGGTGTCTGGAGCGGAGTCTATTGATTTGGATTGCAGGTATGTCCTCATGGATTGGCAGCTGTTGGTTGTTGCAGATTTTGTTAAATTCTCTCAGGAGGATATTCTTTCTTCTCAGCGTAGGAGGTGGAATACGGCTCAGGACAGGTAGCCAGAAAACTGGTGTGGACTTGATTGTACCAGTAATTATCCGCATAGTTTGGTTTAGTTGAACATCTACTAGCTTCGTGTGACTACTGTTTAGCCAAACAGGGCTGCAATATTCTGCTGCTGAGTATACAAGACCTAGGGCAGTTGATCGGAGGGTAGACGCAGTGGAACCCCATGTTGTACCACACAGTTTTTGTAGGATGTTATTTCTTGACCTCAATTTGGCTGCAGTGTTTGTTAGATGTTGTTTAAATGACAGTGTTCTGTCAAGTGTCACTCCAAGGTACTTTGGGTATTTGTTATGAATCACACGTTTTCCATCAAAATATATGTTTAGTTCATGGTTGGCTAGGATGTTGCTCAGATGAAAGCACGTGGATTCAGTTTTATTAGGGTTCGGTTGAAGTCCCCATTTACGGAAGTATTGAAACATTGCACATAAGTCCTTCGTTAATATTTCTTCAGTGGCCTCGATTTGTTTGTGTTGAGTTGCTAACACCCAATCATCAGCATAGCTCTCCCAGTGCCAACCAGGCATAAGGTATCACGTTAGCACACTTCATGGTACCAGTATGTAATATAATTCTGTTCTCAAATCTCATTTAATTAAAGTGTAGTTTAAATAAATATGTTCTAGGTACAGGGTCTGGTGTTCCCAACTAATATTTGCCGAAAATTGCTAGAGAGTAGTCACCATATTTGCTCGCATATAACTCCCACTTTTCTGATCGAAAATAAGTGTGAAAATCTTCGGTGCGAGATATATGTGGGGATTTGTGAGGGAAATACCTTAGTCCCAAAAAAAAGTAAAATTTGCATTATTGAAACAAGACATCGTGAGAATGCCAGATTTACATCTTCTAAAACAACTAGTACAGTACAATCTTGCTTCAAAAAACACAACAACTGGATGCCAATGGTTGAAAGAAATCAGAGAGGACTTAAAAGAAATTGGCCTGACAACAGAAGATGCTGCAAATAAGAAAAGTTTAACTACAGCACTTAAAAATATGACTTTTCATTTTCCGCTCACAAAAAAGAAAATTCCAGCAAGATTATTTTACGCCCAAGAAAGGGCAAGACGATCAATACGCATGAAGAAGTACTGGGAGGACCGCAAGGCTCGTACAGTTCCTACGAGTCGACGAACTAATGGTTGTTTAAAGTGATCCTATGTGGTCTCAAAAGGCGAAGGAGAAGAAGAAGAAGAAGAAACAAGACGACTGGGATTGTCAACTGTCGTCGCTGCTGCCAATCTCCGAGCTATTCTCTCGTGCATCATCCGAACTTCCGTCCATTGCATTTGCAGTGCCAGTCTCCAAGAAGCTCTTAATAATGTCTTGTCAACACCATAACCCAAACCCCTACATCCAATCATGCAAGAATTCAACTAATGTGGCCTTCTTTATTTTGTCTTCTGCCATCAGCTTATCTTGACTAACAATACCAGATCTCGACGTGTTCTAACCTAACAATTTCTTATTTAGTGTGCGGATCGCCAAATCACGCAAGAGTTCAACAGACGGCCTTCTTTACTTTGTCTTCTGTCGTCAGCTTTCCGTGGCTAACAATACCAGATCTCGACGTGTTCTAACCCAGCAATTACTTATTATTAGTGTGTTGAGCGCCGACAAAACAGCTGACAATCACTCCCCGTATTGCTGTTTTACTGCGTCACCACATTTAAAAACACCGTATGTGTTTGGTTATTGGTTTCTAGTGTGTCTTTCTGTTGACGCCAGTAGCGAATATCAAATTCATTCACAATGAATTCTCAACCGGCAGCTCTATTACCATCGTTGTCTGCTTATTTGATCACTTTGAGTTTAAATCCAGCCGTATAACTTCCGCGTTTTTACATAACTAAAAGATCGATGTCCACAAGACAACAATCACACTTAACTGAGAAACAAAAATGGAACGTGAAGACAATGCTGCTAGGCCTACTTGTCGACAATGCAACAGGCGGACAACAAACACCGTGAAAGAAAGGAAAGCACCACCGCAAAAACGAACAATAACATCGCGGGCAAGACGTGTTTTAAAATTACTACAATCATCTTTATGACGGCGTCAGAAATTAATGCGAGATATATGGGAGGAATACTTTTTCATGCAATTTCCAATTAAAAAATGGGGTGCAAGATATATGCGAGCAAATATGGTAAATGTCACTAGATTTCTATGTTATCAATAGAAAATATACAGTATTTATATAACTAAGGAAACTTCAAGAAGTCACTAAAATCTTATTTAAAGGAGATCACAACACAAAAACACATATTTCGTTTTTTATTGCTAAATATGCAACATGGAAATTTAATAACAACGCCGTTAATCCGGTGCCTCTACGTCCAACCGTTCTCAAGTTATGTGCAAAACTAGTAACTGCTCATGACGTCACTGCGCTCTCGAGTCTACTGTACATAGCAGCTTTGTTGCTGTGCATAAGCTCGGGCAGTCTTTTCCCGCACTCCATCTGCTGCTGCCGTGTTATTCTGTTGCCATTGTTAGTGTTAGTCAAAAGACTTATAATGGATGTAAATAACATTCCTCCATATCAGTTTGAGCCAGAACGAACGACATTTGCTGATGTCCATTCAGATAGCGATCATGAAATGGATATAGTAAACACTATAGGCCGAGCCGGCATGCGAAATTGGTGTAAGTGTAATGAGTGTACCATCATGGATACGAATGAAGAAAGTGTATGCTGTTGTGAATTAGACAACGTAAAAGCAGTGAAATCGGAAGAATTTATGTGTATACCAAGAAATCCCTCGTTTTCAAGGTCTATTTTAGACCTCGAAGTGTTGACAATGGCAAGGCATAACATGAGCTTAAAAGCAATGAACAGGGCAAAGAAACGTTTACTGACAGCTTTAAATCCAACAAATAGAACTTGGCGATTTATTTGTTACAAGCAGTTCACTTTCTGGGTTAATTCATGGACTGCGATTGGTAAAAATAACAGAATTGTCGTGCCATCATGTGTTGTCAACATCATAGGAAACACACATCCGGAACTAAGTGGCACCTATGTGGGCTTCAAGCTGTAAATTCAAACAAAGGAAGGTAGATTGTAGTTTTACGTGACCGTGAATCGTGTGATTATGAGCCACGGGACCTCCTTTTTAGGTGGATTCCGAACCACAGGACATGGCATTTCACTTCGAAAATCTCACATGCATTGACCGGGGATGAAACCCAGACCACGTTGGTGAGAGGCCAACAGCTTGACCGCCGCGCCACTATGGCCACCGTAAATTAGAACAGTAGATTTATGTAAGAGTGTTCTAAGATTGTTTAATTTACGATAAATACAGACATATTATTTTCTGCCTGTCGTACGAGGCGACTAAAAGGGGCGACCTTGGCTTTCTTTTAGGTTTCCGGCTTGTTTTGTGAATTGGACCTCTTGTGGGTGGGAGGGATGGAATACACTCACAGGTACCGTATTTCCTCGCATAATCGTCGCCACCGCGTAATCGTCGCACCCCACTTTTCAAACACTAAAATAGGTTTATAAAATTTCATCGCATAATCGTCGCATAGCATGTTCGTATTTGTGCGCCAGTGAGTTGCACACGCTGCCGCGACTTTATAACCTGGCGCGACTTTGTCAGACGAAAAATATCTCGTCTTTATGCTTGTGGGCAATGAACTGTGACGCGAGCGGCAAGCTTCGTCACTTAGCACATTCCGCGAGCGTATAATCTGGCGTGATCTTGTCAGGAGAAAGTAATCTTGTCTTCATGCCTGCCGGCTATGAACCGTGACGCGAATGGCCAGCGCACATTCCGCGAGCGTATAGGCCTAATCTGGCGTGGTCTTGACAGGAGAAAGTAACTTCAACTTTAAGCCTGTCGGCTTTGAACCGCGACGCGAATGGCCAACGCACATTCCGCGAGCTTATAGGCCTAATCTGGCGTGATCATGTCAGCAAAAAGTAATCTCATCTTTAGACCTGCGGCCTATGAACTGTGACGCGAGCGGCCAGCGCACATTCCGCGAGCGTATAGGCCTAATCTGGCGTGATCTTGTCAGGAGAAAGTAATATCGTATTTATGCCTGCGGGCTATGAACCGCGACGCGAATGGCCAGCGCACATTCCGCAAGTTTATAGGCCTAATCTGGCGTGATCATGTCAGCAGAAAGTACTCTCGTCTTTATGCCTGCGGGCTATGAACTGTGACGCGAACGACCAGCAAACCTTCCGCGTGCTTATAGGCCTAATTTGGCGTGATCCTGTCAGGAGAAAGTAATATCGTCTTTATGCCTGCCAGCTATGAACCGCGACGCAAACGGCCAGCGCACATTCCGCGAGTTTATAGGCCTAATCTGGCGTGATCTTGTCAGGAGAAAGTAATCTCGTCTTTATGCCTGCGGGCTATGAACCACGACGCGAATGGCCAGCTTCGTCAGCACATTCCGCGAGCGTTAATCTGTCGTGACCTTGTTAGAAGAAAGAACCCTGTCTCTGACTGTGGGCTATGACTCACGCTACGCGAATGACTGGCCCGTGCAACAAATAATGATACAGTATATTCTTTGAAATTAAATATTCTTCGCATAATCGTCACACCCTGCTTTTTTCCACGAAATTTTGGCAAAAAAAGTGCGACGATTATGCTAGGAAATACGGTATACCCTGCCGGTCGTAGAAGGCGACTAAAAGGGTTTCTTGGCCCAGGTCCCCTTTAAGGGTTTGACAGCCAGCTCTAAACGCCCCACCTTGTGCGATATAACTCTCATTAGGTTATATCGCACTTCTTTTCCGTTCATGTTTATTAGGTCTGGCACTCAAAATTATATGTGCGTGCTGTCAGGGGAAGGGCCACCTAAGTGTGCGACTACGCTCGAGAGCCTGTTCGGTCTGGCCACACTGACAGGTGGGTGCGCCATGTACCCTGCAGTAGTATCCGCCTGACAACGCAGGTCCCAGCTGCATGCCTGTGCTGGAAAACTCTCTAGTATATGCCAAGGGGTACATGCCTGTATGGCATGTCAAACATCGGAACCCCGGGCAATGCCTTCCAAGCTAGGCGGGCCTTGCCTTGGCTGGGTAGCACCTACAGAGACAGCCCGTGATTGGAGTCGGTGGCATTCAGGGAGGATTCAATGGCCATGGGAAAAAAGCGCATCTTCCCCCAACAGGGTGGTCCCCCACCCAAGGGTTCTACTCCTTGGGAACAGTCTGTACATTCGAATCTGGGTGCTAATACCCCCAAGTTTCTGGTCGCGACCAGAACCGATGGGGATGATTTCAAGCTGGTCAAATCGATTTTGTTTTCTCGCCACATAGAAGGTGTCTATGGTGAACTAGAGAAAGTACAATAGATGAGAAACGGTAGCTTGTTGCTCAAGACCAGAACGGCTGAGCAGGTAGACAAACTTTTGACGTGTGACCACTTTGGCAAAATTCCCGTCAAAGTGGAAAAACATAAGTCTCTCAATCAGGTCCGGGGAGTTATCTTCCATAGGGACCTGATTCTGAATACTGACGAGGAACTCAAGGAGGATATGAGGCACCGTCACGTGACCGATGTCCGGCGCATTACGCGCAAGGTCAACGGTCAGGACGTTGACACGGGTGCTTTCATCATTTCCTTTGAGTGCTCAGTACTCCCGGAGAAGGTTAAGGTCACAAGCTATCGTTATGATGTCAGGCCGTACATTCCGCCACCTATGCGATGTTATAAGTGCCAGAAGTTCGGGCACATGGTATCTCGTTGCTCAAACTTGGCAATCTGTGGAACGTGTGGTAAGGTACCTCATGATGACGAGCAGTGCACAAAGCCCTATCAGTGCACCAACTGCTCTGGATTTCATTCTCCTCGGGACAGGGACTGTCCTGTGTTCCTGAGTGAGAAGAAAATCCAGGAGATCAAAACCCTGTAAGGTCTCTCCTACCAGGAGGTTCGCAAGAGGTACCATACTACGATTAATACTGCTCCCACGATTGATTATCGTAAAATTATACCTGGCCTAGTTCCATCAACCTCATCTTTTGCACCAGCTGTGAAACACTCAGTCTTGACTCCCACGATCCCGAGATCAGCACCAGAGAACTTGCATATCAGCTCGAAGGTGGGTCCTGTCCCACATCCGACCACCAAACAGACTGTGCGGGCGGAGGGTCCTCCGCTCGCACAGCAGGGGGGTAAGTCCAAGACATCTCCCCCACCCCAACGGTCGGCGAAAGCCGCGCCTAAGCCGGCGGAGGCGGCGTCGTCGACCAGGGCCAGGAGTAACTCTCTTGGCCCGTTTAAACTTAGGAGAGAGGCGGGGAAGACGGGATCACGTACCACGCGATCCCCTCCCCCTCCGAACAAAGGGAAGCCATCCGCCCCACCAGCTGCGGATACTTCTGCGCCTGGGGACGTTCCGGTCCCCAGGTCTGCGCGCTCCCCACGGAGGTCCCCCCCCCCACCTCCAACATGTGTCCCGGAAATCGTCCGCTGGGTCGGCCCGCTCCAGGTCCCCACACGAGGACATGGAGCTTGTGGTCACGTGATAATGGTTAAGTTGTAGCTTGCAACTTCTTTTCCTTAGTTTCAAACTTCACACTATGGCACTGTTACAGTGGAATTGCAACAGTTATGACAGGCATTTGACTGAGCTCCGTCAGCTCATAGCCCAATACGCAGCGAGTATAGTCTGTTTACAGGAGACAAATCTCAGGCCTGATCATCAGACGGTCCTGAGGGGTTTCCGACTATACTCGAAAGAGCGAACAGACGCTGCCCGGGCCTACTGGGGCGTCTGCACTTTAGTTCGCTCTGACTGTTAATGTGATGAGTTTCCTTTAACTACTCCTTTAGAAGCTATTGCAGTTCGCTTGTCATTGCCTGTTATGACTACTGTTTGTAACATGTACCTTCCACCGAACCAGTCTTGTTTAATTATAACTTTTTTATTTGATTGAATGTCTTTATTATTTATGGGTTTGTTTTATTTATTTCTTCACTGGTAATTTTTTACAGTGAGGAATATATACACGGGGATTTGGTGATTAATCGTCCTTGATATTAAAGCTGTTTTTGATCTTGTAGATCAGCTTCCCGCCCCTTTCCTACTCGTGGGTGATTTCAATGCACATCACCCACAATGGGGATCACCATCTTCTTGCCCCAGAGGCAGGGACGTGGAGGGCTTAATTCAAGGACTGGATTTATCATTGTTAAATACAGGGGAAGCCACTCATTTTAGCTTAACGCACGGCACGTACTCCCACATTGATTTGAGTGTGTTAGTTCCCCATTTAGGTTGGTACGTACACGATGACCTCTTGTGACAGTGACCATTTCCCGATCGTTCTCACTCTTCTTAGCCAGAAGCCCGTGTCGTTCCCCAGTCGTTGGGTACTTAAGCGGGCACATTGGCCCTCGTTTCAAGAACGAGCTGTGTTCGTTGATCTTAGTTGCCGGAGCGTCGATGATGAGGTACAACACGTCACCGATGTGATTCTTGCTGCCGCTCCTTTTCTGGGACTCCTCGTCGCAAACTCGTCCCCTGGTGGACTGAGGATATTGCAGCGGCAATAAGAGACCATCGTCGCGCTCATAAACATTATCGGCGACGCCCAAACATGGCCAATTTGGTGGCGTTTAAGAAATTTCGTGCCAAGGCACGGTTTCTTATCCGCTAGAGTAAGAAACAATACTGGGAACGGTATGTGTCGTCTATCACGGCACATACCCCCTCCTCTCAAGTGTGGACTAAACTACGACGCATTTCGGGCATTCAGACATCTTCTACTGTACCGGGAATTTCCATTGATAATGAATTGGTTACAGATCCTTACCGCGTTTCAAACCATCTCGCATCTTATTTTGCGGATATATTCGGTTCTGATATCTATGATCCTGCCTTCGTGGCCATGAAGCGCGAGGCAGAACGTTTCCAGCTCAGTTTTGCTTCCCACGCTTCGGAAGAGTACAACGTGCCCTTTACGGAGCGGGAACTCCGCGGAGCGCTGGCGCTCTGCAGGGACACGTCTCCCGGCCCGGATCATATTCACAACCAGATGCTTAAACACCTTAACGATGAGAGCATTCGTTATTTGCTCACTGTGTTTAATCGTATCTGGTTGAAAGGTGTGTTTCCAGCGCAATGGCAGGAAGGTATCATTATACCTATCCTGAAGCCCGATAAGGATCCCAATTTGACAGGGAGTTACAGACCTATTTGTCTCGCTAACGGTCTGTGCAAGCTCTTTGAGAGGATGGTCAATCGGCGCCTGGTGTGGGTCCTGGAGAAATGAGGACTCCTGTCTGAATTCCAGTGTGGATTCAGGGCATCTCGGTGTACCAACGACTATCTGGTGCGCCTCGAGACCGCCATACAGGACGCTTTTCTCCGGAGGCAGCACCTAGTCGCTGTTTTCTTTGACCTCGAGAAGGCCTATGACACCACTTGGCGTTAGGCATCCTCTCTACCCTGCATCAATGGAAATTCCGAGGTAACTTGCCGGTTTTTATTGCGAATTTTCTGTCCCTTCGCCTATTCCGTGTCCGAATAGGGGGGACATATTCGCAATATCATGTACAGCAAAACGGAGTCCCACAGGGATCGGTGCTTAGCGTAACATTATTTGCGATTGCCATAAACGGTATAGTCGCTGCTGCTGATCCAGCAGTGGTACCGTCTCTATATGTAGACGACCTCGCTCTACATTATCTTCTTCTTTTTTTTCTTTAGCGTTTGTCCCACCTTGTGGCAGGGTCCGCTATGTGGGATCGTAGTCTCCATTTCCCTCGGTCATGGGCCATGTCTGGATGAAGATTGACAGCCTTTAGATCATTGTGCAGGGTATCGGCCCACCGTTGCCTTGGTCGCCCTCTGGGCCTCTTTCCAGCCACATCCAGTGTGTAAGCTGCTTTTGTCATTGTGTCGCCCTCTGCGCGCAGCACATGTCCAAACCATCTCAGACGCTTTTCCTGCATTTTTTTCCCGATTGGAGCAACACCAAACCGATTTCTGATGGCATCATTTGAAATATGATCCAGCCTAGTGAAACCTGCTGACCATCTAAGCATCTTCGTCTCCATGACACATAGACGACGTTCTGCTTCCTTAGTAGATGGCCAGCACTCCATGCCGTAGAGAGCGACAGGACGAATGACAGTCCGGTAGATCTTAGATTTCAGATGGTCATTCATCCTACGGTCACAGGTGACGCCAGTTGTCATTCGCCACTTCGTCCAGGCTACGTGTATCCTTGTGTTGACCTTGTCAGTAAGTCGCCCATCATCAGAGATAGTGGAACCAAGATACTTAAATTTCGCTACACGTGGTAAATCTTCTCCGTCAACAGTAATGGTGCCCACTTCTTGTGTATCGGATGTCATGTATTCTGTCTTCTTCTTGTTGAGGCGCAGACCATATTGCGCAAGTCGATTATACCACTCTTGTGTTTGACGTTGGAGATCAAGCTTCGTCTCAGCAGCCAACATGACGTCATCTGCATAGAGAAGTGTCCATGGTAGCGGCTGGTGCAGGTCTGACGTTACAGTGTCCATCACAAGAATGAACAGCAGTGGTGATAAGGCGGAGCCCTGGTGGACACCTACGGTGATGCGGAAGTCATTAGACGCTCCCGCGGCAGCTAGGACATAGCTCCTTGGTTCTGCGTAAAGCAGCTGCACCCATTTAAGGTGTTCTGGGATGCCGTGTTGACGGAGCGCTAACCAGATTAGGTCATGTGGTACCCGATCAAAAGCCTTCTCAAGGTCGAGGAAAGCAAGATGCAAAGGTTTATTTCTTTCGGAGTATTTCTCAACCAGTTGCCGTACAGTGAAGATTGCATCTGTTGTGCCCCAGTTTTTCACAAAGCCTGCTTGGTTCCTTGTGATTTTGGCAATCTCACGAATTCTTTTGTCAAGGATACGCTCGAAAACTTTCATTGCGTGGCACAGAAGTCTGATCGGGCGGTAATTTGAACATTCGGCAGGGCTTCCCTTCTTTTTGAAGATTGGTACTGTGATACTCCATTGCCAATCTGTTGGTATTCGACCTTCTTTGGTAATCCGATTGAAGAATTGTGTTAACCATCCTGCAGCATCCCACTCCTTAGAGCACCATAACTCTGCTGGAAGATCATCGGGGCCGGTGGCTTTCCCAGGCTTCATCTCCTTCAGAGCAGCCTCAACTTCGGCAATGTCGATCTCCTTAATTGGTCCTTCAACAGCACAGGTGGTTGGGATTGGTGGATGGGGAAATTCTTCAGTCGAAATGTTCTCGAAGTAGCTCCGCCAGCGTTCCCTTGCTTTCTCCCAGTCTACTAGCAGCTCACCCACTTCATTGTTGATGCCATAGAATTGTTGGATATCTTCCGTTTTTCGATGCCTCGATTTGATTATCCGATAAATGTCACGCTCGCCCTCACGCGTATCAAGTTTCTTGTAGAGGTCTGCATATCGCTCTGCTTTTGTTGAGGTAACAACTTTCTTGGCCTCACTACGGGCTACTTTATAGGCATTCCAGCGAGATGGATTTTTATCTGCAAGAAACTCATGGTACAACTGCTTCTTCTTATGTACCGCTTCCTTAACAGTGTCGTTCCAGAGCCACGTATCTTTCTCAATCCGCCGTCGTCCTGGTTTTGTTGTTCCGAGAATGGCATGTGCAGCTGCATGAGACGAGTCTTTTAGTTTTGTCCAGCTCTCTTCAACTGTCGTAATGTGTGGTACAGTGATTTTTGCAATGACATTGGACTCTTATTTCCTTAAAGCGCCACCATTTGATTCTTGAAGGACCCGTTCTGGCCGTGCATACAGCTCTTGGTGGCGTTATACGCAGCTTACAGATGACAGGTCGATGCTGCATCGCAACGGTTTCGTAGCATACCTGCCAACTCTCCCGATTTAGGCGGGAGACTCCCGATTTCAGACCATTTCTCCCGCCCTCCCGCTTAACGTATTAAATCTCCCGATTTTTCAAAAAACCCACGCGTAATTTCGGATTTAATATGTCGTCTATCTAACGGATCGACTTTACGTGTTTTGAAGTTATATCTCGATACCGCAGTTTCGCTTTGTATCGATAATCGACAACTGCGTACTAACTCCCGCGTCGCGTCCTGCTGTTATAAAAAGTTGGCTTCGAATAAGTCTTCGTTTGAAATCGGCTTCGAATAAGTCTTCGTTTGAAATCGTCGAAGGTTAATTCAGCGCTTGTTCCTAGATGTGTTGCATAATGACCAGTGGGTGATAGGTAGTTGTACGCTGCGGAATATTGTATCTGTTTCACACGTGAAATTATATGATTTGTGTATAACTTAGTTTGATGTTGGCGTTAATATGCCGGTAGGTTATTGTGATTTTTCGAACTGAGTGATTGCGTCGGTTCGTCTGTAATAAGGCGAAAAGATATGTGACATTTAAAAGTGTGTACAAAGATAACATTCCCAGGGTGTCTACCGGTAACGGAAGTAACGAATTTTACAAATGGGTAACGGAAAAGTAACGAATTTTACATACGGGTAACGAAAATTTTCCGAAGGCGGATTGAATCATTTAAACTCGCGCCTCTAAGCTCAGAGATTGCGATGGAGCGAGTTTCACGCAAGCGGCGCCAATTGCATAAGCTATATTTCCCCGTTCCCGACCTCGAGGAAATGCATACTGAGGATACCCTTAGTGGTATACATCGTTCAGCGTATATCGTCGGCATCAAGATGACTTTTAGTTTTGTGTGAAATAATTATGTGTTATATTAGGAAGCCTGACTTTTCGCGAGACGTTTATTCGTGAAAACTTCTGAAATTATTCAGAAACCTCGCATTTTTCGCATTTATTTGGAGACTATTAAATTGAAGTCCAGAAATAACGCTAAATAATTTAATGTCGCGATCTTGAGAAATGTTACCGTTTTGAAAAAGATTCGAAATACGTAGGCTGTAACTTATTTTAAAAATCTGTCTCGTAAATTTGCGACATCCAGTATGGTTAATTCGAAATTCCGTTATATGTCGATTTTTCCTTCTAACTTGGGTTCCATCGGATATATTATAATCTAACCGGTTATTTCGAAAACTTGTATAACTTTTATAATTCGTGATTCGGATTTGAAAGAAAACGTGTCCTCTAGTCGTATAATTCGTGTAATCCTCTCCGAATAATTCTTAATATTTGATACCTACTTCGAACATTCATACTCAAGACGGCCGGCTGACCGCACGACTTGCCTGCGGGAATCTCGTCAAATGGACCGAGATCGACGTCAGTAGCGTAAAATCAAAAAACCCGTCCCCTATCGTGAACTTGTGACCACGAGGTCTGCGGGAATCCCGTCAAAGATGATTGGGCACCAATCACGAAACATTCCGAAACCTACTCGCTACTTTTCCCATGACCGTATACTTAAAAGCGTACGGGGAGCGAGAAGTGCATCTACCCACTTAGAAATGACAGCCTACGTAGCGTCGCGATACTAATTTCTCCTCGTGATCTACCCTGAACTGATGAGCTCCCAACCACAGCATAGGGACAGCGGGAATCACGGCGCCGGCCATACAACTTGTCCATAACTACTCGTGAATTTTAACCATGCCCAACCCTGAGCTTGCATCCACCAATCTGTGAGGACGAATAAACAATCGTTCAACGGCCGGGTGCGGCGCGGTATGCATAATATCGCGAGGACAACTTGAATCTCGTAAAACGGCTGAGAGCGGCAGCGATTGCGATACATCGCGATATTTATCCGCATTCAATGACGAGAACAACTGTATTTTTGTCAAACGGACAGCAAGTGGCGCCGATTGCATAATAATGCTATATTTCCTCGCGCCCGACCTCAAAGACAATGGAAATCTCGTCGAACGACTAAAAGTGACACCGATTATTAAATCGCGATATTTATCAGTGTTCTATCGCGAAAACAACGGGAATCTTGACAAACGGGTGAGACCAGCGCCGATCGTGTAACATCTTGAAATTTCGCCGTACTTGACTGTGAAGACAGAATTCGGTTACAATCATGTAACGTCCCATAAATTTCGTCGTGATCTACCGCGGGGACAAAGGAAATCTCGCCAAGGTCAAGAGCAGAGCAGAGCAACCTCTTGGCAATTATAAAAACGCCTTGTGCACAAGACGACATATTAGCTGAAACAACTCATTTGATAATAAATTTCTAGTATTTATTTATTATTTTTGAAATTGTTGTAACTCCCTAAGTGAATTCAAAGGTAACTAAAATTAACTAAACGGTAGCTAAAAAGTAACTAATTTTTACTTCATCCTTAACAGTAGACACCCTGATTCCGCATATAACTGAGTCAGGAAGAGGCGCAACATTTGCATTTTGTAGTGTCTGTAGGTGTGATTTCAGTATCTCGCATATTGGAAAGGGGGACATTTCATTTTCCAAAATTAAGTTTTTTGTAAATTCATTTCCTAGCATGTTAACAGACACTCAAGACAATTTTAATGAGGAAATGGATGCTTTACATTCCCAATTTTGTAACTTCCAACTTGAGGATGTGACATCTATTGAAGAAGAAGAGAGAATTGATGTGAAGTGGGCACTGGTAGGCCAAATGATATGTAGTGGTGGGGTACTCAAGTTATGCTTTCCATTCTGACCATTCCGCATAGTAATGCAGAGTGTGAGAGGATGTTCAGGTCATCTCTCTCTGACAAGACTTTGGACAAACTTATAACTCTGAAGTCGATTCAGAAAGAGAAGTGTTTTGAGCAAGAATATAGCAAGACCTTTTTGAAGAGGGCAAAATCGCCTCAGTCACCTGCAACAACGACCAATAATATGATCTTCGATACATATTTGCTGCAATGTCTTAGCCTATGTATGTATTATGTAGCGTCCTCGCCCCCCCCCCCCCCCCGTCGCCGCGTCGAATCTCCCGATTTTTCACTTTGAGAGGTTGGCAGGTATGCGTATGGAACAACCTTCGTGTCTAAAACGTCTGTAAGGTTACGACGTCTCACAAGGACATAGTCAATCTGAGTAGCATTTGGACCACTGTAGTACGTGATTAGATGGGTATCGCGCTTTTTTAACCAGGTGTTTGTGATGACCATGCCACGTGTCTCTGCGTAATCAAGGATTCGTTGTCCGTCATCATTCTTCAGTCCGTAGCCGTGTCCACCATGGGCAGCATGATCTTCTTTCTGCTGGCCGACATGTCCATTTAGATCGCCAGCAACAATGAGGTAATCTTCAGATGGCACTTCCGCAGTCTTCTCATCAAGCAGCGTCCAGAAAGCATCTTTAGTTTCTGTGTTTAGGCCTGTTTGTGGGGCATAAGCGCTGAAGAAATGAATTTTTCTCCTGTCTGCTACGTAAACAATTTTCATAAGGCGGTCATCATACCTTTGCACTTCACATACAGAGCCATCACACTTTGCTGATATGACAATGCCGACACCATTAGTTGTTCCGCGGGTTCCATTGTATATGAGTTTGTATCCACACCCAATTTCATAAGACTTTTCTCCGCTCCACCTCGTTTCCTGCACTGCACAGATATCGATGCGCCTCTTTTCGAGTGCTTTAGCTAATTCGCTACTTCTTCCAGTCATAGTCCCGACGTTCAATGATGCGAGACAGAAAATGGGGGCTCGCTTGTTTAGCCGTCGCCGCCCTTGCGACGGTAACTTTCACGCTGACTGGGCCCTGCCCGCGCGCGTCGCTTACGGGGGACGCCCTAGCCTTGGTTCCGAAATCTTGAGACGACATTCCCATAAAGATGTGACATTGTGCTTTTACGGCTGGCTTGTCACAAAGCCTATCGCCAAGCATTTTTGCGCTACTGCCAGCGTATAATTCGGCCGCCCCTAACATGGGGTACAGACGCCGTTTGTAGCCGCCCGATCCGGGTCAGACGCTACAACTGATATCCACCCCGAAAATGAGGATGATATCTTTTACTCAATTAATCCCGAGCACTGGGCTGCCCCGTCCGCCATCTACACTGTATCGAGGATTAACCTCTCGACTGCAACTGCCGTTGAGGTCTTCGCCTTAACCCTGGCAAGGGATCCTTACATGGGACTACCAGCCGGGTCAGCTGGACCAAGGTTTTTTTGAGAGGTGTTACTCCTCTGTCACTCGCCCTTTGTCCTGACTTGTGACAGGCAGAGCCTGGCTTCCCAAACATTGGGTCCAGGTGCGCACAATATGGCGGTCGCTGAACGACAGCTACAACAAGCTATTCGGAGAGTGGAACGCTGGACACTAGAGCATGGCTTTCGGTTCTCAACCACTAAGACCTCGGTTATCCATTTCTGCCTAAAGCGCACTCTCCATCCTGATCCTGAGCTTCATCTTGGCAATGTAGCTTTGACTGTTGCTGTTACGTACCGGTTCCTTGGGCTTCTTTTCGATAATAAGTTAACGTGGGAGTCACACGTGCGGTGTTTGAAAACTGCCTGTGCTAAGAAGCTCAACATGTTGCGGTTTCTTAGCTGCACATCGTGGGGGCCGGACCGCACGGTGCTCCTACATTTTTATAAGGCACTGATTTTATCTCGATTAGATTATGGCAGTGTAGCATATGGTTCGGCCCGTAAGTCAGTGCTTGTTAAACTGGACAGTGTCCACCACGGCGGTGTGAGGCTGGCGGGGTGAGGCTGGCGACGGGAGCCTTACGGACGAGCCCAGTCGTCAGCTTGCTCGCCGAGGCTGGCGTACCTCCTTTACACCTGAGGCGCCAACAAGTACTGCTGACCTGTGCTGCAACTATTCGACCGATGCCACTTCATCCAAGCTATCCATGTTTGTTTTCCAATCCGAATCGCCGGCTGTATGATGCGCGCGCCTGAGCCACTCGGCCTGCGGGGATTCGCTTGGATGACTTATACCTGCAGTTCCGATTTCCTGCTGTCTCCTGTATCATCCGAGTACCTAGCAAGGCCTTCCGTGGATGGTCTCTCGCCCCGATATCATCCTGGATCTGCACACTGGCCCTAAGTCGGACACGGACTCCTCCGTCCATCGGAGGCTGTTCCAGTCCGTGGTGAGCCGGTATCCAGGATCAGGGCTTCTATTCATGGACGGTTCGAGGGTAAACGAGAAAGCAGGCTGTGCATTTGTGGTTGAGGATCGTCGCTTTCTCTTTTCACTTCCCGAGGCCTGTGGCGTGTACACAGCGGAGCTCTATGCCATATTAGAGGCTCTGCGGTACACGTTATCAGACGATCACCAGCACTTTCTTGTGTGTACTGACTCTCCGAGTGCGCTGCAAGCGATCGATGTGTGTTTCCCCTAAGCATCCGTTGGTCCAGCGTGTGCATGACCTGCTCGTCAGTGCGTGTAACGCGGGAACCGGGTTGACCTTTGTGTGGCTTCCTAGCCACATGGGTATTGCGGGAAACGAGCTTGCTGATCAGGCGGCGAGAGAGGCAGTTGCAAAGCCCTCGCTACCGTATAAGGTGCCTGCCATTGATGTGCGCTCTCAGTTGCGACATTTGATCCTGTTGCATTGGGACGCCACGCCTCCACCCAACAAACTGAGAGGCATCAAGGAGACAACGAAGGTGTGGAAATCTTCCTTCCGATCTTTCCGGAAGGAAGCTGTGGTACTCTGTCAACTCCGGATCGGCCATGGGATTGCTACGCACTCCCACTTGCTAAAGAGAGAAGACCCTCCTGTGTGCACTTGCGGTGCCCATCTAACTGTGGCACACATTCTCTTGGAGTGTGTGGATCTGGTCGATCTGCGAAGGACTCTTTAACTGCCTAATACCCTCTCCCTTATTCTCCGTGATGACGGGCCGTCAGTAGACCTCGTCATCCGGTTCATGAGGGAGAGTGGTTACTTTTTTAGGTTTTAATGTACATTAAGACTTTTAATTCAGGTTAAGTCTGTTTTATGTTTTTATTGTGTTCATCTATTTTAATGTTCACTATGCCTTATTTGTTTTATTGTGTTTTACCATCCACCTTTTATTCTTTTTTATTCAAATAAGGCATAATTGTTGGGGCTCACTGTCTATTTTATATAAACCATTTTCGTTTCATCCATAGCAGTGAGCTGTTTTTATCTTCATCCTTTCATTTCACGCCATTTCATTTCATCAGGGGCCGATAACTTCGATGTTAGGCCCCTTAAAACAACAATTATCATCATCATCATCATCAGACATATTATTTTGATATGCAGTACGGTACATCATTTATTGTTACATGTGAAATCGTGAGAAATACTTCTTCATCAGGTCGTCCTTGGAAGGTCGAGGTATTGGAGTGATGTTCTTAGGCAGTGACAGATCCATTGCTTCAGCTTTAGGTGAAGCTCTACTATAGTCAGTTTGTGAGAGGTTAATTTTGTTCGTTATTGCCTTCTTCCATCCATTGTTTGACGCTTCGTATTTCTGTTTTATCACTCAGGCTCCTGTTTATTTTGAGTACTGAGTTTTGGTACCGACTTTCAATTTATTGATGTTCCAATTATAGTCCAGTGCAGCAATCATTGACCTGAGCTTTAAGCCGCTGTACGAGAAATGAACTCTTTTAGGAGCGTACTTCAAACGAAGATTGTGATAACTTTCTAGGTTTCCGGTGTGAACGTAGTGTTTTATATGTTCCACATCTTTTAAAAAAGATTTTACTGTAACTAGCTATGCCTGGCATGCGTTGCAATGCCAATCAAAGAAAGTGTTGGGGTTTTGACTTTGCTAGTTGCAGTGCTCTTGGATTCCCAATATTTTCTTCTTTTTACGTTAACCACCTCTAAACTATTATAAAAAATAATTTACTATCTCAGAAACATTCACGGGAGCGTGATCAACAACTCACGAAAGTTACATCGCAATGAAATGAATGGAATATGAACACATACGGGACTGCTGAAACGATTAGAGCGCCGTCACCCATTTGTTGAATATACTCGTACGCTACCTATTGTAAAATGGATTTACTAACTCGAAAACCTTTCTTGGCGTGTACACAACAACTCATCAAAGTTTCATCGCAATCGGATGAATGGAATATGAACGCATACAGGATTTTGTTTAAACGATTCGCGCCGTCACTAATTTGTTGAATCTTCTTGTGCGCCACCCATTGAAAAACGGACTTACTAATTCATGAACCTTCGCAGGACTGTACTCAGCTCTCCAAAGTTTTATCACACTCGGATGAATGGTATATGATCGCATACGGGACTTTATTGAAACGATTCACGCGCTGTCGCTTATTAGTTAAAAATACCCGTTTGCTACCAATTGTAAAATGGATTTACTAAATCAGAAACCTTCCCTGGATTGTACACAACAACTCACCAAAGTTTCATCTCTATCGGACGATTGTATATGAACGCATACGGGTCTTTGTCGAAACACTTCGCGCGTCGTCGCTCATTTGTTGAATTCATTCGTGCGCTACCTATTGTAACATGGATTTACTAAGCTAGAAATCTTCCCTGAAGTGTACACAACATCTCACCCATGTTTCATCGCTATCGAACAAATGGTATATGAATGCATACGGGACTTTGTTGAAACAATTCGCGCGTCGTCGCTCATTTGTTGAATCGACTTGTGCGCTACCCATTGTTAAGTGGATTTACTAAGCCAGAAACCTTCCCTGAGTGTATACAACATCTCACCCAAGTTTCATCGCATTGGGGTGAATGGTATATGAACGCATGTGGGACTTTGTTGAAACAAACGCACGCCATTTTGTTGAAGTTACTCGCACCCCATCTATTGTTAATTGGATCTACTATGCCCATAACTTTTCCTGGCATATGCACAACAACTCACCGAAATTGAATGCATTCGGATGAATTGTATATGAACGCATCACCAACACTCATTTGTTTAAACTACTGGTGCGCTATCTATTTTTAATTGGATTAACTATGCGTATATCCATCCCGGAAGTGTGCCAAACAACCCACCAAAATTTGGTCGCAATCGGATGAATTGTAGGCTATATGAACGCATCTCCAACTCACATTTGTTTAAAATACTCGCGCGCTGTCCATTTTAAATTGGATTGACTATACCTATAATGATTTCGGAAGTGTTCACAACAACTCACCAAGTTTCATAGCAATCAGATGAATGGTATATGAACGCATACGGGACTTGGTTGAAACTATTCGCGTGCCATCGCTCATTTGTTGAATCTACTTGTGCGATACCTATTGTAAAGTGGATGTACTAAGCCAGAAACCTTCCCTGATGAGTACACAACATATTACCCAAGTTTCATCGCTATCGGACGAATGATATATGAACGAAAACGGGACTTTCTTGAAACGCTTCGCGCGACTTCGCTCATTTGTTGAATCTACTTGTGCTCTACCTATTGAAAAATGGATTTACTAAGCCTAAAACTTTCCCTGGAGTGTACACAACAACTCACCCAAGTTTAGTCGCTATCGGACGAATGGTATATGAACGCAGACGGGACTATGTTGAAACACTTCACGTGTCGTCGCTCATTTGTTTAATCTACTTGTGCGATACCTATTGTTAATTGGATTTACTAACCCAGAAACCTTCCCTGAAGTGTACACAACATCTCAGCCAAGTTTCATCACTATCAGGCGAATGGTATATGAACGCATACGGGACTTGGTTGAAACGCTTCACGCGTCGTCGCTTATTTGTTGAATCTACTCGTGCGCTACCTATTATAACATGGATTTACTAAGTCAGAAACCTTGCCTGTAGTGTACACAACCTCCTACCCAAGTTTCATCGCTATCGGACGAATGGTATGTGAACGCATACTGGTCTTTGTTGAAACGCTTCGCCCGTCTTCGCTTATTTGTTGAATCTACTTGTGCGATACCTATTGTTAAGTGGATTTACTAAGCCAGAAACCTTCCCTGTAGTGTACACAACATCTCACACAAGTTTCATCGCTATCAGACGAATGGTATATGAACGCATACGGGACTTTGTTGAAACGCTTCGTGCGTCGTCGCTCATTTGCTGAATCTACTCGTGCGCTACCTATTATAACATGGATTTACTAAGCCAGAAACCTTCCCTGTAGTGTACACAACCTCTCACCCAAGTTTCAACGCAATGGGATGAATGGTATATGAACACATGTGGGACTTCCTTGAAACAAACTCACGCTATTTTGTTGAAGCTACTCGCGCGCCATCTATTGTAAATTGAATTTACTACGCCTATTACTTTTCCGGGACTGTGCACAACAACTCACCAACATTTTATCGCAATCGGACGAATTGCATATGAACCTATCGCCATTACGCATTTGTTTAAACTACTTGCGCGCCATCTATTGTGAAATGGATTAACTGCCTATGATCATCCCGGAAGTGTTTACAACAACTCAAAATTTGATCGCAATCGGGTGAATGGTTTATGAACGCATAAAAGACGAACACACAGACATTCCTTTTTATATATATATGAGATTATTTTCTTCAAGGCTTCATCATCATCATCATTTCCCCTTATCCAGCTCCTGCCGGGTCGGGGTATTTATGGCACTTCTCCACTTTCCTCTTTCCTTCCACCATTCTTCTTCCACGATCTTGTCCCAGTCCAGATTTCTTTTTCTTATGCTGTTCTTCACTGAATCAATCCACCTTGTTCTAGGTCTTCCTCTTGCTCTCTTACCCTTGCACTTCGCCTCCATCATCTGTCTTGGTATTCTATTTTCCTCCATCCTCTTTACATGTCCAAACCACCTTAGTTTATTCTTCTCAATTCTCTCATTTAGTTTTCCCATCCCAACTTCCTTCCTAACATCTTCATTCCTCACTCTGTCTTTCCTTGTCTTTCCTATCATACTTCTTAGGAATTTCATTTCACTGGCTTGGATTCTACTCTCTTGCCTGCTTGTCAGGGTCCAAGTTAATATGGGTTAATATGGGAACATAGTACACTTTATACATTACCTCCTTGCTTTTCCTTGGTACTTCCTTATCCCAAACAAGTTTTCTTACACTTTGATAGAATGCATTGCTCTGCTGTACCCTCCTGCCAATCTCCATGTCCAACCTACCAGTTTGCATCAATTCACTTCCTAGGTATTTGAACGTGTCCACAATTTCCAAACTCTGACTTCCAATTTTCACAGTGCCCTTTCCTTGTCTTTCCCCTCTTGTCATCACCATGATCTTGCTTTTCTCTATACTGATTTTCAGGCCGTACTTCTGAATATTTTCGTTCAGTGCATCTAGTTGTTTTTGCACTTCTTCGGTGTTCCATCCCCAGACCACAATATCATCTGCAAATAACAGTAACTTCATTTCTTTATGTCCATATGCTTCCTTTGTTTCCTTTACAATTTCATCCATCACCATTATGAACAAGAGAGGTGACAGCACACTCCCCTGTCTTAGTCCAGTCTTGTTCCTAAACCAATCTGTCTTTCCAACTGGGGTCAGTACCCTGCTAACACAGTTGTTGTACATTGCTTGCACCATTTCCAACATTTCTCTTCCCAGTCTCTTCTTAACCATGGTTTCCCATACCTTCTCTCTGGGGACACTATCATATGCCTTTTCTAGATCTATGAAAGTCATGATCAAATCCTCTCCATCCTCTCAAGGCTTCATATGCACTTGAATTGCCATTAATCCACATTTTCTTTCTCTCTCTTCCTCTGTTAATGTATCGTGCTCACAGGATTTCTATTCACCGTTTTCTAACCACGTATATTTAGCAATTAACACAGATCTGTTTCCATTACATGTTTGTGCTGCCCACCATAAATGATTATTTATACTGGCCTTCCATACCTGAACTTCTGTATGCTTTTTATCGAGAGCTCTCATCTTTTTCATGAAACTTTTTGATATATGCCAAACGTCAAATTAATTTTCGATATCGGGATACTGCGTTCTCAGTAAATACCTTACTCCTTTGTGTCTATCGGAAAGAAAGAGTTCTATATTATAATTTTCTTCCTGTACAATCTTTGTTAACGTGGTTTCACACGCAGCCCTTTCAACATCATCTTTCACTTTCTGAACAAGTTCGAAATGAGCTATACGGCCTGTACTGTATTTGCTCGCGTATATCTCGCACTTTTTTGACTGAAAATATGTGCGAAATGTTTCGGTGCGAGATATACGCGGGGAATGACCGTATTCCCGAAAAAACACAACATTTGCATTATTGGAACAAGACAACTGGTATACGGTACATTGTTCATTGTCACTGCCGTCAATCTCCAAGGTACTCTCGCGTGCATCATTCTGGTCATCATCCCATACTTCTTCATCCTGACTTCCGTCCAATGCATTTGCAATGCACGTCTTCAAGAAGTTCTTCAAAACAATGTCCGTCAACACCATATATTTCTATTCGTTATGGTTATGCGACATTAAGAACCTATGAAAAAGACGTCATACGCTCGTTAAGGATGATTCAAGGCAGAAAAGTAATTTAGAGCGCAGACGCTTAGTGATCGATCATCTTCCATATCGATTCCTCGCTACATGAACGAGCGAGCTCGAACTTAGCCGACCTCGGCCAAAAGCTAACGATGTACCTCATGCTATAACACTCACGCCGCATGTTTGCACGAGGCCGAGGTCTGATGTGACGCAATTGAGTAAAGACGAAATCATTGAGATTCGAGAAGACTGAACTGCGTTTCTCTGCGATGTAACAGTAGGCCTACTTGAGCAATCTTCGAAATATGCGAGTGGTATAGCACAGATTTCCTTTATCTTTGAAGCCAGAGTATACCGGTACTGATGTCTACAAGGTAACTGACGGACAACTATAAAGGAAACCTCTGCCGCTAAAACGAATGATAACATTGCGTATTGATGACTGTTGTGGCGCGCTAATTGTGCTAAGGTATCGCTTCGGGTAAGTTCCTGGACAATGACGGATGTTATGGCGCGCTAAATCGAACGTGTTTCTACCTCAAGGTTATTAAGGTCATTTATATGACGGCGTCAGAAATGAATGCGAGATATGTTGTTGTTGTTGTTTCCTATGGCTAGCCCGGATTCCAATCCATCAGCTTTCTTGCGTTCCAATAGAGTTGTGTGAGGTTTCCAGAATTTCTAGCAGTCACATCAAGTTTGTTGCAATGTAGCAGGTGCCCCTTATCCATTTTACTTCCAGGTTCGTGAAAGTGTGCATTCTTCGGATCTCAGGATGTTGATTCGTTTCAGATGAAGCTGCAAGGCAGTCGTGGCCAGTGTTAAGTCTGAAGAAGGCTACAGCTTCTCTTCTTGGTGTTAATTTATATTGATCCCATTTAGCATCAATGTCTTTCCATAATTTGGTTTCTGCTGTTTTCTTTGCCATTTCTTCATACCTGTTTTTGATAGTATTTTTCAAGATCCATTTTGCTGACATAAAATCAATCTGACTGACAGGTTGTTGTAGTGTGGTACCTTTTTTGCTAATCTGTCTGCCTCTTCATTTCCTGCTATTCCAACATGAGAAGGGATCCACTGAAATGAGATCTGTTTGTGGAGTCTTTGAAGGGTTTTTATCATACAAAAAATTTCTTTCAGTTCTTTACTTTGGGGCTTATAATTTGACGAGATGGCTGCTTTTGAATCTGTAATGATAACGCATTTTTGATAATCAATGTTTCTGCCTAATAACTGATGGAGTGCATGTGAAATTGCTCTTATCTCTGCATCAAAGTTTGTTTTGTTTTGGCCTACTGGGAAGTAGAGTGAGAAGAGAGATGAATGTATTCCTGCTCCAGTTCTATTTTCTTTGTCTTGTGAGCCATCTGTAAATATTTTTGCCATTGATTAGATGGATATCTTTCTTCTATTGTACAGAGGGCCAGTTGTTTTAGATCTTGTGGTGAAGAGTCTTATTGCAGACCTCTTCTAACAAAGTAAGATCTGTAGTCACTTGTATATATTCAATGGGGTTGACTGGCATACAGAGTGGTTCAAGTTTTAATTGCAGATTGCTCTTATTGATATATTCTTTGGCGAGACTTAAGGGATCTTTTTGTGTTTTAAGATTGGGGCTAGAAACTGTTTTTTTGATCTTAGTCATTTGAGGTAGTCTTTGTATACTGAGATATGCATTGGCTGTTTGATGTTTCATCTCTTCTTCTATTGGTAAGTTGTGGGTATATAGTTGCAAGGCGGTTATAGGTGTGGTTTTTATTGCACCTGTTATGATTCGTAGGGCATTATTCTGACACCTCTCGAGGCGATCAATGTTTGACTGGGGTGCTGTAGAGAGTACTTCACTGCCATATTTTATGATAGGTTTGATGTAAGTATTGTAGGTGTTTTTTTTTTTTTTTTTTAGATACAACCATGAAAAGGTCATTTTACACTAATATTTTAACAATTACAAATAATATTAACAAAAACAAACAATAACAACAACAATAACAGGTAACAATTGGCAGTGATGGCAGAAGGGATAAATCTCGGGAAGGACGCAGGGAGTGATTGGGGTAGTGAGTGATTAGGAGGGTGAGGGGTTAGGAATTGAGGGTGAAAGGGATCTTCTAATGTTATGTTTGAATGTTCGATAGGGAGAGAATATGTCGATATTTGGAAGGGAGTTGCTAAGGGTAGGTAGACGGTGGAAAATAGAGCGCTTCTGTACTTCAAGACGTGGGCGAGGTATGTGGTGTAAATGGTTCTGGCGTGTTGAACGGGTGGGAACGTGGAGTGGGAAGTAGCTTAAGAGCATGTTACATTTTGTGTAACCATTCATAATTTTATGTAGGAAACACAGGTCAGTAAGTTGTAGACGGCTTCTCAGGTCGAGTAAATTGAGCTGATTTAGAATGTCGGATTTGGCAAAGTGCCTTAGTGAAGGATTGCGAGCTTTGACAATTGATATGAAGAAATTAAAGACACTGTTCAATTTAGAAATATTGGTTATAGCCGAAGTAGACCAAATTGGAGAAGAGAAATCTAGGATAGGGAGAACGTATGTGGTGAAGTATAATTTAAGTGCAGTGAGGTCTTTAATTTCTGTGAATCTGTATAGAATGCCGAGACTGCGCATTGCGTGAGATTTGATATGGTCAATGTGGGGAGAGAATGTCAGTTTATCATCGTGAATAATACCTAAATCTCTTACCTGAGAAACCGTATCCAATTTATTTCCACATATTATATAGTCCGCCTGATTTCTAGATTTCAGTAGTGAGAAAGACACATTGAAGCACTTTTTCGGATTTGGAGATAACTTCCATTTGTTGAACCAATCAGTACATGTATTCACTGCTTCCTGGAGGTCAGCGTGGTCGTCAGAACTGGAAATTTTTCTGAATATCTTGAGGTCATCAGCGTATAGAAGAAGGGAACACGGAGAATTTTGCACACATGTGTTTATATCGTCCATATACAGCACGAAGAGAAGGGGTCCCAGGATACTGCCCTGAGTTACTCCTGATAAGACTGGGAGCCAGGACGACACAGACCCTGGAAGCACTACCCGTTGCTGCCTATTGGACAGGAAGCTTTGTATTAGGGATAGGAAGGATCCATGTACGTTGTATCGTGAAGCAAGCTTGTGGAGGAGAAGGAAATGGTTCACGGAATCAAATGCTTTGGCCAGGTCAACGTAGATTACATCTAGCTGAGATTTTTGATCTATTGCAGAAATTATGTGATGGTTCAGAACAGTCAGATTTGTTAAGCATGATTTTCCAGGGACGAAGCCATGTTGTTCTTCTGAGAGGTGTGGTTTGGTGAAAGTGAGGAGACGGCAATGTATTATTCTTTCGAAGACTGAAGAGAGTATAGGGACGATAGATATAGGTCTGTACGAGGAAATTTCATGCTTGCTGCCTGATTTTAAGACAGGTGTTACATCAGCTCTTTTCCATGAGTCAGGAAAAGTGCCGGAAGTCATGCACCAGTTGAGTATCATGGATAAGGGGATGCTGAGATGCAGAGGTGTTTTTCAGGAATATAGGGCTTATGTCTGATGGTCCGGTAGATCTGTTTGCGGGCAGACTTTTTAAAATATTTTGGATTTCATCGGGGGTCGTTGAAATTTGAGACAGTGAATCAGAACAGACGCTAGTAAGTTGAGGGGGACTGGGGATTGGTACGGGAACTGAAAAGGTTGAATGGAAATATTCATTGAAATGTGTGGACCTCAATTCAAATGGGATTTCTTCATTATGGAGGTTTAGATTAAGTGGAATTCTGGGAGTCTTTCTACGGGATGATATAAGTGTCCAGAACTTCTTTGGGTTATTCTTGAGATTTCCTGTTATGGAAGAAATGTAGCGGTTGTAATCTTCTGTCATATGAACTCTTGAAATTTTCCGTAGGTGAATAAATACATTGCGTGTATGAGGATTGGGAACTGATTTCCACAGTGACCACGCTCGAGTTTTGTTTTGGAGAAGGAGTTTGGTGTTTTGACTTAGCCAGTGCGGGTATTTGTTGGACTTGGGTACGGAGTAAGGAACGTGTTGTTTAATGGCCGAGTAAAGTAAATCCTCAAACAAGGTCACTGCGCTGTTTACGTCTCTCTCAGCTGTTAGCAGGCACCAGGGTAGAGATGATAAATCCTGATTGACAGCTTGCCAGTCGACCTTTCTCCAAAGAGGGAAAGCTTTCTTATCGGTGGTGGGGCTGTTTTTATGTCTGCTGGCTGGGACGGGGAGGGTGGCTTCTATTGAACTATGGTGTTTAGGATATTTCTTCCAACGGTCACAGTGACATTACGCAGGGTTGAAAATATGAGGTCCAGTGTTTCGGATTTCCTTGTTGGGTGTAGATTGAACTGTTTCAGATGTAGACCGTTTATAAAATTTGATAAGATGAAAGTATCTATTTGGGGAGAGTGTATGGTACCATTGTCTATTGATGTCCAGGAGATATGGGAGTTAAAATCGCCTAGCAACACTATTTCATTTTCTTGATTGAGGGCAAGAACAGTAGAGTTGAAACATTCTTCTAAGGTGTCAATTTTGCTGGAAGGTGGGCGGTAGAAGCAACCTACAAGTAAATTCTTCCTTTTTGGGATAATAATCTCAACCCATATTATTTCGCAGGAAGTTTCTAAGTCAGGCCGATGTTTTGCCTTCAGTTTGTTATGAACTGCGATTGCAACACCACCACCCCTTGAGGATCTGTCGCGCCGAAACACATTGAACTCAGATGAAAACGGAAGTTCCCCACAAGATACGAAGTCTGACAACCATGTTTCTGAGAGGCAGAGGATATCAAATTGATTGATTTCGGTTATATTTGCTAAACAGTCGGTTAGTTTATTTTTGACGCTCTGTGCGTTCTGGTAGTAGAGGTTAAGGGGTCCTGGATTTAAGTGAATATCACCTGATAGTAGTAGTAGTATCAAGTAAACTGTACTGGAGGAGGCACGGCAACGTTGTACTGGTCCACGAGGTGTGGTGGAAACTTGGCGGAGCACTGGGAGGTTACAAGCTGCCATGGTCGAGAAAGTAAAATGTCTCTCTGCGCAGTACCACTGCATTTCTTGAGCACACGACACATCACTGCGGTCGGAAATGATTTCTGACACAGTTGCACACCATATAGTACACTTGAACAGGCAAACTACCACTAAAATACAGTAATATGTCAGGGCTACTGAAACACGAGGTCTGTCACTTGCCGCCATCTTTAACAACATTTTTTTTTGTTGAGTGTGTCTTGAGTGCTCCCCCAAGTAGCTCCTGCTAGTCTCTTCAGTAATTTCATCCGTTTGCTTACCTTATCCTCCACATGTTTTATGTGTTTGGTCCAGTTCAGCTTCTTGTCCATGATGATACCTAGGTACTTTGTACTTTCACTTTTTGGAAGGTCTTGATTACTAAATTTGAGACTAAAAGTCAGATTGTGGTGTCTCAGGGAGAAAAACTGGTATACTGTTTTGGAAGTATTGATTTCCATATTATTGTTTTCAGTCCAGTTTTTGAGTTTTATAAGTGCCTGGTTCATTCTGTGTTCAAGAAGCATTTGCTGATTTGGGCTGTTACATGCTGTGGTCCAAATGATAACATCGTCTGCAAACATGCTGATATTCACATTACCTACTTTCTTGATTGTTTTTGGAAGATCGTTGATGTACACATTGAATAAAGTTGTGCTTGATACAGCTCCTTGTGGGAGGCCTACTTTTGATTGCTTGCAACCTGAAGTTTTGTTGTTGTAACGAACATTGATCATTCTTTGTGAAAGGAATCTTGAAAACCAGTTTAAAATACATCCATTTACTTTGAAGTTGATAAGTTTCTTTAGCAGCATGTTTCGCCATACAGTATCATAGGCTCCTTTCAAATCGATGAAAACTGCAAGAACACTTTCCCTTTTGTTAAAGGCTTCTTTAACAGTTTGTGTGAATCTCATTATTTGGTGGGAGGAGGACCTGTTTTGTCTAAACCCTGCTTGTTCTTCTGATTGAAGAGATTTTGTTTCCAAGTACCAATTGAGTCTATTTGTAATCATCCTTTCTAGAATTTTTACCAGAATGGAGGTAAGTGCTATAGGTCGGTACGAGGGGACTTGGTTTTTTGGCTTGCCTGGTTTTAAGATTGGAATGATGGTTGCTTTAGTCCAGTCTTTAGGTAGGTTATCATTTGATGTCCAAAATTTGTTGAATATGTGTAGCAGTATGTTAAGAGCAGATGGACCTAGATTTTTTATGAATTCTGGGAATATCTCATCTGGTCCTGGTTGTTTTCTGACTTGTGTGTTCTTTATTGCTAACATTAACTCTTCCATTGAAAATTTATTGTTAAAGATATCATCTGCATTATTATTCATGAATATTTTGACTATTTTTTTGAGAGTCTTGTCTTCTTTCTTTTTCTGTTTTGATAGTCTAATTGAAGTGAAATGTTTACAGAAGTGGTTTGCTATTTTATGAAAGTCTGTAATTTCCTTATCATTTATCATAATAGGATTCAAAGGAGTGACTAAGTGTTTGTTGTTAAGAGAATTGATAAGTTTGTGAGCTTTATTGCTGTCTGTCCTATAGTCAACTGTTGTTAAAAATGTGTTCCAAGATTCTCTTTTTGATACTGTTATTGCTTGTTTTAATTTTGCTGTTGCTTGTCGCCATTTCCGTACATCATTTTGATCCTGAGTAAGTTCAGCTGTTCTTCTTGCTTTGTCTCTGGCGGACTTAAGATTGTTCAATTCATCTGACCAGAAAGGTTTATATTTTGTTTGGGCACCTCTGGGTATGCACAGTTTGGCTATGTCTTTTATGGCTGTAGTAAATTTATTCAGGATGATGTTAGGAGATGCATCAAGATCAATTTCCGACATTTTAGTTTCAAGTTTGTTTCTGAAATTTGCCCAGTCTGCCTTTTTAAAGTTTCACCGAATCTTCTGGTCTGCACTTTGAGCAGATTCACTGTATGATGTAATAGTAAGAAGGGACATTCTATGTCCACTGCCTGGATCTTCGAGTACTGATCGATGACTGTGGTTTGTAAGATCTGTTGACACTAATATGAGATCTGGGTTAGTTGTGGAACCAGAGTGGTGAATGAATGTTGCTGGGTCTTTGTTACAATATAATAGTTCAAGAGAGCTACTCTCTATAAGGTCTTTTATTGTTTTACCAGCTGAATTTGTGTAGTTGTAGCCCCAGACTGGAGAAGCTGCATTGAAGTCTCCTATAAAAATAGTAGCTGTTTTGATTTCTGGAAGGTGAAGATTCAAATTTTTATTGTTTGGAGGACTGTAAACACAGAATATTGTTATTTTCTTGTTGTTGATCCATACGGATAATTCGATAATTTCTGATGTATCTGTTGGGTCCATTTCTTTCACAATTCTGA
This sequence comes from Meconema thalassinum, assembly GCA_946902985.2. Taxonomy (NCBI): domain Eukaryota; kingdom Metazoa; phylum Arthropoda; class Insecta; order Orthoptera; family Tettigoniidae; genus Meconema; species Meconema thalassinum. Next base: position 161,881,111 of record OX336390.1, read on the forward strand.
ATTTTGACATGATGTTGTTCTTCACTGCTGCAAATATTCCGCTTGCTATTTGTCTTGTTTTGAAGAGAGTGTAGATGGTATACCCTTGGATCTTTAAATATTGTATGTTTTCAGGTGTAGTGTTGGCTTCATTGATTAGAAGGATGTCTATATCTCTGTCTATCATGATTTTCTTTACTTCCATAAGTTTCTTTGTTGATAGACCACCTGCATTCCATTGCAGAATTCTTACTTCGTGTTGTTTTGCTCTGAAAAGAGCAGTTTTATTTGTTTGCATTTGCTTGCTCATGTTTCTCTATTCTGGAACGTTTTTGCGAGTACTTTTTTCCCCCTGAAATTTCAAATTAAAAAATGGGGTGCGAGATATAAACGGGGGCGAGATATACGCGAGCAAATACGGTATTTATATCCATGAGCGAATACACTAAATATTTGGCTGAAAAGCCGGGAGAATCGTACTGGCCATCTCCGGCTAACAAATGGGTTTGGCACTGCTTTTCAAACAATCAATAACCTTAATTCTTTCTTGATTCCAAGTATCCTCCAATATAGGACCAGTTAGTCTATGAATCTATCATATATAGTTCGTGAGATCATATGTAAATTAATGGACTTGAAGAATGACCAAAAGGGTTCAAACAGTATGCCTGACAACAATAACACTGCCTGATACATACTTTGATTTTGAGGCAAGTTGACTTTTGTGTTTTGGTCTCCTTTAAGCAATACAAAATTCATAATATTTTGTCCCCAAAATTGTAAAAATTGCTAGTTCTAGCAATGTCATATCGGTAGATTTGCAGATGTTAAAAATAAATTAAAGCAAAATTGTAAATTGAGCACGTTAGCAGGATCTTTGGTCATCAGCCCCCATATACAGGGTCAATATCTATGTGCACCCCGATAAACATGGCAAGCTAAGCCGGCTTTGACTGGCGCAGATCGCGGGCACGCGTACATGGTTCAGACGGTGGTTGGCTTAACACCTTTACCAAACATGTTCACTGATGTGCACTTACAGTGCCCATGGTCGATGCTGAAAATGTCCACCCTCTCTTGTAACACACACCTGACATCTTCTGATATTTACTGGCATGTTAAAGATCCCCTTTGGGGCAAAATTCCGGCACCCCGGCGTCTCTAAAAGCCGCAGTAGTTAAAAGGGACGTAAAACCAATAACATTATTATTATTAACTTTTTTTATTATTTACGGAGCCAGGTTTCTTGAATCGTTTAGCGAGCCTCCTAATTGTACTAGCTTTAGGCATAGGTCTTCCTGGAAACATGATTCAAAATTTTCGTCTTGCTTCAGATAACTCACTAAACGATATGAGTCAGTGAAGTGGGGTATTGCGAGTCCGCACCTGGCCAGCCGAATGACTCGTTTGCCGCGGTCCACTCATTTGGCTGGCCAGGTGCGCAGGGAGTGGACCTCTCAATACCCCGCTCCGCTGACTTATATAGTTAGTTCACACGTGTTTTGTCATTCAAATTCATGTGAAGATTACCGTACAATCAGCTTGATTACTCATGCTTCAAATATCCTGTCTAGAATAATTTACAAGAGGATGGAAAGCCAGATAGAAACAGAGTTGGGTGAAGACCAGTTTGGTTCCAGGAGAAATGTAGGAACAAGGGAAGCTGTACTAAGTCTTAGGCTGATTTTGGAAGGCAGAATAAAGAAAAATAAGAGAACGTTCATGGCATTTGTAGACTTAGAAAAGGCTTTTGATAACGTTGATTGGACTAAATCGATTGGAATAAAGTACAGGGATAGGAGGGCGATATACAATCTATACAGAAACCAGACAGCAGTCATTCGAGTGGAAGGACATGAGAGAGAAGCTGGTATTCAGAAAGGTGTAAGGCAAGGCTGCAACTTATCACCCATACTCTTCAATCTTTACATTGAACAAGCAATGAAGGAAATTGGAGAAAAATTTAAAGTGGGAGTGAAGATACAAGGAGAAATAATTTCAACTCTGAGATTTGCTGATGACATAGTCATCTTGGCAGAGGATTTGAATGAGTTTTTGAATGGTATGGACTCCGTCTTACGGAATGAATACATGTTGAAAATTAATAAATGTAAAACAAAAATACTGGAATGCAGCCGAAATAAATCAGAAACCTCTGTGGACATCAAATTGGCAGGTGAAAAGCTGAAGGAAGTAGGAGACTTCTGTTATACTTAGGAAGCAAAATAACCAGTGATGGTCGAAGCAGATATAAAAAGTAGGTTGGCTCAGGCAAGGAAAGCCTTTCTACAGAAAAAGAATCTGTTGACATCGAATATAGATTTAGGTATTAGGAAGTCATTTTTGAAAACCTTTGTCTGGAGCGTGGCGCTCTATGGAAGTGAAACTTGGACTATTGGTGCAGCAGAAAAGAGGAGAATTGAAGCATTTGAAATGTGGTGTTACAGGAGAATGATGAAGATCAGATGGGTAGATAGGGTGACAAACGAAGAGGTATTAAGACGAGTGGGAGAGGAGAGATGTTTCTGGCAACTGGTAATGAAGAGAAGAGATAGGTTGCTAGGACACATACTAAGACACTCAGGAATAGCAAGCTTAGTTATGGAAGGAAGGGTTGAGGACAAGAACTGTAGGGGTAGACCAAGGTTAGAATACGTTAAACAGATTGCTTCGGATGTAGGGTGTGGTAGCTATGTAGAGATGAAACGATTAGCTCAAGACAGGGAGGCATGGAGAGCTGCATCAAACCAGTCAAAAGACTGAAGACTCGAACAACAACATGGACGTGTATTTGCAAAGCTTAGACGTTAGTGTTGCACGTTTAGTGATTATTGTTTTTACTGTGAACTGAACCTAAACAGTACATAAGAGGTGAAATCGAAGCCATCACTGCTGTGGAACTGTTGTCCATTCTTTCATCAGAAGATGTCATGTTTGTGTTACAAGAAAGGGAGGACATTTTCAGCATCGGCTATGAGCACTGTAAGTACACATTGTTGAACATGTTTGGTAAAAGTGTAAAAATGCATCCCAACCACCGACCGAACCATGTACTCGCGCCCATGATCTGCGCCAGTCTTAGACGGCTTAGCTTGCCGTGTTTATCGGGGCGCACAAAGGTAATGACCCTGTACTTGGAAGTGCTAAATTTGTCTGATAACTTGTGTTACTGTGATGACTGGAGCAGTGTGTGTAGCTATAACGGTTAGGTTAGAGCAGTGGTTCCCAAACTGGGGGGGTCGCGGGCCGTTCGGAAAGGGGTCGCGAGATGTATACAAATAATGGTGAACTATGTACTTAAACTTAAATGGCCATCGGGAGTTTTAGATTAAATAACTTTGTACATTTACAAAATATCAATATATTTTACAGATTTTGTCAAAACAAAACGGAGACATTTAATAATTTTGATATGTAATTGTTAATAAATTTCTAAGTAAAAAAGACTTCTTTAGTGAGAAACATGGGCCTGTTTTTTGTCAACAAGTTTCTTAAAATTCGGCTTAGTTTTAGATACACATACAATAAGGTCGTCTTCTACATCCAGTCGATTTCTTGCCTTGGTTCTAATGTTGACCAATGTAGAAAATCCGAGTTCGCAGAGGTAGGATGTTGCAAAGGGCATGATGATTCTCAGAGCCACTGATGTTAAGCTTGGATACTCAGCTCTTCTTTGTAGCCAGAACTTGTCAACATTTTGGGTGCTGAAGGACAGTTGCAAAGTCATGTCACAGGATAGCTCGATGAGTTTGTCATGAATCAGTGGGTTTAAGTCTGCCTCGTTCACAGCCTGCTCGTTGAAGGGGTTAAGCACCCAGTTCCAACCGGTGTGTTGATCCTCGGGAATGTAGCTAAGGATCTGCTCTTGTAGACCTTGCAAGTGAGTAGTAACCAGTTTGGACAGGTTGTCAATGTCGGGATAATATTCATCGCTTCGATCAAGGGATGTGATAAGCTCATTTGTTAGTTCAAAGTTTTCAAATGTATTCTTCTCAACCCTGGTTGACCAAGTGGCTAATTTCTTTAAAAACGAATTGACTTTGTCTTGTGCAAAAAGTATGGTTTTGTCTCTTCCCTGCAAGGAAACGTTGAGATCGTTCAGATGATGAAATATGTCCGCTAAATAAGCAAGTTTTAACAGCCATTCATTGTCACTCAAAAAACGGGCAAGGTCTTTGTTTGCAACTTGAAAAAATGTCTTAAGCTCAGAGCGCAAAGCGAACACTCAAGAAATGACCTTCCCTCGTGACAGCCACCTTGCCTCTGTGTGAAGCAAGAGGCATTTGTACTGTGCCTCCATTTCTTCGCATAACTGTGATAACAGTCGACACTGTAATGGCCGGCTTTTTACAAAATTAACCAACTTAACAGTTTCGTTCAACACTGTTTTTAGCTCAGTTGGCATGAGCTTGGTAGCTAATGCCTGGCGATGCAGAAAACAATGAACCCAAGTGGCATTAGGCATGACATTTTTCATCCTTCTCACGAAACCGCTGTCTTTCCCAGTCATTGCTTTGGCACCATCACTGCAGATTGAAATACACTTTTGAAAGTCAATTTGAAGAGAATCGGTTGCAGACATGAACATTTTAAACATTTCCTCACCTGTTGCGTGGTCAGGCAAAGGTTTGCAAAATAAAATGTCTTCTTCCACACTACCGTCACCCTCAAAACGAACAAAGCACATAAACTGCGCCAAACTCGACACGTCCGTAGACTCGTCAACTTGAATGGAAAAGTACTCACTTTTCTGCAACTTTGTTTTCAACTGATCCTTCATGTCTTGAGCCATCTCGGTAATGCGCCTCCCCACCGAGTTGTTCGACAGAGGAATGGTGGAAAGCTTCTTAGCTGCATCTGGGCTGATCATAGTTGAAACCATATCCTGAGCAGCAGGTAGAATGAGCTCTTCAGCAATCGTGTGTGGTTTACCTTTCTTTGCTATTCGTAAAGCCACTTGATACGATGCTAGCAAAGCACTTTTGCTCATATTATTTCCACTTAACTGAACTACTGCATTTTTCTGGTAATCTAAAGCAGTTAACTTACGTTCAAAAAAATCTGCCGGCTTATCTTTAAAACTGGGATGTTTACTTTCTAAATGGCGAATCATCTTGGAAGGTTTCATACTCTCGGCCGATAACAACTCGCTGCAAATAACACACTGTGGCCGATTTCCGAGCACCGTAAATCCATACTTAATATAACTGTCACTATACTTTCTCACCTTTACCCTCTTCTGTTCATGATCATCATGAGAAGTCGAAGGCCCTGCACGCTTAATAAACTTATCCATAGTTAGAACAAAATCAAGCAATACGCGAGCGAACAAAACACAAGAGACGTACAGTACAAGCCAGGCAGCTTGAAGCGCGGCTGACGCATGCGCATACGAGCCCTTCTCCCTCCACACGTCACTAACGTCACAACTACAGTCAAGTCAAGACAGTCGAGCTACTTGGTTCCTTTGTGACTATTTAAAAGCATTTAAGTTATAAAAGTTAATAGCAGGTTATAGGCACTACTACTTTTCATTTTTAAAATAATACCCTGGTAGTCTAAAAAGAATTACTACCATTTATTTAAATATCATTATACTATTGAACCGCCAAATATTATTTTTTGTGTCATATTATTTTACATTTAAGTTTCTCAGTAAACATCAAACAGGTCAGTAACATCAGAATAAGATAAAAAAATTAAAATCTGAACAAAGTAAATAAATAAACATTTAAACGAATAACCTACCGGTCACTTAAGTTAAATTCCAAAGTAATTTTATCCCTCCACTTTGTCCCCCCCCCCCCCCCTCACAGACACCTACGCTAAAACGGGGGTCGCGGCTAAAACATATGGGCTAAAATGGGTCACGGAAAGAAAAAGTTTGGGAACCGCTGGGTTAGAGGATGTGATAGGTGCCCTGAGACTTGAAATAAGGTACTTTCCCGGCATTTTCCTGGAGGGTGTGTGGGAAAACTACACCACTCGGAACGGCTGCTGTCACCACAGGGATTCAAACCTCCAATCTCATAGCTTCAGCTCCCCCTCTGTCTTGGTGAACAATTTAAAGACACAGTTACGCCATGGGGTTGATCTTTTAGATATCATCAGCTTAAAAGATTCAGAAACACATGGTAACTAAGGCCATACAAATGTGAAATTTAATTTATTTTATTTATTTTAAATATCTCGCTTGAGAATTTATCCCATTCTTCTTGCTCCAATTTTTAAACAATTTTACTATTTGGCTGTGTGATTCAGGCCATTGAGGTGCACATTTCTTGTGCCATTATTTTTTTAAACTATCAGTAATTAAAAAGATTTTTCTTTTTTGCATATTTTAATGGGCAATGACTTTGGCTTTTCTTTTCAGGATTTCGAAACGTGAAAAATACAGTCGTAGAAGGATGCACAATGATGATGCTGATATTGATTATATCAATGAACGGAATATGAAGTTTAACAAGAAATTAGAACGTTTCTATGGTGAACATACTACAGAAATAAAACAGAACTTGGAAAGAGGCACGGCTGTATAAATGTTGCATATTCAACACTTGCTTTGCAAGAACCTTTTCTTTTTAAAGAATGAAGTTTGTATGGAAACTGTTGTATAGAAAGAGATATTATGAAATAAAATTCACATTAATAGTTCATGGTATTTATATTTTAACACAATTTATTATGTCACATTATTTGTCATTTCAGGAAGTTTCTTTATGTTCAGACACTGAAGCTTAGAAAAATATACATTACACTTCTGCTGGCAATGATTTATCTTCAATACCACGGAGAATGTTCTTAGCAGTCAGAATGGCCATATCTGTCCGTGCTTCAAATGTGGCACTTCCAATGTGGGGGATGATCACTTGAAACAGAAAACAAAATCAGGCTTAGATCCTGGCTTTCAGGACTAAATCAAGTTATGGCGATGATTCCTGCCCTTAACTCTTAGAGTGCCGGGGAGCGCGATAGCGCTCCTCTATATGCTAGCTAAAAGTGCCAGGAGCGCGATCGTGCTCCGTGTTGCAACTGTCCAAATAAGTTAGCAAATAATATGACAGATGGCAGCTCCAGTCGGTACCGCACTGTGGAAGAAACTACGTAGTTTCTAAATCTACCACTAGAATCTCTGTGTGGCGTGTTGTGTTTATGTTACGAATTTTTCAATTTCAGTGGTTTGGCGCTTACCTGCAGTCCATGTGTTTGTAATAATGGCAACTAGTTCTCGTGTTGTGTTTGAAAATGATGATGATTTGGTAGTCTATGTTAATTCACTGAGTGATGATTCTGATTATGTCGAATCAGGCGATGATTCAGATTATGCTGAGAGTGATAATGATGCCGGTAATAAATCAAATAATGACGACAGTGATTATGTAAACAAACCTACTCGTGCGACAGTGGTTCATGAAATTTCTGATTCAGACAGTAATGATAGTGACGGGAATAATGCCATAGTTGACGGAGATAATAACGATGATGACCAGGTTCCCGATGTCCGTGAAATTAAATCTGATCACGACGACCAATTTCAACCCTCTCTTGTATTTCTCGAGACGCCTGGCCCTAAACGTACATATAACAGGTGTGAGTGGTTATCAGGAAAAGTTGTTTTTTGGAAGAACTATCTATCTCAAGATAGTGATATTTTGTAAAGTGGTAAACAATAAGTCAATGAGCACAGAAATATAAAAATTTAGGTGAGTACAATCAAAATACTAGGCAGTATAGATATCCAAATTTGTTTTTTTTTTTTTTTTTCAAAATTGCATGAGAAATTTTATTTTTTTACTTGGCACTATGAATTATTTTTATGATATTATTACAATGAGTAAAGAAAGGCATCACTTAGCTACAAGGAGGTATAAACTACAGTGAAATATCTTGAAAAGTGAGGGTAGTAAATGTTATTTTCTTCAGTGCTGCATAATACGCATTTTCTCTCTGGCAATATTAGCACACATGAAGATAAGGAGGCCGGTACTAAGAGGGTTAATATCAGGTGGGATTGGGTGAAAAATGTTGAGTGTCTTTATTAAGATGAACAAAAGTACATCAGCATGTGTGGCACAAACAAAACAAGTATCCATCAAGGTTCGTTAGATAAAATTGCCATGGTATTGGGGAGATTGCAGATATCATGTGTGAAAGACTTGGGTCTTGGAAGGGTGGAGTATTCGGTACCACACAGCATATAGTCCCGATTTACCATTGTGACGTTCATTTGCTAAAAATAAATTTTAAAAACCCTTTAATGGAATTATTGTTCCATCAGTGTAGTAACCAACTTGACTGGTTCTGACCTACTATTTATTGTATGTGTGACATTGCTTGTGTTCCATATGCTGTTCAATAGGTGGTAGGAGTAGTTATGTCCAATGCTTGCCTAGTATTAAAGGGTCAGGGTGGAAATGCAAATGCTCACTTTCCCTCAGCTGCAGTTTATTCTTTCCTCCCTATTTCTAGGATACGGTTAGTTGGTTCCTCAGAGCGTTAATCAAATCTAACCTACAAGTTTAGCTTCACACAATTGTAGTTAGTGGAAGGTTCTTTTACATGCGGAAAATGTATGACATGGGCCCACCGGCTTTACTTCCCCTCCAAAGGAAGGCATACTGAGGGATTTTTCATGCTCTTAAAAATCCAACGACTTTGGCCGGGTTCGAACCCGCGATTTCTAGGATACCAAAGCCCCAATAACTTCTCCTGTTGTCAGATAATTTTCTGTCAGTGTTTTTATTGCAGTCAAGTTTATACTTGAATTCATGGACAGTTCTGGTTTCATATGAAGTTTCCAGTCCCAGTTTTATTGAAAAGAATATGGTGTTTCTTATTGGGTGTAATTTTGTTCTACACTGAATGTGTTCAGTCCTCAACTTCTTCCTATTTGAATATGGCCTGTAAGTCTGTTGGACATTAGTTGTTCTATAACCCAAAGTATCATATAAACTCCCAGTGTTTTGATATGGTTTCTATCTCTGAAAGGCAAAAGGATGCTTTCCAGTTTCCTATTTGTTGTTTATTATTATTCGTGCCAGTAGCACCAATTGTATAAATACAACAGTATTCTATTTTATCTGCAGTTCCAACTCTGATGGAAAAGGTGCTGTTCTTCATTTTTCTTCTGTTGGTTCTTAACAAGTGCTGCATGTTGAATTGAATAGTCCATTTCTCGGACTTGATCGAATCCTGGCGCAGTCAGCTGACATTTGAGGGTGCAGAAATGCGAGGGAGCCGTGTCAGTAGATTTACTGGCACGTTAAAGTTCTTCTTCGGGGCGAAATTCCAGCACCCCGGCGTCTCTAAAAGCCAATGTTAAAAGGGACGTAAAACGAAAACATTATTATATCTTGCACTTGAAATACTGAACTTTTGCACCATAGGCATTCTCAGGTTCATGTTAATATTGACTTGTTTTGTTCAAGATGGTGGTAGTAATTACTATTGCAAATCCGTTGAATATGTTATATATCTTTGAATGGGTGAAACATTGGGAATCAACGCTATCATCACAACAGGGTTAATTTTGGAAAAATAATGATCCAATTTTAATACCACATTGGATGACATCAGAAACTATTAAAATAGTGAAGAGAAAAAGGAAAGGAAGCCAAAATTCAGAAGGATAGGGAACTCATGACTCTTTTGAATAGAGATTTTCAGAGAAATATTTGCAAAGATAAGCAGCAGTACTATAACAAGATCTGTACTGATATGGAAGAAAATAAAAAAGGTAACATGAGAAAAGTCTTTCAACATATTTCCACCTTAACCTCTTAACCGGGGAGTTTCCACCGACAAAGTAACATTCGTAATGGGGAATATATTTTAACTGAAAACTAGTTAATTCGTCACGCCCATTACACTTCCGCGGATGAAGAAGGAACTCTTCCCGCCCATTATGAGTGCAAGCATGAAAATTTATCTAGTCCTTCCTGATTTTATTTGTTAATTCAAACCATAATTAATGTTTGATTAGACTTCTTGGAACTACATTACAATGAGACTTCGTCTGACGCAACCAAGAAAACGATGTCACTGTTGTAATAAAGTACATTATTATTACACGAGGTACATGACTGTGTTCTACAACAATATAGCTTGAAAAGCAGCACAAAATGAAAGTAAAGGACTGTACTGTACATCATGTTACAAAAAGAAATGTAAGACAATAATCTTCAAAATAGTTTTTCTTCATAGTGTCTATTTACAATGGTACGCCTTGAAGCACGGAACTACACAGTCCAACCTTGCAATCTGGGCACCAAAATCGACTTTCTTTTCTAAGACCTTTGCCGTAACACACTTTGCACCTCCTTGTCACACACTTCTTTCGGTCACTGGACGGAATGAAGTCTGGGAAATGCCTCTCTGTGAATCGTGTTGGTGCAGGTTTCAATGATGGCCTTCCTACTTGTGGGCTTCTCACTCCATTAGCTGCTTCTCCAAGATTCTCTTCAACTATCTGTTCGCCCAGCTCAACCAGAAAATGCAACCTGTCTTGTTTTCCTCCATTTTTTGTGTACAGCTGATAAGCGTTGAAACAAACAATGTCTAGGAAATGCATAAAGAGTTTGAAGTAGTACTTCTTTACTCTTTCTCGCGCAATAGCATATGCCTCCATTTGCCCATCGCTCTTTTCCACTCCACCCATATTCGTATTGTAGTCCACTGCTAGCTTGGGTTTCCGTTCAGTTTTGTTCCTTTTCTCAACATCTATAAAAGTATCGTTGTGAATTGTACTAATCATAATAACTTCCCTCTTATCTTTCCAGCGCAGGACCATAATCTTATCCTTATATCTGGCAATGTGCTCACCTTTCTTCAACTTTTTACTCTTGAGAACATAAGGTACCCCACGGCGATTTATACGCATCGTTCCCACCATATCAGTGTTCATGCTACACAGAGTTTCAGCTAACTGGACACTAGAATACCAGTTATCTAGATACAATGTGTATCCTTTGTTCAGTAAATCATGTGACAGTTCGAGGACTACTCTACTTGATATAGGAGTATTGGGATACAAGTTCCCAAAGTCTGTATCCTTCCCAGTATATGCAATAAAATTCCAAATGTACCCTGAACCACTCTCACAAAGAACAAACGATTTGAAACCAAAGCGACTCCTCTTCGATGGTATGAATTGTTTCCACTGCAGCCTTCCACAACACTAGCGATTCATCCACACAAATGTTTTCCTGTGGTGTGTACAATTCTTGGCACTTCCTGCGAATTGGATTCAAAATAGGCAAGAGTTTGAACAACTTTCCTCTCATGTTGGCATCGGTCTTATTATATAGTGAATCTGTCAATACGGAAAATGAACTTCTTTCAGAGCACAATCAGTCTTATTGTCAGAAAAGTGACAACATTTCAACAATAATGAAAACCTTTTCTCACTCATCACTTTGCTGAAGAATGGTGTTGAGATGGAATCCCTGCGAGTAAAGTACATTTCGTAAGAAGGCTTCTTTATTATTCCTTGAAAAATTGGAAGAGATAGGAATAATTGTATCTCTCCTGTGGTAGTTGGAGTCCAAACCCGAGCTCTCGACCGTTGTTTTAGCACTGTATGAGCTTCGAAAAACTGTTCTGCATATTTATTTGTCTGCTCACATATTAGATTGATAAGATCCTCATCTATAAACTGGCTAAAATAGAAAAATGGGCTATCTTTGTTTGCATCACTTATGTCAATAGTTATTCTACTCTCCGATACAAACGTAAACGGAGCACGAGGATTACCTTGGCTAAGCCAGGGCGAAGTGGCTGCATCACTTGTAGGCAAGCTAGTAGTATCTTCTCCCTCCTCTTCATTCTCAGAAGCAACCTCCCTGTCACTTTCACCACTTGTGTGGATAACGTCGCTATCCAAAGATAATTCATCATCTGAGTCAATGAGATGAAGAATACTTTCATCATCCAAACGAGCACGTTTCGCCATTACTGCACAGAAGACAATGTTTATGTGTATTGAGAAATTGGCGCGCATTGTGGTGCAGCAAAGTTGAAACCTACTGACATCTACGGAGCAATCATAGAACTACACTCAACAGCGTAAGAGACATGAATACTCGTCTCCCCACCAGCAGATAACAATTTTCAAGTGCTCTAGACGAGTTACCTCGTCATTACCCGATTGAGTAGCAACAGGTAGTAGACAAATTAACTCGTCATGCCCGGTTAAGAGGTTAAGAAAGAAGTTTCAGCCAAGAATTGGAATGGTCAGGGATGTTAATGGTAATACAATTAATGATGGTGAAGGTGGTGTATTCTTTGAATACACGGTACCTGAGATATAATTTTTATTGCTCCTTGCATGTTCATTTCTTCCTTTCTCTTTGTCAAACACCAACAGTGATCTTTTGTTTTCTCCTTGATAGGCAAATCTCTTATGTCTTCATAAGTCTGTTCTAGATATATAACTTCTGTGACCCATCTAGCGTCATCTCGCAGCGAATCTCTGAAGCTCCTCAATTCTTCCTGGTGCTAGAGGACTTACTTATCCCTTTGGCCACCAGATCCTGTTACCATCGCCAGCTATTTTCTCCTTGAGCAAGAGGACTACGTCTACTTCTTTACTCACCATGCTGCGCTAGTATCATCTGTTGTCAACTCTTTGAAGACCAGCTCACCAAGAGAAGATCAATTTTTTGTTGTAACATTGGCAATGTTTATATGTTCTCCTTTTGTTTCCTACCCCCCACTCTTTTTCCCTTCCTTGGACCCTCCGTGCTTCGTTGAGCAGGTCTCACTTCTCAGTCGGCAGTTGACTCGATCAGTTGAAGCTCCTCTCGAGCTAGCCTCCTCAAACCAAGAGGCATACTCTCTTCTACGCCATGTTGGCAAAGTAGTTATCGTCATACGGAACTTCGCCTTCAACATGAAATCAAGATAAGTACCATTTTAAAAGTTTTAACCTCATCTTCATGGTTTTAACTTCCACGTGCTTTTAATGATACTTTTATAGACAGTGTGAAAGTATTTATTTTGGGGCAAAAATCATTCTTCGTGGGATTTGCCATGTTGAGCTTTCGCTTGTATAAGCCAACCTTACTAAAAAAGAGCTTTTCTTAAGCTATTCAAATGAGAAATCCTCTCACTACGTGGGATATTACCTAATACCCGCTGTCTATAATTCATCAAGCTAGTTCCTCCGTTGGATTTTCTCAACCCCATTTTTCTGCTAAGGTCGTTCTGGAACCTTCGAGATCTTGTACTCTATCTGCGAGTCTTGCCGTCAGGAATTTTTCACTCACTTGTGAAAATACTAGTTTAAATGAGGAATCTTCCTTAAATTACTGCAATAGCGAACTTTCTTCCTCCGTTGGAACATTCTATGGCGCATTTAATTGTAAAATCACAAACTTCTCAAGAAACAGACTCTTGCCTACCTAGTGCAATCAGTTATTTCCATAATTGCAATAACTTTCTTTCTCATAAACTTTAGTGTTTCTATAGTGAACTTTGCATCCATCTTTATAGACTACAGTGATACCAGTGCTTGCTCCACGTTTCTATCGCGTCGCGATCGTCCGTTTACATTAAATACGGCCATGAACATTGATCCTATATCCCAATGATCTTTCCTCAACCTTCTACTAACCACCAACATTAATTCTGTATAAATATAAGAAGTTGTAGGAACTTCTATTTTATTCTTTATGTTTTCCTTATTGTTATTTTCGAAGTTGTTATACTCTCTAGAATATTCTTTCAGAAATTTCTTAAGGTACACTCTTTGTACTCCAATTAACGTTCCAACTTCAATTACTTCATTGGTTATTTGTTTAAATCTTATAAAGATTTTAGAAACATGTAAAGTTTTAAACCTTGTAAATTGTCAATTGCCTGGAGCAAACGTTTAATGTTGAGAAGTCTGCGACCCCATTTGTTAAAAAGTTCAAATGAACTATGTTTGTCAAAATTATATTACATGCTTGTTAATATCCTCAAACTTCCTTGCATTGTTTAATAAATTAAATATTTGGTTTTGGATTCATCATTTCTCTGATACTACAGTTAGGCAAGATCCTGGCTTTCCTAGCTCTTCCTAGGTTTATGCCCTCGTTCATACTCAATAAAGCTTTTACTATCTGTCTGGCCAGACCATCACCCTTCCCTATAGTACTTTTATTCGTGCTTGGGAGGAAATACACTAAAGCCTTTCTCTGGCAAACTGCCCAAGTCTTAGCTGCGGTTCCCGTCAGCTTCGACCAAGCTCGTACCCACTTTAGGTATCCGAGCATGGATTTGCGGTGGCAACCGCTTCTAAATGTATTGAAAGTCAAATTCATAACTTTTGTGGGACTCTCCTCCTATCTTTCTATCCTTTTTCTACAATCCTAAATCTACTTCCTTTTCTTAACTCTTATACGCTCAGCGAGCCGATCTATCGGCTTGAGTGGCTTGGCTTAAAACACTCACGGCGCCGATCTATCGGCTCTGTGTTGGAATGGCTGTATTAGTGACTAATTGTACTCCCAGATGGCAGGCGAAAATCGGCATAGTAGCATTTGAGTTTGGTTTACACTTTTCTCGACAGATAGAGACACTACATTGCCGCATTGGTATGAAACAAATGAAATTATAAAGCCGCGTATGAATGTTTACCGCATGGCATGTTGACCTGTTCTGTGTGCCAGTCAAGTCATATTTTGCGCTTTTAATTACGTGTTTGGCATTGTTATTTTGTTTCCATTTGAATACTAGTTTATTATTTGTTATATTTTGTTTATATTTAGCGTTTATCTGTGTTATCAAGTGAAGTGTAGCGTTTAATATTTCGTGTTATTAAGTTTTCGTAACGAGTGTAGGCCAAATTTTTTCAATGGCCGGGCCGAGTTCTAGGCTAAATGATTGTGAAGTATTGGATTATTTAGAGGCTATAGACGATGACAGTGACTTTATTGCCGAGAGTGATTCTGATTTTATAGAAAGTGAAGATAGTGCCCCAGAAATATCCCGAATAGCTGCTCACAGATTATCTGACAGTGATGATGATGATGATGATATTATGAATGATGGGGACTACACAGAGGTTCTGTCGCCTGAAAATCCTCTCCCTCTCCCATTTCAATATCATGAATTATCTGGTCCTAAACACATGCCACCTCCTGATTCTCTTCCAACAGCTTATTTCCTTTTGTTTTTCACAGATTTTCTTCTTTCTCTTATGGTGACAGAATCTAATCGGTATGTCCAGCAGTTCATCACCAGTAAGGGAGATAATGTTCCCACCCCTCTACAGAATTGGGTCAGGATCACAATGTCTGAAATGAAAGGATTTATTGCATGCCTTCTAAATATGGGTATCAATAGAAAACCAACCATTGCCTCTTACTGGTCCACCATGCCTTCTCAGTTCAGCCCATGGTTCCCTAAAATGTTTTCTAAACATAGGTTCTCTCACTTGCTGCGATTCTTTCATCTTGTCAACAATGAGGGTATGCCAGGGCCTGGAGAAACAGGATATGATCCCTGTGCAAAATATCAACCTCTAGTGGATCATGCCAACAGGGTATTTAGGCACCACTATACACCACATCAGCAGATTAGCATTGATGAATCTCTTGTGGGGACTAAAAATAAAACTAGCCTTCTCCAATACCTGCCCAACAAACACCACCATCGCTGGGGCATCAAATTTTGGATGCTGTGTGATTCAGTTTCCAATTATTGCCTGGGTTTTTTTTACCTACAGAGGTGCCAGATCTCAAGAAGACAGAGACAATATCATAAAGCATGGTTTGGGATACATCGTTGTGAAGAAGCTTTTAGTCATGGGTGGCTACCTCAACAAGGGTTATCATGTCTTTGTTGACAATTACTTTATGTCTGTACCACTTGTACGCCATCTCTACAAGCTAGGTACATACATAACAGGAACTGTTAGGAGGAATAGGAAATATTTGCCTCAGAATTTTAAAAATAAATTTACTGTTGGACAGAAACAATATTTTAGGTCAGGTCCAATGTTAGCATGTGCACTCCGAGAGAAAAAGTCCCAGAAAAACCCAGTCATGCTTCTATCTAGCCATGCAATAGCACAAGAACAGGAAATTCCAGCAACCCACAACAGTGCCAACAGCAAAACTAAACCAGCAATAATAACATCTTATAATAAATATATGGGTGGGATTGACACATCTGACATGATGTTGTATAGCTACCTTGATGAGAGGCGAACTGTACGTTACTGGAAGAAGGTGGCTTTCAATATCATTGCTAGAATGGTACTAAACAGTTACATTCTTTATAAGGAAAATAATAAGGGAGCAGGGAAAATAAAATCTAGACTGAACTATACAGTGTCAATAATTGAGAGCCTAGGGCAGGAATGGATTTCTACAAAATTAAGTGCGATTAATGATCAAAGAGGACCAGTGGGGGTGAGAAAGCTTCCTGAGAAGAAAGAATCGAACTGCGTTGTATGCAGCACCAAAGAAAAGAGGAGGAGGGCCAGAACAGTATGCACTAGGTGTAACAAGGGTTTGCATGGAGAGTGCTTCCCTAAGCACAAATGCTGACCCAGGAAGGTACGTGTACAGTTCTTTACATTAGGTGCTATATTTCATGGCTGGATAAGAGTACAAAAAATAAAATTATATCATGTTATACAGAATTAATTGCTCTTGTTTTCAGTATGACTGGTCAAGAAGATCACTAAAGAACAGATTACTTCCATAGTATTTGAAAACATATTTTTATTTTTTGTAATTTATTTTCCAAGTTTCAATATTTTTTTTGTGGTAAAATATGTCTTAAACAATTTTGGGATATATTTTTCCTAAAACTACATTGAATAATGTGCTAGTGTGATTTTTTTCAAATTTGTATCTGTAGATCTCTTGATGCAGTGATTTTTTACATTTCAACATGCATAATCATGAAAAATGGCCTGAGTGTTTTGGACATGACTAGTGAATATAGCCTGAGAGCAAAAGGGTTAATCATCTTCCCTTCGTGGGTGGGTTATTCCTCAGCCAATAAACTACCCAAAGTTTGGTACCAGAAACACGGGAGAGTCCATTTGCTATGTCCATTGTTTGTCAAGTGTCATTTGACAATACTTTGCATATTACTAATATCTGTGTTGAATTTTTCAGCTATAATTACATCATGCAAAGCCTGTGAACGGGAAAGAGGCCGCTCCTGTCTCCTTTGGTGTGTCCTGTTCTTTCTACTCATTCGCTGCTGCCAGCTTGACAGCATTTCCAAGGTTTCACAGTTTCGTGAGTTACATTTTCATCTACCTTCTTTAATATGGCTCCCACTGATAAGGATAAGGATGAAAAACTTACTTCTAAACGAGCATCCTATAAAGGGCAAATTACCCGATTCAGAAGGTACATAAAAGAATTAGATCCCTCAGACGCGCAATTAGACTTGTTGAAACATCGTGTAAAGGATTTTGAACGTTCATATGAAAACTACTGTAACATTCAAACTGAAATAGAAACTTGCATGCTCAATCAAACAGAAGATCGTGTCGAAGTAGAAAACCTATATTACGAAGGCATAGGTTCTGCTTTCAAAATAATACGCCAACTCGAAGAGGAGCAGAAAAAGGACGCTTCTGTTCTTGGTTCCCTTCACGAACCACAAACTTCCTTCCGTGAGGGCACTCACAAGCCCAAACCAACTTTACCTAAAATTGATTTACCCCATTTCTCTGGAGATGAATCCACTTGGGATTCTTTCTATGAATTATTTTGCTCCCTTGTTCATGACAATGAAGACATTCAAGTCATTTACAAGTTTCATTACTTGAGATCTATCCTCCGAGGTCAAGCTTTGCAGTTGGTCGAAGCACTTCCTCTGCGTGCCGAAAATTACCCCATTGCCTTTAACTTATTAAAGGAAAGATATGGAAATTTACGTTTACGTATTCAACGCCATATGAAGGCTCTATTTAACCTACCTGCGTCACAGCACAATGACGTCACTAGTTTGCGTACTTTAGTGGACACTACCCAACTCCACGTTAAAGCTTTGTCCCAATTAGATCAACCTACTGAACATTGGGATACTTTCCTAATACATTTAGTAGTCTCTAAAGTTGATGCTGCTACCCTCAAAGCTTGGGAAATTGAACTTTCTAAAGAAGACGACTACTCTTACGAGCATTTAGTCACTTTCATAAACGCTAGATGCCAACTTTTAACCGCTCTAGCTAATCAAAGTGAACCTTCATCTCCTAGTTCCAAATTCGAATTAATGTCCATCAAATCCAAAAGTGAACGCTCAGCGTCCAATACCCAAAAACCCGGGTCCAGCTCATCCAAATTTAAATCAAACACTACTGGTTACCCAACTAGGTCTAGTGAACGTCGTGTTGCTAGCTCTATTGTTTTAAACACGCAAAGCGAACCTCGCAAAAGTTTAAACGAACCTGTAAAGTGCATACTTTGTAAAGATCCCCATGCCCTATACCTCTGCAAATCTTTTAAAGAAATGTCAGTCGACGACAGACGAAAATTAGTCGCTCAAAACAAACATTGTTTCAACTGCCTAGCGCCCACGCATTCTGCTTCTAACTGTAAGTCCACAAGACTTTGCTACCATTGTGAAAAGGCTCATCATACTTTGCTACATCGTCATGATCAGGCAAGGTCATCGACAGCATCTACTTCTCCGAAAAATGATAATACTAACAGTTCTAATGCTTCATCGTATATTCAAAATGCCAAGTCCATTCGCAGTGCTCAAGTATTGTTGTCTACTGTCCAAATCGAAGTTCAGGATAACTTTGGCAACTGGGTCCGTGCACGCGGTCTTCTAGACTCAGCGGCAACTCATGATTTTGTGTCTAATTCCTTGATTAGAAAACTAGGTCTACCTGTAAGCCCCACTTCTATCAATGTGTCGGGCATCAACAGCTCAAAATCGCAAGCTTTACAATTCTCAAAGCTAACTATAAGAGATACTTGTCATAGAAACAACTTTCTTAAACTTAATTGTCTAATTCTTAATAGCATTGGAGAAGACACTCCAAGTCACTCTGTGGATATTTCAGGGTTAAACATTCCCTCGCATTTAAGGCTAGCCGATCCTTGTTTTAATATGCAGAACCCTATTGACATACTCTTTAGTGCCAATGTTTTCTGGAATTGCCTACGTAAACAGGTTCGTAAGTTATCCTCAAACGTGGTCGCCAGAGACACTAATTTTGGATGGATCGTCACAGGGCAACTTCCC
This sequence comes from Meconema thalassinum, assembly GCA_946902985.2. Lineage (NCBI taxonomy): Eukaryota > Metazoa > Arthropoda > Insecta > Orthoptera > Tettigoniidae > Meconema > Meconema thalassinum. Next base: position 161,900,296 of record OX336390.1, read on the forward strand.
CATTATTCTCCTCAACCCGCATCGCAATGTTACTTCTCCAATACTGACCTGGAACAGTTCTGGAGGCTTGAAAATGTTGATTCTCCTAATGTAACCTCTTCAGAAAATGAATTCTGTGAGCAACTTTTTTTGAACACCACCACTCGTTCTTCTGATGGCCGGTTCGTCGTTCAAATGCCAAGATTAAATAATCCTCCTAAACTTATCAACTCTCAGCCTAAAGCTCGAAAAGCTCTCTTCGCCATCGAGAGCAAATTCAAGAAGGAACCTCTTGTTAAACAACAGTACACTGATTTCATGGATGAGTATGAAAGCTTAGATCATATGGAAGTTGTTAACAAATCTGATGATGAATTGCACCCCCCAATTGAAACGGTTTATTTAAATCATCATCCCGTGTGGAAAAACCCTCTTGTAAAAGATAAAATTCGAGTTGTTTTCAATGGTTCATCACCCGACGTTAATGGCAACAGCCTTAACGACACTCTTTATTCTGGTCCTGCTATTCAATCAGATTTATCTGCTATACTCTTAAACTTTCGATTATTTCCCATAGCTGTCATAGCCGACATAAAACAGATGTACCGTCAAGTGTTAATTCAACCAGAACAACGAGATCTTCAAAGAATCTTGTGGCGTGATGAAATCAGTAAGCCCATTAAGGTATTTCGCTTGAAAACGGTTACTTATGGCTTAAAACCCTCTGCTTTCCTTGCTATCCGTTCCCTACACTTGCTAGCCTCTCAAGATGGTCATTTATTTAACCCCGAAGCCTCTGAAGCACTAACTACGTCATTCTATGTTGACGATTATTTGCAATCCTTCCCCTCTTTGGAGGAAGCTTCTTTTGTATCTTTAGAACATCAGGCATTACTAAGGAATGGAGGTTTCCCACTTCATAAGTGGAACTCCAACTCCCCTGAGTTTCTCGCTCAGTTTCCCATCGAAGACGTAGATCCTTCTTCTGTCGAAATTTGTGGAAACTCCGAATCTATAAAAACTCTAGGAGTTCAATGGTGCACTAGCACTGACACTCTTATCTATAAAGTTTCGCTCGCAGAATAGCTTCCTAATACAAAAAGACAAATTCTCTCTGAAATTGCAAAAATTTTTGATCCACTTCAATTCCTTGCCCCAGTTATTGTCATAGCCAAACTCTTCATGCAAGAGCTGTGGTCGCTTAAGTGTGAATGGGATGACACTGTCCCTCTTTCTTTTCTTAATCGTTGGCTCTCGTTTCGCAGCAATTTGCTGGATCTTTCCCTTATTGAAATTCCCAGGAATTTAATTAGCTCTCATTCTAATACACCCTTTTTCCTTCATGTGTTCGCGGATAGTTCCGAAAAAGCTTATGGTTGCTGCGCATATTTAGTTTATCACGGTTCATTCTATGGATCTCCAGTTTCCAACCTTGTTTGTGCCAAATCGAAGGTCGCTCCTCTTAAAACTATCACTTTGCCTAGGCTCGAACTGTGCGCTGCACTCATGGCTGCAGAACTTGTCAAGAAATTACGGGAAGTATTAAAAGTCGAATTCTCGCAAATCTATCTCTGGAGCGATTCCATGATCGCCCTTTCTTGGATCGCCAAGAACCCCTCTCACTGGCAAACTTTCGTTGCAAACAGGGTTTCCAAAATTCAAACTCTTTCTTCTGGATGTCAATGGAGGCATGTTCCCAGTGCGGATAATCCAGCCGATATTATCTCTCGTGGTTGTTTACCCTCTCAATTGGCAGCTTCCCAATTGTACTGGCATGGGCCCTCGTGGCTAATCGAAGAATCTTCTTCATGGCCTTCTAAACCCCCAGCTACAAACTCCAACTTGCCTGACGCTAAAGCACCTCCATACCTGCCAACTTTTGAAAAGGGCTATCAGTAAAACTCACGCGCGACAAAAAATTTAACGATTTTCGACATACCCCGGCTTGACGAAAATAATAATACTTCTGGGCTACAAAATACAATAATTCATGCTTTAAACAGGATATTTCAATGAAATCATATCTACTTACATGATTTGTAGATGAACATAACAATCAAGAAGAAATCCATGTTAATCAGCAGCAGGCGTGGTGAATATTGGTTTGGAGCATACATAACAGGACTTCCTTGATAAATTAAGCCGATATACGATATTTGAAAAAGGTTTTACACAATAAAACTTGTTTAACGTAACACAGGCAAGAAATAATATAATACACACTGCAAATCACATGCTAGTTCGACTTTAAAGTCATGGTTGTGGCCTTTTTAGCTTCCAGCAAAAAGTCTTGAGAAAATGCTTTGTCATAACAGGGACCAGAACTCCTGGTCTTCAAAATAGAAATAGACTCCAGAGATTCATTGGACATGGATGACCTGAACTGTGTTCTATTTTTCTTCACAAGGCTGAAAACACGTTCACATTCTGCATTGCTATGGGGTATGGTGAGAATAGAGAGCATTACTCTAGAAATTCGGTTATACTTAAGAAGTCCATCGGCTCCACGAATTCTTGATATTTGTGCCCAACTGGAATCACTTGCAGCATCTTGATGTGCAGCCAAAGTGTCATCTACCTGAAGAGCTGTAAACTGCCTCTGAAGCTCATTCACCACCTCATCGGTAGTTTCATTCTCTTCCTTGCATAACATGATAGGAAACTTTTCCAAGAAAAAACGAACGGAAGAAAACTGTGCATCTTCAATTTTGTCTAACCTAGCAACTTGAGCATTCTTTAGCACGTCATCCTTGAGTGGAAACTTGTTGATGATGTAGTCACAGGCAGTACAAAAGTAGTTTCTCACTGATGAAAAGAAAAGGGATTTATCTGTATCCTGGAGATCATTCACTATGTTCGAAGTTTGAATGCCAATAACTAACTCATCATCACTTCTTTGATTTTGAATCAAGTTGTACTCAACTTCAAGCAATGAGGAGCTTTTGACAATTTTGGGCTTAACAAACTTGGTGAACAGCTGCTTTAGCAAATCCATTAGAAGTTCTAATAACAAGTGAACTTGTGGGGAAGAAGTCTGAAGGGCAACATTCAATTTGTCAAATACAGGAATAGTCACATGAAGAAAAGTGCAAAAGGCCTTGTTCAAGTTTGAGGACAGGAACATAAACAATTTTTCCTCACGAGTTGTAGCAGAAGTCTTACTTTTTAGGATGGGTTTGTCACATTTGGAAGAATATGCTATTCTTTTAGGGGCATGTGTAGTAGCAGAATCAAGAATTCTCTTCTTCTGATACTCTTTGGATCCACTTTGTTCAACTTTAGGTATTCTGAAAGATGTCAAGCTTGTGGAAATGTTTTGGGTACATAATATTACTTCCTCCTTGAAGAAAGAAAGAAGAGGATCCCACTGGTCCAGTAGTCTATCCAAACATCTGCCTAAAGATAACCACCTAGTACATACATGCTTCAGAATTTTCTTTGCTTCCTTATTGTGCAAGTTCTGAAATTTCTGAAGGCGTTCTTTTCTCTTTACACTCTTCTCTAAGAAATAAAATATATCTACAAGGATCTCATCCACTTTAACTGGTAATCTTCCAGCACCTTTTTCAGCTGCTAGATTAATCAGGTGGCAAATGCACCCTATGATGGCAATACCTGGTTGAACTTCCTTCAGAACTGCTGAAACCCCATTTTTGTGTCCTATCATAACAGGAGCATTGTCGGAGCAGAAAGCCACACAGTTTTCAATTGGTATATTATGAGAACTCAGCTGTGATAACATCAGGTTACCTATGTTTCGCCCTGTTGAGTCCCCGTCCAACGCTGGTATGGATAGCACAGTGCTCACTACTTTTTCCTGCCGAACATCATAGAATGTAACAACAATAGGATACAACTTGGCATTCGTATCATTGCTTCCATCCGTTGCCAAAGAAAATGGTCCGTTCTGAAGGCACTTAACAACTTCAGATGATGCATTTTTTGCCATTTTATTTACAATGCACGTCGTTTTCGTGCGACCACAACTATATTTCTTTGCAACTTCTGATGTGGGAAACATCTTCTTAAATAAAGCGCCAGCATGATCAGCCGCACTTAAGGGCACATTGTGTTCCACCAAAAAGGAAGTAAACAGACACTCGGCCCTAATTACGTCACTGTCAACGTTACCAGCCTTGGCAAAAAAGGTGTTGATTTTCTTGCTATCTTCCTTCGATTTAACATAACTTATGTGTTTACCGCACTTCACATGATTACTTAAATCGTTTTTTCCACCATGAGCAATATTAATATCACACGCACATACCGTGCAAAAGGCAAATTTTTCTCCCTTTCTTGATTTTAGTATGCACGGAAAATCAACCGAGTATGATTCTTTAAATGTCTGGAAGTACTGTTTCTTGTTGTATTTGTTCATTCTCGATATCTACTAAAACATCGAAAGGAACCTGGATCACTAAACGTCACATAAAATTATAACATAAATCGCATAAAACACAGCCCACACTTCATTAAAACAAGTCAAAGCACACAAGTCAAATGAACACGACGCCAACCTCGTAAAGAAAGAATATGCACATGGTAGAGAGAAAAAAACACACACGTGGAACGAATGTAATTAGTCCAAGGAATACAGGAAACTGCGAAGCACGAAGATATAGCACAAAAACTCGAACACTTCATTAATATATGCCATAACCTTAAAATACGAAAACATTCAAAGAACACCAACTTCGCGAACAATAAACAACTCACGTGGTCAAAGAATATCGTTTAAATCGCAACGAGCGAACGTAGGGGAACAAAGAATTTGCGAAGCAGAGCGTGTTGACACCTAAGATTCACATGGAAGAACGGTTATCCCGGCTTCAAATTCAATTACAATGACGACACAAACATGACACGGTCAAAAGTACGAATCAACTCAAAGAACGAGTTATCGACTATCGCGGACTTGCCTTCGACCCACGCAAACAATCGATTGTACGGAAGTGGGAGGGATTATCGAATGTTAATTATCGTTTCAAATTTTTGTCCGCGAAATCGTAAAATGACACCGTTCATCCGTAAAACCGTAAAATGCTGCAATTTCCGTAAATTTTACGGATAAACCGTAAAAGTTGGCAGGTATGCACCTCTATCCATCGCTTCGTGTCTTGTTCCCAACGCTTCTCATCCTTTGTTGTCCCGCTATTCTTCTTTTCATAAATTACTACGAATTGTCGCCTATCTCCTTAGATGGAAATATCTTGTGGTTGACCAACCTCTTCTCCCTAAACCACACCTTACCAATCATGAATTGAATCTCGCTACCGTTAAGGTTTTACAACTGACACAGCAAGAAGCCTTTTCTTCTGAATTGTCATTGCTTTCTTCTAAAAGAGATCTTCCCAAATCCAGCCGTCTCCGTGCTTTAGCCCCGTTTCTTGATGAACATGGGTTACTCAGGGTAGGTGGAAGGCTCTCGCAATCTTTACTCTCTGAGGACAAAAAGCATCCCGTTATTTTGCCTTCCAAACATCACGTAACTTCCTTAATTATACGTGACTTTCATTACCGTAATCTTCATGTTGGTACACGTACTCTGCTTTGCCTCTTAAGGGAAAAGTACTGGATTATAAATGGAATTCATGAAGTTTCTTCTGTAATTCACAAGTGCATTCCTTGTTTCAAAGCGAAACCTAAAATCAATACTCAATTAATGAGCGATCTGCCCTCTTTTCGCTCTTCTCCTATACGCCCATTTGCTTTAACTGGCGTGGACTATATGGGTCCGTTCCAATATCAACGAAACTCTCCTGAAGCTAAACGCAAATTGTTTGGTAAGCTTTATGTTTCTCTCTTTGTTTGCATGGTTACCGGCGCAATCCACTTGGAACTAGTAACGAATGCTTCTACTTCTTATTTTTTATCAGCTGTCTCTCGTTTCACTGCTAGGCGTGGTGTTCCTTCTGAGATGTTCTCTGATAACGCTTCCACCTTTCAGGGCGCAGCTTCCCTGTGGAAGAAAGCTCTCACTTCCTCTCCTGCCATGGAACAAATTTCTAATTTTTCTTATTCAAAAGGTTTCAAATGGCGCTTTATACCTCCTTACGCTCCGCATCATGGTGGTAGGTGGGAATCTTGCGTAAAGCTCACTAAACGTCATTTAAGAAAAGTCTTAGGTAATCGAATTCTGACTTACGAAGAATTCAATTCACTGTCTGTTCTGATTGAAGGTGTTGTTAACTCTCGCCCTTTAACTCCGCTTTCCAATGACCCTGATGACCTACTTCCACTCACCCCTGGTCACTTCCTTATCGGCACTTCTCTTTCTGCCCCTCCTCCTCTTTCCAATTTTTACAGGGATTTTAATCTACCTATTGTTTGGCGTAAACTTGAAGCCCTCCGTAATTCTTTTTGGAAGAGATGGAACTTGGAATATTTAACTTCCTTGCAACGGAGGCAGAAGTGGTTTCTTTCCCGTCCCGACATTAAAGTGGGGGACTTGGTCTTGGTTAGGGATGTTTCTCCCCCTCTAGTCTGGACTTCCGGTAGAGTGACCAAGTGTTATCCTGGAAGAGATGGGAGAGTCAGGGTGGTCAGAGTCTTGACCATTAACGGTTCGATTACAAGACCCCTGTCTTTGATCGCTCCTCTTCCATTAAATGTGTAACTGCTTATTTGCTCTCTGTTGGTGTTTCGCCCCCCAGTATGGTGTATTCTTTGAATACACGGTACCTGAGATATAATTTTTATTGCTCCTTGCATGTTCATTTCTTCCTTTCTCTTTGTCAAACACCAACAGTGATCTTTTGTTTTCTCCTTGATAGGCAAATCTCTTATGTCTTCATAAGTCTGTTCTAGATATATAACTTCTGTGACCCATCTAGCGTCATCTCGCAGCGAATCTCTGAAGCTCCTCAATTCTTCCTGGTGCTAGAGGACTTACTTATCCCTTTGGCCACCAGATCCTGTTACCATCGCCAGCTATTTTCTCCTTGAGCAAGAGGACTACGTCTACTTCTTTACTCACCATGCTGCGCTAGTATCATCTGTTGTCAACTCTTTGAAGACCAGCTCACCAAGAGAAGATCAATTTTTTGTTGTAACATTGGCAATGTTTATATGTTCTCCTTTTGTTTCCTACCCCCCACTCTTTTTCCCTTCCTTGGACCCTCCGTGCTTCGTTGAGCAGGTCTCACTTCTCAGTCGGCAGTTGACTCGATCAGTTGAAGCTCCTCTCGAGCTAGCCTCCTCAAACCAAGAGGCATACTCTCTTCTACGCCATGTTGGCAAAGTAGTTATCGTCATACGGAACTTCGCCTTCAACATGAAATCAAGATAAGTACCATTTTAAAAGTTTTAACCTCATCTTCATGGTTTTAACTTCCACGTGCTTTTAATGATACTTTTATAGACAGTGTGAAAGTATTTATTTTGGGGCAAAAATCATTCTTCGTGGGATTTGCCATGTTGAGCTTTCGCTTGTATAAGCCAACCTTACTAAAAAAGAGCTTTTCTTAAGCTATTCAAATGAGAAATCCTCTCACTACGTGGGATATTACCTAATACCCGCTGTCTATAATTCATCAAGCTAGTTCCTCCGTTGGATTTTCTCAACCCCATTTTTCTGCTAAGGTCGTTCTGGAACCTTCGAGATCTTGTACTCTATCTGCGAGTCTTGCCGTCAGGAATTTTTCACTCACTTGTGAAAATACTAGTTTAAATGAGGAATCTTCCTTAAATTACTGCAATAGCGAACTTTCTTCCTCCGTTGGAACATTCTATGGCGCATTTAATTGTAAAATCACAAACTTCTCAAGAAACAGACTCTTGCCTACCTAGTGCAATCAGTTATTTCCATAATTGCAATAACTTTCTTTCTCATAAACTTTAGTGTTTCTATAGTGAACTTTGCATCCATCTTTATAGACTACAGTGATAACCAGTGCTTGCTCCACGTTTCTATCGCGTCGCGATCGTCCGTTTACATTAAATACGGCCATGAACATTGATCCTATATCCCAATGATCTTTCCTCAACCTTCTACTAACCACCAACATTAATTCTGTATAAATATAAGAAGTTGTAGGAACTTCTATTTTATTCTTTATGTTTTCCTTATTGTTATTTTCGAAGTTGTTATACTCTCTAGAATATTCTTTCAGAAATTTCTTAAGGTACACTCTTTGTACTCCAATTAACGTTCCAACTTCAATTACTTCATTGGTTATTTGTTTAAATCTTATAAAGATTTTAGAAACATGTAAAGTTTTAAACCTTGTAAATTGTCAATTGCCTGGAGCAAACGTTTAATGTTGAGAGGTCTGCGACCCCATTTGTTAAAAAGTTCAAATGAACTATGTTTGTCAAAATTATATTACATGCTTGTTAATTTCCTCAAACTTCCTTGCATTGTTTAATAAATTAAATATTTGGTTTTGGATTCATCATTTCTCTGATACTACAGTTAGGCAAGATCCTGGCTTTCCTAGCTCTTCCTAGGTTTATGCCCTCGTTCATACTCAATAAAGCTTTTACTATCTGTCTGGCCAGACCATCACCCTTCCCTATAGTACTTTTATTCGTGCTTGGGAGGAAATACACTAAAGCCTTTCTCTGGCAAACTGCCCAAGTCTTAGCTGCGGTTCCCGTCAGCTTCGACCAAGCTCGTACCCACTTTAGGTATCCGAGCACGGATTTGCGGTGGCAACCGCTTCTAAATGTATTGAAAGTCAAATTCATAACTTTTGTGGGACTCTCCTCCTATCTTTCTATCCTTTTTCTACAATCCAAAATCTACTTCCTTTTCTTAATCATCTTCCCTTGGTGGGTGGGTTATTCCTCAGCCAATAAACTACCCAGAAGGGATTAAACAGAGGGAAAGATTATACAGAGGACTTGTATGGTCTAGTAATAAGAAGTGACGACTCATTACAAGAGGCAAAAATTTTATCTAGAACCTCCTGTGTTAAAAGATGAAGTCAGAATAGCTTTAATGTCATTGGCACAAAACAAGGCCTCAGGAACTGATGGAATTCCAGCTGAAATATGGCAAGCAACAGAAAAAAATATCTGTTAAAGTTTTCAGTGCAATATGTCAACAGATTTGGAAAACATTCACTTGACCCACAGATTGGAAACTATCCATCTTTATTCCTATACCCAAAAAAGGAGACCTGTTGGACTGCTCCAACTATCGCACAATTGCTCTGATACCACATGCCAGCAAGGTTATGTTGAAAATCATCCAACGAAGATTAGAACTTTACATGGAACGTGAAATGTCCGCTACTCAAGCTGGTTTTAGGAAAGGTAGAGGAACCAGAGACATTATTAGTGATGTACGTTGGATGGTGGAAACAGCAAAGGAATACCAGAAGGAGCTGTACATGTGCTTTATAGATTACAGGAAGGCCTTTGATAGTGTAAATCATGCGAAGATGTGGAATGTACTTAGACAGATGGGCATACCTGAACATCTCATTGTCCTGATGCGTAACCTATATTTGGGACAAGAAGCCAATGTTAAAACTGAGCATAGTGAAACAGAGTGGTTCCCTATTAGTAAAGGTGTGCGACAAGGCTGTATACTTTTGCCTTACTTATTCAATCTGTATGCTGAGTACATCATGAGGAAATCTGGATTGGATGAGTCACCTCATGGTTTTAAGATTGGTGGACTGAATAAACAACTTGAGGTATGCAGATGACACCACTTTGGTTGCTGAAAGCAGGGAAGAGCTCGAGATATCATTATGAAAGTTAAAGAACAGAGTGAAACCATGGGCTTGTACTTGAATATCAACAAGACAAAACTAATGACAACAGGTTTAGCATCAAACATTATGATAGATAATAAGTTAATCTCAGAGGTGAATAGTTTCTGTTTGTTGGGATCAACCATTAGTAGTAGTGGCTCATGCAGTCAAGAGATTTGCCCTAGGAAGAGCAGCTTTTAAAGGCCTGGATAAGATCTTCAAGTGTTCCGATGTTTCTTTGCCTACTAAAATTAGAATGGTTAAGGCACTAGTCTTTCCCGTATGGTTGCTAAAGCTGGACCAAAAGGAAACTAGATGGGAAGTATATTGATGCTGTTGAGCTCTGGTGTTGAAGAAGGATACTGCATATTCCTTGGACAGTCAAGAAGACAAATGTATGGGGGATTCAAAAAATCAAACCAGATCTGTCTCTTGAAGCATTGATAACACGATTACAGCTGTCATATTTTGGACACATTATGAGGCGTTCTGATTCGTAGGAAAAGACAATTATGCTTGGAAAGGTGGAAGGGTCTCGGAGACGAGGGCGGCCAGCATTGAGATGGATCGACTCCATCAAATCCAACATGAATAATGTCAATGAAGGATCTGAGGTATATAGCTGAAGACCGAATCATATGGAGACAGTCCATCCATGCAGTCGCTAGGAGTCGACGCCGACTTGGTACCTGATCATCATCATCATCACTGTCACTATATAATTAAACTTATGGATGCTTCCATTCTGTGGTTTGCTTTCTTCAATTTATATTTTATCTAGGGTATGTGAAATGTAAATGTTAAACATTTGTAAGCTTTTGGTAACTTATGTATACCACACATTCTCAGTAATTAGTGAATTGATTATTGTTAACCAGTTAAAAGGTGACATGTTTAAAGTGGGGCTGGGAATACATGATCTACAAGTCACTTCAGCTGTTGATGGAAGATCTAGATCTCTGATGTCTGACTTTTATAGCAACACACTACAGTACTTAAGGCTAGGAGAATTCTTGAGTCAATTCAATTTAAAATTATTTATTAAATTTAATTTAACCCTGTGGTACCACTGCCCATGAAGGGCTCTGGCCCACCAAGCAACTGCCAATTTAACTGAATATATTTGCTGCTCCCTTAAAAAAAAAAATGTTTAATTGATTTAACTAAAATTAGGTTATCATTAAAAGTTAAGTAAATGCTGACAGCATTTCAAAATTCATCATCCTGTTAAAACACATCTATGCTATGTCTACCCCTTATTAATCCCATTTCCAACGGGGTCGGGGATGAGATGCAATGAAATTCCACGTGGCTGGTGGTTTCTATGGCCGGATGCCCTTCCTGACGCCACCCTCACGAGATGAGTTAATGAGAGATGTTTTGAATGAAGATGAATGAAATTTCAATCTCAAGTAGTTCCAACTTGGGCTACCAGACATCACTGTCACCCAGTGGCGAATGTTGGAACTTGATAGTGCGTTTCTAAACCAAATAAACAACAAATTTAGCTACACACTACCAATTGTAGTGGTAGGTTCTTTTTCATGCCATAAATCAGTATCACCGGCTTTACTCCCCCTCCGAAGGAAGGTATACCGAAGGATTTTAACGCTCTTAAAAATCCAATGACTTCGGCCGGGTTTGAACCTGCGATCTAGACATAGCAGTTCAGCATGCTACCGACTAAGCCACCAAAGCCGGCATCCTGTTAAAACACATGAAACTTTAAAAAAGGAACTGTTCACATCAGACACAATGTTGGTCATGCATCTAGTATCCAGGGCAAAGTACAAATATCTCAGGACAGTAATAATGCAGATGACAATAAGAAAAATAACCTGTATGCATTTGCAAGGTAGAGACAAGATGTTTGATGCTACGGATTTCAGTAAAAATTTGTTTTATTATGATATTCACAAGCACAGTGTACAGCCACCAAAGCAAGAGCTATGTGTTGCCTTAATTGAATATGCAAACCTCCACCATCTATTACATGTTTTGTGTGTATTGAATTAGTAAAACGAAGAAACTGTGTATATTAAATTCTACAGGGGCCAGTACTGTATTAGCCAACAACTTCATACACATTCACAAGTAAAATACAAAAGAATCGTGCATCTTTCCAAAATTCCTGGGGAAAACCAATAAAAATGTGCCGCAACACAGGAATAAATTAAAAGCCTGTAATTTCAAACCCTCGCTTCAGTTAACACCCTGCTTTAGTATTTAGAACCTTTCAGTAATCATTTCAATATGAAATTCTTTATAATTCAGACAGTAGGGGTTTAGAAATGCACAAGTAAGTGCAGTCCAGTATATGATACATACCACAGTTCTTCATTTTGAGCAGTGGATGATTAGGAGGTAGTGGTTCTGGTGTCATTACGTCAAGACCAGCAGCACGTATCTTTCCAGTCTCCAATGCCCGTTGCAGAGATTCTTGTTTAACTACTCCTGACCAACAGAGAAGATTTATATTAATGCTATTGAAACTACAGAGAGGGCTCTCCCTATAGAATGGGGCTTTGCAGTCACCGCATAACGGACGGGCCACTGAATGTAGCAGCCTGTCCAGCAAGGCACTGGCACTAGCAGTAGAGTAGCGCCCATCTAGTTTAGCCTGTTTACACTTTTTAACGTATTTAATAACCACTAGCGGACCCGTGCGAGAAATCTCGCATGTTCATAAGCCACACTTTTCCCAATAGGTTTATAATAAGAGACTTAAGGAGAAATGTTGTTATGTTTTTATTTGAACCAAATGATTATAGAAGACTATTTACGTTTCAGGCGTCCCTACGGCCAAAATTCAAACTGAACAGCAATGATGTAGCGTATTTTCAGACAGCAACAGTATTTGCAAATCTCACACTTCTTCCAAAAATTGATATTTATGAAATTAGAATGCAATTCGTCACCGCTAATGTCATGTGTGTGCTGAGTCCATTGATTGACAGCTTAGCTGCAATACTCACCGGTTATTTGATATTTTTGAAATTATACAATTTGAATACTCATTCCTTTAAATTACTGTTTCTGAAATCCATACAAAATGATAAAGGAAAGACCTTGGAATGTTAAAATGACATGAAACAGGCATCACAGTGGCCAAAATGTGAAGTGGGCAGCATATGGAGCGTATCTTCCTGCAGCAACAGTATCTGCAAATCGCACACTTCGTACTGTTTTTTAAGTCATTTTTGAAAGCAATTATACACACATCAAAAAAAGTTTTGCATCACCTCGGTTCCCAGATCTCCGGCATATAGACGTTGACTGTGTATATTGTATCCAAGATACAGTCCCTTTGACTGTTCATAGATGTCACTAAAACTGCTCAAAGATGTAAACAACCATGCATGAGCAGGGCCTATTAGACGGAGGGGGTACGACAGCCGATCAGTTCCAGTCATTCCACCAGGACGAAGGTACGCTGCTCATGTTGTCTGTAGTTCTACCATGCCTAGAAGGTCAATACCGCAGTTCGATCGCGTCCGCATTGTTACTTTGTGTCAAGAAGGGCTCTCAACAAGGGAAGTTTCCAGGCGTCTCAGAGTGAACCAAAGCGATGTTGTTCGGACATGGAGGAGGTACAGAGATACAGGAACTGTCGATGACAGGCCTCGCTCAGGCCGCCCAAGGGCTACTACTGTAGTGGATGACCGCTACTTACGGATTGCCGCTCGGAGGAACCCTGACAGCAATGCCACCATGTCGAATAATGCGTTTCGTTCAGCCACAGGACGTCGTGTTTCAACTCAAACTGTGCGCAATAGGCTGCATGATGCGCAACTTCACTCCCGACGTCCATGGCGAGGTCCAGCTTTGCAACCCCGACACCATGCAGCGCGGTACAGATGGGCCCAACAACATGCTGAATGGACCCCACGGAATTGGCATCACGTTCTCTTCACCGATGAGTGTCGCATATGCCTTCAACCAGACAATCGTCGGAGACGTGTTTGGAGGCACCCTGGTCAGGCTGAACGTCTTAGACACACTGTCCAGCGAGTGCAGCAAGGTGGTGGTTCCCTGATGTTTTGGGGTGGCATTATGTGGGGCCGACGTACGCCACTGGTGGTCATGGAAGGCTCCGAAACGGCTTTACGATACCTGAATGACATCCTCCGACCCATAGTGCAACCATATCGGCAGAATATTGGAGAGGCATTTGTCTTCATGGACGACAATTCTCGACCTCATCGTGCACATCTTGTGAATGCGTTCCTTCAAGATAACGACATCGCTCGACTACAGTGGCCAGCATGTTCGCCAGACATGAACCCTATCGAACATGCCTGGGATATGTTGAAAAGGGCTGTTTATGGACGTCTTGACCCACCAACCACTCTGAGAGATTTACGCCGAATTGTCGTTGAGGAGTGGGACAATTTGGACCAACAGTGTCTTGATGAACTTGTGGATAGTATGCCACGGCGAATACAGGCATGCATCAATGCAAGAGGACGTGCTACTGGGTATTAGAGGTAGTGGTGTGTACTGCAATCTGGACCACAAATGCTGAAAGTCTAGCTGTATGATGGTACAACATGCAATGTGTGGGTCTCATGAGCAATAAAACGAGCTGAAATGTTGTTTGTGTTGATCTCTATTCCCTTTGTATTTAACGGTTCCGGAACTCTTGGAACCGAGGTGATGCAAAACTTTTTTTGATGTGTGTAGATATTTATGTAATTAGAGTGCAATGCGTCACTGGTAATGTATATTCTCTTTCATTAGAATGCTCATTATTCACGATCGGTCGCTTATGAGCGCCGCAGGAGGAATCTATACTACTGAAATAATATATACTAGCGGACCCGTGCGAGAAATCTCGCATGTTGATATGGGATATGAGACAGGCTACAGTACTTCACCACAAGTCTTAACTCTCTGAACTAAGGTATCTTGCCAGCTGGGAATGTAATCAATGATATGACCCCATGCGATGATACCCGTCCCGCTGTTGTACAACGGTAGATGCTAGTCAAGTGGCGCAGACGCAACGCTCTCCCCATGTCACATGGCCCAAGAAAGGCTCGGTACTATAGGGAAGGCTTTCACTGTAGTTGATTTCTGCAGTAATAAACTTAACTGTTTATCAAACTCAGATGAGGAGCATTGAATCAAATCTGCACCAAGTATGACCATGAATAAGATTAACTTTGAATCATACTTCACCCATTTAAAGTGTTAAATATATTTGCTTGCCTCAAAAAGGATTACAATATCTGAATGATAAATATTCAGTTCTTGTACAGTTTCTCCACTGATTTTGGCCCTTAAGCTCCAGATGCGCAGCAGTAAAGAGCCACACGGAGAGCTGTGCTGTGTCCTAATCGTGCTGTATGCTCTGGTGATAACAAATTAATTAAAGAGTCGACTGATATTTATTGTAATTACTGCCATACGATAAATAAATAAATAAATAACTGCTAGGTCATTGTGTGCATGTTGTGTTACTTATAGTGGAGATTGTGTATTAGTGTGCTAAGCGATATGCCACATAATCAAAACTTTGCGGCAAAACTCTTCACAGTTCAACTTGTGAGATTAGAAATAAATAATGAGCATTTTTTAAAATGAAAAGTGGGGTGTCTGGTGAAGTCTTAATTCCTCTGAAAAAAGTGCAGGATAGAATGGTAGCTGTAAAAAAAGTGCCTGAGAGGACCGTTGGAAGGATTATTAAAGAAGGACGTGTGAGGAACAGGGTATCTCGTTGGAAATACCAGGTAAGTCCCATTGTGTACTCAGTCACATGTGTTGTGTTTGAGTCTTCAGTCTTTTGACTGGTTTGATGCAGTCTTCCATGCCTCCCTGCCCTGAGCTAATCGTTTTATCTCTACATAGCTAGCACACCTTACATCCGAAGCAATCAGTTTAACATATTCTAACCTTGGTCTACCCCTACAGTTCTTGTCCTCAACCCAACCTTCCATAACTAAGTTTGCTATTCCTGGGTGTCTTTGTATGTGTCCTACCAACTTATCTCTTCTCATTAGCAGTCGCCAGAAACGTCTCTCCTCTCTCACTCGTCTTAATACTTTTTCATTTGTTACTTTTTCTACCCATCTGATCTTCATCATTCTCCTGTAACACCACATTTCAAACACTTTGATTCTCCTCTTTTCTAGGGGCAGATGACCTCGTAGTTCCGCCCCTTAAAACAACAATAACTAACTAACTAACTCCTCTTTTCAGCTGCGCCAACAGTCCAAGTTTCACTTTATAGAATGCCACACTCCAGACAGAGGCTTTCAAAACTGACTTTCTAATACCTAAATCTATATTTCATGTCAACAGATTTATTTTCTGTAGAAATGCTTTCCTTGCCTGAGCCAACCTACCTTTTAAATCCTCTTTGCTTTGTCCATCATTGGTTATTTTGCAAGTCTCCTACTTCCTTTAGCTTTTCACCTGCCAAATTGACGTCAATAAGGGTTTCCGATTTCTTTCGGCTGCATTCCATTATTAACCAGGGGACACAAATAATTAATTAAAGGATTTGTAAGTCAATATCGTAACCCAAAAAATATAGTTTACATAGTTTACTTTAAGGCAATGGATGAAATAATTGTGCTACGACGATGTTTGATGGCTTGTGACACTTCAAAATAATAGTGAATATATCATTGTACCAAGGTCACACATTTCACCTTTTACTGAAACTGAATTATCTTGACAAGTAATTGTTCTACGATGTTTATAGGCTTGAGAGACGATGCACATTACGCATTATCCATTGAGCCCCAACCAGGCAGTACCCAGCGCCTCAGTGATGGAATGGCCAACTATCTCCTGATTCCAACCAACTACTCATAAAGAAACTTAATGTATAATCTTAATAGCAGCACTGCTATTACAGACAGATTTCTTACAAAATTAACAAATGCTTGGCGACATTACGTACTGTTTCTGAAGCTTATACATGCTATCAAGTCACAGTACTTCTTATACTGGGTAATTGTGGTCTAGAAGATAGCATGCTTCACAGTTGTTGAAGCAATGCATTTTAGGCAGTTTGAATCCCACCTCAGCAGACACTTTTGCCTGCCAATTTTTGTTTCATTTTTATGCTTGTTATTTTCATAACATCCTATTTAATTATACGTAAGCACCGTGCTGCGTCCACTCAGCTGTTGCCCATGTATCGGCCTGCCACGGGTGACGTAATTCCCCGTGTTATCTCTATGCGCACTCGTCGCATCAGCTGCATCTGTCACCACGTGGCAATTACATCAGCTGAGGTCAGCCGATACAAGGGCAACAGCCGAGTAGACGCACCCGGTGCTGATATATAACCCTGTAATTTACGAATTCCTAATTCCTATACGAGTTTTTATATTAGGAATCACTTGTGTATCAAATTCTTGATTCCCGCCCACTGCGCTCCAGCTATCAAAAGGCTGTAGATACTAAGTTGAATGAAACCATGCGCTGCATAACTGGTACTGTCAAGTCTACACCTCGCCACTGGTTACCCGTTCTTAGCCATATCCCACCACCCCACCTGAGGAGAAAGGAAGCTCTGCTGAGAGAAACAAAGAAGATCCGGTCATCTCCCTCTTTACCAGTTCACCAGGAATTTTGTTACCCATCGCCACAACGACTTTGATCTAGGAGACCAGCAAGTGTATTGGCCGGCCGACTCTTGAGGGACAATTTTAACCTAAACCGGAGCTGGCAAGAAGAGTGGTCAAATTCAACATCTGGTACTAATGCCCATGAGATAAATCCAACTCGGTAAATGAATGGATTTGACCTCCCAAGAAAACTATGGTGTCGCCTCAACAGACTGAGAACTGGGCATGGGCGCTGTAATTTCTTGCACCATAAGTGGGGCTGGATGGATTCTCCAATGTGTGAATGCTGTGAAGAGGAGCAGACCATGGACTATGCCATCCTGCGTTGCCCTCTTCATGCCTACTCCGGAAGCCCCAGCGACCTGTTTCATCTATCAGAAAGTGCTTGGACCTGGACTTATGAATTCCTTGTTGTACTCACCATACGATTAAATAAATAAATACTTAAAATTTGAAGACATTTCACCCTTTACTAAAACTAAAATATCCAGAGAATACTTGTGCTACGACGACGTTTGTTGGCTTGAGACACTATGCATGTTGCACATTATCCATTGAGCCCCAACTTACTTGATTATGCCATCGTCGTCAGTGTTTTAAAATAATTGTGAATATTCGTTTCACCGAGATCATTCTTCTGGCCAAGCTGTGTGTCGGCCATAGTGAGGGGAGGAGCAAACAAGTGTTCTGTAAGACCCATGTGTGCAGGAGCCAGATGGCCTGTCCCACTGCAACATGCAAGCCCTGGCTG
Organism: Meconema thalassinum; assembly: GCA_946902985.2. Lineage (NCBI taxonomy): Eukaryota > Metazoa > Arthropoda > Insecta > Orthoptera > Tettigoniidae > Meconema > Meconema thalassinum. The sequence goes on from OX336390.1 coordinate 161,918,313, forward strand.
GCATTTTGTTTCAGCATTCATTCTTATAAATGTGTCCTCTCAACCCAATGATTACAATTCAGAGGTGAACTCGATTACAGATGTTATAAAAATTAAAAAATTAAATTAACAAAGTCGCGTTCTGGGCCGAAAATAACAAGATGAGTTTGAACGAGTTGAAGACGGTCACCATGTCCTTCAGAAAAGGAGGAAAGCCCACGCCATTTCATTACAAAGGCCCCCCCCGTCTACAGTGTCCCATTTCCGGTACCTAGGGGTGACGATGCATACACCTGGGAACGTCTTAACGATGCACGTGAGAGAGAGAGGGTGTGTGCTGCATTGAAGACTATTGACGTCAGAAAAGTTGGATGGCGCAGCCACGCGGTAGAATGTTGAAGCTGTAACATTGTGACTGGTGAGGATTATTTTCATGGTGAAGCATTGATGTCGTGATGGAAACATAAAGGAATTTGTCAAATACGAGGAGGTACTGCTCTGTATACGGTTGCAAATCGTATAAAATGGGTACGAAATCTCCTCACTACATTCCTGTACAAAAAGTTCAGAGAGAAAGATGGGCTTCGGCGCTGTCAATTGGAAAACGTGTTACACGTTACATGACAGTGTGCAGTCTGCATTTTTGTGAAGACGACTTCTTTCCACAGCGGAAGCACCGGTACTGTTAATTATTGATAGTTATTGTCTCTAATTTGTATTCACAAGGATTTAGCTACATCAAAAATACTGATAAACTTGTAGCCTAATACTTCTGTGCCGTACATTGAACCGAATGTAATCCGCTCTTCGTAAACTTATTTAGGGGTTCTTCTGATTGACAATAGTCGAATGGTTAGAAAACCTAAGAAAAATGCTGTTCCTAGCCTTAATTTGCCAGAGAATTTATATTCTTGCCTTTGAACAGCAAGTATGTAGCTCAATATTTGCAATATTTTAAGTATGATTTGGCTTAAATTGTGTTTTTGTCTATGATCTCCTTACTGTTGAATTTAGTTAATTAATGTGTAAAATCTTAGTTTTAAGTACGGTACCGGTTTGGTGACCCATCATCCCAGGCAGGCCGGTAACACCTATACTACTCAGTCAGATAGGTCACTTAGTCGTAATTTAGAAGTTATAGTGATGTTAAGTATGCATATGCAGTAATGTAGAAGGAGACCTGATCGGCCTAGGCTATTCTAACTTTAATTAGTTCCCATTTCAGGGTTTTTCAGTTATGAGTGCGAATAGCTGGTTTGAAAGTTGTACAACAGTAAGGAGAGTATGTTTTGTATAGGTTTTAATTGGTATTATGGTTTATGTCGAGCTGGGGAGTGAATTTGATTTGGCTTAAGGTGTAGTTTTTGATCTGTTCCGTTTGCTTATTACCAGTTCAAATGGAGACTCCAGCTTTGTTAAATATCTGTATTTTAAATATCTAATTAAATATATTGATAAAGAGGATGCCTCAATTTTAACTTGCCTGTGGCAAGAGATTAATAAATTTATATTCTTGCCTTTGAACAGCAAGTATGTAGGTCAATATTAGCAATATTGAAGTATGATTTGAGCATCCCAAGTAACGCTTCTTTGAACCCAAAACATTCATGCAAATTCAGGGTTGCTGGATTCAATTTATTATCAGGGAGTCGTCCTTTGTGTTATGTGATATTGATATATATTGTGAAATTAATAAAAACATCGATACCGCTAGGCTCCCAAGTACAGGCTTCATATATGTAACAGCAGACAGTAAATTAACTATCTACAGGTGGGTAATATTTTTAACGGGTAGTCTAGTAATTAAGCACTGCATTTAAATTGATTATAAAAACATTTCTATCAATGAAAGAAAATATGCAGTCTTTGCCATCATAAATTAGAAGCCATAACAAACGCACACCCTATCACTGTCTCGCTTACTTCTCGTCACTATCTCGCCGCCATATTGCAAACAGCTGACCGCAAGCTCCTCCCCCGTTTCGGACGTCAATAAGCGACATCAAGCATCTAAAGTGCTGGTCAAAACAATAAGGACACCACCCATAAAGTAACTTTTGCCACTTGCCTTCAATGTATTGGTAATGTAACATGTTTTTCTAGGGGGTTTTATGCCACTAACACAAGTTAGTTGGACTATATCATATTTGTTCAACGCGGCATTAATCCGGCCAAGTTAAATTATTTCAGTTTATTCAATTTTATATTTCACATTATTATTATTATTATTATTAATATTTATTACGTAATTTTTTTGTGGAGCTTTTAAATTTGGAAGATTACAGATAGGATTTCTACTAGTAGAAATCCGTATCTATATTGGATGATTCCAATATATAAATTGCACGGCAAATCATTTCATACGTAAAGATGGGATTTTATTCATTAGGGCTAAGAGAGAGTGGTGTGTGACTCACTGGGTATTTCAATACAAGAATAGATTGGAGTACAATAGAATTACGAAATCCGAGGGAACACTTCAAACCAAGAAAACGAGGTATGATTTACGTCTTGCCCGGTAAAACGGAAATGTACAGGGACGATTCTTGTCCAGGGGAAGGAACCTCATGGCGCGAAGAGCCACGTGAGGTGACCAGCCAATCAAGGAAGAAGAAGCAACGTAGGTCGGGCATGGCGAGAAACGTGACGCACGCGAATTGGTCGAAGCAGCGAGGCCGCGGTGTGAAGCTAGACTCTGGTGGGAGAAGCTGGAAGGCTATATAGTGAACGCGCTGGTTGAAGAGAGGACTTTTTTTCATTAAGACTCTACGCTTGGTGCAGTAAGCACGTACTTTGGTCGCAAGTCCCAAGTGGGACAATTTATTCACGCTAACTCCGCTGATCACATCAGATCATGGGTTCCACGCGTCTTGCAGTGCTAAGGCAGACGACGTGTTGTGGTTCATGGATTATACTCCACCACAAGCAGTAACAATAACTTTTAATCTACGAGGAAGAACCTGATGCCGTCAACTCCAATGAAGAACATCAGACGCAACGAGACTTCAAGCACGTGCGAGACAATGTTTCCGTTGGTAAGCTCATGTAATCTACGACACACACTCTCTGTTTTTCGATAGGGCCAATATAAATTCTTTAAGCATAAATTTGGAAATAAGTTAAATTCACGTTATTCTCCCGACCGGCGTATTAAGTAATTTTGTTCGTGGCAATGGTTAAAGTAGTATGCTCCGTTAATAGTGTTAATTTTATTCAAGATGCTATCATGTTTTCTAAGTATATTAAATTCAATTTTTACAAAGTAGATTCTTTGATTCCAGTAGGTAGCAATAGTTGTAATACCACATCCTTCTCCACAATCAAATGTTGTCTGGGTTGATGATCCAATCATCCCACGGCCTAGTCATTAAGAGTTTCTCATATGTTCTACTCACGCTAGGGGTCGATATTAAGTATATAAATTTAGCTTGGAACACAGTGTATCCGGCTTGGCGCCCAACATAGATCAAACTTAGCAGTAGTATTTTCTGGTGAACAGTCCGCCCAAGGAGAAACATTACATTTGTACGCTCAACGTGGAGCAAGTGGACACATTACATTTGTCGCTACCAACTTGGGGCAAAAAAACATTACATTTGTCGCCGACAACGTTGGGCCGAAAACCCAGGAACATTTGAGGAAGGAGAAGGAGACATATTTCTGTGCCGGTATTTTGGGGGTTATTTGTCTTTATCAGTGTATATCATTATGGGGGATGAGAAAGAAAGACAGATGAGGTTACGTAGTGGTCATCAACTGGAGAGTGATGATACGAGCAGTATGTCGAGTGATGGTAGTACCGGGGTAGCGGAGGTAAATCCCGATACTGAAACAGGGAGTGTAGGCGGCCAACCAGAATTAAAAACTTTACTTCTCGAGTTCATGTATCAGAACAAAGTTAGTAGTGATGACTTAAATGCAAAATTAGAACAAAACAGTAGGGAAAATAAAGAAAGTACAGATGCCTTAAACGCCAAATCAGAACAAAACAGTAGGGAAAATAAAGAAAGTACAGAAGCTTTAAATAAAAAATTAGAACAGAATAATGCAAAATTAGATAAGAACAACAAGGAAATTAGTGTGAAAATGGAGCAGATTAGAGGAGAAATCAGAGGAGTAATGGAAGAGAAGGTTAAAGAAAAGAGATCATTGCAGATGTAGACAAGAAATTAGGAAAAGTACAGGAGGAGTTGGAAAGTAGAATCAGCACACAGGCTGAAAATGTAAAGGAATTAGTTAAATTAGAAACACTGCAGGTTAAAAAGAAATTGGGGGGGGGGGGGGGGAGGGAAATTGACAAGATTCAGGTATCAACTAAAGAGGTTAAGGAACAGCTGGGGGGTAGAATTGAGAAAGTCCACTCGCAAATAGTTGCAGAAGTAAATGATTTAAGAGAGAGCATTAGCAAGATTGAGGAGAAACAAGCAAAGCTATATGATAAAGTAGAAGAATCAGAAGGAAACATTAAATTAACAGTAAACAGTATTGAGAGGAAGGCTGAGGAGAAAATCGCAGAATTAAAATTAAAAGCTAGGATCAGGCAAGAAAATAGTCAGAATAGGCCAGTTTTTGTGAATAGCACACACAGGGAGGTAGAACTAGGCAAATTTAGTAATCGGCAGGGTTGTCCAATGTAGTTTATGAATACAATAGAAAAAAAATTCGGGAAGAGGTTGGAAGATGGTAGTATTGAGTGGTGCCAGGTAGTTGAAATTTTAGAGCAAGCGTTTGTAGGGGAGACAAGGAATTGGTTTGCTGTCTACAGAGACAAGTTTACTGATATTAATGATTTTAAAATGAAATTCTGTGAAAAGTTCTGGAATGAGGTTATTCAGTCGCAGCATCGTAAGGGAGTAGTGTGTGGTAAATATAACCCTAAAGGAAGCTCTACCATGACCGAATACTTTTTAGGGCAGGTATTAGTGTGTAAATATCTGGATGGGTTGAAGGAGGAAAGTGATGTGGTGAGGTTGCTACTTAGGCACTTTCCCTATAGGATCAAGGAGGCTGCTTGTATCCAGAATGTAAAGACAATATCACAAGTAGAAAATTTGTTAAGCACATTTGATGCACTAGGGAGAGGGGGTTATGAGGACAATTTCAATAGGAACCAGGGTAGTAATAATAATAATAATAGGCCTAATGAAGCCAGGCATCAGGAAGTTCAAGGGAATGGTGGCAAAGGGGCCAACGCTCAAAATAGAAATAATAATAATAATAATAATCAGCAGAATCAGAACAGAAGAAATGGCTATGGTAATCAGTACCAAGGTAGGAACTATGATTTCAGGGGAAATCAAGGGAGGAACAATGATTTCAGGGGAAATCAAGGGAGAAATAATGATTTCAGGGGAAATCAAGGGAGAAATTATAATGACAATAATTACAACCAGAATAGGGGTCAAGGAAGAGGCCAGCCTAGTCGTACTACAGCCAGCTGTAGCGGTTCTTTAAACGCGAACCAGGCTGCGAAGTAAGGTCAGAATCTCAGTCTGTAGCATGCCCTGTCCATACAATTATACAGGAACACTATGACCTAAATGTAAGAAATGAATTGTTGCATGAATTAAATGATGAACATATTATTCAGGAGGTGGCTAGTAAAAGCCCCATAATTAAACTTAACGTGTCCGAGGTGCACACCGATGTTTTAATTGATCGTGGTTGTATGAAGAGCTGCATAAGTAGTGCATATTACGATAAAATGAAAGGAACTGGTGTAAATTTTGAGGAGATGCCAATTAAAAGCACTTTTGTTATCACAGCTGTAGGGAAGAGGTCTAAAGTTATTTCTAAGCAAGTTTTAGTGGACATTAAAATTAATAATCATATCGAAAAGCAGATTTGTCTTGTAATTCCAAACTTAGTTTTCAGTGTTATTTTGGGTTCAGATTGGCTAAGTAGATTGTCTGGTAACTTATGTTATGAAGTAGGTAGTTTGAAATTTAAATGGAATAATTCTGAAGTAGAGGTAGCGTACAACGACAATGTTCAGGGGAGTAGTGTTGTAGGAGTGATTTGTTCTTTAAGTGAGATATCACCAGCCGAAGAGCGGGATACTCAAATTTTTGTGGGCAGTTTGATTACGAATGGTAGTCTAGAGGACTCGTTACGTGATGCTGCAATTCTGGGGCATATAGAGGTAGACCAGTGTGTTCTGCTCTATGATGTGTTATTGTATAATAGGAGAGTTTTTGAGGATCGCATTGGCATGGCCAATTGCTATACACATTCATTGAACGTTATTGATAGATCAGTATTTACAGGACATAGATATCCTATACCTTTCGCTTATCAGGGTGCAGTGGAGGCACAAATTAACCAGATGCTTGAAGATGGCATTATAGAGTACTCAAACAGTCAATATGTTAATCCTTTAATTACAGTACCGAAGGCTGATGGTACAGTCCGAATTTGTTTAGACGCTCGTTTAGTTAACAGTAGAATCAGTTCAGATCAGCTGAAGTCCATGTCCATTGAAGAGTTGATGCAGACATTTGAGGGTAAAAAGTATTTCACATGTGTAGATTTAAGTTCCAGTTTCTGGCAAGTGCCACTTATGTATGAAGATCGGCCATTTACAGCTTTTAGTCATAAATATAACCTATATCAGTTTTGCAGGGTACCTTGTGGGTTAAAAAGTAGCTCAGCAGCTTTAATTAGGGCTTTAAACATCGCATTAGGAGATGACACGGGAGAGTTTGTAACTATTTACATCGATGATATGGTAATCAGTTCACGCAGTTTTGAGGAGCATCTACGTCATTTAGACAGTGTATTTCAAAAGTTAGATCAGGCAGGGTTCACTTTGAAGCTGTCTAAGTCGTCATTCTGTCAGTCAGAAGTGACATTTTTAGGTCATAGAGTGTCGAGTAGAGGTGTAACACCAGAGGAAAGTAGGGTTAACATGTGTGGACAGTAGCAACAGGGCATCGTTACAGACACTGAGAAATATGTTAGTGGAGCAACGTGATGACATTAAGGATTTGTCATAAAGTGAGTGTGTTTAGCTGGCGAGCCAGCCTATCAAATGAGTAAGCGTGGTATTTGGTGCGTGGAAGATCTGGTCTTCTAGGCAGGCGTATCAGAAGTCACACAGGGGGGTAGTATGTAAGTAAATGAGAGTTTTTAAGGCACAGGGAAAGATGAAGGGAGTGGAGGATGCTGTTGAGCACTAAATTGTCTCGATGCACCAAGGCCATTTTGGCAGCGCTGATGGATTCCCATTTATCTCCAAGAGATGGGGGAGCGCTTGTATAGGGCTTGTTAGCTTAAGGCGTCCACGAGATAAAAGATGGGCCATCAGAAGGCGAGACAGTCCTCCATAAAGCTCATACACATCAGCACACGTGACTCCTGCTTACGACCTAGCTATGTGAGATCAGGGTTGGATATAATTAAGGTATTTTGTTGAACGAGGTACAAGACCTCATGAGCTGTTGTATATAAGTAACAGATAAAAAGTTGTGGCAACTAGGTCAGGTTCGATAGGTGGACTGGTCTGGGTTGTTAACTACTGGCTGAGCGACGAATATGAGAAATTGTGATCTAGAGTAAGGTGGGTTTTAGTTTACATGTACTTAGTAAGATAGGGCACATACGGCACAGGAATATCTCGTGTTATAAGTAATGGGTACTTACTGTTTTTTTTTTTTACAGTCATGTCTTTCCTTTTAATTAAAAATTTCACAGAGAAGGTGGGAAGTAGATCACTTTGCTATACCGCGAGTGTGTGATCGTGTGAGATCGTGTACCATGATATTGGTATACGGTAGGTGTGGAGCACCTAATATTTCTAGAAGAGTTTCGCAGTGGTTTTCTACTGAACACCATAAATGCGTGTGTAGTGAATTGTGGATACAGAGGGAACACACTTATATATGTAATTTTTCCCACATAGAATGATGAGAGAGGGAGTGGCAGAATGAACATTCGTGAGAATGACAAACATTATGAAGTGACAAAATAAGAACACATCATAACGAGACGAACATTAGCGCAAAGGGCATGATTGAGTGTTGATATGTGTTCATATGTGTAAAGGGTCATTTCATTTGTGTAAGTTGTATTTTGGAGGTTTTTTTTCTAACGTGTCTGGAATCATCATGTGCTGTGCCATATGCATGGTAAAGCACATGATCATTCGAGGCGAATGTAACATGTTTTTCTAGGGGGTTTTATGCCACTAACACAAGTTAGTTGGACTATATCATATTTGTTAAACGCGGCAATAATCCGGCCAAGTTAAATTATTTCAGTTTATTCAATTTTATATTTCACATTATTATTATTAATATTTATTACGTCTTTTTTTTTTTTGGAGCTTTTAAATTTGGAAGATTACAGATAGGATTTCTACTAGTAGAAATCCGTATCTATATTGGATGATTCCAATATATAAATTGCACGGCAAATCATTTCATACGCCCCCAGGGGCTCACATCTAGTGGGAAGTGGGTTGGCGACCACGGGGCCCCAGCTGAGTCCGGCATTGCTTCCACTTACTTGTGCCGGGCTCCTCTGTCTTCTTTCCTGTCGACCTCACTTGATCAACTCTTGTTCTCTTCCGACCCCGACGGTATTAGGGTATCCGAGGCCTAGGGAGTCTCTTCCTTTCCCGCCTTAATTGGCCCTTGACTCATCTTTTCTGATTCCCTCCTTCTGTGAGGGGTCAGCCTTCTTTTTCTTTTCCTTTTACCTCCTGCCTTCTGCTCAAGGCCCTCAAGGAGGCAGGGAGTATGTAGCCCCACCACTTTTGGTGCACCCTAGATAATGCTACACCCTCAGGGGCTCACGGCTGGTGAATTCGGGAGTTGGCGACCCCGAGGGATTCCTGAGCTGGGTCCGTTCTCCCCTTTTGTCCCTTACCTTTGGGGCGGACCCTCTCCTCTTTCACTTTCCTATATGCCTTTCATGGCCCTCCTTCCTTCCAAGTCCCTCAATCCGCCTTCTCCGAGGGTTGAGGGCATTTCTTTTCCTCCTGTCCTTTATTTGCCTTATTCTCCTTTAGTTTTCCATTTCTTCTTCTAGTATGTAGGTTAGTAGTTAGTTTTAGTTTTAAGTTCGCTTTTCATTTTCATCTTGACGATCACCCAAACCATCAGGGGCCGATAACCTAGATGTTAGGCCCCTTAAAACAACAATTATCATCATCATCATCATTTCATACGTAAAGACGGGATTTTATTCATTAGGGCTAAGAGAGAGTGGTGTGTGACTCACTGGGTATTTCAATACAAGAATAGATTGGAGTACAATAGAATTACGAAATCCGAGGGAACACTTCAAACCAAGAAAACGAGGTATGATTTACGTCTTGCCCGGTAAAGCGGAAATGTACAGGGACGATTCTTGTCCAGGGGAAGGAACCTCATGGCGCGAAGAGCCACGTGAGGTGACCAGCCAATCAAGGAAGAAGAAGCAACGTAGGTCGGGCATGGCGAGAAACGTGACGCACGCGGATTGGTCGAAGCAGCGAGGCCGCGGTGTGAAGCTAGACTCTGGTGGGAGAAGCTGGAAGGCTATATAGTGAAAGCGCTGGTTGAAGAGAGGACTTTTTTCATTAAGACTCTACGCTTGGTGCAGTAAGCACGTACTTTGGTCGCAAGTCCCAAGTGGGACAATTTATTCACGCTAACTCCGCTGATCACATCAGATCATGTGTTCCACGCGTCTTGCAGTGCTAAGGCAGACGACGTGTTGTGGTTCATGGATTATACTCCACCACAAGCAGTAACAATAACTTTTAATCTACGAGGAAGAACCTGACGCCGTCAACTCCAATGAAGAACATCAGACGCAACGAGACTTCAAGCACGTGCGAGACAATGTTTCCGTTGGTAAGCTCATGTAATATACGACACACACTCTCTGTTTTTCGACAGGGCCAATATAAATTCTTAAAGCATAAATTTGGAAATAAGTTAAATTCACGTTATTCTCCCGACCGGCGTATTAAGTAATTTTGTTCGTGGCAATGGTTAAAGTAGTATGCTCCGTTAATAGTGTTAATTTTATTCAAGATGCTATCATGTTTTCTAAGTATATTAAATTCAATTTTTACAAAGTAGATTCTTTGATTCCAGTAGGTAGCAATAGTTGTAATACCACATCCTTCTCCACAATCAAATGTTGTCTGGGTTGATGATCCAATCATCCCACGGCCTAGTCATTAAGAGTTTCTCATATGTTCTACTCACGCTAGGGGTCGATATTAAGTATATAAATTTAGCTTGGAACACAGGGTATCCGGCTTGGCGCCCAACATAGATCAAACTTAGCAGTAGTATTTTCTGGTGAACAGTCCGCCCAAGGAGAAACATTACATTTGTACGCTCAACGTGGAGCAAGTGGACACATTACATTTGTCGCTACCAACTTGGGGCAAAAAACCATTACAGTAATGCACTATTTTCGTAAGTATTAATACAACCTACAGAGAATGAGCAGGCGTTTAGTAAAAACACATGGATTTTGGTTGAAAAATACGAAAGTTATTGGCAATTTTTAAGTACCGTATGGCACAAAAATGAACACTCGTATGCACGGAAACCGCCATCCTAAGAGAAAACGGGGGCAAGTACACATTTAAAATTTGGCATATCAATAAACCTCAAAGACCTATCAAACGTGTAGTGTAAAATTATTGAGGAAAAATGTGAGGACGAGTGAGAGAGTGATATATTTATCTTGAATTATTTGAAATTTTCAGAAAAGTCCCAATTTTTTATGGTCTTTCTAAAATTTTATGTTTGGCACCAGCGCTCAAATGTTATCACAGCCTACTTGATACATGTCTGTTTATTCGTAGAATCAATCATGGTTCCGTATTCATACCTGCCAACCTCTCAAAATGAAAAATCGGGAGATCGACGAAGCGGCGATGGGGGGGGGGGGGGGGGGGGTGCAACGCAACATAATACATACACAGGCTAAGACATTACAGCAAATATATAAGTTACACTATTAACCTGTACATGACTAATATGATATGACATCCCAGTTTACAAATGTACTTAAGTAATTTTAAATTGTAAGTAGTCTATCAAACAAGCATACCTTTCTTTCGACCACACTCAGGCATACAAAAGTAGTGACGAATCGAAGATCATATAATTGGTCGTTGTTGCAGGTGATTGTGGCTGATTTTGCCCTCTTCAAAAAGGTCTTGCTATATTCTTGCTCAAAACACTTCCCTTTCTGAATCGACTTCAGAGTTATAAGTTTGTCCAAAGTCTTGTCGGAGAGAGACGACCTGAACGGAGTTCTTGTTTTTCTGACAAGACTGAACATTCTCTCACACTCTGCATATCTATGCGGAATGGTCAGAATAGAAAGCATAACTTTAGACAATTTGTCATACTTGAGTACCCCACCACTACATTTCATTTGGCCTACCAGTGCCCACTTCACATCAATTCTCTCTTCTTCCTCAAGAGATGTCACATCTTTAAGTTGGAAGTTACAGAATTGGGAATGCACATTTCTGCAAGGATGGCCGACGTTTTAGTTCTGGCTGAGCCATATCTCCCGGCAATTTTTGAGTCTGGGAACATATTCCTTAATAAAGGACCAGCGTGATCGGAACAATTGACAGGGAGGTTATGTTCAAAAATAAACGATGTGAACAATACTTCTGCACGTGTTATACTGTCAGTGTCTTCCTCCTTACACTTGAAATAATCAAGTTTCTGGTTTTTCCCAACACACTGTACACTGTCTTTATGTTTCTTTGAGAGCACATGTTTTGAAAAGTCCCCCTTTCCACCATGCGAGATGCTGAAATCACACATACAGACACTACAAAATGCAAATGTTGCGCCTCTTCTTGATTCAGTTATATGCGGAAAGTCATCTTTATATAAACTTTTAAATGTCACATCATATTTCTTCGCCATATTACCGAGGAACAGATGCAATCACTCAGATCGAAAAACCACAATAGCCTACAGGCATATTAACGCCAACAACATCTAACAAAGTTATACGCAAATCATATAATTTCACGTGTGAAACAGATACAATATTCCGCAGCGTACAATAACTCTCACCCACATGTGATTATGCCAAACATCTAGGACAAAGCCCTGAATTAACCATCGACGATTTCAAACAAGGATGTATTCGAAGCCAACTTCAAAGAACTTTTTATAACAGCACGACGCAACGCGGGAGTTTGTACGCAGTTGTCGATTACCGGTATCGATACAGAGCGATACTGCGGTATCGAGATATAACTTCAAAACACGTAAAGTCTATCCGTTCGATAGACGACTGGAGTGTCATCTTGCACATTCAATCCGAAATTATGCGTGGGATTTTTGAAAAATCGGGAGATTTAATACGTTAAGCGGGAGGGCGGGAGAAATGGTCTGAAATCGGGAGTCTCCCGCCTAAATCGGGAGAGTTGGCAGGTATGCGTATTGATTAAAAGTCAAAATATTAATGGGACAGGAATTCTGCCTGATCAATACACAACTTTTCACAGTCAAGGGGCTATACTATACACATTTGGTACATGTTTCGAAGCCTTCCATAATGGCCCCTTCATCAGCCATACACATAAACATATTGTCAGTACAATCTTGGAATAACATTAAAAATGTTAAAACTAACATGAGAAAACTTGATGAAAATGAGACATAAAAATCATGAGGACAGTTATGGTACAAATACATTGAGTAAAACTTGTCCTAAGCAAACCTTGCGAATATTACAAACAAATGGAAAAACACATTAAAAATAGTATGTTAAAATGCAACCTTCATTTAATTGCTTTTATTTTCTTAATACTAGATTTATCTCTCCATTAGGTTTCTCCTAAAGGCTAGTCCACACCAAAGTTAATGAACAATGTTAATGAACAATGTTCATGAACAATGTTAATGAAAACATTTCTCAACATGTTTACTAAACATTTGTTAACAAACTTCTTCAACATTATGTCCACACCAAATAAACTTTTGTTAACAAACATCTTCAACATTAAATAAACTGTTTGTGAGGTTATAATGGATAGGGTCAAGAAGAAGAAAGTACTTATAGCTGCAGCCTTCATTATTTTAGTGAGTACAATTAGAGAAATGCGCAGACGCAAGGTGTGGCAAAGAAAAATATTGGAAAGGCGTTTAAAATTAAGTTAATTAATATTCTCATGCGCCTTATGGTATTTCATAATTCCGCGCAATATACGAGTCGCTTGCGACTCGATAGTCGATTTTTAGAGTAATAAAAGAGCATCGTATTCCGCACTACGAATTTACAACCTTAATTGCGTCTTTGCGCATGCGAGAACCAAAATGTTAACGAAAACACAAAAAGTTAATGAAAAGTTTCATTCACAAAAGTTAAAGAGATTTTGTTCATGAACATGCTCGAAATGTTAACGAACACGCTATTTTGTTCATGAACAGTCAAAAATGTTCATGAACATTGTTCATGAACAGTGTTCATTAACAAAGTTAACGAAAACATCTTGGTGTGGACGTACCTTAAGGCCCATATGTCTACTAGAAGAAAATTTTGGATTTCCTAAACACAAGATGCTCAACTTTCCTTTCGTCTCCATTTTCAAGAGGCATTCATCAAGCTTGGCCGATTTGACTTTCATGCATGGCGATGTATTGTTCTTTCTACCAACGATCCTTCGTATGAAGTCAACAAAGTCTTAATATGACCATGAGTTTTTTAACATACTTTTAACTCTTTCTATGGGTCGAATTCCCTAGATTTTCGGACACGGCATCCTGCTATTAGATTTTATCAAAACTCTAAGATTATTACAAGAGTCATATAAATTGCACTTTAAGTTTGCATTTTAACATACTATTTTTAATGTGTTTTTCCATTTGTTTGTAATATTCGCAAGGTTTTCTTAGGACAAGTTTTGCTCAATGTATTTGTAACATAACTGTCCTCATGATTTTTATGTCTCATTTTCATCAAGTTTTCTCATGTTAGTTTTAACCTTTTTAATGTTATTCCAAGATTGTACTGACAATATGTTTATGTGTATGGCTGATGAAGGGGCCATTATGGAAGGCTTCGAAGCATGTACCAAATGGGTATAATATAGCCCCTTGACTGTGAAAAGTTGTGTATTGATCAGGCGGAATTCCTGTCCCTTTAATATTTTGACACGTCTGTTTAGGTTGGAAATGATGTTTGGGAACAGCTGATTGGTTTGTTCTCCGAGCAGCTTGTGATATTTTTGAAGATAAGTGCTTACTTCATCGAGTTCAGGAATTTGTTGAAACAAAATGGGTCGTCGAAGTGTTCCAGATGAAATAAAGTGGCAAATTGCAGGTAGGAAGAGACTACCTAGGCCTCGGATACCCTAATACCGTCGGGGTCAGAAGAGAACAAGAGTTGAACGAGAGAGGTCGACAGGAAAGAAGACGGAGAGGAGCCCGGCACAAGTAAGAGGAAGCAATGCCGGACTCAGCCAAAGCCAAGGGTGGCTAACATTGTAATGTATGTGAATTGATCACTTATTAATTTTGAAATTGAATAAATGACTCAAGAATATTTTTTTTTTCCGTTTATGGGAAGTGTCCTTATTGTTTTGACCAGCACTGTACACAGCCTACCCCTTAAGACTGCAATAAGACTTTTTGGTTAAAAATAGCACTAGTAGCAATGTATATCCTGGAAAATATTTGGACACAACTCAGTCACAGCCAGAGAGGACCAAGGCAATGTGAAAAAAGCCTTATGTCTAACAAAGTTTACGCACTCACGGCTTGTGTATGTCAAGACGGGAACTACCATTTATGGAAGAACACAGATTGCAGATGCTCCTGCCACACACACCGGGATATAGGGAGTTCTTACGTCTCATGACCACAAAGAGAAATTACATTTCGGATGAATTTTACACGACGGACACTACAACTTCACCGGACTGGATGCAAGGATCCTATGAGCTAAGACGTATCTTGACGCGCTTTGCGGTCCATGGTTCTAGTTAGTTAGTTATTGTTGTTTTAAGGGGTGGAACTACGAGGTAATCTGCCCCTCTTAACACAGATTAAATTATACAAATTTGGAATGGAATTTTAAATTCGAAAAGACCGAAAATTAATACAACAAAAAATTAAATAAAACTAATAATTATAATCCTCCCGCTGGTACCATCACCTTGCAGAAGGCAATCAGGTATCCGGGTGTTTGGAGGCTTGCGAGCTCAAATGATCCTTGGGGCTATGCCAGCGGGAGCTTCGGCTCCTGGTAGGGCCATCCAAGCTGGACAGGCCTAAGGTGATGGGCCAGACTGCATTGGTTGGGACATGTAGAAAGAATGACAGAGAACAGGGTGGTAAAGAAGGTCTTCAATGGGAAGCCAGGAGGACGGCGTGTGAGGGGAAGACCTAGGACCAGATGGCTGGACAATGTGGAGGAGGATCTGAGAAGGATGGGAGTCAGAAGATGGAGAACCAAAGCAGTCAATAGGGAAGAATGGGTGGAGATTGTCCGGGAGGCCAAGGCCCTACAAGGGCTGTAGCTCCAAGGAGTAAGAAAGTAATAATTATAATATAAACAAAATTTCTGCATTCAAACACGAACAATTAGTTGAGTCAATGTACACTAGAAAATTTAGATTGCTGGCCCGAACCCACTCTCACTTATAGAGCGGATGACGAGATCAGCAGCCACTGCATCATCGGCTAATATAAGTTTGAGTGTCATCTGCTAACCAATGTTTCTTCGAACGTCACCTAGATCCACACACTCGGTTGAAATGTGGGCCACGGTGAAAACGGCTCCACAGGTACAAAATCTTCTCTTCTCATTAGGTACGAGTGGGTGGATCTTCTATGACCTATCCTTAGCATGCACAAAATAACGGACTCCCTCCGTGACCGGAAAGAACTCTGCCACAAGTGAGTAGTTCTCTTGATCGCCCTCAGTTTACTGGGCATTGGGTCAGCTAGCCACTGACTCTCCCATCGGTGTAACTGAGAGCGAATATCTCTAGCGGGTACCTCCATTGGTCGAGGTGTTAGTAATACCGCCTCTTTTGCAGCTTGATCTGCTAACTCATTTCCCACAATTCCCATGTGGCTTGGAAGCCACAGAAAGGTGATTGAGTGTCAGCGCAACACAATCCGGCTAGTAGGTCGTGGATTCGCTGCACTAGGGGGTGTTGTGGGAAACATGTAGCAATTGCAACAAACTCAGATAGTGCTACACACGAGAAAGTGGATTCGTGCATCCTGTAGTGCAAACTGCAGAGCTTCATAGATGGCAACGAGCTCCGCAGTAAACACACTACAGGCCTCAGGCAAAGAGATCTTGGTATTTGTACCATCAATAACGAAAGCGCAACCCACCTTTTCGTCCTCCTTCGAACCATCCGTGTATAGAATACCAGCGTCCAGAAATTGATGAACTATGCTGTGGAACCGGCCGAGTGGTACGAGGCTGGTTGGCATACCTCTGGTGTTATTGGGTACTGAAGAGAACTCGATAGCTCGGATGTTGCGGCATTTGACGCACACTGGCAGCATATGCTAAAAGCATAATGTTGGCCGGTAGTCAGCCTAACGCCACTATGGTGGATACTGTCCAGCATTTTCAAGGTTGCCGGCCTTGCTGAACCGTATACCGCAGGACCATAGTCTAGCCGGAACAGGACTAGGGCTTCGTAGAACCATAGCAGCACCGCACGGTCAGCCCGCCACGTATTGCCACTAAGAAACTTGAGCATGTTCAGTTTCCTGAGACACGCCGTTTTTAGTTGCCATATATGGTGCTGTCACGTTAATTTGCTATCAAAATGGAGCCCCAGGAAGCGATAAGTGCCAACCAACGGCAACACAGCATCCCTGGGATGTAGTTCAAGGTGTAAATGTAGCCTCCGGAGGTTTTCACTGCTAAACGAAAACCCCGGTCCTGAGCCCACCTGTCGACCTGGTTAATAGCTAGCTGCAATTGCCGTTCCACGATTGCCATACTTCCAGAGCTGTAGTGCAGAGCTAAATCGTCTACATACATCGATGGAACTACCGTAGGCCCGGCGGCTGCAACAATGCCATTTATGGCAACCGCGAACAAGGTGACACTCAGCACAGAACAATGAGGAACTCCATTTTCTTGGGTATAATATTGCGATAATGTCCTACCGACCCTTACACGGAAGAGTCGGTCAGACATAAAGTTCGCTATAAAGTTTGGTAAATTACCAGGGAGTCCCCTCTCGTGAAGGGTGGAAAGGATCCCATAGTGCCAAGTGGTGTCGTAGGCTTTCTCGAGGTCAAAAAAAACCATGACTAGGTGTTGCTTTCGGAGAAATGCCTCCTGTATGGCGCTCTGAAATTCGCACCATAATCATAACATATGAAGAGGATTCCGTATTGACATAGCTCAAGAAGAAAAAAGGATAAACCGGAAAAGAGATTAATGCATTACAATTAAACTTCAGACAAAGTATCACAACTGTAACATCAATAACAAATTGTAAACAAAAGGAAACCTGATAAATCACAAACTACTCAAAGACATAACATTGAATATTGACAGTCTCTAAGTCTGAATTGACTGTACTATAGCACTTACAATTAAGAGTAACTACGGTATTTAAGAATAATTAAATATGCAATGTTTTTACAGTAATTATAAGTTAATGCTAAGACTGACAAATGTTTCTAGTGATGATGATGAACTATCACTAGTTTGAAACATATACACATAATCTAATGTTTAATGTTATAAAGTACTGACTAGATGGACACAACCTATATTATTCGATTCAATTCAATATTCTATGTACTGTATGTCTACCCCTTATTAATCCTGTTTCCAACGGGATCGGGGCTGAGATGTGATGAATTCCACATGGCTAATAGTTTCTACGGACGGGTGCCCTTCATGACGCCGATTCAATTCAATATTACTGAAGTGAAATAACAATTTGTACTTTCACTAAAATATTAGCATATTTTAATTGAATTTCCAACCAGTTTCATTTATTGGCATCATCATGGCAAATGTGTACACAGTATAATCAAAACAAAGACATTATATCATAGACAGGATGGAGGGCTTTGATGAGTGGGTGGAAAACTGTATATGTACATGTATCCAGGCAGCAGGCTGAAAGATACCAAAAAGAAATTATGTTTGAAGCCGGTTTTAACTACAGTATATTCAATAAATCATTCGAAGTTAGAACATCAACCTTACATTTCATTAACAGAGATTATACTGCTGCATGAAGATACTAATAAACAGATTTTAAATATCAAATAATTAAAGTGGTTGTTAATTTTATCAATGAAATCTAATGAATTCTTTATACTCTTTTTGGACTGAAGCTTCAAAATACCTAAAATGCCAATATAAATTTTAAAGTCAAGTAGATGGACATGTTCTGGGTTCACCATTAATAGCTGATATTTTCCGGACTAAATTTGAACAATTGCTTGAAGGAAGTACACAATTTAATGGCAACATCAAACCTTGGATTTGCTATATCACCAGCGTTAAAAATCCCTCAGTATGCCTTCCTTCGGAGGGGAAGTAAAGCCGGCGGTCCCATGTCATAGATTTATGGCATGTTAAAGAACCTTTCACTAATTGCACCTGTGTGAAGCTAAATTGGATAGGTTAAGAATGTAAACAACGCTCTTAGGTTTCTACGTTCGTTGCCAAGAGTCGACTGCGGTGGCGTCTAGTAGCTAAGTTCTGAACTTGGCCTAGTAGTTGTTGACGGTGGTGCTCGGCGGCAAAAGTAGGTACTATTTGAAAAATTCTAAGTTGCAGTACTTAAATTTAAAAAATCAGATAACACACACTAATACAGTCATCACAATTAACACCGGTTATCAGACAGATTCTACACGCACCCAAAGTACACGGGGCTACATGGCCGCGTTGTCGCAGCCCCTAAACTTAACAACCAACCAACCAATATCACCAGCAACTAGATGCATTTTTTAGTCATCTTAACTCCCTCAGTAAAACAATCCAATTCACTATGAAGATAGGACTAGATAATAACAACTTTTTAGATCTGGACATCTTGCCTTTACATGTTTAGGAAAACTATGTTGACTGACAACATTATCCACACCTCTTCATAACATCCTCTCAGTCATGAATATGCTGCATTACCTCTCTTTACAACTGATTTCAATACTGAATTCATTCATTGCTTTGAATAATGGATGTACCACTGGCCTCATTGATAAGCTATCATTGAGGAAACAATAGAGAATCAGTGACAAATTCATATTTTTTTAAAGTGAGAAAGAAGTAATAATTGGAGATGCTGCAGGATTAGTTATTTAGGAAAGTCTAATTAAAAAGTGGAAAGGATGCTGACAGTACTACAAATCCTTATTATATTGTCATAAGAATTTAAGTAAATTATTTGAAATAGTAATGGTGTGTGGCCTACAAAGAGGCCTGGCGTAGAACTTTTCAAGTCGACATCCATAAGATACCTGCACATCAGAAATAATGGTACGCAGTTTCCAAGTAAGGGGAATCAATCATAAGAGATTAAAATCACCACGGACCGGCAGGGAATCGAACCCTAAACCCGCTGAACCAAAGTCAAGCATGCTAACCACTTAGCCACAGAGGCATACATTTGAAAAAAACTAGGGACTGAATAGAAAAAATGGCCCACCGAGGTGTAGCCTACATAAACTGCAGTACCACCAATCAGCAAATATAGGAAAAACAAGGTACAGTTTCAAGAAAATGAGTTGTTTAGCATGAGAGAAGCCGGTGAGACACATCTGGATTCTAGTTTTGCAGAACACATGTCCAGACACAACATCCTTGCCTTTCACGGTCATGAGAAACAATTAAGAGAAAAGTGCACATGAACCATTCTTTGGTTTTAAATAGCAAATCAAACTTTAATTCCTCTCCATCACTTTCTCCCATGCTACTGAGATTTGAATTTGCACTTGTCTACCCGACATAGTTTTTGGCACCATATTTTTCATGTGTGTTTTATTTCAATGATTTTTAAGCCTGCTGCCTAGATACTTGCACATGTACACTATTTAACTGAATTAGCCAAAAGATATGCAAAAACTGCACTTACCTCCCCTGCTTGTATTAATAAAAATAGCTGTAGGCTTCATCTTGGAAAACAGTTCATCATTAAACATTTCTCTTGTTTTAGGTGTTAAAGCACATGTAAGTATGACAAAGTCACTCTCTGATAGAAGTTGATCCAATGTCACATGAATTCCTCCCAAGGAAGCTGCTTCTGGTTTCTCAGAACTGTTGGTATAGACTAGTTTGCCAATATTGAAAGCCTTCAATCTCCTTGCAACTTCCAGACCAATGCGACCAAGTCCTACAATGCCTACTGTTGAACCTTTGAGCCCAGGACCACACATCCAGAGAGGAGACCAGGAACCCCAGCCACCACTGTAAGAAACCCATACACCAATATTTTGTTTTTACACGTTCAAAATCAGTAACAGTAAAACATAATCTTAGGAATAATAGGCCAGGCGACAGGTAGTTCAATAAGGAAATAATTAGTGGAAAGCTAGAAATTGCTTTAATCGCTTTATTTGGACCCAGATATTACTCTTCCAAGTTTTCCCCTCGAGCGAAGTCGGCGTTGGCCCTAAGAAGGTACCATTTTTCGTTTTTTTTTTTTTTTTGCAAATATATCCCAAATCATCAACTTTATCAACAAAATACCTATTATAAAAATTAATCTAGAGTAAATTTCCTACATAAATGTTCTCTACATTTTGTCTCTAATGTGAACCGTTACGATACTACGCCCATTCAAAGTGGAGCCCTTTTTGATTCTTGCGGAAAAGCTATGGAAATGATGTGCCATATCAAAGTTTCTACATGTTATAAATATTTGTCAGCATTCCAGGTGCACAAGCTGTTAACTTGTAACAAATATAACAGCTTTTCAATTTAAACAGCTGTGGCAATGTACCTACCATTAGTATCATTTTGCAATATTGCGTTTTCGACTGCAGAACAGCATGTGGATACAAGGTGTGCGCCGATCTCGCGGGATGATGCGGACTTGAGAAAATTTGTTGGATGGTTATCAACTCACGATCCCTTTCCTCGTGGACAACACATTGTTTCGTTAAGCACAGGAGTTGTCGGGGATGGACAAATCACTTGTCATATGGTCTATGAAATTGGAATAGCAGCACAAAAAGGCATAACCAGCAACA
This sequence comes from Meconema thalassinum, assembly GCA_946902985.2. Classification (NCBI taxonomy): domain Eukaryota; kingdom Metazoa; phylum Arthropoda; class Insecta; order Orthoptera; family Tettigoniidae; genus Meconema; species Meconema thalassinum. The sequence continues at coordinate 161,939,468 of OX336390.1, forward strand.
ACTTTCGTAATGTGAAGTTCCTTAGCAAAAATCGCGTGATGTCTCTCCGCGCGATAAATTCGAAAATAAAAATCCGCAACACGGATATTCCTGTTGATCCTCTTGTGCTTTTCCGACGCATTTGCCTTCCAAAGTAATCCGATGCAAAATTGAAAAATATTTCCAGTTTGAACTACCTCAGTATCCGGTTGCGATCTTTGATGATGCGGGAATGCGTAAGACGCAAAAGTCTATGTTCTATTCCATCTTGTTACCGATGAGCCCACATTTGAGGACCTACATCATGTTCTTGACAGAGGATATCTTCTGCACCGTGTAATTTGGCACCAAACCGATACTTTTGTCGACATTAGTGCCAAATATGTGAATTACGTTAAAAAGATACTTCAAAAACAGTGTCATTATTTTCGATGGGTATCCTGACGACCCAGCAGCTCGCAGTGCCAAGTCCGCTGAACGTCTTCGACGATCGCACAGGCATGATGCTATGCCACAAGCAAAATTTTTGTCTAATGACACAAACAAACGAAGATTGATCGACTCGTTGCGTGTCAAATTCGAAAGCGAAGGAATCGAAACCAGACGAGCTCCAGAAGATTCCGATGTGCTCATCGTTACCACCGCACTCTAGTTATCTCGGTCCAACAATTCGGTCATTATAGTGGCTGAAGATATAGATATCCTGGTCATCTTGGCGGCTCGTGTGCCACCCTCCATGAAAATGTATTTTATGAAACCCGGCAAAGGTTCAACCAAACAACAACTATTTTGCACAACAAGTTTCAATCACCCGCCATGTGTGCAAGAAAACATCCTCTTTTTGCATGCCTTTAGTGGGTGTGATACGTCTTCGTTTCACAGGCAGGGCAAAATGAAATTCGTAACACTGCTGAAGAGTAATGAGGAACTGCAGACAGCTGTTAGGGTTTTCCGAGACGCGAACGCAAACCCCGATGAAATTGACAAAGCGGGCCAGTTGGTTTTGGCTAGGCTTTATGACAACAAAACCACGTGACATACCCTGAATGTGTTGCAGTTCCAACTGTTTGCAAATGTCTAAGCAAACATCGATTTAATTTCGCAAGCTTACCTCCCACCGAATCAGCGGCACGTGAGCACTCTTTAAGAACATACCATCAAACCCAAACATGGTTTGGAAATTATACAAATCCACTGGATTAGGGCTGGAAAAATTCTCAATGTGATTTGGCTCCCATGCCTACGACGAGGGATCCGGCGCCACAAACGCTTCTAAACACTAAGTCCACCAAATGTTCGAAAGGATGTAACGCAGCGTGTGGTTGCAGGAAAACGGGCCTCTGATGCTCCAGAATCTGCATGAATTGTATGGGACGGTCATGTACAAATGCTGCCGAGGAAGATGCTATGGATGATTGTGACGGAGACATCGATGTTAATCTTGAGCGCCCCGTGGTGTCAGAAAAATGTACCGATACAGACGATGAATTTATTTTATGACTAACATATTTTCAATAATCAATAAATCATCAAAGTCAATCATCATCATCATCTTGTACAGTTTCCAGCCCCAGGCTGGGTCTGTTTGGAACATAAGCCTCGCCACTTAGTTCTTTCTTCCCACCACCTCTCCGCTGTCACTCTGGTCCAGTCCTCGCCTCTCTTCTTGACATATTCCTCCACTCCTTTCATCCATCTATCTCTTGGTCTTCCCCTTGGTCGTTTCTTCTGCATCTGCATCTCATGTATCCTCTTGGGAATCTTCTTCTCATCCATTCTCTTTAAGTGTCCATACCACCTCAGTCTTGATGTCTCAATCCTACCTTGCAAGGGCTCCTCTTTCACCATTTCCCTGACCTTTTCATTCCTCACCCTGTCTCTTCTTGTTACTCCGATCCTACTTCGCAGGAACTTCATTCCACCTGCCTGTATTCTGCTTATGTCTCTTTTCTTCATTGTCCAAGTTTCTGAAGCATAGGTCAGTATCGGGATATAGTAGCTTCTGTATAACACTTCCTTCCTTTTTTGTGGGACATCTTTATTCCACACTAAGCTCCTAATGCTTCTCAGAAATGCTTCTGCCTGTCTGCCACGTTCCGTAATCTCTTTGTCATTTCTCCCATTTTCCTCCACTATACTTCCCAAGTACTTGAGACTTTCCACCTTCTTCAGCTGTCCACCTCCAAGTGTTATCCCACTCATTGGTCTGTCCTTTTTCCTGGTCGTTAACAGGATCTCACATTTACTGATGTTGAACTTCCATCCGTACTCTCCCACTGTTTCTTCCCAAGCCTTCAGTTGCTCCTGAATTTCCTCCTCCTTGTTTCCCCAGACCATGAGATCATCTGCAAACACCATTGCTTTCATCTTATCTTCTCCTATCTTTCCTGCTATCCGGGTCATTACCTCGTCCATAACCACAATAAAGAGAAGGGGTGACAGCGCACTACCCTGTTTCAGGCCACACATTTGTCTGAACCAGTCTGTTCTTTCCCCTCCAACTTTCACACAACTCACACTTCCACAATACATCTCCTTCACTCTGCCTACAGTCTCTCTTTCCACTCCCATGTTTTCCATTGCTTTCCAAACCTTCTCCCTACACACACTATCATAGGCCTTTTCGATGTCCAGGAAGGCCATCAACAGATCCTCTCAAAATTCGTAGTGGTGTTCCTGGAGCTGTCTCACTGAAAATATGAGATCCACTGTTGATCTCCCAGGTCTGAATCCATACTGTTCCTCTCTCAATTTTCTCTCCACTTTGGCTCGTATTCTACTTTCTAATATCTTTTCATATATCTTGGCACAGTGAGGTATGAGTGTGACTCCCCTGTAATTTCTGCACTCCTTTCTGCTTCCTTTCTTAAATATTGGGACAATTAATCCTTTCTTCCAATCTTCTGGGGTCTTTTTCTCCTTCCATATCACCCTCATCACACGGTACAGCCACTGTTTCCCAACCTCCCCTGCTGCCTTCACCATTTCAGCACTCACTTCATCCCTTATCTATAGCCATTTCCAGTTCTCTCCAAGTCAGGTCCTTTTCCATTCCTGTGTTGTCTTCTCCATCTTCCAATACATTGTCTTCCTCCCTATGACCATTTGGATTCAGCAAATCCTCAAAGTACTCTTTCCACACTGTCTTGAGTGTCTCTTTGTTGTGTACCTCATTTCCGTTTTTGTCCATCATTACCACATCCTCTCGCAGACCTCTTCTCTTACTTTTGACCATCCCATAAAGAACTTTCTTATTTCCTCTGCTGTCTTCCTCCATCATCTCTGTCCACTTTACCATCCACTTCTTCCTCTCCTCTGCGACAATCTTGTTTGCTTCTTTCTTCTTTATCTTATAATCTTCCCTTGCCAGATCAGTTCTTTCCTGGAACCACACTCTGAAAGCCTTGTTCTTCCTTCCCACAGCTTCTTTTACTCTCTCATTCCACCATGGTGTCTCTTTACACCGCTTTCTGTTGCTTGTTCTTCCACATACTGCCACTGCAGCTTCCACCATTGTGTTTCTGAATTGCTTCCATTCCTCTTCCCCTGTTTTAGGATTGTCTGTTGGCATCCTTTCCCTTATTATCTTCTGGAATTCTTCCTTGACTTCCTTTTCCTTGAGTTTCCATACTTTGATTCTCCTTTCCTGGTACTCTGTCCTCTTGCTATCCTTAACAACTCCCAGGTTCATTACAAGTATTCTGTGGTCGCTATCTAAGGCCTCTGATGGTATTACCTTTATATCTCCGACACTTCTCTTCATTTCCCAGTCGTACAGCATGTAATCTACCAAAGATTTCTTTGTTAAATCGCTGCTGTACCACGTTACCTTGTGGCTTTCTTTCTTCCGGAACCAGGAGTTGCCTACCACTAAACCGTTTCTCTTGCAAAAATCCAGCAACTTTCTCCCTTCTTCATTCCTGCTACCCCATCCTTCTGCTCCCAATACATTTTCATATCCTTGCCTTTCACTTCCTACATGTGCATTCAAATCTCCCATGGCAATGATGCTCTGACCATTCAACTGCTGTTGTAGCTCCTCCTCAAAGTCTTCCTTCTCTTGAGCTGTACATCCAACTTGAGGGGCATATACCTGGGCTATCTCCAGGCTTCTTCCCTTTACAGTTACTCTGATCTTCATGATCCTGTCACTTATTCCCTTTACCTCTTCCTTCATTCCATCTCTCACAACTACTCCTACTCTGCTGCTCCTTCCTTCACTGTTCCCACTCCAGTACAACCGGTACCCTTTCCTCAGTTCTCTGCGACCTTCTCCTTTCCATCTTGTTTCTGCCAAGCCCAGTACATCCAATTTTCTTCTCTCCATCACATCTACAATCTCCTCCACTTTTCCTGTCAGTGTCTGTATGTTTAATGTCCCAACTCTTAGTCCATTAGCATATCCGGGTCGTCGTCGTTTGCATCCGTCCTTTCCGAGGCCTGTTCCTGGTTTGAAAGCAAATATGATATCCACTACTGGCTTGCTAGGCCTATCGTGGCTTCACCAGAGCCCCGTCAGCCGTCACTTTTCAGGGTTCCCATAGAGCCTTCACAGCTACCGTAGCGGTCCCGGGGCACACAAAGTCCCCACTGTACTTCACCCCTACAGGCAATCCCCTACTTCATGCCGTTGCCCGTCTCCCTCCACGTGGAGGAGGGGTTGGACTTGTGGCCAAGTCAATACGGACCAAAAATGGAGGAAGTAACTCCCACAAACAGACGATGAAAGCGATGACGGAGAAATTGAGGCAGACGATCAAGACTGCCAGCCTTCATCAAAACGGTTTGAAATCGACTAACTTTGACATTTGAACAGTGGATTAGGCCTCCTGGGGACACCACTTAAAAAGAAAAAAACTCCATTTACTCTACCGCCAGGTGGTGTGGAAAACAGTGATTTTATGCCAATACTGTTGTTTCCTATGGCCAGCCCGGATTCCAATCCATCAGCTTATGCCAATACTACACAATAATAATAGTAATGGTAGGTACTTTGCCACAGCTGTTTACATTGAAAAGCTGTTATACTTGTAACAAGTTAACAGCTTGTGCACCGGGAATGCTGACAAATATTTATAACATGTAGAAACTTTGATATGGCATATCATTTCCATAGCTTTTCCGCAAGAATCAAAAAGGGCTCCACTTTGAATGGTCGTAGCATCGTAACGGTTCACATTAGAGACAAAAGGTACTGAACATCTTTGTAGGAAATCTACTCTAGATTATTTTTTATAATAGGTAATTTGTTGATAAAGTCGATGGTTTGGGAGATATTTGCAAACAAACGAAAAATGGTACATTCTTAGGGCCAGAAGGGCCAACGCCGACTTAGCTCGAGGGGGAAAACTTGGGAGAGTAATATCTGGGTCCAAATAAAGAGATTAAAGCAATTTCCAGCTTTCCACTCATTATTTCCTTATTGAGGCTTCTTTTTTCGACCTGTCGCCTGGCCTATAAAGCCAGGAAAGAAAAAAAAAAAATAGATAACCCAAATCAATATCAAAATAGCAGCTGAAGGAAGTGCTGGTGGGAGAAGTCTGAAATTTAAGAAGCAAAACAACCAGTCATTGGTAAGGCACAGTGTAAGAAACCAGACACCAACAGGTAGAGGAAGTGGACCACATATCATAAAATGCATAAACATTAACCATTATGACAATGGTAATAATAGATCCGTGTTGACTGATAGTACTATGCGATTCAAAACCGCCTTGTCAAACACTAAAGAATGTAGTTTAATTACTGCTTAAGGGGCAGATGACCTTGCTGTTCCACCCCTTAAACCAACAATAATGTAATAATAATTACTGCTTATACGTACAGTACATGTTTCGGTGTTCAATGACACCCTTGTCAGCATAATTATATTGAATTCAAATAATCTTAAAACTAAGTTTACAAAGATAAAAGAGAAAATGGATATCCTTACAAAACACTATTAGAAATTTAAATAAAAAGAAAGCTCACAAAAAGAATTAGAAAACATATGAATAAAGAAGAATAGAATGAATATAAATGTACCTTAAAGTACTGCTTGTTAACAAATATGGTTTGATTATAGTGAATCGGACGTCGCTGCTATATGATGTATCTTCTAGTTAATACAGGGAGTTCGGGAATGTTCTCTGCAGTGCCTACAAGCTGCTGCGAGAGATTACGTCACCAGTTATGTTGGCAGCACGGCTGTCGCTTGTATCATAACAAACCAACAGTAAACATTATACACACCACAGCCATTCATAACTGATGCTAGAAGTGCTGATGACACACATGCTCACTTATTGCAATACACACTGACGAATTCCACAGCCCACACTGTGGCCTTCACCCTATCAAGGACACTGTGCTGCCAACTAAACTGATGACGCAACCACTCGCAGTTACACGTAGCCACTGCAGAGAACATTCCCAGACTCCCTGTATTATCGTACGTAATATGACTATAAATCAACCTTAATAGATACGGCAATATCACTATAATCGGACCATATTTATTAACAAGCAGTCCTTTAAGGTATATTTACTTTCATTCTATTCTTAATTGCCGGCCCCGTGGTGTTGGGGTAGCGCGCCTGCCTCTCACCCGGAGGCCCCGGGTTCGATTCCCGGCTCCGTCAGGGATTTTGGAAACTGACGTGAGGGCTGGAACGGGGTGCACTCAGCCTCATGAGGACAATTGAGTAGCTGTCTGACAGTGAGGCAGCGCCCCGATCACGAAAACCAAGATTAACGGCCGAGGGGGCCCGATGCGCTGATCACGCGTCACCCCAATATCTGCAGGCCAAATGGCTGGGCAGCGGTCGCTTGGTAGGCCTAGGACCTCACAGGCTGTAGTGCCAGGGGTTATTATTATTATATTCTTAATTATTCATGTTTTCTAATTCTTTTTGTGAGCTTTCCTTTTATTTAAATTTCTAGTAGTGTTTTGTAAGGATGTCCATTTTTTCTTTTATTTTTGTAAACTTAGTTTTAAGATTATTTTAATTCAATCTATGTTGACGAGGGTGTCATTGAACACCGAAACTTGTACGTATAAGCAGTAATTAAACTACATTCTTTAGTGTTTGACAAGGCGGTTTTGAATCACATAGCACATATCATAATTCACACAGAAGTACCACTTGAAACACCTAAAAGCCATTGGATTGCTGATTCAAGTCTATGGTACAATATACCGCTATTACAAAATATTTAAAGGCATTCATGAAGAAATATGGTCTGCCGTCTCATCTGGTGCATGATAAAAAGTCAATACAGTTGTTAAGAGGTCGTGACAAATGCTATTGTCCCATACAAGGAAATGTCTCGAGTATTGTAAGTTGAGTAATCTAGTAATTCTATTTTTTTAAATTCTTTGTTAAATATAGCCTACTGAATCCTTTTGGTGGAGGACAGTATGATAACAAATCAATAATAATAAAATACTAGGAAAGTTTTCCTCCAGTGAGGAGGAAGAGGAAGGTTTTTTTGTGGTTGTGGACATTGTGGTCAGGAAACTTGATAACTTGTGTTACTGTGGTATATATTCTTGTAATGAAGACTAGGGTATAGGTATCACTCTTATGTACCACTGAGCAAAAGTATGAGAAAATCTCAGAGAAACAGATTCAGATGAGTGTGGAAGGAAGGCTGAGGAAGGATCAATATGGCTTAGATCAGGAAGATAGAATAGACCAAGTTTTTGGTGGCATATACCAATTACAGGATCATCACTGGAAGACTTTAGTGATGGCTCTCAATTTCCAGACATTGAAAACTGCTATGCAAATTAGAATAATGTAATGGAACAAAGATATGGTTGGTCAGGACAAATCGGAAGCAGCTCATCTATAACTACATCTAGCTCGCTGGAGCGATGAACTGATGATGATGGTGACTATATCCCCAATTATGACTTATGCATCGAAGACCTAGGTAATGAAAGAAAGGGGTGAAAGCAGGGATTAAGCTTGTGAGATGAAATTTCTAAGGGCTAGAGCAGGAGTAATGAAAATGGCCAAAATGAGAGAATAGAATTGAGTTCAAGGATATATAAGTTGAAATAGGGTGGCAAAAGGCCAAGAGGAGATTAAGGAAAAGATGGCAGAAGAAGAGAGAGGAAAGTGTGAAAAGAAGAGAAGATTGGTCTGAGGTGAAGAAAAGGATAAGTTTAAAACAGACTCTGTTAATGGCTAGAAACTGTGCAAGATAATGATGACTGGGAATGAAGCGATTGTGGCCATAAGTTGTGTGCCATCTCAACATTCATATGAAGTTGAAACTTTAAACCTCAGAAAGCCATAAGTTCGTTTTGGAACAATAACTCAACAAAGGTTAAATATTTCATTTTCAATTGGTATCTTGAGCTGAGATGTTTTCTGTACAGACAGCACCAACCAGTCCTCAAATTGGCCACCTCTGGCATTCATGGTCTTAAGAGGACTAACTTATGTGGAAGACTTATAATATCCCTTTTGAGTAATCAAATGATGTGGTCTGTTACAAAAAGGGTTCCTTAATCTTAACAGGTGTAAAAAATTTGGATATTTACACATGGCATCCTTTTTACATGGTATCCGAACCACTTCTTCTTCTGCGTGAATGGGTCTCCTAGGACCACGCGGAATCAACACTTCTTGGCCTTGATGTTTGCCCAATAACTCTTCATGTGCAACGATTAAGCGATTCTTCGTTGCTGCGACCAGACGTGTCTGGTAGGTCTTCTCTCTTCTCCGAACCACTGAAATACAGAGAGGTCCAATAAAATGTACTCACTGTTTGATACTTCAATCTACTGGCATATTTGATTTAGAGGTACAATTTTTGGCACTGAGAGAGAGTTATGTTATATGTTTGAAATAACCACCAGCTGCTTCTACACTACGTCGATGGCACCAAACTACAGACCAAACTACGGCTGTTGGTGTATCTGGCATAATGGCAGCACATGACGCTACAATTTTTTCACGTAGCTCGTTAAATGTAGCTGTTTTTTGTCGATAAACGTCCTCCTTGACGGTCCCCCACAGGTTGAAGTCCAGAGGTGTCAAATCGGGAGACCGAGGTGGGTACTCGATAGCACCTCTTCAACCTATCCACCATCCGGGTCGAGTGTCATCCAGGTACAACCCGACATCTCGATGGTAGTGAGGCAGGGCTCCATCTTGTTGCATGTAAAACATTTCATCACTACACAGGGTTTGTATGGCAGGCAAAATCCTTGTTGAAGCATATCAACATACACCTAGCCAGTCGTGGTACCGTCGAAGACGAAAGGACCAATCAAACCACGCAATGGCAGACAACATCAAACATTAAGCCCCGGTAGATTCACTGTCTAGTCCACATGATGTTGAGGATTTTGAGGGGCCCAGTAGACACAACTGTGGAGGTTCACAGTATTGTTAAGCTTGAATTGCACCTCGTCAGACCACACACATTCGCTGCAAATTCCTCATCCTCGCGAACCATGTGCTCAAACCAATTACAGTATTCAATCCTTCGATCCGGGTCATCCTCGTTTATCGCATGAAGCAGTCTTGGAATGTACGCTTGCCACTATGCGCCCTTGAGAATGCGTCTTACACTTGACTGGCTCAACCCACTTTTGAGTGCTCTTTGGTTCACTGATTCTTGCGGTGATCAGGTGAAATGTTGCAAAACCGCACCATTGGACCCTAGACTTGTAGCTGTACGTGGTTGGCCGGATCTTGCCTTGTGCACATTATTAACAGTTCCGTCGGCTTAGAACTTATCACGCATATGGGCAATTGTTCGACGTATTGGCGGCAGTGTTCCAAATTCTGCCACTGCCACTTTACCTCGTGAATATTCTTGTACTTCCAGTACAACTTCATTAATAATAATGTTATTGGTTTTACGTCCCTTTTAACTACACTGGCTTTTAGAGACGCCGGGGTGCCGGAATTTTGCCCCAAAGGGATCTTTAACGAGCCAGTAAATCTACGGACACGGCTCCCTCACATTTGCGCACCCTCAAATGCCAGCTGACTGCGCCAGGATAGTACAACTTCAACGCAGCCTTGTGTTCTACAAATGATCAGCTTACTTCAGGCATTGTTGCTACTCGACTGTCTTCCGGTGAACTGGTTCCCCCACCTCCCACGCATGCACAGCGCAAATTGCTATCGCCACTTACTCACGACTAATTTGATAGTTACACTACATATCCAAATGAGATTAGTAAGTGAAAGCCTCTTTGTTTATAAATTATTGAATTACAAACAGTGAGTACGTTTTATTGGACCTCTCTGTATATATTTCATTTTGAAAATCTTGCACGCATTGGCCAAGTGAAAAGCAAACAGTTGGGCTACTCCATCATAGATTTACGATGGAAATTGCATAATTAATTTCTAGCCCAGACACAGTGGATCATTTCAGGAACTGTAATGTTACAGCTCGCTGTGGGTATTTAAGGGAAAAAGGAGGGATTAAAGAAGGATGAGCTGCAGAATCCAGCATAGCTCTCTCTTACTCTCGGCTCCCCCAAATAATTTCTCGTTTCATGAACATATTTTAAATATATGTCGTGGAAGTTTCCGGATCCTGGGATTTTTAAAAAGGAATTGTTTAAATTATTTTTCAGACATAACTCTATCCAAATTATTTAAGTCACTCGTTCGGCCTAAATTAGAATACTGTAGTGTTATCTGAAATCCTATTCACAGTAATAAAATTGATGCCATCGAACGTGTACAAAAGAGATTTGTTAAATTGCTCTGTTACAGGGGTGGACGATCGTACCATAGAGCTGAGTATGAGAGTTATTGCGATGTGTACGGTCTTCCACCACTGAGCAGTGGCGTGCACTGTGTGACCTGAGATTCCTTTGGAAGCTGGTAAATGGCGGAATTGACTAATCAGTTGCTAGCTGACTTGGATTTTCACGTCCCTCAGAGAATCACCAGATGGGAGCATGGAGTCAGATCAAGAATTAATGTGCACAAAAATTCATGTCTGATCCGGTTGCAGTCAACATACAGCTTGATGGTGGGTAAAAGTGCTACTGATATTCACTTCGACTCTCTGTCAACTGTTATGAGAAACATCTCAAGTGGACTGTAAAATATTGTAATGTATATTGTGTTCATTTCTATTTGTGTATGTGGTTGAATGAAAGGTTGATTGCTTTTTGATTGAATGTACGAGCGACTGAAGTAATGGTTATCTTATTTCTTTCTCTGTTTTCTAGATCCTCGAATGTTACTCTTGTATTGGTTTTCTTTTTCCAGTTTCTGAACTCTTTCTTCTTATCTTTTCTTTTCTTTTATGTTTTTGCCTTTTCCCGTTTACTATGGAAAGCTTTGAATTTTCTGTAATAATTATTTTAATGTTTCTTGTACAAAGGGATTGAAGGAATGAAAGCTAGAGCAGGTGTCTGTATGGTTGTGGTTGTTGCTATATAATAGTGTAATTCTTTTTTGTTCGTGTTGTTGTTTTTGTTTTATTTTCTTCTTCTTTTTCTTTAGCGTTTGTCCCACCTTGTGGCAGGGTCTGCTATGTGGGATCGTAGTCTCCATTTCCCTCGGTCATGGGCCATGTTTGGATGAAGATTGACAGCCTTTAGATCATTGTGCAGTGTATCGGCCCACCGTTGCCTTGGTCGCCCTCTGGGCCTCTTTCCAGCCACATCCAGTGTGTAAGCTGCTTTTGTCATTGTGTCGCCCTCTGCGCGCAGCATATGTCCAAACCATCTCAGACGGTTTTCCTGCATTTTTCCCCCGATTGGGGCAACACCAAACCGATTTCTGATGGCATCATTTGAAATATGATCCAGCCTAGTGAAACCTGCTGACCATCTAAGCATCTTCGTCTCCATGACACATAGGCGACGTTCTGCTTCCTTAGTAGATGGCCAGCACTCCGTGCCGTAGAGAGCGACAGGACGAATGACAGTCCGGTAGATCTTAGATTTCAGATGGTCATTCATCCTACGGTCACAGGTGACGCCAGTTGTCATTCGCCACTTCGTCCAGGCTGCGTGTATCCTTGTGTTGACCTCGTCAGTAAGTCGCCCATCATCAGAGATAGTGGAACCAAGATACTTAAATTTCGCTACACGTGGTAAATCTTCTCTGTCAACAGTAATGGTGCCCACTTCTTGTGTATCGGATGTCATGTATTCTGTCTTTTTCTTGTTGAGGTGCAGACCATATTGCGCAAGTCGATTGTACCACTCTTGTGTTTGACGTTGGAGATCAAGCTTCCTCACAGCAGCCAACATAACGTCATCTGCATAGGGAAGTGTCCATGGTAGCGGCTGGTGCAGGTCTGTTGTTACAGTGTCCATCACAAGAATGAACAGCAGTGGTGATAAGGCGGAGCCTTGGTGGACACCTACGGTGATGCGGAAGTCATTAGATGCTCCCGCGGCAGCTAGGACATAGCTCCTTGATTCTACGTAAAGCAGCTGCACCCATTTAAGAAGGTGTTCTGGGATGCCGTGTTGACGGAGCACTAACCAGATTAGGTCATGTGGCACCCGATCAAAAGCCTTCTCAAGGTCGAGGAAAGCAAGATGCAAAGGTTTATTTCTTTCGGAGTATTTCTCAACCAGTTGCCGTACAGCGAAGATTGCATCTGTTGTGCCGCAGTTTTTCACAAAGCCTGCTTGGTTCTTTGTGATTTTGGCAATCGCACGAATTCTTTTGTCAAGGATACGCTCGAAAACTTTCATTGCGTGGCACAGCAGTCTGATCGGGCGGTAATTTGAACATTCGGCAGGGCTTCCCTTCTTTTTGAAGATTCGTACTGTGTTTATAATTGTAAATTTTATTGTTAATTATTATATTGGCACAAGTGGATTCTATCTGTCTGACAATGAAGAATACATACAGTACACATATACCTGGCCAGAATAGGCACGAAGCTCTCAGCTGACATCTCACAAATACTTTGTTTCAAGTTAAGAGAATCCTCACCTTTGGTGGTCATAAATCTAACCTGAGCCTAGCTAGCCCATGCTTGCAATTAGTGAAAGGAAGGCACAAAGGTTCCAAAAGAGAACTGCTTACAGGTCTGACGTTTGTTTTTGGCCGGTGCTTGCTTGTTGCGTAGTGGTCTCCGACCAGCCAGGAAGCCTTCTTATTGTGATCATGTGCAATAACAACTGCATCCACGCACTTACGACCAGAAAGAACGAAGGAAAGAAGGAAGGAGGTTGAACGGTTAGCACAGTGGATGCGCTAACGGCTACCGGCCAAAAACAAACGTCAGATCTATAACATGCTGGTAGTTGTAACAAGAGGTCTGTCACTGTGAGGAGTGAGGTCAGATAAAAGGTTCGACTTAAAAGGACACGTATACTTCCCTTCCTACACAAGCTGCATTCTATGCCATACATCACATGAGTTGGCAGCAACTGTGCCAGCCTTTTCCATACTCGTGCCATCAAATGGTAACATGATAATAATTGGATGCGGACAGCATGAACAATACATTATAATGAAATCATACAAGCTACAAACTACCACTTGAAGATTAGGATGCTTAACTTACCTACCTCAAAATTTCTTCATGTGCTTCAAACAACCTCCGTGATGTTGCCAACAGGAGGGCAATAGTCAGTTCTGCAACTGCATCTGTTAGGACATCTGGTGTATACCCGAGTCGAATTTTTCTCTTTTTCACTTCATCAACGTCAATGTGATCATATCCAACAGACATAGTTCCAATTACTTTCAATGTTGGACCTAATAAAGTATATTAAGGTGTTAAATATATTCCATCCTATATTTTTTAAAACACCATCATTTTATTGAATCACTTATAATGCAATTAAATGCACATTGAATATCCGTCCATTAACATATTATACAGGGTGCCAGGAAAAGTTCTCCGCAGCGGCTACGTGCAGCTGCGAGAGGTAGCGTCATCAGTTTAGTTGGCAGCACGGTGTCCTCGAAAGGGTGAAGGCCACATGTGAGGGCTGTGGGCTGTCTAAATCGTCAGTGTGTATAGTTAGATTATTCGAAGAGTGCAACAGTATGTTATGAATGGCTGTGGTGAGTACAAAGTTTACTGTTTGTTTTCATACAAGCGACAGCCTGCTGCCAACGTAATTGGTGACTCTATCTGTTGTAGCTGCATGTAGCAAGGTGTCGAGCGATGACAGTTTTTGAAATTCCCATATAATTCCCGTATTTCCCGTACGAAAATCCACCAAATTCCCGTATATTTTAGAACTCTCTAAGACTCGAGTTCGCATACCGAATGGCTGAAAATGAATCTTAAAGCGCGAATCAAGATTTTCTGGCGTAAGTGTAACTGCATTTTTGGAGATACTTCCGCAGCCCACGGGTAATTGCAAGAGTTAGGCCTAATCCGTAGCGTGAGCAAAGCGCGCGCGCGAGTGAACTCTCTCGCAGATGGGATGAGATGCTACGAACACAAATAAAATACCGTTTACCTGAGGAGAGCTGATATAAATGACCGTTTTACTGAGGAGGGTTGAGAGAGTAGAGAATAGGAGTGTCACATAATAAATGTTTACGGGAAGTGACTGAATTGTATGGTACCATAACCGTATAGAGCTTCCACGAGTTAAAATGGCACCGAAGCTTATGCATAGCGAACTTCTGGTCCGCGAATCTCCATTTGATTTTCATTGGCAGTGAATCGTTCGTTCGCGATTATCTTCTTTATTATTTCGGATTGTGGTTTTGTATTTAGGCGTTCAACTTATGAATAACAACTAGAGGGTTGGCCTATCATGAATATTCCAAACACAAGTGTCTCCTAAAAGAGTAATTAGTAAAACGTGGCATCAGAGACGACCATAACAAACAGCTTGTCTACAAAGTGTGCGATTTGCACATTTCAAACGGCAGTGGTATAATATATCTTAGACTACAATAATTAAGTTGGTGCAAATTAAATATGTTATATGTGAGAATATTATTATAATTTGCTATCCGGTTGTTATATTAGTATATTATGCATTAATGTAGCCCGTTTAAATGCTAAATTGTGACGGATGCTGCGAGTTATAGGCTATTTCTTCTTTAATATTTATTTAATCATTATAATTATAATAACCTATCTATTAACACTAATTTAACCAATACTCATTTTATAATTCTATACATATTCCAGGTATTGCAAGAAAGCGATATTTGATAGCACATGCGGTTCCACCTTAAAATCCAACCGTGCCCAGTTTTCTGTACCTATAGAAAATATTACCCTAAGTTAATAAACCAAACAACTGGCGATTTTTTTTTTGTAATGCTCATTTACATCTTCACTCTAGTCTACGTCAAGTACCATACGGTAATCACTGAAAGGATAGGGGGGGTTTATGACCTCAATTTCACAAATGAACGAACCTCATTTTGCATGAATTATGGAACCAGAATCCTAATGGATGTATGGATTGTCTGTGTTTAGAAATATGTTAGTCAATAATTTAAAACAAGATGCCAGAAAACTAAATACAAAAAGCTGCCTGCCTACTACGGTGTAAAGTTGCTCCGTGGGAAAAAAATACACCTCGCCAAGATTATACGACGTGCATACTGCAACCATTCTGATTGCAAGGCTCAGCTCTTTTGGGTTTGAAAGGTAAGGAAATGGCGCTTGCTGGGAGGGCAGTTTGCATCTCTGTGTGGCATGGCAGGTGGCCTTGCCAATGAAGTTTCTTTTATATGTTCCTTTTTTGATGCTGTTTAGTTTTTAGATATATCTATGTCTATTCTTGTTAAAGTCCATACTGCTAGATTTTATATTAGAGTATCTGTCCGTTTTATCTTTGGAGATAGGGTATTGTTCCATGTTAGTATCTGTTGAGATGTTTATTGTGTTTTTGGTCTTGGAAGTACATAAGGTTTTGTGTGAAAAGATCCCGAGAAGTGAAGTGTTAGTGATTGATGCTTAGTGTTAAATACTAGAAGAATAAAATGGAGAAAGATGTTATTTTTAAAAGAAAACTCCCTAATTGTGAAATAACAAAAACGCCCCGATAACCCAGAAAGAAGTATGTACGGTTACAATACAGTTAAATACAATCATCCAATTGGAGAAACACTTTCTTTGTCACGAACTTATAAGCAATTCAAACATAAATTGCTGTAATTTACGGGAAAATGTGCAACATTTAGAGACTACGAGTGTTGTATGTGGCACAACGTTAGCTGACATTTCGCATCATTAATACACAAGGAGAAGCCTCCGTGGCTTATGCGGCAGCATGCTGGCCTCTCACCGCTGGGTCCATGGTTCAAATCCCGGTCACTCCATGTGAGATCTGTGCTGGACAAAACGGAGGCAGACAGGTTTTTCTTCGGGTACTCCGGTTTTCCCTGTCAAAATTTCATTCCAGCAACACTCTCTACTATCATTTCATGTCATTCATTTAATCATTGCCCCAGAGGAGTGCGTCAGGCCTCGGCAGCCGGCACAGTTCATATCCTCGCCGCTAGATAGGGGCTTTATTCATTCCATTCCTGACCCGGTCGGAGACTGGAAGCAGGATGTGGATTTTCATTCATTCAATACACAAGGAATGAACACATGCAGAGCTTTATCACTGCACACAGCTGAAGATCATATCATTCTTGGTGCATTTTACGTTCTCTTAACCACAATAATTTGCTTAGTTACATGCAAGGATAATTGTAGTACACAGTTCCCATTGCTTCCATTACCTGACTACTAAACCAGCAGCTGGTAATGCATAACTATACGCCGGTGGCGCGTCCTATGGCAAATGAAAGATCGAAAGAAAATGTAAGCTCTATATGAGCCCGGAACAAGGCGATACAATTTTCTACACTACTGAAAATAGTCAAAATGCCCTTTGAAATAATGAATAATAATTTTGGGGGTCATGTAGTAATAGATGCTACCCACCCACTATCCCTTTTTAGATTACGACTTTTATAGTAAAATTGGAGGTGTGTCCGCTATTACACGCGTAAATTATGGGACAAATACAGTATTGCTAACCCCGCGCATTCGGTACTGACAGCCTTCCTGTCACTTTGCCTCGCTTTTCCTCTCCGCAACCCACGGTAGCCACATAACAAGACCCTACGTCCAACCGCCACACGGCAAGAATTCTGAGCATGCTTCTCACCTACACCCTGTATTTCGAAGGAAACAACGCGAAGGATATGTCTTTGCTTGGAACAGCTGAGCTGTGTTGCTAAGTTTTTAGTGTTGCAAATCAACTGATTCGAATAATACACAGCGCTACACTTCAGCCATTATTTCGGTACAATTATACGTAATATATTTTAAAAAAATGATCCTGAGTCAACATCAAGGACATTCAAACAGGGAAATACGATACTTTTAGATGAATAAATAAATTACACACCGAAGCTATGATACCTTTATCATAGGTATTCAAGTTGAATACGACAATGAGGGCAAACACTCTACAGCTAATGAATATATTAAAAAAAACTCACAATGCAATGATTATCCATTAACATGAAACAAGAGTCTGAGAGGAGGTCGTTCACAGCTTACTACAGTAGTTGACATACCACCATGCACACTCACTGAATCGCCACTCTCTACGGTTAATATTAGCTTTCGTGATAATACAAAAGTAAAGTTAAGGTAAAGACATATATAGCACTGAGCACTCAAACAAAGCCCCTCTTTGGCGATATTATTGCCGTGGTTTTATATTGTCGAGTTGTAGGCTATTGAATGATGGACCGCGGACGGTATTTTGAACACTATGACGGGAAACAATAGCCTGTGCTCTATTATCGATTGACGCAAGCGAACTGACACCAATAAATAAATTATCCTCAGTCACTTGGCAAGGGTTTCTTTGACACTATCAATCCCTTTACTGTCCCTATCGTCATCACCACCATCATTGTCTTCGTCAGAGCTTGATGAATTGCCAAGGTTAATAATCATTTCATCCACCACGATATCCAGACCGCCTTCAGTATTTCTTTCTGTACATGCTGTACGGGATGTGTCCAGTCCTCGGGTCGAACCTCGGCAAAGTAAAAGTAACGAAACAATGCCAATGAAAGGAAATCCGATACAGACAGTGGTTAACAAGCGACTGAAACAATGCCTGACCATACGAGAAGAATTCTGTCACTTGAGTGGCGTATTTTGTAGCCACATGATGGTGACGGGTGTTTGATAGTAAAATGTCGAGAGCTGTGAGATATTGTTTGTAGTTTTTGAAATGTATGCATGTGTGACGCATTTGCATTGAGTGTTTCCACGGACTTGAAAACAATTTGGTATGTGCATCTCCCCTGCGAAAGAAGACAAAGGCTAAAAAGAGTAAAATTCCACGCGCGACACGCCGCAAATACTTTTTAATTTAGATTTATTTTATCAAAGTAGATAAAAGAAAAGAAAATAATGCAAAACGAAATTAAATAAGTCGCTTTGACAAATATAAGATTGTTACTAGGAACTTCAGTTATACACAGCACAAAATTAAGTTCTTTTTCCAATTCCTGGAGATCTTTCGTGGCTTTTCTTTCGACTGCCACCTTAGCCGTCGCTTCGCACCTGTTTTGCTTCCTTGAACAAGGCGTAGGAGTTTCGTGCAGTATGGACTCTTGCTCACGGTTATCTTTAATACTCCACCAGCTGCCATCACAACGTCCTGAACAGTATGCATGCCAATCAGACTTGCTTCTTTGTGATTGACGATCATGCACTCCTTGTTCAGGGAGAAACCTCTGTGTAGTGCTGCATTGTTGTGATACAAAATCAGTATCATTTTAACGAAGCTTGTGAGATAATTTTTGGCAGGTACTGAGGAAGGTGCTGAAGCCACTAATTCAGACAACAGCACGTCGAGCCGTGGCTCTTTTCCGTCGAACTGTTTCAAACGCGCAGTGACGGAGGGCAGTCTCAGGGGTGCGGAGTACCTGCTCTTGATACGGTCAGCCATTGCGCCAGAAAGCAAATTCTTCTGATTACACAGTATTTCCAGGGCAATTGATCCTAACTTCTTCCAACTTAGGAGTCTCAGCGACCCCTATAGGGTCTAGGTAGGAAATAGCACGGGTCTCTTGAGAGCAAGAGTTGAGCTCTCTTTGATTTTTTCAGCCATAGGATACGAATGTACAATTTTCAGCAGTTGGTGCGAAATTGCAGCACATCCACGTCTGGAATTTTCTGAGATCTTGAGCTGTTAGCTTCTTTAAGGGCTGCTCTTGTCGAGAAACCCAGGTCTCCTCTGTGAATAACAATGCGGACTGATTCCTGTATGTCATTGTCAGCAACGAGCGTGGCGCGCGTAGCCAAGCGCGGAGAGGGTACGGCCGGCGGTCGGCCAGGCAAAGCATGCATTCGACGTTGGCAGGGTTCTCATCCCGCTTAGCGCTCTATCGGTGGCGCAAATTGCGGGTGGAAGCGCGGTCTGCAGGCGAAATAGAAGACTGAGCGGGAGGACTCTACCGACCGTTCGGTAGCTAAGAAGTTAGGCATTATGAGACTTTTCAAGATTTCCTGTATCAAGTGCGAATTTCCCGTATAATTCCCGTATTTTTCCCGGGTCACTAAAATTCCCGTATAATTCCCGCATTTCCCGTATCGCTCGACACCCTGATGTAGGCACTGCGGAGAACATTCCTTGGCGCCCTGAAGTAGAAATCAGTTGAAATACTTTCAAACAGGATAAAAATCATTCACAAGCTCAATCACAAGCACAATCTAAAGACAAACGATCTCTTGTGTTCCACTGCTTAAAACAGGTTTCCAGGCATCTCAGATTTTAAGGGATAGTCCCATATTCACGGTTTACTCCACCAATTTCTGCTGGTGCATTCTGGATGTGCAATGGGATATCACACACTCTGTGAGCTCCAAACTTGGGGCATGAATTGTCATCCATTCAGAGAGCTTGGTCATGTCACAATCATGGATAAGCCATGAGCAAGGTGCTCTACTGCTGATCAGTAGTGCCACCAGTGTTCTATTACTAAACTCCTAGATTCACTACAGAGCAAACTCTAAAAGAGAACTTCTGACAACCATCAAATGCAGTAAAATTGCAGATCTGGGGCATGTGTTACGTGGTGTGAAAGATATGCAGTATTACATCTAATTCTAAAAGGCAAAATTGAAGGGCTATGAGGGATAGGCAGGAGGCAAACATCATGCCTCGAGAACATTCAAGACTGGACTGGCATAAGAACCATTAAATAATTCTACCGTATTGCTGAAGAAGAGAACACTGTCCATATTGATCGCCAACATCTGGAAGACTGGACAGGCCACATAGAAGAAGAAGACTCACTTCAATGCGTAAGCTGTCAAGGACACAGGCAGAAATCGGTGGAGTAAAGTGCATGCATATATTGTTAAATGGGGTACTATTTGTCCCATATTAGAAAACTACATCTTCTCCTGGGTGTACTCACACTTTTGGATGGCTACAGTGCTGCAGAAATGAGTGGTTCGCTTTAATTATTGAACACATAGCTCAAATGTCTTTGGTACAGTGTGGTCTTGCACATGAATTTGCCTAAATAAAAAGTATATAAATCACTAATTTCAGTTATAAATGTGCAATGACACCATATAAAACAATACTCAGCCATTGAAAGCTATCAGTAGCATCAAAAAAATATAAGTAAATAGATTTTATGAATCTTCAGAGTGCATAATTGGGACATCAACCCTGTTTATTTACATTTTTATTATAATGTAGATCACAGAAGTTCATGAAAATGCATGTGTTTTAATGTTTTAATAGGCATATTTAAGAAATGTTTATACAGAATACATTTGCATTTCATGTTCTTTACATTTTAAAAAAAGTTTGTTTAGGATGATGTGGCTATTTTGGGCATTATGATAATAGGTGACTTAAATTCTCAGGTGGGATGCAAAAGGGTGGGTGTAGATAGAGTGATTGGTCCATTTGGTTATGGAAACAGAAATCTGCTTGATATCTGCAGTCGAAATAGTCTTCAAATTCAAAATACCTGGTTTAACCCTTCCCCGTCGTCTGCCGTCTCTGCCCCGACAAGTCATCCATTCCCATTTGCTGCTATCTGTTAGTTGCGAGACGAACATCGTGTAACTTTCATATTGCGAAGCAAGGAACTGTTCAACTATTATTTAGAAGACCATGCAGCCTGTCAGCTGTTCCTCGGCGATCACCAGAATGGTAGTAAACAAACATGGCGGATCGGATTTTGACAAAGCTGTTGGGAAAGTTAAGAGAATTTTAAATCGAGGGGTAAGGGTTAAGAAGAGAGAAAGTCATAAAGTAACTAGATACAGCTGCGATGGAAGACATAGATCAATGATAGACCTGGTAATAACAGCAGGTGAAGCAGGAAAACAAGTTGTGGATGTCAAAGTCGTTTCCAGTGAAAGTCTCAACAGTTAGCATAACTGGTGTTAAACTGATCAACTCTAAGATGGAAAAGAAACAAAAGATCTAGGTCTAGGAGCTGGAGAAATCTGATAAACGTGAGGAATATGAAAGAACATTTTAGGAAAAGTCCCAAAAACTGAGTGCAGAGGAAGAGTGACAAAATTTTCAAAATGTCTTAGTTGAAGAAGCTAGAGAATTATGTGGCGAGACAAGTAGCAAGGTTCGACATAAAGAGACTGCCGGGTGGAATAAGGAAGTCAATACATCAATCCAATTAAGGAACAAAGTAAAGAGAAAATTGGAAGTTGAGACACAAAAGAATGACAGAAATGAGGATAAAATTAGATCACTTGTTCAAGAATATCGAGAGCACAAATTAAGAGTCAAACACATAATTAATGAAGAGAAGGTTAAGATTTGGGATGAATTTGCAAAGAAACTGGAGGAAGATACACAAGGTAGTAAGAAATTACTGTACTATATAAATCTGAGAAAAACAATTTAAAAAATACACCAGGAATCAGCTACAGCTTTGGAAGGAAATAATGGAGAAGTGATAAGAAGCATAAATGAAATCAGGAAGTTAATGGGACAGTATTTTGATCAACTATTAAATGATGCATCTAATGATGACACTCGGGACAGAAACATAAATTTAAATACCAATGATGAAAACCACCAAGAACTACCCCCAACCTGGTCTGAAGTGGAAGAAGCTTTAAACGATATGAACAAAGGGAAAACCAGTGGATTTGATGAAATAAGTTCAGACATGATAAAAGCAACAGGAATTAATGGGATACATTGTTGACAAGTTATAATATTCAAGAAAGAATAGAAAAATTATCTGCCTAGTCAATACTATTTATGAAATTATAAACTATTTTAAAGTTTAAATTCAAAGATCTTAAAATCAAATAGCATAGTACCGTATTTCCTCGCAAAATCGTCGCCACCGCGTAATCGTCGCACCCCACTTTTCAAACACTAAAATAGGTTTATAAAATTTCATCGCATAATCGTCGCATAGCATGTTCGTATTTGTGCGCCAGTCAGTTGCACATGCTGTCGCGACTTTGTCAGACGAAAAATATCTCGTCTTTATGCTTGCGGGCAATGAACTGTGACGCGAGCAGCAAGCTTCGTCACTTAGCACATTCCGCGAGCGTATAATCTGGTGTGATCTTGTCGGCAAAAAATAATCTCGCCTTTGTGCCTGCCGGCTATGAACTGTGACGCGAGCGGCCAGCCCACATTCCGCGAGCGTATAGGCCTAATCTGGCGTGGTCTTGTCAGGAGAAAGTAACATCTTTATGCCTGCCGGCTATGAACCGCGACGCGAACGGCCAACGCACATTCCGCGAGCTTATAGGCCTAATCTGGCGTGATTGTCAGCAAAAAGTAATCTCATCTTTAGGCCTGCGGCCTATGAACTGTGACGCGAGCGGCCAGTGCACATTCCGCGAGCGTATAGGCCTAATCTGGCGTGATCTTGTCAGGAGAAAGTAATATCGTATTTATGCCTGCGGGCTATGAAGCGCGACGCGAATGGTCAGCGCACATTCCGCGAGCTTATAGGCCTAATCTGGCGTTATCTTGTCAGCAGAAAGTACTCTCGTCTTTATGCCTGCGGGCTATGAACTGTGACGCGAACGGCCAGCGCACATTCCGCGAGTTTATAGGCCTAATCTGGCGTGATCTTGTCAGGAGAAAGTAATACCGTATCGTCTTTATGCCTGCCGGCTATGAACCGCGACGCGAACGGCCAGCGCACATTCCGCGAGCTGATAGGCCTAATCTGGCGTGATCTTGACAGCAGAAAGTAATTCGTCTTTATGCCTGCGGGCTATAAACTGTGACGCGAACGGCCAGCGCACATTCCGCGAGTTTATAGGCCTAATCTGGCGTGATCTTGTCAGGAGAAAGTAATCTTGTCTTTGTGCCAGCCGGCTATGAACTGTGACGCGAGCGGCCAGCCCACATTCCGCGAGCGTATAGGCCTAATCTGGCGTGGTCTTGTCAGGAGAAAGTAACCTCATCTTTATGCCTGCCGGTTATGAACCGCGACGCGAACGGCCAACGCACATTCCGTGAGCTTATAGGCCTAATCTGGCGTGTTCATGTCAGCAAAAAGTAATCTCATCTTTAGGCTTGCGGCCTATGAACTGTGACGCCAGCGGCCAACGCACATTCCGCGAGCGTATAGGCCTAATCTGGCGTGATCTTGTCAGGAGAAAGTAATATCGTATTTATGCCTGCGGGCTATGAAGCGTGACGCGAATGTTCAGCGCACATTCCGCGAGCTTATAGGCCTAATCTGGCGTGATCTTGTCAGCAGAAAGTACTCTCGTCTTTATGCCTGCGGGCTATGAACTGTGACGCGAACGGCCAGCGCACATTCCGCGAGTTTATAGGCCTAATCTGGCGTGATCTTGTCAGGAGAAAGTAATACCGTATCGTCTTTATGCCTGCCGGCTATGAACCGCGACGCGAACGGCCAGCGCACATTCCGCGAGCTTATAGGCCTAATCTGGCGTGTTCTTGACAGCAGAAAGTAATTCGTCTTTATGCCTGCGGGCTATAAACTGTGACGCGAACGGCCAGCGCACATTCCGCGAGTTTATAGGCCTAATCTGGCGTGATCTTGTCAGGAGAAAGTAATCTTGTCTTTATGCCTGCGGGCTATGAATCACGACGCGAATGGCCAGCTTCGTCAGCACATTCCGCGAGCGTTAACCTGTCGTGACCTTGTTACAAGAAAGAAGCCTGTCTCTGACTGCAGGCTATGACTCACGCCAGACTCACGTTACGCGAATGACTGGCCCGTGCGACAAATAATGATACAGTATATTCTTTGAACTTAAATATTCTTCGCATAATCGTCGCACCCTGCTTTTTTCCACGAATTTTTGGCTAAAAAAGTGCGACGATTATGCGAGGAAATACAGTATTGGGCTGAAGAAGGGGCAATGATGCCTCCAAACATGTACCCTGTGTAAAGCTGATAATTTCATAAATAGTATTGACTAGGCCAGGCCACGCCAATTCAGGTACTTCGCGAGCACCGGCCGGCACCGGAGCTCTGCTGTAGGAGAGGAACGTGTAGTGGCAGTGCTTAGCATGGCGAGAGTAGTGTTGCTGTTGTTTGGTGAATGGGCTGGGCAAATCAGCGCGTGTCAGGCGACGTACCGGTATGAAAACAAATAATAATAATAATGCCAATTTTGTGTACAGACAGAATACCGTTAATAATATTTTTATTGCACTCCTGATTTTGCACCAATTTTCAACATTCTTTCTTTATCTTTGGCATCGCTTCGAAGCCACTAATTTGCCGATATTTGGAACAATCGTTTTGGTAGTTGCAATCCGAAGTCTAGCTTCCAAGGAAGCATCAGACAAACTTAACCTTGTTTTTTTTTTTTTGTTAATATTCACAATAGAAAACATTTGTTCACAAACGAACGTTGTTCCGAAAATAGCAACAAATTTCAAGGCAAGGACATGAATCCTCGGGAATTCTTGTTCCTCAACGCTTTTATAAAATGAACTCAAATCACCATTGTAATGGTAATAGCAGTCTGTCAAAATTGATCGCACTGTAGTTTAGCAGCTCAACTTGGAAACTTCATCGGGCATCCTCTGGGCACACTGAAAAAGGCGTCATAAAAACTTTGAGTGCCGATTTTACTTGTTTTATTTCTTCAAACCTATCCTCAAATTCTTTATGCAATGACTATTAAAGCTTTTGTCTGCCCACCAATGTGTTCATAAGTACTTAAATACAAGGATTTTAGAGAGGGAAAATTGTCCCAATTTCCTTCTTGAAGCTGACTTTTAAAAAGCACAAGCTGCAATTTGAAACTTTCAATACGGTCACACATAGTACTGATTAATTTATTTTTGCCTTGCAACGAGATATTTAAATAATTTACATACCCCATGATGTCTTTCATGAAAGTGAAGTAAGCGATCCATTGCACATCATCCACGTCTGACTGTGCTACCACCACTACACAGTGAGGAAAAAGGGGAGGGAGGGGAAAAGCACAGGTGCTGCTCGGTACAGCACAGGGGCACGAAAGCACTAAGTGCTCGCGTTGGTGTGGCCTGGACTAGGCAGAAAATCTTTCTATTCTTTCTTTAATATTATAACTTGTCAATACAGAACCAAAATGAATGACAATCCTAATACAGTAATCATAAGGCTAGCAAGCCAATAGGTTCAAGTTTAGATTCAAATATCTTAAAATCAAATTGGTAAACATTATCAAAAACATCGATTTCCTTATGTCAATGTTTTAAAAATAATGTTTACAATGCATATAATTGGGCAGAAGAAGGGGCAATGATGCCTCGAAACATGTACCCTGTGTAATAGTTGATAATTTCTTAAATAGCATTGACTAGGTGGAAAATTTTTCTATTCTTTCTTGAATATTATACATTGGTTGTACAGAGTTTTACATGCCATATGGAAGGACAGTAAGATCCCTGATGACTGGTCTAAAGGTATAATAGTGCCCTTGTTTAAGAAAGGAAACCGAAAAATAAGCGAGAACTATCGTGGAATTACTTTGTTATCCCATGGTCTAAAGATCTTGGAAAAATTAAGTGTGAAAAGACTACACAGGCACTTAGAAAAGGCTTTAGAAGAAGAACAACATGGCTTTAGACCAGGAAGGAGTAGCCTACTATTGACTTGATCTTTGCTGCAAGATTAGTTAGTTAGTTATTGTTGTTTTAAGGGGTGGAACGTGCTGCAAGAATGCTTATTGAGAAATATCTTGTCAAAGGGAAAGAGTTAGTAATTGTATTTCTAGATATAGAGAAAGCTTATGATAGCATTGCAAGATCAAAAATTTGGGAATGTTTAGAAAGGCACAATGTCCCAAGAAGCTTGTTAAACAAGATCAAAAAGCTGTATGAAAACACAAGGGCATGTGTAAGAGTAGATAATGGGGAAAGCAGATGGTTCACAACAAAACAAGGAGTCCAACAAGGAAGTTCATGGTCTCCATTACTATTCATCACAGTGATGGACATAATACTGAAGAGAATAAAATAATAAAATGGTAATGAAACAAATGCCCTTGTCTTTGCAGATGATGTCATGATTTGTGGAGAAAGTGCCAGGGAGGTACAAGAAAAGCTGGATGCATGGGACAAGCTGTTGAAGTAATATGGGTTGAAAATAAGTCAAAGTAAGACAGCTAGTGATGACAACAGGACTGCCCAATGCAACCATTCCTCCTTTCCCTTATAGGCCTACCAACACTCTATGTAAGCATTCCATCTCTCAACCTTTTCTTCCCTATCTGTTAGAGGAATTCCATCTGTGTCCTTAATATTACAGCACTTAGTCTTCTTTTCCCCAAAAGTATTCTTAATCCTTCGATTAGCTATGTCTACTTTTCCTAATTTCAAACATTTTCTGATTATGAATTCCAATTTATCTATATTATTTTAAAAAAACAATCACTACTTGTTGGTATATTCACAATCCATTTTGACTTTGATAAATACAGTAAGTATAATCTTAAATTAAGATTATGTTTAGTTATTCACACCCCTGCATCACGTGTGCCTAATTTTTCAGATTTGCACATGTCTCTAGTTATGAGTTTGAATCCAGTTAAATCAGAGATTCAAGGAAGGTAATCCACGACAGAGACCAAGGAGGATGGTGGTGGTTGAGTGACCAAATAAAATGAATTGGTGCATACACTAAATAGATACTCACCTCTTACCTGTTTAATAATAAGAATAATAATCTTGAAGTTGACGATCCAAATTTGTTGATAAATAATAAAAACTAGAGCAACAGAAAACTCACTTTCTCAGATCGTGGCGTAACTGAGTCACCAACCAATTAGCAATCGATAAGAGGAAAATGGGATGCCTTATATATACACTGACCGGCAAAAAAAGTGGAACAGTTAAAAAAAGTAATATAAATAGCATAAATCTAGCCTTGAAAAAGATTTAATCACATTTTAAAAGCTTTTCATGCATTAGAACAAACATCTGATATATCCGTGAATAGAAATTGATAATATGACATTTCTTAGGGTGGTTTATTACCACCAATTACCCCCAATCCTCGATGAGCCTATCTTAATGGTTTTATGGCGGGAAGCGGACTGGAAGCGTTTAAGGTTTATGAGTGTTGCCGCTCGCTTATTGTTGTTCTAGGGATAACAACTGGCACTTGTTGAACACGTGTGAACCATTGTCACACATTTTAGCAAGTTATCCATTTGCAGTTGACACTAAAACATGCCTCTTAGCCGTGAAGAAGCTGCACAGGCAGTTGCATTGGTGGAGGATGGCCGCAGCTTCCGTTATGTTGCTGAGGTCATTGGATCATCTCTCGGTAGCATACAACGTGCAGTGCAACGTTACAGAGAGCTCCGAACATACGACAGGAGACGAGGGTCAGGCCGTAGAAGAAGCACAAGTGCCAGGGATGATAGATTTCTCACCCTCCAAGTTCTGCGTGATCAGCATACCACAGCAGTTCAGGCACGAAATCAACTAGAAAATGTCAGAAATGTGAGAGTGAGTGAGCGAACAGTAAGAAGAAGGTTTGAAGAAGCTCATCTTTCGTCCAGGAGACCTGCACGTGGACCCGCACTCGAACGGCATCACAGAGAGGCGTGTCTTCGCTCCGCAAGGCAGCATCTGGGATGGACCCACGAGCAGTGGGCCTCTGTTCTCTTCACTGACGAGAGTCGCTTTAACCTTAGATCTCCTGATGGAAGAGAAAGAGTGTGGAGAAGGCGCGGGGAGAGGTACAGCCCTGTTGCTTTCTCCTCCAGGACTCCATTTGGAGGTGGCTCGGTTATGGTGTGGGGTGGCATCAACGTTATGGCCCGCACTGAGTTGGTGTGCATCGATCACGGGACGCTCAATTCCCAACGGTACATCGAAGAGATCCTGATGAACCATGTGATGGCCTTTGCACCTTTCATTGGTCAGAATTTCATGCTGATGCAGGATAATGCCCGCCCTCATACTGCTCGCTGTGTTGTACAATATCTGCAGGAAGTGGAGATTCAAACCCTGGACTGGCCAGCTCGTAGTCCTGACTTGAACCCCATCGAACATGTATGGGATACGCTTGGAAGGAACATCGGACAGCATGACCAAACCACCTTGGCACAACTGAGAACATCGCTGCTGGAGGAATGGGATCGCATCCCGGCAGATGCCATTCGACGAGTTGTGAACAGTATGCCTGAGCGTTTACAAGCTGTCATAGACGCTAAAGGTGGAAACACCCATTTTTAGTGACCAGTGTTCTCTTGCAGTGCAGTGCAAACATTAATACTGTTTTGTTTGGCAATACGTTTGATAAACACGAGCCCAAAAGAGCATTACTAAAAAATAGAAAATTGTAAGATTTGCAAAATGTAACGAAATTTGTGAGTTAAAGCGTGTTGTAAAACATGATTCGGTATTTTCTGTTGCCAACCATCTAAATTTACATGAATAATGCAAATATTGGAAAACCGATACATTTTAGTGGAATAAATTAAGAAATTACATAAAAAATTAAAGTGTTCCACTTTTTTTGCCGGTCAGTGTACATTAAATCTATCTACTTGGAAGAAAAAAAAGACCTACCTTAAAAGCAAAAATGAATTTATTAATAATAAAAAGCAGCAAAGAAACGGGACATTAAGTTAATTTAAAAACAAGCTGGAAGTTACTTCACTGTGGCAATATGCAGAATGTAGGTAAAATGTATAAGAAATGAATGTAATAGCAAATCTGGAAGTTAAATGGCAAAATTGAAAATTACAGAGAAACTTGTGTATGTTAAACTGGTTTTCAAGATTCCTTTCACAAAGAATGATCAATGTTCGTTACAACAACAAAACTTCAGGTTGCAAGCAATCAAAACTAGGCCTCCCACAAAGAGCTGTATCAAGCACAACTTTATTCAATGTGTATATCAACGATCTTCCAAAAACAATAAAGGAAGTAGGTAATGTGAATATCAGCATGTTTGCAGACGATGTTATCATTTGGACCACAGCACGTAACAGCCCAAATCAGCAAATGCTTCTTGAACACAGAATGAACCAGGCACTTATAAAACTCAAAAACTGGACTGAAAACAATAATATGGAAATCAATACTACCAAAACAGTATACCAGTTTTTCTCCCTGAGACACCACAATCCAAATTTCAGTCTCAAATTTAGTAATCAAGACCTTCCAAAAAGTGAAAGTACAAAGTACCTAGGTATCATCATGGACAAGAAGCTGAACTGGACCAAACACATGCAACATGTGGAGGATAAGGTAAGCAAACGGATGAAATTACTGAAGAGACTAGCAGGAGCTACTTGGGGGAGCACTCAAGACACACTCAACAAAACCTACAACACTTACATCAAACCTATCATAAAATATGGCAGTGAAGTACTCTCTACAGCACCCCAGTCAAACATTGATCGCCTCGAGGTGTGTCAGAATAATGCCCTACGAATCATAACAGGTGCAATAAAAACCACACCTATAACCGCCTTGCAATTATATACCCACAACTTACCAACAGAAGAAGAGATAAACATCAAACAGCCAATGCATATCTCAGTATACAAAGACTACCTCAAATGACATGGATCAAAAAAACAGTTTTTAGCCCCAATCTTAAAACACAAAAAGGTCCCGTAAGTCTTGCCTAAGAATATATCAATAAGAGCAATCTGCAAATAAAACTTGAACCACTCTGTATGCCAGTCAACCCCATTGAATATATACAAGTGACTACAGATCTTACTTTGCTAGAAGAGGTCTGCAAGAAAGACTCTTCACCACAAGATCTAAAACAACTGGCCCTCTGTACAATAGAAGAAAGATATCCATCTAATCAATGGCTAAAAATATTTACAGATGGCTCACAAGACAAAGAAAATAGAACTGGAGCAAGAATACATTCATCTCTCTTCTCACTCTACTTCCCAGTAGGCCAAAACAAAACAAACTTTGATGCTGAGATAAGAGCAATTTCACATGCATTCCATCAGTTATTAGGCAGAAACATTGATTATCAAAAATGTGTTATCATTACAGATTCAAAGGCAGCCATCCAAGCCATCTCGTCAAATTACAAGCCCCAAAATAAAGAACTGAAAGAAATTTTTTGTATGATAAAAACCCTTCAAAGACTCCACAAACAGATCTCATTTCAGTGGATCCCTTCTCATGTTGGAATAGCAGGAAATGAAGAGGCAGACAGATTAGCAAAAAAAAGGTACCACACTACAACAACCTGTCAGTCAAGACTGATTTTATGTCAGCAAAAAGGATCTTGAAAAATACTATCAAGAACAGGTATGAAGAAATGGCAAAGAAAACAGCAGAAACCAAATTATGGAAGGACATTGATGCTAAATGGGATCATTATAATTAACACCAAGAAGAGAAGCTGTAGCCTTCTTTAGACTTAACACTGGCCATGACTGCCTTGCAGCTCATCTGAAACGAATCAACATCCTGAGATCTGAAGAATGCACACTTTGTCACGAACCTGGAAGTAAAATGGATAAGGGGCTCCTGCTACATTGCAACAAACTTGATGTGACTGCTAGAACTTCTGGAAACCTCACACAACTCTATTGGAACGCAAGAAAGCTGATGGATTGGAATCCGGGCTAGCCAAAGGAAACAACAAGTGTTTGGGCAGTACGCTCGACCACCGGTTATGTCTTGATGTTCTTCATGACTTTGAGTCACGACTTCAGGTCGTTGGTTGATGGTTTTCTTGGAAATCCCCAAGAAATGCGTTTTCCGTCACGGATCGGCGAAGATAAAAAAATTGTAGAGTTGAATTTTTGAAGTATCAGTGACTCACTGTAAGTTATGTCAGCTGCTTATTGAATCGGTGATCAAGTCTAATTCGATAATCACATCTGTGAGAATGACCAAATACACAATCATATCACGACTTCAGTGTAAGAATTAATATACTTTGAAAACTTAGGCAAGTTCCAGCCGAACTGCTTAATACAAGTCCAATCATAACCTGATTGACTATCTGGAAATTGAGAATAAGTGGTCTGAAAATCGGAATAATAAGTATCCAAAGACAAAATATCAGTCTTGTCCAAAGGCAAAATATCAGTCGTTGAAAATGGCTCTGCACGGAGAGTATATGGAATCAAAGTTCTCCCTCCATGGTCTCTCCTCTTCACCAATAAACATCTCGTTGCTATGGCAACACATCCCTCTTCCTTCAAAAATCAATCTCTTCGTTCGTGATTCGGCATGAATTTAACGTGATGGTTCTTGCTCCAGCACTCCCTTGTCATTAAAATAAAGTCTAACCCTAGTGAGGTTAGACACCTTGCAGCCTGTTGCAACACCCTTCTTTGCTTCTTTAACTGGCTCTTCTTGGAACGTTGCAATATCCTGGAACTCCACGAGCTAAATGTGAGCAGACCTCCCGTTGTTCTTTTCGTTGTAAACCAATAAACACATTTCACAAGATTCTCTGTTCGTCCTAAGTTAACCCAATATAATATTACTTCCATTCTACATAATATTCTAACTTTAATATGAATTATAAAATAATGCATATTAATTTATATGTGGATCTGACCGGATTCACGATATAAATTATTCTAATTAAATATAAATTATCTAGCTGCTGGAACCTACTGATTGACGAACAACATTCCAAAAGTTATGAGCCCCTGGGAGGAGGAGACATCAGAGAAAAGAAAGGAACTGCCCATTCTGTTGAAGAAAGAGGGGAAAGGGGTGAACTCTGGATTGAGTGTGTAAAAGATCTGCCAAAAAGAAACTGAACCCTCCCTTGATCCTAAATTCTCTTCCAATTAAGCTCAGAGGGTAATTTGATTATATCTGGAATAAAATGTAGATACGATAATTAATAAAATGACTATAAACCTTCCAAATATTTTGAAGGGCCCACTATGAACAGGTATGCACTGTTTGGTTATATTAATGATCCCAACTTACTATAAGCAAACCAATTGAACCTTTGCCTTAGTAATAGTCTCTACCATCTATATTTCTTTCCAGTTTGATACTATTGGCCCTCTTATTCAACCAAAACATCAATTATGATTGAATTACAATTGAACACTTGCCTGCACTGTCCAACACATCTGTATCAATTTTGTCGGTTAAAATGCAAAATAATCCACTGATTCCCTTCACTTGTCTCAGCAGTTCCCCCCTTGGTATGGAATATTTTTGGGGCCAAATTTCAACATCACACCTTAAAAGAAAGATAATAAAAGAATGTTAAAAATTTGTTAATTTCTATAATTACAAAGAGAAAGGAAACAATATAGCTTATAGCACAAACTCCAAAAACATAGAAAGAAATATGATTGGAGAAGGAATACATTAAAGTGGTGTACAAGTCTCTAAATATCTGAAGTGGTAATAAAAATAGAAGATAAGCATGAAAAAGATGAAGGTAGCAACAAAGAAATAATTAAAATTTCCAAGTCAGATCAATAACAGAGATTAAATATTAAAATTTAAAAGGTGCAAGAAGAACATAATTATGTCCCCTCAAAATTGTAGTCACACATAATAATACAAGCAAGACAGTAAGTTTCCACTGGAGTTGTGGCAATCAGTGTTGGCAAGTTCTTTTTGATCCACTCTCAGTTAATTAGTTTTTGAGTTGCTGAATAAAATGCCTCCAAATTTAAATTTTAGATTAGGTTCAATTCCAGAATCAAGAGCCTAAGCCGAAGCATGGCTAAGTTCCATGAATTTCTCAACAGCATGGTGGGGTTTCTGCTTAGCCTATGGAAACCACCACTCCTCTATTATTTTTATGAGGCTGAGTGAACCCTGTTCTAATGCTCAGACCCCAATTAAATATCTTGGCAGAGCTAGGAATTGAACCTGGAAAGTCCTGTAGCATTGGATTCCAAACTTTTCAGTCCAGGGATTCCCTTGAAGATTAAAAATGGAATCCCTTAAGATAATAATTAAATGTGACAAATAATGTAGATCAGTAGGAGCATAATGATTTCCTATTTCTCACTCTATTAACGGAGTTCCAACATGATTAACCTGATCCTGCTCCTACAACTAGATAATCTTGTATCTGCCCAGTGCACAGTGGGTCAAAATCGAAATCTAGGAGGACAAAATTATTTATTTTCATCATTAAAAAATCAAAATTTATTACTTCTACAGCATTCTCATATAATTGCCGCTCACTATTCTGGGATATAAACGCATCTTAGTGTAAATCTGTCACCACTGTTCGAGCAGTCCGAATTGGAGGGTGAATGTAAGTGGCTGTGGTTTGGTTGTCCTTGTGATTCGTGTGATGCTTTAGGATGGAACATGCAGCTGAAGGTATGATCTTTGTAACGTGTTTCAGTTATTAATGGGCGTAATTGTTACCTAATTTTAGCTTTATTTGCATTATATAATATTTAACTATTATTATTATTATTTCCGATTATTCCCCTTCAGGAGAGCGTGAGAACTTGAGCCAATCACAGCTTCACTTCCTTTTCCTCTCTTCTTTTCTTCCCAAAACCTCTTCATTAGTTCACTGTGCTTTTTCTTCCTTTCCTCTGTCCATTTTTTCCCTGACGTGTCTTTCCTTGAAACTTGTACAATTTTCGTGTTTCTGATTTTATTTCTAAATTGTTCTCTGTCCTTAATGTCGTCTTCAGAGATTTTAAGTAATGCCATGTCTTCATGTACTTCTTTTATCCAACTGGTCTTTAATTTACTTGCATTCACGATATTGAAAATCTTCTTAGTGAGTCTGTTCTCATCCAAATTATTATTTTTAAATTATATTTTCACTTAGATTTTTAGTATGTCGCGTCACTCCGCGTCACTTTCTACTTCATCATCATCATCATCTTGTACAGTTTCCAGCCCCAGGCTGGGTCTGTTTGAAACATAAGCCTCGCCACTTAGTCCTTTCTTCCCACCACCTCTCCGCTGTCACTCTGGTCCAGTCCTCGCCTCTCTTCTTGACACATTCCTCCACTCCTTTCAGCCATCTATCTCTTGGTCTTCCCCTTGGTCGTTTCTTCTGCATCTGCAATCTCATGTATCACTTTCTACTTAATGTTAAAATGTAGATAAAGTCTTGTAGTTTACGCCTGTTATAAGATTTTTTGCATCTTTTTGCAACTTACTTAGTTATTTTACGTTTTAGAAGATGCCGCGCAACCAATTCTCACACGTTCACAACTGTTTGAAGCATTGGGTTCGACGATTATGTCAAAAGCGGAACTTTGTGACTTTGTTAAAAGTAAATTAGGGGTAGAAAATTGTTCTGAAGAGATAACTGAATGATATATCCAACTCCTATAGTCATAGACAAGTTCTTGCATGTGTAGACGGTAGCTTAAAAAAGTTAGTTTAGTTAGTTATTGTTGTTTTAAGGGGCGGAACTACGAGGTCATCTGCCCCTCTTAACACAGATTAAAGAATACAAATTTTGAATTGAATTAAAAATTTTGAAGTGGATATCTAAATTTAAAGAGACCAAAATTAATAAAACAAAAACAAAAAAATTAAATAAAAACAAAAAATTATAAAAATAAACAAAATTTACGGAAAAACAAAACATCATCATTCAAAAACAGACAAGTCGTTGAGTCCATGTTCACTGGAAATTTAGATTGCTGGCCCTAACCCACTCTCACTTATAAAGCGGATAACGCGATCAGCAACCACCGCGTCATCGGCTAATATAAGTTTGAGTGTCATCTGCAAACCAAGATTTCTTCGTAAGTCTGCAAGATCCACACACTCGGTGAAAATGTGGGCCACGGTGAAAACTGCTTCACAGGTACAACGTGGGGGGTCTTCCCTTCTCATTAGGTACGAGTGGGTGGATCTTGTATGACCTATCCTTAGCCTACAAAAAATGACGGACTCTCTCCGGGCCCGGAAGGAGCTCCGCCAAACGCGAGTAGTTCCCTTGATCGCTCTCAGTTTACTGGGCAGTGGGTCAGCTAGCCACTGACTCTCCCAAAAAGCCAGAACTTGTAGGCGTAACTGAGAGCGAATATCTCTAGCGGGTACCTCCATTGGTTGAGGTGGTAGTGATATCGCCTCATTTGCAGCTTGATCAGCTAACTCATTTCCCGCAATTCCCATGTGGCTTGGAAGCCACAGAAAGGTGATTCGAGTGTCAGCTTGGCACAGCCCGGCTAGTAGGTCTTGGATTCGCTGCACTAGGGGGTGTTGCGGGAAACATGTAGCAATTGACTGCAACGAACTCAAAGAGTCGGTACACACGAGAAAGTGGATTCGTGCATCCTGTAGTGCAAACTGCAGAGCTTCATAGATGGCAACGAGCTCCGCAGTAAACACAATA
The DNA here is from genome assembly GCA_946902985.2 of Meconema thalassinum. Taxonomy (NCBI): domain Eukaryota; kingdom Metazoa; phylum Arthropoda; class Insecta; order Orthoptera; family Tettigoniidae; genus Meconema; species Meconema thalassinum. The sequence continues at coordinate 161,975,134 of OX336390.1, forward strand.
CAGGCCTCAGGCAAAGAGATCTTGGTATTTGCACCATCAATAACGTAAGCACAACCCACCTTCTCGTCTACCTTCGAACCGTCCGGAAATTGGTGAACTATGCTGTGGAACTGCCTCTGGTAAACGGAGGCATCCGTGTTCACCTTAGGACCTCGGTGAAGATCTAACCGAATTTCCAGACGCGGGACTTGCCACGGAGGCACCTCGTTAGATGTCCGGATCATACAGGGACCTATAGCCACTCCTATTTCAGTACACGAGCTATCAAGTCTAATACCAACTGGCCGAGTGGCACGAGGCCGGTTGGCGTACCCCTGGTAGTTTTGGGTACCGAAGAGAGCTTGATAGGTCGTGTGTTGCGGCATTTGACGCACATTGGCAGCATATGCTAAGAGCATATGTTGGCGTCTATAATTTAAAGGTGGAACACCCGATTCGGCGAGTAGGCTGGGTATCGGGCTGGTCCGGAAGGCACCGGTAGCCAGCCTAACGCCACTATGGTGGATACTGTCCAGCATTTTCAAGGTTGCTGGCCTTGCTGAACCGTATGCCGCAGAACCATAGTCTAGCCGGGACAGGACGAGGGCTTGGTAGAACCGTAGCGCACCGCACGGTCAGCCCCCCACGTAGTACCACTAAGAAACTTGAGCATATTCAGTTTCCTGAGACATGTCATTTTTAATTGCCATATATGGGGCTGCCACGTTAATTTGCTATCAAAATGGAGCCCCAGGAAGCGATAAGTGTCAACCAACTGCAACGCAGCATCCCTGAGATGTAGTTCAGGGTGTAAATGTAGCCTCCGGAGCCGACAAAAATGGACGACGGAGGTTTTCGCTGGTGAAAAACGAAAACCCCGGTCGTGAGCCCACCTGTCGACCCGGTTGATAGCTAGCTGCAATTGCCGTTCCACGACTGCCATACTTCCAGAGCTGTAATGCAGAGCTAAATCGTCTACATACAGCGATGGAACTACCACGGACCCGGCGGCGGCAACAATGCCATTTATGGCAATCGCGAACAAGGTGACACTCAGCACTGAACCCTGAGGAACTCCATTATCCTGAGTATAGTATTGGGATAATGTCCTACCGACCCTTACACGGAAGAGTCGGATGGACATTAAATTCGCAATGAAAGTCGGTAGGTTACCACGGAGTCCCCACTTGTGAAGGGTGGAAAGGATCCCGTAGCGCCATGTGGTGTCGTAGGCTTTCTCGAGGTCAAAGAAGACCGTGACTAGGTGCTGCTTTCGGAAAAAGCCCCCTGTATGGCGCTCTCAAGTCGCACCAGATGGTCAGTAGTGGACCTATGAGAGCGAAATCCACACTGGTACTCAGACAGGAGACCTTTCTCCTCCAAGAGCCACACCAGTCGACGGTTCACCATCTTTTCGAGCAGCATACATAGGCCATTTGTCAAACAAATGGGGCTATAGCTGCTTACAAACTTGGGATCCTTTCCAGCCTTAGGAATCGGTATCACGATCCCCTCTCGCCATTGAGATGGAAACTCCCCTTCAATCCATACACGATTGAAGAGGATCAACAGTTTTTTAATACTGGATTCACACAGATGTTTTAACATTTGATTATGTATGTTATCCGGTCCAGGAGCAGTATCCCTGCACAATGCAAGCGCACTGCGCAGTTCCCATTCAGAGAATGGTACATTATAGGACTCCGAAGCAGCAGTGGCAAAGGACAAGGGGTGAGTCTCTGCCTCCCGCTTCAGAGTCAGAAATGTAGGACCGTAACTCCCGGAGCAGGATACATCGGAGAAGTGCGAGCCAATGCTGTTGGCAATGGCGAGATGGTCCGTGATGATGACTCCATTGATGGACATTCTGGGTATCGACAGTGATGTCGGGTGTCCGGAGATCCGACGAAGCTTAGTCCACACTTGAGATGAAGGAGTATGCGCCGTCATAGACGACACATACCGTATATACCCGAATGTAAGACGGTTTTTTTTCCACTTTTTCTGTTATAAAAATTTGGGGTCGTCTTATATTCAGGGTATTAAAAAAAATTGTTATTATTATTATTATTTGCAAAGTAGTATTTGTGTTGGCATCTTGTAACTCGCAACAAATCAATGCGTTAATGAAGATTAAAATATATTTTGTTATGTTTAATTACCATGCATATACGAATAACGTACATTTTGAGGTTAGGATTTACGCATACACGTCATTATAAGCGGATAAATTATATGTTCGAAAGCATACGGAAATATGTTTTAAAACAATCTTTACAAGAACAACCAGTCAGTTTTACGAGCAGTAATTGAGTGATCAACGTATCTTAGTTTAATAACCTCTTCCATTCTTGAACAAAGAAATTATAGAGTATGTCTTGGAAAAACGGGCAGAGGGATTTCCGATAACACGAGACATTATAAAAATGAAAGCACGACCTTAAGGGCATATATTGTGTAAGTTATGAGTTGGCGAGTATTTTTTTGAAAAAATCTGTAAGAGGCAGTTGATAACTAGGCCTCGTCTTATATTCGGGGTCGTCTTACATTCGGGTATATACAGTACTTTTCCCACGTCGTTTTCTTACTCTCCCGAATCAGATATCGGGCTCTAGCACGCATCCTTCTGAAGGGGATAAGGTTGGCCATAGTGTTTTGCCTCCGATAGCATTTGAAAGCACGTCGACGATCTTTAATGGCTGCTGCAATCTCGGCTGTCCACCAAGGGACAAGCTTCCGGCGTGAGTTGCCGGATGAGGAAGTTATTGTTTCCTCAGCAGCAGCCAAAATACCATTCGTTATGTGAATGGTATGATCGTCGACATTCTCAAATGTATCTTCGGCAAACACCGCACGTGCCGTGAAAGTTGGCCAATCAGCCCGACGGAGAAGCCATCGACTTGGTAACTCGATGGCTCTCTGGTTCGGAAGAGTAACGATAATTGGAAAATGGTCACTATTACAAAGCCTAGGTCATCGTGTACACCCCACTGTAGCAGGGGAACCAGCGCACGACTGCACAAGGTAATATCGATACTTGAATAAGTACCGTGTGCAATAGAGAAGTGCGTAGGTTCCCCTGTGTTCAACAGACACAGGTCCAGCCGCCTGATAGCCTCTCAAAATCTCTCCCTTTACCGCTAGTGGTAGCGGAGCCCCAGATGGTGTTGAGGGCATTAACATCTCCCAGAAGGAGAAAAGGAGGGGGGAGCTGAGAGACTAGATCCACCAGCTGGTCGTAATCCGGCTGAGAATCAGGCGGGATGTACACGTTACATACTGTTGCCATTACTGGCAACGAAGTACGAACTGCAACTGCCTCTAGCTGAGTACGCAGCGGCACCTCTTCACTAAAGAGGCTAGAGTGGACGAGAGTGCAGACGCCACCAGCGGCCACAGCTCCGTCCACCCGGTCTTTAGAGAAGAGTTTGAAGTGACGCATTGTTGTCTCATGTCCAAGACGAAACCTGGATTCCTGAAGACAGACCATGGTTGCCGAAAAAGAAGATATTAATTGTCTTAACTCAGCGAGATGAACAGAATAGCTATTACAGTTCCATTGTAATAGTGCCATGGTGTGGACTTAATCCTCTTGGTGCCAGGCGAAAAGGTAAAGGTGAAGTCTAAAAGAACGCTGACGGGGAAGGTGGAGGAGATAGTGGATATGATGGAAAGAAGGAAGTTGGATTTATTGGGATTGGCAGAAACAAAGTGGAAAGGGGAAGGAAGGAGAGTACTGAGAAAAGGCTATAGACTGTACTGGAGTGGGAACGAAGAGGGAAAGAGGAATGGAGTGGGAGTAGTAGTACGAGATAGTTTAAAAGAAGAAGTGAGGAGAATAAGTGATAGGATGATGAAAGTGAAAGTAGCACTGAGGGGAGAGACCATAGAAATAGTGCAAGTGTATGCTCCACAAGTAGGCTGCGCCTCTGAAGAGAAGGAGGAGTTTGAAGAGGAATTGCAGAAGCAGCTGGTAGGAAGAAATATGATTGTTATGGGGGACCTCAATGCCCATGTAGGAAGAGAAAGACAAGGTTATGAGAGTGTTCTAGGACCAGAGGGTTGGGGCGGAAGAAATGAGGAAGGAAAGAGACTGTTGGACTTCTGCCAGAGGAACAGCCTGCTAGTTGGGAACTCCTGGTTTAAGAAAAGAGAGAACCACACAATCACATGGTACAGTGATGACTTGACCAGGAAGTCGGTGGTCGACTATATACTGTATGAGAAAGAACTAAATAAGAACATCACGGACATCAAGGTTACACCATCGGAGAACCTGGATAGGGACCATCGATTGCTGGTAATGAACCTGAGAGGGAGTAAGGAGAAGAAAGGGACTGAGAACCAGGAAAGACGTATAAGGATATGGAAACTGAAAGAAGGGGATAGAAGGGTCGAGTACCTCAAAATGGTAAAGGAAGGAATTCCAACAGATGAAGAAAGAGGGGTGGAAGAGGAATGGGCTAGATTTAAGAAGACACTAGTAGGTGCAGCAGAAGCAGTATGTGGGAGGACAAGTAGTAAGAAGAGGTGGAAGGAAACACCATGGTGGAATGAGAAGACAAAAGATATAGTAAGGGAAAAGAATAGAGCCTTTAGGAGGTGGTATCAAAATAGGACGGTAGAGACAAGGGAAGAGTACCAGGAAAGAAAGAAGGCGGCGAAGAGAGTGGTGGCTGAGGAGAGAAGGAAGTGGATGGAAGAGTGGACAAAGATGATGGAGGAGGATAGTGAAGGTACAAAAAAGGTCCTGTATGGGATGGTAAAAAATAAGAGGCGGAAGGATCCTACGGATTATGTTAGAATGGTGAACAAAAGGGGACAAGAGATAGAAAATAGGGAAGAACTGAAGAAAATGTGGAAAGAATATTTTGAAGAACTTCTGAACCCAAATGGAAAAGATGGTGAGGGGGAAGAAATCGGGGAAGAGGAAGATGAACTGCAAGCAGAAAAGGACTTAACATGGAAAGAAGTGGAAGATGCAGTGAACAAGATGAAAGGAGGGAAGGCACCGGGTGTGGATGAGTTGAGTGTGGAGATGGTGAGAGCAGCAGGAGAGGTGGGGATACAGTGGCTGTACTGAGTGATGAGGACAGCATGGAAGGAAAGGAAGACCCCAGAGGACTGGAAAAAAGGAATCATTGTCCCGATCTTCAAGAAAGGTAGTAGAACAGATTGCAGAAACTATCGGGGAATAACACTGATGAGTCATTGTGCAAAGATCTTCGAGAAAGTTTTGGAAAAGAGAATTAGGACAAGGATAGAAGGAGGGATGAGGGAAGAACAACATGGCTTCAGAGCAGGAAGGTCCACAGTGGATTTGATTTTTGCTGTAAGGCAGTTACAAGAACAGCACTATGAGTATGGAACAGATCTACTGATGGCCTTCCTGGACATTGAGAAAGCATATGACAGTGTATGCAGAAACAAAGTATGGAAGTCCCTGGAGGATAGAGGAGTAGAGAAATGGACTATAAAGAGGATAAAGGAGATGTACAAGGGAAGCGTGAGCTGTGTGAAAGTGGGAGGAGAGAGATCAGACTGGTTGGAACAGAGAAACGGCCTGAAACAAGGAAGTGCACTGTCACCGTTACTTTTCATTGTGGTGATGGATGACATAATGACCCGAGTGGCACAAGTAATTGGGGACGGAAGGATGAAAGCAATGGTGTTTGCAGATGATTTGATGATTTGGGGAAACAAGGAGGAGGAGGTACAGGAACAGTTGGACGTGTGGGAAGGAATAATACAAGGATATGGGATGAAATTTAGCATAAATAAGAGTGAGATGGTGATCACAACAAGGAAGAAGGAAAGAACCACAACGGGAATAACAATTGGTGGGAAACATCTGAAGAAAGTGGAGAGTTTCAAGTATCTGGGAAGCCTGATACAAGATAATGGAAGAAACGATAGAGAAATAAATGAGCGGGGGAGGCAGGCAGAAGCATTTCGGAGGAGTGTGAGAATCATGTTATGGAGCAAGGATGTCCCTCAGAACAGCAAAAAGATCATATATCGGACGTACTATGTCCCTATCCTGACGTATGCCTCGGAGACCTGGGTTATGAAAGGAAGGGAGAAGAGCAAAATACAGGCCAGTGAGATGAGGTTCTTGAGAAGCAGTATTGGAGCTACAATGATGGACAGAATAAGAAATGAGAGAACCAGAGAATTAATGAAGGAGGAACCATTACAGGATGGTATAGAGAAATCTAGACTTAGATGGTATGGACATGTAAAACGAATGGAGGAGAAGAGGATACCCAGGAGAGTACATGAGACGAAGTGGGGAGGAAAGAGACCGAGGGGAAGACCGAGAGACAGGTGGCTGAAGGGGGTGGAAGAAAGCGTGAAGAAGAGAGGAGAAGACTGGACAAGGGTGGAGGCTGAGAGATGGTGGGAAGACAGAAGACGTTGGAGAGGCTTGTGTTCCAAACAGACCCGGCCAGTGGCTGGAAACTGTGCAAGATGATGATGATGATTATTCCTATTACTACACACTTACAAATGGAGTAAAAATGAACACTGGAGAGCACACATACATAACAGAAGAACCAGGAAATGCAGTTTTTTAGTTTTAAAAATATCAGCAGGGGTGTCAAAAATCCGAAATTCTAAAATCTAGCATATTCATAAAATACCGTACACCAACAATGGCATTGTTGATATAAATAAAATAAAAATAATTACAGTGAAAATAAATAAACAGAAGGGCACCCTGTAGTATTATCTTTCACATTTGTGGTTGCGTAGCCTGTGGAGGATTGTCCTGGTCAACATTCCTTTCTTCCCAGTCACTATTACTATCAACATCATTACCATGACTATCACTTGTTTGGTTATGTACGATCGCATTCAGCGCAGGTAATTCATTGTCCGAAGCGGAATCGGCACTTGATTCGTCACACACAAGATCGCAATCACTGTCCACGAAGTCCAAGAGTTCACCACTTGAAACATCAATCATTAATTCTTCAATTTCTTCCTCTCTCAAACAATGCTTCCTTCCCTTGGACGCCATGCTTTTACGAGTCTCGCGTAAACAAGTCAAGGAACTTCAAATATCGCTCGAGTATATCGATACACAGAAAACAAAAGATGTTTGCCAGAAAATGTTAGCTAGAACTCTCTTAAAAGGTCATGTCAAGTTTAGACGCCATTTTCGGTCTATAAGCCCCTCTAAGAATACAAAAACGAAGCGTCTCTCAGAGCGACGCTGGCAAGTTTCGTTCATTTTATGAGGATCGCTCACAGCGACTCGGGCACTAAGAGGGTTAAGTAGAAGTGGGTCTTCTACTTATGCTTGACCGTTTGCCACCCTTCCCCATCTCTAGTTGGAGATGATGAGGCAGGAGAGCACACCTCAATCTCCACATCTCCTTCCAAAGACGAAGAAAATGGAGCGGGCGCTCTCTTGGGTTGCGCGCGGTCGTCGTCGGACCTCACGAGTCTCGCTCTTGGGGAAGAGCGAGAGCGGTGTCGAGGGACTTGCTCCCGGTCCGAAGACTGGGTGTCTGTCCCCGACACACCCCGAAGAGATTTCTTTCTCGATCGGCGCCGACGTGTGTTTGGGGAAGTAGATGGTCCCTTCCCCACAGACGCCGGGTCCTTATAAAACAAGGTCGCTCCTGCTGGCACCGCTCCACTGGTAGTGGTGGGAGCGGGATGGCCAGCAGTTACGTGAGCGGCCCTGCCTTTAGGAGAGGAAGAGAAACGGCGCTGAACCGTTCCCCTCCCCTCTGCCGATCTATTTTCTTTTCTATAGGGGAGTTCCTCCATACGGACGGGCTTGGCTTCAGCAGGCTTCGCTCCCTTGGTGGTCGTGGGAGCGGAAAGGCCAGCAGAGACAGTAGCCACCCCTTCAGCAGGAGGGCGAGAGAGACGGCGACGAACCGTCTCCCTCTTCTCCCTTATATTTTTCGTATTAGGTGGGCTGGAAGAAGGACCAGCCCTGGTCTGCAAAGTCTTCTTTCCCCCTTTAGCTGGGGAAGACTTGTTCGCCGACCGTTTCGGAGAAGAAGAGGACTTCTTCTCCGAATTCGCCGGTTTAGGTGTTAAAACCAGCACCTTCTTAACCGTGGCCGAAGAAGGTTTTGGGACCTCCTTCGGGCTGACAGTGCTCGCTGGTACAGCGAGGGGAGATTTCAAACTCGTACTAAAAGAGGACATCGAGGGTACTGCAGTGGAAACTTTAACGGCAGGGGTGATTGAGGGCGTCGCTGCAGCTGCAAACGATACCCGAAATTCGGGAGCATTCATATCACGGTACCTCTTGCGAGCGTCGTGATATGAAAGCCTGTCAAGAGTCCTGATTTCCTGGATCTTGGCTTCCATAATGAATTCAGGGCACTGTTTTGGCCGTGGAGAGTGACTTCCTTGGCAGTTGGGACATATCAGGGGAGGCGTACACCTCTCATCACCCTCATGTGTCCCCTTGCCACACTCTCTACATACGGCCTTCGCAGTACACCTGGCGGAAACATGCCCGAAGTGACCTTCACCTGCTTAGGTACAACATCACCCTCAAAATGGAGAATAAAAGCGCCGGTATCTACGCTCCTTTCCCCAATCTTTCGGGTGATGCGCCTAATCTTTGTGACGCCTCTCTTCCCCAGATCCCGCAACAGTTCAGCATCGCTAGTCAAAATGAGGTCACAATGGAAAATAACTCCACGGACCTCATTCAGCGTTTTGTGCTTTGTGATCTTAACGGGGATTTCGCCGAATTGCGTGCATTCCAACAACGCTTCGGTTTGCTGCCGGCTAACGGTATGCAGCAAGAGCTGCCCGTTCCGGAGCTTGGAAATCCCGTTAAGATCACCAAGTTTCCCCTCGATTTCCACAGCGAAAATGATCGATTTTACGAGCTTGAAATCATCCCCGTCTGTCCTGGTAGCTACCAGGTAGCGAGGTGATCTATCTGTCGCAAATCGTTTGTTAAAGGCTTCATCCCAAGGTGTATCCCAAGGCGTATACACCTTGGGATTAGCTCGACACTCCCGAGACGGCTTTTTAAGGGTGCCACCCTGTACAGGTGTCCGTGATTGCTTTGATGGCATCCCGGACGAATTCCTCCCCGAATACTGCCCACTCCGAACGGGGACTATCACTGTGGGCGCCACCCAGCCAAGGCAATACCTACCTGGCATAGCAGATATTGCCCGGGGTCCCAGTGCCTCGAAGAGGCACTTCCCCCTCGGCATGCACAGGATTTATGCAGCTCCAGTATTCGGCCATGCAGGGACCTTCGTTGTAAGGCGGATACTACTGTAGGGTACATGGCGCACCCACCTGACGGGATGTGGCATACCGTCTAGGCTTTCTGGCTAGATGGCCAAGCTGGTGGCACTTCCCCTAACAGCATGCATGTTTATTTCTATTGGTCAAACCAGAGCTGGGACCAGAAAACCAAAATCGACATTTATAAGGCCCTCTCTAAGTCGCCTTTTACGACAGGCAGGGGATACCGTGGATGAATTCTGCCCTCCCCATCCACAGGGGGTCTGAACAAATCAAAAACTGGCAAGTTATTCGGCCATGTCGGCCCTATTAGTCGCCTCCTACGACAGGCAGGGCATACCGTGGGTGTATTCTAACCCACACCCACACGGGGGAGCTTAAAAAAAAAAGTCTTAACTGATGTTTATTATGAAGTAAACAAATTATATACGTTGCTTTCACTCTAAATTCACGATTGAAACGTAAAAATAATTTTGTCCCCCTAGATTTTGATTTTGACCCACTGTGCAGTGTGAGTGTTTTCTACCTTCTTGCATTGTGTGAGTGAAGTAAGCCATGTGAATGCTGGCCACTTCGATTTATTATGAATCTTCTTGTTTCCTTCTTAAGCATGAAGTAATGCAATGTTGGACATATTGGTTGTAGGTTGATATCAGTTATATAAAGACATGAAATAAAGGGAGAACAGTCTAGGGTAGAACATAGATAAATTCCTGCTGTTGTTGTTTCTACGATGCCCATACCTGGTAAGTCACTACTTTTCATCTGCCTTCTCATTCATTTGCATTACACTACTCATTGTTAACTTTCCTATTTAAGTATTCGATATACAGTATAAGCAAGCAATGCAAGAGACCTGCACTGGTCTTAGTTTGACCTATAAAGGAACTTATAAAGGAACTTGAGGAATGGTCAGTAACTATCACAGAAATATAAACTACCATCAAACAAATTAACTGTGAATATTTAATGAGTCAGTCTCTTATTATATGAGATGTGTTCAATTGAAATCCATTTGAAAAATGCTACGTGATATGTTGTTGCATAAGGTTGGAAATATGAATGCACAAATGGAGTTGTGTGTATGCTTCATGCCAATGTGGTTAGATACTTGCGCATTGTTTTGTTTGTAGACACGTGGCATTACATCAAGATGGCTGGTGTGATTCAGAACCTGTCCAAGCAAGACCTCCAATTTTTTGACAGAGAGTTGCAAGCCAGTGGATAATCATCTGAGAATGGTTACTGTGTACAGCAAAACATGCTTGTCGAAGACGACTGTTAAGGATTCATTACAAATGTTCTGCTATGTAATGAAACAACAGATTTACTACATTCATTGACTTTCAACTGTTTGGACCGTTGAAGAAATTCCTAAAGGGACAAAGATTTCACTCCAATGCGGAGGTACAGGATGCAGTTATGGATTGGTTCCAGCAGCAACCAAAATCATTCTTTGCAGGGGATGCCTGCTTGAAAGCCATGAGTGACCTTTTAAAAAAATGTAAGCAGTAATGTGTAAAATAAACACTACTCTTTCATTTGGGACTGGATGCGTGGCTCAGCAGTCAAGTTCTCGCCTGCTGTGCCCAATGTTGCAGAATCGAATCCTGGTGCAATCAGCTAGCATTTAGGCGTCTGTAAAAGTCACCTTAGTTAATAGGGATGTACAACCAATAACATTATTATTCTTTCATTTGGCTTGTATTTCAACTTTCCTTTCTTCCTATTCTGGTGCCTAGAAACTTCAAATATGTTTCATTTGAACATCCGTCATACAAAAAGCTCTAAAATGAACATAATGGCAATGAATAAAAGTTCCTAAAAGTGGAGAATGGACACCTATTTCACTCATTCTGTTTGACTGATTTACCCTTCTCCTACTGTATAACCCTAATGTTGTTAGGATTTTGCTTCTTATAGTGCTAATCATCTACATGGTCATTATCTATGTGCGCCCCCATAAACAAGGCAAGCTAAGCCGGCTGTGACTGACGCAGAGCGCAGGCGCATGTACGCGGTTCAGCTGGTGGTTGGCACGCTCCACTGACTTATATCGTTAGTTCACACGTGTTTTGTCATTCATATGGGATGTCTGGCTGCGTGGCTCAGGGGTAACGTTCTCGCTTGCTGAGCCCAAGGTTGCAGGTTCGAAACCTGGCGCAGTCAGCTGGCATTTGAGGGTGCGCAAATGTGAGGGAGCCGTGTCAGTAGATTTACTGGCACGTTAAAGATCACCTTCGGGGCAAAATTCCGGCACCCCGGCGTCTCTAAAAGCCAGTGTAGTTAAAAGGGACGTAAAACCAATAACATTATTATCATTCATATGGACGTATATCTGCAAAGCTTAGACGTTAAGTGTTGCACATTTAGTGAGTATTGTGATTACTATGATTGTTGGTCATGCCTGGACACCAATTCACATTGCTCGAACATGTGAATATCTATAATTCGTATATGAAAAGCAGAAAATCTTGTTCTGAAACGAGACGAAAATTTTGAATCAAGTTTCCAGGAAGACCTGTACAATTAGTACAATTAGGACGCTCGCTAAACGATTCAAGGAAACAGGCTCCATATATAATAAAAGAGTTGACAGACATTCTTTTATCAGAAGATGTCAGGTGTGTGTTACAAGAGAGAGAGTACATTTTCAGCACTGTAAATATAGTACACCTTATTGAACATGTTTGGTAAAAGTGTGAAAGTGCGCGCCAACCACCGGCTGAAATGGGTACGCGCGCCTGCAATCTGCGCCCATCACAGCCGGCTTAGCTTGCCGTGTTTATGGGGGCGCACATAGATAATGACTCTGTATTATGATAACTGCTTAGAGTTACAGTGAAACCTCTCTTAACGGACGATTTTCTAAGTCCGTGACCAAACCCCTATTAAGTATAACAGTAATTAATCCCTCTTATGTGGACACTCGCTACTACGGACACGGACACTCCGGCTGCATTAAAGAAAATCAACCAACCTCTCTTAGTGAACAATTGTTTTGAAAAGAAATCGCATCTCTGTAGGTGTATTAGTCTTGTATGAACACTGTTGTGTTAGTATACTTTCGACACATCCTGTGCTTCCCGGAAGCCAGTTAGCACTGACCTTCCCATCCTCTATCTTCTGCACTGCTCCAAAAATAAACCTAAGCCTAACGGTATCTCTTTCATTGTTCTCTTGAACTTGGAATGGTTGGGATAAAGGAATTCATACTTTCACTGTCAGTTTTACCATGAAACTTCTGAAATTTATTGTAGGACCTGTGCGTTACAGTAGTGAGTGCATTTGAAATGGCTCCACGAAAAAGTTTAACTTTAAAAGAGAAAGTAGACATCGTAGATTATCACAAACGTGAGAAATGTGGGGTACGGAAACCATATGAAGTGTTTAAGATTGGAAAGACACAGGCAGCAGAAATTGTGAAAAAACAAGAAGAGGTAATTAAGATATGGCACTTTAATGGTAATGAGCTGCAAATTAGACAGTTTCAAAGTGGTAATTGTGCTGGGGTGGTTCAGAAAAATAAGAAATCAGAACGTCCCTGTGTCCGGACTAATAATACAAGCCAAAGCATTGGATTTTGTGGCAGAATTAGGTATCGGAGATTTCAAAGCCTCAAGTGGCTGGCTCGAGAATTTCAGAAAGAATCCTCCACTGTTGATATGGATAATGTTTCAAGCTGGGAAACATTTTTAATGCAAAAGAAACTGGGACTGTTTTATCTAGCGTAACCCTACGTTTTCATGCAAGTACACATAATGCACAAGTACAGTACATGTGCCAAATTGCAATCATTTTCTCTAACCCTCTCTATAGTGGACACCCCTCTTTAGCGGACAGTATTTACGGTCCCAAAGGTGTCCGTTATGGAGAGGTTTCACTGTATTACAATAACTGCATAGAGTTTGACAAAATATTTATCAAAACTCAACCAAACTTATACATTGGTTTCTATGTAGGAATGTTATTACCGGTACTCAAAACAACATCTAAATACTGTGTACGTCTACTTTTTAAAAAATGCACGTACCAAAAGGGTTTAAGTTTGCTGAACAATTAAATTCAGAACAAAAAACAGAAATTTCCCATAGGCTGGTAGATTTAAGTACAGCAGGTAGGAAAAACAGTAGATTCTCATTAATGTGAAATAACTTAATAGGGACCAGTGCCCGTTTGATTTACCAAATTTTTAGATGAACCAAAATCTCTCCTATAATTGTAAAGTGTGCTATTCGAGGGATGGAGGTGGAGGTGGTGTGAGTAGATCTACCCAGTTGTGTCAGCCAACAGATTCACTTCATTATGACAAAAGAGAATCAAGTTACTAATTTTATGAACATGCTAAATATGCAAATACAGTGTACTGTTACATACAGTAAGTACTGATTGTTATAAGAACCTTCCACTAACTACACTTGTGTGAAGCCAAAATTTATAGGTTAGATGTGATAACGCTATATTAGTTCCATCGTTCGCCACCAGGTGCTGGTTGCAATGGCATCTAGTAGCAAAATTCACAGCTAGGTGTTGTGGATGGTAGCATAAGTAGGAACTAAGTTTACTACTTGAAATTGATCGTCTGCAGTCCTTACCTGAATCACAGATACACACACTAATACAGCCACTACAATTAACACCGGTTATCAGACAAATTCTACACACACCCAAAGTATACGGTGCTACAAGACCGCATTGTCGCAGCCCCTAAACTAAGGAACCAACCTGACATCCGGATGAGCAGAGTTAAAATTAACTAGACTATTCTAATAGACACTTTAAGAAACCGCTTTGCTGAGTAATTTATGTTACTTTCTTAAAAGTTAAATGAGAGACTAATATCACACAAAATCTACAGGTCAAATGTAGCATTCTTTAGTGGTCTAGGGATAACCAATGTATTGTGAGTCCTGTCCCCATTCATGGGTGTACCAAGAAACTTAATTCTTTAATGAGAGCTAAAACATGGCACTTTGCCCTGCTGGAATTTCTCGTTTGCATCACATACTTCCTAGGATCCACATATTTACGCACAACATGATGTGATCAGCGTGTTTCCATCAAGAGAAAAGGAAGGATTTTCACATATCTCATCCTACTAAACTTAGCATTAGGCTATATAGTTTTACAAGTTTTTGTGCAACACAGGATTCGTTCAGTCTATGACCACACCGGAAATGGGACAGATTTTATTTTATCTATGTCCCCTGTATACCAATATGAACTAGACAGGTGCTCTTCTATAAATGGACATCTAACAAGTTGTTTCTGTATTTAACAAGAACAATTATTATTTTTACAAAAAATGTTCTAAGTTTTTAATGTTTCATCAACGATAAGAAGTTTTTAATTATTTCAACATTTTTAGCCTATTTTCATTTATGAAAAAATAGGCATATGAAATCACCTTTTGTCCGTGTGTGTCCCTCTAATAAAATCTAAACGGCTGGAGCGATTTCGTTAAAACTTGGTAAGGTCATAGCAACATTTCGGCCAACGCCGATCGTGTCCTTCAAATTTTATTACATGTCACCAATCCAACATGGCGGCTGTGCGAAATATTTCACCGGCATTCTATATCTCCGAAACTATTATCGATATCACCTTGAAATTTTGTACGGTAATAAAGGGCACTACTAGAAGTTCACGTATGAGGCTTTCAAAAACTTTATAACTACAAAACAACATGGCGGCCAAGCGAATTTGAAACATTTAAATAGACTTTTCTCGCAATTTAACCGTCCAAACACAGTGAAATTTCGTACAGTAAATGTTTATCCACATTGGAATGCACTGGCATCTAATTTAGTTCAGTTGTTTACATAACCTCAACATGGCGGCAGTGCAAAATTTGTACAGCTATGATCTTTTCAAATTATTGAAAGTCCCATAACCTGGTGAGCACAAATCCAACATGGCGGCGATGCGAAATATAAATATTTACATGGATGTTTCTCGCGATTTAACGATCCGATTATAAAATGCTTATAAAATTATAATGTCATAGGGTAAGTAAAGGTTAACGATCCGAGCCGAGTAAAACTTGGTACGGTAAATGCTTATGCAAATTTCAATCCACAGGCATCTAATTTATTTCATTGTTTTCATTACCACAAGAAGTAGCTGTGAGAAATTTTAAAATCTCGATTTTATTTCTTGTGTTCTAATCATGCGATTGAAGTTTGAATACTACACCTACGCAATAATCTTCATGTAATAATACATAACTCTAAGACCTACACAAATTATATAAACAATACCACACAACACCTGAATTCAATTTATACTACAAAAAATACAATAGCATATTAAATAAGGTAATAAGACTAGCAAAGAAAATGCATAATGATAATTTTATTTCCCAATCATCTAATAAAAACAGGGCTATGTGGTCCGTAATAAAGAAAGAAACTGGAAAATCTGCTAAAATACAAAGGAACATTACACTGACCAGAAATAATAAAGTGATTAATAATCCAGAGGAAATAGCAAACACTTTTAATGACTATTTTCTGGAAATTCCGCAAAAATTATTAAATAAATCACAGGTAAATACACTAAATTCTAATAATAAAATAAATATATGCAGTGATTCTTTATTTATAAATCATGTCACAAGTGAAGAGGTAAGAATAGTTATAAAAGAGCTAAAAAATAAATTCTGTGCTGGCATTGATGGCATCCCTGATGCAATTTTAAAGAAATGTGCAGAAAATATAATAAATCCACTTACGCACTTAATAAACAGTTCAATTCTCTCAGGAACTTACCCGGATATTTTGAAGTTATCAAAAGTAATTCCAGTGCACAAAAACGGTTCAAAAGATGAATTAGATAACTATCGTCCTATTACCTTACCAACTGGTATTGCAAAAATTGTGGAAAAAATTATGTATAAGAGACTGATAAGTTTCATAGAAAAAAATAAAATATTATCAAACTCACAACATGGATTTAGAACGGAAAAATCTACACAGACAGCAATTTACGAATGTAGTAATAGTATACTGAAATTAATTGACAATAAGGAACATGTAACTGGCCTATTCTTGGATTTATCGAAAGCATTTGATGTAGTTGACCATAAAATCCTCCTTACCAAACTAAATCAATATGGTGTTAGAGGTCTAGCTAATAAATGGATCGAGTCTTACTTAACAGGGCGTAAACAAATAGTAAGCTTGAGACACAAGGATGATGGAACCAAATTACTTAATGAAACATTGTCCAATGAGGGAATTATTGAATTTGGAGTACCCCAGGGATCGGTTTTGGGCCCACTACTCTTTCTTCTATATATCAATGATATAACACAGAACGTTCATTCACATAAGGAAATTTTGTTTGCGGACGATACAACACTCGTAATAAAAGGTGAAACTAAACAGGTCATACAGCAGTCTGCTGACTCCGTTACAGGAGAGTTAACCAAATGGTCACAAGATAATCGCCTCATAATAAACTATAAAAAGTCAGTATGTCTAAATTTCCACACTATACAGAATAGGAATCCTGCGATGCCCAATATAACATTAAATGGTCATCAAATAGAAAATAAATCAGAAACAAAGTTTTTAGGACTATGGATACAACAAGACTTGAAATGGAATAAACATATACAATATCTGAATACTAAACTGAACTCGATGTGCTTTGCGTTACGTATTTTGAAAACCTGCACTAGCATGCACACATTAAGAAATACTTATTTTGCTTATTTCCATTCATACTTAAGATATGGGATCATATTTTGGGGTATGTCGCCAGATGTACTAAGCACGTTTAGGATACAAAAGAGAGCGATTAGAATTATGGCAAATGTAAACTCTAGAGAATCATGTGGACCTCTGTTTAAAGATTTAAACATTCTCCCACTGCCCTGCATATATATCTTTGAAAGTATTATGTTTTTTAAAAAGAATTTAATGAATAAAGATGTTTTTCTTAAAACAAACAATGATGTTCATAGGCATAACACAAGACAAAATCAAAACATTCATATTTCACACACACACACAAGCATATATCAAAAAGGAACTTTTCACACTGGAGTTAAATTATACAATAAACTACCCCAGTATATAAAACTGGCCCCAAAAATAAAAACCTTTGATAGAATGTTGAAAGCTTATCTGCAGTGCCATTGTTTTTACTCAGTAGTTGAATATTTTAGCGTATAGGAGTGATGGAATCTATAACTATATTTTACTTTTTTAATTTAATTTTAATACCTAGCTGTATGTTGTTGTATTTATAGAATTAAGTTTTCATATTATGATAATAGAGTGAGGTGTAAATAGTTGTGCAATAAGATTGTATCTATTAAGATTTGCTATTATAATAAGTTATAAATAGTTATAATCTTAGTAATATATACCTGTTAGTTCTTTTATTTTATGCATGTAAATTCTGACGTGTCCTATATCAAAAATGTATTGAATGCATGTATTTGATCAAATGGAATTAATAAAAATCTATCTATCTATCTATCTATATAAAAATCCCACATGGCAACCATCCAAAATATTTAGACGGTTCTTAATATCTACGAATCTATAACATTGTACAGCTATTACTAAAATTTTGTATGTTGATAGAGGCAATTAACATAAGTACGATATATTAAAATAGGTATAGTTCTTCACGGAACTACTTGTTTGATGTTTTTATCAACAGTGAATGTTTTAATGTGTTGCTTAGTTAGTTATTGTTGTTTTAAGGGATGGAACTATGAGGTCATCTGCCCCTCTTAACACAGATTAAAGAATACAAATTTGGAGTTGAATTTAAAATTAATAGGTGGACACCTAAATTTGAAAAGACCTAAAATTAATAAAACAAAAAATTAAATAAAAATAATAATTATAGAAATTAACAAAAAATTATGGAAAAACAAAAAATCATCATTCAAAAACGAACAAGTTGTTGAGTCAATTTACACTGGAAAATTTAGATTGCTGGCCCTAACCCACTCTCACTTATAAAGCGGATAACGTGATCAGCAGCCACAGCGTCATCGGCTAATATAAGTTTGAGTGTCATCTGCAAACCAAGGTATCTTCGTAAGTCAGCAAGATCCACACACTCGGTTAAAATGTGGGCCACAGTTACAAAGTGGGGGGTCTTCCCTTCTCATCAGATACGAGTGGGTGGATCTTGTATGACCTATCCTTAGCCTACACAAAATGACGGACTCTCTCCATGACCGGAAAGCGCTCCGCCACACGCGAGTAGTTCCCTTGATCGCTCTCAGTTTACTGGGCAGTGGGTCAGCTAGCCACTGACTCTCCTAAAAAGCCAGAACTTGTAGGCGTAACTGAGAGCGAATATCTATAGCGAGTGCCCCCATTGGTCGAGGTGGTAGTGATACCTCCTCTTTTGCAGCTTGATCCGCTAACTCATTTCCGGCAATTCCCGTGTGGCTTGGAAGCCACAGACAGGTGATTCGAGTGTCAGTGTGGCACAGCCCGGCTAGTAGGTTGTGAATTTGCTGCACCAGGGGGTGTTGCGGGAAACATGTAGCAATTGACTGTAATGAACTCAAAGAGTCGGTACATATGAAAAAGTGGATTCGTGCATCCTGTAGTGCAAACTGCAGAGCTTCATGGATGGCAACGAGCTCCGCAGTAAACACACTACAGGTCTGAGACAAAGAGATCTTCGTATTTGCACCATCAATAACGTAAGCACAACCCACCTTCTCGTCCACCTTTGAACCATCCGTGTAGAGAATGCCAGCATCCGGAAATTGGTGAACTATGCTGTGGAACTGCCTCTGGTAAACGGAGGCATCCGTGTTCACCTTAGGACCTCGGTGTAGATCTAACCGAATTTCCGGATGCGGAACTTGCCATGGAGGCACCTCGCTAGGTGTCCAGATCATACAGGGATATACAGCCACTCCAATTTCAGTACACGAGCTATCAAGTCTAATACCAACCGGCCAAGTGGTACGAGGCCGGTTGGTGTACCCCTGGTGGTTTTGGGTACCGAAGAGGGCTTGATAGGTCGGGTGTTGCGGCATTTGACGCACAGTGTCAGTGGCGTCTATAATTTAGAGGTGGAACACCCGATTCGGCTGGGTATCGGGCCGGTCCGGAAGGCACCGGTAGCCTGCCTAATGCCACTATGGTGGATACTGTCGAGTATTTTCAAGGTTGTCGGCCTTGCTGAACCTTATGCCGCAGAACCATAGTCTAGCCGGGATAGGACGAGGGCTTGGTAGAAACATAGCAGCACCACACGGTCAGCCCCCCACGTACTGCGACTAAGGAACTTGAGCATGTTCAGATTCCTGAGACATGTCACTTTCAGTTGCCGTATATGGTGTCGCCACGTTAATTTGCTGTCAAAATGGAGCCCCAGGAAGCGATAAGTGTCAACCAACGGCAATGCAGCATCCCTGAGATGTATTTCAGGGTGTAAAAGTAGCCTCCAGAGCCGACAAAAATGGACGACGGAGGTTTTCGCTGCTGAAAACCGAAAACCCCGGTCGTAAGCCCACCTGTCGACCCGGTTGATAGCTAGGTTCAATTGCCGTTCCATGACTGCCATACTTCCAGAGCTGTAATGCAGAGCTAAAATGTCTACATTAAGCGATGGAACTACCGCGGACCCAGCGGCAGCAACAATGCCACTTATGGCAATCGCGAACAAGGTGACACTCATCACTGAACCCTGAGGAACTCCATTTTCTTGATTATAGTATTGCGATAATGTCCTACCGACCCTCACACGGAAGAGTCGGACGGACATGAAATCGCAATGAAAGACGGTAGATTACCACGGAGTCCCCACTTGTGAAGAGTGGAAAGGATCCCGTTGTGCCATGTGGTGTCGTAGGCTTTCTCGAGGTCAAAGAAAACCATGACTAGGTGGTGCTCCAGGAAAAAAGCCCCCTGTATGGCGCTCTCAAGTCGCACCAGGTGGTCAGTGGTGGACCTATGACAGCGAAAACCACACTGGTACTCAGACAGGAGACCTCTCCCCCCCAAAGAACCACACCAGTCGACGGTTCACCATCTTCTCCAGCAGCTTACATAGGCCATTTGTCAGACAAATGGGCCTATAGCGGCTAACAAACTCGGGATCCCTTCCAGCCTTGGGAATCTGTATCACGATCCCCTTTCGCCATTGGGATGGAAACTCCCCTTCAATCTATATACGATTGAAGAGGATCAACAGTTGTTTTATACTGGATTCGCACAGATGTTTTAACATTTGATTATGTATATTATCCGGTCCAGGAACCGAATCCCTGCACAGTGCAAGCGCACTGCGCAGTTCCCATTCAGAGAATGGTACATTGTAGGACTCCGAAGCAGCAGTGGCAAAGGACAAGCGGTGAGCCACTGCCTCCCGCTTCAGAGTCAGAAATGTAGGATCGTAACTCGCAGAGCAGGATACATCAGAGAGGTGTGAGCCAATAAGATACTGTTGGCAATGGCGAGATGGCCGGTGATGATGTCTCCATTGATGGATACTCCGGGTATTGACAATGATGTCGGGAGTCCGGAGATCCGACGAAGCTTTGGCCACACTTGAGATGAAGGCATATGAGCCGTCATAGACGACACATACTTATCCCATGTCGTTTTCTTACTCGTCCGAATCAGATATCGGGCTCTAGCACGCATCCTTTTGAAAGTGATTAGGTTAGCCATAGTGTTTTGCCTCCGATAGCATTTGAAAGCACGTCGTCGATCTTTAATGGCTGCTGCAATCTCGGCTGTCCACCAAGGGATCAGCTTCCGGCGTGAATTGCTGGATGAGGAAGGTATTGTTTCCTCAGCAGCAGCCAAAATACCATTCGTTATGTGAATGGTATGATCGTCGACACTCTCAAAGGTATCTTCGGCAAACACCGCACATGCTGTGAAAGTTGGCCAATCAGCCCGACGGAGAAGCCATCTACTCTTGTTCGGAAGAGTAACGATAATTGGAAAATGGTCACTATTACAAAGGTCGTCGTGTACACCCCACTGTAGCAGGGGAACCAGTGCACGACTGCACAAGGTAATATCGACACTTGAATAAGTGCCGTGTGCAATAGAGAAGTGCGTACGTTCCCCTGTGTTCAACAAACACAGGTCCAGCCGCCTAATCAGCCTCTCAAAATCTCTCCCTTAACCGCTAGTGGTAGCGGAGCCCCAGATGATGTTGTGGGCATTAACATCTCCCAGAAGGAGAAAAGGAGGGGGGAGCTGAGAGACTAGATCCACCAGCTGGTTGTAATCCGGTTGAGAATCAGGCGGGATGTACACGTTACATACTGTTGCCATTACTGGCAACGAAGTACGAACTGCAACTGCCTCTAGCTGAGTATGCAGCGGCACCTCTACACTAAAGAGGCTAGAGTGGATGAGAGTGCAGGCGCCACCGGCGGCCACAGCTCCGTCCATCCGGTCTTTAGAGAAGAGTTTGAAGTGATGCATTGTTGTCTCATGTCCAGGACGAAACCTGGATTCCTGAAGACAGACAATGGTTGCCGAAAACGAAGATATTAATTGGCGTAACTCAGCGAGATAAACAGAATAGCTATTACAGTTCCATTGTAATAGTGCAATGGTGTGGACTTAAGTAGAAGTGGGTCTTCTACTTATGCTTGACCGTTTGCAACCCTTCCCTATCTCTAGTTGGAGATGATGGGGCAGGAGAGCACACCTCAATCTCTACATCTCCTTCCGAAGATGAAGAAACTGGAGCGGGCACTCTCTTGGGTTGCAAGCGGTCTTCGTCGGACCTAGCTATTCTCGCTCTTGGGGAAGAGCGAGAGCGGTGTCGAGGGACCTTCTCCCTGTCCGAAGACTGGGTGCTTGTCCCCGACATGTCCCGAGCATTCTTCTTTCTGGACCGACGCCGACATCTATTCGGGGAAGTAGGAGGTCCCTTCCCCACAGACGTAACGTCCTTGCAAAACGAGGCCGCTCCAGCTGGCTCCCACTCCTTTGGTGATGGTAGGAGCGGAATGGCCAGCAGATGGCTGAGCAGCCTTGTCAGCAGGAGAGGAAGAGAAACAGAGCTGAACCGCCTCTCACTTCTCCGCTGGTGACTTATTCTTCCTATAGGGGAGTTCCTGCACTCTAATGGGTTTGGCTTCTGCGGGCATCTCTCCCTTGATGGTCGAGGGAGCGGAAGAGCCAGCAGATGAAGGAGCCATCCCATCAGCCGGAGGTCGAGAGAGACGGCGCTGCACAGTCTTCGTCTTCTCCACTCTCTTTGTCTTATCAGGTGGGCTGGATGACGATTCAGCCCCGTCATCCAGCCCCGGTCGCAGAAGTCTTCTTTGCCCCGTTGGCAGGGGAAGACTTCTTCTCCGACCGTTTCGGAGAAGAAGATGACTTTTGATGGTATAACCGGCGCCTTTTGACCTTCTTCAGGCTGACAGGTCTCGCTTGGACAGCAAGGGGAGACTTTACGATCTCAGAGTAGTCAGTCGTCGAGGGTACAGCACGGGGAACGAAAGTGGCAGGGGTGAGAGGTGACATCACCTTAACCGCGGAAGATACCGGAAATTCGGGTGCAGTCATATCACGGTATTTCTTTCGAGCGTTGTGATATGAACGCCGACCCAATGTTCCGATTTCTTGGATCTTTGCTTCCTTGCAGAACTCGGGGCACTGCTTCGACCGCGGAGAGTGACTTCCTTGGCAGTTAGGACACGTCGGGGGAGGTGTACACCCCACACCGTCATGTGTCCCCTTGCCACACTCTCTACACACGGCCTTGGCAGTGCACCTGGCAGAAACATGACCAAATTTCTGGCAATTGTAGCAGTGCATAGGTAGAGGGATGTACGGTCTAACGTCGCAATGGTACGACGTGACCTTCACCTGCTTAGGCACTACATCACCCTCAAAATGGAGAATGAAAGCGCCAGTATCGATGCTGTCATTTCCAATTTTCTGGGTGATGCGCCTAATCCTGGTAACGCCTTGCTTCCCCAGATCCCGCATCAATTCCGCATCGTTGTTTAAAAAGAGATCGTGATGGAATATAACTCCACGGACCTCATTCAGAGTATCGTGCTTCTCAACCTTAACGGGAATTTCGCCGAAATGCGTGCATACCAGCAACGCTTCGGTTTGCTGCCAGTCAACGGTATGCAGCAGGAGCTGCCCCTTCCGGAGCTTGGAAATCCCGTTAAGGTCGCGATATTTCCCCTCAATTTCCTCTGAAAATAGGATCGATTTTACCTGTTTAAAATCTTCCCCGTCTGTCCTGGTAGCTACCAGGTAGCGAGGAGTCCTCTCAACAGGGAACTTCTTATTAAATGCCTCATCCCAAGGCGTATACACCTTGGGATTCCAAGGCGTACACACCTTGGGATTCGGTCGACACTCCAGAGATGGCTTTTTAAGTTGGCCACCCTGTACAGATGTCTGAGAGCGCTTAATAGGCATCCCGGATGAAATCCTCCCCGAATACTGCCCACTCCGAACGGGGGCCATCACTGTGGGCGCCACCCAGCCAAGGCAATACCTACCTGGCATAGCAGGTATTGCCCGGGGTCCCAGTGCCTCGAACAGGCACTTCCCCCTCGGCATGCACAGTGATTTATGCAGCTCCAGTATTCGGCCATGCAGGGACCTTCGTTGTATGGCGGATACTACCGAAAGGGTACATGGCGCACCCACATGATGGGATGGGGCATACCGTCTAGGCTTTCTGGCCAGATGGCCAAGTTGGTGGCCCTTCCCCTAACAGCATGCATGTTTATTTCTATATGTCAAACCAGAACTGGGACCAGAAATCCAAAATCGACCTTTATAAGGCCCCTTCTAAGTCGCCTTTTACGACAGGCAGGGGATACCGTGGATGAATTCTGCCCTCCCCATCCACAGGGGGTCTGAACAAATCAAAAACTGGCAAGTTATTCGGCCATGTCAGCCCTATTAGTCGCCTCCTACGACAGGCAGGGCATACAGTGGGTGTATTCAATGTTTTAAATCTAAGTGATGTGTTATAGATACGTTTTAATATAAGGCTGATGGAAGGGAGCCTTCATGCCCCGAAACATGTAGCCTACCTGCAAAGAACAATGTAATTTAGATCTATGTTCATACTTAAACAAGTATTGATAGGCGGAAAAGTTACTAGTAACTTAACTTAACATTGTATAATATATCAGTTAATATTGTCAATACGGATCAAAAATGGATTCGATAATCCCAGAATGACATACAGACATCACACCCCTGGACTTTTCTTTACGCGGATGATGTGATACTTATCCAAGAAACGCGCCCTGAACTCCAATACCAGACGCAAATATGGAATAACAGACTGGCTGAAAATGGACTGCACCTCAACATCCCAAAGACACAATATCTAGAATGTGGCCCACAAACCAGCGATACCCTCAGAATCAATGATCAAGACCTGCAGAAGTCCATGCACTTTTAACTACCTAGGATCAATCGTTACCTCTGGCTGATACCCGAGTTCTCCGTGATAAAAAGTTGCTTTCATATTTAAAGGAAAAAGTATACAAGACAGTGGTACTGTATGCCCAGTGGCAATCTATGGGACAGAATGTCACCCAATGACAAAATAGCATGAGCAGACACTACATACAATGGAGATGAAGACACTCCGATGGACCCTAGGTCTGACTTGATGTGACCACATAAGAAATACAGATGTTTGACAGATTGCTCCGATCATGGAGAAAGTGAGGGAAGTTTGGCTTAGCTGGTATGGTCATGTACTGAGTAGTCAAGAGAACTCAGTCACTAAAACAGCTCTTCAAATTGACCTGTGTGGAATGCGACCGAATGGACGACCAGCAAAGCAGTGGACCGACAATATTAAGGGCGACATGCAGAATGTTGGCTTAAAACTGGAAGATGCCAACGACAGACTGAAATGGAGATGTAGCAAAGCAGCGGACCCTGCACTGCCGGATAAACACTAGAAGAGAGATACACAGGAATTGTATACATTGGCGGTTGAACCCGCCAATGTGATTTTAATCCCTCGTCTGTTAATAATATTACCGTACATGCAGGAGCTAGTACGATCTCAAAGATCGCCGCGACTCTTGCGCGAGTCCTTGCAGATATCATAATGTCCTATTTACAGATGAGCGTAGTTGGCTTGCCATAGGTTTGATGTATTGTTGGAATCATAGGAGATGTAATGGATATATTTGGAACAGTCTTACAACCTGCATACCACACAGGGTCTTTATTTTTACTGGGCAAGGCGATGCAGCTCGACCTTGGCTGGCAGTCTCCGGCCAATAGCCGGCTGTTACAGGTTGGTGCGCGCGGTCGCCGGCCGTATTTTCACATTCTTCCTGCGGAACACGTTTGAGCTCCGAGCTAATCGGGTGTTTTATAAAGCTACTGTGTAGGCCTACTGTATATCGTATAGTATAACTTAGTGTTTTATTGTGATTGTGTATAGTGCTGTAATGCCTTATGTGAAATATTCGTTACGTGAACGTGTATATCTACACAATACGTACATAAAGTGCAGGAAATCATGCACTAGAACAAGACTTAAGTTTCAAGTGAAATTTCCAGGGAGATCCATTCCTATAAATCGGACAATAAAACAACTGGCTAAGAGATTCAAACGTACAGGTTCAGTAAACAAGAAAATAGATGTAAAGGTCGTTATTTCCTTACTGAAGCTAAATTAACCGGAGGGTAACCGAAAACTTCATAAGGAGATGCCGATTATGTTTGGCAACGGATGGGGAACATTTTCAGCGTCTACTGTAAACATGGCGAGTAAAAACGCATGATACTAATTTTAAGCACTGTATTCTGTCATACATACACGTGCGCGGGCACCGGCAACAGAGCCGTCACGCGTGAGAGAGAATGTCCTTGCCAAGCAAATATAAAGACCCTGTACATAACCCATTATTTTGTAAGTGACGCTGGAGAAAGGCAATTCATGTTCTTTCATCTATAAATAGAACTTAATGAGCACTCATTTTAAGCCGATCATACTTGCATACTTCTCTAGTCTATTTTCTATTACTTCTATTCACTCTAGATCATATCAATTATATAAAAGGACATTCAAACTAATTTTAACTGCTCTGTCTAAGAGGCACGACCCCTGCTGGGTTAATGCCATTACAGTTACCACAGAAGCAGAGATTATCAGAAATGTAGCATGCACACAAACAAAGCTCATGGTACTGATGATCAAGTGTCCCAATTGAAGAAAGAAGAATCATAGGAATGACCTAGGAAAAATAACTCCCCTTTGAGCCGTCATAACTCTCGCCCTCTTTGGAAGTTAGTCCTGCTCATGGTGTGATGGTGTAAATGGCTAGACGTGCCCATCCGGACAGCTGGAGATTCGGGTTTGCGTCCCACTGCGGTGTCAGTTTCAATTTCACTATAATTAACGATGCAAGAAAAAGACTATACTGCTGACTACATTAAGTAATGAATAATATGTAGGCTGCAGTACGTCATTATTTTAATTTTATATTATGGCCAATGGTCGCAATAAAACATTATAATTAACAACAAGAATATGTATGTATGATCGTGAAATAAATAAGTAAATTGGTAAAGTCTCTTTTCTTTATTTTTCTTCTTCTTTCGAGAGTAACATCGTTGTCATCAGCACCGAATCCAGGCTACCTAGGCTTATCTATCCAAGAGTCCTTAAGTTTGAGCAATGGTAAATGATCTACTGTACTTTTCTTTCAGCATCTTGACGGCTACTTCTGGACAGTCGGCACAAGTTATGTAGACTTTTGGTCGGTTCATTTCTGAAGAAAATTTGGCAGCAGCTGACAACAATGCACTCGGAAAATACTGTGTACGTTTAGCGCTTTTTATTATAATGTACGACTTATTAGCATCGAGCAGTTGAAGGACCTTCATTTGTTAATGAGAGAACGCGAAAAACGATCTTATCACTAGAACCTATTCAGATAACTCCGTGGTGGTGCGTGCCCTTCAAATTTCAATGCCGCGATCAGCTGACCGAAGAGCTTTGCAGCAGCTTTTTTCTTGCTGCGTCATCGCTCTATAGTCCTTGGTGTTCTGTGCTACAGTCTACAATCACTGTAGCGGTAACGTAGCAGCGATTGTGCTGCCTCTGTAGTGAGATAGTACGTATCAATGTCGTGGAAGGATACGATCTTCATATCATAATTTGATGACTGTGCGACATTTGTCTTGGTGTTGATTCAGTTTTAACTACCATAAAATCGTTGCACATATCTGTAAAATTAATTTGTTATTAACCTATTTGTACAAACATCATGTCAATACACCCTAAAATCGAAGTCATTTCATCTGATGCAACATGCAAAAAAAATTAGTGTTGATGTCTATCAAGTGTATAATCCATTGAAAGGCTAAATTACATTTTCTGTACCATTCGTACAGCTGGTGATAAAGTGTCCAACATTCTAAGCGAAACCAGTTGCTTATTTGAAGTGTGAAATACTTATATTGACGTGTCGGAATAATTGTGATTACGATGATGTGACAGGTAAGTTTGCTCCTGTTTATACTAGTTATTAAGACGAGTGCTTTTCCCATTTAAGAGCTGATGCGTAGCTTATCACGTAAATGTACTAGTTGTCCAATTGATAGTTTTATCTACGTAAATCGACAGACGTGAATCCTAATTTAGTATGGCAGGTTTATTTATATGTTCCAAGTGTATTATTTTCTGTTATTAGACTTTGTAAATAGGCCTAGTATTCCATTGATTGCATTGGGTGGTTTTAAAACGTCAACTTCTTCCTGTATGTATTAGTGGACTTTTGATAAAGCAAGTTGTTTTCCAGAATTCGGTAATCCATTAAAACTTGGAATGTATTTTTTTCTCGTCAAGTATTGACGCCGCTACTGCTCATAGCGTACCGTTCTCGGTATTTTTTGTTTGTGGTTTTTGTCTTGTGCAAATTTGAGAACTTGTATAAGAAATAAGCCTTGATGGTGGCGGTGATAGGTTAGGTTTAATCAAAATAATGTTATTCTGATACCATAAAATCTTGGCTGCAAATAAGATGGTAAAAGTTCGTTTAAGATGATTAGAGTACAAATTGATCGTTGTCGTCTTAAGTGCAGAAGGATGTTGCAGTTAAAAACTATGTAGTTACAGAGTGATACTTCAACGTTCGCGTATGCGTTCGCTATCTAACCTTTTGTTTATTTTTAAGCAGCGTAATTAGTTCCTGGATCTCTACTTCCATTCATGTGGACGTTATACATAGAATGGACATTGCATTTAAAGAACATCAAAGATAACTCAAAATAAATACAAGCTAATTTTAGATTGAAGTACTGTAGTCTCATAGTAGCTCATTTGATTTTGCAGGCTCTCTCTCTCTCTCTCTTCTTTGCTATTGAACTTGTACTGAATTTATTGTTCTTTTTCGTCTTGTATTATTAGGGCCACTTATTCTAGCCTATCTTGGCATTGCCATGTAGACTTGAAATTCTATTTGTGATACTCATGATGTCGCTCCGAAAAATCCTGCAGTACACAGTATGTTGTGGAACTGCCTGGAAGAGATTTACATATTACCATTATGTAAGGTGTTTTGGCTTACCGTACATTTTAGAAATAGAATTCATTTGAAAGCTCGTAATTGTCAGTTAACTCCGGTAAAATCCATTATGCGTTAGATTAGGTAAACAAGGCACAGAGTGTTTTATTTTGGACAGTTTTATCATCGATATTATAGCCTACTTCTAAATTTTAGAATCTCAACATTCATCAGCATGTGTTCCTATTTTTGGGTGTAAATTGAAGATCGTAGTTGGACAGTTCATTTATTTATTTTTATTTTTTGTGTGGACCGTTAAACGTATGCTGCAATTTAGTAGTGAGTTGTTTCAAGAGCCAGGGGTGTGGTTATTCGCTTGGCCATTTTTATCTGCTCCTTCGCGACCAGCGAGTGTTGCCAACTGAACACCCACACGTATAACACCTGTTCTGAGCAATGCCCAAATGAATTGGCGCCAAAAGTTGTGAAGTTTCAATCCTTTATTTTGACTAATGTTGATGTTGTCCTTTAAACTTTAGGTAATTGACGTCGTATTTTGCCAGAAAGTATTTAGCATTTACGGATCTCTCTCAATAAATTGCAGTGTTGAAAATACATCTTTTTATTCAGACCTATGGTACAAAAGATGCACAATTTTCGTTTATCATGTTTTACGAATTGCAACTTCACCAACCACAAGTGCTGTGTTCAAATTCTTCCCTGGTATATAAATAGGTTGTTGCAAGTTCGTCTTGGCAATTCTGGGATAGGTCTACTCATATGTTTCTGAAGTTCAGTCTATTAATGACTGGTATCACACTTGCATGCCACCATTGCCTCATTTCCATGAACACGGTTCAGCGAGCGTAAGGCAGAAAACGGAATAGCCCTGCAATATGCATAATGCGTAAAGGACCAATCGAAAGTCGTCGTTGGCTATGCCGCCTGTTTAGCTTGGGCGGTCTGTGGGAAAGCCTCAAGGTCACGGTACAGTATTAGTGGTGGGATGCTGGAGCACTGGAGGAGATACCCCTCAAGTAGCTGTGCCGAGCTCGAGACGATTGCGTGCACAAATTTTTAGTAAGATATCGACAGCACGGGAAACAGGAGTAACTGCGTTCGCTGTTCATCCCGCCACTGAAACCTGTTTGCCCAGAGCCGTCAGTTTGACCTTGAGGCTTCACCACTTACTGCCCAAGCTAAACCATGGGAGCGACGAAGATGTTCAACTCCTCTAGAAGTAGACAGCGAAGAACACGGCCACATTGAATACTAATGCAGCATGATATTTACTCTTTAAATTACATTTTGTAGCGAAACACGAGTTCTTTGAGGCTCAAGTATCATTACATCCCAGCAAATATACCTTTTTTTTTACTTTGCGTGTTTATTATTACTGAAATAGGATAATATTCTTTGATTGGAAAGGACGGAACCTGAAATCAACAAGAAACAATGTTAACAATGAAGTTCTTATATACACTGCCTTACAAAGAAAGTTAAGCGCCCAGAAGGAGTGGTTGAAGGTGAAGGAAACTACTTATGCGGAAAGACCATGTGCCTTTATTGAACTGATTACAATATGGGATGAAGGAGACAGGTCAGTAGGGTGTCGCTCCCCCCTCTCTGGCCGCAATGTTTGTCCTTATGCGGAGGCAAGTTCGTCCACAACTCTTGCAGCTGTCCCTCCAGATCCCGCAGGTTGGTACGGGGACGGAGTACTCTTTCAATATCATCCCACACGTGTTCAATGATGGATAGGTCCGGGAATATTGCTGGCCACGGGAGGACCTCAACCTGCTCTAGGCAGTCCATAGACACACGTGCTGTGCGTGGACGTGCATTATCCTGTTGAAACACTGTCACAGGGTGCTGTGCCATAAGGGGTAGGACGTGCAGACGCAGAAGGTTTGTGGCGTACCGTTGTGCCGTCAAAGTCTGCTGAAGCACTATTAAAGATGACCTGAACGCATATGACGCCAGAGATTACGCCCGTGTGTCTTTCCACAATATGGTCAGGATCTGCCTTCGACGCCGCCAAACCCGCACACGTCATCGTAGGTTATGGAGAAGCGGGACTCATCACTGAACATGATGCGACGCCAGTCGTTCTCTGTCCATGCCTCCCGCGCAAGGCACCACTCCAAACGCA
Organism: Meconema thalassinum; assembly: GCA_946902985.2. Classification (NCBI taxonomy): domain Eukaryota; kingdom Metazoa; phylum Arthropoda; class Insecta; order Orthoptera; family Tettigoniidae; genus Meconema; species Meconema thalassinum. The sequence goes on from OX336390.1 coordinate 162,005,988, forward strand.
GGCGTTGGTGTTCTGGTGTCCATGGGCCAACTCCAGGCGTCGCGTGTTTACATTTGTACATTTCTATTTAACATATATATGAAACTTACCATCTAAAAAAATTGAGATTTATGCATAATAACGTCTATATAATACTTAATAACCTCCACAAATTTCTTTGTTGTAGGCTTGATGTATGCAATTCTATAAAATTTTAATCGTAGCGTTCGTGTTTACATGGGACGGACTTTTAATTTCACATATCTTTACGTTTTTTCAAACTTCTGCGAATTGTGATAACTTTCATTGGTAATGTTAAGATATTGTTTACAAGAAAGACAAAGGTACGTTTTTACGAAAAAACTAAATGTGTAAGTTGCGTAATATCTGCGTAATATAGTTATATGCGATCGTCGCGTGTTTACTTGACAGCGTCGCGTGATTACACGTACGAATTAGTACTATCGCGACATGGCACGAGGAGCCAACTCGTCATCAAATACGATCACTGAATGATAAAATGTAGATTTAATATCGTAGTAAGTAATTATAAGTAAGGGGCGTGTTGGCGCAGCAGTCAAGCTGACACTTGCAACCATCAAGACGGACTGGGTTCGAGTCCCGATTAATGCATGTGCGATTTTCGAGATGAAAGTCACATGCTGTCGTTCGGATTTCGCGTAAAAAGTGAGGTCCCGTGGCTTATGATCGCGAGATTGTCGGTCGCGTAAAACTAGGCACAGGTAATTTTCTTGCAATTTCACTTTCATTTAAAAAGCACTCGTCTTTCGTCGGTGGTTCACAGAACAGTTTAGCTTCAGCGTTGTACTTGCGAAAATTGGTTACGAAATAAACATCACCATCACTTTCAGTTATGGTACAAACATAATATTTGGATTGTTTCTTTCCACTGTATTTTCCAAGTACGAAGTCGCCCACTTCAAAAGCTGTCACGGGGTGCATTTCTGTCATCTGCTTCGAACTTGTAATCTGGATGTAGAGAGTGTGTGATAGTTGTTTCTGAATAATAATATTTTCTAGCCTGAACTATGTATTTTTTAACGGTTCCATATAATGAATATCATGTGTGTTCCCGGTAGAGCACAGACATCGACGAAGCGGATTTCCAGAAGGGGTTTACTCTTTTCAACGTCTTCAGAGGAACAAATATAACATTTGTGCTTGCTGAATTTCTTTTCGCCACTTCCACAACATCGTGGACGTTTATAAGGTCTCTCTTTGCACGTAGAGCAACATTCAAATTACGTTTTAGTGTCCCGAGTTCGTATGGGACATGTGGATTTTCTGTTCCCCAAATGATGCAGTTATGCGTGTTGACTCGGCCACTCGCATGGAATGTGGCTTCGTCCGTGAACATCCATCGTTTTAACCACCTTCCTGCCGCTCACATATCGTCGTAACAAAACTGAATCGAGCTCCATAATTCAGCTGTGTCAATGCTTGTAGGTGCTGCATACGGTATGGACGCATGTGAAGATAACGCCTAGCAATCCTGTGACATGCTGTGCATGGTGTATTCTGCTCTGCTGATAAGCGGCTGAGTGACTTTCGTGGACTCTGCGTCATGACTTGTCGAATATCTTCCTCCTTGTTGCTATCACGCCGCCTTCCACCTGTGTGAGGGAGGCATCTGCAATCCATTTTCCAAAAACATGTTGTACCATTTAACAATGTCCCGATGTGATGGGACATCCCTAATGTATACTGACGTCTGAAAGCTCGCGGCTCCATGTGACGGGAAACTCCCCAGCCGCCTACTCGCGAGAACGTCGTAAACACGCGACGTATTTTACTACCAGCTTTGTATGAATCCATTTGAAATTTTAAACGAGTGATATAGCAGTTTGAAAGGGTGTACAAAATTGGCTTTGCATACGAATTTTTATTCAAATTGAGCCACGCACTTTTCGTCTACAGAAACTTTTATACCTTTTACGTCGCGTGTTTACATGGCCTGCAGCTATAAATTCGTCGCCTTATTACACCTTATATAAACAGTTAATAACCTAAATAAGTACTTTACTGTGAAGAGAAAGAACATTAGAATTAACATTTAAGCCATAATTATTTTCATACCTTTTCATCATTTAATAAACTAATTCCTAAAACCATGGAGAAATTTCAAATGAATTTAGACTGACATAAAGGTTCAATTAACCACTCAATTAAGAACTGAAATACATCATCAAATGAATACATATCATAAAATTAATAAAATTTCATGTTTTATCTATCATGAAAACTTATTGCAGAGTTTTTACATTCCATTTTACTTTTTCCTAATTGGGTGGACTATTCTCTGGAATCAGCCTATGGCAACCGACGCATGGGGCGGTAGGACCCCAATCCGATGGATGCGAGTCATCGAGACACTATTCGGGAACTCGCAGGATGTTGTAGAGTCTCCAGTACATGTTCGCGGATGGCGGGTGCCGAATTTCAGGGATCCCATAATGCTTGGCGCACCATACGACGGTCCTCCCTCGGGGTGGTGTTTCTGGGTGACCGAACCTGCACGGCGTGAGTGGGTGCCCTCATGTACCTATTGAGTCCAACATCGGCCCACTGTGACATCTGAATGGCCCACATGCCTGGCAATTGCACGATACGACCAACCAGCCTCATACAGTCCCACAACGTGGCCTCTGATAAATGCTGTCAATCGCTGCATAGGCTGTCTAACGCGTCTGTGAGGCATCGCGGGTGCTTTGTACTGTACGTAGTTCTCTCTGCACGTCTTGCTTAACTGTCTGACTCACAGCAGTTGACTGGTAGAACAACTTATCAACAACAGGGTGGTGCCATCACGAATGCACTCTGGTGGACGTTCTAAACATTCAGATCCTTGTAAATCTAACCTTTTACGCACTCGTCAATGATATTCATGTATACCGAAATGGGTTAATATTGGACCCCTCCTTCTGGGTGCTTAATTTATTTATTTTTTTATATTTTTTTTTTTCGTCGGGCAGTATATATTCCGTTGTCAACTTCTGTACCGCTCCAATGGAAATATCGTAGCCTTGAACACTTCACTGTCTGTTGGTCGCATGCCGCGTGCATAGGAATGAGGTTTTAAGTACATGCACCGGAAATTATACTACAGGCCCTATTAGTAGAACCCCTATCGGGCAAAATCACGGCACGAACATTAATTACGATGAATCATAAAAATAGGTAAACTTAGGTCGCCTTATATAGGAACGTATTCTCCATCTAGGAGAAACTGTACGATGTACGAATAAGCGTCACCTTTGGCCAAATTTGACATCGCTGTTATAGTAGTAGTTCAGTGCATTCAGGTTGAAAATCGGGTAATTGGACTGGGCAGCACTGTTGGTTAAGTACTGACCTTCAAAGTCAAAGATTGAGGGTTTGTTGCGACAGCCTTGGGTCAGTAGTTTTACTGCTCCGTTTAAGACCTTCTCCTGGGTAATATACAGACACCCCCTTCTTATGTAAACCACAACACTGAAAGGGATGTCAGTCCATTATTTGAACGTGGTAATTGTTTGGAATGGAGAGCATAATGTTTTGGTTTTTAATGACCTTAACAATGTGTTGTGCGTTTAAGTAGCTCGGTAGGGTGGCTACTTTAGAAAAGACGAGTGTGTCTGTAGGATAGCGAGAGAGTACTGATGAAAAGAGATAGCGAGCAGACTTGCAAGTAAGCAGTGTTGAATAACCTAAGTGATGACGTCTGTTTGTAGAAGGTAGAAGCGATGGCCGCTTCTCGGCAGCGCAGCGAATTGAAACTTGCTGGCATGAGAACAGCGTTTAAGGCGGGATGCAAGAAATAAAATGTGATACTTAAAAGTCTGGAAATAATTTATTACTTGTAGGGTAAAGAGTGTAGGCACGCTATTAAAATTTAGCGTCGTTAAAGTACAATCACGGATGCAGATGATTACAAATAATTCAAGGGTTTGGTTTAGAAAGGGAAGTTCAGGATAACCCAAAGAAAGAGGGTACACACTCACCAAATCTGCTAGTCGGCGGGCGTACCTTCGGCGTTGCACAGTGTCGAGTGATCAAGAGAGATCTAGCTCTCTGGGGTAGCTACTATTTATTGGAAATGTTCCTGCTGCGTAAGTAAATCAGCACATTCTTGCGCTAGTTAGGTGGTTCTGGAAAGGCGGTCACATTCCTGGTATGCTTGTGTAAAGAAGTGTCGTAAAGATTGTGACATGTGTGGAGAGCTAGGCTTGGATGAAAATTGTAGTAGGTAGATGGTTTAGCTGTTGATTCTTTTGTAGTGAAAATGGGGTGAAGAGTACTGAGTAGGGGGCTGATATGGGGTGGGTATACCCTGTAGGGACCTCAGGGTATAACAATAGCCACTGGACGCTACGAGGACCTTGTTCACCCCATCTGAATGTTAATAACCTCCATTTGTGCCCCTTAAAATGACAATTTATCCCCTGCTCAACCTCAGTGTTACAAAGAAGCAGTCGTATGCCATTTACGTTGGGCTGAGCGGCGTTTATGCGCTGCCCTTGAAAACCTAGGACTGTGGTTTCGAACTTCGTTCAGCACAATGCCATTATAAAGGGGATTGCAAAACGCCACAGCCTCGTGTCAAATTTAGCGGTGCGTGCAAGATCCAAGAGGAGCTACTGTCGCTCAACAGTCTATTATCCCTATTCGAGAGTGGTTAGTTGCTATGGTATCACGGGCTAAGTTAGCCTACCATTATCAGGCTATCTTTAAGATTGCCTTTTAAAGGTGAGTTTTTAGATGTCAGTCTGTATAACCCAATCCTGGAAACACAAACTCATCCACAGTAGTGGCAAACGTTCGGAGTAGCCACTGGTTCTTGAGGATTGATCCTCCTGTAATACTCACGCTCTTTCCTCACATTCTACTTATCAGTTTCACGTCTTCGCCGATGTTGTTCGAAACATAGGGGACCTTGGTGGATGACGCAACGCCATGCCTGATGATTCGATGCCGTAGTCTCCCATTTGTCCGTGTCGATTTGACATTTCGTTAAGTTGGATTTCAGAACGTCTTTGAAACGTTTTCGTTGTCCTCCCTGCTTCCGTCTGGCCGACCTGCAACTAGCAGTGCATGATTTGTTTTGGGAGACATCATTCAGGCATGCGAACGACATGTTCTGCCCATCGAAGCTGATGCTTTTCATATTATAGCGTAAATGCTGGTAGTATTTGTTTCCCCCAAGCCACTGATATTATGGTTTGTATTTCCAGAGTAAGAACCTGGCATATTTGGCGGGGACGATAGTAAAATGGCTGCCACAGGCTCCTATTGGCTGGATTTTGACAATTAGCAGCACACGTTCAATCGCTTGTTAGCTGCTGTCTGTGTCTGAGTTAGTTTCATTGTCATCGTTTCGTTTACTTTTAGCATCGAGTTGTAATATTTTTGTTTCCAGTCGCGGCAGTCGATACTAACTTACAAGGACAGCCCAAGTTACTGTTTCCTGTCATACCGTAGTGTTCAAATTACCGTCTGTCTTTCAATAGCCTACAAATCGTCAATGTAAAAACACGACAATAATGACGCTACAGAGCTGCTTGTGCTCGGCTAAATACTTCTTTACCTTAACATTATGTTTGTGGAATGACAAAAACTGAGTCGTGATACAGTGAGTGAGTGAGCTTGGTGTTATCATGATGTTGTTTCTGTGTTCAACTGCTGTAAACTGTGAATGACCTCCACCCAGAATGTGGTTTTATCTTGAAAGATCATTGCATGGCGAGTGTTGATATATTCATCATCAGATTACTTTGTATTTTGTATTACCGGTAGTCTATATTTGTATAGCTGTTTGGCCTCTTTCTCGTATTTATTGAATAACTGTGATAAAAGTAGCTTAGCTTCGGTGTGTTATTTATTTGTTTATGTACCGTATTTCTCTATTTGAATGTCCTCGGCGTTGACTCAGGATCGACATTTACATTATATTGCGCATAATAGTACCGAAATAATGTCCGAAGCGTAGCCCTGTGTATATTTCAATCAGCTGATCTACGTCAACCATAAAAACTTGGCAACACAGCTGAGCTGTTCCAAGCTCCCGCCATTTCCTTCGCGTTCTTTCTTTTGAAATACAGAGTATAGTCGTCGGTCTTGCCAACTCCTATAATTCTCCTTGTGCAACGCTGAAAACTCATTAAGCGCGTAGTGTTGGTAGTCCAGGTTTTGCAACCATAGAGCCGAGATGGTATTACAATAGCTTGGTACACATACAGCTTGGTTGGAGTACTGATGTCATGGTTGTCTCAGACACCCCAAACGCTGCCCTGGCACATTCAAGGCGTTATTGGATTTCAGTATCAATGTTAGCATTTGTTGAGAGTTGACTGCCCAGGTAAGCGAAGTGTTCAATGTATTTTAAGTTGTTCCCATTGATCATAATGGGAAAAGCAACAGCATTACAGTTGGATGCAGCGTTTTTCGTTTTTCTGGTGTTTATTTCCAGACCTATGCTCTTATGCGTGTCGTTAAAAGCATTCAGAGCAGCCTCAAGATCATCGAGCGAGTTTGCCAATGTAACATTTTCGTCAGCATACTGGAGTTCGAGAACAGATACCTTTGTGTTTGCTAGTAGTCGGCTAAGATTGAATAATCCTCAGTCTGTCATGTAATCAATATCAACACCCTTCGGAATGCTCTTTGATCAGATGAAATATAACGTCAACAAAAATTGAGAATAATGTTGGCGCAATCACACAACCTTGATTGACACACGTTGTGATCTTAGAGTTCTCCAGGTCCATTATTTTTAAGAACTGAGCCATTCATATTCTCATGGAGTATTCTAATAATATGTATGCATTTTGGAGGACATCCAATTCGAGCTAGGAGTTTCCAGAGAGCTTCTCTGAATCGAAAGCCTTGACTATATCAATGAAGACTACAAAGAGGGCGATCTTGTACTCAACATTTTAACTGCATTTGTCTGACACAGAAGATCATTTACTGTACGGTATCTGTTGTTTCTCGATTAGGTCTCAATTCACGTTGTGTTTCAGGCCAAAGGTTTAAGACGATTGGACAGGATTCTGGCATGAATTCTGTCAGCTACAGAAAGCAGGGATATCGCACCATAGTTGCCACATTGAGCTCTGTCACCCTTTTTAAAGATTACTGCCATCAAGGCATCCCTGAGATCATCTGGGATCGTTTGTGTTTTCCATATCTAATAATAATAATAATAAGGGCTATTTCATTCCCTCCCAACAAGGGTGGGCGAGCCCCTATAGATGGCCGCACCATCTCTTGGGCCAGAGGAGGAATTCCATATCTTTGCAATGAGCCTGTGAGTGGTGAACTAGTTGAGTGCCCCCTACCTTAAATAGTTAAGCTAGAATCCCATCTCTGCCTTATTATTCTTGAGTTGATTATTAACAATTTCAACTTCTAGTATGGAGGGACCTTCAGCAAGGTGATTTTGCACTGGCCTCTGTGGACCTTTGCTTAAAATGTTATCATCGACGTGGGTATTCCTGTTGAGTAGTTCGTCAAACTGTTCTTTCCTGTGGGAGTTGATTGAACAAGTATCTCGGAGAAGTTCAGTAATATATTTTGATTTTAGAGGATTTTCGGCGGGATTGGATGGTCCATATAAGAGCTTTTATCGCACTGAAGAAACCATGTGTAGGTCTCAGCTAGGTATTGCATTTCATGTGATTCAGATTCCCACCGAAGGTTTTTCATGACCCGAGTTCTCCTTTGGACTTAAGCCTTGGTATTTTGAAGTTGTTTTTGGACGCAGACCTCAGGTTATTTTTCCAGGCATTGAGCGCTTTCCTCTTATCTTCTGTATAAGACATTGGATTTATTGGTCATTCTCATCAAACCAGTCTTAGTGCATTTCTTAGCAAAGCCAGCTGACTTCGCAGGCTGAGAATACTGCTGACTTTAACATTTGCCAGTGTTCTTCTATGTTCCCTGGATAATCATCAGGCAGTTTTTCACTAAGGAGTGTATGTAACTTTGATTTAACGTTATCGTCCTTAAGATGATCGATGATGACCCTACGTCTTACGAGACTTCACTGCCTTTTACATTTCTGGTGAATTTGCAGAGCTATAACAGATCGAATCAGCCGATCAGTTCAATAGTCATCAGCACTTGCCACAACTCTTGTGATAAGCACATCAAGCTGGTCTCGGGCACGCACGATCATATAATCAATTAGGTGCCAGTGTTTTGATCTTGGATGTTTCCTTGATTTCTTAAATTTGTCCTTCTGCCGGAAGAGTGTATTTGTAATGACAAGGTTGAATTCCGAACATTTGGTTAGAAGATGAGTCCCTTTATGATTGCTGTTACCAACACCTTCGTTTCCGATCACACCAGTCCACAGTGTTGAGTCCCTACCAACATGGGCATTGAAATCCCCGAGGAGAATAATACAGTTATCAGAGTGGTATATTTTTCAGAAGCTCGTCGAGTTGGGAATAGAATTCTTCTTTTTGGTTCTCTTCTGAGGTGAGAGTTGGAGCATGTGAGTTTCTTATAGTAGCTCTTATCTTGTTACTGAACTTGAGCCGTAGAATCATAAGCCTTTCATTAAACCAAATGGGAGCTCATCAAGATGATCAATGAGCTCATTCTTAATGACAAATCCAACTCCATGTATACGGGGTTCATTTGCATGCTTCTCCTTCCAAATGAAGGCGTTCATAATGTGATCTGTAATAATACGGCGTGTTGTAAATTCCTATTGTACTTAGTAATCTCAACCTGTTAACATTTAGGCCTGTGTGACGAGAAAGGTGTTCGATGAGCATAATATCAGCACTCGAACTAAGCTGTACGTATACCAATCTATTGAAATACTAAGCCTTACTTACGGCTGTGAAACTTGGACCACCTACAGGAGGCACATAATCTGCTTGGAGAAGTATCACCAACGTTGTTCGGGAATAATCTTGAGAATAGCATGACAAGATCGGCATACCAACATCAGCATCCTCGGAAGAAGCCAATGTTACAAGCACTGAGCCCACAATAATCAAACATCAACTTCGATGCACTGGTCATGTTGTCCGTATGCCAGACTGTCGTCTCCCTAAGCAAATCTTGTATTCTCAACTTACGAATGGACACCGTATGCAGGGAGGACAGCGCAAAAGGTACAAAGATGCCCTGAAATCTAACATGCAGAAATGTATGATCAACACCGAAAACTGGGAGACCACAGCTTCTAACCGACAAACATGGCGTCGGCTTGTTCACAGAGGTCCACAACACTTCGAACAGAAACGTCGAAAGCATGCAGTGGATATGCGAGAAAAGAACGAATGACCGCTCAAGGGAACAATCCTCAGAGAGTTGTGGGTGAAATATGTTTGTGAACTTGTGGAAAAGTTTGCGGCTCCAGAATTGGTCTACACAGTCATCAGAGGACCCACAGACTTTGAAGTCTTGTAGTCCCAAAGAAGACATCCTACTCGTTAGCGAGTGATAGCCTATCATCATCATCAAATATTATGTGTCTTGAATTATGATTGATTCAGTTGTAGTTCAATAGCAGGTTAAAAATGAAAAGGACGATACATATGATGTACTGTATTTATCTCACGTACTATTCTTGATTAGGGGTAGCTAGTGAACTCGCGTGAACAAGTAGCAAAATTGGTTTCAGTGACAAGCATCAAAGGCGTATGCGGCAACGTGAACATTAATTTTCAGGTTCTGATCACAAGACGTCAAAATATGTATTCACAGTGCTAGCGTTGCCCAGGTGGCATCTTAATATGTTATAAAAATATACTTCTGAAATATTATTACACAGTGACAATTTTTGCAAGTCGTCAACAAATGACAAACACCGCGAGAAAAGGAAACTCTTATACCTAGCTTTCCTAGCTCTCGGGAAAGGTTTTGATCGCGTCCAGTATCCACTAATCAAGTGCGCGCTTCGTGATAACTGCGTACCGGTACCTGAAGCATTAATTGATTGGATAAAATTGCTCTATAACAACAGTACTAGTTGAGTATGAGTGTTTTCCTGTAAAAGTAGGTGCACGAGTGATCCTGATCGGCACTCTCTCTTTTTTTCCTGGGACCCCCGTGTGGATGCAGGATAGAATACGGCATGCCCTGCCTGTCGTAAGAGGCGACTAATAGGGCTGACAGGGCAGAATAACTTGCCAGTTCTTGATTTTTGAAGACCCCTTGTGGATGGGGAGGGCAAACGTCATCCACGGTATCCCCTGCCTGTCGTCAAAGACGACTAATAGGGGGCCCTTTTTATGGTCGATTTCGAAATTCTGGTCCCAGTTCTGGTTTGACCCATAGAAATAAACATGCATGCTGTAAGGGGAAGGGCCACCAACTTGGTCATCTGGCCACAAAGCCTAGACGGTATGCCCCATCCCGTCAGGTAGGTGCGCCATGTACCCTATGAGTAGTATCCGCCTTACAACGAAGGTATCTGCATGGCCGAATACTGAAGAGCTGTTTAAATCACTGTGCATGAGAAGGGGGGGGGGGGGTGCCTGTTCGAGGCACTGGGACCCCGGGCAATTCATGCTATGCCACGTAGCCTATATACACCTTGAGATGAAGCCCTCCTTGAAAGATTTCCGGTTGGCAACGCTCCCCGTTATCTGGTAGCTACCAGAACTGACGGGGAATCCTTCGCGTTGGTCAAATCTATGTGTTTGCCGAGGAGATCGAAGATAAGTATGGTGACCTAGAAGGCATACAGAAGCTACGCATTGGTCAACTCCATCTCAAGACCACTGGCAGGGATCAAACCGAAAAGCTGCTGACGTGCATCAATTACGGTACGATCCCAGTGAAGATTGAGAAGCATTCGACGCTGAACGAGGTCCGTGATGTAATATTCCACCGCGATCTCGTTCTGAATTCCGATGCAGAGCTGACGCGTAGCTTGAGTAAATGTGGCGTCACCAGGTTTCGGCGTATCACGCGAAAGGTAGGTGACAAACCGGTAGATACAGGTGCCTTTATATTACATGTTGAATGTTCTGTACTGCACAAACAGGTTAACGTAACATCTTATCGTTGTGATGTGAGACGATATATTCAACCTCCGATGCGATGTTACCAGTGTCAGAATTTCGGGCATGTGTCTTCACGCTGCACAGCCAATGCTGTATGCAGGGACAGCAGGAGGCCTGTTCACGAAGGGGAAAAGTGCACACCACCACCTGTGTGCACTAACTGCTTGAACTTCCACGCTCCTAAATCTCGCGATTGTCCTGAATGTATTAAGGAATCGAAGATTCATGAGATAAAGATACTGGAGAGCCTTTCATATCACGATGCTCGTAAAAAGTATCGTGATATGAACGTTCCTGAGTTCGCATTTCGTATGCAGTAGTCTCTGCTTCAACGATAACACCTGCAAGTTTTGTCCCGCATGTGATACAACCCTCGGCAGCACAAGTAGTAAAATCGGCGGGTCCTCCTAGTGGACCAACACTTAAAATGAGTAGCTCGAAGAAGGACCCGGGACCTTCTTGGCCTCCAAATCAAATGCCCCTGTTAAACCATCCAAACAGGCGCCATCGGAGAACGCAATTTCTCCGAACAAGTCTGCGAAGAAACCTTCCCCGTCTCGCTTGGAGAAGAAATCTTCGCAGACTAGGGCTGGAGCATCTACCAGCTCATCGAAAAGGATGGAAAAACCGGCGGAGAGGAGGGACACGGTTAAACGCAGTCTCTCCTGTCCCCCTACAAACAAGGGGCACAGTCTTCTGCAGGCCTTCCCGCTCCCACTTCCACCAGTGGAGCGATGCCAGCAAGTGCTGCATCTTGCAGCGCGGGACGTCAGGGGGGAAAGGCCCACCTCCTACTCCAAATAGACGTCAACGCCGTGCAAGGAAAAAGAACAATCGGGACGTGCCGGGGACGGACTCCCAGTCTTCGGACCGAGAAAAGGTCCTCGTCACCGCTCTTGCTCTTCACCAAGAGCGAGACCCGGTAAGTCCGACGATAACCGCGCGCCAACCTGAGAGCGCCCCCTTGACTTTCTTCGTCCTCCGACGGAGATGTGGAGATTGAGGTGTGCACTCCTACCCTACCACCTCCTCCGAATGATAGGGATGGTTGGCAAACGGTAAAGCATAAGTAGACGACTATACTTTACTGAAGTCCACACTATGGCACTATTACAATGGAACTGTAATAGCTATTTTCGACATCTCGCTGAATTACGCCAATTAATTTCTCAGTTTACGGCAACCATTGTCTGTCGTCAGGAATCCAGGCTTCATCCTGGACACGAGACAACAATGTGTCACATCAAACTCTTCTCTAAAGACCGGGTGGACGGAGCTGTGGCCGCCAGTGGCGTCTGCACACTCGTCCACTCTAGACTCTTTATGTAAGAGGTGCCGCTGCGTACTCAGCTGGAAGCAGTTGCAGTTTGTACTTCGTTGCCAGTAATGGCAACAGTATGTAACGTGTACATCCCGCCCGATTCTCAACTGGATTCCAACCTGCTGGTGGATCTGGTCTCTCAGCGTCCCCCTCCTTTTCTCCTTCTAGGAGATTTTAATGCCCACAACACCATCTGGGGCTCCGCTACCACTAGCGGAAGAGGGAGAGATTTTGAGACTGATCAGGCGGCTGGACCTGTGTTTGTTGAACACAGAGGAACCTACGCACTTCTCTATTGCACACGGCACTTATTCAAGTGTAGATATCACCTTGTGTAGTCGTGCGCTGGTTCCCCTGCTACAGTGGGGGGTACACGATGACCTTTGTAATAGTGACCATTTCCAGATTGTCGTTACTCTCCCGAACCAGAGAGCCATCGAGTTACAAAGTCGATGACTTCTCCGTCAGGCTGATTAACCAACGTTCACAGCACGTGCGGTTTTTGCCGAAGATACCTTTGAAAGTGTCGATGATCATACCATCCACATAACGAATGGTATTTTGGCTGCTGCAGAGGAAACAATTCCTTCCTCATCCGGCAACTCCCGCCGGAAGCTTGTCTCTTGGTGGACAGCCGAGATTGCAGCAGCCATTAAAGATCTTTGACGTGCTTTCAAATGCTATCGGAAGCTAAACACCATGGTCAACCTTATCGCCTTCAAAAGGATGCGTGCTAGAGCTCGATATCTGATTCAGGAGAGTAACAGAAAGACTTGGGAAAAGTATGTGTCGTCTATGACTAAGCTTCGTCGGATCTCCGTACTCCCGACATCATTGACGATACCCGGAGTCTCCATCAACGGAGACATCATCACGGACCATCTCGCCATAGCCAACAGTATTGGATCGCACGTCTCCGATGTATCCTGCTCTGGGAGTTACGATCCTACATATATGACTCTGTGGCAGGAGGCAGAATCTCACCACTTGTCCTTTGCCTCAGCTGCTTCGGAATCCTACATTCTCTGAATGGGAACTGCGCAGTGCGCTTGCACTGTGCAGGGATACGGCTCCTGGACCGGATAACATACATAATCAAATGTTAAAACATCTGTACGAATCCAGTACAAAACAACTGTTGATCCTCTTCTATCGTATATGGATTGAAGGGGAGTTTCCATCTCAATGGCGAGAGGGGATCGTGATACCGATTCCCAAGGCCAAGCTTGTCAGCAACTATAGGCCCATTTACCTGTCAAATGACCTATGTAAGCTGCTAGTGAAGATGGTGAACCGTGTGATCTTGGAAGAGACAGGTCTCCTGTATGAGTACCAGTGTGGATTTCGCTCTCATAGGCCACCACTGACCATCTGGTACGACTTGAGAGCGCCATACAGGAGGCATTTCTCCTAAAGCAGCACCTAGTCACGGTTATCTTTGACCTCGAGGAAGCCTATGACACCACATGGCGCTACGGTATCCTTTCCACACATTACGAGTGGGGACTTCGTGGTAATCTACCGACTTTCATTACGAATTTCATGTCCATCCGACTCATCCGTGTAAGGGTCGGTAGGACATTATCGCAATATTACACTCAAGAGAATGGAGTTCCTCAGGGGTCTGTGCTAAATGCCACCTTGTTCGCGGTTACCATAAACGGCATTGTTGCCGCCGACGGGCCCACGGTAGTTCCTATGCTGTATGTAGACGATTTAGCTCTGCATTACAGCTCTGGAAGAAAGGCAATCGTGGAACGGCAATTGCAGCTAGCTATTAACCGCATCGACAGGTGGGCTCACGACCGGGGTTTTCGTTTTTCAGCAGTGAAAACCTCCGTCGTCAATTTTTGACGGCTCCGGAGGCTACATTTACACCCTGAGCTACATCTCAGGGATGCTGCCTTGCCGTTGGTTGACACTTATCGCTTCCCGGGGCTCCTTTTTGACAGCAATTGAACGTGGCCACACCATATACGGCAACTAAAAACGACATGTCTCAGGAAACTGAACATGCTCAAGGTTCTTAGTGGCACGACGTGGAGGGCTGACCGTGTGGTGCTGCTACGGTTATACCAAGCCCTCGTCCTGTCCCGGCTAGACTATGGTTCTGCGGCATACGGTTCAGCAAGGCCAGCAACCTTGAAAATGTTGGACAGTATCCACCATAGTGGCGTTAGGCTGGCTACGGGTGCCTTCCGGACCAGCCCGATACCCAGTCTACTCGCCGAATCGGGTGTTCCACCTCGAAGATGTATACGCCTGCATATGCTCTTAGCATTTATGTCTAATGCCGCAACATCCGAGCTATCGAGCTTTCTTCAGTACCCAATACCACCAGAGGTACGCCAACCAGCCTCCTGCCACTCGGCCGGTTGGTATTTAGACTCGATAGCTCGTGTACTGAAATAAGAGTGCCTGTAGGTCCCTGTGTGATCCGGACACTTAGCGAGGTTCCTCCGTGGCAAATCCCGCGTCCGGAAATTCGGTTAAATCCACACCGAGGTACTCAGGTGAACACGGATGCCTCCGTTTACCGGAGGCAGTTCCACAGCATAGTTCACCAATTTCCGGACGCTGGCATTCTCTACACGGATGGTTCGAAGGTGGCGAGAAGGTGGGTTGTGCCTACGTTATTGATGGTGCAAATACCAAAATCTCTTTGCCTGAGGCCTGTAGTGTGAGTACTGCGGAGCTCGTTGCCATCTATGTAGTTCTGCAGTTTGCACTACAGGATGCACGAATCCACATTCTTGTGTGTACTGACTCTTTGAGTTCGTTGCAGTCAATTATTACATGTTTCCCGCAACACCCCCTAGTGCAGCGAATCCACGATCTACTAGCCGGGTTGTGCCGCACTGACACTCGAATCACTTTTCTATGGTTTCCAAGCCACATGGGAATTGCGGGAAATGAGTTAGCGGATCAAGCTGCAAAAGAGACGGCATCACTACCACCTCGACCAATGGAGGTACCCGCTAGAGATATTCCCTCTCAGATACGCCTACAAGTACTGGCATTTTGGGAGCGCCAGTGGCTAGCTGACCCAATGCCCGTAAACTGAGGGCTATTAAGGGAACTGCTCGCGTGTCGCGGAGATCTTTCCGGTCACGGAGGGAGTCCGTCATTTTGTGTATGCTAAGGATAGGTCATACAAGATCCACCCACTCGTACCTAATGAGAAGGGAAAAACCCCACTTTGAACCTGTTGAGCCGCTTTCACCGTGGCCCACATTTTGACAGTGTGTTTGGATCTTGCTGACTTACGAAGAAACCTTGGTTTGCAGATGACACTCAAACTTATATTAGCCGATGACGCGGTGGCTGCTGATCTCGTCATCCGCTTTATAAGTGAGAGTGGGTTTGGGCCAGCATTCTACATTTTCCAGTGCGCAATAACTCAATGACTTGTTCGTTTTTGAATGATGAATTTTGTTTTTTTGTTTTTTTCCGTAATTTTGTTTATTTTTTATAATTATTAGCTAGTGTTTTTTTGTTTGTTTTATGATTTTCGTTTTTTTTTCTTCAAATTTAGGTATCCACCTCTAATTTATAAATTCCATTCCAAATTTGTATATTTTAATCTGTGTTAAGAGGAGATGATGACCTCGTAGTTGCGCCCCTTAAAACAATAACCAACTATAACTCTCTGCTTGTGAAAGAGATCATAACACAAGACCTACTTAGGGAAGTGGTATGGACTTTGTTGTATGCTGATGTTAAGATTGCCGCTACCTTGCGAGGAGATCTTCAAGTCAAGTTTTTTTTTTTTTTTTTTTTTTAGCGTATGGCTTTTTTAGTGCCGGGAGTGTCCGAGGACATGTTCGGCTCGCCAGTTTTGTAGCTGCTTCGAGACGGACACCCAATGGGTGAGCTACAAGTACCGTTGGGGAGGAAAGTTGGAAGGGAGGGTCGAGGAGTTGGAAGGTAGTGGCTGTGGCCTATAGTTAGGGACCAACCCCGGCATTTGCCTGGAAGGAAGATGGGAAACCACAGAAGACCATCTTCAAGGTTGCCGGCGGGGGGATTCGAACCTCCTCGCCTCCCGGATGTGAGCGACTGCCAACAGTCATGCCGCAACGACCTCGGCTAACTCACCCGGTTTCAAGTCAAGTAGAAACATGGCATGGCCGATTTTGCCAATTTTGCTTGCTTCTTAACATTCAAAAGACGTTGTTCCTTGGAACTGTCCCATCCAATGATTCCACCATATTAAAAATGGTAGACACGCTCCGTTATTTAAGATCGCGCATACATAGCGATGGATGCCTGAATGAGGAAGTAAGTACGAGAATGAACGCAACTTGGATGTGTTGGAGGGAGGCCACAGGTGTCCTCTGAGACAAACAAATGCCTACTCATAAGAAATCCAAAATCTGTCGAACTATGGTAAGATTGTACTTAACAGCGCTGACTTTTGAGCTACCTCGAAAAGAGTGGAATATTTTTCCATACAATGGAAATGAGAATGTTACGCAGGACAGTGGGAATTTCCCGACTTGATCATGTATGTAACACAACCATCAGCCTGTGGATCGGGGAGGCACCAATTCATGAAAAGATTTATGTCGGTGTCCTTGACAGCTTGCGCATTGAGGCGAGTCTATAAGAGCATCTAGCGTTGAGAAAAGACTGTGGAGCGTTATGGCGATAGTGTTGCTAACTCTAGGCAGTGTTAGCGCTGATGTCATACGTTATCTTCACTCGCTTCGAGTACTGCACTTTCATAAGTTAGCGACACAACACAACCCCAGCAGCTACCTGAAATAGAACACGCCCCGGATAGAGCAGGTTTGCAGGTGTTAACGGATTGGACCAGTATTAAGGATACGCGAAGAGAACCAATAACGACATTCATTTCTTTATGATATGACGCATTACTGATTGACAGATGTCGAGAGCACAATCCTTCCTTCCTTCTCGGATGTATGCTGACGATAATAATACTGTTGATCATAACCTTTTTTTTTTTTTTTTTGTTATTCGTTAGGCTATAGGCCTAATTTAAGTTTCGTTCAATTTTATTATTGTTGTTTGTTTAGATTAATATTTGTAATATTGTAGCGAGTTAGCCGTGCGATTAGGGGCGCGCAGCTGTGAGCTTGCATTCGGGAGATTGTGGGTTCGAACCCCACTGTCCGCACCCTTGATTCGATCGAACAGAAAAAAAAAACAGACACACAACATATGACGGATAGTGCTTTAGAACTTATGTTGCCGGCGGAACTGAGCACGTGCTCCTCTCCGGGTGAGCTTGCAGCACAGGACGGGGCTCTTCTTGCCATCGTGGTAACCTCGAATGTTTTAAAATTACTAAGACGTAGTCTAATATAAACGATACTTGTATGCAATAACAATGGCAAACAATTGATAGATAATTGTAGGAAGCTATTATGACGATATATATGTTCAGAGTTCCTTCATGACAAAGGTGAGGTAACAAAAGCAGTGTTGGGGGGGTCCGTTAAAAGTAAAAGCCCGTAAGACCCATACTCTTTTCTCAACGCTTCGTTAGTTGTTGTTGTTGTTGTTTTAAGGGGAGGAACTACGAGGTAATCTGCCCCTCTTAACAGTAACACAGATTAAAGAATACAAATTTGGAATTAAATTTAAAATTTTGAGGTGGACACCTAAATTTAAAAAGACCAAAAATTAATAAAACAAAAACAAAAAATTATAAAAATAAACAAAAATTACGGGAAAACAAAAAATTATCATTCAAAAACGAACAAGTCGTTGAGTCAATTTACAATGGAAAATTTAGATTGCTGGCCCTAACCCACTCTCACTTATAAAGCGGATAACGCGATCAGCAGCCACCGCGTCATCGGCTAATATAAGTTTGAGTGTCATCTGAAAACCAAGGTTTCTTCGTAAGTCAGCAAGATCCAAACACTCTGTTAAAATGTGGGCCACGGTGAAAGCGGCTCAACAGGTTCAAAGTGGGGATCTTCCCTTCTCATCCGTGTATAGAATGCCAGCGTCCGGAAATTGGTGAACTATGCTGTGGAACTGCCTCCGGTAAACGGAGGCATCCGTGTTCACCTTAGGACCTCGGTGCAGATCTAACCGAATTTCCGGACGCGGGTCTTGCCACGGAGACACCTCGCTAGGTATCCGGATCATACAGGGACCTACAGCCACTCCTATTTCAGTACACGAGCTATCAAGTCTAATACCAAATGGCCGAGTGGCACGAGGCTGGTTGGCGTACCCCTGGTGGTTTTGGGTACTGAAGAGGACGCTGGCATTCTATACACGGATGGTTCGAAGGTGGACGAGAAGGTGGGTTGTGCTTACGTTATTGATGGTGCAAATACCAAGATCTCTTTGCCTGGGGCCTGTAGTGTGTTTACTGCGGAGCTCGTTGCCATCTATGAAGCTCTGCAGTTTGCACTACAGAATGCTCGAATCCACTTTCTCGTGTGTACCGACTCTTTGAGTTCGTTGCAGTCAATTGCTACATGTTTCCCGCAACACCCCCTAGTGCAGCGAATCCACGACCTACTAGCCGGGCTGTGCCACGCTGACACTCGAATCACCTTTCTGTGGCTTCCAAGCCACATGGGAATTGCGGGAAATGAGTTAGCAGATCAAGCTGCAAAAGAGGCGGTATCACTACCACCTCGACCAATGGAGGTACCCGCTAGAGATATTCGCTCTCAGTTACGCCTACAAGTTGTGGCTTTTTGGGAGAGTCAGTGGCTAGCTGACCCACTGCCCAGTAAACTGAGAGCGATCAAGGGAACTACTCGCGTGTGGCGGAGCTCCTTCCGGGTCCGGAGAGAGTCCGTCATTTTGTGTAGGCTAAGGATAGGTCATACAAGATCCACCCACTCGTACCTAATGAGAAGGGAAGACCCCCCCCCCCCACTTTGTACCTGTGGAGCCGTATTCACCGTGGCCCACATTTTCACCGAGTGTGTGGATCTTGCTGACTTACGAAGAAACCTTGGTTTGCAGACGACACTCAAACTTATATTAGCCGATGACGCGGTGGCTGCTGATCGCGTTATCCGCTTTATAAGTGAGAGTGGGTTAGGGCCAGCAATCTAAATTTTCCAGTGAACATTGACTCAACGACTTGTTCGTTTTTGAATGATAATGTTTTGTTTTTTCCGTAATTTTTGTTTATTTTTATAAATTTTATTTTTTATTTAATTGTTTGTTTTTGTTTTATTAATTTTTGGTCTTTTTAAATTTAGATGTCCACCTCAAAATTTTAAATTCAATTCAAAATTTGTATTCTTTAATCTGTGTTAAGAGGGGCAGATGACCTCGTAGTTCCGCCCCTTAAAACAACAATAACTAACTAACTCGGAAGAGTAGCGATAATAGGGAAATGATCACTATTATAAAGGTCGTCGTGTACACCCCACTGTAGCAGGGGAACCTGCGCACGACTGCATAAGGTGATATCGACACTTGAATAAGTGCCGTGTGCAATAGAGAAGTGCGTAGGTTCCCCTGTGTTCAACAAACACAGGTCCAGCCGCCTGATCAATCTCTCAAAATCTCTCCCTCTACCGCTAGTGGTAGCGGAGCCCCAGATGGTGTTGTGGGCATTAACATCTCCCAGAATGAGAAAAGGAGGTGGAAGCTGAGATACTAGATCCACCAGGTGGTTGTAATCCAGTTGAGAATCAGGCGGGATGTATTACCCTTTCACGAATTGATTGCCGGCGGTCGAGATGGGAACTATTCCTTATGTTCTTGTGTCACACGTCAGCCTGCTTCGTTGACAGGTACAGTTGCGCGAGTAGTATGTGACTCTGATCCAGTACCCTGGTCATCGTTTAACGACTGTCCGTGGCTTATCTGACGCAATGCTACTTTACTTATGTGCAGACCTCATTCTGTCATCACTGTGTCCTCCGCTGTACCGCGCGGGGATCCTGCTACAATATTCAACAAACACTGGCGCTGCCATGCTCAGCGGCAATCAAATGTTAAATGGGTAATACACGTTACATACTGTTGCCATTACTGGCAACGAAGTACGAACTGAAACTGCTTCTTGCTGAGTACGCAACGGCACCTCTTCACTAAAGAGGCTAGAGTGGACGTCACCGGTGGCCACAGCTCCGTCCACACGGTCTTTAGAGAGGAGTTTGAAGTGACGCATTGGTGTCTCATATCCAGGACGAAACCTGGATTCCTGAAGACAGACAATGGTTGCCGTAAACTGAGAAATCAATCGGCGTATTTCAGCGAGATGTCGAAAATAACTATTACAGTTCCATTGTAATAGTGCCATAGTGTGGACTTAAGGAGAAGATAGTCGTCTACTTATGCTTAACCGTTTGCCAACCATCCCTATCCTTAGGAGGAGGTGATACGGTA
This sequence comes from Meconema thalassinum, assembly GCA_946902985.2. Classification (NCBI taxonomy): domain Eukaryota; kingdom Metazoa; phylum Arthropoda; class Insecta; order Orthoptera; family Tettigoniidae; genus Meconema; species Meconema thalassinum. The sequence continues at coordinate 162,026,658 of OX336390.1, forward strand.
GGAGAGCACTCCTCAATCTCCACATCTCCGTCGGAGGACGAAGAAAATGGAGCGAATGCTCTCTGGGTTGGCTCACAGTTATCGCCGGACTTTCCGGGTCTCGTTCTTGGTGAAGAGCGAGAGCGGTGACGAGGACGAGGTCCGAAGACTGGGAGTCCGTCCCCGGCTCGTCCCGACTACTTCTTTAACCGGCGTTGACGTCTATTTGGGGAAGTAGTTGGGCCCTTCCCCCCTGACGTCTCCGTCCTGCAAAACAATGCAGCACTTGCTGGCACCACTCCACTGGTTGTAGTGGGAGCGGGAAGGCCTGCAGAAGATTGTGCCACCTTGTTTGCAGGGGGTCAGGAGAGACTGCGTTTAACCGTGACTCTCCTCTCCGCCGGCTTTTCCATCTTTTTAGACGGGCTGGTAGATGCACCAGCCCTAGTCTGCGAAGGGTTCTTCCCCGTGCGAGTCGGGGAAGGTTTCTTTGCAGACTTGTTTGAAGAAGTTGTCTTCTCCGATGGTGCCTGTCTAGATGGTATAACAGGCGCATTAGATTTGGAGGTCGAAGAAGGTCCCGGGTCTTTCTTCGAGCTATTCATTTTAATTGGTGGCCCACTAGGAGCCCCTGCCGATTTCAAAACTTGTGCTGCCGAGGGTTGTATCACATGAGGGACAGGTACTATCGTAGGAGTCGATACTGTTGCGTACGATACAGCGAACTCGGGAGCGTTCATATCACGATACGTTTTACTAGCATCGTGATATGAAAGGCTCTTCAGTGTCTTTATCTCCTGAATCTTCGTTTCCTTAATGAATTCAGGACAATTGCGATATTTAGAAGGGTGAAACTTCGAGCAGTTAGTGCACACACGTGGTGGTGTGCACTTACCTTGAGCGTTGTCAACCGGGAATCTTTCTAATAAAGCTTCATCCCAAGGTGTATACACCTTAGGATGTCTGCTTCCATCAAGAGACGGTTTTTTGAGGGTGCCACCCTGCACAGTTGTCCATGAGCTCTTACTAGGCATCCCGGACGAAATCCTCCCCGAATACTGCCCACTCCGAACGGGGGCCATCACTGTGGGCGCCACCTAGCCAAGGCAATACCTACCTGGCATAGCAGGTATTGCCCGGGGTCCCAGTGCCTCGAATAGGTACTTCCCCTTCGGCATGCACAGTGATTTATACAGCTCTCAGTATTCGGCCATGCAGGGACCTTCGTTGTAAGGCGGATACTACTGAAAGGGCACATGGCGCACCCACCTGTCGGGATGGGGCATACCATCTAGGCTTTCTGGCCAGATGGCCTAGTTGGTGGCCCTTCCCCTAACAGCATGCATGTTTATTTCTATAGGTCAAACCAGAACTGGGACCAGAAATCCAAAATGGACCATCATGAGGCCCCCTCTAAGTCGCATTTTACGACAGGCAGGGGATACCATGGATGAATTCTGCCCTCTCCGTCCACAGGGGGTCTGAACAAATCAAAAACTGGCTAGTTTTTCGGCCATGTCGGCCCTATTAGTCGCCTTCTACGACAGGCAGGGCATACAGTGCATACCTGCCAAGTTTTCCGGTGGCTGAACACACTATATTATGTCTGAGAAACACGTGTGTTGAATAATATGCGAAGAACCGAATTAGCTTATGTACATCAAGAAAGAAATGCTTACTGCAGAACGAGTTTAAGTCCATGTTAACATCCTTCTGCATTAACAAAGCTACAAAGTCCATGTTAATATACTTCTGCTTGTTGTCAACATAATATCAGGTGATTCAGAACCAACTTAAGTCCATTTTAAGATGCCTACTCGGACTGTATTGAGTATGAATTGTTGGTGAAGAACAATTTTAAGTCCGTATCAAGCTATCCCGCGTGATCGACCGGCGATAAGCAGATAGAGCAGAGATAGCTGATGTCCAAGTTGAGATAATTCTGCAGGGAGCCCCGCTAATACTATACATCGTGCACAGGTAAAATTGTACAATAAAGATCAATGAAACCACCTTGCAGCAGCAGCTGTCGTTTAAAATGTTATTTCAAGTTTGCAACAACAACAAAAAAGAAGGGAAGAAATCACATTTTCAAACGTTTCTGGGAATATGGTGATATCAATCGACAGCGTGATTTCATTATAAATAATATTGGCTTAAAAGCAACTATGCGTAGCAGATTAAGGAAGAGACCTCTATCTTCAAATAGTGCTGACTGTGTAGACAATAATTCTGATAATCCACAAACTGGTCCCAGAAGTAATTCTGCATTGGTTTCAGATGTCCGAGCATCAAAAAGAGCTTGGTCGTACTATTATTGTTCAAGAAACGGTGGCATTAAGGAGAAAGTTTGCCCAACTTTTTTTCTAAATACACTATCAGTGTCTGAACAAATGGTGATCATTCTCACACATTTGTGGAAAAAGACTATCGAGGATTAAATCACTGTAGCAGAATTGACAATTCGATAAAACTGTCAGTGTGAAATCACATTAAATCTTTTCCTAAATTCGAGAGTCACTACTGTCGGCAAAATTCGAGCCGGCAGTACTGATCTCTGGAATGGCATTGAAATGAAGGCGAAGCTATCAATGTATCACATATTCAATACGGAATTTAATCTTGACTCTTTTCAGCAAAAGAAAAAAAACATGTGATTTCTGTGAAAAGTACTGAAATTGTGAACAAACTCTCAAGAACTGAAGGAGATGATGGTCGAACATGAGAAGAATAAGGTTGCTGCAAGACCTAAAAAGGGAATGATAAAACTGAAAGCTCTACAAGATGACAAGCTTTGTGGTGCTGCATTTGATTTGCAGCAGGTGTTACAAGCTCCACATGTCGATGTTTCACTACTGTATTACAAGAGAAAACTATGTGTTTACAATTTGTCTGTGTATGACTTAAGCTGACGGCTGGTGCTACTGTGGCCTGAGTGTAAGGGACAGCGTGGCTCCAATCGCCTTATGTGTGAAAGAATTCATAGATGAAAATGTGAGAAAAGGTAAGATGGACTTTTGTTTTTTCTCGGACAACTGTGGTGGTCAAAATTTGAACCGTAATATGGTTTCTATGTGCATATATGCAGCTGTGCATCTCAACATCAACATTCTGCATACTTTTTTGGAAAGAGGATACACCCAAAACGAAGGAGTTAGCATCCATAGTGTCATAGAGAGATCGGCCAAGAAAATTCCCACATACACGCCAGGGTATGCAGTCTTCAGAGCTGCAAGAAGAAATAATCCGTACAAACTGGTAGAGATGGAAGACTTTCATGATTTTCTCAAGTTTCGAAAACAGTGAAAAGAACAAGCACACAGACGGAAAGGCAGTGAGATGGCAAAAAGTCTGAGTGATTAAGGTAGTTGCAGGAGAGGAAGGGAAAGTTCTTGTGAAATAATTAAGGAGATTTTGAACCTATTGATCTGAAACCTAAATGAAAGAGGCGTTCACTACTCAGGAGCATACAACTAGAGAAGGTTTGCAAGTAAAATGATCCACATTTGATAATCTCTTCCAGAAAATATGATGATTTCGTCTGTCTGTGCAACAATTTTGCCATTCCAAGGGAATACCAGGCTTAGGCTATGTTTTAAGTTTAAAACATGAGACTTCTGGAGTTGCTAATGATGAAAATATTGCGATTGATAGTGATTAAGTAGTTACCACACTTAAGGTAAAATATTAAGTGGTGTCAGTGTAACTAACAATAAATATTCGAAGATTATCTGGTGTAGTTTCAAGTTGAATAACGTCCATTTGTCATAGCATTCTGGTTTGTTTTTATCTGTCATCCTGTTGTACAGGTATTTAAGAAAGAAATATTAAGATGTATCGTACAATGTCATAAAATTACTAGTGTAATACAGTAAATGACTGAACCTTCCAGATTGAATGGATAAAAAATAAAAATGTAGTAATATATTGATCGTAATAATAATATTTAAAATTGTTATATTATTCACGTATTGTACCTTATATTCAGTCATTGCTAACCTTCTCATCGACTTTCCGTACAATACATGCCTGTCGTTTTTATGTTTTGAGTACCATGTCCGTTCAATTTGGATCCAGTTTGAAGGAAACTATAAGTTCAGAACTATTGTAACTTCCTCTTAGGATACTTTCACACCAATTAACTCCTATTGCGTCAAAGCATAACTATCTTAACTTGGAGTTGAAATAGTTTTGCAGTGATTACTTCATTTGCACGCTATCTTAAGTCCACTTATTTTCGAAGAAATACATTCTTTTCAAATAAGAGGCTATACGGAGCTATTCAAATATCAAATACAGATTAACACAACAAAAATCAGTGGACACATCTTTCTTATAAAGAAGTTATTCACAAAGTGAATGTTCTCCAGCCTCTCCTGTAAAGTTGTGTTTTTGGACTTAAGATAGTTCTGTTCTAAGGTGACGCAATGATATAAGGTGTATGCATGTCTCCTCATCTATTCTTAAATAATTGTGCCAATATTTCGGTGCGAAGCGTAAAGGTGGCTACACACGCTACGATAAAACTGCGATTTAACTGCACCAACCGATCTGCGGAGATTTATCTCACGTGTGGGGGATAAATCGTTGCAGTTAATTCGGTTTGCACAGTTCATCGGAGCAAGTTGAATTTTCTAACCGATAAATCTGTGTCGATTGCGTTTGCACAGTTTTATCATAACGTGTGGACGGTGGCAACTGCCGATTGCTCAGTTCATGTGAGTCACTCGTTCAGATAGGGTGTGCTACAAGTTATTGCAACATGTCTCAGGAAGACCAAAGCGGATATCGTGAGCACTCAGAAGCTTTCATTGAATGGTATAAACGGAGTAACCAATCATAGAAGGTGTAGGTAAGCCTCCTCATCCATTCTTAAATAATTGTGCCAATCTTTCGGTACAAAGCGTAGGCCTAACTCATTTAATAAATTTACGTGTGAATATTGCTTTCTCTGTAGAAGCCAATCTTTAGACCTCACACATAGGCCCAACACCGCTAGTACTTCGTCGTCGTCCGTCGATGACATGTTGCCATGAATGTCTGATGAGAACTGCTGATCGACGCAGTTACCTTTACCGTGTGGATGCTATAGGGCTTTGAGTTTTACTGCGCTGTTCTTCGTTGCAGTCAAATCGCTTAGTTATATCGTAACGTATGTAGCGGCCTTAATAATAGAGATGCAGCCGACAGAAAAGAGTGGCGTTTATTGATTCGTACTGCGGCCCCCTATTAACGAGATACCGCTTAGATGATGATGATGATTTGTTGTTAAAGGTTACGTTTATTCTTACTATTAATTTCAATTTTAAAATTGTTTTTCATTCTGCTAATTCACAATTTGTGGCTGTGTTAAGCATAACAATTTTCTTTATACAGTAGTTTAGTATTAATTTTTACTTACATTTCCTGAGAAGAAAAAGTAATTCCGTCACAGTCATTTAATGTGATATAGTTTTGTAAATTGTGCTTCTATCTGAAGCATTGTTTAGTGAACTTAAGTCCATACGGTATGTAGCCTAAACAAGCATTACAGGGAACTCCTCAATATCTACATGCCACTGAGTTTTGGTGTTATGATGCGATACCTGAATGTGCTGGTTGACAGAGCATTACGTTGTCACAAACATTAGACGACACTAATTTGTATGTCATTGAATTTATTTTAAATTGAAATTTTCAATTCATGCAATTTGTTCCTTGTAGTGATGGGGAAAGGACCTGCTTGTTTTGCATGCACACATTTACTAGTCGGGGAAATAAGTATAGATACTCGAGTTTAGAGGTCAATAAAACCTTAAGTTTCGTTACGATCAGATCAATACTTTTAACGTAATGATCTTTCTAAGTGAGCGCTCCGTAAACTTGGTAAGAAAAACCGGTACTTTTTTTGTTCAATCTGCTATAAAATTTTAACGAGATACAATGCAAATATTTACTCTATATCGTTAAACGACAAATAAAACAAGGAAAATTTTGGTGTAGGTTGTTATGTAAGACTAAGGGTAAAGGTTTTATTGACCTCTAAACTCGAGTATCTATACTTATTTCCCCGACAGTAAGCAAGTGAGGGAAGGCTTGGAGCAGTGGTGAGGAGCAAAATCGTAATCGATCCGTGTAGGTCTCATCGTAGCATTTGGGCAATTCTAAACTAAGTATATTATTATTTATTAATATTATTTTACTGATCAGATGAGCCACAGATTAAGGAAGGAAGCTTTTGGTTGTATGTGCCGTTAGTGACCCATCACACGAGCCGACTTTTGACGTGTCGCTGCTGTCACGTCGCTCTCCTTCTAATCCTCCAATCATGAGACACGGGACCTCCCGTTTTTTACGTGGAATCTGAACCACAGGATATGATATTTCCCTTCGAAAAAGTTCACGTGCATTAACCTGGAATCGAACCTGGTCCACCCTCGTGAAAGGCAAGCATTTATGTCACGCTTTTGATGCTAACGAGATTCGAATTCCGGCGCTGACAATGGCCATCCAGTGCGTGATTTCTCGTTGGGTTTTTCTATAATCACTCCAGGCATGTGCAGGAATTGTACCGTACTTTATTTCAATTTCCGGGGAACCTACCCCAATCTTAGACCCTAATAATTCCTACAATTACATACACTACTACCAGTCAACACAAGTACATGCGGCTTATGACCAAACATGTCCCAATGCCCTTATTTGCCATCCAAGCGGGAGCGTGGTGACTACGCAAGGATGGCCGGTGTGAGAGTTGATATTTGAACCTCGGTTCTCCGAACTCTTACCTGAATCCCCCAGAGACTCACGGCCAATGGGAAGTGGGTTGGCGACCAAGACCCTCAATTCTCATTCTTTGACGGTTAGGGGAGTTTCTTTTCTTGCTGTTATTTATTTATTTAGGCTATTTATTTATTTTTGTTAATTATTTGCAAGTCTGTAGTTAGTTTTAGTTATACTGTGGTTTCCATTTCATTTTTAAACTTCATTATCACCCAAACCCTTAGGGGTCGATAACCTGGATGTTAGGCCTGTTAAAACAACAATAAGCATCATCATCATCATCATCATCATCTTACCTGAAATGCGGTTAAGAACACTCGGTTATGGAGGTGGGTTCTTGTCTAGATTAAATGCTAGGTGTGCGTGGGGTCTTTGCGGTTAAACACGTAAGTAGAGCCTGCTCCATCTCCGTACGTCACGAGAGGTGGGTAGCAGTGAGGCAGGGTAATGAGTCACTCGAGTATTTTGAGAGTTTTTAAACTGTGGATCGCGTGACCTCTTGGCCAAGTCGTAAGAGTAGCATCCGTTTTGTAAATAATAGTAATAATAATAATAATAATAAATAAATAAATAAATAAAAGGAAGTGGTAGTAGTTCATTCTTGTAACTCCTGTTATAATCATTTATGTTTTGGGCGGGGGTGTCAATTCGATCGACCCCACGGCGTACCCGTGTGCGTTAAATCGCTCGCCAAGACTGCGATGGGTGGCTGCAGCAAGTCTGGAGATCGGAGGTTCGAATCCCGGCGCTAATAGTGGCTATCCTGAGTGTGAATTTTCCTCCATTTTTTCACATTACCTCCAGTCAAATGGCGTGTTCGTACCTTATTTCAAGTCTTGTGGCACCTACCCCATCGCCGATCCTATTAATTACAGTTACAGTCACTACAGAAACACATTTAACACACACCCAAGTACACGGGGGTGATGACCATAACGACGACGACGACAATTTGTTTCACGAGGAAATATCTCGTCTGAGAATCTCTCAAAATTCAATGCAATTTATGTGCTATTTCGCTGTAGAAATTGCATTGTCCCTTGCTTCACAGCATTTTTACTCGCAGATTTCGAAAATATTTACAAGGAAATTTACTGACATGTAGAAACTGCGTCAATGCCTTTGGTGAGAAGAAACTGCTTGAAATTCACTTCGCCAGCTTGGTTTATCAGGGCTGCTTGACCACTTGTTAGAAATCGAGAATAGAAAGCCGGCCAATAAACAAAATTGCCATAAAAATAATGCATATAATAATTCCGGCTAGCTAAATATGATTAATTGATTATTTTAGGGATTATACACTGTAGCCTATGTACTGCTGAAGAACCTCATCAGCCGTTTATAATGCACTCCATCGCAACCAATTACATCGTTTTAGCGATGATTATGGTCAAAGAAAACTAAGCAGCGTAGCCAAGCGTGTGAAGTCTCAATCTACGACAGCTGTGGGAAGCTGTAATTTCGGAGTTCCAAGAGTCGGAACATGGCGTTGATAGTGATCATCTTGAGTGTAGGTTTCCTCGGCGTTTTCGTCTCTCTCCTGGCAAACACCGGGATAATACCTTATTTCATAGTATTAGAGCGCACCTAATGACAGTTTCACTCGCTACTACAGGCACCGTGCCCGCACCTCTAGCGGTCGCCGAGTGTACTAACTGTGGACTTCATATCGGCATGTTTGTACCAAGTCACAGCTAATTATTATTATTAATCTTGATTGGTCACATTGGACCACTTGAGTCGTTCCACAATCACTTCTTCTTTGAAGGTAGTACTGCTTGGTTCTTGCGCTCTTTCCAGTACTTTTTCATTCTTTCAGATCGGGATTTTCTCAACTCATCTGAAATCTCCATAGGCTTTCTATGTGTCATTTCTGCAGAAAATTTGTGAGTTTTAAGAATGGTGTTAATTTTATTTTTCTCCTCGGCATCTGTTACCTTGAGTCCAACTGCTTTGAGATCTTGTTGGATTTCTTGGATCCATTTTCCTCCAGTTTTCTTTCCTAGATTTCTCATCACCAGTTGGCGTACAATTCTGTTTTCTGGAAGCCGTAAGATGTGAAAAAATATGAAATTCTTTTCTTCTTCATTGTGCTGGTGATTGGATCAATCTCACGATAGACAGTTTCATTTGGGAGAATCCTCCAGTCTCCCTCAACCTGATACTTTTTATTTATGCACATTCTAACGATTCTTCTTTCCGTTTTGAGGAGCTGATCAGTTCTTTGTTCATTTTTAATTTGGAACAGTGTTTTGTAGCAGTTTCGCTAGCCCACACGTTGAACGACAAGTGTAACGGTTTGACTGCCCCTAACTGTTGGGTGATAAATGTAACTGTTTACCTTTGCCTAAGCTATGTTGTTTTAATGGGCGCCAAGACCTCAACGCAATGTTGAAATCTAAATTTGTATTTAACAACGTCTAGCTCTGGTAGAACACCTTCAAGAATCTATTCACTCAGATCGTGGTATGATTTGATAATTAACCCAACAAACAATTGTATCAGGAGAAGGAATTGGTCTATATCTAATGCTACCTACTGAAAGCAAAGATTGCATTGTAAAAGAAATGAATTTATTATATAAAACAAGTATTGCCAAATTAATAATAATAATAAGTTTAAAATTTAAATTGGAGCGTTGCGATTTTAATATTACCGATAGAAAATTACGTGAAAACGGAGTCTGATAAATTATTGATTTTACTCTTATTCCCAAGCTACGAAGTTACTGAAATACTGAATTTAAATCAAAGAGAAATGAGAGATTGCGTACTTCTGTGTCATTTGCGCTTACCACTGGAAATTGCCAAAGCATTTCCCTCGTACTGGATGATGCTGTGTGCTTCCCACAGTCTCCTGGACGTCGTCATCATCGTCGATATTTGATGATATACTTGTAGATTTGGTGACTTTATGGTCCTAACATCGGAGCCATACACTCGTACAACCACACTGGTTAAGTTTTAAACAGATAGTTCTCCACTCCACGGAACATCGGAGCGACACACACTTGCAACCGAACTAGTCAAGTCTTTCACCGATTGTCCCCGCTCCACGGCGCGCCGAACGATATATGCACTCCACGGCTTCCCACTCCAGTCCCGACTTCCAGCTTACGTGGTCTCCACTGATTGGGTGCTCCCCACGCGCTACTTCCCCTTCTCTGGCTCATTACACACGGCGCGCGGATGATGAAGTCGATTTCCGTTCCAACTATCCGCCTTTTCTTGACGCTGCGACCCAAGCTTGCGTAATACTTCTTGACAAGAATCAGCCTGTATCTGAATTTCCAGTGAGTCATGTCTCTCATAATATCCTAACTGACGAAACTCCGTAAAATTCCGTAATCACATAATTTTCTATGATATTGTCGTTCGTAATAATTTGCTTGATAGTGTTTTCTAAGACATAGAAAACCTATCTGTCTGCTTATTATTTTTTATAAAATGCTCCGAAAATACCTTAATAATAATTATAATAAATTAATAATAATAATAAATTAACATGAAAAATTATCTTGGCCGAACAATTTGCCGCGTAAATAAATATAGAATGGCTTCCTACTGACTTATGCCATTGGCATAAAAACCCCTCGAAAAACACGTTACATATTCGCCTCGGATCATCGGATGATTTACGGTGACGACGGTCCATTATCTGATTATCCCAGACACGTTAATAATCCCCATCCAAAATACATATTACATAAATGAAATCACCCTAAATTACAGATATATACACTCATAATTTTTCTTCACGCACTTTGCGTCAAAGTTTGTTGTCACTATGGATTGCACTTTGCAACCAGTCCAATGTTTTTCATATAGAATAGTGTTCCACGGATATTTCCGCCTCTCAAATTTCTCTATGTTGGAAAAATAGACATAATTAATATGTGAGCACTATGTATTTATGATGTCATATCACACGCATTGAAGGTGTTCTGATATATTTATATCACCATAGAACTTCCTAATTTCACTGGAGGTCCCTTCCTTATGGTGAAATTTAATCTCACTTATCACTGAGCACACGATCACACTATTGTGGCAGCACCTCGTGACCATAATACTTAATCTCTCTTTAAAGTAGATTAAATTAATATTGACTTCTGAAAAAAAAAACAGTAAGTGCGCATTACATATAACACCAAATATTTCTGTGCCGTAATCGCCCTGTCTTCTTAAGTTCCCGTAGACCATATTCTACTTAATACTAGTTCTCAACACAGACCAGTTCTCCTCACACAAATAATACCTTTGTACAAATTACCTTAAATTACACACTTACAAATCTTACATGGCGAGGCCGTAAACAGAAATCACGTGTGCTGTTATGTATGAGTTTCATGAAGGACTGTCTCGCCTTCTGATGGCCCATCTTTTGCCTCGTGGACGCCTTAAGCAAAAATACCCTGTCCAAGCGCTCACCCATCTCTTGGAGGCAAATGGGAATTCACCAGCGCTACCAAATTCTGGCCTTGGTGTATCGAGACATTTTAGTGCTCAAGAGCATCCTACAATCCCGTCATATTTCCCTGTACCTTAAAAACTCTAATTTACTTACATACTACCCCCCTGTGTGACTTCTGATACGCCTGCCTGGAAGACCATATCCTCCCACGCACCAAATACCACACTTACTCATTTGATAGGCTGGCTCGCCAGCTAAACATCCTCACTTTATGACACATACTATCGGAGACTATGTATATTATACGTCCCGTATAATCTGTTTCCCTCACTATTCTCCAGCACATATGCTGTTTTGCCGATACGTTTGGAAACTATAAATGTTTCTGCGTCACCTGCTTCCAACCTTGCAAGTGGCTCCCTTTAAATGAACGTCATCACGTTGCTCTACTAGCATATTTCTCAGTGTCTGTAACGATGCCCTGTTGCTACTGTCCACACATGCACATATTAAAATACCGTCCTCTGCTTTAACCACAGGATAATCCCTACATAAATTAGTGTCCCTCGATAGCATGTCTGCAAGAATGTTATCTTTACCTTTAATATATTTTACTGTGAATTCGTATTCCTGCAGAGCAAGAATCCACCTACTAACTCTGTTAGAACTGAGTTTACAAGTCCTCATATACAGTAATGCATGGTGATCTGTATGGATCTCAAATTTCCCCCTTACTAAATACATTCTAAATTTCCCTAAACTGAAAACAATACCTAAAAGCTCTAAGTCAGTAATCGTGTATCTTTTCTCTGCTGCTGTCAGTCCTCGCGAGGCTAAAGATACAATGCACAGATTACCCTCATCATCCTTCTGACATAATACTCCAGCAACGCCTATATGTGAAGCATCTGTCATAACCACATATTCCTTATCTTTTAACGGATATTTCAGCACTACAGCTTTCTCAAAACCTTCCTTCAGCGCTCTAAAAGCCTGTTCATGCTTGGACTCCCATCTCCACCGAGTCCCACTTTTAAGCAATTCCCTGAATGGTTCTACCAACCCTGAGTATTTAAGAACGAACCTCCTGAAAAGGTTGCAAATTCCCAGGTAAGTTTTTAACTGTTTAACATTCTGTGGCACCTCTGCGTTAAGTATCTTATTAACCCTACTGTCACACCTCTACTCGACACTCTATGACCTAAAAATGTCACTTCTGACTGACAGAATGACGACTTAGACAGCTTCAAAGTGAACCCTGCCTGATCTAACTTCTGAAAAACTATATCTAAATGACGTAGATAGTCCCCAAAACTGCGTGAACTAATTACCATATCATCTATGTAAATGGTTACAAACTCTCCTGTGTCATCCCCTAATGCGATGTTTATAGCCCTAATTAAAGCTGCTGAACTACTCTTTAACCCATAAGGTGTTCTACAAAATTGATAAAGGTTATATTTATGACTAAAAGCTGTAAATGGTCTATCTTCGTACATAAGTGGCACTTGCCAATAACTGGAACTCAAATCTACACAAGTGAAATACTTCTTCCCCTCAAATGTTTGCATTAATTCCTCTGTTGACATAGATTTCAGCTGATCTGAACTAATTCTACTGTTAACCAAACGAGCGTCTAAACAAATACGAACTGTGCCGTCGGTCTTGGGTACCGTGATCAAAGAATTAACATACGGACTGTTAGAGTGCTCAATAATCCCATCTTCAAGCATCTGGTTAATTTGTGCCTCAACTGCACTCTGATAAGCGAAAGGTACAGGATATCTATGTCCTGTGAATACTGACCTATCAATAACGTCAATGAATGTGTATAGCAATTGGCCATACCAATGCGATCCTCAAAAACTCTCCTATTACACAATAACACATCATAGAGCCGAACACATTGTTCCACCTCTATATTTCCCTGAAATGCAGCATCACGTAACGAGTCCTCTAGACTTCCGTTCGTAATCACACTGCCCACAAAACATGGAGAACCCCGCTCTACGGCTGGCGATATCTCATTTAAAGTACAACTCACACCTACAATACTACTCCTCTGAATATGGTCATTGAACGCTACTTCTACTTCAGAATCTCCCCATTTAAATTTCAAACTCCCTACATCATAACATAAGTTACCAGACACTCTACTTAGCCACTCTGAACCCAAGATAACACTGAATACTAAATTTGGAATTACAAGGCAAATCTGCTTCTCTACATGATTATTAATTTTAATGTCTACTAAAACTTGCTTAGAAATTACTTTAGACCTCTTCCCATCAGCTGTGATAACAAAAGTGCTTTTAATTGGCATCTCCTCAAAATTTACTCCAGTTCCTTTCATTTTATCATAAAATGCACTACTTATGCAACTCTTCATACAACCACTATCAATTAAAACATCTGTGTACGCCTCGGACACGTTAAATTTAACTATGGGGCTCTTACTAACCACTTCCTGAATAATACCTTCATCATTTAGTTCATTTAATAATTCATTTCTTACATTTTGGTCATAAGGTTCCTGTATAATTGTATGGACAGGGCATGCTACAGACTGAGATTCTGACCTTCCTTCGCAGCCTGGTTCGCGTTTAAAGAACCGCTACAGCTGGCCGTAGTACTACTAACTACTGAACTGGTCTGGTTGTTCTGGGCTGTGTTGTCATTGTTTGGCTGTATATTACTACCACTAGGCTGTCCTCTTCCTTGACCCCTATTCTGGTTGTAATTATTGTCATTATAATTTCTCCCTTGATTTCCCCTGAAATCATTGTTTCTCCCTTGATTTCCCCTGTAATCATTGTTCCTCCCTTGATTTCCCCTGAAATCATTGTTCCTCCCTTGATACTGATTACCATAGCCATTTCCTCTGTTCTGATTTAGCTGATTATTATTATTTCTATTTTGAGCGTTGGCTCCTTCGCCACCGTTCCCTTGAACTTCCTGATGCCTGGCTTCATTAGGCCTATTATTATTATTACCCTGGTTCCTATTGAAATTGTCCTCATAACCCCCTCTCCCTAGTGCATCAAATGTGCTTAACAAATTTTCTACTTGTGATATAGTCTTTACATTCTGGATACAAGCAGCCTCCTTGATCCTATAGGGAAAGTGCCTAAGTAGCAACCTCACCACATCACTTTCCTCCTTCAAGCCATCCAGATATTTACACACTAATACCTGCCCTAAAAAGTATTCGGTCATGGTGGAGCTTCCTTTAGGGTTATATTTACCACACACTACTCCCTCACGATGCTGCGACTGAATAACCTCATTCCAGAACTTTTCACAGAATTTCATTTTAAAATCATTCATATCAGTAAACTTGTCTCTGTAGACAGCAAACCAATTCCTCGTTTCCCCCACAAACACTTTTTCTAAAATTTCAACTACCTGGCACCACTCAATACTACCATTTTCCAACCTCTCCCCGAATTCATTTTCTATAGTGTTCATGAACTCCATTGGGCACCCCTGTCGATTGCTGAACTTACCCAGTTCTACCTCCCTGTGTGTGCTATTCACAAAAACTGGCCTATTCTGACTATTTTCTTGCCTGATCCTAGCTTTTAATTTTAATTCTAATTCTGCGATTTTCTCCTCAGCCTTCCTCTCAATACTGTTTACTGTTAATTTAATGTTTCCTTCTGATTCTTCTACTTTATCATATAGCTTTGCTTGTTTCTCCTCAATCTTGCTAATGCTCTCTCTATTACTCTCTCTTAAATCATTTACTTCTGCAACTATTTGCGAGTGGACTTTCTCAATTCTACCCCCCAGCTGTTCCTTAACCTCTTTAGTTGATACTTGAATCTTGTCAATTTCTCCCCCCAATTTCTTTTTAACCTGCAGTGTTTCTAATTTAACTAATTCCTTTAAATTTTCAGCCTGTGTGCTGATTCTACTTTCCTACTCCTCCTGTACTTTTGCTAATTTCTTGTCTACATCTGCAATGATCTCTTTAACCTTCTCTTCCATTACTCCTCTGATTTCTCCTCTAATCTGCTCCATTTTCACACTAATTTCCTTACTGTTTTGTTCTAATTTAGCATTTAAAGTCTCAGTACTCTCTCTATTTTCCCTACTGTTTTGTTGTAGTTTAGCGTTGTTTTGTTCTAGTTTAGCGTTGTTTTGTTCCAGTTTTGCATATTAAGCGTCTGTACTTTCTTTATTTTCCCTACTGTTTTGTTATAATTTGGCGTTTAAACTATCGCTCAATTCCCTATTACTCTCTTTATTTTCCCTACTGTTTTGTTCTAATTTTGCATTTAAGGCATCACTACTAACTTTGTTCTGATACATGAACTCTAGAAGTAAAGTTTTTAATTCTGGTTGGCCGCATACACTCCCTGTTTCAGTATCGGGCTCTCACCAAGGCGATCCGGGTTCGATTCCCGGTCAATGCATGTGAGATTTTCGAAGTGAAATGCCATGTCCTGTGGTTCGGAATCCACGTAAAAAGGAGGTCCCGTGGCTCATGATCTCGCGATTAGCGGTCACGTTAAACTACAAGCTTCCTTCCTTTTCAGTATCGGGATTTACCTCCGCTACCCCGGTGCTACCATCACTCGACATACTGCTCGTATCATCACTCTCCAGTTGATGACCACTACGTAACCTCATCTGTTTTTCTTTCTCATCCCCCATAATGATATACACTGATAAAGACAAATAACCACCAAAATACAGGCACAGAAATATATACCCTTCTCCTTCCACAAATGATATTAGGTTTTCATCCCCAAGTTGTCGGCGACAAATGTAGCAGTTTCGCTAGCCCACACGTTGAACGACAAGTGTAACGGTTTGACTGCCCCTAACTGTTGGGTGATAAATGTAACTGTTTACCTTTGCCTAAGCTATGTTGTTTTAATGGGTGCCAAGACCTCAACGCAATGTTGAAATCTAAATTTGTATTTAACAACGTCTAGCTCTGGTAGAACACCTTCAAGAATCTATTCACTCAGATCTTGGTATGATTTGATCATTAACCCAACAAACAATTGTATCAGGAAAAGGAATTGGTCGATATCTAATGCTACCTACTGAAAGCAAAGATTGCATTGTAAAAGAAATGAATTTATTATATAAAACAAGTATTGCAAAATTAATAATAATAATAAGTTTAAAATTTAAATTGGAGCGTTGCGATTTTAATATTACCGATAGAAAATTACGTGAAAACGGAGTCTGATAAATTATTGATTTTACTCTTATTCCCAAGCTACGAAGTTACTGAAATACTGAATTTAAATCAAAGAGAAACGAGAGATTGCGTACTTCTGTGTCATTTGCGCTTACCACTGGAAATTGCCAAAGAATTTCCCTCGTACTGGATGATGCTGTGTGCTTCCCACAGTCTCCTGGACGTCGTCATCTTCGTCGATATTTGATGATATACTTGTAGATTTGGTGACTTTATGGTCCTAACATCGGAGCCATACACTCGTACAACCACACTGGTTAAGTTTTAAACAGATAGTTCTCCACTCCACGGAACATCGGAGCGACACACACTTGCAACCGAACTAGTCAAGTCTTTCACCGATTGTCCCCGCTCCACGGCGCGCCGAACGATATATGCACTCCACGGCTTCCCACTCCAGTCCCGACTTCCAGCTTACGTGGTCTCCACTGATTGGCTGCTCCCCACGCGCTACTTCCCCTTCTCTGGCTCATTACACACGGCGCGCGGATGATGAAGTCGATTTCCGTTCCAAGTATCCGCCTTTTCTTGACGCTGCGACCCAAGCTTGCGTAATACTTCTTGACAAGAATCAGCCTGTATCTGAATATCCAGTGAGTCATGTCTCTCATAATATCCTAACTGACGAAACTCCGTAGAATTCCGTAATCACATAATTTTCTATGATATTGTCGTTCGTAATAATTTGCTTGATAGTGTTTTCTAAGACATAGAAAACCTATCTGTCTGCTTATTATTTTTTATAAAATGCTCCGAAAATACCTTAATAATAATTATAATAAATTAATAATAATAATAAATTAACATGAAAAATTATCTTGGCCGAACAATTTGCCGCGTAAATAAATATAGAATGGCTTCCTACTGACTTATGCCATTGGCATAAAAAACCCTCGAAAAACACGTTACAGTTTCACAAGCATAAGTGGCTTCTGGGAGAGTTACAGTTTTATAATGTTGGATCTTAGTAGCAATTGATAGGCATTTTTTTTATTATATGTTGACCAGGTTAGAGATTGTGCCTTCTTCATTTTATTTGTTCTATTTATCCAAGTTACTTTTTCGTTTAAGTTATGTGTTATAATTTCTCCCAGATACTTAAATTGAGGAACTTGGTTAATTTTATGATCATTTATATAGACTTCATTTATATCTAAGGGTTTCATAGGCATGATCTCAGTTTTTTCAAAGGATAACTTATCTGTAATCCTATCCCTTGAGCAATTTCTTGGAGACTAGTGATCTGAGTACAAATCTCTTCCTTGTCTAGTGCTAAAAGAGCCAAGTCATCTGTAAATCCTAAGCAGTTTATTTTTATTGATGGTTTTGTTCCAATTTTGATCTTAGAAGGGTTTTCCTTTTGCCAAACCTTCATGATATAATCAAGAGCCACATTGAAAAGCAGAGGGGATAATCCATCACCTTGTCTGAGACCAGATTTTACTGTGAAAGCTGTTGATATTTCTCCCCTAAATTTAACTTTCGAATTTGTGTTTGTTAATGTTAATTGAATGATTTTTATCAATTTAGGATGGAGATCGTATGATCTGAGGATTTTTAGCAGTGTCAGTCTATGAATACTATCATAGGCTTTCTTGAAATCTATAAAAGAGATAAAGTTGCTTATTTCTGTTTTTGTAATATTCCATTATTAATTTCAGGCTAAGGATTTGGTCTGGACAACTTCTGTAAGGGCGAAATCCTCCTTGATATTCTCCAAGTTGTGGTTCCAGAATGTTTTTGATCCTGTTGTAAATTATGCGAGAGAAAATTTTATATGTGCAGTCCAGAAGGGTAATTCCTCTGTAGTTATCTGGGTTCGTTTTGTCTCCTTTCTTAAATAATGGATGGATTATTCCTATGGTCCAGTGTGCAGGAATTTCTTCAGTAATCCACATTTTAACTAGATGTTGATGAAGATTTATAATCGCAGGTTTACCAGCATTTTTCCAGATTTCAGCAAAGACTAAGTCTTCGCCACAAGTTTTGTAATATTTTGTTCTTTAATTGCGAGTTCTACTTCATTAATGTTTGGAGGATTTATTAAATCAGGTGAAGTTAAAATAGGTGTATCAGTGTTTACTTGCAGGGTTTCCAGTGGATCATCACAATTTAACAGTTTCTCGAATGCTTCTGCAAGGATCTCTGTATTTTCTTGGTTAGAATGTGCTAACTTTCCTGTTTGATTTTTCAACATTAATGTTGGAGCTTCAATTTTTTTTAGATATTTACCAAATGTTTTGTAATAATCTCGAGATTTCTTTTTCTTGAAATCGTCTTCTATCTTTTCCGGTGTATTTTTAAGATGATTACGTTTCATTTGTCTGATGATTTTATGGGTTAATTTTCTTTGTATAGTTAGTTCTAAATTTGATTCTTCTGACTTTAGAGCTTGATGTTTATCCATGCTTGGTGTCTTTTCTCTATTGCTTGATTACAATCTACATTCCACCATTTATGTTTTTTCCTTGGATTTATTGGTGCTATCTCCTCTGCTATTGATTTTAATTTAGTGATTAATTCGTCCAATGTTTTAGTGTTGAGAGATTCTTCTCCTGTTCTTTCACAGTACGGTACTCTATATTTTTTATTAAGGTAGATGGATCAAATTTCCTCCTATTGTTATTATTAGGTTTTTTCTTGGCCATTGGAGTTAATTTTATTTTTATCTTTACCACATAGTGGTCTGATCCTGAGTCAACTCCCCTTAGAACCTTGACATTGTGAATTTCGCGATGGTGAAATGTATCCATGCAGACATGATCCAACTGCAATTCACCCCTTCTGAAGTCAGGATGTTTCCAAGTTTTCTATTTATGGGGCACAGCTAATATTGTAGAAAATATGGGTAACGCTGAGTAAATGAGAAGTTGTACGCTGTGTTGTGTTGTTGGGTGCTCAGATAGGTACAACACTACCACCGGTATAGTTCTTTAATCATTTCCGACTAGATAAACGGAAGCAGAAAGACAACGTAAGTGGATTCAGGCAGTGTTATTATTCCCGTTTTCAACAGGGTCGGGGATGAGATGCGATGAAGGTCTATGTGGCGGATGGTTTATACGGCCGGGTATCCTTCCTGACGCCAATCTCATGAGGGGAGTTAATGAGGGACGTAATGATTGAAGATCAATGAAACTGGGCAGGGATGTGGAAGGAAGTTGCCGTGGTCTGTTAGAAGGTACCGTCCTAGCATTTTCTTGGAGTTAAAAATGGAGAAACAACGGGAAACCATTTGAAGGACGGCCGACTGTGGGGCAGAGAGCTTGCCTCATGGCATAGCACTGTGCGTTAGCGAACGTAGCTACCGCTCTTGGTAACATAATAACATATTTAAACAAATTTAGTTACTAATCACATGTCTACTCCTGAAATGTTTTGTCTTCTCTTCAGGTTGATTACGTTTTAGGAGCCCAATGTTTTTAGTCACATATACAGTAACATTGTTACAGCACAAATAGTAAATATAATAATAATAATGTTATTGGTTTAACGTCCCTTTTAACTACTGTGCCTTTTAGAGACGCTGGAGTGCCAGAAATTTGCACCGAAGGGGATCTTTAATGTGCCATTAAATCTACTGACACGGCTCCCTCACATAATCGACCGGACTGGCGGCGTGGCTCAGCGGTAACGTTCTCGCTTGCTGGACCGTATGTTTCAGGTTCGTATCCTGGCGCAGTCAGCTGGCATTTGAGGGTGTGCAAATGCCAACTGACTGCGCCTTGATTCGATCCTGGAACCGTGGGTACAGCAGGCGAGAACGTTACCGTTGAGCACATAAAAAGAAATAACACGAGCACTCACAAAAACGCAAATTGAATGTTTAAGTTGAGCAGTGACTAACATCTAGATTATGGGCCCTTGATGGTTTGAGTAATGGTGAAATGGAAACTACTGCAACTACAATCACTAAATTACATACTCAAAGATGAAATTTAAAAAATATACCACAAAAGTAGTAACGAAAATAAAGGTCAGGAGGAAACGAAATGCCCTCATTCCTCGAAGAATGAGAACTGAGGGACTTAGAAGGCAGATAGGAAAGGGAAAAAGAGGAGGGTTCGCCACCTTGAGCAGATGGCAGGAGATACCATGAAGGGAAAAGTAGAGATCTGACCCCTCAAAGAATTAGGTTATCAGGAAAAATGAGACAAGGGCCAAATAAGGCGGGAAAGTGAAAGACATCCTAGTCCTCGGATACCCTAATACCGTCGCGGTCGAAAAAGAACAAGAGTTGACCAAGGGAGGTCGACAGGGAAATTGACAATGAAGAGCCCAACACAAGTGGAAACAATGTCGGACTTAGCTGGGGGTCCTGTGGTCACCAACCCACATCCCACTAGTCGTGAACCCCTGGGGGGAGTAAACCGTATTAAGTAAGTTTTATTTTATATTTCTCACATTCGCCTCATGACAAGATAAATAATTTGGGCGCAAATGACATTTACAAAAACGAATGTTATCTTTTTTATTGCAGTCTAGATGGCTTATCTTGGTAACAAACACCATACTCAAGAGTTTGTAGTGTATTCTTCATTGGTAACCAGCGATCCTGTCAGCCTCAGAATCCGGCATATGTACCCACAATCTTTCCTAAAGAATACAGGAAGATGATGATTTCAGATGATTCAGCTATTGACCGTTTCAAAAGGGCTTCCCTTTGACAAGAGGCGAAAGAAAAGCATGTGAAAATATCGAGAGCTTAAAATTACAGTCTTGTTCTATTATCTATTTCTGTCTTATTTTATTCATCTATCGTGTAACGCCAGGGTTAATTAATACTTTGTAGGTTATCATTTGTGAGACAGAACTTAGGAACTGTATGTTTTAATTCTTTCCACAGATCAAGCTCCTCTACACGCTTGCCTTTTATTGTTCTTTTGAAGCATTGTAGAGCTACGCATCCCCCAAGTTTGTGGCAAACTAGGCTTAGAAACAGAACATTCATTGTTGACAAATAGAAATACACTTGCAATGTTCTTTCAGGATCACCTATTGAAATTAATTCAAAAGAAGGCATGTGTTAAATTTAGACCTACTGTACGTATATGAATACAGTATGTGGAGTCCCCAAACAATAGACGAACTCTTACATGGAGTTTCACGTCATTATTATTATTATTATGGTGGTTGAGCGAGCAACTTGTCCGTTAATCTCACGGGCATGAGCCATGGGACCTCCTTTTTACGTGGAAACCGAACCACAGGACATGGCATTTCACTTCGAAAATATCGCCTGTATTGACCGGTAATCGAGCCCGGTCTACCTTGGTGAAAGGCAAACAGCTTGACCGCTGTGCCACTACGCCCCCTCGTATGGTGGTTGTGCCACGGATGTTAGCCGTAACACTTCTGATGATGATGATGATGATGATTGTTGTTTTAAGGGGCCTAACATCTATGTTATCGGCCCCCGTATCACTTCTACTGATATGACTGAAATATCATCTCTCTTTATTTCCTGAGATGTTAGCTTAATGTTTACGATTTTCTCCATAAGACAACAATTTCACAGTTTATCCATTCTTCTGTACACCTCAACTTCCAACTTTTTTTCACACTGAGCAACCTCACTTGCCGTCATGAAAATACAACCAATCGTTTTTCTTTACAAAATCGTTATTTTGTTCTACAGTCCAACAACTAGGCCAATGACTTTGAAATTCACTGTGAATTTGACAGACCTATATGGAACTCGTCGGCACATCTGTTGCTTCAAGTTCCACACTTGAGTTTGATGATACTCCAGCTTGATGGACTGACGAACTGCATGGACAATTTTTGCGTTTGTTGGTAGGCACAGAAAAATATTCTGAAATTATTTTCATTCTCGCCTCGTGGTCGACAGATTTAGGTTATGTCTATTGCCGCGTAAGGAGGAGTACATACTGTAATGGTCTTCGCTTAGGCTGGGATGACAAGTGAAACGGTATTTACTTTGCTCCACGTTGGGCGCCAAATGTAATGGGAATTAGTGCCCCATGTTGGTAGCGAAATGTAACAGTTTGGCTAGCCCACACTGTTGGGTGATAAATGTAACTGTTTACCTTTGCCTAAGCTATGTTGTTTTAATGGGCGCCAAGACCTCAATGCAATGTTGAAATCTAAATTTGTATTTAACAACGTCTAGCTCTGGCAGAACACCTTCAAGACACTATTCACTCAGATCGTGGTATGATTTGATCATTAACCCAACAAACAATTGTATCAGGAGAAGGAATTGGTCTATATCTAATGCTACCTACTGAAAGCAAAGATTGCATTGTAAAAGAAATGAATTTATTATATAAAACCAGTATAGCAAAATTAATAATAATAATAAGTACAAAATTTAAATTGGAGCGTTGTGATTTGAATATTACCGATAGAAAATTACGTGAAAACGGAGTCTGATAAATTGATTTTACTCTTATTTCCAAGCTATGAAGTTACTGAAATATGAAATGTAAAACAAAGAAAAATGAGAGATTGCGTATTTCTGCGTCATTTGCGCTTACCATTGGAAATTGCCAAGGCATTTCCCTCGTACTTGCTGATGCTGTGAGCTTCCCACAGTCTCCTGGACGTCGTCATCTCCGTCGGAATTTGATGATATTCTGGTAGATTAGATAATTCTATGGTCCGTACCTCGGACCCAAACACTCGTACAACCGCACTGGTTAAGTTTTGCAAAAGTTAGTCTTCAACTCCACTGAACATCGGAGCGACACGCACTTCCAACCGTACTCCGCAAGTTCTACACAGATAGTCCTCGTTTCACGGCGCGTCGAACGATATATGCACACGTTGGCTCCCCCACTCTTCAGCCGGCTTCAGCTTGCGTGGTCCTCACTGATTGGTTGACCCACCGCTAGTTCCCCTCCTCTGGTTTCTTTACACTCGGCGCGCGAGAGGGAGAAGTCGTTTTCCGTTCCAACAATTCGCCTTTTCTAGACCTTGCGACCCAAGATTGCGTCATGCTTCTCGACAAGATTAAGCGTGTACTTGAAATCCCAGTGAGTCACGTCTCTCGATATACCCTAACTGACGAAAACTCCGTAAAATTCCGTAATCAGATAATTTTCTATGATATCGTCGTTCGTAATAATTTGTTGGATAGCGTTTTCTAAGACATAGAAAACCTATCTGAATGCTAATAATTTTTATAAAATGCTCCGAAAATACCTTAATAATAATTATAATAAATTAATAATAATAATAAATTACCATGAAAAATTCTCTTGGCTGAACAATTTGCCGCGTAAATAAATATAGAATGGCTTCCTACTGACTTATGCCAGTTGCATAAAACCCCTCGAAAAACACGTTACAATACTACGGCTGAGAATGCAACAAACACAGGCAATCATCTGCAATTCTACATCAACGAACAACAGTACTCTATATTCAGGGCAATCTAGATGAAACGTAACTAGAACTGGGACCAATATACAAAACTGCTACAAAGTGAACGAAGAAAGAACAAGAACGAATACCGTATATTCTATCCATGCTGCCCACAAACCGGAAGAATGTTTTCGATTTCGATTGATTTCGATTCTCGAAATAACAAGGCGATATGAGATATTTCCTTTTCAATTAAGGTCATTTAGCGCGGGAAAAGTAAACATAATATTTTTAAAATTCCTTAACATGAAAAAAAATTCATATTTGAAGTCTAAATATTTTTTAGAGATTTGTATCCACGAAGAGGTTCCTGTGCGTTCCGCCAGAAAAAAAAAGACCTGCCTACACATGTAATAGAATTAAATTCGAGAGTAGAGTCTTTTGTTGTCTGAAACAAAATCCCATGCTTTACCGCCTCGGTCTGTAAAGTTCTGTGAGTAATGGAATAAATAAATACAAAGTCCCACACTCGTGTGTCAATTTAAATTTATTTCCCACAAATCTCCTGCAATCTGACTTAAATGCACAAGTCAAAAGATCCAAATGTTACAGGAAATCAAAACGTCAGAACGCCCTGTCCTAAACTCAACGTTGGTTAGGTCTGGTACACTCCCTGTTGCACACCTTTCTGTCAAATGTAAGTGTTCTGATTGATTCTAGGCGAATATAAGCATAATGCAGTATTAATTATAAGTAAATAATGCTTATTATTTCGATTTCCTCACGGATAGCAACTTTCAGGTCGTGTAGTGTTCGCGGCTTACGTTGGAAGACGCGAGCCTTCAGGTATACCCTGAGAAAGAAATCGCAAGGGGGCGAGATCAGGGGAACGGGCTAGTCATGGAACGTCACCCCGTAAGGAGATTAAACGTTCTGGAAACATCTCTCTGAGGAGATTGCGTAAAAGCATGTCTCACTGCACGGATATTCTCTGGTGTTCTAACGCTACGAGGCCTACCAGGCGGTTTCGTTTTAACACTTGAACCAGTTCCTCTCAAATTATTCACCCATACAAGAATGGTATTCCTGCTTGGACCTTTCGCATGTCTATGTAACCTCAAGTGTCTATGAAATAAACGCTGTGTTGTGGTAACAGAGTCAGCATTTTTGAAGTATACGTTTCAATCACGAAATCTCGCTGCTCACCACTCCACGACATGCTAGCGACTGACGAGGCCTGACAAGCCGATGCACGTGTTCTCCCAGGTCGCGCGCGTACATCGACAATACTCCTGCTTAAGCGCTGTGGCCAATACAGGTGTTAGATCTGCCGCTCCAATCCATGTAACTAAAATGGCAAACACGGCTCTTTTAAACTGCGCAATAAATTTGTGAATATCGTGTTGCGTTGCTGTGTTATTTACGTTTGAAATTCGTCAGTTATTTCTGCCGCACCCTGTACATAACGCTATGGCCTACATATTCAACAAGGCGATCAACCGAAATATTTCGACGGTTCTCAATATCTCCGAATCTATTACAGCAATGAAACTGATATTTTGTATGTTGATAGAGGCTATTAACATAAGTTCACCTATGGACTTTTCAATAACCTGATGAACACGAATCCAACATGGCGGCGATGTGAAATTTATATATTTATATTCTTTAGTTGTTTCTCGTGACCTATTTATCACCTACTTATCACGGTAAATCTTCATACAACGCTTAATATATTGGCGTTAATTTATATTAAATTTACATGATATCTTCAAAATGGCGGCTGCATTTTTTTTATTACTTCTATGTTTCTCGTGTCCTAAACAAGCGATACAAATGTAGGTTGCCCAATGAGCCACGATTATAATATTCATCTGCTGGCTTATAATTATATAGCACTAGCAGTAGTACCCGGCTTCGCCCGGTGGAATGATGATAATGTTTTAAGGTCTCCTTAGAAATATAATGGACTTAAAATCTAAGTCATTTACCCCCAAAGACAATGAGGGAGTAATATCTAGGTCATTTGCCCTTTTGATAAGGATGATAATAAAAACTACTGTTGAATTGACACGTCAAACTTACAAACTACCGTAATAGAAATACATATTTCAAAATTCACAGGCGAGGAAGACTTATTGTGTGTGGTGATTAATGGTGTAATGGGCGTAACATCTACTGTAGGTCATTTGCTCTTATGATGAGGATGATAAGGGAAACTACTACCGGTATTGAATTGACACTTCAACGTATAATGTACACAATGTACTGTAATAAAAATAACTATATGGCGGCTTCGGTGGCGTATTTGGTAGCATGCTGAGCTTCTATGCCCAAGATAGCGGGTTCATACCCGGCCGAAGCCGTCGGATATTTTAAGAGCGTTAAAAATCCGTCAGTATGCCTTTCTTCGGAGGGGAAGTAAAGCCGGCGGTCCCATGTCAGATTTATGGCATGTTATTGAACCTTCCACTAATTACACCTGTGTGAAGCTAAATTGGATAGGTAAACAACGCTCATAGATGTCTACGTCCGTTGCCAAGAGCCGACTGCAGTGGCGTCTAGTAGCTAAGTTCCGAACTTGGCCTAGTAGTCGTTGACGGTGGCGCTTGGCGGCAAAAGTACGAACTATTTGAAGAATTCTAAGTTGCAGTTTGTACTTAAATTAAAAAACAGATAACACACACTAATACAGTCATCACAATTAACACCGGTTATCAGACAGATTCTACACACACCCAAAGTACACGGGGCTACATGACCGCGTTGTCGCAGCCCCTAAACTTAAGAACCAACCAACCAAAAATAAATATTTTAAAAATCACAGTCGAGAAAGACTTTATGCGGCGGTGATTATTGGTATGATGCGCGTAACATCTAGGTCATTTGCACTTATGATGATAATAGTAAGGTAATGAAAAAATGACTACTAAACGAACATGGTGTTATTTTAAAACTGATATAGGTAATTCAGGTGTCTAGCTTCGATGTCTTCCAAAGTCTCAACCTTATTTTCTGGCTTAGGCCTGTACTGGATGCGTCTAGTGAAAGAGCGTACTGCTCGGCAAAGACAAAGAATATAGGTCCAAGCTGCACGAACCTGAGATGATCGCAGATGATGACGAAATATGATGACACACGTTCGGGGTTCCCCGTCCTATACAGATTGACCGGGAATCACTCACTGTTTCGCAACGGCCCTGTGCTGGCATCAGCATAGACAGCAGGAGATAACACGGCGGGCTCTGGAAAGTACTCTCAAGTCACCTCACGATGAATCAGCAAGCTATTCTCACAACTGACCCCCCCCCCCAGGGTCTCACAACTTGTGGGACGTGGGTTGGCGACCACGGAACCCCAGCTGAGTCTGGCATCGCTTCTACTTCCTGGTGCCGGGCTCATTTCAGTTCTCTTTCCTGTCGGCCTCCCTTGGTCAACTCTTGTTCTCTTCCGACCCAGACTCAATTAGGGTATCCGAGGGCTAGGAGTCTTTCAATTTCCCGCCTTAATTGGCTTTGTCTCATTTTTCCTGATACCCTCATTCTTCGAGGGGTCTGCCTTCTTTTCCTTTTCATAATATCTCCTGTCTTCTGCTCAAGGCCCTCAAAGAGGCAGGGTGTGTGTAGACCCACCACTTCTGGTACACCCTCAAGGGCTCATGACTGGTGAGTTTGGAAGCTGGCAACTCCGAGGAATTCCTGAGCTACATGCAGGGAATGGAGTGGTATGTCAGAAATTTCAAGTGGACAGTGTTACGCATCGGGTTCCAAAGGGTAAGTATACACACTTTGTTTTCGATCGGTGAACTATGTAGATTTGTACCAAAGGGCCTTAATGCGGGAAATGGAGTGGTTTGTCCGAAATTTCGAGTGGACAGTGTTACTCGTCGAGTTCCAAACGGTAATTATGTAAAATCTGGTTGAGATCGGTGAAACGGTGTAGTTTTGTGCCATGGGTCAAAATGCAGGGAATGGAGTGGCCTGACCAAATTTTAAAGTGGACAGTGTTACTCATCGGGTTCCAAAGGGTAAGTATACACATTTTGTTTTCGATCGGTGAACGATGTAGATTTGTGCCAAAGGGCCTAAATGCGTGGAATGGAGTGGTCTGTCCGAAATTTCGAGTGGACAGTGTTACTCGTCGAGTTCCAAAGGGTAATTATGTAAAATCTGGTTGAGATCGGTGAAACGGTGTAGTTTTCTGCCAAAGGGCCAAAAAGCAGGGAATAGTGTGGTCTGTCCGAAATTTAAAGTGAACAGTGTTACTTGTCGGGTTCTACGGGTAAGTATATAAAATTGGGGTCAGATCGGTGAAACGGTGTAGATTTGTGCCAAACAGCCTAAATGCAAGGGATGGAGTGGCCTCGCCGCAATTTCAAGCAGACAGTGTTAGTCGCAGTGTTCCAAAGGGTAAATATACAAATTTTGGTTGAGATCGGTGAAACGGTGTAGATTTGGGACAAAGGGCCTAAATGCAGGGAATGGAGTGGTCTGTCCGCAATTTCAAGTAGACAGTGTTACTCGCTGGGTACCAAAGGGTAAGTTTACGAATATTGGTTCTGATCGGTGAAACGGTGTAGATTTGTGCCTAAATGCAGGGAATGGGGTGGTCTGTCCGAAATTTTAAGTGGACAGTGTTACTCACAGGGTTCCAAAGGGTAAGTATACAAAGTTTGGTTCAGATCGGTGAAACGGTGTAGATTTGTGCAAAAAGGGCCTAAATGCAGGGAATGGCGTGGTCTGTCCGAAATTTCAAGCAGACAGTGTTAGTCGCAGTGTTCCAAAGGGTAAATATACAAATTTTGGTTGAGATCGGTGGAACGGTGTAGATTTGGGCCAAAGGGCCTAAATGCAGGGAATGGAGTGGTCTGTCCGCAATTTCAAGCAGACAGTGTTACTCGCAGGGCACCAAAGGGTAAGAATACGAATTTTGGTTCTGATCGGTGAAACGGTGTAGATTTGGACCAAAGGGCCTAAATGCAGGGAATGGGGTGGTCTGTCCGAAATTTTAAGTGGTCAGTGGTACTCGCAGGGTTCCAAAGGGTAAATATACAAATTTTGGTTGAGATCGGTGAAACGGTGTGGATTTGGACCAAAGGGCCTAAATGCAGGGAATGGGGTGGTCTGTCCGAAATTTCAAGTGGACAGTGTTACTCGCAGGTTTCCAAAGGTTAAATATACAACTTTTGGTTCAGATCGGTGAAACGGTGTAGATTTGTGCAAAAGGGCCTAAATGCAGGGCATGGGGTGGTCTGTCCGAAATTTAATGTTGACGGGGTTACCCGCAGGGTTCCAAAGGGTAAGTATACAAATTTTGGTTCAGATCGGTGAAACGGTGTAGATTTGTATACATAACAGACAGACAGACAGACAAACTTCGTGCTTTATATATATAGATAGAAGATAGATATATCAAACAATCATTCATGGCGTCCATACGATACATTTCACAGGTTCTCAATATTTCCGAAACTATTTAAGCAATCAAACTGAAATTTTGTACGGTATGGTGTTAGAGGACTGTTAAGTAAGGACAAATATGTGACTTTCCCTAATCCTGAAAAGCACAAAACAGCATGGTGGTGAAGTGATTTTCAAATATTGCAAATAACTTTTCTGGCGATGGAATCACTCGAATGCAATGAAACTCGGCACATTGAATATTTATTCAGAACTTAGTATAGAGACATCCATTGATGTCCAATTGTTTTCAGAAATTCAAATGCATCAGTTTGACATTTTTTCTATCCTATAAATTTTGTAGCTTGCTTTTTGTAAAACATAGAAGCCGTGCATTTGACTTTTCTAAACGTTTATTCCCGTGGTTTATTACAGATGGATGCCATTTCGCGGTATGAGTCTTAATCACCGATATTGAAAGCCATATATTCTAGCACATGACTTCTCATTGTAACGGTGTTGGTGAAGGCCCATGTCGTGAAACAATAGCTATTTAGTATATCGCCCGGAAAATCCTTGTAATAGGCAGGAGAATTTTAATGGAAAAGACCAGTGGGATATATGAAAATGGGCTATTTAGTTCTTCATCTTATGAAATTGGCCACCTTTTGTCCGCCTGTGTGTTGACTGAAGCTATGTCAGCGAAACTTCGGTAAGGATTTACTTCTAACCCGTCCGACACCGACCCTACCTTCCAAATGTTAAGTATCTTCAATTCATCCTGGCAGCCGCGCGTATTCAGTATCTCAGTATCTTCGAAACTATTTCAGTAACCACGCTGAAAAAATGTACGGTGATGGAAATTCACGTATGTCATTCAAAACAAAACTAACTTGGCTGCGGCCACGCAAATTTCAAATACACTGGCGGAAAAAGATATCCCAACACCAAGAAGGACGTTGGTAGGCGTGTTTATACAGTACATCTGAAAGATTACGTTGATTCAAATTTCCCGCAAATCGCATTAGTGGTAGTGGCCCCATGACATGACGTTGCACATCAGGTTTGCTTTTAAATACGGGCTGTGGCTGTACTAGGCGAGAGCGTTAGTTACCTGTGAGATTAGACGGAGTGGCTGTGAGTGGATCAAGAATGCCTTTATTACGACGAAGGGGCCAGTATGAACAGCTCTCTGCGTTTCAACTAGGCCATGTAATAGGGCTACGTTGAGGTGGATTTTCCTTCCGCGCTATTGCAGAGAATCTTTATTTAGAGTTAAATATTTTGGCCTCTAATGTTGTTCAATTGTTTTTAAGAAATTTAAGATGGCGAAATATTGAAATTTGAAAATATTTATTTTTATTTCTTGTGTCCTATTCAAGTGATTGAATTAAACATTTATAAATATTTACTACTACATGCCTCTGTGGTTTACATATAAACCAGTCCAAAATGGCGGCTGCGCGGAATATTTCACAACTACTCAATAACTCGGAAGGTATTGCATCATTCGTAGTGGAGTTTTGTGTGGTGATAGGGGACAATTAAGTACGTGTAAGTGACTTTCAAAAACCTGACTAGCTGAAAAACAACATAGCGACTTCAAGAATTTCAAATATTTTAAATGACTTTTGTGGCGACCTAATCATCTGAACGCAGTAAAACATGGCACAGCCAATCGTAATTTAAGAAGTTTCGTATAATGAACTACCATAATAATATCTAGACTGTTTTCTTATTTTTCGTAGATGGAAGCCGTGGATTCGTCTTTACCTTAAAATTAACTATTTTGACTCGTTACAGGAAAGATTTCCATCTCTACGGGAGGGGCCATTTAATTAACCGAAACTGAAAGTTACATAAGTTAATGTAGCACGTAATGGTTTATTACAGTGGTAGTGGTGGTGATACTTCTTTCAAGAGGTCGAACATCGAGGTAATCTGCCCCAATTTTCTAGTGAAGATAACGTTTGTGGATTATAAGCATACTTTTTATTCTTCCTTTGCTTTTGATCCGTATGATGGCATGGTTTTGGCTCTCTGTCTCCACATCACACGATCTTGTGCCTGATCAGGGTGCAATCCTGAAATCTTGAGATCTTCGTGCAGCGTGTCAAGCCATCCCTGCCTGTCCGTTTCCAATCTACTTGTAAACTAAAGCCAGTCTTTGTCACTGACGTTCTCCTTAAAATATGTATATCAATGTTTTAAAAAAGTAAAAGATTGGAGTAAACCGATTTCAACCTCTCAATTTAATGCGGAGTGAACGCGCAACCTTGCGCTTCTATGGGAAGGGGGTTTCTGTCGGTGTGACAGGCCAAGCTTGTCACCCAGCGCTGCTTTACAGGTGCAGGATGATACAGCCCACATTGCAATACACTCATTGAATATCATCCTTACATTATTTACACTCGCAATTTCCATAGTTTTTGTACCTTCACTACAACTCTCTCACTGCCCCATATACTCAATTACTAAAAAAAAAGACTAATTTCATTCACATATAATACACTAACGTGAGGCTTTTTAAGTTCAAATTTAAAATGCCGACCAACTCCAATTCTATTATAGGTATTTTCTCATAATACTGCAATTTCAACTCATATTGTGTCAAATAATCCATTAGAGGTATTCCTATTTCATATGTCACTTCAATTACGATGTTGCTGCTAAAATTTGAAATTATTTTTATTTATCCCAGTTATGCAACGTTTGATGCAGTCATCGTGAGATGGGTGACCATGTCAAATATTATTCAAGCATTGATTTAACTATACTATTCATATTAACGGTCACTAACAAATATCGCTGTTTGGAACTAAGTGTGACCTTTTCTCCTCTAACAAAATACCTAACAGTCTAAAATAAATACAATTGTATAGTTTTTAACGTGAAACCACCAGTCGATCGCCGATATTAAGTACAATCTCTTGACTAAATAGGATTGGTATACTTTGTATGACCACCGCCGTGATCTCTGAGCAGCGTTCTACTGTAGTTCTGCGCCCAGATGGCCTGGATTACAGTATAACTTATTCCCAGTACTGGCCGGGAGGTTTGGAACGGCGTTGACCCAGCGTCGTAATGACAATAGGGGAGCTGTAGTTCTCTCTCTTTCCACATTAACGAGCGACTCGCTTTTGAAACTTAGCGGACGTATGTGCTTACATGTCTTGCGGGAATCCTAGGCTTTACCAGTCGGTGCTACAGCGTTGACAACTCCCCACCGTAGCCTCTGAGAGCAAGCAGCAAGACCGGACAGAATTACGTGTAACTGTGCAACACTGGAGACCAGACGCGCGAGCAGGTAGCTAGGACCCGACTCGGGATTCCACGTGAATTGATGGTGGAAGCATGCTAGAGGAAAGTCGCCATATATGGGGAGGTTTCCTTATATGGCGAAGAAGTATTTTGTCATTTAGTAGATGCTATAACCTTGCGGTGAATACGTTAAATAGTTATCCATGTGCTGTGTGGGTAACGCACGAAGTTGCCGTTAGCTGCGCATAATAGCCATTTTGTTATTAAATTTTGTTGTCCTACATCGTTATGAAATATTTCTCAGTTTTCTGAATTCGTAATAATTGATAAGAAAATGTAAGTGAATTAATTTTCTAAATCTGTTTCTATATACAGTCAGGGGTTTGGGTTCAACGTACTATTGTAGTTTGTTGTATTAGCCTATACATTTCTTGAAAGTAAAATGTTAAAGCATGGACACTGAGATAGCCTAATATGGGGAGTTCATTGTCCCCTAATATGGGGAACCCCATATTACGTTCTATTGATTGGAATAGTTCAGCTGTTACTAAGTGGCATATCACTTATTTTTAGATGCCGGGAAGGAAGAAATGGGTTGGTGAGCTGTTTGGTCGTGCGTTTATGAAGGCAGCAACTGTTGAAAATGTGGGAGGGATCCGTAAATCTGGGCTTTATCCGTGCAATAAGAATATCTTCCAGGACCATGATTTTCCAAACCTCTCAGTAGAGGTACAACATGACTTCTCCTCCAAACAAAAGTGGTAACATTTCACCAGAGGCCTCAACATATTATTGGGGGGGAGGGGGTAGTCCACTACTTCGAGCTGTTGACATCCTTCCTATCCCAAATTGGCTGCCTACAGGGGATATGGATTGCGTGCTGGAGCAGCAGGAGTTCATAAACAAATAGTTCTCCCTGAGTGTTCATGCCTTCCCTCGTGCCCCCACACTCGCCCTGAAGAGACGACAGACAGATGTAAACAGTTGGCAGCGCACTCACATTAATTCAAAACAGAGTGTTGGGCTTATGCATTGTGTGTTGTTTGTTTGGAAGTTCGGCAACAGGAAAATAGGACTGTTATTAACTTACAATGTTCTTGATTTTATTACATTGTCAGAATTAATGCTTTAATTAGAAGGGTATATTATTCAGTGTATCTATTATAAATAACCCCGGTTGCCTAATATGGGGAAAGTGCACTTTTAAAGTTAACAATCTTTCTTCGCCGGAGCCAACCAGGCTCATTTTGGTTTTGGCCGGGGATTTAAGGCCGGATGCCCTTCCTGACGCCACGTGATTTTTCAGGTGAAAATTCCACCCCGCTGTCACCGGGATTCGAACCCCGGCCGTCCGGGTGAAAGACGAGCAGCTAAGCCACTGCGCCATCACGCTCCCCACTTTTAAAGTTAACAATATCAGAGGGTATTACAACATCAAACGTGCCCATATTTGTAATGTACATAGTATATCTCCTGAGGTTTACATTGGTGATAAAACCGAAATTATTCCGTTCCTTCTTATGACTAATGTGAGCCCTATATTTAAAAAAAAAACTCCCCTTATTTGGCGACTTTCCTCTATTGGTCAGCAGCGAACAATGATTATTGTCGGCGCGTGCTACTGCCCTACGTTTGAGTCACCGCTCGTTATCGATGAAAGTAATAGAACTATA
This sequence comes from Meconema thalassinum, assembly GCA_946902985.2. Taxonomy (NCBI): domain Eukaryota; kingdom Metazoa; phylum Arthropoda; class Insecta; order Orthoptera; family Tettigoniidae; genus Meconema; species Meconema thalassinum. The sequence goes on from OX336390.1 coordinate 162,060,692, forward strand.
CAGTATGTAGCGGCATGGGTCAGGAAACCAAGAAATGCGTTTTAGAAAAAATGTTTGTGCTAGCCACATGACCTCCCTTCATCTGTAGGCTTTGAGCCGAGCAGCTGTGGGCCTTAACGGCCTGCCTACGTGATGTAGAAAAAGTAGACTTCATATAAAATACGTATTATTATTATTATTATTATTATTATTATTATTATTATTATTATTATTATTATTATTATTGTTAAATTGTCACCGGCTGCCACTGATTGACAGTCAACTATACCGAACACATAACAACTGTGAACCTAAGGGAGGAGCCAGATTCACTTGCTCACCCGCGCCAGCCAATAGCATAGCGTGGCGTTGCCTAGATAACTCAACTCGCTAGGCCGTACGATATCTTTATTTCTCTCCGCGCACGAAAATAATTATTATTTATTTACATATTTTACGCCCACATTGGAGCACTTAAATAAGCCTCCGTGGCTTAGGCGGCAGCACGCCGGCCTCTCACCGCTGGGTCCGTGGTTCAAATCCCGGTCACTCCATGTGAGATCTGTGCTGGACAAAACGGAGGCAGACAGGTTTTTCTCCGGGTACTCCGGTTTTCCCTGTCAAAATTTCATTCCAGCAACACTCTCCACTATCATTTCATTTCATCTGTCATTCATGTAATCATTGCCCCAGAGGAGTGCGTCAGGCCTCGGCAGCCGGCACAGTTCATATCCTCGCCGCTAGATGGGGGCTTCATTCATTCCATTCCTGACCCGGTCGGAGACTGGAAGCAGGATGTGGTTTTTTTTTTCATTGGAGCACTTAAATCTATACATTTGAGTAAATTTCTTCTTTTTCTCCTCCCAGAATTTTCTCATCCTCTCCGACTAGCCCGGTCAAGTTAGACATGCAAGGTTACAAAAATTCGCATAGAGCTGAAAATTTGTACTAATGGTCGAAACACCATTATACATGAAATGTGAAAAGTCCCCATCGATCCGACAACGGCAAAAATATTATTCAAGGTCAAAGTTCGCAAATATGGGTTTTTGCGTTTTTCAGCCAAAAGGTAAATTTTATCATAAAAATAGATCAGACTAAAATTGTAGAGCATGCCATTATCTATAAAAAGTGTCTCAACACTTTTTCCCCTAAGAGTCACCGTTTTTGAGATATAACGATTCAAAAAGTTGAAAGAGTTGTATTCTTCATAATATGCACACGTTTCCACGCCACCTGTGAGGTAGTGTACTTGGCGCGTTTTTTTAACTTGGTTTCCCCGGTAGGCCTATTCCACTATCTATTGTGATCCTGTTTAATTCAATAATATTTAATAATAAAAAATGGTACTATTGGAAATTATGAAAGCTGTGTGAATTTTAAGAAATTGGGGGAAATTATTCGGAATCATCTAATATTTCTGCATCCTCATGTTCTTCTTCTTCTCCTTCGTCCTCTTCTTCTTCTCCTTCTTCTTCTACTTCTTCCTGCTGGGTGCAGGTAAATTGTCCTAACAGCGATGAATCAGATGTCTCCTCACTGTTATCGTATGAACACTCTTCTGATGGCAATCAACATTGGAGCATGACTAGCCTTGACAACTGGCACATGCTAATGAACAAAATAATCCAACTTTTTTGCAGCCGCATTTAGCATTACATCCCTTTTAACAATTGCAAAAAACTTTGTTGAGGAGTTTTCCGGTGCAGGTGGGAGTAAAGTCTGGATCGGTTCCAATGTATTGTCGATTAACTTCCAATATTAACTTCTGGGTCTAGTTGATTACCAAGCCACACTTGAACTTGATAATATACCCGAAATAGATGTTGATGAGCAGAAGAAGAGTTTAGAGGAAGACAAGGTAATTGCAATTGTTTTTTGTTCCAACTGATGTTGAGCTTTCCCAGGTTTTACAAAATAAATAATTTCTTCGGTTGGAGTTTGAGCAGTAATTAATATCAGTAAGTAAACGTCTTCACCAACAACAATAGTTGTATTTGTCAAGTTGAAATGTTCTATTGCTCTTTCAATTATAAGGACATCAGCAATTGTAAGGGATGTAATGCTAAATGCGGCTGAAAAAAAGTTGGATTATTTTGTTCATTAGCATGTACCAGTTGTCAAGGCCTGTCATGCTCCAATGTTGATTGCTATCAGAAGAGTGTTCATACGATATCAGCGAGGAGACATCTGATTCATCGCTGTTAGGACTATTTACCTGCACCCAGCAGGAAGAAGAAGAGCAAGAAGAGGAGGAACAAGAAGTAAAAGAAGAACAAGAACATGAGGAAGCAGAAATATTAGATGATTCCGAGTAATTTCCCCCAATTTCTTAAAATTCACACCGCTTTCATAATTTCCAATAGTACCCTTTTTTATTACTAACGGATCCGTGCGAGATATCTCGCACGTTCATAAACCATACTTTCCCCAATAGGTTTATAATGCGAGACTTAAGGAGAAAGGTTGTTATGATTTTATTTCAACCAAATTATTATAGAACACTATTTACATTTCAGTTAGAATTCCAAGTTCTACGTTCCCTAACTTAAGAAGGCAATCACTGAAAATTGGATCATCATTACACTCGCCGGTTATTCGATATTTATGAAATTATATGATTTGAGTATTCATTTCTTTGATTTACTGTTTCTAAAATCCATGAACAATGATAAAGGAAAGACCTCAGATGGACAGCAATTATGGCGCGTATTTTCCTACAGCAACAGTATATGCAAATCGCACACTTCTTACATTTTTTTTAAGTCACTTTTTAAGGAAAGTATAGATATTTATGAAATTACGAGTGCAATTCATCACTGCTAATGTCTATTCTCTTTCATTAGAATGCTCATTTGTCACGATCGGTCTCTTGTAAGCGCCGGAGGAAGGATCTATACTACTGAAATAATATATATGATTAAATATTATTGAATTAAATAGCATCACAATAGATAGTGGAATAGGCCTACCGTGGAAACCACGTTAAAAAAACGCCAAGTACACTAACCTCACGGGTGGCGTGGGAACTTGTGCATATTATGAAGAATACAACTCTTTGTACTTTTTGAATCGTTATATCTCAAAAACGGTGACTCTTAGGATAAAAAGTGGAAGGACAATTCGTATAGATAATGGCATGATCTACAATTTTAGTCTGATCTATTTTTATGATAAAACTTACCGTTTGGCTGAAAAACGCAAAAAAAACATATTTGCGAACTTTGACCTTGAATAAATCTTTTTGCCGTTGTCGGACCGATGGGGACTTTTCACATTTCATTTATAATGGTGTTTAGACCATTAGTACAAATTTGCAGCTCTATGCGAATTTTTGTAACCTTACCCCTATTTTTGAGGCTAACTTGACCGGGCTGGACCTGGAAGCCCTTTGTGTGTCCGATATAGTATATTGTTTCCGTTCAACTGTTATTAGTTTGAGACTTATGCTTTTGTTCTTCAAAATCCTCTTATCTTCTCTGTCTTTGATTTGTTGCCGAGTTATACCCAATTCTTCCAAATCATCCTGAACTTCTTTGAACCAATTATTATTGATTTTATTTTTCAAAAAGTAATCAAATAGTTGTTTCAATATCCTGGTTTCTGGCAGTCTTGATATGTGACAGAAAAAGGAAATTCTTCTTTTACGCATTGTAGTTATTATTGATTCACATTCACGATAGACGATGTTTTTAGGCAACGATCTCCACTGTCCATCAACTTGGTGTTTTTTGTTAATAATTGTTCTAATAATTCTTCTGTCAGTTTTCTGTAATTTGTCTGTTGTAGATTTTAAAGTTTCACTAGCATAAGTTGCCTCTGGTTTAACTGTGGAATTATAGTGTTTCAGCTTAGCGTTTATCGAAAGAGATTTATTTTTATAGGTTGGCCAGGTAAGTCTTAGTGCTTGTTTAAATTTAGTTGTTCTGTATTCTATTGCTTCTTTTTCATTTGTGTTCCATGTTATTATTTCCCCAAGATATTTGAATTTCTGAACAATTTCCATCTCTTTATTATTGTTCAGTTGAACGTCTGGTAGATCAACTTTAAAAGTTGGCATCATTTCTGTTTTTTTTTTTCAAATGAAATTTGTAATCCCTTTTTTTTTTTCTATAATTTCTAGTTGTTCAATTTGAAATTTAGCCTCTTCTATTGTATTTGCAAGTAATGCTAAATCGTCCGAAAAAGCAAGACAGTAGAGTTTAATATTTCTACCGATCTTGATAGTTGGTTGACATTTCTTGTTCCATTCACGCATAACCTTCTCCAATGCACAATTAAACAACAATTGTGAAAGTCCGTCTCCTTGTCAGTCCAGTTCTTATAGGTTTTTTTTAGCGTATGGCTTTTAGTGCCGGGAGTGTCCGAGGACATGTTCGGCTCGCCAGTTTTGTAGCTGCTTCGAGACGGACACCCAATGGGTGAGCTACAAGTACCGTTGGGGAGGGAGGGACGAGGAGTGGGAAGGTAGCGGCTGTGGCCTATAGTCAGGGACCAACCCCGGCATTTACCTGGAAGGAAGATGGGAAACCACAGAAGACCATCTTCAAGGTTGCCGGCGGGGGGATTCGAACCTCCTCGCCTCCCGGATGTGAGCGACTGCCAGCAGTCATGCCGTAACGACCACGGCTAACTCACCCGGTAGTTCTTATAGTGAATGATTCTGATAATTCACCTCTCAATTTAACTTTTGCCTTCGTATTTTTGAAAGTCATACTAAGTAGGTTAACGAGTTCTTGGTGTAAGCCAAATTCTTTAAGGCTTTTTATTAGAGGTTTTAAAGCGGCAATGAAATGTAATTCTCGTTTAAATGTAACTCAACTGATTTATTTAACACGAAATACATGAACTGTTTAAATGCGTTGTGCCGTGAACAGATCATAAAACGAACTGTTTAAAAGTTAGTTAAGGGTGCTAGTTGCGCCTATCGATCCGGATGGAGGTCGATACCGGCAGGTGCCGATCTCACCAACACTTCCCCTCGACCAACAGCCGGAGTCATCCTGGTGCATGTGGTCTCAAGCCAAGGCTTTGAGCACATTTCTCGTGCTTGGGCCTTGGCAATCCTTTTGTCAATATGTCGGCAGGCATCTCTTCCGTTGGAGTGTACTCCACCGAAACCACCTTTTTGGCCACGGCATCTCGGACGAAATGGTGCCTGATGTCGATGTGCTTCGTCCGTGAATGAAACATAGGATTCGACGTCAGCTTCTGCGCACCTACATTGTCGTTCTTCACTGGGACAACATCTATCGGTTTTCCGAAGTCTTTCAGGAGTTTCCTCATGTGTCGAGCTTCCTTGGTTGCTTCTGACAAGGCCATGTATTCGGCCTCCGTCGACGACAGGGCCACAGTAGGCTGCTTCCTGGACTCCCAACTCACTGCAGCGCCGCCTAGTGTGATCGCGTATCCGGTGTACGATTTTCGATCCACCAGGCAGCTTCCCCAGTCAGCGTCCACGTACATCACCGCTGGACCGCTGGATTTGGAGTACATGAGGCCGAGATCACGTGTGTTAGCGAGGTATTGCAAGACACGTTTTGCAGCCTTCCAGTGCTGCTGTCCGTGACAGTTGTTGAACTGAGAGAGAGAACTGACTGCATGGGATATGTCCGGCCTCGTTCCCACTGACAGGTACATTAGAGCTCCTATCAACTGTCGGTAGGAGACGCTCTCCGCTTGTTCGCCAGGGTTCAAGTCTTCCTTCTGCAGCTTCGTACCTGGATCAATGGGAGTGCTGACAGGCCTGCACTCTGCCATTTCGAATCTCTCCAGAACCTCGTCTATGTATCCTTTTTGGCTGAGTTTCATCTGGTTGGCGCTCCTCTCGAACTCCAGCCCCAGACAATACCGCACGTCCCCCAAGTCCTTGATCTCGAACTTGGTATTCAGAAAGTCTCTCACCACGTCGATCTTCTTGTCGTCTCGAGCCATGATCATCATGTCGTCGACATAGATGATTATATAAATCCTATCTTCGACCGGTCCGATGTGGTACATGCATGGATCTGCATCCGAGCGAGTCGCCTTGAGATTTTTCATCTCTTCCTCGAGACAGTGATACCAAGCGCGTCCTGCCTGTCGCAGTCCGTACAACGCTTTGTTTAGTGAGCACACCATGTCACGATTGGTCAACTTCTCCAGCATCTCATCTGCGGTCTTTCGCACAGTCTCGTCAACCGACTCGTCTTGAACGGTATGGGCAAGAACGTCCTCGAAGTGGTCCGGGGCCTCCATGAAGATTTGCTCCTCGACTTCTCCGTTCAAGTACGCCGTCTTGACGTCTAGCTGTCGGATCATTAGATTATCTTGTACAGCTAACGCCACCGCAGTCCTTATTGTGCTCAGCCTTGCGACTGGAGCGAACGTGTCGTGAAACTCTATTCCTGGTCTCTGCGTGAAACCCCTCGCTACCACGCGCGCCTTCCGCTTGCTGATAGTGCTGTCAGGGTTAAACTTATTCCGGAGAATAAATCTGCTTCCTATCACACGTTGCCCCTTGGGACGGTCGACCAGCTTCCACGTATTGTTCCGAATCAGTGAAACTGCTTCTTCTGACATTGCTTCGATCCACGCAGGTGAGTCATCTCCGGAGATAGCCTGGGTCACTGGGATTTCAGCGACGTTGACCGCTTCCCCTGGTCGATCACCGTAGTCCTTGCGGGGTAGCCCAGATTTTCCAGTTCTAATCAAACGAGGCCGTCCGCCTCTTCTCCTAGATGATGCTGCTTGTTGTTCATCGGATTGGATATCCGGTTCACAGGGGCGTATATAAGGGGGGTGCTGAGGGGGCTTCCCCCCCCCCGAAAAAGCCAACTTGGGTACAAAATACAATGTATTTCACAGTACTTTTAAGAAATGCTTATCAATTTGTAAAATTTGCTGAATAAATTAACAAGTAATCCATTTAGATACTTGCCATCCATACTCCACAGGCTATAATAGAACATTCATTAAGTACTCACAATTTTCCACGATAGTCAACCCCCCCCCCCCCCCCCTCCGAAAAATTGTATATACGCCCCTGCCGGTTCAACAAAGTAATCGTCGGCAGGAAAGCCTATGAAGCCATCGGGAAATTCCCATTCAGCAACATCAGGTTCGTTTTCTGCCAGAACTTCGTCTCTCGACACCAGCTCGAACTCCAGTTCATGGATCGGATCCTCTGGTTCAATGCGTACTTTGTCCGGAGAGTCACGCGGGAACAGATCATCGACTGATTTCTAGACGCGGTCATCTCCTCACGAAAAACAACGTCTCTCGTGATCTCGATCTTCTTCGTTTCAGGAATCCAGATACGGTAAGCCTTCGACTGCTCCGAATATCCAACAAAAATTCCCTCTTTTGAGCGAGGGCTAAACTTCCCCTTGTTTGGGGTCTTGTCCAGGCAGAACACCTTGCTCCCAAAGTCCTTGAAATAGTGTGCAGTCGGAGTTCTGTCGAACCAGCGCTCAAATGGTGTATTCCCGTTTAGCTTTTTGGTTGGACATCGGTTCCTCAGATGATTTGCGGTGTTGATCGCCTCCGCCCAGAATGTCATCGGTAGGCCAGATTGCAGGAGTAAACATCGTGCTGCCTCTTCAAGGGTCCAATTTTTCCTTTCGGCCACACCATTTTGTTCAGGCGTATATGGTGTTGTGAGACGGCGCACGATCCCCTCAGATTTCAAGAACTCGTCAAATTCCCTGTTGACATATTCACGTCCATAGTCGGACTGTACGCACTTTATTTTCAGACCGTGCTGCTTCTCGACGAGAGCCTTGTACTCTCGGAACATTTGCAACGCCTCGCACTTCGTCTTCATAAACCGTACCTCTGTCCATCTCGAGTAGTCGTCCGTAAATGTGATCATGTACTTGGATCCACCGTTCGACACAACACCCACAGGGCCACAAACGTCTGTGTGAATAATATCGAGCTTACCGGTCACACGATTTGACTCTTTCGGGAAAGGTATTCAAGTCATTTTGCATTTCGTGCAAATGTCACACGTTAGATCTCCACATCTCCCTTTTAGTTGCACACCTCAAATGGATCCGCTCTTCACTGCCGTATCGATATCACAAAAGTTGACGTGACTCATCCTTCGATACCACAACTGCGCCACATTCTCGTCGCGCTTGTCTTCTGTCACTGCGTTTCGACATTTTTCCAGTGTGGTGCCCTGTACGTAGTACAGATTGTCCTTGCGCCTTGCAACTAACCTCGTCAGTCCATTCTGGTCGAAAACTTCCGCCTTCTCTTTGCCAAAAACAACCTAGAAACCTCGGTCTGTCATCTTCGAGACTAATAGATTAGTGCGGATCTCAGGAACGTGCAAATTCTCATTGAGAGTAACGTTGCAAGTTTTACCGTCTACACTTGTTGCAATTTTTGCAGTTCCTCGGGCCTTTATCTCTGCGGTTGCGCTGCTCGCTAACTTCAGCATGCCAGTCTCGCCCTTGTCCATCTCTGTAGACACAGTCGCATCACCGCACAGATGAGACGTGCACCCACTGTCGAGACGCCACAGGTTTTCGACGCTGCTTGTCGCGATCTGGCACGTATCAGGTTCCTCAACTGATAAGAGTGACGCGTCCGACAGCTGATTTTTGTTGACCTTAACATTGCAGTCCACTGCCTTATGTCCCTTGATTCCGCACTTCGAGCATTTGATCGGAAACGATTTCTCCTTGTCACTCTTACCACCGGAGTAGCCGTGGTTTTTGTTTTGAGGCTTCGACTGTGGTTTCCTTGAAGGACCTTTCTTCTTCACGTACATGGCGCCTTGATTTTCCATCGGTGTTGAAGAGGCAACTCTGGCATCGTGTTCTTCGATTATCTTCGTACGTAGATTCTCAGGCTTCGGTAGATCGTCCCGGCTCTCGATGGCAATTCTGAAATTTTCAAAACTTGCCGGCAAACTGTACAGCATCATGATGGTAAGTTGGTCTGGGTTAATAACTACGTCCATGTTAGCCAACTTGTCGACACAGTCAAAGTAGTTGTTGAGGTGCTCACGGATGTCGCCACCTTCAGTCATCTTTTGCAAGGTTAGACTCTTCAACAACGTGGCCTTGCGAGCCGGCCCCTTCGACTGAAACGTATCCTCAAGTTTCTGCCATATCTCGCTTGATGACCTGCAGTTCTTCACCAACTTGAGCTGGCTTGGTCCGATGGATAGGATTAGGTCTGACAGTGCCTTTTCATCCCTAGTCGTCCACTCGGTCACTTGGGCTGCATTGTCCTCACCCGGCTCGGGTTTGACGATCTGGCGGTTGACATAACCCCACGCGTCATTCTTTATCAGAATGGCGCGCACTTGCATTTTCTAGGTGTCGCAAATAGGCCTACGGAATTTCGTGTCGTGCGCGTTTGTACACAACTCGCACGTTAAGCACGTTTTCTTGCGTCACATGTTATAGTCCAAAACACTCGCAATAAGCCAAAATTCGCGTCGCGTGTTATTGTCCAAACACTCGCGATTGGCTTTTTCACTGTTCACTCACGATCAAGCACACAATATTCGAGAAGACGGCGTTTGTTCCTTCTCGCTTTGTCGATGTCCAGAAGTTTCTCGAGAGAGCAAGATGTCTGCCGATTCGACGCGTTCTTCTCTTTATGTGTCCGCTTGTTCCCGTTGTTTCCAGTTTTCAGTTAATTTAAATCTGAGCCAATCGTTCTGGGTCCATAACCTATTAGAGGTTTTAAAGCGGCAATGAAATGTAACGCTCGTTTAAATGTAATTCAACTGATTTATTTAACACAAAATACATGAACTGTTTAAATGCGTTGTGCCGTGAACAGATCATAAAACGAACTGTTTAAAAGTTAGTTGAGGGCGCTAGTTGCGCCTATCCATCAGGATGGAGGTCGATACCGGCAGGTGCCGATCTCACCAACACTTTTCAGTAATGATTCACGATGGATACTGTCGTATGCTTTCTTAAAATCTACAAACGTGATGACTAGACCCTTATTTCGAACTCTTTGGTGCTTCATTATCCATTTCAAACTAATGATTTGATCCGGACAGCCTCTACCTGGTCGAAATCCTCTCTGATAATCTCCACGTTCTTGGTCGAGTTGTTCTTGGATTCTTGTGTATATTTTTAATTTTTTTCATTCATTCATTTATTTGCATGGGGGGTGTGTCCCCCGGTGGCAAATTGTATATTCATAACAAATAAATAAGTATACATAACAATTCAATAACAATTATACAACAATTAAACTGGAGTATTTACACAAATAGTCGGTCTTTTCTTAAACACACCTATATGTTTGGGAAAAGGCTCTAAGACTGCGGCAGGTAGAGAGTTCCAGTTATCAATGGCACGGTTTACAAAAGAATATTTACCATAATTTGTTCGCTGTGGTCGGCCCTTAACTTTGAAAGGATGATCGCTCCTACCCATGTAAGTGGGCTTTCCCAATCGTTTGCTAAGCTCACCCCATGCTGGTTGATTTGTATACGTGTTGTACATAGCGCAGAGTCTAGATTTCATCCTCCTAGCCTCCAGTGATTCCCACCCAAGTTTCTTTAACATACGGCTCACACTGCTCCTGGGATTAAAGTCACTGAGCACAAATCTAGCGGCCTTTCTTTGTACCAATTCCAACTCATTGATGAGCCCTACTTGATATGGATCCCAAACCGCCGAGGCATATTCCAGAATAGGTCTTACAAGTGACAAATAGCCTAATTCTTTAGCAGAGGTACTACTTCCTTTTAATACCCTCATTACAAAGTGCAGGGATTTGTAAGCTTTTGAAACTACACATCCTACATGACTACTCCATTTCATATCATTCCTTACGTGAACGCCCAAATATTTGCAAGAATCTTCTTCTACAAGTATTTCCGAGCCAATGTTATATTGAAAATCCTGCCTTCGCACTTTCCCTATTTTTAAGACTACATTTTCTTGTGTTTATTTTCATTTGATTTACAATCGCCCACTTATAGACCAGGTTCAGGTCCTCTTGAAGCACTGCATTGTCTTGTGAGTCATGTATCTTTCGATATATTACACAATCATCCGCAAACAATCGACAGTCACTGCGAATCCCATTTGGTAAGGCATTTATAAACGCCAAAAATAACAAAGTTCCGATTACGCTGCCCTGAGGGATACCCGACGTTACGGTAATCTCATCCGAGAATGTGCCTTCGACTTTCACTTTCTGGGAACGACCCGTCAAAAATTCTTGGATCCATAAAATTACTCTTCTATCAATCTTCGTCGAAGCTAATCTTAGATAAAATCTTGTGTGTAATATCAAGCAAGGATATCCCCCGATAATTATTTGGATCGGAGAGATCACCTTTCTTATGCAGCGGGTGAATTCCATTCCTCGGGAAGCTTCTCCGTGTTCCAAATATCAATGATGTATTTATTTGAATAGTCTGATCATTAGCATTCTTCCATATTTCTGCTACTATTTGATTCTCTCCTGCTGCTTTGTAGTTTTTAAGTGCATTAATTGCTGTTTTCACTTCATTGTAAACTGGTGGTATAATCTTTTGTAATGGAGTTTTATTTTTTGGGTTATGGTTAAATTCTAGATGTTCCACAGGATCCTCACAATTGAGTAACTCTTTAGAGTATTCTGCGAGGATGTTAGCATTATCTTGATTATTGTGTGCCATTTTTCCCATTTTTATTTCTTAACAAAAGTGTGGGAGGGGTAAACTTAGATTGATATTGCTTGAATGTTTTGCAATAGTCTCTTGTTTTATGCTGATTGAATGTTTCCTCTATAGTTCTAAGCATTTCCTATTGATAATTTCTTTTAATTCTCCTAATTTCTTTAGCTGTTTGTCTTCTGGCGTTAATTAGTTCTTCTCGAGATTTTTCTGTTTTCCTCTGTTGATCATTTAACTATGCTTTGTGTCTTGTTTCAATTGATTTGTCACATTCCCAAATCCACCACGCATGTTCCTTTCTCCTGTTAATTGGAGCTATTTCTTCAGCTATGGTTTTAAGTTTGTTGACCATTGTCTCTAATTTGTCATTTAAAAGTGTTTTGGATCTCTCTAAATATATTTTATTATTTATTAAGTAACTGGGATCATAATTTCTCCTTATTTTGAGACGATTGCGTTTGTGTTTCCTTTTTGGTGTTAACTTGATTTTTATTTTTGAGATATAATGATCCGAGTCAATGTCTACCCCACGGAGGACTCTGACATTATAAATTTATTTATGATAATCTTTATCCATAGCAACATGATCAATTTGAAACTCTCCCAATTTTACGTTAGGGCATTTCCGGGACATAAGTTTATGTGGTCGCCTCATAAATCTAGTGGTTTCCAAAATGAGTCCATGATCTGCACAAAATTCAATTAATCTTTGGCCATGTTTGTTCGTTAATTTATGAGCTGGCCATTTTCCTACAACTGTACGATACTTCTTTTCTCTGCCTATTTTAGCATTGAAAACTCCAAGTAAAATGTTTATATGTTCATCAGGGATCTTCGATAATAGTTGATCAAGTTCTTCCCAAAAGTTTTCAACTCCTTCTCTATCTTTACTGTTTTTGTCATTTGTTGGTGCATGGACATTTATTAAAGTATAAGTTTTATTCCCTACTTTAACTGTTAGAAGTACCATCCTCAAAGAGTTTAAAGAAAAATCTTCGATTGAGTCTATTATGCTACTATGAACAAGAAAACCTACACCTAATTGGGAGACATTCTTCATTACTCTTTGTCCTGGAGGTCCTTTGTAGAGACGATAACCTCCTGATTCGATTGGGTCCTGGTCTGTGTTCCTAAGTCCTTGTAAAGCCATTATTAAAATCCTATGTTGATCCATCACATCAGTTAAATGTTTCAGCCTTACGTAGTGAATTAATGTTTAATGTTGCAAAATATGAAAATTTTCCTGGTTTGTTGAACTTAAGTCTCTTCTTACATTGTTGGGTTTGTCCATTGTCTGTCAGGTGTCTGTCGATTGTCTGTTGGGCTTTCAGGCGCTCCGATTCGCCTAGGTCTTTCACGTGACACCCCACCGATTCCGAATGGTGCCTTTGTGCAGATCTTTGTTGTTGTTTGTCCACAACGGTGGATTTATTCATGAGAAGACTCATCAGCATTGATTGTCTGATCATTGATCATTATTCTGACCGCGGTCATGAGTTACAATCCCAGATGTGATCTGGGGAGGTGATTCATCCTAGTTGTTCAGGACTGAGAGTAGGCATTTCCTCCATACCCCTCAAACGTTATGGTTTTCCCGCCAATACTCGGGTGGCTTATTGCAGTGGTTTCCCACTGGGTGGTGGGGTCGCCACATCCCTACGCCAATTATTATTATTATTATATTATTATTTTGATGGCCCAATGTTACAGAGCTAAACATTTTGAAGCTGACTGTCCAAACCCTGTGGCGCTAAGACCAGCCGTTCGAGAGATAACATCTGCCCTTGAACTGAAGGGATAATTAGGGCTAAAGAGAGAATGATTAAAGTGTCGATATATTTAGGTTTGCCAGGGAAGGAAACTAAGAGTGACAGCATTGCTGTATCAATTCAGTGTACAGTGGTTAATCTTAAAAAAGTGTCGTGAGCTGAAGTTTTGAATTCATAACAATGTTACTTAGCAAGCCGAGTGGCAGCCGAACCGTTTTACACAGCCAGCCGAGAAATATAATTTTGAGGGTATATGACCTTTTAAAGGAGCTTTCGAATTCAGAAGTACCAGTACGTGATAACACAAAATCTGATAACCTGTGTTATTGTGGTGTCTGTAATTATGTGTGGTTTTGTAATTGTTGTTAATGATGATAGTTTTAGGAGATGTGCGACATCGTGGTCATGCAGCTCCGTGTATTTGGGTGTGTGTAGAATTTCTCTGATAACCTGTGTCACTGTGATGTCTGTACTAGTGTGTGTACTTGTATTTGTAATTGAGGTAGGATTTGAGTAGGCAGTGGCCATGATCTTAAGTTAGGTACCATCCCGACATTTGCCTTGAATATATGTGCAAATCGACTGAAAACCACTTCCAGGATGGCTGAGGTAGGAATCTAACCCACATCTTCTCAGTTTTGCCTCACGAGGCAGAGTGTACCCCATTCCAGCCCTCAGAATAGAATTAAATTGCTTGGCAGAGCCAGGAATCGAAACCGGACCTCCTGGGTAACAGTCAAGAATGCTGGTCGCTATACCAGGAGGTGGACACTTGCACGAATAACGTTTGTGTAATATCTTATATCTGCCTCATATTACAATTATAAAAATGTGCGCACTCCGTTGTGAGCTTAGATATTCGTAGGATTAGGCCCTCCATCTCGTACATGCATTTACATTTGGAGCGCTTTGTGTTCAGGGGAAAGGTCGTGTGCGGTCGTGTATATACTGCGAGCGTCAAGCCGTGCCTTCACTCGCTTGTCTCATTGCGGCAACGCCGCCCGAAGTCGTCGGATTTTTTAAGAGCGTTAAAAATCCTTCAGTATGCCTTCCTTCGGAGGGGAAGTAAAGCCGGCGGTCCCATGTCATAGATTTATGGCATGTAAAAGATCCTTCCACAGACTCAACTTGTGTGAAGCTAAATTGTTAGGTTAGATTTCGTCAGAACGCTCTATCAAAGTTCCAACGTTCACCACTAGGTATCATTGATATCTGGTAGCGAAAGTTGGAACTATGCTACTTGAAATTGAACGGAGCTTGTAGCTCACCCTAAGGATGTCCGCTTGAAGCAGCTACAGCCTCTGGCGAGCCGAACATGCCTTCAGACACTCCCGGCACTAAAAGCCATACGATAAATAAAAATAAAACCTCAAAAACATTTATTTATTTCGTTTTTTGGTTTGTTTATTGCAGAGGGAGAGAAAGGTTCCGATACTCCCTAAAAGTTGAACTATTCACATCAGTGAATTTACTATTAATTCGCTCCAGCCAAACCTTTTGAACCTTAGAGTGAAGAATGATTGTCTGTTCGTAACGCCGTACCCCCAGAAAAGAACACGGTTTATAGTTATGGTGTGTGTGGAATATGGCGTGGTGAAGCTTAGCTTATAGCGCCTGGATACTGACCGTATTTTCATGGACGTTGGTTACCAGGATTTCTATAGAAATACAGAAGTGATAGGATAGAAATAGACTGAGATGAAATCAGGCTGCCTGGTGTTTTGCCAAGCGTAAATTCCAACACATCAAGTTATCAGACCTTGAACCTTTTAAAGGATATAAACAAGCACGTAGTTTGAATAGTACACTTTTAAGCCATGGCATGTTGTTTAACATGAAATCCGAACCACAGAGTTTTTGAATTTTGTTTGAAAATATCACCTGCATTGGTCAACGTGGTCGCTTTTGTCAGGAGCTAGTGATGACGGCGATGAATTAACTCACTTTTAAGGTATTTTGGTAAGATGACGGCTGTCGTTGGTTTCATTGAAAACATTCATAGGCTACATCCTGAGGATCTAATATCTATATCCTTAGTAACATCCTTATGCTACTAGACTGGAAATATTTCCGGTGCATTTAATACAATAAATAGGCTGTGTGTGTCTCTAATGTATCACAAGGGAACACCGCGGACATGGCGTAGTTGGTAGCATGCTGAACTTCTGTGCCTAGGATTGCGGGTTCAAACCCGGCCGAAGTCGTCGGATTTTTATGAGCGTTAAAATCCTTCAGTATGCCTTCCTTCGGAGGGGAAGTAAAGGCGGTGGTCCCATGTCACATATTTATGGCATGTAAAAGATCCTTCCACTAACTAAACTTATGTGAAGCTAAATTCCTAGGTTAGATTTCGTTGAAACGCTCTACCAAAGTTCCAACGTTCACCACTACTGTCGTGGAAATAAGTATAGATACTCGAGTTTAGAGGTCAATAAAACCTTTACCCTTAGTCTTACATAAGAACAACCTGCACCAAAATTGTCCTTGTTTTATTTGTCGTTTAACGATATAGAGTAAATATTTGCATTGTATCTCGTTAAAATTTTATAGCAGATTGAACAAAAAAAGTACCGTTTTTTCTTACCAAGTTTACGGAGCGCTCACTTAGAAAGATCATTAGCCTACGTTAAAAGTATTGATCTGATCGTAACGAAACTTTAATACGTCTTAAAGGAACTTATTGTTTTAACCTGATCTGACGTTTCTTAAAATAGTTGTTGTGAATTTTGCAAAACAACTGTGTCAGTGTCAGTGACATCTGGTAGCGAAAGTTGGAACTACTTGAAATTGAATGGAACTTGTAGCTCACCCCATGGGTGTCCGCTTGAAACAACTACAGCCTGTGGCGAGTCAAACATGTCCCCGGACAATCCCGGCATTAAACGCCATACGCTAAATAAAATAAAATAAATAATAATAATAATAATTGCGGGCGTGAATCTCCCGATCTCGTTGGTCAGATCGAAAGAGAAACATACTGTATGTGATGGTATTTTACGTAAGTTCATCTGGATATGTAGATATGTAAACGATAACGTTCCCAAGCCCATGGAATTGTTGATGCAGGTCTTCATACGTGATTGGTCTTGGAGAAACCACCTTTAGTATAAGGACCCTAGTCAAGCATGTTGACCTGCACTCGGTGCAGTAAATTATTCCCCGTCAAACATGCCTAAACAGCAGAGAAGAGCACGCTATCAACAACTGTCGCAGTTTGTGAGAGCTCGGATAATTGGTGTCGGCTATGTGAGAGTTGGTTTTTCTCTACAGACTAAGTTATAGCTGAACGTGTTGGCCGACAGGCATCTACAGTGCAACGGTCAAATGAATGTACGCATACTCGTAGACTCGGCACAGGCCCAACTCGATGGACAGCCGTGAGGTAGGACCGCCGCATCATTCGGATGGCCCGGATGGATCTCCGTGCAACAGCAGCGCGAATTCGAGCAACTGTGGCACCTCAATTACGCAAATAAGTCGGGAATCGTTTGTGTGCAAGTGGCTTACGAGCCCGCATTCCTGCATTAGGTGTGCCATAGAAACCACAACATCGACGTGAAAGGCTGGCGTAGTGTACTACTGTAGAGAATGATCGGTGCGGGTCGATTAATGGCATAGTGTCGCCGTTAGTGATGAATCGCGCTTCTGTCTTGCCGGCAGTGATCGTCGCAATCTTGGGCACAGCAGGAGAGAACGTTACCGCAACGGCAGGCAGCCAAACGTAAGTTACTAATTATTTAAGAATAAGATTGGGGGTAGTGGTCGCCATTTTCGTGAAGTGAGTATGGAACATCCCGGGAGAAAACCACGCTGTAGGCGTTGGGATTTGGACCTATGCTCTCCGCACTTCCAGCTACCCATAGCATTGTGGTGCACACGGTTACGAGCGTGTTTTTTTTTATCACTTTATGACCATTGCTACTGTTGTATTTGTTGGAAATAGCAATGTTGGTTGTTTATTAATTATTATGGTATTCATGGTGGACCATACATTTTACTGCTATATTTCAGAAGCTATTCTTTGCTTTGCCCTCGTATTATGTCCATAGTGCTTGGATATTATGAATTATGTCTAGTAAATGTTAATGTTAGACTACATATTATTTGACATTCCTAGACGGATGAGCTTAGACTGGAAGTAATTTACTGTAATCTCTTTTCTTTTGCCCTTCGCCTGGTTTTAAGGTTTGGAACAGATCACCACGTTCTGTGCATATGCTCTTGGGACACGATAATGTGTGCCTGTAATGTATGAGTTTCCATGAAACGGTAATTTACTTTTCGCCAAGCACATCATTAATGTCTTTCTGACCTACCCACTAGCACTGTTTTTAAATGTAGTATGTATTCCTCATGCACCTACTCTGTTTAAATGAATTAAGTGGTGGGAATTATCCTACAGAACCACGCGAGTGCTTTGAACGCTTCTTGGAAAAGGGAAGAATTGTGTCGAAGATTGCTAACTATTGGAAATAAATTATTTTAACCACTATAGATGTTTTAGAGCTATGGGAGGAGATTCAAATAATTTCTTCGGCGTGTCTTGTGTTCTCATCTTAACTGTATGTTACAATAATGCTCTATCGTAAAAGAAATCGCATATCTGTGACAACATTGATATACCTTAAATTGAAATGAAGCAATTGTGGTATTTCGTGATAGTAATAGATTTTTTTTTCTATAACTGATCCATGAACTGTGCGTATTTTCAACTTCTTCGCGTAAAGTGAAAAATGTATAATGGAACAGTGATATCCCAAAACGGAATCCGTAGCCCTCACTATACTACAAGAACTCGTGACACATGAGTTTGGGAATTGGTGCACGTCAGATATTCTGGATTGTATCATTTTTCTCGATTGTATCATTTTTCTCTTCTTCCGGATCCTCCAATCTGTTTCCTGTCTTGTGGCAGATGACCACGCTGTTCCGTCCCTTAGAACAACAATCATCATTATGTCTGCTTGTCGTGTTCCTATTTAATCCGATGACCCGAGACACTCATTTGTTAAGAACAAAGGAATTCCTTTTCCTTATACAAGCGCACTGGGCAAAAAATTCATCTCCTGGATACATCGATCTAATTCCGTGTAACACCGCATCTAACCTTACTAAATGCCTTGTTTCGGTGGCACTTGGTCCTCGGTCCTAAAACCATAAACAGCCCCCCTCGTTGAAGAAATTCTCTCTTGACCCCACCTCCAAATTTTGAACCTACGACAATAGGCAAACCCCCTAGGGGAATTCCCTCGTCAGGATCACGTAACCTGAACCATGTGTCTGGTTACCATCATGAACGCACATGTGTGGTCACCATGGCAACCCATTTTGTTTACATAGTCTACCTGTTAGTGTCAACATTCAAATTTAGGGGAATTTTTGGGGAAATGTGTGGTGCTTAACAAATCACAAGTCCCCCCCGCTTTATTCACCTAATTATTCGTCACCATGACAACCTGTTTTGATTACTGTGTTAGCCCGTTGGTGCCAAATATCAAATCAAGGGGAATTTCACACTAGGAATCCCCGCATGACCTCACGTGACCAGACATAGCCATCTTACCCATCAGGGTTTTCGCTAGAGGTCAGCTACGGCCGCCTCTTTTAACTTGCATCTAGAAGCCCCCAGTTATCCTACTAACCAACCACGAGAGTGCACTATTAACCTGTGTAAGATGCCATACTTTGATTAATTCTGAACTGTTGTATCCAACATAGGGTACGGTAACCGTTTTTAAACTTCCCCGATTGAAATATAAGTTTAATATGATTTGCTGTTTGAAACAAGATATAATCATTTTCGAGGGGCTCTATTTTTGTTACACTGACAAGTGTATCGATTGACAATTCTGTGCAAAAATGTGTGGGATCGCGGAGACTCAAACCCCAGTTCGAAATCTACCACGTTTCCAGTTACGTACGATAAATGCGGTCGTGCCGTTGCCCTATTACTCGTCTATTTATCTTGGCCTTTGCCGGGGTGTGCTGAGTTACCTCTGGTGCGAACTGTGCGCAACAGAAGGTACCAGAACTTACAAGACATGCGATCTTCATAATCCTTAGACTATACTTCATTAATCTAATGCGTACACTTCAGTAATTGTCTCTGTCTTGGCACAACTTTCTACCTCTGCGGAGCTGTTTCTTGATAAAATTATTTTCGTTTACTTCATTAGTTCTTCTTCTTTCATTTCTTGTCGAGTCTCATATTTATATGCAGCTTACTGTACTGTGAGCATTGTTGGATCTTCTGTCATTGCTGAACTGAAGTACTCCTGTGGATCACGGGTTCGCTGTGCCAAGTGCAGTGGTCTCGGTAGGAAGAATTCCCCAGCCTGTGCTCTCGATTTCTGTGATGGTTGGCCTCGAGCAGGAATTTTCGCGGTGCGGTGGGGGATACAAAAAAAGTATTGCGGGAAGTTCCCGATTGAAATGTAATATGATTTGCTATTTTGTTGTCGAGAATGTTATTACCGGTTGACTTGAACATGTCTGCTCTCATGGACTACCGCATCCCAACTTTGGTACTTAATACTACAGACACGAACTTGCCCTTTAAAACTACTTTATGTACCGTTTGTTTTATTTAAAGACCAGAGAAATATATACCCGAGCTTTTTTTTTGTCTTTGCTAAAAGGTCACTTTTTAAACTTCTAGCCGTGGTGGTGCAGTGGTCAAGCTGTTGGCCTCTCACCAAGGTGGACCGGGTTTGATTCCCGGTCAATGCATGTGAGATTTTCGAAGTGAAATGCAATGTCCTGTGGTTCGGATTTCACGTAAAAAGGAGGTCGCGTGGCTAATGATCGCATGATTAACGGTCATGTAAAACTAAAAGCTGCTTCTTTTTTAACCTTCTACAGATTTTGAGACGCTGGAGTGCCGGAATCTTGCCCTGAAGGAAGGCAATCTTCAATATGCCCATAAATCTATAGACATGATTATCTCTCATTAAGTACCCTCAAATACCAACTCGACTGAGTTGGATATCGATACCGCAACGTTGGGCAGAGTAAGTTATGCGAGAGCCTTGCCGCCTGAGCCATTTCTTTTCATAGAAATTATATGCTGCCAAAATGACGCCCGAGTACTAAGAAGCTTTTTGAATAATTGAATTCTAACACAATTTAGAAAGAGTGGCCTAATAGAGGAATGTACGTTAATACACGTGTGTTATTGATTAATGCTCTGCGTTCATATGGAAAGAGATAAGTTGTACACAAATGAGAAGCAACTGCAAAATACAGTTTGTGTCCCCAATTAAAAGAAACTAAGACCATTTTTCCAACCTTGCATGTAATTCGCATGTTCCAGCGTTCCGATTCTTTTCCTCTATGCTCTCTCGTTCCTACCGAGCTATGCTCTTGACCATATTAATCGTATTCATCGCTTGGTACCGAAACCAGTGCTTCCTTCCAAGCCTTTGTTACGCAGTTCGTTGGATGAAAGGAAATCGTCAGTGCCACTTGAGATAGCGGATGCATCACAAATCATGACAATACACGGAAAACTGAAGGGTTTACAATGACAGTACTAGCCAACGAGAAATTTTGCTTGAAGCTTAGGTTTGAGGATAGTCATAAATTGGCGTAGATTTCGAATACTGTACATTGTTGCTTACCATGATAGATACGCTTATTTTCGAGATATTTTAAGTAAAATATAATGGCTTAAACCGACAAAATATCGAATTATTTAAAGTTTAGAATTACAGTAGACAAATTATATCTTCGTGTATAGGAATGCCAAGGGGTCATGCGAAAAGTTCGAATTATTCACGACCTCAAATTACTAACGTTTGACCAGTTATCTAATACACGGGTTGGTTGGTTGGTTGGTTCCTTAGTTTAGGGGCTGCGACAACGCGGTCATGTAGCCCCGTGTACTTTGGGTGTGTGTAGAATCTGTCTGATAACCGGTGTTAATTGTGATGACTGTATTAGTGTGTGTATCTGTTTTTTTAAAATTCAAGTAGAGACTGCAACTTTGAATTTTCAAATAGTTCCTACTTTTGCCGCCAAACGCCACCGTCAACGACTACTAGGCCTAGTTCAGAACTAGCTACTAGACGCCACCGCAGTCGGCTCTTGGCAACGAACGTAGCAACCTAAGAGCGTTGTTTACATTCTTAACCTATCCAATTTAGTTTCACACAGGTGTAATTAGTGGAAAGATCTTTAACATGCCATAAATCTATGACATGGGACCGCCGGCTTTACTTCCCCTCCGAAGGAAGGCATACTGAGGGATTTTTAACGCTCTTAAAAAATCCGACGGCTTCGGCCGGGTTTGAACCCGCTATCTTGGGCATAGAAGCTCAGCATGCTACCAACTACGCCACCGAAGCCGCTATCTAATACACATAGTGGCCAAAAGTCATAGAAGGCACGGCATATTATGTTAATAACGAGTTGCTCCTCCGCGAGCCTCAAAACGGCAGCAATACGGCGAGGCAACGACACGATAAGAAATAGGCTCCTGACTCCCAGCATTCAACTGGGTGGTGATCTGACTCACAGTAGCCCTTCGATTGCCCCGTTTGGTTTTGCTGTGGCGACGTGATGTCCGTTTGTTAAACACCTGTAGTCGTCCCGTGCGGTGGTTGACGCGGATGGTAACATTATCTTGGCGATATTGAAGATCCACCCTCGACGCTGTTGACCTCGGAAACCCGAATTCGCGTCTAATATCGCATGTGCCGTGCGCCGATGATCACCCCACGTTCAAAGTTGGTTAACTCGCGACGTGTTGCCAACTTTTCTACGCTCGAGTCTGTGACAGACAGCTATGCTCCGCCGCAGTTAGCCGCAACGCTCAGGAGTCATGCACAGCACATTTTATCATGGGACTACCCTTCCCGCGACTTTTGGCCACGGTGTATTTTTCTGTTTAGGTGTGTCGGTTCCATCCTGGCTCGTTTTGGTTTGGGTCAGCGTACAACTTCGGATGCCTTGCCTAACTCCACGCGTTTTTGTGTTTTTTGTTTTGTTTTTTTTTTCTTGTGACTGGAGTGTGATAACCAATATTAGCCGTGGACTCGGGCAATGAAAAAAAAAATGAAGCTACAATATCAGAGTATGGTATATTGGCTTTCACGACCAAGGAATAGGCGGCTTAGGTGGCGTAGTTGGTAGCTTGCTGAGCTTCTATGCCCAAGGGTCGGATTTTTTAAGAGCGTTAAAGATCCCTCAGTATGCCTTCCTTCGGAGGGGAAGTAAAGCCGATGGTCCCATGTCATAGATTTATAGCATGATAAAGAACCTTCCACTAATTACACCTGTGTGAAGCAAAATTATAGGTTATGTTTGAGAAACGCTCTTAGGTTCCAACGTTCGTCGCCAGGAGCAGACTGCGGTGGCATCTAGTAACAAAGTGCAGAACTAGTTGGTCGTTAGGTACCGAAAGTTGGAACTACTTGAAAATCCAATGTATGCAGTCCTTACTTGAATTAAAGACATATAACACACACTAATACAGCCGACACAATTAACACCGGTTATCAGACAGATTCTACACTCACCCAAAGTACACGGGGCTACATGACCGCGTTGTCGCAGCCCCGAAACTGAGGAACCAACCAACGGCCAAGGAATTAAATTCTGTAAACCTAGAAGGTTTGCAGAGTTTAATATCTGAGTAGTTGTTCTCCACCTAGATGGCTCGGGTTCGATTCCCTGCTCTGTCGAGGAGGATTTAAGTTCTGATCTGAGGGTTGACACATAATGCACTCAGCTTCATAACAGTTCAGTAGAGAAGTGTGTTTGTATATCAGTTATTACAGCCACATGAAAGCGAACTTTTGTTTCCCACTTCAGTCCCAGACGTTTGCGAGATGGTACTTAACACAAGGCCATGGCAACCTCCTTCCCAGATTACATATTTTCGAAAGAGTTTGAAACTAATTACTAAATTGTGAATTATAACCAACGTAAATTATTCCTTCAGCGACGTTGTCAAGGGGAATGCCAGAAAGGGACTCACACCACTTTCGGTAACATCCACACCCTTTTGAGCACTGACCCCGACGGTATTAGGTTATCCGAGGCCTAGGGAGTCTTTCACTTTCCCGCCTTAATTGGCCCTTGTCTCATCTTTCCTGATACCCTCCTTCTGTGAGGGGTCAGCCTTCTTTTTCTTTTCATTTTACCTCCTGCCTTGTGCTCAAGGCCCTTAAGGAGGCAGGGTGTATGTAGCCCCACCACTTCTGGTGCACCCTAGATAATGCTACACCCTCAGGGGCTCACGGCTGGTGAGTTCGGGAGTTGGCAACCCCGAGGGATTCCTGAGCTGGGTCCGTTTTCCCCCTTTTGTCCCTTACCTTTGGGGCGGACCCTCTCCTCTCTCCCCTCTCCTCTCCTCTTTTCCTTATAACTGTTTTTGTTACTTGGTTCACCGTGTATCTAAATTCCCTTTTAGCGATTTTTAAGGCATTTTTGATCTACGTTGCATGTTGTAAGTTTTTTTCGATCTAAATCACATCTCGCGATTGTTTTCAACCTCAATTGCATTTTGTAAAGATTGACAATCTAAATTGCTTTTTAGTAAGTCTTTCAATGCAGGTAGACGGGCCTTTTAGTGAGTATTTTGAATTTCAATTGCATTTTGTAAGTATTTTCAACCAAAACCGCATTTCGCACGAATTTTGAATCTAAATTGCATTTTGTTTGGTGGGCATTTTGCACATATTTTGATTCTCAATTGCATTTTGTGGGTATTTTGAATATAAATTACATTTGGTCAATTATTTTCAATCTAAATTGCATTTTGTAAGTATTGTCAATCCACATGAGTCTTTTGAATCTACCGTAGTTTGTAAGCATTTTCAATTTCAATTGCATTTTGTAAGTATTTTGAATTTCAATTGCACTTAGTGAATAATTTGGATTGGAACTGGGATAGGGCCTATTTCAATCTGAATTGCATTGTGTATTTTCCATTTCACTTGCATTTTGTAAGTATTTTGAACCTCAATTGCATTTTGTACGTATTTTGAATCTAGCCTACGTTTTTTTGGGTCTTTTTCAATCTATTCATTTTGTGAATCTTTTCGTTCTAAATTCCCTTTTGTAAGACCATATTGTGAGTTGTTTCCATCTAAGTTTCTCTTTGTACGTATTTTCCGTCTCATAATTTTCGTTCTGGTTTCCATTTCATTCTCATTTTCGCTATCACCCAGATCATTAGGGGCCGACAACCTAGATGTTAGGCCCCTTAAAACAACAATTATCATCATCATGTATTTTGAGCACTCCCTATGAAATTGAAAATCTGTACAAAATATTGTAGGAAATGCTTTTATGGTAAAGAAAATAAGAAAGAAGTTATTTTTTAGTAAACTGTACATTTGTGGTTAAATTCTGTTCCGTAAAAATAAAGACAAATTTGATGAGAATGGATGAAATAAACTCTTTACATTTGCTTTTAAGAGAATGTAGAAAGCGTATTGAAAACGTGTTTTAATTAAGAATAAGACGATCTAACTTCTAGCCGCGCCGGCTAACCTAGGGCTAGGAAGCTCAATCGTTCGAGATCTACTGTAAAATTCAAATCCTGGCACTGGTTGGTTGGTTGGTTCCTTAGTTTAGGGGCTGCGACAACGCGGTCATGTAGCCCCGTGTACTTTGGGTGTGTGTAGAATCTGTCTGATAACCGGTGTTAATTGTGATGACTGTATTAGTGTGTGTATCTGTTTTTTAATTCAAGTAGAGACTGCAACTTTGAATTTTCAAATAGTTCCTACTTTTGCCGCCAAACGCCACCGTCAACGACTACTAGGCCTAGTTCAGAACTAGCTACTAGACGCCACCGCAGTCGGCTCTTGGCAACGAACGTAGCAATCAAAGAGCGTTGTTTACATTCTTAACCTATCCAATTTAGTTTCACACAAATCCTGGCACTAACAGCAACCATTCTGAGTGTGATTTTTCCTAGACCTTTTTCATATTTACTCTATGCAAATGCCTTTTCAAGTTTCAAGGAGCCTATAGAAACTCAAGAACCTGAACAGGCAGCACAGTGGTCAGTAAGATCTGTGCTCTGTGTCTTCATTTCCGGGAGTTATATAGTAATACAAGCGGACCCGTGCGAGAACTCTCGCTTAATGGGTTGTGTGCGCCCCATGTGTGCGGACTACCCGCCCGACCCTAGCGCCGTGCGGGCTTTACGCGACACAGTTCTGCCAGGGGCTATGGTCTTGTTTATTTGTTTAAAAGCACTTTATAAACAAATCAATATATTTCCGTCGAATTTTCAAAAAATGTAAGATTTTTCCTGTACTATTGGGACGATTTGGAAGATTTTGGTACAAGCCACACCTTCTAACTCCCTCTGGTTTAGGAGCTTGAGTTTTGTGAAACATACCCTTAGCGTATTATGCAGTATAATCAGGCCCGACGAGAGGGGGGGACAGGCAGGGCTGGTGCCCCGGGGCCCGACCCTCCCAGGGGGGCCCGGCGTCCTAGGAGGATGTGCAAAGCACTTATTTTTTAGGACGCGAAGAGATATTTTCCCTTGCGAATCAAGCCCTTTCGTGATACGCTTTAACGTCTCAGTACCTTTAAACATAAAATTAATTGCCCTCTTTATCTACGACTTAGAAATGACCCCCGGTTCCTGACGAAGCCGCGGCAGGACTGCAGGATTTGGCTTCCCGACTGCGGTGTTATTCGTAGTCGTACTCAACAGTCAATAAAAAGGCCTGTTTGTCGTTACAGATGTTCATTCATTTAGGGGCTTGCAACATTCAACTCGTGTACTTGGTAGCTAGTAGGTCTAGTATCACTGGCGGGCAATGAACTATTGGCGCTCGGTTGGGGATGGTTTGCATCAAATAGTACTGTAGATATAATTCAGTATTTGCTGACGCGTTAGTTTTACGGTTTGTTTCTGAAGGCCTCCACGTTATTGAATGAAGTTGACTGTAAAGCAGTAGTTTTCACAAATATTAATGAAGCGAACAAAATAGAAAACCAAAAATGTGCGAATTGTTGACTGAAGGAGAGGCTTGTGGTTGTTGTATAATAAGTGAGGTGTATTGGCAACATTGTTGTAACTATTTGTCTTGGAGAGTAAAAACTTAGACCCTCTTAAAACCATCAACTGCTGGGTGAAAAACGGGGTATACACTGTGTGTGCTGTGCTAAGGCCTCTGTGACATGATAAATCGCATGTCGTATTCTCAGTTGCCGACTGGGAATGCGTTGGCCGTCGCGACTATTACTGTAATTATTAGGGTTAAGAGTAGGGTAGGTGTCTCTGGACTTGAAATAAGGTACTGCCCCGGCATTGGTCTGGAGGGAGTGTGAAAAAACACTCAGGATAGCTGCTGTCAGCGCCCGGATTCGAACCTCCGATCTGTAGACTTGCTGTAGGCCCCAATCACGGTCATTGGTGAGCTACACCGCGGGGTCTTACTTGAAGATGTGACAGCTTTTACTTTAATATCAGAGAGTCTTTACTATAGCCACTTGTCAATGGTCACCAAATTTTTACTCCAAAATATCCCAAAAATAATCACCCCAAATGGCCTATCCTATAACTCAATAATTTGGACCTAATTTTTGCAAACTCTTCCGGAGGAGGGCCCCCGGACCCCACTCTCAGCTTCCATACCCCCAAGATCCTCGGTGTGTCCACTCCCCCATAATCTTGGCTTAAATCCACCCATGATGATCACCAGTCATAGATAGGATTCAGGATTTTTAGGAGAACCTGACTCTAGTTTTGCTTACTGCAAAGCAATATTAAATTATAAGAAATTCACTGACTGCCAATTACAAAATATAGTTAAAATTCACAGTTTCTTCTTTTGTGAAAACAATCTACTGATAGCACATAATAACTTGAGTTAAGTATGAGTACTGTACACCTGTGGTTAATTATGAAAATATATTTTGTTTAATGTACAAAGATGTCTGATCACCGTTCAAGATTTACCACTGTTTAGGCTTAGATCCAAGGGCGTGACTCTTCAAGGGCAGCAAATTTTAAGAATGTCAACATAAAGACACTATATGTAAAACGTATTTTAAAATACGTCATGACGTTTTGTAAAAATCATGTTTTCATTATGAAGAGAGATCACGTCATATGTCACAGAGGCCGTAGTATTGCAGTATTGCACAGTGTACAGTATACCCTTTCCACGTCTTTTAACATGCAGTTCAGTGACCTGAACTTCCTGTTGATTAATGGGTCTTATGACGTAGCGGTGGTGATAGAATTGAGGAGAAAATGAATGTACGGGTTAAAACGATGAATCATGGAAAATAAGCATAGAATCACCGACGGTGGAATTCCATCCCACCTGTTTCCGAGTTAAAGAACAACAGCTTTTTTCGATGTGAGTATTTTCCCAAAGTTAAATACTGTAAAAGCCATGCAATTATTGGTCCGGTAAATGCAACTTTTTTCAAATTTGTGTACGACAAACGAGCATATTGCTTTTGCGAGTATCACTGAAGTTCTTAAGTTATTGATATCAAAGAGGATCTGCAGAACTTTAAATCTGAACATTGTGTATGCTTACAGTGCTAGATTTGTCAAACGCCAAAACAGTATAGTGAATTTTGAAAATTTTTACGGTACCTAGTTTTCGATGGCTTTAATCTGATATTATTTTTTGTTAATTGAAAGTAATGCAATAGTACGCGCTTGTCAGGTATAATTTTGGATGCATTCATCCACTTTCAATGTTGTAAATTTTACATACCAGCATTAACTTATTTAGGCTATATTGATAGTAATTCACGCTCTGCTTATGATACATATAGCCTGGATTTAGTGGAATATATCATTGAAATATTATTATTATTATTATTATATATGAATTGTAGCCAATTATCATATCAGGACATTTCAATTGAACACCCGTAGGCTCCCCAACAAGTTCAATTTCAAGTACAGTAGTTCCAACTTTGGCTACCTGACGCCACTGTCACTGACACCCAGCGGGGAACGTTGGAACTTGATAGAGCGTTTCTAACCAAATAACCTACAAATTTTGGCTACACACTACCAATATTGTAGTGATAGGTTATTTTACATACCATAAATCTAAGACATGGACCCGCTGGCTTTACTTCCCCTCTGAATAAAGGCACACTGGAGGATTTTAACGCTCTTAAAAATCCGACGACTTGTATCTTGTAGTTCAGCAAGCTTCAATTATTATTATTATTATTATTATTATTATTATTACTATTGCTTGCTTGTTGGCTCTTTATGCTCTTGTAATTGATTTCGTGATAAACATTCAGTGCAAATAAAAAATTTGCAAAATCAGTTTCTGCAAATTTGCGAGGATATTTCAGAATTTGGTTTTAGAGGGGGCCCGGGAGATTCCAGCCCCAGGGCCCGTCGTTGCTCTCCACGGCCCTGAGTATAATACGAAATATTAAGATGTTCTCCGCGACTTGTCTTGGAGAGCATGAAGTTGGCGGGAGAGCATATCTGCAGGAGAGACCTGTACCCTGCGCATCTTATTGAACTGGTATGTTGGTTGACTGTCGGTTAACGTTTATCTCTCATTCTATCATTTTTGTAGATAGGTTTGTATTGGCTATAGCATTTTCGGTGAAATGAAATGAAAATAAAGTAGATATGACAATAATAAAATCCAAACCTTAGAACCAAATTCGATTTGGAAGAAAACTAAAACCACATTATTCTTTCAATGTAAGCTACTGTCAATACATAGCCTACATATTAAAATGCAGCCTGTTTGCTAAATAGCTATGACATACATAGCTTCTTGTTAGCATAATAACCATGTTATAAGCAGTCTACATAATTAGCCAAACTCATCATGTGTCCTGGATTGCCCCCCCCCCCCCCCAGGGGCTCACGACTTGTGGGTTGGCGACCACGGGACCACCAGCTGAGTCCGGCATTGCTTCCACTTGTGCCGGGCTCCTCTACGTCTTCTTTCCTGTCGACTTCTCTTGGTCAACTCTTGTTCTCTTCCGACACCCGCCCCCTCCCACCGGACCCCAGCTGAGTCCGGCATTGCTTCCACTTACTTGTGCCGGAATCCTCTCCGTCTTCTTTCCTGTCGACCTCTCTTGGTCAACTCTTGTTTTCTTCTTACACCGACGGTATTAGGGTATCCGTGGCCTAGGGAGTCTCTTCCATTCCCGCCTTCATTAGCCCTTCTCTCATCTTTCCTGATCCCTCATTCTTCTAGGAATCAGCCTTCTTTTCATTATAGTTCCTTTTCTCTTTAATATTCCCGCCCTGGTTTTCTGAATTGGCCCCCCGTGTCTCCAAATTACATTTTATGAGTATTTTGAATCTCAACCACATTTTGTAAGTATTTTCAATCTACATAACATTTTGTAAGTATTTTCGATCAAAACTCCATTTTGGTAAGTAGGCCTATTTTCAATCTCAATTGCAATTTTTTCAGTACAGTATTTTGAATCGCGGGCTTCCACATACTGTGAGCATTTTTAATCTACCGTACATTTTGTAAGCATTTTAAATTTCAATTGCATTTTGTAAGTATTTTGATCTCCAATTGCACTTTGTGAGTATTTGGAATATGAACCGGCCTTTTTCTATCTAACTTGCATTGTGTATTTTCAATTTCAATTGCATTTTGTAAGTATTTTGAACCTCATTTGCATTTTGTACGCATTTTCAATTTCAATTGCGTTTTGTAAGTATTTTGAATTTCAATTGCATTTTGTGAGTATTTCGAATCTACATTGCATTTTGTAAGTATTTTGAACCTAAACTACATTTTGTGCGTATTTTTCAATCTAAATTCCTTTTGTGAGTATCTTTCTTCTAAATTACCTTCTGTAAGTATTTCCACTCGACGTTATGTGAGTCATTTCAATCTGAGTTGCATTTTGTAAGTATTTTCAGTCCAGCCTAATTTTCGTTATGATTTCTATTTCATTGTCTCGCTATCAGCCAAACCGTTAGGGGTCGATAACCAAGATGTTAGGCACCTTAAAACAATAATTATCATCACCATGTCCTAGATTGTTACCTCCTCTTCTCTGCCATTAGTTCTGTAAAATTTGGAGCCATTGTTTCGCTGATGCTTACGTGAAGAACGTTTATCGAATTCAAATGTGATAGTTGGTATTGCGGTTTGCAGATTTTTATACTGCTACGTTTTTCGGGTTCGTAAAATAACTGGTCAGGCTTATAGTGAACTAATTCTTTATTTACACTAATATTATTTTCACTAATTGACAATAAAACAAATTAGGCCTACTCACTCGTACAAAACACACTCTGAGAGTATCCCTTCATATAACTACAAGTCACTATTTGCACTGATCTCTGCAAGACAGTATCTCTTACAGTCACTATTTATTTCCACTCTTATTGTCTACGTTATTTATATTCACATTTATTATCACACCACTGTACAATACCCAAGGGGTATGCACCCCTTAGAGATCATCCCCCCCATCATCTGTCTAAATCTCATAAAAGGCAACCCTTTAAAAGCCTACCCAATATCCATCAATACTATAAGGGCAGCTGGCTACTCCATAAAGCAGCTCAACCCTTGCGTAATTATGACACACAGCGACATACTACAAACTGGTTCAACTATGCCACAACGCGCTGACAGAACAGAGGCTAAAGGTATAAAAGGTGCCTTAAGTGGGTCACGAGGATCTCTCCATCATCAGT
The DNA here is from genome assembly GCA_946902985.2 of Meconema thalassinum. Lineage (NCBI taxonomy): Eukaryota > Metazoa > Arthropoda > Insecta > Orthoptera > Tettigoniidae > Meconema > Meconema thalassinum. The sequence goes on from OX336390.1 coordinate 162,091,722, forward strand.
GCTTCGACGAGACAGCCGGAGGCTAACGACAGTGTCAACCGAGGTGAGTCAGTCAGTCAGTGTTCAGAATCCTACTTTTGTAACCTAACACCCACAGTTTGTACTCACATTATAACATCACAAGATCCCTTAAAAGGGACTAACAGTTACTCATTGCTGACCAATAAACACTTGGTCAGTCTCTTACACTTGCATTACTGATCTACACTCTTCACGTCCCAACGTCCTTCCTTACTCCCGTCACAGTCAGACGTGACACACCGTAGTAATAACGCCAACTCAGACGTCATTGTATTCCTCACAGCGGCTCGCGTGCTCAAGTGAAGCGCGTGCCGAACCGCTGACACTAGCAAGGTGATTATATAATAAGTAGCCGGCTGGGCGACTAGTACATCGACCCGCGTGCTAAGGCTACATCCCTTAAACCACATTTACAGTCTTTATAGGAGCGCCCCCTAGTTCCTAACGCTAAACAACACTCCACACTGGTCAGCTTGCCCCTCCAAAGGCAGCTACCCCCTTTTAGACACTCCATTCAAAATCAATACAGTAACTCTTCCGTTTTAGGTCCTACCACCCCTAAATAAGGGATCTAAAACAGATGGTGGAGGCGGGGTACTACGCGCAGTAACAGGACTCAACCAACGAGCCCTCGTAGTCAAAACGACCCCCTCTGAACCGCAAAAAGCCAAGCAGATAGTGAAAAATTTTTTCCCCCAGACAGAAAGCACCATATTTTTTTTTGGTGCTCTAAACTAGCTACACAAGGGAAAGGCTTGATAAACCAACCCCCTAGCCCCATACAGAACCAGAGAGATATAGGAATACACTGGCAAACACGCACAGATTTTTTTTTCCTCTCTATTGTTACTTTAGGCCCATACACTTCAGGCAGAATGGCACCTCATGAAGAGATTGCAAGCCATGAAGGTAATAGGGGTATGCCAATATTAGTAGCATTATTGGCTAGATGCCAAAGGCACATACAGATCAGGCAAACACAAATACGGACACTCAAAACAGAAAATCGGGACAATACAGGGCAAACAGCCATACACTCCGTCAGAGGGTAGGACAGCGCGATTAAGATGCGCACATAAGCACTTGCAAACAGGCCATATGCCTCAATAGGCAGTACACCCAAATTTGGGACGAATACCGTGAACTCCAAACCAACAAGGCCATTTTTGAGTTCATGGTAGGGCCACCAGCCCAGCCGAGAGAGGACATAAGCGTAGATACGCTAACTCGACAATTTGCGAGGATGTCCCTCTCGCCACGTACTGCCACAGAATGGAAGGAGTTCACCGTGGCCACAGTCAAGAAGACGGTCAGGTTAGGCTCCAACTTACTACAAAATAAACCTAACACAAACACACGTCCTTCAGCTCCGGATCGGAAGGCAATTTTGCCAAGCCGAGGGGAAGAGCCTAGAACAATCCCCTCGGACCGGATGAACGAGAGGGAGTTGAAGCCAGGACCTTCAATCACACATAATACGACAGAGGGACAACAGGAGGTAACCTCGTCATGGGCTGACGACGTAGAGCCTGACCTACCACATATAAAGCCTACATACACTCACACAGATAGGCTAACACAGTGGCAGGAGTCTGCCGTGGCCACGGGCCAGAAAGCGGACAGGCTACACGACACCACATAGGCAGGACAAAAACAGGCACTTAAGCGGCCTTCACCGCCAGTTCAAAGGGCAAATTTGCCAGAACGGAGGCGAACACCGGCATTAGTCCCTCAGGATGCACGGTACACGCACATACGGATTAAACAGGCATTACCATACAATACACGGGGATTAGGAAAGGTATTATTACCCACCCCACAAAACCTCGCAGTCAAACATACATACACTCCCGCAAAATCTGCTAAGATAGCGCCAAGCGCAATAACGCCCTTAAATACAGGTACACTTAGACCTAGAAACACGCGCTACGGTGGAAGTAGGGCAAGGCTTACTTTGCTAGAAATTCCGCCGGAAAACAGCAAAGAAACACCTCAATGGATTTCAGAGGCCTATAATATCGCAACAGGGCAAAACCCTTCACCTTTCTGAGCACTGAAGCTCGAAAGACGATAACGACTTCCACCAAGGCCAAAGAAATAAAATAACATCACTTCCCCCATCATAAATGGCCACACAAGTTCTTTCACGCGGGAGATATCAGAAAATAGACCGACAATTACATAGTAAACATAAACTGCGCATTTTTTTTTCTTTCTCGTATTTTATGTATATACAGGGCAACATGGCCAAATTAGAAGTGAGTAATTTTAAATCCTTCTGGGTTTTTTTTTTTGGGAACCATGGCATCTTTCTATTAGGCCATCACTAAGCCAAGTGAAAGCCCATCAGGCTTAAGGCCGGAAAGAGATATTTTGAACACAACTTAGGCATAAAATCACAGCATAGAGCTTAAGGGAGTCTTTCTAAGTAGAAATGACTAGACGTTCTACGTTATGGTTCCACAGTTTGACAGATTCTCTTGTTGCGGGCGAAAACCGTAAGCATGGCAAGAATTAAGAATCTCAAACTAGTTTCAAAAAAAAAAAATTTTGGGAGGTGTGCTTTAACCAACTAAAAAGCCCAATTGCACACCGGGATGAGACACTGTCATTTTGGTGAGTTACAATTACTTTGATAGGCAGGTTTGACTCCCACAGTGCACTGGCTTTGCTCGTGACGTGGATACAAGGGTATCAGTTACGTCTGGCAATGGCCTTCCTAAGGTGTACTAGACAGTGTCGGTAGATTCCCCTGAGACGTAACCAGATTACGGTAGTACTCACGTTACCAAAATGGTAAATACTACACTCAGGTCCCAATCACCATTTTTTTTCAAAAACATAGTGCTCACGACATAATTTTTAGAGACTAACGCCACCTACTATTATTTTCTTTCAATGTGCTCTCTTAATTCAGAGCGGGGCATAAATAATTTTTTTTTTGTTTCACACATTTAGCCCAAGAAAGAAAAATGGCCAAATAAACTATATATATATTTTATACATAGGTATACATAACACAACACTCGGGGACACAAGTGTAGTCAATGGAAGGTTCTTTTACAGACGGCCAATGCATATGAGATTTCCGAAGTGAAATGCCATGGCCTGTGGTTTGGATTCCAAGTAAAACGGAAATCCCGTGGCACATGATCTCCAGAAATGGTCACGTTAAACCACAAAATTCCCCTCTTGCCTTTTTATAATGCGAAGAGCACTAACAGAAAGCAGGCTGATTAAGAACACATGTTCGGATACACAGCGTTATCGAAACAAGTAAACAAGCGAGCGCGCAAGACATTGCAACCCGACACCACCATACTCAGCAGTAAAGCAGACCTCAGTGATAAACTGCGAGCCTTACAGACGACAGTTCCCAAAGCACACTGCACGGAATCATTCATAGCCAACCCAAGAACCCTATATCTTCAAAATTTACACTACGAGGAGAGGGCAAAAATAAGCAAACTCCTCGCAGGAAGGTATACTAGGGGTTGCGCATAGAAAAACACACAGCCCATTTGCCATAGTGTAGGCGGCACAGAAATGGCCACCAAATCTTTACAGACAACCGGCTTCGAACCCATGTCCACACACAAAAACCTCGTACCGAAAACTAACTAAACAACGGTATTTTCGGTACGAGAAACACAAACAAAATACAGACAGAATGCCCCCAGAACATGAACAACGCAGACATATAACACAGAGAATTACATAGAACACGGGTTCGAACCCCAGAGAAAATTGCACGCCAGGGAAAAACAAGCAGACGGCCTTCCAATCACACCAAAATTGGCCCATATAACGGCTTAGACAGATAATACTACATTCCTGCGGCCAAATGACAGGCATAAAATTCCAGAAATACACTTGACAGGGAAAATGGACTTTCCAGACAGAGACATATAAATTTCGTAAGACAACGGTCTTACGGAATAATGGCCACACAACGGCAATAGTAGCAGGGCGGATTACCACATCGGGCCGCCAGGAATTTAACACAATGACCACACTGGCATACGTGCAGAAAAACACGCAACAGTGGTTAACCTACATAAAATCCCGGCCTGAAGTTACACACACAAACTGATGACTTGCAGACTTAGCCACTTTGCAACACTGTCGATGACAAAACGCGATTGTGTAGTGGCAGTGACCATGAATAAACAAATGCAGAACAATCATAACACTATACATTTTTCAACACTGCGAAAGCATTTATCAACAAGCAGACGTCACAGACCAAAACTTGTCGCAGGCCCAGAGTAGCACGTTCGTAAAGACGTTGGCAGGCCACGGGCGCTTCCTACCCATACACAATATACACAGTAGGACTTAGCCCTACAGCAGACCAGGCGTCCGCGTGGTGTAGAGGAGCGTAGTCACACACACACACACAAACGCGCTCACCAATCAGGGGCGAACATAGGGACTTTGAGGAAACGGGACCTCCCCTTAACAACTTCTTTTTGCGACCCTAGTCCCGAAACAAATCATTCCAGGCGACTAGGACTTAGCCCTATAACGGACCAGCGTAGGTCGTGAAGCTTCGCTATCCCAAAGCGCGGATAGAAAACCAACATGGACCAAGGGAGGATGACAAGAGAACATGCTAACAGCGTCCCACTCTACTCCCTTCCCATAACCTTTTCACGTCCAAACATAAACAACGCAGACACAGGAACACGACCAAAACAGCTACACTACACTACAAAGTATACATAAGGGTTGGTAAACTTCATGTGTTTACAGAAAGGGCATGCTACGCCTTGAGCCCCACCGCTATCACCTGAATGAGAGGGGTGCATCGGCAAACACCAACTAAGCGTAATGCACATCTCCATATGAGAGATGAGGCCATAAGTAATAAATACTAACCATTTTTTTTAAATTTAAATCATCCCGCATGAGAGGGAAATATATTAGTATTATGCCTCAACCTACACCTATCCATACATGAGTGCAAACGCCTCATATCCAGACGCATGCATGTATATCCCATCCATTCACCAGGGGATATTGATATCAGACCGGCATGGATTTTTATTTTATTTTTTGCAACCCCGGGAATTACCTGCCCCGTTCCACTCACTGTAGGAGCATCCCAGCACAAAAACCGGTTCCAGGCCGCCACTAACGCGGAATTCGGAAGTGCGCAACCTCCTCCTACCCTGCTTTAACCCACTCTACAGATAACTACCCCCAGATCACAATAACAGGGTACCTGACGCCACAGACCCTACTAACACCTCCATCAAGGTTAAAAAAGAGCATTATCGCTGGAGAAGCTGATATAGCACAGGTAGCCTAAAGTAGTCTACGTATGTAGAGGTTTTACCAGCCCACCACACTGGAAGTATTTTACATTTGACACTTTTTACACAGGTTACACCTATATTTAAAAAAAAAAAAAAAAAAAAAAAAAAGGGAACCTGAAACACCCTGGCTGATGATACCGGCGTTAGCCAAAGGTCAAAAGCACAACACTAGGAGCAGAGCTGGGGAAGGCGATGGGGACCCTTACCCCAGTTGGCTCATCAAATTACTGACGACTAGACCAAATAGACGAACCACGTAAGGTCAAAGCATTCGCGGCCTGGTCGGGCAAGCTCTGGAATCCTAGGTGCGCATAAACCGCCCCTGGGAGGAAGGGATGCTAAACCCACTTTGAGCCACGGTCGTCGAAGCCAAGACCTGCAGGGAGACTTTCTGAAAATGGCGGGAGAAATAGCTCACTCCGCGCCGGCCTCGGGAGCTATCCCTAGAGACGACCATATTATGACTAGACTGTTAGTTAAATTTACGTAAGTAGGACTTCCATGGCGGGGAGTCAGACTCCTATTCGTCAGGAGTGAAGCAGGATCCAAGGGTTCAGCAGGACCAATCCTAGATCCGACAAGTCCTTACCCCGCGAGGTGAAGGTGAAGACCACGACGGTAATCAATAATGCAGAATGAAATATGAATATATATATATGGAATGTACGCGCTCATTCGGTCCTGCGCCCACGTAAATGGACGACAACGGGTCGCCAGAGTTCTTAAATGAGTAGCATAGCGGGCACTCAAAAGGGTTCAGTGGGCCAACCCAGCAATGCCGATTAAGGCGAAGAGGACTCCCCGGACGCTCACTTCCCGGAGGACACATGAATACAAATATTGCGGCCGACACAGGCGAAGAGGACTCCCCGGACGCTCACTTCCCGGAGGACACATGAATACAAATATTGCGGCCGACACAGGCGAAGAGGACTCCCCGGACGCTTTCTTCCCGGAGGATATTATGCCATTGGACCACACTGTCCAATGCCCACATAAATGACGACGCATCGGGCAGTCAGAGGGCATTAAGAGATGGGGCATTGCGCGCCCCTCACAGGAGCCAAGTGGGCGGCTCACCTACGACTAATCGGAACGGCAAAACGGGCACGACAAGGAAGTTACAGCGGGCGGAACGGTTAGCTTAGTGGCACCGTAAGCCGCCCGCGGATAGATTAATCCTAGTAATAGACGTCGACACTAGACTTAAGGGGACGGAATCCAGCGAACCTGGAGACAACCGGTGTTTCCAGGGCTCGTGCGGGTGGTGATCTGGGGATTTAATTGCCCCAGGCGATCGTCCTAGGCCAAATTTAGTTATAGACGGTTGCATTTGACACGCAACCTAGGATTAAGCAAATTTAATGAACACTGTTGCAATTCAGCACAGCATCTTTCGGCAATAGATTAAGGCAACCCTCTCGGCTTAGATGTAGTTTTTTTTTATATATACCATAAGTAGAATAAGTAGTATAAGAGAACGCCGTTCGGCGCCTGATGACCCACAAATCCGTCATCAGGGTAAGTCCGATAACTCATGATAAGTTATTATAATGTAGCATAGTCTTACATTTAAGACAATTTTTTTTAATACATATATTGGGGTAAAATTTCGGCGCCTGGCGGCCCAAATTCGTTGCCAGGGTAAGCCCAATACTACAACACATTAGGAAATGACGTCACGGCACCATATAGGGTAAGCCCGGCCATATATCGAGTAATAATAACCATGCCATTCTTTTCACAGGTAAAAAGGGGCTTCAGACTGTGGCAACGCTGCCACAGGAAGCGGCATATGGAATAGGGAATTTCAATGTTTTGTTAACCTCTCCATTTTTTTTTGCAGGCATTGTCACCTAGAATATGACACGTGTAATTATGATTTTGCTGCCAGATAGCAGCAACATGCTATTTAATGCCCCCTTATTGTAGTATTATACCTGTGCATACTAACCTCCATTTAACATTCATTCTCACTTACACACTCACTACATTTTTTTTTTACAGCTACACGTCAATAATCTGCACAGCAGGAATGATGCCTGTGGGGCATCAGGCTTGCTGGCAGATCTGCATAAAACAAAAACACTTGAAGCGTCAAAATGCGACGCAGCTTACGGCGATGAGGGCGCAACCGGCATGTGGCGGCGACCCTCATGGCCAAGTGTGCAAGCATTCACCCACAGAGGATGCTTCACAGACTAGGTATTAAGAATACACTGCAAGCGGTACGACCACTCAACCGTGCCAAGAGGTGGCCGTATAGGATCAGCCGTGATACGGCAAGCGTACGTACAAACAGGTAGCGTGCACGCGAGGATCCAAACAAAAACTAGAATTATAAGGGTTTAGCGCGCTTAAGTAGACATAAGGTCATTGTAGTTCATAATTTTAAAGAGTAAACTACATACATATTCATGCGCCCACGGGCAATTATTCCAATGGAAATTCCTAAATGTCAGCATCGCAACATAATACATTAAACACTATATATATTTTTGTCTGTTTATCAAGTTCACGTGTACACGATGTCTATATTTTTGTTTTGTTTTGTTTCGTTTGCTAAGGTAACACGTAACCAATGTCTGTGAATTGTTTTCTTTCATTTTTCTCTCTTCTAACTTCCCCATTTGTCAGGGTGTTCCGTTTTATCCCACACCAATAAATACATTTTAAATATTTCCTTTAAATTATACCCTGGAACACCCATTTTTTTTCTATTCTCTCCTATCTTCTTTATTGCAGGGAGCACTTTTTCCCCAAGATAGGGCGGACGACGCAATCATCCGTTCGGCCCTGGGTTTTTCCTCCCTGCACAACTATGTAACCATGTATAACCATGTTTTTTTCCTTTTTTATGCCGACAACGGCAATGGCGATTGTGCCTCAATAGCAATTATTTTCTTTATTCAACAATGTTAATGCACATTTCACCATGCAATGTAAAATTTATATACATATATATCTATGTACACCCCATAACCCTCCCCTCTGAACACGGGCTGACCGCACACCTACACTTCTGCACGACGACACCCGTTCCATACGACGACGCTTACGACGCCACCACCAGAAGAGACGAGGGGGATTCAAAAACTACTACGACAACATCCCAACCCCAAGTGCCCTTCCCGGTCGCGAGGACGCGACCAAACGGAGGAAGAGGCTTGTACAATACCCAAGGGGTATGCACCCCTTAGAGATCATCCCCCCCATCATCTGTCTAAATCTCATAAAAGGCAACCCTTTAAAAGCCTACCCAATATCCATCAATACTATAAGGGCAGCTGGCTACTCCATAAAGCAGCTCAACCCTTGCGTAATTATGACACACAGCGACATACTACAAACTGGTTCAACTATGCCACAACGCGCTGACAGAACAGAGGCTAAAGGTATAAAAGGTGCCTTAAGTGGGTCACGAGGATCTCTCCATCATCAGTGCTTCGACGAGACAGCCGGAGGCTAACGACAGTGTCAACCGAGGTGAGTCAGTCAGTCAGTGTTCAGAATCCTACTTTTGTAACCTAACACCCACAGTTTGTACTCACATTATAACATCACAAGATCCCTTAAAAGGGACTAACAGTTACTCATTGCTGACCAATAAACACTTGGTCAGTCTCTTACACTTGCATTACTGATCTACACTCTTCTTCACGTCCCAACGTCCTTCCTTACTCCCGTCACAGTCAGACGTGACACACCGTAGTAATAACGCCAACTCAGACGTCATTGTATTCCTCACAGCGGCTCGCGTGCTCAAGTGAAGCGCGTGCCGAACCGCTGACACTAGCAAGGTGATTATATAATAAGTAGCCGGCTGGGCGACTAGTACATCGACCCGCGTGCTAAGGCTACATCCCTTAAACCACATTTACAGTCTTTATAGGAGCGCCCCCTAGTTCCTAACGCTAAACAACACTCCACACTGGTCAGCTTGCCCCTCCAAAGGCAGCTACCCCCTTTTAGACACTCCATTCAAAATCAATACAGTAACTCTTCCGTTTTAGGTCCTACCACCCCTAAATAAGGGATCTAAAACACCACTGTCTTCACTTTTTACAGTACTTCACATTTATTTCCACTCATCGAGCTCTGCACGGCAGATTGTACAACTCCACACAGACTGACTCAGAACTTAAGACTCCCACGCAGACTGGCTGCTCGCCTCAGCTCGCTCGTATATATGCAATAAGCCCCTGGCCTAGAATCTTCTCGATGCTGCTACTTCCAGTAGCATCGAGTCTGTTCTCGTGGTTGGTTTTCAGAACTGTCCAGTCTCTTCCCACCGATGTTCCGGATCTTCCTGTCGCACCCAGTAGGTTCAAGTCTATTGTGGTTGACTCTATTCAACGTTGCGCGGGGAGGGGCCAACCCTAATTGGCCCCGGCCGGATTGGCTGTCCAGCAATCTTCACACACCCCGCCGCTTGTCACCCCGAGACATGATGGCGGCCGCCGGACAATCACGCAAATCTGGTTCACTTTACACTGCCCCTCCTCAAAACATCTCGCGGCGAGTTGTTTATCGTGAGGCTATCCAAGGTCCGAGGGGGTGGTATTGACGGCGCTGACAAGCCCCTGTTTTGGCTGACGCTCTCTCGTTTCACTAGGTGGGAGACAACTCTTTGCTGGCATTTTCGCGACAGATGGCCCCGTCCAGCCCGTAGCAAACACGTGACCTTTCTACTGCGAAGGCGTCTCGGTGGTGGTTTACGTCGCTTTGGTGGAGGGTAGCCAACCTCCACCGCCTCTTCACCCCTCTTCGGTGACGTCACCCAAACTGTCCTCCTCGCCGCCGCCATTCCCTACAT